>OY829914.1:262148298-263448606 GCA_963691935.1 Nephrotoma guestfalica | reverse complement strand
ACAACCCAAAATGCTTTAAATAAAAAAGCCTTTTAATGTCATTTGTCGAAAGCCGTAGTCGTATAGCTTACATAATCCACCCCTTGTTTTGAAGAGAGAACCGTTTTGAAAATATAATTTGTGAGTGTGTTGTAATTTGGAAAAAATATTGTAATGAATGATCATGACAAATGTCATAAAATAAATCGCATGAGTAACAAATAATATAACAGTTATACCATTTGTTTCTCATGCAACTTATTTTATGAAATAATTGATGAGGGCACACTCGTTCTTTGGACTTTAGAATAACACAACTTAAAATATGTTCAAATTATGTTCTATCCTTTGTAGAGTTCGCATTATACGAAGTTTGCCTGTAATCGAAAGTTTGTAATAGATTAAAATTTTAATTTTTATTAATTATTATAAATAAAAATACGCGGAGTAGTTCAAAAGGTTATTTGTTAATAAAAATATTAATAACAGTAATAAAACTACATTTTAAATGTCCGAAGCAAAATTTGTATTTGAACTTCGTATGCAGTACATATAATCGATTAATTTATATTTTGGCGCCAATTTAATTTTAAGGGGAACGATGTAATTTCTAGTTGTATTGTATAATGGGTTAAGGTCGTTCAGCTCGCATTTAAGATGTTTGACCGTTTGAGGATAAGATTCGATAGAAATGAATGTTACAGTTATTGGTTTTATCAGCATCAACGAAGTATTTTGAATTTTAGTATAATTTACAAGCCATTGCAAGATCTTTTGAAATCGACTGTGACATTTAAGTTCGAATCAACCGAAATTAAGGCGTTTGAAGATTTAAAATACAAATTAATGGAAAGACCAGTATTAGCTATTTATTCACCTAAAAATGAAACTGAAATTCACGAATTACAATTTAAAATAATTACAGATTGTAATGCGCTTACCTTAACGGTCAATAAATGATTAATAAATCCACGAATAGCAAGATGGACTGTTGAGTACGACTACAGTGTCGAACACTTGATTGAAAAAACTCCATTTGAAACTATTCTCGC
The DNA here is from genome assembly GCA_963691935.1 of Nephrotoma guestfalica. Lineage (NCBI taxonomy): Eukaryota > Metazoa > Arthropoda > Insecta > Diptera > Tipulidae > Nephrotoma > Nephrotoma guestfalica. The sequence continues at coordinate 263,447,575 of OY829914.1, read as the reverse complement.
TATTATGCAATCGAAAGACCCTAGTTTGGAAAGTTTGGGAAGTAAATTAGGAAAAAATGTTCTACGGGTAGCACGATGGCATTACTTTTCGAAAACTTCGATCAAAACTACGATTTCACGTTCCAGAGTGTTTACAATTACAAGTAATACGAAACGCACACGAGCTAATGGGCATGTTGGATTTAATAAAACTTTAGGGATAGTATCTCAGAATTATTGGTTCCCGGTATTAAAACAAAAAGTCAGAGAACACATCGGAAACTGTTTGAAGTGCATTTATTTTAATATGCCTTCTGGTAAAGTTGAGGTTTATCTATTTCCGATAGCCTATCCCCGATCACAAAAAAATATATCTTGGTTATACTTGATGGGATAACGAAGTTTACATAGCTTTATGCTACAAACTCTACAACAACGCTTGAAACAATAAATTGTTTAAAAATTTGCATTAAATATTACGATAGACCGTGGCGATTAGTTCCAGATTGTGGAGGCAATTCCACTTCTTAAGAATTTTCAGATTTTACAAACGAATATTATATAAAGCACGTTAAAGTTGCTTCTGCCTTGCTAAAATCCAACGCTGGATACCAACGCTGCTATCCATGATAGCGAAATTAATAGATATAATGGAAGAAATTTATTGCAACCAAGTGCTAGATTTGCATTTAACAATATATATAACCAGAAGGTTCTATCGAGCACAGGCGCTAATATCGAGAAACACAAAGCATATAACAAAAACTATTTTGACACAAAAATGGAAGGATCCTAATGTCTATAGTGTAGGCGACTTAGTTAGTATCAGAAACGTAGATAATATTCCTGGAGTACCGAATAAAAAGTACCGAAGTACAGAAGAGGACTTTTGAAATAAAAGTTTTACTAGATAATGGCTAACATAATGTGGAATAAACATAACTCGAAAGCCATTGGTACCTTACCTAAGAAAGAAATGTTTAAATTTAAAAAGCAATAATAATAAAACTTAATATAAGTAAAATAACAAAAACTAAATAGCTCGATACCTCAGCCCGAAAAAACGCGATGGTGACACTAAAATATCACTATCGTAAGAGTTTACAATCCCAGCCCGAAAAAAATTTAATAACGCGACAGTAAACAGTGTCATGATACACTGTCATGACATTTATAACATTCAGCCCGAAACTTTAAAGTTACTTTTACTTATTTTTAAGATATATTCCAATTGCTTGGTAGCTTAGTCAGATATAAACTGATCATGTCATATAAATGGCCGGCATACTAGTCCAATATTCAGTTCAAAAATTCCGATAGCAACACTATAATATAACTATCGGGAGAGTTTTAAATTCCAGTCCAAAAAGATACCACTATCACGACAGTAAAATGTATAATGATAATCTGTCATGACATTTATAACATTCAGCCCAGCTAAAATCTTAGGGAAAGCTACGTTTCAATCTCGCCTCACAGGCGATCCACGAGCACTTGACATACAAACTGAGAGATTTGCGGAAAAATTCTGTCTGGAATTAACAGGACATAATCGTATGAATCTCGCCTCACAAGCGAATCTCAAGCACTTCACATATACCGCTGGATGCGTTGAAGGTTTGGTTACAAGGCGTTTGAATCTCGCCAACTTCTACAACAAATATACTTGTTCTTATACTTGCTCTGGCGAAAGCACAACGCATTCGCAACTATTGAAACTAGTGCGCGTATCCTCTCTCTCTCTCTTTCTCTTTATCTTTCTCTTTCTCTTTCTCTTTCTCTTTCTCTTTCTCTTTCTCTTTCTCTTTCTCTTTCTCTTTCTCTTTCTCTTTCTCTTTCTCTTTCTCTTTCTCTTTCTCTTTCTCTTTCTCTTTCTCTTTCTCTTTCTCTCTCTCTCTCTCTGGTGTAATTTACTTGAAACGCGGTTAAAATAATATTCTTCGTTAGAAATCATATTTTGTTTTACACACGCCAGTATTTATTTTTTTAGTTCTACTGCGTATTGGACATTGACGGTTAAAAAATTAGCAGGATTAAGGTTAATTCAACAGATTATGGGCCCGGTCCATTGCAACGAATAAATTGAATTAAAATATTAAAATTTTGGTAATTTGTGCAAGTGGTGCCTAAGTGTTTAAAAAAATTTGAGGTTACAATATCCGCGAAGTGTTATGGAATTGCTGGGAAGCGTCGAGAAAGCAATCGTGTTCATTATAATTTCATCATCGTGTGAAAAGGAGAATTCGTTCGGAAGAAGAAATACGCGTGAACGTTCTTGTGATTTTTTATTCATTTTGATTTCGGTAAAAAATTCGAAGAGAAACAAAATGAAAGAAATGGGGGAATTAATTAAGATGCGCTAAATTCTAGAGGTCAATCAACACCGATCAAAAAACCAACGATTGCGGATGAATATTAAGACATGGAATCGGAATGATTCTAAGGCAAGACGAACAACGACGACGTACAAAACGCAATCATTGATCCAAATCATAAATTGTGACTCGGCAGCTTCGACGTGGGCGCCACTTAAAAGAAAGTACTTGCATTGATGATCGAATTACTGTTTGAATTTTTGATGGGTTTTGTGGAGGAATATTTGCTGTTACTGATCTTGTGGTAATTGGGTTTTCTGTTGAAATCATTTGTGTTGCTAGTAAGTGGACTTGACGGTGTCATTGTTGGCCTTGTTTAGTGTTGACGGTATTAGATGGAGGGATTGAAGGTGTTTGTGTTTTAGATTCGCTTGACTTGAATGGAAGGATTGGTTGTGTTTTTGGTTTAGATTCGCTCGTTTTTGGTGGAGGGATTGGAAGGGTTGCCTAATATTGTTTTGTCCGGGGATCATGCGGTTAGGGTTGATTTGTTGTGAAGCGGTAATTGTTTATCCATCATTAGATCATACAGTCGTGCTGACATGGAAAGTGAACCTCATGTTCTCAGTAAATCATAACTGCCTCGCGGGTAAATGCTATCGGAATCACCGAGATTCAACGATTGGTTTGGCGATGAGTGCCGTCAGGTGATCAAAAATAAACAAATGTTTCGTGATGAATGGCTAGCTGGTAACACTAGAAGCACTCTAGCAGAATAACTCATCAGAACCTATGAGAAAATGCTTTGAAAACATCAGCTTCTAAGCAGAACAATTAAACTAAAGAGACCGTCTCGCTATAACGCTGGGAATAGCAGCCTTCAAGGAAGGGAATGGAGAGTTCAAACAAACGTTGAACTTCTCTCAGTATGGCAAACCTACTTCCAAAATTTGTTAAATCGAGCTAGCGACGACAGCCGATAAAATAATGGACGTTAATAAATCTGCAGGCATTCATACGTTTCATTCAAATCCGGACAGAGGCACTGACACACAATCTTGTAAGTTAACAACACGAATTGGCACTTTGTTGGATCACGTCGAAAATTCGCAATAGTAGTCGCCGTCGTAGCACATCACGATCAAATATCCAGATTCAAAGCACTCAATATGTTGGTATCATTACTGATTTGGTTCGAAAAGAACTAAAATGTTTAAAGCCCCGTAATTTGGACGCCAACAACGACGTCTCTTGAAAAATCGAACGTTAAATCGTTTAAATTATATGCCGCAAATACATCTACGATAGACACATTTGGTAGCAAAAATCTGATTCTCAATATTGGTTAACATAGACACCGCTGTATTCTCGGTGCAGATTTTTTTTTCATATTCAGGTTTATTGGTCGACGTTAAGAATAAAAACGTATCGATCTAATCACGTTATTAGGAATCAAAGGCAAGTCAATTTCAATACCGTCATATGGTATAACGACAGTCAGGGCCGAATTCAAATTAATATGGCATGAAACAACGACATTCAATACAATCAAACACAAAAGGATGAAAATTAGCGAATATGTGGCGACTACTGCGCTTTAAACCATTTTCACACATCAGCTTGAATCATGCGAATATTTTTCTAAGGCTGATCTAATTAGAACATATCATCAGGTTCCGATCGAATGTAAAGACGTCGAAAAAACCGCAATTCGTACACCGTTTGGTTTATTTGGGTTCCTCGGCCCGTATATGACATTTCCTAAGGAATGCGACTCAAACATTCCGACGGTTTAATACATTCGATGTTTCGTGACGTATCTTTCCCATATATAGACGATCTTTTGATTGCGTCCAAAACCTTGGATGATCAAGTCAAGCAATTTTTTCAAAGGCTAAGCGACGCAGGTTTGGTAATCAACCTCAATAAGTGCGTTTTCGCAGTCAAAGAAATAAGTTTCCTCGGATTAGACATATCAGCAAAATGAATATCTCCGGATAAATCTCGTCTATAGCGTTTTTTAGGCATGATCAACTACTACCGAATTTTTCGGTTTAAAGCGGCGCACGATCAATCAAAACTATACGCTTTCCTAAACAATCTTAAGAAATATAACAACGCACCCTAGTTTGGATTGATGAATGCAAAACTACGCCTCACCGAAGTGGCACAGCTAGCGTATCACTCATCAGACACGAAACTCTCTTTATAGTCGACGCCTCCATGACATCAATAGCATCAATACCATCATGTTTTTTTCACGAAAACTAACAACCCCGAAACTCGATACAATACGTACGATCAAGAGTTCTTGGCTGCTTATGCCGCAATGAAACATTTTAAATATTTTGTGGAAGGGAGAAAATGTATCCTTTTTTCAGTTCACAAATTTCTAACGTTTGCTTTACATCAAAATCCCGTAGCGGCTTCGCCCATACAACGCATACATTTGGATTACAGTAGATATCCGACATCCATCACTTCGCAAACGACTACGTCGAGATTGCCAGGGAACAGACGAACGATGCCGAACTCACCGAATGTATTCGTTCACAAGGCCCTCTAAAATTCGAAAAAAATCCCAATATTCGGGACTGAGAAACCAATAATGTGTGATGTTTCGACCGAAACAGCACGCCCTTTCATCCCTAAAAATGTCCGGCGACAAAATTTCGAATCAGTGCATAATGTGTTGCATGAAATGGAACGTTTCACGTGGCGTGAAACGGGAATATATTCTCCGAAATGCACATCGATTTGAGAGGACTGATTGACTAATTCACGCGTTGGCCAGAGATCACACCTATTCCAAATATCAAGGCGGAAACAGTCGTGGGCGCATTAATAAAAATTTGGATTAGTAGATTCGGAATTCAATCGGTTATCGTCACGGATATAGGCGGCCAGTTCGAGTCAGTTCTTTATGATGAATTATCAGAACTACTGAGAATGGAGCACAAGCGTACAATCCAGCCTGTAATGGGATGATCGAACATTGGAATCGTAGTTTTTAACGCGCAATCATGTATGCCGTTTAAGTTCAATGGAAAAAGTTTCTCTCTTTGGTATTCCTATGCCTTAGAACAGCATTTCGGGAAGATTTTAAAAGCACGTCCACAGAACTGTTCTACGGCGAAAATATACAACTTTCGTGCGATTTTATTCAGCTAAAAAGCTATTCATCGAAATCCGAATTCGTGGCTCCGAAAAACCCTTAAGCCATATCATCTTATGATCATTTCAAGTAGTCGAACGCAACGATAAATATTTTACGTAGTATCTACCGTTTCCAATAGAAACCTTGCTTTACCGAAGCATCGTATAGTTTGCCGTCCTTTCTCGAACTGCATGCCAACCATTAATAAAGAACCGAAGAAATAATTTTCCAATTAAGGAAGCAGGTCACGTTTGATACCAATTTGGTTACCGACTAACATATTAAATCGCGATCATATCGGACAACTGACAAACCTGTTCATTTCCAATAGTGTCTCATTCCCGCACATTAAAATCGCTAAGACCGTTAACGCATTAAAAAAGATTAACCTGGTCCTTTTAACGTGATTCATGCATTTTTGAAGCTTAGGTTATTCGCAATGCAAAAAAGTTTAAATATTCGTGAACATATAAATATTGTGTTCTGTGCTTAACACGTCAATAAATTGTATCCATCACGCCAGCCGGAAGCATATCAGCCGGAGCCAAGCCAACTACGGCACAAGTAGCACGATGTATTGCGCACTATATGATTTTTCAGCCGGAACCTTATAATTCCAGCCGGAACCATACCCTCTACAACCAAACTAATTATGCCACAAGAAGCACAATCCATTTTTCACTATCTGAATTTTTTGCCGAAAGCCATATTAAGCCGGCCGAGACCTTATAAAGCCAGCCAGAGTTATATCAATCATTAGGAGTTTGCACAATGAGCACAATGCACTTAAATAGTTGTGAGACATATAAGCGGAACCACTACAATAGCAGTCGCAACCATATAAAGCCAGCCGGAACCATACCCTCTACATCCAAACCAACTATGGCACAAGAAGCACAATACATTGTCCATTATTGTGCACTATCTGATTTTCAGCCGAAACCAGAGTTTTATCAACCCGGAACGATTAGAAGTTTATACTTAAGTTTACACTGCACAATTCCTTTGGCCAACCGGAATCATTACAATAGAAATACAATATTGCGCATCATTGTGCACTACATGATTTTTCAACCGGAAGTTTAGAATTCCAGTCAGAACCACACCCTCTACAGCCAAAAGCACAAGCAGCACAATGTATTGTGCATCATTGTGTACTATACGATTTTTCAGCCGGAAGCACTACAATATAAGTCGGAACCATATGAAGCCAGTAGGATTTATGCCAGCCAGAACCAAACCAACTATGTCACAAGTAGCACTCTGTGTTTTTAGATAGGCGTCTTACCAGGCGGAACCATTAAGCGTTTGCAAAAGAAGTGCAGAGTAATTGGCATTGATGTGGTTCATATAAGTTTCCATCCGGAACCATAGCAATACTAGCTGGAACAACTAAATGTCACTCAAGAACAGCAACCACAAGTTTAATTGTTTTGACTGAAATGGGGTTTGAAATTCATTGGGAATCTTCAGCAGAAAAAGTGTGATCCTTTTAGTTGGAACCACCTGCGGTGCACTACCAGCTGAAACAAAATGTTTACAAGAATAATTCTTGAGCTTGCACAATGGTCGGAAACGTTATCCACTACAATGCTAACCCAACCAGCAAGGCAGCCGGAGCTATATGAAGTCGGTGTGAACCATTCGAAAGTATACACAATAAGCATGGTTAAAGGTCATAAGTTCCCATAGCTAGGGTAGTTGGTTTGGCTCTAGAGGGTATGGTTCCGTCTAGCTTTCTATGGTTCCGCCTGCTATTTTAGTGTTCTGACTGAAAGCTTATATCTTTCTCATTTAAGTGCAGTGTGCTCATTGTGCAAACTCCTAATGATTCCGGCTGATAAAACTCTGGTTCCGTCTGGTTTTAAATGGTTTCGGTGGGCTTAATATTGGTTCCAACTGAAAATCAGATAGTTGGGACACAATAAATCTTGTATTATAATTTGAGTTTTATATGTACAGGATAAAATGGCCATTTGTGCACTCGTTTTCTTTCCTTGAATAATTTTGTTCTAATTTTGATTATATTACATACTAAAGTCGTTTGAATGAGATTAACACAATGTAAACAGCCGAGCCCCCTTTTTGATAACCGATTAATCAGCCTTCAAAATATTTTTAAACATTTTAGTTAAATGAGTCACAATGAAATTATTAAAACAAAAACTTAATCTTAAAACTTGCAGCCACCTGATGATGATAAATTATTGTATTCCATTAAACACACACTCAGTCTGTACGTCGTCAGAGAGAATTAAGTTAAAATTAATTTTTACAGGGTGGCTCTTAAGTAAGTACAAAAAATAAATTCGGGAGGTGATGAAGTTCACTAGTCTGAACAAAATATTATGTCACAGCACATATCCTTTCTGTGACCGTTATAGAGTTAATCAAGGTTCTACTGTAAAATTAGTCACTTTGAATTTCACTTATAACCTAAAAACTATGGAAAAAAAGGGAAAAATCTTATTTGCATATTTTCAAAATATTTGGAAAATTTACCATATTGACGAAATATAAGAAAATTTAAGAAAACGAAATTTGATGTGCGGTCATACATTTTTTGTTCAGATTAGTGTAATCCATCTGTCCCGAATTTATTGTGCTTACTTCAGAGTCACCCTGTATATTCAAAACCGATATAATATAACACTCCACTTACGATTTCGTTGAAATTAGAGTCTACCGCGTTATATACAGAATGACTAATTCTCGAAACTTGTGGTTATTAAGACATGAACATAAAAAAATTATCTTTAATTTGGGTTCAATGACTAATTGACTAGAGTTTTACGAAACTATGTCGTTATATTTTAAAATTGTGTTGAACTCCGAGAACCCAGTTCCGACCCATATTTTATACAAATTTTACGAAATCATTTTGCCCGATGATGACTGTATACCGAATAAGGCATATAGACGCGTGTTCTACGGTTTTATCGATATAAAACACTCATGACTAAGATTTGTGTCAATTTGGTGGCGGCGCGGTAAAATATTTTAGTAAATGTTAAATAAATCACTTCATGTGTTGGATGCATATGTGTATGCACGCATTCTTATACAGAAATGCTAAAATAATGTACGAATGTAATTAGTCATTATCGACGGCGTGCACAACATGTAATACAAGACAATGGGGAGTATATTAGTTTACAATGGAAATGCATGTGACTAATGGCATTATGCGATTTTGTGTTTAAATAGAGTTTTTAACTAGAAATAAATATAAAAATCTGTCAGTTATTAAACATTGCATAAACACAATAAACCTATTTATGGGTGGTAAATTTCGCTACAATATAAATTTAAAATAGAACAGTGGAAAGTTGATTTTATCAAGAATCATTATCTAACCCACTGTACATTTTGTGTACTTACACAAGCTTTATAATTAAAATTCCATAAAAAATATCGACATTAATTTCTCGAGAATCTAAAATAATTAAGACAAAATAATACAAAAGAAAACAATCAAAACCCTCATCTGTATGTACTTTAAGACAGACGAATTAAGAATATTTTTTTGACACGTGTCAGTTTAGTATTTTTTTGCTCTTGCTCAAAAGTATAATAACAATAATTCCAGTGAATTTTTCTTTTATATAAAGGCAGCCAATTTTCTTTTATTTTCCTTCCTCTGCCGTTCGACGATAAGCATTATGTACAAAACAAAGCACAAAGCTCGAAATAAAATTAAAAAAAATACTTTGCGCGCTATTGACAATAAAAACAAGGAAGAACGGAAAACTTTTGCTACAAAAAATTAACGAACTTTTCTTCTTCGCTTTTGTGTATCTCATCTCTGTGTACAAAGCATACGCAACTTAAGATATTTTTCTTAGGAAACGTTCCTATATAGTGCTATCTATTCAAAGAATCGCAAAAATGAAAATTTATGAAAAGCATTTCAAGGAAACTAAACTGGATTTTACTAGCTATACCCGATTTAGATTTTGTTATAGTGAGTATTCGGGACTAGTAATTGAATATGCAGCTTCCTACTGTCATTTATTGATTGATTTAGGAAAGCAAAAAACTTTGTAAACCGAACTATCGAAATTAAAATTATGTAACAGATTGTATAGAAGACTCAATCCAATTTTCATAGGTACACAAAATTCAATAGCTTTCTGCAAAGCCTCACAAATTCTGTAAAATCAAACCGGAAAAAAACGGTTTCGACGGTTTTCTATAAGAAAATTTGCCAACGATTTCCAATTATAAAGCAAATCAAAAACACAAAAATTCGTTTATTATATAGGGTTTTCCAATAAGAGGTTTCATTTTGAATAGCCTGCTATCAATTTGGAAGCTGTCATCTTTTGACATTTGACAAGTAAAAACTACGCCATTACTAAAATTGATACAATACACGCTTCAACAATGCATTGAAATTGTTAAAATTCAGTTCGCAAAACTAAAGCACTTTTGGATCGTCGTGAAGCACCTTCTCGGTTGGCAATAGTGAAATTGGTGGAAAAATTTGAGCTGTTGGGACAAGTTAGTGATGTGAAGAATCGAAACCGTGTGCGTCGCTCAAGAACAACTGAGAATATTGCTGCTAGGTGATGAGGCCCATTTTCACCTCGGATGCTACGTTAATAAGCAGAATTGTCGCATTTGGGGTCAGAAAATCCAAGAATGAATGTTGAAAAGAGTGTCCATCCTCAACGTGTCACTGTTTGGCGCGGTTTTTGGGCTGGCGGTGTGATTGGATCTTACGTATTCGAAAATGAGTCTGGTGCAACTGTTACGGTGAATGAATTGCGCTACCGAGCTATGATTACTGATTTTTTAAGGCCGGGGTTTGGAAGATATTGATGTGGATGACGTATACTTTCAGCAAGACGGCGCTACGTGCCACACAAGCAACGAAACAATCGCAAGGTGATCACAATTGGCCACTGAGATCTTGTGATTTAACACCTCTTTTTTCTTTGGAGCCACTTGAAAAATAAGATCTATGCCAATGCTACACAATCAAGACCTTAAAGTTGGAATTCGTGAAGTTATCGAGGACATACAGCCGCAAATGTGCGAATTGGTTTTGGAAAATTTCATGAAAAGGATATGGTGCTGCAAGCGTAGCCGTGGCAACATTCATTGATTTCTCTTAAAAAATACTCGTTTTTTTTAATATCAAAATGAAACCTCTTATTGGAAAACCCTTTATAATGCATCAAAACTTAAATAAATAATTTATTATGTATGCGTCAAATATTCGAAATTAAAAAATATATATTTTGTTAACAAATTTATTAAAATATTACATTCAATCATATAAAATTAATTTTATTAAAGTAATTCCTTAAAAAGCATAAATTATCAATACTTTGATCCGATAGGGACGACCTTATCTTTGTAACAATATGTGTTGCTGCAGAAAATGCCAGCTCAGCTTCCACTCTAGTTGGTCGGATTGTTTCTAAATAACTACAAATCAGAGCAAGGTATTTTCCTCTAATTCTCTCGCCTTTGAAATATTTTACCTCAGCTCGTATACATGTCATATTTTGCTCACTCTAACAGCGGATGAAAAGTGAATTTATTTTGAGAATCCCACGAGCAAAAAATCATGGAAGCACCCATGGAAAGTCGTGGATGGAAAGGGGCAACACAAAGTCATTTTTCTTCATGACAATGCTTCATGACATACGGCAACACCGGATCGCGACACGTTAGAATCACTCAGCTTGGTAGTTCTACTCCATGCGGCTTCTTCACCAGACTTTACTCTTTCCGATTAATACAATCGAAGGGTCCTGCGCTTGCTGAGCAGCGCTTTGGTTCATACGAAGATGTGAAAAAATGGCTCGATGAAGGTCTGCAGCAAAAGGGGAAGATTTTTACTGGCGTGGTATTCACAAACTGCCCAAAAGATGGGAAAAATGTATTACAAGCGATGGAGCATACTTTAAAAGCACTTTTTATCATTCTTCCAAATTTAACATGTTTTTTAGTAAACTTGTACACCTGGTATACTTATGGGTTTCAAGAAAAATGAAACAAATCATGTTCTCGCCTCACTGACAACTCGCCGGGGCATTTAAAAGTCGTGCGACTACAATTTGGTATTATGTGTCTCGCTTTCATTTTGGTGAGAGTTGTGCGCTGTAGTTTTATGTATTATGATTTTTGGTCGTAAAGCAATTTCAAAATTTAAATAAAAATTGAAAAACGTACGTGCGTATATTTTCCAGTTTGTATTTGACTACAAATAAAACGAATTTACTAAGAAGTCACTTGCAAATTTTATGTGAGCAATTTTGACATTACTCTCACTCACCGCGCTCTCACGGTGAGAATCATAATAATAAAATTTGAAATCGGCGACTTGAAGTCACTGAGTGACTTAAATGTGAGAACCATAATAGAGGTATAAGTTGTTGCGGTGAGGTGAGTCTAGTGTCAAATAGACTCACCAACAATATAGTGGTGAGTTCATAGTAATTTTTTTATAAACAAAATCAAGATGGATGACAAAAAAACGAAAGATTCAAATTTAAGCTAAACTACTTAACAGCACAACTCCTCCCGAGGGTGGTGAAAGAGTGTCTACGTCCTTAGGTTTGATGCTAGCTTTTGCTAGCAGGTTCGTATATGATGCAGTTTGATTGGTCTTCTTAGTTTCTAGGCTCGAGCTCCTTAATTTCTCTATTTTTACTGTTGTATAGTACGCCTGTTGCTCACAATGTAGCCGATTAATACAAACATGTCCATTGATGAGAGGAATCGCCTCCTGATAGTGTCCACATTCAATTCTGGTGATCTATTTGCTTTTCTGATGTCATTCCTATTTCGGATACTTTCTCTATTGATTACTTCAATATTGAGCATTTTGACTGTGGTTCCTACATTTTGCTGGATTGAAGGAGTCTGTGAGAGACAAAAATTGGTTTTAATAATTTGAAAAATATCCATGTGAACTCTTTCTAGCGGTCTTTCAGTTGTTACAGGATGGCACGAAGCCAACCCGCAGATTCACCTAAATATGCAGAGGCCTCTTTCACAGTGATTTTGCCGACTAGATATCAGGGTTTTGGATCGTGTAGAAGTTGAGTCTCGCATATTCCTTCTTTATAACGTGGAACAGAACAAAAATAAGAGTAAAATAAAATCTGAAGCTCGATTACGCCAAAATTGTATCGACCTGAGTAACGATCGACCTGACCTCAATAAATCTTTGTTAGATTTTTCCCCCATAAAATTGTATCTAATTTTTCTTCAACGGAGAGTTCATTCAAACGATCGCCGTCGTCAGAAACACCAAATAAATCATCGTCGTTTTCGCTATCGGCTGCATCTGAATCGCCTCCTGTGCCGCAACGCCGCTCGATAATTAATACCATTTGTTGTTTTAAATTTGTCTCAGAAATTTTGTTAAAAATGCCGAAATCGTTGAGAGTAGTATTGGAAACCCGCGAAAAATTTAGAAACCCGTAAAGAGCAGCATATTTGAATCTTCTCTCCGATATTCGTGATATCAAAGCCTCTTTGAGGTGTGGAGCAAATGAATTATTTTGCTTACATAGTTCATATAACATAAATTGTAAGGCAATATCAGCAAGATACAAATCCTGATTTTGTACACACAAGCTCTCGACTGTTACTTTAATAGGTGTAACACCCTCTATTAAAGCTGAAGTGGTAGTAATTTCTTCTTTAGAGAAAGAAACATTACTTTTAATATCAATTAGTGCTTTTTGTTGGCAATTTTTTTAAATTATTTACGACTTTCCTACTTTTTTGAACTCGCGCACCTACTTCCTCGCTTAAAAAGTCTAAGATTTCAGCGTTATTTGATTCTAGTTGGAAATGCGAATCTTTGCTGTCATCATTAATCTCAAAATTCACTGGAACATCAAATTCGTCGTCATTTTCTGCAGTGGTTTGGGCTTTTTCATGGGCTTGTTTTTTATAAATTACTTGTACTACTGCTAGATGAATATCATGTGTCAAACATACTTGGTGATCGGCTGCAATAATATGACCTATCTCTTCTTCATTACTGAAGCGCCATCTGTTGTTATAGCAAAGATATCAAAATTAAGAGAAAGGCCATATTTTTCTAATTTATATTGCAAATGATTTCAACGCATCTTTCGGCCGACATTGTCCCCTTAACTCGACATAATCCGAGATTCCAGAATGAATCTTTTGAATGAACATTTACATTAAGGTACCTTCTGTTTCTAACAGACGTCTATTCATCGAACGTTAAACTAATTTTTTGATTTTTACGCTTTAAATAAAGAAATTTATTTTTAAATTGAATTTTCAACTCGTCTGCGTATTTCACAACCATGTTCGATACATCAGTTAACCCCAGTCTGATATCTGTAGATTGACAGATCGTTTTAAAGGATATTGCGTGGCATGCAGTTAAGCGCCCTAAGTAGTATTTCAAAAATTATTTTATGTACAGCTTTTAGATGATTAAGCATTAAGGTACTTCCTCCATTACTTTGAATAATTGCTCCACATTTAGAAACGGTACACATTCTCGCATTTTTGTTGAGTTTGCCAGTTCCGCCAACAAAATAATAATACACGGAATTTTTGTTATCAGATTTAACACTTTTTTCGTAATCAAGATCTTCTTGCATCATCTTTCATCTTGCTAATTTAATTTAGTTTTCTTACCATCAGTTAATAACATAATTGCGCCACACTTGGTTAAGGAACAGCGTAGTTCTGTATAATTTAAAGAGCCCACGGTTTTGTTTCAATCAAATTAGATATTTTCATAATACCAACCGAGTTCCATACTAATAGGTTAAGAAAAGGCTTAGGTTCATTTAAATTGGCAATTTTGTAGAGAAATGACCAAAATTTATATTGGATTTCAATTTTCATCATTAATTTGAGTTCCGTCTCATTCGATTGAGATTATTTAGCTCTATTTGCGTAGCAAGACGCAACATAGCGACTAAACCGAAACACCTCTATACAAATTTCTTAAAACCATGATCCATTGCAGTCATTTCCTGACGTTCGGAAATATCCTCTCTCAAATTTGTTATCAAAATTGTTCAAGCTGATTTTTTTTAAATAGGAATCCGGATCGCATTTGAGAACACCCTTAAAAAAATTGCCTCTGCACGCGAAAGCCCATATAATTTATTTTTATAAAAATCGTTCGACCCGAAAAACCCTAAATAAAATTTCCAAAAATTAGGTTTCATCGCAATCCATTCCTGGTATTAGAAAACCACCTTCCACCGAAACACCCTCTAATCGAATTGTCCTGAAATTAACACCGCTAGATAGGGAAAGCTAAAAAAATTTGTTTACTCATACGTAAAAACCAACACGATTAGTGCAACCATATAATATCACTGAAATGCAACCAACATAACATGGTGCAACAATCCACAATATGATAGAACATAACGTCAGATATCTAATTAACGAAAAACTTAAGACCCAATACGAAGCAACATAGAGCAACATGGTAAACATGACGCAAAATGGTACAATACCATGTAACATTCCACAACATTAAACAACATGTTGCTCCATCAAGCAACCGCAACGTAACGCCACATTGTGCAACATCCCAAAACATGGTGCAATCTAACGCAACATTTTGCAACGTCAGGCAACATGGTGCAACAACATGCAACATAGCGCAACATCATGCAACATGGTCTACTACGTTGAAACATTACGCGGTATGGTGCAACATGATGGCCCATCCGAGGGACTCTTAAAGGAATTATCCAGAAATCAGAACTCCGTATAATCGTTTCCTTGCATTCAAAAACCTTGTCCCACCAAATTTTATCAAAATCGTTCAAACTAAATAAAATGTTAAAACAAAACTCCAAGCCAACATGGCGCAACATAGTAGAACATCACACAATATACCTCAACAAGATAAAACATCAAGCAACATGGTGCAACGTTATGTAACTTTATGTAATATACCCAAACATGATGCAACATCCCACTACGTAGTTTAACTCCCACATCATGGTGCAATAGAACGCAACATCGTGAAGCATCACGCAACGTGGCGCACTATGGTGGAAATCATGCGTTTTGATAAAACATCATGCAACATGGTGAGAGATCATACAACATGGCGCAACATAAAGGCCAATCCGGGAATCCTAAATGAATTATCCAGAAATCACAACCCCTTGCAATCATTTCCTTGCATTCGAAAAACCTGTTCAGCTACATAAAATGCCGGCTAAATAAAATGTTAAAAGAAGGAGGCTCCAAGAAGAAGAATTTTTCCGAAATCAAGAGCGATCACAGTCGGTTTTTCGTCCTCGAAGACGCTCATTCAGCTTTTATTATAAAAATCATACAAGCCGAAATCCTTTAAGAAGGAATCCGTGCCGTACGACCCTCTGAATGGATTTTACCGAAATTAGTACTCATCGCAATCAACTTCTAAAACTAGAAAACCATCCCGCACCAATTTTTATAAAATCGTGCTACACGGAAAAAAATTAAAGAAAAGGCCTCGGAGAACATCGGACGACTCTGAATGAATTTTCACGAAATATGAACCTACTGCAATCAATTCCTTGCAATTAAAAACTCTTCTTTACCAATTTATATCATAATCATGCGAGTCAAAACAATTTAATTTTAATGAAAAAATAACGAAGGAGGCCCGGGCCTCACGGGAAAATCCTTTATGAATTTTCCAGAAATAAATACTCAGCACAACCGATTCCTGGTACTCGAAAAACCTCCCTTCGCAATACTCTTGAAAAACGTCTAAGCTGACAGATACAAAATTTGAAATGGAACCCGGGCCCCTACAAGACCCAGTGCAATCGTTTTCTGGTACTCGAAAACTCCTTTTTAGCATTTTTATGAAAATTATTAGGTAAGTTTCCGAACACCTTGATATATAAATTATATATATATATAGGGTGGGCCAAATAATTTTTTTTTTAAATGCAATAAAACAAAAAGTTCTCAATATTTTTCAAATTTATTTTTCATTGTAAAGACAATCCTTTCGATTAATTATGGAATACTATTTCATTCAAATGACTGCCTCGGCTGGCCTTGACGTACCCCATAGGCTCGGTCCAATTTTTGAGCACATTTTCGATGGTATGCGGCATTATGACTTCAATGGCAATGCGAACATTGTTCTTGAGAGCGTCAATCGTTGCTGGATTATCGGCGTAACACTTATCTTTGACAGTACCCCAAAGATAATAGTCCAACGGCGTCAAATCACAGCTCCGAGGCTGTCAAATCACATCAGCATTTTGGCTGATAATTCGATATTCCAAGACAGTGCGCAAAAGATCAATTGAAACGTGTGCTGTGTGGCACGGAGCGCCGTCTTGTTGAAACCAAATGTTGCCTATGTCCTCCTCTTCAAGTGCCGGGAACAAAAAATCGTTTATCATGGCGCGGTAGCGCTCACCATTGACAGTAACGGCGGCTCCTTGCTCATTTTCAAAGAAAAATGGCCCAATGATGCCACCGGATCAAAATCTGCGCCAAACAGTCACTCGTTGAGGATGCATCGGCTTCTCTACGATCACGTGCAGGTTCTCTGTACCCCAAATGCGACAATTCTGCTTGTTTACATAGCCGCCAAGATAGAAATGCGCCTCATCCGAAAACATGATTTTTTTGCCAAAATCGGCATCTTCTTCAAGTCGATCACAAACTCACTCAGCGAACCGAAAACGCAATGGGTGGTCTCTTTGCTTCAATTCCTGAACCAATTGAATTTTATACGGTGTCATACCAAGGTCTTTATGCAGAATTTGTCGCAAGGTTGTGCGTGAAATGTTCAATTCTTGAGCACGATGACGAGTTGACGTTCCCAGCGACTCACGCACATTATCGGCTACAGCATCAACATTTTCGGGTGTATGCTTGGTGGGCTGCTGCGTTCGTGTTGGTTTATTAATTAGCAAGCCTGTTTCTTTAACTTTATTCACAAAATAACGCACATATAGAGCTCCCGGCGCTTCGTTTCTTCCGAAAACCGCACGCAATTTTCGCCCACATTCTGCAACATTACCATGATTTTTGAAGTAATGTTTCAATATTTAGCGTTGTTCAAGCGAATACACAACCATTTTCGTTCAGCAGAAGGATAAAACTAACTTTCCGTCAAATCAGAAGTGACATAACCCTTACCATACTCAAAATAAGCGCTAGTTCAAAAAAAAGTTAGATGACCCACCCTGTATATATTAGTTTTAAATCATTTACACAATTAAAACCCGATTGTCCAGAGGTCCGATGGTTACGAAATGTTTGTTGACCTTCTCCCTTACATCCGCGTAGTTTCATTTATTCCCCATCAGAAGCTAAGCGTCATGAGAGGCACAATTACGTCCCACGATCCCGTGAGAGTTAGTAAAGCCGTTAATCCCTACATTACAGAATATATAGGATTCGCATTTCATACATTTCGAAGCAATAAAACCGTTTTTCTCAATTTTTATACGGACCTTTACCGATTTCGAGCCTTTCCGTAACATACATTCTGCCAAGAAAGTACCGGAAATTGATCATTTAAAAAGCCCGCTTAAAGGAATTTTAAACATTTTTTTGTCGCGAAGTTGGCACTACTGTCCTTTATCTTGACGAAGTTTGAGTGCGATCTATCATTTAGTTTCTTTACAGAGCTCTATTTTGCCAGTTCGTCTCAAGTGTCCGTCCAGCCGAATCGACTATTCGACATTTGGTGGCCAAAATCGAGTCAATCGGTTCAATAACCAATCAGCCAAGACTCATAAGTCACTGAAACGCAAGTTCTGATAAAACATCATTTTTGTGCGAGAGAGTTTACGGGAAAACTTGAGGCAGTCAATTACTCGTCGTTCGCAAGAACTTGGCGTTTCTGTGACTTGAATTTTGCGTCAGAACTTGAGTTTGCACCCGTATGAAATCCTAATGACCCAGGAACTTACGGCAAACGAACATAGACAACGCCCAGTGTTCGCTGATTAAATTCTGGGGCACTTAGAAGTTAACCAAAATTTCGCTTAAAAAACATCTTTAGTGACGAGACGGATTTTAGGAGACAACAATCCACACGAGATACACCACCACCAAATTCATTGGCAGAATCGTCGGTTCGTAAATCGTTGAAAGACACAACCTTACTGTTAACACCCGTATAAATATTTTTTTTCTGCTGTTTAATTGTTTCTGTATTTAGTATCAGGACGTGCAGCCTGCGCTTGGCCAGTGCACCTAGAATACGCCGATTAGCGAGTGTCCAATATGGATCGTCAGACTTACTCCTAGTTTGTCAGATCAAAACAGATTACCACAATTATTTACCCTATTCAAATTATCATCATATTCCGGTTGGTTATGAAAATTATGGCATAATTTATCATCATGATCACCAACGCGATCCGAACAATTATCATCGTACACTAACTAAAATCGTGAAAGTTCATTGTCGCCACCCATATAGTATCATCATCACCAACATCCTTAGAGCAACTTTTCGTTGAATGTTCAACAGCAGTCTATCACTACCAATTCCATCACCGTCGTTTGTTATCACCACTGTCGATGACAACATCATCGACACCTGAAGATTTATCAAAATTTTCATCGAATTCATCGATATTGTTGGAAAAATCGAGTAATATAGTTACTATATATAGTTATAGTAACCAATCATCAAAACAATAGTTAAGAAAGAGTCCGGCGACAAGATCGTGAATGGTGGAAATAATAAGAGTGCTCCGCGGTATCAGTGTCCGAATTGCGGTAAATCATATACCACTTATTCGGGCCTATCAAAACATCAGCAATTCCCAACGGCTTTATGCACTTAACGTAGACAATCAAACCACCTCTGAAATAGCAAAGTAAGAAAAAATTCTATTAGCCGTTTGTCAGACATAGTACCCGGAAGTCGATCTAGATATCGATGTGAACTATCGTGACATATTTTCTTCGGGATGACTCGTTAAAAAATCTATTGCGCTAGATTTTTTACCACGCTGATGTAAAAAATGTCATGAGAGTGAAATTTTTCCCGGGATGCGATAGCGTCGGATTTTTCGGGATGACATTGAAAACTGTCATGATATTAGAAGTTTAGTGTTGTCATCGCGTTTTGTCGAGATATTTTTCTGTTTAAAATAACAGACATTACCGAAATTTGCTGATTTGGATTTTTTTTTTCGGGTTACCAAAAAAAATAAAAAATGTCATGATAGTAAAAATGTCATGATAGTAAAAAAAAATCCGGGATGACACTAAAAACTAGCGTGGTATAGTAAATTTTTCGGGATGACACTGAAAAATGTCGCAATATTAGTTTTTTAGTGTTGCCATCGCACTTCTTCAGGATATTTTGCGGGCTAACTTCACAGACATTCAATCACCAGATAGTGCTTACGCATGTCTACTCATGTGACGAATGTAATAAGCTGTTCAGTACCTCGTTGACCCTCTTGCAACATAAAAAGGTTAAACATTTTAATTAATGTTGAATTAGCACGTGAAAATATGTCATTTCGTTTATTCTTTTAATGAACATGACTGCCGTCTAAAGTTCTAAAAGTAAACCGTAGACATAAATTTGATGACATAGCAAGCAGTGTGACATGTACAATAGTATTCTAGGTGCACTGGCGAAATCGGCAGGTTTCGATTTTCGTTTGAATTAAAATATTCAGTTTTCCAACAAATCGTTTGATAAAATTCAAAAACAAATTATATTTTTTGTAGAAGGAAAATCAATTTCCGAATTCAAAGAATTTAAATATTTTATTTTTGTAATACAAAAGGACTTAAACCTAATACGGAATGTGACTGTGTGTAAATGAAAATTTATTGGAGTATTTTAGAAAAATGTATTCGGTTGACAGCTCTTACATAACTGTTTGATTTATAAACTAAAACTTTGCAAACAGTTAAATTGGTACACGTACAACAACCAGAATTTAGGAGATGCTAATGCTTTATGCAAGTATTCGTTATATGTTTCTCGATACCTAGATGCTGAACCGACTATGTGTTTTAAATTTATAAAACATAATGAAAGAAAAAAATTCCACGAAGCTTTTAAATTAACTGAAATCAAGGTGAAAAAATTAATATTTGGGGGCACGTCCCAAGGGGTTCCACCACTGCTAATTTTTTTATCACTGATCCAATTCATGAGAAATGTTTGCCTATAATATACGAGTACAACATAAAAATTCACCTTAAACTCACATAAATCATCGAAATAGGCAAACAGAAGATTAACATATTGACAGCCTATGGCAGTATGTTTACTCAGCGCATCCATACAAAGAACAACATATAAAATACTAAGAAAATTTTTTTATGGGGTTGCGCAAAATATTGCGAATTTTATATTCCATCTACCACATCTTGCGTGATATAAATAGTCGCAAATATTAAATTCATATGAATTCGAAATACCAAATCCAAGAAGTGAATCCAACAATATAAATCATTGGAAGGCGAAATATATACAAAAAAAATTCTTAAGAAATTTCGAAACAGCCAAATTTCGTTTACAGTAGGTTCGGTGCAGTAGGAGGAGACCCTTGAATTTATATGAATTCTTACGTATATTTCGTATCTAATTTCCTATTAAATTAATAACGCGACTAAGGCTATTTCGTATATAACGCACAAACTTTAGGACAGCAACTAAAGGTGCTAAACATATTATACCTATATAGCTCTAAGCAAATACAATGAAAATTAGCAATAAATTTGGAAAATTCCTTGAACCAGAAATATCGTCACAAAATAAAATAAAAAATGTAATATTTTCTTTTAATTATTTTTTTCGGAAAATACAAAAAAAAATATAGACATTTATTACGAATTTTTAGCAATAAAAATAAAATTGTGTACATTCGTGATGAATAGCAATTCAAATGCTTTAGTTTGAAGTAATTAAAAAAAATTTTTTTTTTTCGTATTTTATGTAATTCTGTGAACCACATTGGCTGACAGTATTTTTGTTGGATTTTTTTTTTTTGGCCGGAAATCACTCGAAATATGTATAAAATTATTTATTTAGCATGAAGCGATTGTTTGTTTGTGCGCCCGCGATACATGCGCGAAATGAAGGCGTCACGTTGCTTGGAAATGGTCCAAGTCAATTATTTTATTTGAACGTCGTCTATTAATGTAAACAATTTTTTTGTTTGTAGGGCAAAATTACTGGAAATATATAAACTGTTTGTGTATTCAAGATTATTCAACCTGAACGTACTAAATACGTTATGTGTGTAGTGTAAATATCTCGTATATGGCACGCAATGCTATTGTTTGTCGTGTGTTTGTATATTTTGTTGGTCAACAATCCCCTGTATAAAATACGAGTGTATACGCGTATGATATTCCATAAATCTATATGTAATACAACATGAAATGAAATCCTGTCGGTATTAAAAAGACGTAAATAGTTTTTACGATCATACGCGTACGTGATCATATTTTTATTTATTTAATGGTGATCCTATAGACGTACACTTGAAATTTATATTTGTTTACGTATTTTATATTCTGTAGACGGGAAGTTCACCTTAATTCTCGCCTTAAGACATAATAATTTATAATTGGTTACACATACGAGTATATACCCCAAAAAATATTTGAAGCCATTTATATGGAGTTCGTTTGTAATAAAACACCTGTTGGTGTTTTTCTATATCGGTTTTTGGAATTTTGCCAGTGCGTGAGAAATTTGTGTAATTTATAAAACGGGTTACCCGTACAAAGTGGATTAGTGTATTCTGTATCAATTATAAATTATGATAAAATTTGAATACTCAAACCATACCACACTGTACCACTTAGCGAACTAAACTTTTTAACGAACTTTTGCAAATATGAAGTTTTTATGTATGTGGAGATGCGGCTGATGCGATTTAAAGAAGCATCTGCATCTTTTGAGGAACCCAAGTTTTCGTGAAGCTGGCTTGGCCAATGCACACATGCGCACATTCTCACGTAAAAGAAATCTTAATGGGTACCATTTTGTGGTAAAAGATGTGGGTTGTAACTCAATTCGTCGCTTAGTGTTCAACAAGCACACAATGGTATCCGTTGTGATTTCTTTTACGGGAGAAGTGCATATTTGTGTTTAATCCTCGTTAAACTTAACCTGATTTCTTTCACCCCACGCTATTATCACTAAAATCAAAATTAAGCGAAGTGACTTCTGACTGAACTTCTAGCCGTTTGCCGTTTAGTTCTGAAGGAGTAGGTTCCACCTCGAATGAAATAGAAGAGTGCAATGTGGCGACATCGTATAACAAAAACAAAGTATCTAGTTTAGCGCAACGTTGATCTTTCGACCATTGAGAAAGCTTTTTATCCAGTTGATAGTCGGCGAATCCAAGCCGCATGCCACAAGTTTACAAATTTAATTCTCATGCCAAAACTTGTCAAAAGACTTTAATATATCCAAAGCCATTGCAAAGGCATCTCCATGTTGTTCTAGAGTGAGGTTTCAGTGGCATTCACGAAAGCCTTACTGTTTATCTGAAATTATTTTATTAATTTCTCTAAAACTATGGCGACGGCTGAGATAATTGATATTGGCCGGTTGAGAGTTTGGTATACGAAAACGGATACTGTTAAAGTTAGCCGAAAGTTTCCAGCCGAAAGGTAATGCAGATAGTGGCTTCGCTATCCCAACCGAAAGATGATAATGCAGATTTTGTTTCTGCTGTCCAAGCAATGCATCCATTGCTATCCAATTTGCATCCAGTTAGCATCCATTTTGTTTATAAATTCTGATGGGGATGCAGGAGTGTAATTTTGCAAAAATTCGCTGATTCAATATATCGAAAATGCATTGAGGCCATTCAAGATTAGGTCGTTCAAGATTAACGTGCTTTGTCATTGATGCCACTATGGATATTTATTAGGCCATAATGTTGGCCAACTTCGGCCCAATTGTGGGGAAATTCTGAAGGCTATGCAGAGGTGTAATTTTGCAAAAAACCGCTGATTCAATATATCGAAAATGCATTGAATGGTCTGTCGTTTAAGATTATCGTGATTTGTCATTGATGGCACTATGGTTATTTGGTAAGCCATAATGTTGGTCAACTTCAGATTAGGCCGAAGTTAACTTACATTATGGCCTACCAAATAACCATAGTGGCATCAATGACAAAGCTCGTTATTCTTGAACGACAGGCCATTTAATGCACTTTCAATATATTGAATTAGCGAAATTGTGCTAAAAAATACCCCTGCACCGCCTTCAGAATTTCTCCACAATTGAGCCGAAGTTGACCAACATTATGGCCTACCAAATAACCATAGTGGCATCAATGACAAAGCACGATAATCTTGAGCGACAGCCATTCAATGCATTTTCGATATATTGAATCAGCGAATTTTTGCAAAATTACACTCCTGCATCCCCATCAGAATTTATAAACAAAATGGATGCTAACTGGATGCAAATTGGATAGCAATGGATGCATTGCTTGGACAGCAAAAACAAAATCTGCATTATCATCTTTCGGTTGGGATAGCGAAGCCACTATCTGCATTACCTTTCGGCTGGAAACTTTCGGCTAACTTTAATAAGCTCGAAAACAGGAGTACTAAATTCCTATTCAATTTTAATTAAGAATCAGATTCGTATACTGATTCAATTCAAATACAAATCTAGTACTCTCGTTTTCGTTTCGAATACGGAAATAGGACCCCAGAAGTTTGTGCTAAAAATATTATTAAAAAATTACACTGTTAAATTTAGATTTTTTCTTATTGGAATTTATTTTCGAAAGAAATTTATAAAATTAGACTAATTCTAAATGATCTGCCGTAAAATATAGAAATATCACAGAAAATATTATTAGCTGTCGAAAAATGTTGATGAGATTCCGTGGACATCTCTGGTAATGAATGACAGAACAAATGAAAACAGGCATTCTATTATAGGCATAGCAAAACTCATTAGAATTGGATGCCAATCACCCTGCGAACATCTCTAAGATCGGCGGTATAAAACTGGGCATTTTTTGTCAAGAACCTGTAAATATATTTAGCTCGCTCTTTATAAAACTTTAAAATTCATCAAAATTGGGAAGATTCTCTTCCCAATTCTCTTCCCTTCTCTCTGGGAAGATCTTTAAAACATGGTAAAACCCATCATAATTGTATCCCATTCACGATAGACTCAGTAGATTGGATGATCTGTTTGAAAATGTTAGTGAAATTCCGTGGACATCGGGCCCGTTAAAAATGTTCAATTTCTAAATATAATTTTTGATAGAACGAATCTCAAAAATATACCTTACTTAAATCTTAGGAATAGGTCTACGCCTTTACCTTCTCAAAAATGTCAGCTATAATCTAGACATTTCTAAATTCGACGGCACATCATTTAGAATTAGCCCAATTTATAATTTTCTATTGGAAATATATTCCAATAGGAAAAATAATAAATTTAACAGTGTAATTTGTTAATAATTTTTTAGCACAAACTTCACTATCATGTATTTTTAGATAATCTAATATTACTAAACCCATTTGAAACATCACAACGCCTGTATTGCCTATAGGTTCAATTTTTTGTAAATTTAGTAAATGGTCAGGCGCTCTAGGTAACCTTAAATCCACATTGATTCCACTATGACTATTTGATAAGTCTTAAAGCCTGTTAATTCTAGCTCAATTTTAAAGAAACTCTGATGAGTCTACGTGAGGTTTAATTTGACAAGATTTAGATAGTTCAATTTACTGCAAATTCCTTAACAAGCCACTCGTTATACATTTTCCTATCTTCATCAGAAGTTCTCCATAATTGAGCTACAGTTAACAGACATTAAGAACTATCAAATGGCCAAAGTGGAATCAATGTGGATTTATGGTAACCGAAAACGCCCGAATATTCAACGAATTTACACCTCGTAGTTCTATCAGAATTTTTTCACATTTGAGTCAGAGTTAACAGGCGTTAAGGTCTAAGCAACTGTCATAGCGACATCAATGTGGATTTAGATAACCTAGATCGCCGGATAATTCAGTGAATTTGCAAGAAACTAAACTATTGAAAACTTGTCAGATTACACTCTCGTAGATGGCAGCCCCATCAGAATGTCTTCAAAATTGAAATAGGGCTAACAGGCACTAGGGCCTACAAAGTGGCTATAGTGGCATGAATTTGGATTTAGGTTAACTTACACCGCCGTACCATTCAATGCATTTGCAAGAAATTGAACTACCGAAATCT
Organism: Nephrotoma guestfalica; assembly: GCA_963691935.1. Taxonomy (NCBI): domain Eukaryota; kingdom Metazoa; phylum Arthropoda; class Insecta; order Diptera; family Tipulidae; genus Nephrotoma; species Nephrotoma guestfalica. The sequence goes on along the minus strand of OY829914.1, from coordinate 263,421,927 downwards.
TGTCAAATTACATCCCCGTAGCACCATCAGAATATCTTCACAATTGGGCTAAAGTAAACAGGCATTAAGACCTATCAAATGATCATAGTGACATAAATGCGGATTCAGGATAACCTGGATCACAAGACCGTTCATTGATTTACAAGAAAGTTAATAGGCTTTCAGGTCTAGCAAATGGCTATAGTAGCATCAATGCGAATTTAGGTTAACCTAGAGCGCCGGACTATTCAATGAATTTGTAAGAAATCGAGCTATCGAAATCTGGTCAAAAAATTTTGATTTTAATATTGAAATATTCTTTTAACATAATTTGAAATTTTGAATTCCAAAATAGTCTTAAATTCAACAATAAATTATTTTTCCGTTGAAAAAAATTGTCCGGATAGCAGGCATAGGCTGGTAAACTTTTAGCAGAATTACATTGATCAACGTAATCGGATTTGTTTATTTTCGGCTTGTATATTGGCCTTATTTACGTCTATTGTCGACAGGTTTCTGAAGACAATTTCCTCCGGCGTAACTCCGCCGGGGACAACTAAGATCGAGTTCGATGTGAAGGCACCACCAAAGCACCGTCTGCATATTTTAATGCTGAAATGGATGTTTTAGAAATATTAGCAGCCGATGCTATCATCGGTAAAAGTGGTGATCGGAGATTTTCAACTCCGAAGCCGGATGTAACTTGACGGATATCATGTTGCCGACTCTTTTCGCCTGAGCAGTTTTATTATGTTTGGCGGCTTCTTTTAAAAATTTTAAAATTAGAATTAGGATTGAAAAATGATGATGGAATATATTTACAATATAAAATTGGATGCGGTCATCAATTCGATTGTTATAGCAACAATGGCTTTCCCAAGTGAAATATTGAACAAATTACCGTAAACCATATCATGCTGAGCCATAAGATGCTGAGTATCTTTAAAACGCCACAGACGCCTTTCCTCTAAATTCCGACGGTGTCTCGACATATATTCTTGCGGTTATCAGGTTATGGTCATAATTTTCAATTCCAGACTTGACACTTGCTTCCATGGAATGGAGGATTTGACATTCCATTCTTTATGGTGGGCATTAAAGTCATCAATCAAAATTAATTCGTAGTATGGATGTTGGTTGCGAATGTTTTCACATTTGCTTGATAAAACATCAAAAAATGCGTAGTTTCTGAATCCGCCTGATTGGACTACTAATTAAGAAAAGGAGTTTACTAGGTAGGGATATTTAAGCCACAATAGTTTGAGTGGTCTTTGTAGTGGTGTCGGTGTCAGTTTTATCGGTGATAATGATGAGCACAAAGGGCGAGTACTCAAAGCTGACCCAATTACGACTAGTAACGTGGTAAATTCTCCGATTGTAGGAATTTGTTCTTAAATGGTGCGATGCAGATGGATTTTGGCTAGTCGAACAGCTGATTCCCATAATCCCGCTATATTAGGAATACCTGGTGGATTGAATTTGAATTTAACTCTATCGTCCATCGATTTATTGGTAATTGTAGCGAGCATTTTCAAAAAATATTTGAACTTATGATAGAAAATTGGTGATTCCCATGAAGTTAATGACTTTGTTACTGAATACGGTGTGACACAATCTACGTCTACCGGTGCCTCCAAGAAGGAGGTACTATAGTATATATTGGTACTATATTTTGAGGTACTTACAAAACATACAGGTATGATTTAGCCAATTAACAAAGCCGAATTATTCGCTATCGATTGGCAAGTCTCCCATAATTTGCTTCTCAATAAGTGGGCGCTTTTCATGTGAGGAGGATCGAATTACGTGCTCCGATGAAGCGGTACTTTTCTTGTACCATAATCATTAGCAATGAAGTTTCGTGTCATCAGCTCTTATTGATTCGACCAGCCACTCTCATGACCATATCATCATATAAGAAGGACACATACTGAAGGAGACTGCTTTTATTGAAAACCAGCTTGTGCTGAATAACAACTCCTTGTATTCTTATGAGAATTCTATGCCCCGCCGCTCTACACAACACTGCTTATGTCTGATTGATTTCATCAACGTACAAAACCACTGGACTGGGCCAAAAATAAAACGAACATACGAACCGATGCACAAAATTTGCTTGTAGTTTTAAAATTTTATGAAGAGACAGTTCAGAGTTCCATTATCTCTGCCATCTATTTCTGTCGACACATCAAGCTCTGCCGATACTGGCCACTAGTGCTCTGGTTGAGTTATAGGATTGGTTCAGTTAACCATAATTAAAACAATTGATTTTTTAATTCATTCAAAGTATACACAACTCGCGCAAACCGAAATCTTCTTGGTTGACCGGAGCGCCTGTCATGCCCTCGTTGATGACCGACTGTGTATGATTATGCAGAAGTTCAGCACCTAGGAGTTCTAGCAATGGCAAACTGACGACATGTAATTTTGTTGGTTTTAATAATACGTAGAGAAACGTGTAATTCCAGTACTTCGTCTCCATCAAATCTACCATGCTACGCCAAAATTCTTGTAGAACGATTTTTGATCTGATTAGAAGTGGAAAAAGCCAGCCAAACGGATCAAACACTCGGGTGCTTCGGAAAGGATCGATCGTTTTGTTTGTGTTTCTCTGGTTGACAGGTGTGTCACGAATCAAAAATCATGTTGATTTGAATCCCACTGAATTCCAAGTAACTACATCGTACCTTTATGCTCATTTAGCGATTCTTTCGCTTCTTGTGTATGACGCAGCATGTAGTTTCAGTGATTACTTGCAAGGTGCTAGCACCTTTGAGAACATCATCGACATATTTCGATAAACATCTTGTATCGCTTTAGCGGACTCTGGATGAATTTGCGAAGAACAGCCGGCTAATGAGTTAGCCACGTATTTGGAACGATAAAGGAAGCTGATGATATCACGTGAGTTGATACGTGCACAAATTGTTATCATCGCCTCGCCAAAGGATTAATTGGTACATTTTCTCGTTGCCTATGAGAAGTCGAATTCATTCAGACGAAAACAGAATGACCCACAATGTGAATTGACCGGTTGGATTTATCATGAGCTTTTTTTTTAACCCATGCCATTTGCCCCTATCGGGATTCGAACCCGGTACTTCCTGAACCAAACGCCAAAGCTTTAACCACTGTGCGATTTGGTCGTTTTGTTATGAGCTTGTCGTTGAGTGATATATTATGACCGGTTTTTGGCGAATCGTTGAATGAACCCTCAGTTTGGTGATAGTATTTTGCTCTTTAAATACCCCATGATACCCCAACCGGACCTTCCACATTCCTCAAATGATCAAGCGTGATATTTATCTTGTAGTGCTCAATATAACCTGCTTCATCTGCGCTTATCTCAGTTTGTTTGGAAACGACAACCCAACCTCTTCCAGCTTCCAGATTCGCCGCAACGTGTTATTTATATCGAGGGGGAGCAGTGTGCTAAGATTTCTTTGGCTTCGCTGTCGGTTCTTTCCCCACCCATCATTATGTTTTTGTAGTCCTAGTTTCATGCGAATTGTGATAATACCTTAAGATGTGCCAACTAATGAACTACGAATGCCAGTGAAACTAATTGGTTCATTTGATCGCTATACGCCTAGTTGTTGCGAACAGGGCTCGATTATAAACGCGGCTCGTGATCCCGATTCTTCTACCTATAATTGTCGACTACTAAGACCATAGCTGTTAGTAGCATTGCGTCGGTAACAAAGGGCGCATCTTAACTTTGAGTTGCAAAGCTTAACACGGTGCCGAGCGAACGTGTTCTTGGCGTTCTTTAACTCCATGGTATTGTATTTATTTTAAATAATCGAGCAAACGGTGAGCTTCCTTCATATACAGTGGACAGGACTTGGATTTTGAGTCAACTGGATTGGCAGAAACTTAAAAAATCGTCAATTTCTAGATTATTTTCGCTGACTGTTCCTTGTGCTTGCTTTCGTTTCATCTTTTCGGTTGACAGAAATATAATCTACCAGTAACGTGCACCAGATGTACTTTCGAATTAATGCGTAAATTATAGAGTTTCTGCTATCATATCTATGATATAAACATTGCTTCCGCAATTGAAATTTTTGTAACTGAGTACACGTTTTCATATTATTGTTACGAATTTGCCCTGTCAAACCCGATTCGTATCACTGGATAGTAAATATCGTTATAGATTTCTCGTAACTCACACTACTTCCGGAAACTTCCCAAAAATATTTTTTTTTCTTTCGGAATCTTCCCGAAAATAATATTTAACTTTAGAACTCCGTTGGATACTTTCCTCCTGTTTCCGTTATGGTTGCGTCTAGTTTGATAAATCTGTCGAGGAAATCCCTTGCATATAAAATTCTGAACTTAATTTCGTTCACCGATACATTCAAACCATCTGTTAAATCATACATACACTACGGTATAACTAGATCTCGTTTTCACTAACGGTACAGTAGGAATGTAGCGGTTTTATAATGTACCACCAATTGGTATCCACATTTTTCTGAATAGCACTTTCTCGACAATCTTAGATTTTTTTACTGTGGTCCTTAATCCGCTCCAAGGGCCAAAATGTGGGGAACTGTGCGCTCGCTTCTTGTTTAATTGGGCACCATTGCTAAACTATAAAATTTCTATCACAGCACTCCAGTAACTCTCGCATAACAGTACCGTAGACTCGAACTACCAACAGCAGACTCGATCAAATCAACAACAAAGGCGACTTAAGAGTAAAATTTTATATGTTTAAATTAACAAAACACCTCTGTAAAATGACTTTTACTTATTTAGTGGTTTCATCTCGAGAGATTTTGAGCAAACTATTTTTAAAAACACAAGAACTACATTTATACCGTTTCAAAGTTGGTGTGATTAAATTCAGATGGCGCGAATAAATTCTAGCCAGTTTGAGATAATTATAAATGAAAATATCTGGTTTCACGTTCGAGAAAAACAAAAAAAGGAAATAATTTGGTGGTTCCTGTAAATGACCAACAATCGTGAAAACTTCCTCTAATTATTTTCTATCATCTAATTAATTGGCTCATCTAATCAGTTTGGGTGTGTTCAAAAGAATCATTTTTTATTTTAACTTTTGTTTTTCATTTGTATGGAATTCTAAGAACTCCAAGAATCTTTCCATTTTTGAACCAAGATCCATCCCAGTTTTTCGATGGTAAAGAAATGACAGAGGTTAGCATACAGAGCCATTAACCTGTGAAGGTCAATTTGAACACACCCCGTTACATTCCGAATTCGATGGGTGATTTAGTGATTCTAACGCTGTTTATGTCTAAAGCAACAACAAATTTTATAACAAATTTAGGGCAAACTTCACAACACTAAATTTATTTTTAATTTAACAGTGTAAATTAGTCTTAAGTTTTCTATATTAGTAGTTCACTTTAGAACAAGATGATCTACATCAAGTAGATTACTTAAGTTAATTTTCTTTACAATTATGCCAATAGAGAACAATTTCATTAATTTTTCACACATACATCGAAAAGGTAATTAGAAGTAGTGGCGCCTCGAACTACTATGGCTGCAATGAATGTTTTCACTTTGTACTAAACCCAATCCAATTAAAAAATACGAGTTTTTCGGAATATCTAGGGGAACATGAGGTGTAATATTCAAAAGTTGTATAGCTCAAAATCACATTAAATGTGCTGAAGATATTTCTAAGAGGTTACTACGGCTGGAATGGGTGTTTTCGCTTTGTACTAAACGCAGTCCAATTAGAAAATATTAGTTTTCTGAAAAATCTAGGGGGAAACGATTTTTGAGTATTACTCCAGTGTTCCCCTAGATTTCCCGGAAAATGCATATTTTTAAATGGGTTGGGTCTAGTACAAAGTGAAAACACTCGTTCCAGCCGTAATAAGAAGATCTTAGAAATATCTTAGAACAAAGCACTTTTAATTCAATTTTGAGGCATACAAAATACACTGTCAAATTTATTTAAAGTTGTTTTTTTTATTGTTTATTTATTTTATTTTTATTTTATTAATCCATGCAATCTTTTCTGGGGCCGAAGCACTCCCTGCTCTTTCGCGGTAAATTTTTCCCGTCATACATTACGCAATTTCTGCCAACCCGAACACGTACGGCTTTAGAACCGATTTAAGTTACCATCTGCGTATTGCATAGCTCCATGCCCGCCTATAGTACTGGACATGGAAGATGAGTCGGCCCATGAGTTCTGCACGCCGATAGAGGGTCGTAGGTGTGTTCCTTTTATTCGCAGAACGTGATCTGTTGATGAAACCGTCCTTTTGCATCCTGCCTCTAATGCCAAAGCCTAAACCACTGCGTCATTTGGTTGGTAATTATAAATGTTGTTGTTGGTTTTAGGACGAGTTTATAGTTTGTTCACTTCTCTTCAAACCTTTTATTGATAATTGAAGAATTTGGTCACGGAAACTCATTACGCAAGCTCGCCGCCGATTCTTTGGTGTCCAGCTTGCCCTCAATTCCCTCAAACTTGCTAATTTTCCCTGTTTATTCGATGGAGCCTTTTAAGATTTTATGTTAATTTGGGTGAGGTATAGATTGTTACCAGCAAATACTCATTTGCCTTGTTTTCCTTGACAATGTCTGTGTGCCATAACCATCGCTGATAACCAACCTAATTACCTCAATGTACCACTGTAACGAGGCTGTTGGTGGTTCTTGATTTTCCCGGCTGCCTTTGAGTCTGATTCATTGAAATCATGGTCCTACGGCCACTTGGGATGATAAGATTTTTTGTATCATTTACCTTGGTTTTTAGTACTGGAGGCGTCTTCGATCGACCTCGTTTGCCATTTGTTTCAGAAGAACTTTTCTGTCCTTAATTTTAATTTGGCATTGCATCTAGGCGCCGTCGTAATGAAGGCTAAATTGTTTTAAAAACGCTTAGTTGTGATTTGATTTTCTTCTTACTCTCCAGTTCCAAAGTTATTAGTGAATGGACAAGTAACCTTTGCGTGTTGGCACGCTGGTGCCTGATCATTGGCCACAGTGTTCTATAACTCTAGGTGGCAGGACTTAAGAGGTCCTCGACCTCCGGGATTGGTGCGTTTAGAGTAGGTTTGATGAGGAAAATGATCCTCGCAACAGGCAAGGCCTCTTGCTGTGGTAACACTACCTGAAATCGGAGGGCGCGAGGTATCTAAAGTGATTGAGGAATTTTAACGAGGTTTTCTTCCATAGATTAGTAAAAATCTGTTCCATTTTGGTCCTGTCATCCTCAAGTAGTTGCCTATTATAGAGGGACGGTATCTCTTTCAGCGTCACTTGCGATCGACACATGAAGTTTAGTTTGGGTTATGTATAATTTCAAATGCTTATCATTCAAATGCTGGATTACTCTTATTTTGCAACATCTTCCACTAATATGAAGACACGTGTCTTTCAACTCGAGTTACGACTTTGTTATTTTAAATCAATTTGAAATATATTCATCCACTCATCTTAGATAAGGATGCTCAAAATCTATAGCGATGGCAAGATGAGATTGTGTGCGAGAAAGAGAAAGTGCGAGAAAGAGAAATGAGCCAATGAACAAAATTTCATATAATTCTCGAGGTCAATTAAATTAGACGAATATAATTCAAGGAAAAGACTTGATGCTTGCTTCATATACTCTTGAAACAAATATTTATTTGTCCTATGAATTGAAAGAATATAAAAATTTCTTAGTTTTTGAAATTTCATACACCATCATCCCCTTATTTCGAGAATTCAGAAACGTCTTTGAAAAACTGAGAAGGTGTAGTTTCCATAACAAAATGGCAACCTAATCACCTTGTCATTCGCATTCACCCAGACTTCTAGTATAAGACGAATAATAGAAAAAGATTAGCAATTACGAAATAATCATTTATCATCAGTTTAATCTCATATACATAAAGCTCTGAGTACTGACTGACGACGGTATATAACTGGAAAACAAAACCCTTTTTTAATAATTTGCTTGTGATTTTCCTCGTATTCCTCAATCAAGGATTTTTCTTTTATCCTAGTTAAAATGTATGTACATGTTGCAACGGAAACCCCGTTTGGAAACTGAAAAACTTCACAAACGTTATACCAAGTTTTTCTTTTCTTGACTCAAAATGAGATAAATAATTCGTGGAATTTTCATTATTATCCCGCTTGCCTTCGTCTGATGAACGCAAAAGCTCATGAACACGTGCACTTGGTTATATTTCTGGGTAGATCGAATATTTTTCTTGTTTATAGTTTTATTCCTTTTTATCTTTTAAATTTGTAAAATCCAAGGAATATTGGCTTCAGGGCCCCCGTGTTCAACATACACAAAATGCTGTGCAGAACAATTCCCAAAAATTGTTATTCAATTGAATTGAAAGCAAGATCCGTTTCTTTGAAAATCGTATTTACGGACGGGGATAATATGGCAATGCGTTCAGAGTTCAACAAAACTAAATAAAAAAATCGTTAATTTCATTTCGATGAAATATTCGCCGCACCTTTTTTCCGCATAATTCAGCTCTACATTATGTTTAAAGGTAAACGTATTATAATTGTGGCCGGGAACGCAGAACAGATACCAGCCGCACATTTCCTCGTAATTACAATTTTTATGTAATCTAAATTCCGACAATGGTTGGTGTATATTACCGCACCAATTCCCTGTACAGCTCTGTTTGAAAATATTTTAAATTATTAAGAAAACTAAACTCCCACACCGCAAACCCACCCCCAAGTCTATATATAGCTGATTGCAAATAGAATTTATTAAAAAATATTTTATAGAGAGGGGAATGGGGCCCTAGGAGAATTTCAATAGAAACTATTTCTATTTTTGGGGTTATATACAAGAATATTTTATGTATGTGTATGTGTATGTGAATATATTGAGGTTTCGGTGTTAACTCTTCTGGAATGGAAGCTTTCCAAGAAATTTTATTAATCTATTTCCATTTTATAACAAAGGTTTTGTATTTTGCATATTTGAATATGGTCTATTTATTCCAGGAAGGTGGTGTGAAAATAGTGTTTTATTGGTCAAAGTAATTAGTAACGTTTTATGACTAATAATAGATAACAGGGCGGCCTAACGTGTCTAATTTATTGGAAAAATGAATCCAAAATTTGTTTACAGAAAATACATTGGTTTTACTACAACACATTCGGTTCCCTCTTGTGAAGACTTTAGAGTGTTACGAATCGGTCGGTACATAATGGATTTGGCATGTAAAACACAGCGTTTAAATTTACAAACTGCATTTACTAACACCTTTAACTCAACAAATTCACTATTTCACTATTTATCACTATTCATTATTTCAATTTTACTGATCACTTTTACTTCGCACTAACCCCTTTTTACTACTCGACTGCACCAAGTCATTATCAATTCCCATGTCTTCCCATCACCACCGTTTACAATTGTTTTCGTTACTTCCATATTTCCCCTCACATGAAATGTCATTGTAATATTCAATATACTGGTTGGTCTCGAACCAGTGACCTTTAGGATGGCAACATTTACTGGTGTATACTATAACCACTCGACCATCGAGTGTTAGAATTCGTAACACTACCTACCACCACCTTAATTCTGTTCACACGTCAAATGTCGTTTTGCTTCAGTTTGTTACCCTGGAAGCTCGAGACACATTATTACTTATCCTCTTAGCAATTTTGTATGAACCTTTCCAATCTCATTGTGTGTATCGTTCCGCATTCTTCGTCGTAGATGTTCTACGTTGCACTTACGGCCTCTTCTTGGACGTTCGTCCCTGACGGTTTGACCCGTTCTTGATCATTTTCCATCTCATCACATTCCAGTACTCCTCGTCTCAACTGCAATGCGTACGGCTATTTCCTCCAACTCGTCCCTCCATTTTTCTAGCCGTGCATTCTCTTTACCGGTATTTTATATTTCAGTATTTATCACTCGTTCACTTTTACTTGCCATTTAGGTGCCTGACATACCAGCAATGGTCATAACCATAAACACCTATTCCTCACAGCACTTAAGAGTTAAGCTCCACTAGAAGCAATAAAAACGAGCTGTCATCGAGGTTGTAGAGAGCTACGGAAGAGGATACTGAAACAGGAAGGTGTAAATCGCGATAATCTACCCACCGAGGGCCGTCTTGGACGCAGGGACTGTCAGTAATGACGCCGATCACCTCAAATGACGAGCAAAAAATCCAGCTTTCCGAAGAGCAAGTAAAAGGTGAGATAACTGGATGGATGGATCAAACAATAACAGCCATTTTAGTACAGCCGCAAGGACGGGAGGACGTCAACTTACCGACCTGAATAAAAAGCAGGACGAAAATGCAGAGCTAGAAGGAGGGATAAAGTCTCTAGAGGTGAATGGAAGGAGCTTGGAAATAAAATTGAAACTCGCAAACTATTGGAAATGGCCAGCTAAATAAAACATTTTCTATATAACCAGAGGTCGATGACGAGTTCCCATTTGAAAATTTTAAAGTGCAATTCCAAACGGCAGTACAGCTTAATTGTTGGAGGTAAGCGGTCAGGTCAACGCATTCATTCCGGCTCTCGGAGACAAAGCTATAAATATTTTGCAAACTCTATCCGCAACAGAAAGGTGTAAAATACCACCACAAAACAGGCGACAACTACGTGTAGAGAGCCTGCAAGACTAAGAAAGAGAGGTAACAAAATTGCGCGTCAAGCTTACTGAAATGCACCTGCCAATGGATGGACTCTTCTGTCAAAAGGACAACCATCTTAAACTTCATTTGAGAACGAATACTAGAGGTAAAACCATGAAAGAAGTATTCGGAGGATATCACGCAAATAAAAAATGAGATGCGAAAACCACGGCAAGCTTATCCTGGTCTCGATGTTTCCAACGTCAACAAACCAGCCGTAACATAAGGGATTGTAAGCAGCCAAGTACAAAGCAGGCAAGAAACACGAAGAAATGAAACAATTAGACGCTGAGAGAGACGAGGAGCGAAAACTAAGTTACACCAGCTTTGAGGAGCGTAAGCTGGTGAAAGGTTTACTTTTACACTAAATTCTTCGAAATCTGTTGTTCGTCCTGACATAGTAGATCCATAACTGTCCGTAATAACTTACTAATAGCAACAGATAAATCTGCAGTGGTAAAAGGCGAAAGCATACCCCTCGAGTAACGTTCGGAGGAATGCGGTTCAAACATCGGTTTATCGTAGCTAGAATAACTGACGAATATAACATCGGACTGGATGTTATGTAGAGATACCAGATGGTGGTGCATCTCAACCAAGTCCTAAAATGGCGCTATGTGTAGGTACCTCCTTCAAATAAACACAAGTGAACAAAATGTTGTAGAGAGAACGAATGATAAAAATAATGGGTTACTGTGTGCTAGAAGATTGGTGAAATTCCAGCAGAAAGTACCAGTACATGTTTTGAAAGTGAGCTGGTCAACAAATGTAATCAGGCAAGGGATGATCATTGGTAAAACTAGGGGAGTTAACTATAATGCGGACTGCCAGTCGAAACAATGACGTCGCTCACCAAATCATAAATAAAAGAAGAGCATACGCTCACTGTGCAGCCATCTTCCAGTAGAACAGCTAAATGTCGCAGTGAAAACACTGATTGGATTAGCCGATGGCGTTGCACTTAATGATGACGAATTAAAAAGAAACTACTGTTATGCAATATAGAATCGACACAGCAAATTCCACTCTTATCCAAGAAAACTAAAGCTGCTAAGAATTGAGGCTGTTACAAGTAATTCCTCAAAACATCAAAAACGAATTAAAAAATGCTAAAACAAATGCCTGGAGGCTATACTGAGGTAAAATACAGGGGTCCTCTAAGTCTCAGCGCTCCGATTTTTCTCCAACGACCGGATAGTTCTTGCACCATAACTAGTGCAGAATCCTTGAAGCTACTACTGGAAACTCTCTTTCCAGATAGCTCCAAATCTGCGTCTCAAAAGCCTAGGGACAACAAAGTCGTAGGTATTGTAAGCCAGACAGGAGAAAAATCCGGTGGGCTATAAATAGCTTTAAGCCTTATAAGTCGGCAGGACCCGATGGCATTATACGGGCGGATCATCAACCAACGACTGATGTAACCTTATCGTAGGTGGAAATTATCTTCAACGGCTGCCTAGAACTCCGACACATTCCTAGTAAATAAACTGAAATAAATGTAATATTTATACCTAAGGCGGAACGGAAAAAGCTCTCATTGTAGTCCCAAAGGCCTTGGACCTATAAGTTTCCCTAAGTTTATCCCTCTCCCCTTCTTATTGTTCCTATCAAAAAATCCCTTGACCATAAGGAATACTCCATGATAACTTTTGTGGATTTAAGGGCCTTTAACCTCGTTAAACCAGAGGCAATCACGGACTCACTCTCCTCTCTGTGCGCTATCGAGTCACTCAGGTGCTGGGTAGATCAAATGCTTAAAAGCAGGGTCGTGACGACCAGTCAAGGTGAGTCCTCCCACCAGGCACATTGCAAGGTGGGATATGATTCCCCCTTCGTTGGACCAGTTATTAAACCTGAAAGGATGCGGATTTAAGGTGGTTGCTAATGCGAATGATGTTGTGATTGGTGACTTTGGTAACTATCCTTGCACCTCAAAAGAACGCATTCGAAGAGCGCTTAGCATTATCTCCAATTAGGCTGATAGTTGCGGTTCAAATGTGCATCCACACAAAACTGAGCTGGTCCTTTTTTCCAGTAAATACAAAAGCTTAAATGATATTGGATTGACCTACACTGATAAAGCGAAGTATCTAGGTCTCATTATCAACAGCAAACTAAGCTTGAAACCTAACATATTAGAAAGAGTAAAGAAAGCTACAATTGCGCTTTACTCCTATAAAAATGTAATTGGAAAAAGATGAGGTTTCGGGCCTTTATTTCTGGTGGCGAACTTTAAATATTCCGACCAACATAAAATCGTCGGTGAAAGAAAGGCGAACAGCTCCCTTGTATATTAGTGGGGCTTTTAAAAACACATCCGACTCCATCTCCATGTGGAACTGTACAATATAGGACATTTATCTAGTCTAAGAAACAAGAACATCCCAAATACTATCGACTATACCATCCTGTCATCATCTTTTGATTAGAGGTTTAGGATTGATATTCCCACAACAGAGAGGACTGGTTGAGAGAAGCATTTCTGAATACTGAAGGTGTTAATTTCTTCTCTGATGGTTCAGAGAATTAAATGTAAACTCACCTTTATTCTCCCGGACTAGTGCAGCGTTTTTCAAGCTGAACTAATCCTGATATAAGGGAACCCGTTGACTGGCTGAGGTATACTGTAGTTGTGAAAGGGATATTCGTATTTTTACGGATAGTCGGGCTTCAATGAAAGTGCTCAAATCATATTTCCTTCCGTCGAAAGTAGTCCAGAATTGTCTCTCATATCTTAACGAGATGGCTTCACGAAGAAGCTATAAGAACAACGAACGACAAATGGTCCAATAGTACCTCATGCGTAATCACTAGGCAAGTGCGGCCGAAACTAGAACTGTCAAGACCCAGGCAGCTGCAAGAAGCCGAAGAGGAGCAAGAAACTGTCCTCTATTTGCTTTCCACCAGTCTCCTGTTCTAGCACTTAGTAGACTGAAATTCCTAGGAGCCCCTCTCCTAAAGCGCTTAACGAACCTCACTAAAACGGACGTCAAGGAAATTGCACGCTTCGTTGAGAGTACAAGATGGTTCATCGAGTCTTCTACGCGCTGTCACAGTAGTCTTTGACCACTAACGGTTATAGAATATTATCTACAACGAATATGGGATTTCGAAATATCCTTGGAGATTGTAACATTATCGGATTCATTAAATTGACCCAAGTTAAATGGCCGGGTCACGCTGAACGACCCCCATCACAACGAATGATAAGAAAAATATCCCTTCTTAACATCCCAAAAACCAGTGTATGTCGCCGGGGACGAACAGAACCTACATACAATAGGATGTCGAACGTGGAGAGAACATGCGATGAACCGAAATAATTGGAGGATCGTCGTCATCAGAATCACCATCCATCCATTCACCACCACCTACCATCCTAGCACAGCCATCAAGAAGTGGTGAACTTCGACTAGTAAGATGTATGGTAGTTGTAAAATCAAAACAACCGCAACCAACCATTCATCACTACCGATCATAGACGCCGATGAGGAAATTACATAATTTGGCACCTCCGGGTATTCGTGGAACCACAAAGTTAGTTACACTGAACGATTCGTGTGGCCAGCTGTGAATCGTATATAAAAATGCAATTGATTTAATTGGACCACTGCATCCGTCAGGAGGCAGAACGCTGTCTGAAATTAAGGACAAGTCCCTCCATTTTGATGGATGAACGAAATTAGTTAAATTAAAATAAATAAAATTGTATTTTAACAATTTGAGCTCCTAGCCGGATCATATCGAAAACAAGGCTTGCTAATTTGAATATCTCAACATATCTCTTTGCAGGTGTTAATAGTCACTATGGTGGCTTAGTGCCGTGTCCAAAAAATGTTAATTAAAGCACCACTAACCCTAACCAGCCCTTGAATATATGAAATGAAATAAAATAATATCGCTGTGAGATAAAGTTTACTCCTGCTGAGACGAAATTTAAAAGGCGCCAAAGAACTTGGAGAAGTAAATCAGTTCCTTCCTATGAATCATAATTTCATTTACAGATATATTTTGATTAATTACATCAACCGCATATTCTCCAACCCTCGATTGTGGTGGTATTCCCGTGAGTAAGACACGTTTATGACGAATACACGAGTTTCGTTCCTTATGTTCTTGCACAATATTTTATAATCGTCTTATCAGTTACGTACTTTAGCAAAAAAAAATTATTTTAAGTGATTCATGTTATAGAAAAAAAACTGTAATTACCTCTTTCCGATAGCGCACATATACTGAATGTACAAAAAACAACAATGATCCGATTTTATCAGGAATTTCGATAGCCGCTCGATATTCAAGTCATCGAATAATTGTGTAATACACCGTGTGTAATATATTTTTAACCACAAACTGAGTAAGGTGGTTGGAATGGGGCGCCATACTTAGAGTTACGTGCTATGACTCGATCATATCAATTGCATTAGTCAAAAGCATGCATAGTTGTTGTTTACGTCAGCGAGTAAAATTTACGCTAAGGGGCTTGTATATCAGTTAAAAATAAATGGGTAAATTTATATCGAACTGCTGTTTAGTAGCGTGGTACGCTAGCTAACTGGATTATTTATTATAAATTCAGTTATTTCTATTTCTACTCAATCGTATAATAGGAAATTTAGAAAATGTACCGTTTTTGGAATGACGACGCCGTTTGGCGGAATAAATGAATTAGAAAAAGAATGAAAAAGTTGAGTGATGGATGGTCGCTTTATCGTAAACAATTTATAGTGTTTCCATTTAACGTGAACATTTAACGGGAGAACAGTTTATCTTGGACACAATTGGTGGTGGTCGTGGTTTGTAAAATTGTATTGAATTCGGTCATTTATTAATCGACTATCGGATTGGATGAAAATTGAATTTTAAATGGTTTTTGTAAGAAGTTCTGGAATATGGCCAACTGGGATTCGGCCATTTTAACCGGTTTATGATGGAATTTGTTATGATGGATAGAAATGGGATTCTAAATTGGTTTATGGAGCAAGGAGTTCTGAAAAGAGGCCACTTGGAATGAAACTTGGCCAACTAGTACGCCGCATTTTGATTGGACGAAAGTGGGTGATAAATTGCTGTACTCGCCGTTGGATGAAAAAGCTTAATTCAAATTTTTATGTTTTCGAATGTCCGCTCTAGTAAATAGTTAGCCCATTGGTGAAGTTTTGTATACAACCATCTAAGACCATCCAGACCATTTGAGCTCTGGTGGTGTAACTACGTCCAGAGCGCAAATTTCCTCTTGGTCCGAAAGGTTCTGGAGTCAGGTCTTAAAAGGCTTAGCATATTCCGTATTCCCGTGTACATTTTCCGAGGTCGTTGTTATTTTCAAAACGATAAATTTATCCGAGGCCTTTAGGTAAATTTATAACCGGATTTTTGCGAGAGTAGGTAGTAGGCCTGCCGCTCAACTCACTTACTTCTGGTGATATACAAAATTCCTCCTGCAACGCCTTATCTACACTGCCTTATTGATTCATAATTACCCAGCGAGCACCGCAAGAAGGTATAAATCTAGAACTTTGCCTCAAATGTTATTTACAGTTTTACAAAAAAAATTTACAGAAAAATTTTTACAGAAAATTTACAGTTTTACAAAAATAAAGAATTTGCGACATGCATTGCGCTAGATGTCAAACATTCTCAATTTTATTAAAGTACGAAAACCTAGTAACGCAAAAAAAGTTTAGTAGTTAAAACTAAATATTTAGTTTAAGACCTTGAGATCTCTAGAACCTTTCGAACCAAGTGGAAATTTACACTATTGAAGTGCACAAGGGCTTAGATAGTCTGAGAGTTGAATCCATAAAACAACCAATAATTATATTCTCCACTATAGCAATAATCAGGAAAGAGGAAAATTACGATTCGGTTTCTCATCCACCAGCGAGTACAGCAGTTTATCATCGACTTCCGTGAAATCAACATATGACCATATTCCAGAACTTCTTCCAAAAATCATTTTACAATCCCATATTCATCCAACGTGCCGTGCTGCATTCTAGGTGGCGATATTACAAAACTTCTTCCAAAAAGCCTTAATGAATCTCATTTCCTTCCAACAAATCCAATCGCGTCTTAATCGGTTAAAAACTGTCTGAGCTCCGTTTCAGGTAGGCATACTCCAGAACTTCTTCCATAAATCATTTTAGAATCCCATTTCCATCCAAAAACTCAATTCCATTATAATCGGTTCAGGAATGGCCAAGTTCTAGAAATTGGCCGAGTTCCATCCTTCAGAATCTCAATTCCATCCACCATGTCCAATTTCATCATAATCGTTTAAAAAATGACCGAGTTCCGCCCCAGTAACCATATTCCATAACTTCTTCCGAAAATCATTTAAGAATCCCATTTTTATCCAACATACCCAATCCTATCATAATCGGCTTAGAAATGCCTGATTTCTGTCCCAGATAACAATATTTAAGAATTTCTTCCAAAAACTGTTTAAAAAGTTTCGTCCCAGGTGACCATATTCCACAACTTCTTCCAAAAATCATTTAAGAATCTCATTTCCAACCAGCATACATACCCAATTCCTCCATAATCGAATAAAACATGGTCGAGTTTCGAGCCAAGTGACCATATTCCAGAAATTTTCTGAAAATCATTTTAGAATCTCAATAACCGGCCAAGTTCCTTCCCAGGTGGCGATGATCCAGAACTTTTCAATAAATCATTTTAGAATCCAATTTCCATCCAACATACCCAGTTCCATCATAATCGATTATGAAATGAGTGAGTTCCGTCCCAGGTGGTGAAATTCCTGAACTTCTTCCAAAAATTATTTAAGAATTACTTTTCCATCCTGCATATCCAATTTTATCATAATCTAATAAACAAATGGACCAGTTTCGTCCCAGGTGACCATAGTCCATAACTTCTTCCAAAAATCATTTAAGAATCTCATTTCCATCCAGCATACTTAATCCCATCATAATCAGTTAAGCGTTGGCCGAGTTCCGTTCCAGATGGCCATATTACAGAACTTCTTCCACAAATCATTAAAGAATCCCATATCCATTCAACCTACAAAATCTCATCATAATCTGTTAAGAAATGGTTGTATTCCATCCCTGTTTCACTATTCTGGCTTTCCCTAGGAATAGGGAAGGGAATTGGGAAAAATATTTTCATAGCATTTCTGTCTAAATTTTATTCCTTTGGCCTGATGGAATTAGTTTGGTGGAAATATTTTCGAAACAAAGTTAATTGGGAAACATTTGTCCCACAAAATTTTTATAGGGAACAATAATTCCCAATTTATCGTTGTTTTAAAAATATTTACACCAAACTGGTTCCATAAGTAGGCCTAAGGAATACAATTAGACAAAAATTCTAAGAAAATATTTATTCCAATTCCTTATTCCCAGATAAAGCCAGAATAGTGCCACAGGTGACCATATTACAGACTTCGTTCAAAAATCATTTTAGAACCCCACTGCCATAGAAATAATAAATAAAAGAATGTCATCTAAAGATATCATCTAAAGATGTCATCAACAAAATCTTAAGTAGACACATTCGCATTGGAAAGTATGACTGAAAATGAAACATTAAGGGAAAAAAATTTAAAATTGCCCACATTCCGGGGGAAGTGAAATGGGAATTGAAACTAGGAAATACGTAATCACCATTATAAAATAAATGGGATGGGATGGGAAACGATCAATTTTCACTATAATTTAAACTCATTTATTGGGCTTCTTGGCCCACCGGTTTTTATAAAATTTGATTAATTTAAATAATGCACCTGTGCATTGCTAGATGAATCACCATCGCCATTCGTTATAAAATACAAATGCTAGATTGAAGTGAACAACTGAAACATGTTTGATATATCGTCAACATTTTTACAGGATTGCAGAAGCCTTCAATCATCATCATACACCTTCAAAATGGCTGGGCAAACACGATGGGATGGACGACTTGTCAAGCATCTAGTGCTTCCTAGTATATGGACACCTTAAGGCCTTTATGTGGCACATTTTCATATCAGAATGTGAAAAATTTAACTGCTTCCATCGCACGTCGGTGTTTAGTATACTAACATGCTTTAGCTACCTTTTTGGTATTCTTTAAGATATTTTCAACGATACAAAAGAATAACAAACAATTTATCAACACCGCCAAAACGATGGGTTTATGAACTAAAGTGGTACTGTCGAAAGTCTGATCCAAGACTTTAAGAAACGATACACTGTAAAAATGCTGCCGCCAATGCCTCCATGCGAAACAATACGTCGTCTCAGGTTTATCAGCATAGACTAAAGACGTCACAAATCCCCACATAAAATAATCCAAAGGTATGTTCAATCACATGATCTTGGAGATAATTTGCAGGTCCATTACACGCTTTCTTGGATTTTCTTTGTAACAAATGCAACATTTTTGTCAATATGCGTTGCCGTGTCTAATTAACCAAAAATGAGCCTGAAAATGATGATAAAGAGCCATCTCGTTTATAGTCCATTCATCACACGTAGGAAAGATCACACTGTCAAATTGGCTATCTCTGGTAAAGTTGTTGTCAATTCGAAAACCAAAAATACAAGGCCCTACTAAATATAAAAACGAATATGATTTGCGGTAAAATCAGCGGTATCGTGTAAGCAGACCACCAAATGAAGATCAGTAAAATCGCTTACATTGTAAAAATCTTAACAAAAAATTTCGCTTAAGATAGGTTTCGATAGCATTGAAGAAATTTTGCACAACAAAGACGGAACCGATGCGAATAACAGCAGAATAGTTATCTTCGAAATTCGGTGCGCTACAATGTTTGTTTGTTTTCAATCATAAAAGATGACTTGGGCAAACCCAGTAGTTTGAAAGTCAAACAAAGAGATCAACATCATCCAATCACCCGTAATTTATGTTATTTTAACTAAATGCATCGAGCTGGATAGTGAATTAAAGTTTATATTGGGTCAATGGAAGTTGGCCGATTACGTGAATCCCACCATGCAGGTGGTGTTGCCCGACAAACCTCTACAATAGGCTATTAAAAACTAAACAATCATTTCCAGCAGATCATATTCCAGGATAACGACACCAATCGTGCCATACGGCTGGTACTACCCTCTTAGGACTAAGAAGCATAAGTAACCCCTTATCATTATCAACTCAAAACAGTAAACAACTATAACCTTTAAATCATATCGCTTAGAGAAATACTGTATAGTTAACTGTAAATACGGTGAAAACAATGAATCAATTAAATGAAAAATGGAGGGGTGAATAAATTATTGACTGCTGGGAAAGCCGGCGAAAGCGGAGTAGACCACCATCACCAATGCAGCGAAAATCAAAGAAGGGCCAAGCATGGTAAAGGAAGACGACCCAAGCAAAGGATCGTTAAACTCCAACGAGTGATCTTAAAAGAGTCACTTAACGTCCTAATTCATATTGCTAGCTTAACACGAAATGATGACAGCTTAACATTAAGATTTGATGTTGATGAGAAAAGTTGTGTGATTAGTTTGGACACTGGAGCATTAACCAGCCAACGGGTTGAAGTTGCAAACAGCGACTGAAGATAGTATATACATATATCCTAGGTAAGAAAGTATTGAAAATAAGGAATCGAGATATTAGTTTTCAACGCGAAGTACTGATCTCTGATACTGTTGATGAGGTCAACTTCACGCTGCTGCAGCAACCAAACGGCTAATGACAAGCGCGTTCATTTTTTGACAAGCAGCAGTGTGTTATGTTGTTTACAAGCCTACGGAATCATATTGTTTTACGTCACAGTTAAAAAAAGGTTATCGAAATGGAATTCAAACGCAACAGGATTATTGCTTGGTATTTGGCGGGAAAATCGCAACCAGCCACTGTTAATGAGTTACGACACTTACATGTGAACAAAATGTTTGTGTATCGAATCATTACACGTTACAATGATAATGGTAGCATCAAAATACGGAATGAAGGTGGACATTCAAAAACAGAAACATCGCCAGAAATGGTTCGAAAAGTGAAGGCCAGAATTCAACGAAAAAATTTTTACGATTCAGCAATCTGTAAACAAATTAAACGATCTTGTTTGCTTAGAGTGCAAATCAAAAGACAATTTTGACAAGCGAATTGCTCTGCGAAAGCAAGCTAATGCATCAGCGATGGTTTGGGCCGCGGTAACTGCGATAGGACGCTCACCACTCATTGAACAAAAGTAAATCAACAAACCTACCGTGAAAAGATTTTAAACGATGCTTTGTTACCTTGGGCACGTAAACAATTTGGTAGAAACCATTGGAGGTTTCAACAAGACTCAGCATCATCCCATAAGGCCCGTGATACCCAACGTTTTTTTACAAGATAAAGTTCCCAGATTGGGGACAAGAATGGCACAAAATACCATCAGACCACCACATTCGGGCAGCGCGTAAAGCCTTCTCGCACAGACTCGATGCTATTATCCGCGCTGAAGGTGGCTACATCGAACCATAACATAATTTTTGTTAAATTTGAAATGTTTTTACGATATACTGAAGTTTTGGAATAAAAAAAATAAAAATTGACAAATTTACAGCATTTTTAATTGGTAATGGACTTTATGAGAAAGAATGGCCTTTTGTTGGATGTAGGACGGGGAGGCTCGATAAATTATTATCGAATTTTCCTACCCAATGCTGCACACAAAAAGAAAGAAAAATCGATAATACCGTAAACTCACGAAACAATCGAGAACCAAATTAGTGAATTGCATTCAATTATCTTGTCCGATGCCAAGGGAGTAATGTTAGAGCGCATCTTACGAAAATAGGATGGCAACCACTGTTCTTTCATTAGCGAAAATTACACGATGTCGAAACCCGTTACAGTACTTACGATCGAGAATTATTTGGCTACTAAGCACTTTAAAAAAATTTGTCATTTTCGTTACGCCAAAACTTGGATAAGGCTTCATCAAGACAATGTCGCCATTTAGACTTTATCGCGCAATACACATCGGATATTCGGCACATTTCGGGAGACCGCAACAACGAAAATTTGTGGCATGAATCTACGAATCATGCCATAAAGTTTCTCATCCCGGTATTAGAAAAACTGCAAAATAAATTGATAGAAGGTATATTTGATCAGCAATGAAGCATGAAATACGTTCTTGGGCCAAAAACTGCATACCATGTCAAAAATGCATCATAGAGCATTTCCAAAAATAACATGTGTTGTTCAACGGTGACTGACCGCTACACTCGCTGGCCTGAAACAACACCAATACCGAAAATCAAGGCAGAAACTATTGCTGACGCATTAGTCAAAACTTGGATAAGTTATTTCGGTATACCATCAAGCATCGTGAACGAATAGGCGCAAAATTAGAATCAGCTCTATTTGACGAGCTGTCCAAAACACCAGCTATCCAAAATACCAGTGTACCCTCAAAGGCGCAATTTTGTACGTAGCCAATGCACAGTAATTGCCAGTGCCACTAATTTTACCTAGAACATCGTTTCGTGACGATTTCTAAGGTACGTCAGCCGAACTCGTGTACGGCCAGAATTTGCGATTACCCGCGGATTTCATTGAACCAAGCAAATCAGTCAATTCGAATTCATCACGTCGTTGCGAAAACAATTCAACAATATTCAGCCTTCACCGATATCTCAGCATGCCAAGAAACAAGTATTTGTGTTCAAAGAATTATCAACGTGCGAATTTGTTTAGGTTAGAAGCGACGCTATTCGGTATTCATGACTACCTTAATATACGAGAGACTATTTCCGGTTATAAAGCGAAGTGAAAAATTCTTCGCCCTTTTGATCAAAGGCGTCGAATCTACGGTATCGATAAATCGGTTGGAATCTTGTTTTATCGAGGCACCGCACATTGACCAATCCACAGATGCATTGATGGAGACACGAGCCAAATCAAACACGATTTCGTTATCGCCCCAGCCCTATTCCTACAAACGAACTTGTCATATTTGAAGTTCAAGAATCACCATCACCATTCGATATTAATGGCAGAGCCGAAATATATAAAAACAACTTGAAACGTTACCTTGAGCAGATGAACCTCGACCATTCGATTGCAACGAAATTAAAAATTCAAAAACGAAATTTCAAATGGAATTATGTTATGACCCCACAAGGAGTCGTAACAATGAAACACAACAACAGTGAGACCACTCTTCAAATCTGGAGCAAGAAATGATGTGTCTTGTTGTAGAGGAATAAAATCAATATCTTCAATTCAAAAATTATTTGAACTATAAGAATTTACCAAAAAGACGATCAAGCAAATTGAAAAATCTAAGCAAGTTGATGTCGTTTATATAGATGTTGCCAAAGCCAATTTGTAGCTTGGTTTAAATCATATTCAAGAGTACCACAAGGATCACATATTGGCACACACATGAAATAACCGAAGTAATATCGTGTTCTTAGATCTTAATGTTCGCAGATGATCTTAAAATTTACAGAACAGTAGAAAATATCGCCGATACTATAGACTGTAAGAAAATGTCAACAATCTAGCAACTTGGTGTGGTGAATCCAATCTTCACATGCACAACTACCATATCAATGGCATACTTTTACAAAAAGTATTTGAAATTAAAGACTTCGGGATCAGTGCGTTGCTAAAGCAAATTCAATACTTGGTTCAATAAGCGGTGGACGAGAGATGTACATATAACTGGAATATGCTGTCAACGTATGGTGTTCCTTTTACCAGGTACATATCCGACGAGTTCAAAAATGTTTCTACGGTACCTACATAGGAATATAGACCTACATAATACCAACTACGACGCAAATGAACATTGACCACTTATATGATTCATGCATTAAGAACAGCTTTGGGCGTAGGTTAAAGCAGTGTTATGCCCCAACCAGAAATAGTTATTGCATTTCGTTTTTAAGAACTATGCTCTCGTGTTTGAGACATATAGTATTTATCAAAATTAAGATATTCAGGTGTTGGCATCCGAGTACTTTTAAAAGATTCCATTATTATCGCAAAAACGGTCCATTATTGGGAAGATACTGCAGGCGAAGAAAGCAACATCTTTATTTAATTCACAGGAAGCTGATTTGTTGCACAACTTAATTTATTTGTAATCTAGTAATCCAATAATAAAATTGGTGTATGTTCAAGGGTAGGTCCATCATTACTAGCTCTACAGAGGAAAGTGCCGTGTGTTGCCACAACCAAGCAGTTTCATTTCCAAGACGCTAACATTTCTTATGAAGTTTAGATTCTACGTCGAATCAACGCCACCTAAATTAAACAACTCGTTCTTTGAGAACGGGGGACCAAACCCATTCGAATTAAACCAAATGTTACAATATTTTCGAGAGAAAACTAAAGTAACACGTGTGATGTGAGATTTAAGCTTCACATAATTGAAAAGATTCATTAAATATTTTCATTTGAATGTAAATAACCCTTTCAAATAGTTTATTTGATATAAACATCTCGTCATCTAACACACACACACAATAATTAATTTTCTATATCGAATTCTAGGAAGACCATTGATTATTATCTTCTCGTTATTATACATATATGTGAAACGAAAAGTATCCCAACACATGTTCACACTCTACACACTCATATATATATACACACACACACACACGTAATACTTATACATGTTTAGAAAACTAACTACACACCCTGTTTCATTTGATCTCATTTGGAATAATTTTCTGTTTCGCATCATTTTTCCGGTTTTCGTTATCTGTGTTTTCCGTATGACTTTTTGTTTGGGGGGAGGGGCGGGGAGAGGGGCGATGAACATATAAACAAGTAGATAAACCATTTTCTCGTTAAAAAATCTTTTGTTAAAATTGTTTTTGAAAAAAAAAATACAAAAATTTGTAATTAAAATTTATGTATTCATTCCACGAATTAAAATCCTTTTTCGGAACGTAGGATATACCGCACGTGGAACACAAAATTCCCTAAATCTGGAAGAGAGATGGAAGGAAGCAGATAAAAATAAATTGCCAAACTATCGTGCACACTTTATACTTCTTAAATCTTAAATGAGTAATGAAGTCAATTGGGATTATTGTTGGTACAAGCGTCTTTTGTTGGTGTGTATCTTATCTATTTATATATATATATATATATATATATATATATATATATATATATATATATATATATATATATATATATATAACATGTTTGTACAATAGATTGAAATGTGTTTCATATATACACACGTGGCCTAAATACATTTAGATACATGTGCAAAAGAAATGGTAAATAATCAAATTTAGATCGTAATTTTCTTCCAAGAATATATTTTTTCATAAATAAATATATGGAGTTGTAGATTATATAGTACCTGGAACACACTTGTATTTTGTAAATTCTTATCGCTACCGAACCATATTTACGTTAATTTACTTTGCATTATCCATATCTAAAGTGTGCTCGCACGATTTCAAAGAATTGGTCACGATATATCAAAAATATATGTCAAATTATGATTTCGAGTTCTGCATGTAAACAATTCAATTGATCGATCAACAATATACAAAATCAACGTATCCGGGTACCCCAGATTTGAATATAATCGAAGAATCGTTAAATAGCCCGAAGTGAAAGATCTCCTCCAGTTAAATTAATAAGAGGTACAACATCTTCTATAAGGAAAAGGTTTTAACGCATGGGAGGTGCTTTTGACACTTGGGCTTTTATTTATTTCAAACAACTATTTGTGCTATTGATCTGTTAGCATGATAGAGACGAGGCACAATAACCGCATTAATTAAAATAAAGTTTTCATGATGATTAAATAAATTAGCAGAGATGTGTGTGTACAAAGCGGAAATTTAAAGATTTTGTTTAAAACCGAAAGTTTCCAGTCAAAAATAAAAAATCGGTAAAGTATGTGTAATATTTTTTACCAACTTCGTCAAAATGTTTGACTAGGGCTCTGAAGCCATCGATTTCGAAGGTTTAAATCTTTGTTTCGTTTATATTACCCCTTTTGAGCGGGGCAATATAAAATTTAGAGTCTGTTAATGATGCGCTTTTATTAACCAGTTCATTGTTAGATGCTTCCCTTAAATAAATTGGAGGCGGTTTCGCAGGTTTCGATTTCGGCGCTGTATTGAGGTCACCGACCTCTAAACTAGAAAATCGGTTGTTAAGCGGTTTTTGGTTAACACCTAGTTCAATCCGTGTCACTTTGCTCCTGCCAGCAAACTGAGCAGATCTCAGGCTACGTTTTCTTTTAGATTGAACAGTGATATACCTATCCAATCCCGTTTGCACTAGAATATTTTCAAACTGACCACGGTCACTAGAGTTCGTTGCACTGAGTTCATTCTTCAGCTAACAAATTAAATGTCAAATTAATCATTATTATACACTCTGTCAAAAAAGTAACGGGAATTGGTCATTTAAAAAGCCCGCTTAAAGGAATTGTAATTTTTTTTGTCGCTAATCATTGTGAACGAATTTCTGGTCAAAAACTCAACAAATATTATCGAACAACTGTCCTCTATCTTGACGTAAAGTTTGAGTGAAATCTGTCAGTTAGTTTGTTTACAAATGAATAAAAATATCGAAAAACAAATTTGTCTCCAATTTTGTATTGTAATTAAAATTTCATGTGCCGAATCGCTGAAAATCTTACAGAAGGCTTACGGTAAATCGACTTTATCAAAAACACATGCATATGAGTGGTAAAGCGGTCGGGTTGTGGTGGAAGATGTCTCGCACTAGTCGGCCTCAACTGAAGTTAACATCAATAAAGTAAAGGAAATGGTGACGGAAAATCAACATTTAGGTTTGAGTGAGACAGCCGCTGAACTTTCTGTTTCTTCTATGAAACGCGTTGCCACTCAATTAGATTCGAAAGACCTGAATTTTCTTCAAAAACTCAATCGCGTACAGGTTGCTTAAGATATGCTAGAACGAGTCAATTCCGACCCCACATTCATAAAACGCATTATAACTGGTGATGAAACATGGATTTACGAGTTTGACATGCAAACCAATCTATAAGCTTCGGAATGGCGTTGGAAGGCGCTGAGCCGTAACCGCAAAAAGCACGTCAAAGTCGATCAAAAGTCAAGGTAATGTTGATTGTTTTCTTTGATTATCGCGGTGTTGTGCACTCTGATTTCTTGCCAAAAGGCGGCGTTTAAGGTAGATCATTTGTTAATAAAAGCCAGGTGTGTGGAAAACTCATGGATTTTGTACCAAGACAACACACCATCTCACAAGCCTATCATTGTGAACGAATTTCTGGCCAAAAATTCGACAAATATCATCGAACAACCACCGTATTCACCTCAACTTTTTCTCTTTTTTAACTTTCTCTTTCTCTTGCCGGGAAACTCACTTGAGATGAGAAGACAAAATAGAGTACTGTAAAGAAACAGTGACAACTGTACGTGTTGGTTTATCCAATAACAATCCAGTTTCACGAACTCGCTTCATAAATTGATCCACAAATTGCCTTGTAGGCATTTCATTTCTACTGAATTTTCTACGTAAATTTTGTACTGTTTAGGCAGAAGACGCACCACCAAGTTTTCAATACTTCCCAATTTTGTGCAAGCGTAAAGCCACCCATTTCGTAAATGTCAAACATTAACTAATTTTCTGTCATAATACGAATGACGTAAGTGTTACCACACTCGAAATAACCGGTAGTTGAAATTGAAAACACTAGATGGACTCGTTACTTACATCTTTAGGAATAATTTATATTTGATTTCTCCATTATTACAATTGTTTAATTTATTGATTAAAAATTATCTATTACACAAAGGGAAACAATCGTCAGACAGGTCTCCAAAAAAAACAAAAACAAAATACTTTACCTGTTTCCTTATATTTTACCGTGCTTTTAGTACTTAATTATCTCCTTTCTTTAATCCTACTTCCTGTAAGATAATCAATTTTTATTTTGCAAGCTTCTACGTTTCTATAAAATATCGTTTTACTTACTGTAAGAAAACCTTGCTTTCTTCGGTTAAAAAATTAAGATCGTTTTGGATAGTGAGATATTGGTTTTACACCTAATCTAAGATAATATTACCAAGAGGCAGATTCGTCTCGAATAAATGAGAATTTGAACACTTTTAATTTAAAAATTTCGGTTGTCCCAAGGCGACAAAATACACTAACTTGAAAGTATTGACCGATAGTAAAACAAACCAACCAGCACAATTGTCATTTGTTCCCCTTTGAATTAAAATATTTTTATTTCGAGTCAAATTTTGACGCGGGAGTGCTATTTCACAAAATAGAAACTGTAAATGCTATGTAATCGTTAAGCTAAATGTCAGGTAATTTAATTTCAAAGTGCGCTAAAATTTTCCGAAAAATTATGGCACAGTTAACATAAAGCCGGTTTCATCACACTGCAGTGACCAAACTAACACAACGTTTATTCAAAGTGTAAACCCAATGCCTTAGCGAATTATATTTTATTTCGCAATGCGAAACCAAAGCAGTATTTAATTTGTTTGCACACAGTCTCAGTTTAATGAACACATATACTATACCCGCCACAATATAAATTTTAATCATCACAAATCAGTAAACAAGTGTTGTTGTATAAGATTTAATAAGATTTTTTTATCTTTTTCCGATTAACCGTACTGAAAATGCTGACTCTTGATGAAATGTTTATTGGGGGAGCTCGCCTGCGAAACTTTTGTTTAATTTAAATGAAATTCTCAAGATCCTTCTGGAAACCTCTCTTTATATAAAGAAATATTATACATTTTCATAAAAGCATTCCATCCGTATAAATTATACAAATTTCTTTTAAATTTAAATATTTAAGATTAATCTTGGGAAATTGGGAAAATTTATTAGCACACAACACTTCGTAAGAAATTTGTCTTGTTTACGTTCCCGAGAATTATTTTTATTTGGTCGTTGTTGATGTGATGCTGGCGCATCTTGTGTTGAATTTGTATGTTTGTACAATACCCAATTCTTAGGTTGCTGGGTACGTATGTGTATTTGCATTGCCGGAGATGGTAGTCAATTAGCTAGAAATTAATTATGAAATGTGTTTCGAACGAAAAAGTAAGGTCGGAAAATATTTGTATCTATATAGGTTTATGAGGTTGGTGCGCAGTTTTGAAAATCATCCATACCAAATATAAACGATGAATGATTTCAATGAGAATTGTTTGCTTCTAGATTACACTGTCCATGTCAATTCGGCTTTAATACATGCGCTCCTACGAATAGTTTACCAGTGGAGGTAAGCCATTCTTAAACCAGTCTTAAAACGTTTCCTGCATTTCTGTACCTAAAAAAGCTTTTTCTAAAAGACTAATTCTAAAATAAATCTAGAACTTTTACACTATCAGTGTACAACTTGACATACTAAAAATAGTAGAGTAAAGCGCACACAGAAAAGCTAAATAATAACGGTTTGTGTTTTTGCTAAATATGTACTATTTTTGGCAAAGTCAACCCAAAAAAATATATAGAGTGTCACAATAACCGGTTCAGATTTGACATATCGGTTATTTAGGCTCTGGCAACACTAATATCATTCCTCCTTTGACAGAAAATCAGTATATTATTTCTAGTTGACGAAATGAGTCGCTTAACGCTTCAACAAAAGTGGGAAATGTTGGAAATTTATTTCCACAATACAGACATTTGGCTCGAAATCGCAAGAAAATGTCGTACAAAATTTGGTCAAAACACGGGACTCACACGCAACGGTATCAAGAAGTTTGTACATAAAGTGCGTGATACGGGCTACCTAGTCGACAATTCAACGCGTACTCGTGCTCGTCGTGTTCGTTCATCGTGCGCCAACGGCCGAGAACATCAATTCGTCATCGTGCAGCGGAAATGAACATCAGCCGGTCTTCCATGCAACGAATTCTGCGTAAAAATCTGGGTTTGTGGCCCTATAAAGAGTTCAATTGGTCCAGCAATTGAAACCCCGTGACCATATCGCTGTGTGGGCCTGCGACAATCTCGAGATTGATGAGGATTTTGATCAAAAAATCATCTTTTCGAACGAGGCGCATTTCCATCACGGTGGATTCGTAAACAAACAAAAATGTCGCATTTGGGGATCGGAAAATCCACAAGGATATGTGGAGAAGCCAATGCACCCATTGTGTGTCACGGTTTGGTAAGGCTTGTGGCATGGCGGCATTATTGGGCCGTATTTCTTCGAAGATGAGGCCGGCGCGACCGTTACGATCAACGGAATCAACTACTGCCACATGTTAACATCTTTTTTGTGGCCATATCTTGAAAATATTGGTTTGGGCGACCTTTGATTCCAGCAAGATGGTGCGCCATGCCACACATCGGGCATTGTAACGCGAAACTGCGACAAAAATTCGATGGCCGCATTATTAGTCGAAATGGTGACGTGAATTGGCCGGCAAGGAGCTGTGATTTTTTGTCATATGTATTTCTCATACATGCGACAGTGATAAGCATACCGAAGTTATAAAATTTAAGAAATGTAATTATTTACCAATTCTCTATAGCAGATCTTTAATTGTTTCTTGAACTGATGAATATTCATTACGGTTTTCAATGATTCAGGTAATTTATTGTAGATTGAAGGACCGGAAAGTCGGATTGATCTGCGTTCAAATTCGTTCGATATAGATCCGCATGATATGTTATTAGCAAATCTGGTTCCATATTTATGGTTACACATACTAAATTCTAAATTAGATACGGTAGAAGAAACATTTAACGACCTGTACATATATTGAAACCTGACAACCGTACAACGCACGCAATGGCAAAATTCCTTTAGATTCAGTTACATATAAATCCAATGATGAAAAACGTAAAGGGAGCTTCAAGATAGCTTTCACACTTTTGTTTTGTATGATTTGGAGAGGTTTTAATTTGCTTCATTTTGCCGTTCCGTAAACAATAATTCCATAAAGAATTCTGGGATGAATAAAAGCAAAGTACATCAGTCTCAATACTTAACTATAGGCACAAAAAACGAGAGCTTTCTTACCAATCCTACTAACGGAGCTAGTTTACTAAAGACGGATTTAATGTGTTCTCCCCAAGGCATGTTCTTATCAAAAATTACTCCTAAGTACTTGAAATATTCAACTCTATCAACTACAATATTATTTATATTAAGATATGGCAAATCAATTGGACTGTTTTGTGGTGAATGAAAGATCATAAATTTTGTTTTAATTAAATTCAATGAGATCACGTTCGATTTGAACCAGTAAGATGTTCATATCATGCTTCATGCTCTTCTGTATTGTAGAAGAGACATTTGTTTCATAAAATATTGCAGTATCATCTGCAAAAATTTGAATTTTGCCAATCAAAGGCAAATTCGAGATGTCATTGATAAATATCAGGAATAGTAATGGATCCAACACACTGCCTTGAGGAACCCCACATTTCACAGTTAAAATATTACAGCTCGTTCCATTAATCATAACATATTGCTGACGATTAGTTAAGTAACTATCAATCAATTTATAGGCTACTCCACGAAATCCATAACCGTATAATTTATCGAGAAGCAGCTTATGATCAATAGTATCAAAAGCTTTTTTTAGATAAAGAAAGAGAGCTGCAACAAACTCCCTCCGATCCTAAGCATTATAGATCATGTTTGTCATTTCAGCAAGAGCCACATCAGTACCCATCACACATCAGTAGAAGAAGTTAGATTTCTTTAAGAAACTCCTGAATCGAGAGTTTATACCATTTTCCATGATTTTATCGAATACTGATAGAGTAGAAGGTCTGTAGTTAGAAATGAGATGTTTCTCACCACTTTTAAATACCGGGACAACTTTGGCAATTTTTAATTGATTAGGATATTCATCGGTTTGAAAAATTGTATTTATTAATTTCGCTATAAGTTCAGGGAAGAAGGATACATTACGCTTCAAAACTTGATTTCGAATATTATCTGGACCATCACCTTTGCCACTATCTAGAAGAAATAATATTGCAAATCTCCGCAGGAGTAGTGGGCGATAGAAATATAGATTCGAACGCAAAGTGTTAAATTTATTAATATCCCTATCACTTCCGATTGCTTCTTCCAGCCATATCAGGTATATTACTATATTTTTCGTCGTTAACGACAATAGTCTGATTATCGGAGTTACAATTATTTCTATTTAAAAACTGCTTAATATTTCACCATAAGTGTGTTTGGTTCACATTACTAGATATAATTTCATAAAACTGCTTCTTTGCATAATATTTCTCAGATGATACCTTTTTATTTAAATTACATAATTGCTCACGAATTAACATGTTATTGGAGTCTAATTTGTGTTTCTTTAATATTCTGTTGCGTTTCCCAATGAGTTTCCACAAATTGTATGTCATCCAGCGACAAGAGTTGTTCTTTAATTTAGCAACAACACTTTTAATCGTTTTAAATTTATCAATCAACTGATTATATATATTTCTCAGTAATCGCAGTTTAAAAGTTGTTTCTGGAACATTAATATCAAAATGCGTGCCTTCGAGAAAATCAACAAAACATGCATCAACTCTATCAAAGTCAATAATTCTTCTTTGCACAATTCGTCGGGAGAATTTTCCTTTGAAGTAAACCGACGTCAAGATAAAATTATGATCACTAATATCAGAGAAAATGGTAGAGTTTTGAACTGTGCTAATATTAGTAAAGCTAGATACAACATGATCAAGAATATTGTTACTAATTGACCTCGTAGCAAACGTGTTAGTAACAATCATTCCAGATTTTTATTTGTGGAGTGCCGTGAAGGACAAGTGTTATACGGACAATCCACAAAATATTGAGCATTTGAAAGCCAATATTGAAGCAACCATTGCCGAAATAGATCCATCCACTGAAGATGATTTTCTTCGAAAATTGATCATCCACTGTTGCCATTTCTTGCCACCATTCTGACCATTGACGACGTTTGGAATGGTCAAGAGGCTTTAGTTCTTGAGTCAATTGCACCTTATAAGCGTGTAAATGCAAGTCTTTATGCATAATGTTCATCAACGACGAGCGTGAGAGGTGCAATTGTTGGGCACGACGACGAGTTGAGGTGGACGGCTCTTCAGCCACACTATCACGAACAGCAGCAAACGAGCATGCACTGGTATTTTAAAACCTCCTACAGACCCGGTTTGCTCAAATTTTTGCACGATTTTTCCGATTGTACGCACATTTGGACGATTAAATTGACCGAAAAAATCACGAAGTGCACGATATGCATTATGATTTGAACGCCCATTTTAATAATATGCCTGAATAACTTTAAAGCGTTGCTCGATTGTGTATCTTTCCATGGATCAAATTGAGTTAGTCTGAAATTGAGAAATGTCAAATTAAATGCAGAAAAAAATTTGACGTTTAGGTGTGGTTCACATTCAACGTCGGCCCTTAAAATTAAACCACCCTTTATGTAAGAATTGTCTTGATGGCTATATTCACTCGTCTGAGTTCAGTTCAACCATTTCTCATGGTTTATCACATAAAATATATATCCTTGCACGCAGGTTTAGTAAATATAAATTCAGACAGGAAAAATCGTCGCTAAAAATAACAAATATAAGAGGAATGTTTTCAGGAAACTTTCAGAAAGAGAAAGG
This sequence comes from Nephrotoma guestfalica, assembly GCA_963691935.1. NCBI lineage: Eukaryota > Metazoa > Arthropoda > Insecta > Diptera > Tipulidae > Nephrotoma > Nephrotoma guestfalica. The sequence continues at coordinate 263,388,781 of OY829914.1, read as the reverse complement.
CAAAGCAATTAATAAGTTTCTATCGGATCACAAGATTGTGTTTGGCTAGATATATAGGTAATGGCCTCGCATGGAGTACTTGGTTGGCATACCATCATATCCACATGATGATTACGAAAGTTGAGAGTTTAGACACTGGAAAATAGTTTTATTGAAATATCCCGATGAGTTTATAAAATGGAGTTTATGAAATGGCTTGATTTCCGATGGGATCCTAAGTTAATCATTAACCACATCAATTGAAGAAATTTGGAGAGAATTAGTATTTGCAATTAAGAACTCCTCTAATTTAGTTTTAAAGCCACAATTTCTGAGAAAGAAACCCGCCTAGGTTATACAGACGAAATTCCAACAACCTAGCTAGAACCTATATGCCTTCATCAAGGCATGGGAACAGTCGTTAATAAATACCTCCGGAAAACCGGTCCCTTTAATATCCGAAAGGGTGCATTGGCCGTTAAATTTACCCCCGACACAAGCAGAAATAGAGAATATATTGCCATCTATTAAGATAGGAACCCCTCCCGGTTTGGACCAGATTTAAATTGAGCTATTGGAATGAGGAAATTAAACTTTTAGAATATGTTATGCAGCAGTTTTGTTTCCTTTACCAAAAAAGAATCATTTTGTCAAAATAATAATTTTACAATTAACTAAATACAAGGTTATCCAATTCAAGCTTGATAAAGTAAACTTAAAAAAAACACACAAAATATTCGGAATGTATTGTAATTTTTATTTCATTTTACAGATTGATCCTTGCCATTTTTAGATAAACAAGATATCATTCAAATGTCCTCCACGGGACTTCTTACAGGCCTTGATTCTTTTGCGGTAATTTTCAATGACTTTTCGGCACATTTCGGGCGGTATCTCGGCCATTACCTTACGAATATTAGTTTTCAATTCGTCAAGAGTTTGAGGATTGTTTGCGTAAACACGATCTTTCGCGTAGCCCCACAAAAAGAAATCCAAAGGCGTTAAATCACAGGATCTTGGAGGCCAATTGACATCAGCCAATCGCGAAATCAAACGTCCAGGAAATTTCTCTTGCAAAAGATCTCGATTTGCTCGTGTTACGTGACTGGTTGCTCCATCCTGCTGGAACCACATATCGTCAAGATCATAATCTTCGATTTTCGTAAAAAAATAATCGGTTAACATGCGGCCATAGCGCTCAGAATTGACGGTAACGGTTCGTCCATGGTTGTTCTCAAAAAAATACGGCCCAATCACACCACCAGACCACAATGCGCACCAAACAGTGACTTTTTCCGGGTGTAATGGCTTCTCTACAATCAATTGTGGATTTTCTGAGCCCCAAATTCTACAGTTTTGCTTATTAACGTATCCACCAAGCGAAAAATGAGCTTCATCACTGAAGAAAATTTTGTTCGAAAAATCAGCATCGACGGCCTGTTTTTCCAACACCCAATTTGCGTATGTTCTTCGTTGTCCATGGTCACCAGGCTTTAGCTCTTGTGTCAAATGGACTTTATACGGATGAAGATGCAAATCCAGATGCAAAATGCGCCATAATGAGCCATAAGATAGGCCTAAATGTTGAGCTCGACGAGGAATTGACAAATTTGGATCCTCTTCCACACTTTCAGCTACAGAAGCGATATTTTCAGCATTGCGAATGTTTCGATGATGCACAGACCTTACAATATCAGTAACAGATCCAGTTTGTTCAAATTTATTCACTGTATTCAATATGGTTTGCTTTGTAGGACGATTATGACGACCATAATCTGCTCGTAAAGCGCGAAATGTGGATACGGCAGAATCACTATTTTTATAATAAGATTTAATAATTTTAACGCGTTGGTCGATTGTTAAATGCTCCATATTCTTAAATGGCAGAATGTCAACTAAATAAATGACAGATGTCGGTATACAGATTTCTACTTTATCAACCTCGAATTGGATAACCCGTTATTTCGCAGTTTTACAAATGTTGGTGTATATTGGCAATTATTTGTACAAACAACATTTGTCACATCGTTTGGATACGACATTTGCCAATGTTAAGCCAATGTTCACACATCATCAACGTGGCTTCACAAAACACTAGAACAAAAAGGCCCAATTGCATTGTGGCGGCTTTATATAGAGAAATTGTTTATCTGTCGTGGGTGTAAATTTAATATTTAAATATTAAAAATTAGGCAATTTAAAGTAAATTTAGAGTTAAATTTATGGCGCTGTCTCAGGCAGTTCAAAGTTGCGATTAGCATTTAATAAGCCGTTTAGAATTTGTGAACGTAGCTTAAACTTCTATTATTATGCACAGGAAAACACATAGATCATGAAACGAAGGCCAGTCCATGAGGTTCGCTCTTGAGTGCCGAGCACACTAATTTTAGTTAATTTGAATGGGATTTTTATTAAAATTATTAATACTTGGGCAGTTTTATATCATTGTGATGATACAAAAATTATTTTAAATTTAATTAGTTTTCACTAAAAACGTATAATATAGATAATTTGAATGTACACAACGTGCATATTTTCAGAATTAATTATTTGCTACATAGAAAAAATTCTCCATAAATTTCATCAGATAATAATATTTTTGAAATTCGTTTGCATTACATATCAACGATATAAAACATTTCAGATTAAAAATTTCAGAATTACTAAAACTACTACTCTCTCTCTAGCTACACGTCCATATAATCGAAATCCGGAAGAAGATAGCAGCAAAATTCAGCGAGTTGCAAGTATTCCACGCAAAATTAATCGAACTATATGACGAAATCAAAATGTTTGTGTTTTAAATATCAAGCAATGTGATGTCATAAATTATAATAAAAATACCAAAAGGGCTTATCTCTCTAAACGCCAGTATATCAATAGAAAGTGTGATGATGTGCTCGTTAAAAAAATTATCACCAAAGTGTGACTATACACAATTTATGAATTATGAGGAATTTGTACAAATGCCGTGGCACAGTCCCGAACTCTTCCGAGGCCCAGTTAATACCAATCTAATTTTTCAGTTCCATTTGGGTTGTGAATTTGCAATGAAAGTCATTTATTGGATAAACAAGTAATTATGTATAGAAGGCAGTTGGAACATGGACTTTAATTAAGAGGAACGGTATGTAATTGAATGAATGACTGTGGATTAGTTAAACTGCTTTTACAAAATTTGATCAAGTAATCTAGAAAATAAAATTCCAATCATTCGACACGCTACGAAAAATTCTAAAGGCAAATTTGAGGTTCACCAAAGAGTACTTGGTGAACCAGTTTAACTAATCCGCAGTCTGTTATAATTGTATTTCGCTCCACTGAACGATAAAGAAGATAAACCTAAATAATATTTTAAATAATGGTCGTGTTAGTGGTGTTACCTGTGTAAGACGGAAGGCGGCACATCATACTGGAAAATTGAATCCTTCCACCTATTGAAATTATTTGGATACAAATTAACATTATATAATAAATAAATAACAGATTAACTATCAGCACATTGCAGTGCTTCATGCCAGCCTATAGTATTGGTATAGAAGATGGGTCGGCCCATGAGTTCTGCACTCCGACTGGGGGTCATAGTTATGTGCATCATTTACATCACAGATCGTAATCTGATGATGAAAAATGCCTTGTGCATCCTGCCCCACCGGGATTCGAACCTGGTTATCTCCCGATCCAAACGCCACGAAGATTTAGCCACTGTACCGTTTGGTCTTTACTAAAAGAACTACTCGCAACTACATTTAATATTTCTTCATGAGTAGTTAGAAGCAGTTTCGCATGAATTTGCTGAGTGTATAGAGCCGCTTGATATTTATGTGAAACTAAAATAAATAGAATATTTTTATCGCATTGCGCGAGATTATTCCTTTTAATTTCACTTTCATGAAATTGTATTCGCGAACATTTTACGTCATCAATTCCTCTATCTTGAAGATTAACGTCGATCTGAATTCTAATACTTTCTCCATAATTATTATCGCCGCCGTTTAACAATTTCTTTCGATATCTCCATATTCCCCTCCACTTGAAATGCCTTTCTACAATCCAATTCCCAATCAGTATTGGAGGAATACTTGATCTGACAACATCGTTGATGTGAAGAATAATAATCGCTTAATAAAATTATAACCTACAACTGGGTTCGAACTCGCGACCTTTAAGTTGATAACACTTGGTAACCTTAACCGCAAGACCCTAAATAATATACCTGTGTAGAGTAGAATTCGTAACACAACCCCACCTTAAATCTGTTCGTAACGAACAGACACATCCAATATCATATCGTTTCAATTTTAGAACCTGCACAACTTTTCGTCCACCTCCGCAGCGTTCTTTAAACCGATACACATCGTCGCTGATTTTCTGCTTTCTGGAATTCAGCCAAACTAAGTCACCTCGTCGAAAATCGACAATGTACCACCTGCACATTTCAAGCTCCATGTCAATCTGTACACTGACATGTACGGTGGGTCGGCACTGATTTATACACTCCAACAGAGGGTCTAAGTTGTATTTTTAAGTTTCAAAAATCACACTTCAACCTCAGCTTCATCAAACTAGCTGAAAAGTTCCATTTAAATCGGCCATTTTCCCTCGGGAACCCTCCAATTCAGCAATTATCATACACAAATAGAAAAATTAAATCAAAATATATAAAAAATTGACAATAAAACTAAAAATCCCAAAAAAAGTAAATTGAAAAATAATAATCGTTGAAGGGATTACGAAAATATCAAAAACTAAAAGAAACGATTTTAAGACCGTCAGTTTCTTGATGCTCTTCGCTAATCCTACCGAATACCCATTTTTATAGTGGCACGGTTCCGTCTTTGGTCAGAGCCAATTGACCGATGCCAATATATTTGGTGGTTCTTAACCACTTTTGGCGTAGCTGGAGGCAAGATTGACATTCCGACTCTATTCCGTTCGGAATAGGACATAATGTGTCAGTTAGAAGTGTCATTGGCTCTTCGACCCTGAGCAAAATTTCGCCGTAAATGATATCTTAGCAGGAGGACTAAAGTTCCAGGTGGTTTCGTCTTGAACCATCATGGATGCAGCAATTTCGGGGTTCATATCTAAGCTATTTTTCTTATGTATGAATGCAAATCGATAACTACGAGTATACCCAACGAAATTTGTTGCGCAATCGCTGTGCAGGCCTTAGATTTTGCTTCTCCGCGATTTAAGCCTTTTGAACGATGCGATGAATGCAGGCGAAGAGGAATATGGATTTAGGCTGCATAATAAGGAACGTCTAGAAGGCGTGACACGATACAATGGAAGACCTAATATAAGTTTTAGACTAGTAGTTGCGCGATGAAGAACACAAACAATTTAATTGTGTACATGCGAACGCACGAAAGGCTTTATCCAATAGTAGATGAATGAATATCTAATCTTGTGAAATAAATAAGGGAAGATTATGGAATGATTTCCTGTAAAGGGCAAATTTTATTATTGGAGTCGAAATTGTTCTCCGAAATAGCATCGCGATCCTTCGCAGCGTATTAGATTGTCTGAACAAGCTTGATCCAGAAATCAGATGACCATTTGAGTTCTTTTGATTGGAGTAAATATATCCCAATTAGTAGATTAAACCTATAGACTACCTATCACCCCACTTGCGAGTCGGTTCAAGTAAACATGTGAACTTGGGGCACGTTAAATGACTGAACGAAGATGTGCATGTGCTTAGTGAGGAGTAAGTACGCTGGGGCAAAGTTCAAAACAGAATACGGTGATAATATTCAGCGGTGCAACCTTTGTCTTGGATGAAGGACGGTAATTTTGACAAACTTATCTACCAACGTTGTACGACTATATACCAAGTAGCCTTTCTTACGCCGTTGGTGATTTTGGAAATGATTATTTTCCATGATTCGTCCCAATTTAACTCGAAATGGTTCAAATGCTCGCAGAATTCTTTAGGTATTTCGTTGAGGAGCTGCTGGTTCTTCGAAGACCATTTCCATAATTCAAAACTACCACAATGGAGCAGGGCCACCTTGCCTCTGGAATTCGATTAAGTTAATTATTTTGTCCGAAAAGGTCATCAAGACGACGATCTTGAAGTTGTTAGCGGGTTAGTATTTCGAATATGAAGGTTGAGCCAATACGGGACTTCTGATCAATACGCGTTGTTCTATATGAAATTTCCGTTGCATTACACAGTATTAAGGTATGTAATTGGAAGTTTGCACCTGCTCGTGAGCTTCACTCACGAGATGAACATAGGCATTCATGCCCTCCGAGATGAACATAGGCTGCGATTCCAAATCCAACAGACTTCGAACGGCGATCCGACTTCGGGCGTATTGACCTAATTGAGTGAAGATTCCCACAAATGATGTTTGGGAATTCAGTAAACTATAGTTTCATGTGTGCAAGATTTTGAAATATAAACTCTTTTCGAGTACGAGATTGGACCTTTCGAACGTGATAGGTTTGAGTTGACCACACTGGAACACGTGATTTCTAGCACAAGCTGGCGTATGGTTGTGTAAGAGGTAGTTTTGATGATGCAAACAAGTGCGCGACGAATACGATGATGGCAGAATCGTTTTGTGTGATTGTCACAAATTAGAATTGGTTTGAGTGATGGAAATCATCTCCAACGATTGCCAAGGCATGCAGAAACACGATAAGCTATTGGCCCGATGGGTTTTGCGCTCGGGTTAGTAAACCCTCTCATTGCTGATGGGTTTCTGTATCCAGTTTGTCGGGGAAGTCTTGGTTATACTGATATTCCTTGTAAAACTGGCATTCTTACAACTTTCAAGCATAGACAGTTGTTATATCCAGGATTTTATGCAGCCTTCCAGCTGCTTTAGTGAGTTATCATATAATTCACTAGAGCTAATGATTCATGGTTGTTCTACATAAAGCGGGATCATTGTATTTTAATATTCAGTCGCCATATGGCGTGAACTTGATATATAATTTCGTGTTATTTAAAAACACAACTGTAGCGATCGGTACGTTCAGTATTAAATTTGAGGGAAAATATTGAAACTGAATGATGTTTTCAAGTTAGAGGCAGTAACGGAGTAGTACTTATCGGTTTGAACGCGCTTGGAAGTCGCACAGTTAGAAGTTCCAGACTAATGGATCTGCCGATATGATTAAGCGATGGCACAGATCTCTTAAGTTAGCCTTATAATCACAATAAGCAAGCGCGGCTGGCACCTTTAAGCATTAAAGAATAACATCGGCGCGAAATGAGGGATCAATTCTTAATTTCAGATATGTATGTAACTCAATATAAGGAAAGAAGATTTATGTGTAAATTGTTAATCTGTGTCAGACTACCACGAAGAGGATATTAAGCAAGCATAATATTTCAGGAGTACATCTGGTTACATTTCATTAGAGAATCGACAGTTTCAATCACATGCTGATTTTAAAACTAAGTTCGGTCAGATCCATAGAGGAATTCCATTAGAGGAATTGCAAAATGTAACGTGTGCGGAATACCATATATTTTCCAAACCATCCTTAAACTAGATATACATTATATAACTAGAAGTACATTATATAACTAACATTCATTAGATAAATTCGGTCGCAAACACACCCTTATCTCTTTCGTACCATATACACCATATCAAGCACTTAAATTTCCATTTCAAATCATAAATCTCGATTTATTTCCACCTTTATTTTCCCAACAACAACAAATTATAAATAAAATCCCTTATCCAAAATCCACATTCCAATCCCCCCCGAAAAAAACCCAAATCCACAATAAATTATATTCACAACCATCATCATCATCAGTTACCTATCCCACTGTACTCCGAGTGTATATATATATATGTACACAAATGTTTTCTTTTTTTCGTATATACTTTTTTTTAATTCACAAAACCCAACAAAAACACACACAAAATACACAAGAATCTATATGTGTATTTGTAAAATTTTAAGAATGGACGACAACAACAACACAATAGTAATTGAATCGTATTCGTCGTATAAAATACACGAAATAAATAAATAAATAAAAAAAAAACTACGAAGTTAAAATTATTTTGTTTTTTTTTTACTTTTTCAATTCATGCATACGAGATTTTTCAGTCGATTCATGAACTTCAACGCGAATGGTCGAAACCAAAAACAAATTACATTTGGAAAAGAAAACAAAACTAGTTGTAATCCAATTGGAATATTAATTTAGTAGCAAAAAATAATTTAATTCATAAAATATTGTGTGTTTGTAATAGTATAAAGAAAATGTCGTGAGTGAATCTGATTTTATAAAATCTATCGTGATATTAAAATATTTTTTAAAATGATTGTGTGAAAAATAAAAAATTAGAAAATTTCTATACAAAAAAAGTGAAAAGTTGTGTGAAAATCTATACAAAAAAAAAAGAAAATTATTGTGTATAGTGTTTTATAAAAATTGAGAGTGTGTGCCCTTCGTCGTCGTGTGGAGAGAAAAAATTATAAAATAAAATATTATGGATAACACAAAAATATCGATCCAGTGAATTTTTTTTTGTTGTACACGAGAAAGAAAATATTATATACAGGCATCATCATCTAGATTATAAAAAATTTCATCAAAAAAGATAAAATGTAATAATTTATTTTAATTATTTATATCAAAATATTAATTAGTTAGCCATAAAGATTTTGTATCTTAGCTTAAAAAAATATTTTTTGCATCAGCTTTTGCACCACACTATGTCGTCGTCTTCTATATACTTATATATATATCACTATATAGTTATAGAAATATTTCCATTTTTGTTTTACACCACTACATGTCCGCTTTCTTAAGAAATCGTTTATTTGTATAAAATGTGTATGTATTGGGTTCCCATTTCAATAGATTATTATATTTTGGTTATTTCTTAATAAATTCGTTTTGTTGTTTTTGTAGTAATTCGTAGTATTTATTAGTCGGTATGGCATTGTTAGTTTGAATTTGAACAAAAACTTAATAATTTATCTATTTCAATTATTGAAAAAAAAAACCTTTAAATGTATGTATATAAGATGTCGTGTAACCCTGGGATGGAAATAAAACACAGTGTGACATCTGTCAAGATAGTATAAATGCATGCGCCCGTTATATATAGGAAGTGTTTTTGTTTTGTTGATGTGTTTAAACGTGATTTGCTTTATCTGAAAATTTATGTAAACACAAAAAAATTTTAATTGTGCGAAAATTTCCTATAAATTAGATAAAAACTGCGGTGTCGGTAACCTTAACAAAATCTGATTAAAATGGCAAGGGTAAAGATTTACCTGAATATGACGGCGAAATACTAAATAATGATAAATTATAGTTTTCCGTCTTTTGAGTTAGGTTCATGTACAGGGAATAACAATTATTAGTGTTACACGCACTGTGTTTATAAAACTGTGATACCGGTAACCTTAAGAAGTTTTTTCACATAAAAAACGTCCAACAAAATTTGTGATATAAATTGAGGTCTGTGCTGAGGTCAAAATAAATTTCCTGTAATTGTGTAAACTGTTCCCTGTTCAATCCTATCTTCTGTAACTATTTAGTCAACCACAAATTCAATTTCAAAATAATGTCAACACTGTGCTTTAAACCTTTAGATATAATACTTTGTGTCGCTTATCCTACAAATGTTACCCCATTAACCCATATTTGAAGTACGATAACTGAAAATTATACCGATTTGTATTTTAGAATCTGATATAAATATCCAAATATAACTTAGTTAATCGCAAATCGATATTGATTATCCAATTGGAAAAAATCGATAAGCACGAAAAGTTAAAAACAATTCGGAAATCAAAACTTATCGACCGAGATATTAATTCTAACAGACTGTAACTTTTTTAGATTTCACTGGAAAAATTAAATTCTTGGGCTTCAAAATTTCAGGAAATCTAAATCTTTTAATTCCCATAAAAGATAAACTGAATTTTCTAACTACAGTTCCGAAAATTTTACAACCTATGTTTTATTTAAAAAAAAACGATTATGTTATCTCAAAATCGTGCAGTATTTCTACGAATTGGAATTTCAACAATTACCGGTTCGCCTATTGACGAATTCAAAAATGGAAAATTTTTCGTGGACGTGTATCGCCCACACTAAATTATTGGATCTAGTTTATAGTAATCTTGAATAAGAAACTTCTCAACTTATGTAAATCTTTGTTGGCAAACTTAGCTTCTTTATCTATACCTGTTTTCTATCTAAAGGGTTTTTCAATAAGGGCGCTCGATTTTTAAATGTAAATGAAACAAGTTGTGCGTGAGATATTAATTTTTGTTTTATTTGAAAGAATATCGCATGGCATTAAGTATGGAATATAACGTTGTTCAAATGTCTGCCGCGGGCTGGTGGCACGTATTTGGGAGGTCTAATTTTCGATGTTGACTTTGAGGGCATCAATTATTCGCATAGACCTACGATTTAAGATAATACCAAAGGAAGAAGTCTAAAGGCGTTAAATCGCACGATATCTGTGGCCAGTTCACGTCGCCGCCGCGCGACATAACCATGTCCTCAAATCGCTCGTGCAGAATGACCATCGTAGCATGTGCTGTGTGGCACATAGCGCCGTCCTGTTGGAACCACATGTCGTTGGTATTCAAACAAGAAGTTGCTTATCTTCGATCTATAGGCCAATATCCGCAACAAACAGTGTCTTTCTCGGGAAGCATTTAATATCTAGTGTGGATTTGTATCACCCAAATCTGACAATTTTGCTTGATCACACATCATTCATTCAAAAGTGGGCCTCGTTGCTAAAGAAGATTTTTTGGCGGAATTTGGGTCAACTTTCAACTACTCTAGAGACCAAACAGCGAACGCACGGTGTTTTCTAAGGCCGTTTACCTTAAGTTCCTTAAGCTACGACGCAAAATTCGTAACGTTGTAGTCGCAAAGAAACCAAGTTCCTCGGGTTTTTCCGTACACTCTGACGCACAACTGTGATGTTTTAGCAGACCTTGTGTTTCGGTGACGTACGGATGTTGGCTGATTATTTATCAAACCGGTTCACTCGAATTGGGCGACCAAAAGTCGAATAGTCGACTGGTTGTTCATCACTATAACCTACAACCTAAACATACTCATAAATTACATCCGTCTCTAAAATCTTATGACCAAAACGTACAAACTAAAAATAATGTTTACATTAATATTAGAAATCGATCGCACCTAATAGAAATTTGGTATTGGTAAATCAAGTTTAGGGATTGGGAGGTTATATTTCGAAATATTGGAAAACAAAACCTTACGCAACATCCTGTTTAAGACGGAAATTAGATTTGTGTACGCATGGTGCCCCAAATAATATTCAACCCATACATAAATATTTACCCGGCAACTATAAATTTAACCTAAAAATGACATCAACACTGCGCTTTTGTATATCTACCTGTATTCTGAATTAAATTTTATTGATTTAGCCTCTCCGTTCGTTATAAACATGCACACAAATTACATCATTTTTAATGACCAAAAAGTACAAAAAAATGTTGAAATTAGTTTTAGAAATCGATTAGCATAATAGAAAATAAGACGAATTGTGATATTGGTAATTTGTTTAAAATAAATTCTAGAGAATCTCATTGCGCAGAATTTCTAAAAAAAATCACGCGATATAATTTTAATGTTAAATTGCAATTAGTCATAGAATGTAGCACGTACTAAATTTATATTCCAGGGATTATCCCGGGCTCTAAACCTGGATACAAAAAACCCAAAACCGGAAGTATACGAAGTTCGAGTTGAAAAAATTACCAATTTAATACTTTAATCAAATTAAAGATTCAAGTTTTTTTACGGTATTGTCTTAAGACGCGAGACGTATGTCTTATCCGCGATTTTTTTTTATATTTAATAATCATTTAAATGACGTAATACGCTTAAGATTTATTTTTAATATAAAATACTATATATATTTATTGTCTATAAGTAAATAGCGAGTAAATATTTACATCACTGGCTGAATACACTTAGCTATAAATATAAATTTTTTTTATATTTTTCGATCATATGATGTGAATTTTTTTTTTTCTAGTTTTGCGTATATGTCGTATGGGCGCTATGTATCCATTCGTAAATATAAATCACATCACGATGGTTTTTAGATTTTGGGGAATTTTGTGCGATTAACGTGATCATGATCATGACTCTAAAATAATAGAATGTTCACGGTGTGATAGATGATTAGGCATAAAGACCTAAAGTTTAGGAAAAATCACAAATTTATTTGTTTTAAATAAAACTTGTTTACCGCAAAAATAATTTTCTTAATTGATAAATATTCAAACTACGTGATCAGTCTAGCACAATATACTTAATCAAATTTATGCATGAATGTGCGTGCGGGGTTGACGTAATTATACATGACCTTATATTATATGAATTCTGATTATGCGACGAGATGTTCTAATAACATGCGCTATTTAGCCTAACGTCAGCTCATTATTGATTAGATTTTAAAAAAAAGTTCACTGTATCTCTCGGTTGACATGACTAAGCTATACTTGAACGAATTATTTGAATATTTAATTAGAATTCATCGACAATGATATTGTGTCCTTTTACCCGACCATCATTTTTCTTAGATCTCTGTAGTAACTACTTACTAATTGTTGTTTTCGGAAAATCGAAGTTCTCAGTAAATTAAGCTTTGCAATCTACATATCGAAGTCAAAATTGATAATTGTAATTTGTATAAGCTAAGACAAAAAATTATCAAACTAAAATGTTCTGTTCAATATAATTTAAATTTAAGTTTGAATCGATTTCGCAATTCAATTTTCCAATTTCATGTTAGTTAGGATAGTTTGACAGTTTAAATCACTTATATTTGTTTTGCTTTTAAACTTAATTTTCAATCAAACAAACTTAATAAATACCCGTAGAGAAGGATTTAGTTATAAATTTGATTGAGCTCGCGAAAATTTTGGAAATTTGACTAGTTCGGTTAATCAATTTAAAACTGCGGCACAAAAGTTGAAGAAAAGCCTTTTCAAAAACGTTTTAAGACTTAATTCATCCAACTTAAAAGTTGAATACTAAATTTACAATTTGTAAATTTAAATTTTATCAAACGATTTGTAAATTTCGGTATAGCCGGACTCTAATTGAATTGATATTATTAATCTTTGGTATGAGTGAAATTGTATTGCGGCCTCAATTCAATTTAAGCTCAAACTCTAAATAAACTCATCTTAAATTTAGTTATTAGTTTTGACTTGAAAAAAATGTTTGCTTTCCAAAAGCATAAAAATTAGGCAAATTTTAAGACACCTTTCAAACCCGAAATTTATTCGAAATTTAATTTATACACTCATCCCCCGATTTACACGGTACTTTTTTACACGATTTTGCTTTTACATATTTTGAAAAAACAAAAAAAAAATATTATATTTTTAAGTTTTTATTTGTTATTTCTAATTTATTCTATATATTTTACGTTAAAATAAATGAATTGCACGGATTTGCACGGTATTATGCGGAACCAATCTACCGTGTAAATCGGGGGATGGGTCTATTTTAGTGTGACAACTTTCAAACTACCAAAAATTAATACAATTCATTTATTTTTGCATCTAGGCTTATTTGTTTCAAGCTTGATTGATATCTTGATATTATTTAAAGTCAAAATTGCAAAATATTTTTGTGTAAAAGTTTCAAATTTCATTTTATCAATTCATCTATTGACGACTTAACACTGCTTTACAATAGAACTAAAGTTAAACATAGTTTAATTACATAGCTCATAAATCAAGGAACTGAGAAAATTTCCGGGTTTCACGATGTTTGCGGTTATTAGGAGTTATCACGGAATAAGTATAATTTATTATGATTTATATTCTGAATAATAATTTGATGCATCAAAATAAAAATCAAATTACCACGTTTTGCAAATTAGACACGAAATTGTTTGTTTTATTTTACTTTTTGCCTTGATGTTGGTTTATTTTCCGTTTCTATCGAATTTTAAACGATTTTTGGTATGGAAAATTTTTGTCTGTCCGTTTCTCAGAGGTATTCCGCAATAAAGAAACCAATTTGTATGATTTCACATACTTTTATTGTGGAGGTTATTAAGTTTTCGCTCATGTTAATGGATTTCCATCTTTCGAAGATTTGTACTAGTTTTTACAGAAAAATGAGTGATTTCGAACATCGAAATTTTTTCGTAATATACTTAGGCCGAAAAACCATCTATCAAAACTATAACTGTACTAATCTTCAAAGGCGGAATTCTATCTAAACGAAATATTAATGTTTAAAATTAAAAACTAAAAATCCCCAGAATCTCTTTAGAGATAGCATTCATAAGACATAACCTACAAAATACAGGAAGAAATTTTGTAACGCATAAAGTTGCATATCCAACCATATTTCACTTCAGTGAAGCACCGACTTTTATACACAATTTATTTTTAAATCTAAGCGGAAGTCCAGAATTAAAATAATTTGGCTAAGACTTAAACACATTAGAAAAACAAATTTTTAAGAAAACAAGACTTAAGTTAGTAATTTGAAATGAATTGTGGGACCATTTGAAATCTTATGACTTAAAAATACATTAGTCAATTCATAATTTGTTGTATTTAATTTACTTAAATGGAATTTCCTGTTTAACCTGATCATGATTTACTATTGAATGATTATTGAAATTGCCCAAATTGCTTGAAGCGTCAGAAAAAAAAGTAAGAAAGACTAGGTTGTAACAAAGTAAACGTCTTATCTGTTGTATCCTAACTAAAATTAAGCAAATATTATAACATTTTGTTAACTTTCCTAAGTACTTATAATTATTTCAATAAAAATCCTCAATGACGGAATTTTAAAGAACCGAGAAAAATTTCAAGATTTTCCGGTTATTATGATTCGTCACGAAATAATTGTGTGTGATAGTGTGTTTGGTTAGGTCCTCAAAATAAAAATTAAATTACAAGTTTCTGCGGATTAACCGAGAAGAAAGGATGGCTATGCCAAGTACACAAACTGATAACTCTTAATCCGAAAAAAAAAATGATAATTGAAATTGACCAAATCTCGTGTAGCGCCTGCAACAAAATGCAAAATATGTTATGTTGTGCACTAAAGTTAAACACAGATTAATTTTAAAATATCGTATACTTTTCTATAATTATAACAAGTAATTCAGTAAATATCGCTTAAAACCAAAACTCGAAAAAAAAATTCGTTTCCATGTAGTGAGGGATATTTTGACATCTGTTTCTCGGCGTTATCCCTATCAACTTCCATCCAAGGTTCCTTGTAAATATTTTTCCGTATTAAACGGGTTTTCATGTTACGAAGTTTCCGTCTCTAGGATTTTTACTGTACTAGTTTCCACAGGAAAAATAAGTTCGTTTTCGGCTTATATCCTACTACACTTTTTTATAAAGTAACGAATTCTTTTGAAATAAAAAGTTGTTTTCATGTCTTAGCATAAGTCCGGAAGCCTTAATTAAAATGATGTAGATTAAGTGTTAGTGTCAGTTAAGATTTAGTCTAAGAAATTTCTAAGAAACCAAAAAAATATAAGTAAATTCCTAATTTTTAAGAATTACTAATTACAATAAATCTTGTATCAACCTTAATTATGTGTATCGTTCTCATAACTAGTTGTGAATTATTTAGTTCTCGTTAAAGTACATATCAAACATCTATATGGTATCACTTGTTGTTTGTAACTAAATTTAAGTAACTCGGCTAGAATAAATTAGTGCTACCCTTAGGTTACAAATTTAATTGAAACACTTCTACGAAATTTAAATTTCATCGCAATCAAAATTCCACCTTACTCAATTTCGTAAATTTCAACTCACTCGCACGCATTACAAATATTAAATACCGCACAATAAATTTATCAGTATTTGCTGAATTTAGCATGATCTACACACACACACACACATATATAAGTGTATATGTATATGTAAATATAAACCAAAAAAATTGTATTTGCTTGCCTTGCCCTCCTACCAACCACCGTCTTTATGCCATTGCTAATCTATGCTGGCGCGTACTCCCTTCGCCATCGTATTATACCTCACCCTCGTTATTCTCGTTCTCTTGCTCATGTGTATACACGTTTAATATAAAAGAAGATATATAATTGGAAATTCGTCGAATTCTACATGTGACCCGGATTAATGTAACAGCAATTTCACAAGAATTCATTGGATCTTTCTACTTATCTTGCTTTATGTATTTTTCGTTATTCGTTCCGTTCGTTCATTCGTTCGTTAGTTTTGTTTTTGTATTTTAAGAAAAATACTTAAAACGAAAAATTCGAAGAAAATTTTATTTTGTACATACATGAAAAGAAAAAATTGTTAACCGTTCAGCAGAATGTAATTATGTTGGTATGTTTACAGACAGCAGCACACAATATAAAATCGATTAGACCTCTCCCCCTCCACCCCCCTCCCCCCAGCACCCTAATGTATTGTAAATTAATGACCCCGGCTTCTCAAAAACAATGTCACATCGAATTGAACGATTCGAAGGCCGCGCGATAACTTAACAACTTTCTCATAGGTACAGAGTACATATGTACACAAAATTTTGTTTGAAGAGTGAGCGCATCAAATTTATTTAGCAATAGCAACACAAAATTATCGAGCTTTCATTCTACGAAATCATATAATACAAAAAAAATATATACGAGTATGTATATAATTTAACGTTTTCGCTTCACAAGAAAATTTATCAACTGTAAAATTTCTTAAACATGAATTTTTTGCTTTTTTTGATACTCCTGAACTCCATCCTCCTTGTGGTATATGCAATATTATATATTGAGCAATATGATTAAAATTTCCCTGTATACCAAACAAACAGAATTTTATGTTTAAAAATCATCCATGTGGCAAATCCATAGTTTAGTTTAGACTCGTGAGACTGGGAATTTTATATGCGAGCGGTTAAATTTGGGGGGAATTACGGACCGTAATCGAATTTGTTCCGCGATCGCATCTTATGTAACTACTTTGGCGATCGCGATCATATCCAACTATCTCCTATTCCATGTATATATACGAGTACCTTGAGGCTAAATTCCGTCCGAATATAATTCTGAGTATTTTAAACGTAAGTACGTACGTATAGTGTATAAAATACGCGGAACAAAAAATTTAAAATGGCCGCGTGCAATCATTAAATTGATCTTAAAATTATATACATTATTATTTTTAATTATTATCCACCGATCATAAAATCATAAAAAATGTAAACGAAAAAAATAATAAAATTTTAATTTACATTCATTAATAAAAAAAAAATTAAATTAAATTTTATGATTTCCGTTTAAAATGTTTATTTATTTACTTTTTTTAAGAAACTAATCGAGATCTCTTGGCTATATATGAAGATCGTTTTTAAAAGATCTGTCTGTCTTGTACGAGTATATATAGCTGCTACGTATAAAAGAATACAAAAGATTGCAGTTTACCATTTACAACAATAATTTTGTACAAAACATAAGATCTTGCGATCTTATGTTTTCTTTTGATTGTTTTTCAATATGGTGGATCGAGTTTAACACAAAACGGTGTGTGCGCACACACACACATACAAAACGTCCGATAACATATATTTATGTAGAATGATTTTTAATAATATTATTTTATTTATGTAGAAATCTTTTTGTGTTGTCTTGTTACGAAATTTCTTAGAAATAAATACAATTTAACAGAGAGATAACATGTTAAGTGCCGGGGGTCGATGGCTTTCTATTTACAATTGCATAGTGTTTTTTTTTTGTATATAATTGAAAGTTTTTTCGGCGAATTTTATATAATAAAATTGAATTCTCGAAAAATGAAATGCACCCTAAATTTGTCATTGTATACAGATATTAAAGAACGTCGCCTGGTATTGGGTTAAATCTAATTTTCTTATTTTTGCAATCACAAACTATATAACAATAGTGGTTTTTTGGTATAAGAGAGCTACACAATTTACTTTTATTTTTGTTGGTTTCTTAAGAAAAATGACGAAATATATAAAATGGTTTTTGCTGCTTTTTTGATTAATATCGTATTGTGTGTATCCAATTTTTATGTATAATTAGGAGATCAGTGTTTTTCGTATTCTGCGAATTTTCGTTTGTGAAATTTTATAAAAGACTTTTTGTCGATCATCATCATCTTGATGTGATTGTGGTGCTGCTATAAAATGTTTGGTTGATCGAACTTTAAAATATGTCATTGATTTAAATTAAGTTGTTATATATTAATGTTAGCCTCCGGCGATCGCGATCGCGATCGATAAAATAACTATAAATCTTTATTCATTCTGTAACAGACCAGACAATTTTCATTCAGATATTAATATGAACTCATCGCAGCTCGTCATTGAACTTTGTTCAGAAGTTAAATACGAGGTTGGTAGGCAGTTGGAGGCAAATAGGTAATCAAATTCTAAACATTTGTATGTCAAGGTCCACAAAAATCTCAAACTAATGTATCAAATCAATATGCAGACAAAATACCAAGCCTAATCTAAAAAGAGTTAGTTTAAAAGATGTCAAGGTACAGTTTTTTTCCAATGTTTAAAAATGTTGGTGGTAAATAACGGGAAGAATTAATGATTTGAATTGATTCCCTAATTATTATATAAGCTTCACTTCGATTGCACAGCCCAATCAAACTTCTGCCCCAAACTAAAGTCCAATCAAAATTTAAGTAAAATTCAAATTATAAAATGTAAATTAAACATAACCTTCTTAAGATTTAAATTTTACACCGTAATTAAAAGAAAAAATAAGAACCAATCTAGTCCAAGAGTTATGACAAATTCCTCTTAAAAAGTTATTTGTGATGGCAAAATTCATACAAAAATGGAAAATTATAATTCATCCAAAAATCGCTTCAAGTATCGTCTCGAATCGTCTTTTGTATGAATTCGAAATTCTCTTGTTAACTATTTGTGGCAGCAAAATTCGTACAAAAGTAGAAAATTACAATTCATCCAAAAATCGTTTCACAAAAAAAAACATTGATTCGTGCCAATGCAATTTTGTATGAACCGCCTTTTGTATAAATTCGAAATTCCCCATAAAAAATGATTTGTGACAGTATAGTTATAATAAAGAGCAAACTAGCAAACAGATTTAGGTATATCATCATAATCCAAGACTTAATTAAGATCAAAAATTACTTCAGTTCACTAGAATCACCAACAAACTTAAGCCACTCACACGGTCGTATAAGAAAATTAAATTTTAATTCTTACGTAAAATAAAAGTGAAATTAAGTCACGTAATACTCTCTCGACCCTATTTTGTTAATTAAGTCTAATCGTTTAACGATCAAGATCGCACGTGACGAGACGTCCATCGATTTAGTGTTGCTTATGGCGCAATATATATATATTTTTATGTGTATACACTTGTACTAATTGGAACACTGTGGTGGTGGGGTGTGTTGTTGAAAAATTCTAAAAACTTAGAAATATTCTGAGAATTGATAAAACAAAATTGTTATTACAAATAAAAATGATTTTCTTGTCACGATATTTGCTGTCAAGCAGTGGTACCTAAATATAGGAATATTTTGGGAAAAATGATAAGGATTTCTATTTTCTAATGTGTGTGAACCAAAATACGAACTTGATTTTTTTTTTACATTGCTTATCGTATTTTAATCGCAGTCCAATTGACTGCACCGCGCCGATTACTAAAAATTTCGAGGTTACAGCAGCAGTGTGCGGTGAAACTATTTTGTGATAAACTATATATCGTATTATGCAACCACAAATCAGCTGCGCGTATTTTATTTTTTTAATTATTATTTCGCGTATAATTAAGATAATTCTGCGAAATGTTAATTTTTTTTTTGTTTAAGCTGAATTAACATACTGTCTGCCGTGCGTGTATTTATACGATCGCGAAAATATAGTTATCGCAATACAAATAAATTTTTTTTCTTTTATCTCGATAATCTATTTGGCGAAGTGAACACAAACCAAACAACAACAAAATAAATCGCGAATTTAAATAAAAAATAAAATATATAAATATAGCGCGCGGCTACATTCCACGAATTTTTTAAGTGTATGCTAAGTATACACAGAATATAAAGATACGGCGCATTTGTGCGCTAATTGTACTTTAGCGTTATCCAAGGCACTGTTTATCACCGTTGCTATATACAAATTAAAAAAATTCGCGGAATCGACGCAGCGGTGGTGGCTTTTATTACTTTACACTATCTTAAAATTTAGTAAAGCATGTCGCACTGATTGAAATGTGCCGGAACCCGGATATTTCAAGTGCTCTTCTGTCTATATATACGAAATAAACCAAAATCGATTTCCAAGGAGAGGAATACATTCATTTACCTAATTTAAATGGAAAACAAGGAGAAAGCGCACACGGAAAAAAAATCTTGATCCCTTTTTCCAAGGATTTCGGTGGGAGAAGTATATGAAATTTTAGTTACGTGTATATACACATAATACAGAAGATGGGTACGGGTTGCATCCAGAGCAGGTAATAACGTTAATTTTTCATCAATATTTTCTCTATACACAATATTCGTGTATTCTTTCACCCTGTTGTCTATCGTACGTTTAAAATGTCTATGTGTGTAATACATACAAAACATTTTTTCTCAAAAGTATTTGGGATTCGAAATTCGAACGAATTTTTTATACTTCAGATAAACAAAAATAATTAAATTTTCTAAGAAATTTTCGTCTCCGTCTATATATATATATATATACGAGTATATATATATATATATTTCATATATATTAATATGAAAGACAGGGTGTTAATGGAAAAATGTTGCGTCTTGATGATGGCCAACAAGAGTATCACGCTAGTAATCAAAAATATAACATACAAGCCACTATATTTACCCACAAACACTGTTATAATGATTTCATACTTGGATTGATAAAACGTAAGATTCATTGGATCCGATTAAGAAAACAAATAAGAAAATAAATCGTAATCTGCAGATGTTTACTTTTGAATTTATAAACACAAAAATCTATTATGATTACATTAAACAGAGTTCTCGACAATGTGCGACATTTATTTTGATATACAAACCCAATTTTGAACTATAAACTCAAAAGTGGAGTGAAAAGTTGCACTAAAGTGATAGAAATGATCACCAAAGTAATATTTACTCAACCTCAACATTTGATTTTAGCCATCAAAGAACAAGGGGGGAAGAACTCACATACAAAATATGTGAAATTATCATAGAATTATAATCTGAATTCAATCGTTCCAGGGCTGGGATGTTGTACCATCACTATTTTCGACTTTCGACTTAGTTTATGTCTCATTTTTTACGAGTAAATTGGCAGCCTATTTCATTTCCAAAATTGCGCATTTTCTAATGTGTTCTCAGCTTGCTCGAGTAAAACATCACTCTATTTCTTTTTTACGATTTATAAGACTACTAGATTAATCGACTCTAATTATAACGTAACTCTAATTTTGTCGTAATACGTTTATCGAAATGTAGAAAAGGAGAAAGTTCACAATTATGTCAAAAGGTTGAAATCGCGATATAAATCACATAATT
The DNA here is from genome assembly GCA_963691935.1 of Nephrotoma guestfalica. Lineage (NCBI taxonomy): Eukaryota > Metazoa > Arthropoda > Insecta > Diptera > Tipulidae > Nephrotoma > Nephrotoma guestfalica. Next base: position 263,367,274 of record OY829914.1, on the reverse strand, counting down.
GGTTACGCCGCGACATAGAATGGTTCAAGATCCCAGCCCAGGATTGTTTGACCCAGAATTGAAGGAATAAAAACGAATCACAAAATTATGGTTCAAAAAAATTAAACGATTTTTATAAATTTCTTCCTCCATTGAGTCATTTTGATTAATTGAATTACTCTCACCGAACATACACCTTAACCAGTTTCGTCACTGGGCTCTAGAATACATCTATCTAGGTCTAGACCGCGTAAATTGGCACTATAAAATACTGTGGTACGGCCAACAGTTTCGAAAATACTGACATGCCAGACATAATATTTTAATCCATATTTTCCAATAAAGGAAAATTAGGCCGTTATCACCTGTATGTGCAAACCGTAAACTAGCAGGGGATAGTCCAATTAAAAAGTAATCGAGTAAAGTATTCCGTTTCAAAGCGTATTTTACGTTATGTACACTCAGCTTAGTCGTGCAATTCTCCAGTACTTTGCAAATTTATAATTATTCAATATTCGAATCGTTGATTCGTGGTGGAATTTTGTCTTATTTGGGCGATGCCATTGTAGGACGTTATAGAAAATACAGCCCCGTGTCAATCAATTATCATAGCCCAATTGTTTTGTCCGATTAGAAATTATTGTTCGATATCGTTTTAAATTAATTAATTAATTAATTCATAATTAAAAATTATGGTTTGCCGAATTCCAATTAGTTAGCAGTAATGTCTTTATGTAGGCAATTTTGTATCGGTTATATGGTGGGAGTAAAAGTATTTCAAAAATTGCACGGCTTCAGTTGAGTCAGCCTGAACGAGTGTACAACAAGATTATCCAAAACAAATTAGCACTTCATTTGTTTGTGCTGTTGTGTTTTAAGCACAACGGCTTTGAAATGCGCCGTGAAAAGTTTCTATATCATCATGTGCATAGCGAATATGTATTCATTCCAAAAAAGGATCGTCAAGGAACTCTTTTTCAGATTCTAACTAGGTCTTCGAATGTGATTCAACGTATTCAACACAAATTCTGAACTTAAGAATACTATGAATCTAGAAACTATCGAAATCAACATTAAATCAGAAATCAAACTTGCATTAACTTTTGTAACGTTAATCTTGGCGCAATTACGAGAATTGAAATTGAATGAGGTCTTTGTGATATTTTTATAATTCGGAATATTTTAATAATCTTTTGTAAGCCGCTCAGAACCAATTTATTTTAAAATAGTTATTGTTAGTGAAGTAATTTTCTGATAATTATGCCGAGAACGAAACCCTAATTTGTTTAACTAAATCAAAACTAAATTAGTGTGAGAATAAATTGATAGATGTCACTAATATCATGATTGGCATTTTATTTTAAATTGATTGATACATGCCAATATAGTTTACAGTTTAGAGTTTAATATCAATTACAGTATTTCAGTTGTACGTTTTAAATTTGTTTAAAACTAAATATATTATCAAATGTCATTGCTTTGTCATATCGCACTTACTTGTTAATGATCCAGAAACTACTTTCTATTGAAACCTCGCCTGAAAACGTAAATTGATGATAAAATTAGTTGTATGCCAGGTATCGGTATGTTATTCAACACAAATTATTTTACCTGTGATAAATTATGTGCTGGTCCCTTCATCAGGGTTGTACAATATCGCATTTTCACTCGAATTTTCATTGGTTTTATCTTCACTTCTTTGTTGAGAGTAATCCATCTTTCCTATGAGTATAACTTCACCAAGTTAAGTAAATCTAAATTGCTTGCGTCTCTGATCTCTCGATGGAAATTTGAGGGATTTTGTGTTTAATAGATTGAGAATTCGTACGATGTCTCTTAAATCAGAAATTTGGCTTTTTTCCACGATGAATTAATCTCGATAGCAGATTTACATAAACAGTAATTTATTGATCATCGAATCAAAATGTTCAATGCAGCAGCAAAACGAAAGAAAACGAAATATGCATCTTATGTGTCTTGGCCAGCGCCTAGAAATAATTAATTTAGTGACAAAATTAGTTAAATGCAGTGTAACTAAAATAAATTGTAAAAAATTATTGAGGTTGAATTATGTCATTTCAAATTTCGATAACAAAATACCATCTTAATTTATCACACGATGATATAAGTCAAAATGTAAGAGTTAACTGCAAAATATGTTATGCAATCAATTATAAATTTGACCAATATCATCATCTTTCATAATGGTCACTTAAAGATGCCTTAAGTTAAGTTTCTTAATTAATAGTTTGCAAAAATTAAAATTCGGTTTATTGTAAATTAGTGGGTTAAATCAAATAACACGTACGTAAATGACCTTAATCTAAATTGGACTTAATAATAGTTTTTTTTTAAATGTGGATTATATTACTGATGACTTAATGTGATTAATCGTTGTTCAGTGCAAATCCCCTAATGGCCTGGGAAAGATTTTGTCTCAAAGTAAGTAGAGCGCTTGCTTTGTGATCCGGGGGTCCCGGGTTCGATTCCTGGTGGTGACAAAAAAGTTACGTCTGCTCGATCACTTTGTACCCACCCAACAACATTTCCATGTTTATGGCTATCGCGGCTACGTTGCTCTTAATTTGGTACCACGAACACATCACTCTAAATTTTGGAGGCATAGAATGGCGAAGCCACGATAGTTTTAAATGTTTAGTTTTTTAGCAGTTTTTAGATTATATCTTTAGATTTAGTTTTTAAAATAAATAAAATTTTAGATTCAAACATAAATATTTTAAAACATATGTGCACTATTTATAACAACCACGTGCACTTTAAAATTAAACAACACAACATTTAAATTAACTAATTTTTGTTTTATTTCTATATTTTTCAGATACCCGAATAAATAATAATAAATCTAAAATACTGAGCTTAATGTCAAGTGTGACAATAAATGTATAAATGGGTCAACGTTTAGGACGATTCAATATAATTCAAAATAATAACAATAATAATAGTGATAACCGTAATCATCATTATAATAAAGAAAAGAATAGTAAAATTATAAACAATAAAAGTGTTACAATAACAATTCGTATGTTAAAAATGGAGCCAACAGCCGTACCAACAGTAACAACAGCAACAACAGCATCATCATCATTATGTGGATCATATGGTGGATGTAATAATAATAGTAATAATAGTAATTGTAATAGTAATATTAATAATAATATCTGTGATAGCCATTTAATATCAAATAATTTAAATATGAATAATAATCAAACTCATATCAATAGTAGTAATATTATTAATAATAATAATAATTTTAGTACAAATAGTGATTGTAGTAATATAATAAATAATAATAATAATCATAATAGTGATGATACAATAAATGATATTGCAAATAGTTTTAAATTAAATTTAAATAGCACATCTGGTGGCCAATTGATAAAACAATCAAATAATAATTATGATCAGCACAAAATTACATTAGTCGATAGTTTACAACAATCAGCAACATCCTCATCAACAGCGCCGACCACTGCAATTTGTGGTGGTGGAGTAGGTGGTGGTGGTGGAAGCAATGCATCATTAGAATATTTATTAAATTTAAGTAATTTATCAGCTGCGGCTGCTGCATCGTCGTGTAACAATCATCATAATCATCAGCCATGCCAACCGAATCATGAAGGTGAGAATTATAAGAACTAACAATATAAATAAACTAAGGAATAGTGACGATTAGATTTTATAAACAGGAAATTGACTTGTACATATAAATTATACACACACGATTTTCCCACCGTGTCTCCCGTACGTAACATTATGTATATACATAAAAAAAATAAATAGTCAACAGGTATTACACTACACTACCTTTCGTAATTCATAACTAACTTCTTAGTTGTTTTCTGTATAAAAACTATAAAATTGTTGTTACTTGATGTCGCGTTGTAATATTAAATTAAATTCATTCAAAAAAAAAATTATACAAAATAAAAAGACGTGATGGTTTGTTGTATGTACACGTACATATTTCTAAATACACAAAATTTATGAAATACAAAACACAAGAAAAATGTCTTAAGTCGAGGTACTCGTGTATTATGTACAAAAGAAAATGAAAACCAGTTTGATGTGTATAGTTTTTTAATGTCCGTATCGTTTTGTTGTTGTGCTTCGTAATCAGATTTTTTTTTTTTTTTTTGTTTAGATGTTTGTAGTAAATTTACATAATTTACTAAATGTATTCATGTATGTAGCAAGATAGAGAGACATGTGGTCTCATGCGAACGTCGTTGTCTTCGTGGGGATCATTGAATCGATGTGTGACTATGTGATTTATTTTGGAAAAATTTTCTATATTTTTCAATCGAACGACAAATACTTCCACATAAATTGACAAGCTCGGCTCAAAGTGGAATTCGACCAGCGTCCCATTTTCCTTCAAGATTACCAACTCATCCTAAAGTCAAAAGAAGGCCCTACAAACAATCGGCCGAACGTCCTTTTTAGATGAATGAATTAGGGCTGTGTGGTACTCAGCTTGTCTAAAACGATGTTTACTAATAATCATTTTTTGATCATAAAATATTACCAATTGACCTAATTCGTTCTTTAGGATGAAGTTAAAGGTATAATTGAGGTAATAACACATGATTATCGCAATAAAATGTTTAGTTTGTCTGTGATTAGGTTTAAAAGATGATCGTGAAAATACTTAAAATTTCGATTCTGATCGATTGAAAAATTACGTCAAACGATAAGTTTTTATTTTTTCGCCGTGATGATGATATAATTTGATGATCATTTACTGCCCCTAGATGGCAAATCAATTAATAATAAATGTGTCCAAGATAAGTGATCATTAATTTGTTATTATATGCAATGTTTAATAACAGAAATTAAAAATTAACAAATTAATTAATTAATTTTACTCATGTGGATAATATAAGTAAAGCATAGTGATAAATTATTGAAAATTCGCGAACTCAAATGTATTAAAGAAACAAACCAGGCATTTAGATATCGATACCAAAATGAAATTTGTTTTTGAGTACCATATAGAAGCTTAGTTAAGCTTTATTGACTTTATTGACTATTTTCCGGTCCTATTAAAAACCGTTGGATAGTTCTGACTTAAGCCATATCTTCAAAAGCAACTTAAACTGAATTAATTTATTAGATAAGAACTGTTGAAGTCAAATGTGATATTCTAAAACATTGAAGTGATCCAGTTTTAGGTTGACCCCATTTTGAAACGATTTACTTAAAAAGTTAAAAGGTTCAAGCCAAATATTAATACGTAATATATTTTGACTGAAACGTTGGTCAGGAAATAAATCAAATAAAATCTGATTGAGTCTGTTTTTTTTCTCTGCCATTTCTTCTTAAACTTACCTAATTCCTATATTAATGCTGAATGCATCACGCTAACTATGTTGTCTAAATTTCCGCCTAACTAAATTACCTATTAGTTCATTCCAGTCATTAAGAGATGCCACTTATATTTACAAACCAAAATGTACCTGACATAAAGTTTTAAAGTGCAAATTAAGTTGAGTTAATTTATCTCCGAAATCTTAATTCAATTGACCAATTTTAATTAAACCTATGAGTACCTGGTATGAACTAACTATATCTTATGGCGAGCAACACCATAAACCTTAAATTTTTAAAGAGTAAATCTTGCGAGATTTAAGTTTAATTATTAGCCTCTTTTGTCGGTATTTATCATATAAAGGAACTTAAGTCGTTACTTACTAAACTTGTTTGTGTATAACTTGACCCGTTTAGTACATAAAAATTGTCAAGCACGTTCGATCACGTAATAATTTAAACGAAAATTTAATTAAAGAACTTATCAAACGTAATCCTTTAGTAACCGGAAAAATCAGCTTGAATTTGAATTTTTAGCTTAAACAGTATAACCCTTATCGCAAAAAACGAACAACAGGTAATCACAAGTCGATTTAATTCAGACGTAACTCGAATGTCAACAATCAAAGGCTAAGGTTCAATGACCATTACGCAATTCATTACATGCATAGCCAGGTGATTAAATGTCGGTTAGCCACCTGAACTAATATAGTTGGGTTTCAAGGTCACGTACACCTAGAGAGTGCAGATGCTAAGTCTTACTGTTGTTTAGCTTATCATTTCTTATCGTGAGTCGCGCGTAATCACGTATTTAAAATTTATTAAAAATAAGCTTATCATTTGTTTTTGTTTTTTTTTTTTTAATTTTATGAATGAAACTTTTATAAATTTTTTAACATTTTATCAATTTCCTGTTTGTAAGTCATCATATAACTTAACTATCGTCATTTTACGATGATATTAATTATATTTTAGTTCTGTGTGGCGCCTTACTAATTTTGTAATGTATTTCTTTCTTTTATATTTATAGTTCCATCAACATCTTTATCATCGCCATCCAATATTAACAACAATAGTAGCAACAATACCAACAGCAATGTGCAAGCATTAGTTCCATGTGAAAATTGCCGGCGAAAATTAAAACCAAAATTGTGCAAACCATGTCGAAATCTAATGAAAGGTTCTGCAAACGATGGGAATGGTAATGAAAAGCAGGCAACAAGTAAAAAGGGAAATTGGTGTATTTCACGTTTTAAACGCGGAAGTAATAGTAGTAAGACGGCAGCTAACAATAACAATAGTAATATTAAATCGAATAATAGTGGAACAATAGCGCAACAACAGCAACAACAACAATCAATAACTGTAGTTAATAATAATATAAGTATAAATAATAATCGGAATTGTAATTGCAACAATCGCGTTAATGATGCGGCATTAGCATCCGCTAACGCAACAACTACAACAACGGGTACATCAGCATTTCAACTTCCGTTGCTTGCGTCACCTACACCACAACAATTACGCACCGCCTCATTGCAATTCTATCAACCACAAAACAATCAAATTATTATTAATAAACCAGTGTCCGAATCAGGCGATGGTGGCCGAAGTGATGAAAGTGCGGCTTCGTCGACAGCCGCCCTATTGCAACGGTTCTATAGTCCGCATGGAAATAATTTTGTATTCGTGCTTAATCAAGGTCAACCATTGATTGATGTTCGATTAGCGGTCGATGATCCGGCGCTAGAAGATTGCGATGAACAGGCGCGCATACAGCGGGCAAAAGAAATTGCAGAAGGTGTTGAACCGCCACCTGGATTTAAACCAAATCCGCAACTTAGGCCACCGCAACAACCGAATCAAGCGCCAAGTGGAAATGTGGCGGAAATTACACCTTTGGTGGGGCACACCAATGGTGGTAGTTTAATACCTGCCGTAACCACACCCGCCGCCAATACTACACCAGCGGCTGCCGGCCAGCCACAATGGCATATGGTGCAAACATTCAATTTGCTGGCAAATAACATTTTACTACAAAATGGAATGTTCTTGTCGCCTGAGGATATGCCAAAACCTCATTCGCAAGTCGATTTTATCCATTGTCTGGTGCCCGATCTCCAAAAAATCACATCATGCAGTTTCTACTGGGGTAAAATGGATCGGTACGAAGCTGAACGCCTTCTCGAAGGTAAACCCGAGGGTACATTTTTGTTACGCGACTCGGCCCAAGAAGAGTTCCTATTCAGCGTATCATTCCGAAAGTATACACGATCGCTACACGCCCGCATCGAACAATTCAATCATAAATTTAGTTTTGATTCGCACGATCCAGGTGTGTACACCGCATCCACCGTGACCGGTCTACTTGAACACTACAAAGATCCAACATGTGTTATGTTTTTCGAGCCAATGCTTACAATTCCACTTAATCGTAATTTTCCATTTTCGTTGCAACAGCTGTGCCGCGCCACAATCGTAAGCAATACAACGTACGATGGAATAAATAATTTTCCCATTCCATCCGCACTTAAGAGCTATTTAAAAGAATATCACTACAAGCAACGACTAAAAGTGCGCCGTTTCGATGAACCAGCCGAAGTAAGTTCCTAGTGCCCGCGGCAACGTTCAACACCATTCATCGAGAAATTACGTTTATTCTTCTTATCATCATTCGCCCGGAAACGGAAACAAATTTAATAAAAAATAAAAATCTACGCAAATCAATCAAAATACCCGAGGACACAAGAATCTCCTTATTTTTCTATATAAAAACAAATTAAATCTGGTGCCAATCATTGGATTCAAAATTTCTAAATAGTTATATACATATTTAATCACTATTATTTAATTATTATTATTATTAATTATATTACATTTTACAATAATTTATAGTTTTTTAAACAAGCAAAAATAATATACATATTCTATTCCTTCAAAGATGGCAGTATATCATATTAATTGGGGACTATGTAGTTTGGATTAGTAAAGACACAATTTTATATTATAAAAAAACGATTACATTACATATTTAATATAAAAAAAAGATATTTAAATTTAACAAAAAATTACATATTAAATTAAAAAAAACGAACTAGTCGAAAACATTATAAATATTATAAGTATTATTAAAGAAAACAAAAAAAATAATAATAACCAATTAATAGATTTTTAAATGTGTAAAATGTCATAGACTTATATATGTACTAAACAAGAAAATGTACTAGATCAAAATACAAAAAATAGCATTTTTTCCGTTGTTATATTATTAATTAATTAATTATTTTAATATCTATTTATTTATTATTAAGCCAATCTATAATTATAAATTTTAATTTGTATATATTATTACATACATAAAAATAGTAGGAAACATAATTTTATTGTTTTTAGTACACACAGTTTTTAGAACAATTAATGTTTTTAAAATTGGTGCTTTTTTGTAACGTTTTTATTATTTATGTTTGTTTATTACACGAAATATTCGTTTCAAAATTAGAAACAAAATTAATTATTTAGAAAAATATTATTATTATTATATTATTGATTTTATTGTAATGATGAGAAAAATAATAAAAAATGTTCCTTTGTTTTTTTTTTGGGAAAAATTTATTTATGAAACTGTTTTCTTTTATGTCGCTATTCAGCACGAAATATTTAAATATTGAATTACAAGTTTCTAGAGGTTGTTTTACAAATAGAAAGGCAATTGTATAACAATTTTATATGGAAAATATGATCCAAATATTGTTTTAACTTACAAGGTTTGATTTCAAATCTAGTAAGCGCCTCTGCATTGTTGATCTGTAACTAAAGTCATTAATCTAGCACTTTAGTCTCTAATTAAACATCTTGTACACCCTTAATTGATTAACGTACACCAAAAGTGTAGAGTAAGGGAAGGTATGTCAAACAATGTTCGCGTCATTGGATTATGAATAAAGAATTTATTTATTTATGAATCTTTCGAAATATTATTAAATAAAGTATCAGTAACTGCGAACACCGTTCGCCCTTATTACATTTAACAGGATGGAAGGACAGGATAGGTGCATATTAAATATGACCGAATTGACCCGGTTACAAACACCTAAGTAGTCAATAGTTAGTAAATTGTTAGTTCAAAATATAATGTAAGGCACAAGATAGCACAATTATTTTTAATTTTTACGGTGTTTTCAGTAATCAGCATCCTAAAAATAAATTTATAATTAATTAAGTTTCCATTATGATTGTAAATTTTCTGAAATAAAACTCCATTTTCTATCTTCAACGGGCTTTGTGAATCTGTTGATTTAATGAATTTATTTTTAAAAAAATAGTTAAATAAAAAAGTAGATAATGCAGAAGTCACTTATCCCTTTACCATCCCTAATACAAATATAATAAAAAAGGACCAAACTACAACTGGTTTCAAAAATAGCTAATCTGTAAGATAATAAATCATTAATGACTGTGTACAGTTTGAGAAGCCCCAATACCTAAACCGGAATTAAATAAAACTATTAAGGTAATCAGGAATCTGTAAGATGACAGAATAAATAATAAGTAGCTAGTACAACAGTAGAATCCTTTGGAAGTAGTTGCCTTTGACTTTTGTGTAACACGTGTTTACTATTAATTAGAATTAAAATTAAATTTAAACAAGCGAAAAATATCGCAAATAAATTTATTTTCGAATCCTAATCAAATTTTCGCGGTATAAACTAGAAATTTAGCTTAAAAGTTTATCATGTTTACAACTCGATCGCGGATATACTGACGATGGACGACAATCTTTCCTCTACAATCATTATTTTATTATAAATTACGGTAAGGATCGGGTCCTATCAAAATTGATTCGCCGTCCCTGGTTCACATTTTAGAATCAACAACAAAAATAATTGAGATAAAGATCTAGGTAATGCATGAGATAAATAATAAAAACGACCCGATCATGCATGCATTGAACATATTTTCATTTTATTTTATACATAAAGTTAGTGCCAGTGCCTATATATGTATACGGCCATATCATAATCATAATAACAAACTCTCACTCCTCCGGGCGTAAAGTTTGTTCGTTAAATATAATAAATTACTTTTCATTTCTAAGTTAGTTTTCATTCAGAATTCCACCACTCTCCGCCATGATATCCCTAAGTCGCGCATTATACAGAACAAAGTCTTTGTGTATGCATGAACAGTAGTTTGTTTTCTTTTCTATGTCATCTTCATGCATACACACAAACCCCGCTCCACACATTATACAACGATAGTCAAACCAAAGACATCATAGTGCAAAACTGCAAAACTCCGAAAGAAAACCAACCCGACGAAAAGCAAAATTTCAAAACCGAAAGTAAATAAATATAATTCACGCTGAGGAGAATGAAAATGCATTCCTCTGCCACACCCACGAAATACAAATAAATAGTCAAAAAAAAAATTTAACAAAAAACAACTTCCATAGCACTGCAAGAGAGTCCCCTCGTGTCTACGCTTTCCGGGCCTGCACACATACAAACCGTATTTTTTGCTTTTGCCTTCTACTTGGCCGTATACATATATGCAATGTTAGTACATTTTTAAACAATTGCAAAAGTAAACCAAAAAAAGATTAGAAAAAACAATTTGATCACACGTGATCACTAGAACCAAAATTCTGCAACGATTCTTGTAAAATATTACCCAAAATTTCAATTTTCTGTACTAAAATTAACTTTTACTACATAAAATTCCTTGTCCCTTCTTATATAATAAAATTAAAATGCCAATATTCACCAGACAATAGAACTATAACTAGTGAATTATACCTCTGTGAGCGCCGGTCGTAAGGTTACCCCCAGAAACCAAACGGCCTCCTTTGTAGCTCGCCAATCATGCCAACGGTTGAAATTCCTTTTCTGACCTTTCCTAATTTGTAAACTACAAATCTACTAACAAAATACAAATGTATGATTCATTGGGAACCTCATTATAACACTTCTCCTAAAGAACCGTAATATCAACAAAATTTTATATTCTGGATTCTCGTTTACCAGTTAATCAATAACTCTTTTTTACACTACTTCGATTTTTACCACTGGAGAGAAAGCATGTTTCTATATCCATTATTGTTCCATTATTGTTTACACCTTTGTCATACCTAATCTTCATTCGAATCGCGGCAAGTTCCCCACTCCGACTAATTAAATTTGATCCATGCCAAAAATCAGAGAATACCGTTACTGTTCTCCTCCCTTGTACCATTGCAAACTAGTTATCTTCCATACTCCCTATCAACTCTGCATTCATTGTACAGATGCTATAATTTAATTTCCACAATTTTTTTTTTTATAGAAGGAATAAAAATTTCCACCATTCGATCTTCATTTACTCTAGCACTTATATAGACTTTCACATGAGCAAAATAATTAATTCATATTTTCTTAACCTCACTCTTAACCGATAACTCATGCATCATCGCTTATGTTGTATCCCCAAAATTCAAGTGCACTATTAGATTGTTATGAGTGCTTTCGGATGCAAACGCATTTATATTTCCCAAAGTCATCCGTTTCCTTTATGTTATTTTCTTCCATCCCTCTTTGCAATCTCGCTTTCAATCTTTGTCAACAATCCCACAGTATCTGGCACGGTAATCCATTCCTTCTTATAATTAATCGCCCCCAATATCACTCTAGCACAGGCACTCATTAGTGTTTTAAAGAAAACATTGGACCCATTAAATTAAGCACTCAGTCCACACGTAATTTTAGATGACATTACCGCCTCTCGTATGAATACGGTTTGCTTACCCTTTTAATCACATTCAATCTGCGCTTCCAATCGACTTTCCTTATGAACATAAAATTCATTCTGTTATCAATTCAAATTCCCAAGTATCTAGTCGGAATTATACACTCAACGCTCTCATTATACGCTTGAACATCAACGATTGAAGTCATTTGAAAAGCCATTTAACGTTTTCTCGTATTTAAAGAGCCTCGAAGTTCCACCCTTTGCTCATCAGGAAAAAATCGTCTCCAAATTGCAGAACAACCTTGTCCATGAAGTTAAACCTATGAATCGAGCTCCTGTACAAATTCAAGACTCGGAGATATTTTACTACCTTGGGGAAGAACATGTCCAGCACTTCTTTCCAAGGTCCCACAGCTATATATCCCTCTTCCCCCAGCCCAAAACAACCTGATAAAATTTCCCTGAAATCACATAATCATATCATTTATTTTATTTGTTTCACGGACGCTACATCCCATAGAAAAAATTGTCCGGCTCATTTCTGGCCTAGTGGGACAGCAAATTATCTTCATTCAGGAATTTACCCATTCGTCCTTTCACCATACCATTCAAGATTTTAACAAAATCGTTCAACATATATATTTCCCTGTAATTTGTTGAATAATACCACTCTGATTTCCTTCCATTTTTCCGGTATCTATTAACTCATCTATACTTGTTGAGAATTCGAAACAAAGTTGCCTTAGGTTAGAATTTCAATTTACCAATTATCTCATAACATAACTTATAATGTGTTGGAGAAAAAGAAATCCATTATTTTTTCACTCGATGGCTTTAGTGGCATATATCTCGTAATTTATTTGTCGCCGTAGGTCATACTTATACTCGTTGGAAAGGCGAATTCATGTACTATAAAAATTATTTTGTCATTGTTTTGATTGATCGATTCAGTTGTGCGTTATACGAGTAGCGTGTCAAGGATTGAGGTAAACAAAAAGAAAAATCTAGAAGGCCTATCGTCGAAAATGTTGATAAAATCCTGGACATTATCGAAGTAGACCGGCATGTGAGATGTCGTAGCATCACTCAGGAGCTGAAAATCGTGCACAAAATAGTTTTAAACCATTTGCATAAGGCTCTGGCTTCACAAAGAATCTTGATGTTTGGATGTCGCACGAGTTGACGCAAAACAATTTGATGCATCGTGTTCCCACCCACAATCCCTTGGCAAACGAAACGAAAACGAGCCATTTCTGAAGCGGATAGTGACTGGCGACGAGAAATGGGTCACATAGAACAATGTGAAGCGGAAACGATCATGATTGAAGGCCGGTGAAGCGGCCCAAACAGTGGTCAAAACAGGATTGACCGCCAGGAATGTTTTGCTGTGAGTTTGGTGGGATTGGAAGGGAATCATCTACTATGAGCTGCTGCCCAATGGACAACGCTCAATTCGGATTGAAAGCAGTAAACAACACGCAGCAGCCATAATTAGCCAATAGGAGAGGCGTCTTGTTCCACCAGAACAACGCCAGGCCTCACACGTTTATGATGACCCGCCAGAAGCTCCGGGAGCTTGGATGAGACGTTAGTATACATACATCCACCTTATAGTCCGGACCTAGCACCAAGCGACTATCATCTCTATCCATGTCAAACGCTCTTGGTGGTGTAAAAATGGCCTCAAGAGGGGCTTGTGAAAACTGGCTCTATTAGTTTTCTGCTAATAGCGACAAGGCGTTTGTTCAAAGGGAATTATTGTAGCCATGTTAAATAAAACCCCGAAATGAACGTATAAATAATGATTTCTTTTGCTCCAACCTTATATATCACGTTGTTTGTTCCGCCCGTAATAGATTTGGATGTTTCCGAAACCCCACTATACTCATCCGCAGCCTAAGACTGCGTTAAGCAAATATTATTGATCTGTTCTTTTTTAATCTAAAACGATTATAAATAAGATAACGGACGATATATGGCCCATTAGCTCAGCTGGTTAGAGCGTCGTGCTAATAACGCGAAGGTCGTGAGTTCGATCCTCCCATGGGCCAGAAATTATTTTATAGGGTAAACGTTAATGAAACAAAAATTAAAAGTAACACTGATGTACTAAATTTATTCCAAGGTGCAATATTTCATATTCCAATATGGAATTCGTAAGGTTCGTGTCCATACTAACATAAAAACACCAGTTTAGTTATGTAGATAATATAGATTGATTTTTTATCTTAAATAATTTATTTTTCAAAAAATTAAAAATCCTACATATTTTGTATATTTTTAAAACAATCATAAAAATAACGATTTACTTTCATATTTTGTTGTTGTTTATTTGTTTGTTTCTGTTTGTTTTGTATGCAGCTTGTATAAATTTATTTTACAATTTTAATTTATGTTATGTTCTAAATTTGTTTAATTATATAAATTATAAATAATTATTTAATATATTTCATAATAAATTTGATAGTACATTATATAATTTATTCTTGTGTCTAATTAAAAAGAGATTAAGTAAAAAAATCTTTCGTTTTTTTCTTTTGTTTTAAATCTATTATTACTTATTGGTTTCTCATTTATCAAATTTTTTTATTTGTTGTCTTATTTTATAAATTTAGGTTTTTTTAAAATAAAAATAATCAAATTTCTAAAAATTATAATAAAATATATAAAAAACAGAGCAATTATTTATATAATATATTAAACAAAAATACTTAAGAATTACTTTTTTTATAATTAGAAAATAATAATAATAAAAATACAGTAGGATAATTCCTTGTCTACAAATTAATTGTAATTTTTACTTTTGTTGTAATTCAAAAAATTGTATTATTTTATATTCCAATATTTAAAAATCTATTAATTAATAATAAATTTACACATAAAATTAAAAATTTAAAAGAAAAATTTTAATTTTAATTTAAAAAATGAAAATCTTTATTTGTTGTTAAATTTATTAAATTTTGACCGATTTCATCTTCGCTCATTGTTCCGTTCACGCGAATGTGAACGTCTGCGTGACGAGTGGCGGCTACGACTACGACTACGAGAGCGTGTTTTTGATCGCTTTGTTGATGATTTGCCACTTGTTGGGCCACTACTACCACCGCCACCACCAGCCGCACCACCACCAGCACCACCACCACCACCACCACCACCGCCGCCGGCACCTCCACCACTTTGTCGCTCACGACTCCGAGACCGGTGTACACGCGACCGGCGATCTAATTCACGTCCGCCGACATAGTGATATCTTGATTTATTATAACGTTCTTCTTCGCGTTCGTGGCGATGGCCACCACCTTTTCTGAGGTCACTTTTTCGTGGACCAGCAGTTTTCTATATTAAGTATAAAAAATGTTTTTATTCGTTTCGTTAAAATCGTACGACAAAATAATTTAACTCACTTCTAGTTCAGATAGCTTTTCACGGATAGCCATAAATCCTAAATGTAATTTCCCACCAAAGTGATCAGCCAATCGTATATCATTGTCATGTATCCCCAAATATGCTGAGCATACTTCACAAATACGTAATTTTTGTTGTTGATACGTACTCGCAGGCATAGAAGATCGATACTCTTGTTCCGCTTTTAGTTTCTGGGCGCGTAGTGTATCAATTTCTTCCATTAATTTCATGCTCTCTTCTACTTGACCTGCTTCACCAAGTGCTTCAGCTTTTGCTAATTTTTTGCCTATTTCTTCAGCTAATGCATGCACTGCATTTGCTTTTGCCGCCACCTCAGCCGTTAGTTCTTCTTGTGTTTCGGCCAACCGCTTCTTCGCGGATTCTGTACGCCGATCACAGTCGGCTATAAATGCTTGAAGATGCTCCATCGCCTAATGTTAAATAAGAACATTATTTTAAAATTAAACACAATTCTTATCTAGGTACACAAACAAGTATACTCACCTCAATATCATAATAATAATCTTTGTTTCGTGCTGCCTTCTCATAATCCGCCCTCAATGCCAAATCATGTATTTTTGGACATTCTCCCAAATCCATTCTCTGTTCATATCGAAAATAAAAACCAAATTCCATCAAGCAAGCACCATACCACCACATCGCCGTTTGAGATTTTTATTTTACGATTTTTAATTTTTATTTCGCGCGAAACAGAGAAATTGCAACAAAAAAAAAGAAAAAAAATCTATTTAATCACATCTTGTAGCGAGAAAATTTTAAAGAAAATTCTTTTTATTTGTAAACAAATTATATAGTTTTAAATAATAATTTATTAATTAGGATTTACTTTTCCTTTACTTTTTGGAAATTTTTTCTCTTATTTTATTATCGAAAATTAATTACGTTGCGTTACAATATAACCATAATTTTATAAAAATATAAATTTTTCACTCGATTAAATTTTCAATGTATAAAATAAAAGAAAATATTTTTATCTTAATTTATAAAAAATATATATATTTTTAGACGAACCATCCAGCATCCTGCCTTTATTTATTTTTATATTTTTTTTATAAAACATTTTTTTTATATAGAGCAATAGTACAATTGAGAATTAGTCAACTCATCAATTCTAAAAAAGTTTTATAAATTGGTTTTAATTTATTTTTTATTTTATAGTTTTATTTTGCTTACACTCAAACCTGTTGAAAGAAGATTAATAAAAAAAAGAAAACAAAAGAAAAACAATAAAAAAAATGTTTTTTGATTAAATTTTAATTTTGTTTTGTAATAAAAATTAAAATTTACACAATTAAAAAAAAAATAGTGAAGGAAAAATTTGATTGGCGTACATCGAAGAAAATTTCTTTAAAAGGATTTGAGTCGACAGTAGAGACTAGAACCTTATAAATTTAAGTGTACAAAATAAATTTTGTAATCATGATCAAAAAAATTGAACTAGGTAATAAAATCTATTTCACACATATTTAAAATAACGCTAACTTTATCTTAATTTGCTCTATTTTCATGTAGAAAAATGTTAGAAATTAGTATAGAAACATCTTTCCAATTTGATTTTTCTTTTTAGTTGGGACCCAAATCTACACAGAAATTGTGTGATACTTTCTTTGGCGAAAAGGGGGAATTGTGATTCGCTACATAAAGATAATGAAAACTGAATAAAACGGAATTTCGTTGTTTCAAATTCAGTGAAACACATGAAACGACGGGTTAAGAAATAGTTTAATCGTATTGATTTGAATTTGTTTTTAACTAAACAATTTAATTTGCTCTTTAGCAAAGAGGCTGAAAAATGTTTAGCTTTCTAAAAGCAATATACGTGGCTTATTATTTCGCTTAGCCTGTATATTTTGATCAGTAAAAATAAATCAACCACTAAAAGTTTGGATATCAATCAACCAAAACCATTTTAAAAATTTTTCCTCGCTTACGTATAAAATGATGCCATAGTTCCAACACTAAATTTAATTTAAACTGTTGTATTATTTGTATTAATAATAATAATCAAAAGAAAAAATATAAATATAAGGACGCACAATTTAATTATTCATTTTTGTATTTTTATTTTGTTTTTATTTACTCACCACACACATCTCTTATATAAAAAAAGACATCATAATTTTTATATTCAACATAAGCTTTTTTTGATAACAATATTGCATGTTTTTCGAGAAGAAGTAGTAGCGTAGTAGAAGTAGCTTGGTTACTATCATTGAGATATATGTATACCCATTTTATATTATTAAATTTTCTATCAATTTTTTTTAACTTTTTCTGATTGAATTTCATTTTTTTTAATTACGTGGGAAATTATATAGAAAAAATATATAATTAAAAAAAAAGAAAGAAAAATTAATTAAGAAAATTATTATGTTTATTTTTATTTTGTTTTTATCTACGGAAAAATTTGATCATTTTTGTTTTCAATTAAAAAAATAAATTTATTTTCAACTCACATATGAACCGGCACATATGAATGAATTTCAGTTTTGATTGAGACTCTGTCGACAAATAGAAAAAAAATCCTAAACCTTTAAGAACTCATTAGTTCAGTTTAATTTAAAAATTGTTAAAGAGATAAAAATACAGTAGTACGTACCAATCCTCCCTGGACCTTCAGAATATTTTTACAGTAAAATTATTTCTAATTTTATTAATTTTTATTAAGATACACATTAAAAATATTTTGCCTTGTTGTTGAATACTGACGAGTGCGCAATAAATGAAGTTTTGGGACAAAAGCGTATAAGACTGCGCTCAGCAGTAATAAAATATAGTCTACTACAGGAACAAATTAGTTAATTTTAACAACATGTTTTGTAACAAAAAATTGTTAATCTACTGAGAATTAAAAAACAAATAATATAATTAGAAACATTTTAGCAACAAGTTTTGTTTAAGTATTTTAATTAAAATACAAATAAGCTTTTACCATCTATTAACCCTTATATCATCAATTCAAAAAGGAAGTTCCAAAACACTAGCAAGTATCATACAACAGGCTAAATACAATAACATGTATAAATTAAACTAAAAAGAATTAGAAATAATTTTCATCCCCGCTGATTTCGAAATAATTTTATACTTTTTACTGTCAGTGTAAATTATTTTTTAATATGAATATAATAAAGTTCACACAAATAATCCTCCAAGAACTATTTTTTTAAATATTTTTCTAATATTTTATATTGAAACAAAAAAAGAAAGAAAATTAAATAAAAAAATATTTTTATTAATTATAATATTAAAAAAATAATTAAAAAAGAAATAAATCCTAACGAATAATTTTTGTTTATTTATTATTTTTTTAAAATTGTCTCGTAAAATGGTGGACATATTTTAACATTTTAAATTAATTTAAGAAAAATATGTTCGTGTGGCCTTAATATCTTAACCGGCATATACAACCCCCCTCCTCCTCTCCGCGCCCTCCAACAGAGCCAAAAAATTACTATCCCATTAAATTACATTTCCATCTTAAAACTTTGGAATAATTGAGGTCTAACTGTAAAATTTTAGACGTTTTGTTTTCACCTATAATTTGAAACAACTTAGCCAAAAACAACGTAAACTTGGAATCAAAATTTAAAATATTTTTTCACGAAGATGTCCTTGCCAGTTTCGATGGGTTAAGATTGATTCCCATTTTCTTGTAATTAACGTGAAATTATTTATTTCAGGGAATACGAAAACTGTTTCAAATTTTCTTTTCCGAGGAAAACCCAGGGGGAAAAACCTCTCATTACATCATAGTTTATGGGTTTTTAATAATTTCACACGTTTATATTTTGAATCACGAAGTTTTGTCTAGTTTTAAACAAGTCACATTTCAATATTCTGGCTTAAATAATATTTAAAGGAAATATACAGTTTTCATTTTCCTTAGTTTTGTATAGCATCTAAAATAAATTACACAATTGTTTAAGTAACATTACTTCATGTTTCCATTCCGGCTTTTGATGCAAAAAAATCATACAAAAATACAATTTATCCAAAAAATGTTCATACAAAAAATTGTTCCTTTGCTATAGCGATTCCAAGCAAATTAACTTTGCAATAATTGTGAAACGATTGTGATAGATCTGTCAGTAGCGAAAGAAACAATATCATTACGTTTATTTGGGTTTGTACGATTGACAAAGCTACTAATTTACTAATTATTCGTTTTCGACTTCATACAAACACATTTTGAGATGTTTTTGGTCTAATTGTTTTTGGATGAATTGTTTCCGAAACAAATAGTTTGGGGTATGAGTTATTTTTATAAGAATTTTTGTTAATGTACATTTTTTGTAATTATTTTGCAATTAGCTACCTACTTATTATTTGTTACAGATTTTTGGGAAATCCAAAAATCATATAGCATTTTAAATGGTTTCGCAATTTATTTTTATGACGTTATATTACCTATTTGATAATGGATTTCTTGAGAATAAAGAATACAAATTTTCTATTAATATTTTTTCCCAAATTATAACAAACTATAACACGATCGCCGAACAATTATATAACGCCTCATTTCCAAGGAACTCCCCTTTTTGAATTTTCCCCTATCAAGTTATTTTAATGTTAAATTTTCGATGAAATTTTGTAAAAGAAGTAATATCCAGTTTCGATCAGATAAGATCATGAAAACATACAATCATCCCAACAGGATTTGTAGAATATAAATAGAAGAATACAAATTTAACGAATTGTCCAAGCTCAGTTTCCTGAGCTCGCAAAGTGTACTTCGGAATGTATGTAGTATATTTTTCGCATTGCTATGAGAACGGCGTTTGCAAATATTCGACTACATCTGAATATCAAATAGCCAAATCGAAAAATATTCGAAAATTATACCAACAAATTTATTTAATTTTTATGAAACAATAATAAACCCTCGATATAAGACTATACAAGGATAAATCACGGTGTATAAATTTTTATCAGTTTGCAAATCTGTCAAAAATTAGGTGAGGCGTTCAATGCGTCGAAGGTAATCAAATATTAAAAAATAGTTAATTACGATTATTGAAATTTAAACTATTTCATTTTTTTGGGATTTGATTTACCCAGCATCAGAAAACAAAAGTTCGGTAGGCGTTAGGGTGGGCTTGATGAATTTAATAAAATGTTGAATGCAGGAATCTTCTTCATATTGACGGAATTGCAAGCAGTTGATGTTTGCATTATTGAAAATATTGAATTTCCCACTGGATTTTTTATAATTCGCCGCATGTGCAGCCGTCTTTATATACATATCTACCCAAAAATTTAGGGCGGCGTGTCCACGATAGTAAAAATGAATATAAAAAAAAAATAGGTGTGTTAAGTAAAATGAGCTGGAAGGGCATTCAAACTATTAATTGATATTATCGGGACTACGCCGCTCTATGCTATTCAAAAGTTATATATCATTTTGACACAAACAGAGAACAACCACGGTTATATTCAACGATAAACAACAATTATTAATTTGGAGTAACTAGTCTGAACATTCGTTGCAACTTAAGGTAGCTTATTTTGCAAGAAAAATCTCAAATCTACGCGTATTAATGCATAAAATAGACACCATCAGGTTTGACTAATATGATTCAAGTAAAGCTAGACGGATTGCTTTCATGTTTATTATAGAATCTCTAAATTGTCGCTAGAAAATTAAAAATTCGTAAATTGCGAAGAATTAATTATATAATCTAGTTTAAATTAACATAATTGATATGTGCTATTCTGTACTTGAAAATGATAGCGGATCTCGTATGATAATGATGAATAAACCACTTCCGAAAAATTGACCGAGTCCAAATAGATCCAAAATTAATGAGCTCTTAAACATATTTCCCTCAAGTTGTTTCGAATACAAGCGTTGCAAACAATTCTTTAAAGGATGCTAATTTTTTGCTGTTCACGCACGAAGATAATACACATAATTTGCCTAAACTGAATTTTCTCCAGAGCGGAACATCATGTTGATGCTGAAGAGACTTGTTTAATACTCGAGTTAAATTTGTTTTAAGTAAGCGACAGCCACGCCCTTCATCAAGATAGGAAGGTAGGTCTCATTCTCGAAAACGTCAGAAAGTATTTTAATAACTAATGTTATTACATCGATGGAAAATTAATTTTCTCTGCATTTTAGAATTATTGTATCCGAGCTACATCTATAAATTGCATTAGGTAAAGGTACTCACATTGAAAAGGAGACTGAACGTTGAGCTTATTATAGCTGAGAATACGAAGCACGAGACATAATAATAACAAACTTATTATGCAATAAATTAATAAGGTACCTCCGAATCAGTCAATAGTTTTGAAATAACACAATTCGACATTTGCACGAAGGTGCAGCAAACTCTAATACAAAAGATGTAAAATTATAAGACAAACACATGTGCACATATAAGACTTAAGCAAAATTTAAACAATTACTTAGGAATTTCCTAGGAAGCAGGAAAGGAGTTGGTTTATTTTCAAACAAATTACATTGTGTTATATATGTTTAGATTAATAAATACTACACTTGGCGAAATGTTGTTTATAAGAGCAAAATACATTTAAAGAATTCAACTCAAATAATCAAATAAAACCGTCATACCATAACAGTCAGGATTAAAAAAATATCGGTAAATTACTGTCTGACTAGAATAAAAGGGATCTAAAATAATGGATAAAATGGATGTCCGTATATATATAATCGTCAAGACAGTCTAAAATTTCACAAATTTACACATTTCTTTCAAATCTATAATTGTTAATGTTTCTGGTATAGCTGCTGCGCTTATGCAACGTTTACGTCAGTTCTACTTTAAAAATTCGTGCGATAAAAACCACACGGCATCTAGTTTCAAATCAACTTTCGACTCTTGAATGGTTTACTCATCCGCTTCCTAATTTGGCTAACCTCCTTTCATGTATTTAAGATTGTCAAAAATATATCTATCTTGAATTTAAGATTGTCAAAAACATTTCTACCTTGAATTTAAGATTATTTTTTAACATTTGATTTCTAACAAGATTTTTAAAAACAATTTGTCTAAAAGTAAGCTCCTCAATGTCAGGCAAAGTTGGGATATATAAATGTTGTAGCAGTGATTTTCTGCTAAAAGTGGTACAAGTTGAATATAGGGCAGGCGTTTGTGGTTTTTGTGCTTGAACAGTTTATTGTATTCAAGTCAAGTGCGTCCATAATTTCATATGTATATTGTACGCTTTATTTGCCGTATGTCATGACACCCATTGATCCGGATCAGTTCAAATTTTATATAGAAACCCTTAGCGTATTGCATTGATCATTTACAACAATCACATTAAAAGTTAACCCAAATGAATTCATCAAAATGATTTTGGATTTACGTAAATCCAATTCATGTGTTTGGTCGGGCGGGCGATTTTATTACATCCACGGAAATTACACAAATATTTGGAGAATTGATTGCAATTTGGTTGCTAAACGAATGGAATAAAATTGGCGCAAAATATCCGCTACAGTTGGTTGAATTTGCGCTGGACGGGTACACTCGTGTTCGCTGTACTTCGGGTCTTCAGTCAATTTCAAGTATCGACCCGAAAATTCTCTGTTCACATTATTGAGATTAGTCCGCTTCGCTCGCGAATTCAGGCCCATAAACTAGTCACAAGAGTGTGGACAGGATGCGGGATGAAAAAGATCACATTCTACATTATCGTGAGTGCGGAGGAATGGATGGATTAAAAATTTTTTGGTACTAAAGGTTTGTATGTACTAAAATATTAAAAGTGATATTTCAAACTACAAAATCGACATTAATATTATTGTTTTTAAAATAAAATTAAAGTATTAATAAAATCACGAAATATGCAAATATACATGGAAAAAACCAATTTTCCATACAAGCAAGCCAAAATCTAAATCCGAAAATGGCTGTTGATTTGGAAAATTATAAATTCAAATCTAAAACCTAATCCACTTTTACCAATGCAATAGCTTCCTGATGCAAATTTTGATTTAGATCACAAATTTTGAATTGAAATCTAGTAAGCGCCTTTGCGTTATTTCATGAAACATGAACTGATCCAGAATAGATCAAGCGTCAAGAAACACAGCTATTGTAAATATGGATTAATCCCAATTCTTTTATTAACGACGTTAATTAACAACATAAACTTTAAAACGAAGATGTTTGAAAGTGGCTGCTGAAGATCAAATATAACATCGAATAGTCATTCCTTTTAAATTTGTTCGGCGTGACCCGCTCGCCTTTTCCAACCTCGGCTAAATACAAATCACAATTAGATAATTACTGTGACAAATTTGACATAATTAAACTAAAGTTTGTTTATTAATCAATATCATACAGCAAGAGAAAAAATGTTTAGCTGTACATTTATTCATACATCCCTCCCCCGGCATAATAATATAACGTACCCGACACTCAACAAATCATAACCAAAGTGTATGTGTGTGGCCACAAAACAAATCTTTCGAACAATGTTAAAATAATCCATAAATATATAAAAATAATAAATTTTCAAAAAAATAATAAAAAAACCTAGAAAATTATAAAAAATTTCTGTATTTTCTAAAATAAATTTGAGAATTTTTTTATACGTACGTCACATTGTACTTACAAATACACGCCTATTAGAGATTTTTTTACAAGTCTTTTATAGATATCAATTATTTTGAGACAAATTATCTTTTTTTAATAAAATTAATTTTTTCTATCCTCATCTTAACAGAAAAAGCGATGGCATTTTCTGAAAAGTATATCGTAACACATATATGAGCTTAATTATTTATCAGAACAGCCGATTTGTATAATTTTTGTGTTAATTTTATATTTTATTATATATATTACAAATGTTTTTTTTATTAATCAAATCAAAATTAAATAAAAATAAGGAAAATATATTATTTTTAACAAAAATATAACAAACAGAAAAAATGTTGGGTTTAAATTAAAATATTTTTGAATGTTCTCAGAGAACATCAATCATGAATAACTTTTGATTTACAGGATTTTTTTGTGTTTGTATATATTTTTTGGGGTTCTTTAAGATATTTTGTATGTTTAGAAAATATATATTATTTATCGATAAAATAATATAATTAAGAAAATGGAAAATTAAAAGAAATACGCATATGTTTAAAAAAAACATGGAAATTATGTGAAATTTGTAATGAACTTACCGTGGAAGCAAGAATTTCATGTGGACAGCATCCCAATAGAAAACTTTTACATACTTTATTATCATAGAATTTTAAGGTGTATCGATTTGACTCTCCTAAAAATAAATTAATACAATTATTGTTAATAATATCTTTATATTGATTAAAATGTTAGAATAAATATTTACATTTTGTAGAAATATTGACGTCAACATTATAAAATACAAAAAACGCGAAAAATGGAGTAGTG
Organism: Nephrotoma guestfalica; assembly: GCA_963691935.1. Lineage (NCBI taxonomy): Eukaryota > Metazoa > Arthropoda > Insecta > Diptera > Tipulidae > Nephrotoma > Nephrotoma guestfalica. The sequence goes on along the minus strand of OY829914.1, from coordinate 263,342,438 downwards.
GAAAATGAATTTTTACGGGAGGTTTACCAAAGAAATTTTTTACATACCATTTCTAGCTGTACCCATAAGCTGGTCCAGCATCGCTCTCATTTGATCTGTTGCTGACATATTTATTATAAATATTTTAATAAAATTATTACAATAAAACTATATATTTTTTGTTTAAATTTATTAAATTATTATCACAAATTCATTAATGGCGGTGCGCCTTTCTACTTTTCCTCGCAACAAAAAAATATCGCAACCAAATTGATATGAAGTTAGCAAAAATCGAATCCGTAAGTTCGACAAGTTGCATCTGGCAGCACAAAATAATAGTTTGACAGCTACAACAGTTGTCAAATTTTTTGTTTGTGTTTACATTTTCGTGTTTTTATCGGCAGAATGAATCCCTTAAATCCAGTTATAAAAGAGGAGATACTAGATAATTGCGATATTGTCATAAAAACTGAACCGCCCGACAACATTAAAGAAAAATTAACAAATCATTTAAAACGACGACAGCGTATCGATGAACTTCCACAACTATCCAATCTATCATCGACTGCACCAATCGAACCGCCATCCCCAATCAAGCTTATACCAAAAAAATTATCAAAACTCACCAAAAAAAATAAAATCCAACGAAGTATATCGAATATTGAAACGATTAGCGCAAGTAAATTGCACTGTTTATCGACCGGTTCCGCCGGACCTAATATCCTACACAGTAACAGCGGCAGTGTAAATAATTCAAATGATGAGGAAAAATATGGGCCACCCGATGGACATACGACAAGTGCCGCAACGAGTCCAACTGAAAAGTCAAAAACGCCAGATATAATAACCACAATTCTAAATCAAAAACGTATGTCACTGCTTCAGGATCCAGATGTTGTGCAATTTCTGGAAAATGTTAGCAAAAGTAAACGAGTGAAAATAGGGAAATAAATATTGAAACTGTCATTTTGGCATCGCAATTGAAAAATGTACATTGTAAATATATGTTGATCAATATTTTAAATGCAAGCAAAAATTTTAAATAAATAACTAAAAATTATTGTATTGAACCAATTATGTAATTAAATACTCTAGCCGAAACTAATAATTACACCATTAGTTGCAAGGCTTCTTTTTCAAAAGAATTTTCTATTAAAAATGCCCAGGCATACATATTCAATTCATTGAAAACAAACTTTCAAGTTTTAACCGGTTGAATTTTTTGAAATTACCGGATATAGTGAAACCTTAAACACCAGACCCACCAAGCGCGGCGCGTCAAATTCTAAATGATCTGTACTATTTGACGCTCACATCAAAAAAGGCGCGGCGATTTTTTTGTTTTGATTAATTTTAAGAATTTTCGATTTTTGTTTTATTAATTTTTAATACTGGTAAATAATATGAAAGGTTACGCGAGGGCGGACGAATTTTTTGGCGGCCGCTTGGTATGGAACATAAATTCGCGACGGCCAACCTTTCCCATAAGAAGCCATGTAAAAAGAATTATTCCGTTTCCATATGAAAATTTTTCCTAAATAATAACTATGTTAATCGGTTCAAAAATAATTTAAACACTGTTATAGTTACTAATAGTGATAGACTAAATTAATAACGAGATTTGTTGTATATGTTTTATTTTAAAATTTCTGCGCATGCACGCATTATATGTTTCTATGATAAAAATAACCGAATTTTGCGTCATATATAAATAGCGTGTACCGAATGTTGCGACGTATACCGAGCAAAATTTCCTCAGCCAAAAAGGTCGTATATCGAGTTGGCCGAGTGCCAAATCTTGCGTCATATACCAAGCAAAATTTCCTCAGCCGAGGAAAGGATCTCACTGTTTCAACATTCCCACTAAAACCTAATATTTTATTTAAGCTATTTAAGTTCCATTCCCCGTACAAATGAAATGCTGTGGTTCATTAAGGGCCTTCGTCAGCATGTCCGCCCTGATTTCATTCGTTGAGATATGATTCATGTTTATATCTTATCAAACTCCAGCTCGTACTGATATATGTATAAACTTATTTCTGGCATGAAAAACGTTTGTTGATGCCAGGTCAATTGCACTTTTGTTTGTGCTGTAATGGTTAAAATCCACTGTACACTTGTAAATTTGGTTAGAGTGACAATATTTATTTATTTATATTTATTTATTATTATTGAAATATCGATTTCGAAATTGTTTACAATTAGTTGTAAAAAGGAACTGAAGAAGAAATTAATTTCGAAATCGATATTCCGCTAATAAATAATTATTGTCGCACTTTTGTTGTCACAATAGATGAAAGCTACGAGATCTGGACTCGTCAAAAGCTCATTTTAGGGTGATTTAAGACAGAGATCTTCCTGAATTGGAAGTGACGCCGCCATATGCATTATGCTTCCATTAGAGATAATGCACTTGTTTGTTTTTTTTAGAATTCTAATATATCGCTCGATTTTGATGCATGAAAACATAACCGGTGATGGATTTCGTTCATCTTCATCACTTCCTCAATCACCATCGCAATGGTGATTGAGTGATACCAGTGATACTTGAAGTTGTTAATTTAGAGAACTTTAATTTTACGCAACCAGTTCCTTTTAAATATCGTAGAATCCTCTTCACTACCAACCAATGCGCTCTTCCGGGATTATTATTGAATCTGCCGAGATTTTTGATGTCTACTCGAGAAACTTGAAACACAAACAGAATGTTTCCCACTGCATGTTGATATGGTACATTCCTCGCTTGGGCACGTTTGGAAATTGTTTTAGGACACATTGATCTGGAGAATTTAACATTTGGATCCATGGGCGTTGCACAATCCAATCAATACATATTTTACCTTCTGCACAGTTTCGTGTAATCTGTATTCCAAGGTAACACTTTGCTTCTCTAATATCTTTCATCTTTAAATTTTCCAATAATTTAATTTCGACCGATGACTTCTGTTGTTGGTCATTTAAAATAATGAAGAAAGAAAATGTAAAAATCAAAACATGACGGTCACGTTACTTAGAAATAGTTGAAGATATTATCTTCGAGATCATGTTATTATGGAATTGGTATTACTGGGATAGGTCAGTAACAGAATTATATATACTTCAGTTACAAGTTTTTGCTGTTGTATTTAAATTAGTCGAGCTTGCTTCTGCACATCAACGATTTTGTCGGCTGCCTTGGCAAGTTTAGTTAGATTTTTGACGTATATACAGGATAATATCTCTTGTGCATGTGTTGGGAGTCGTTGCACCCCACGTTGCTTCTCTCAAAAGCCATCGCCCAGTTACTATTCCGATAAAAATCGGTCCAGTTTGATTTTCGTCCACTCACATGATCGCTCGATAATAACCCCTTTCAAAGCTTCGTATAATGATAAATATGGATCTGGTGGTTTAAGAATTTGACCTCATACACACTTTACCGTTAGCGGATCGAGAGCCGCGATCACCATACTTGGTCGCATCGACGGAGATACCACCGTTTTGAAAATGGACCTCCAACGGAGTGTTGCTAGTTAAGAATCTGCTTTCCTCGCGCTTTATTACATTAATTTCGGTGTGAATAAGCTCGCGCCAGGTTAATTAATGGTCTCGATTCACCGGGTCACCAACATGTGGGGTAATAAATTAGGTCACTACTTTATTAAAATTGAAATATTTTAGTTTATCAATTTGTTAAAATTAGTGTTTAGGAACATATTAGTTACAATGCAAGGAGTTTTGTGAATACTAATTTTTTCATTTTTCGTTTGACAGTTTTTGTTCGTTAAATCATGACACGCTGTGTATTACTTTAACCGCGTTCGCACTGGTTGCAAGTGGTTTGAATATTTTATATGCATGCCGCCACAGAAAGCTCAGTAAATAAATTATTTTATTTTAAAAAAGAGCTCTATACCGATAAAATCTTTATTGTACTAAATTCTCCCTAAATCGCGGAATCTCGAACGGTTGAATAAATTTTTTTAAATTTAACCGTTTATTTGTGGAATGTATTCTCAGTTAACCGCAAGCAATTCTTCAGGTTGGCAGCCCTACACACATTTTCGATCTGTCATCAATGTGGATCATATTTAGTTGAGGTGTCACTATAGAAAGAACGTACAGCGAAAAAGTTTTTTTGTAAAATTATATATAATACTGTTTTCCGTAATTTATTGATTTTATTTTTATTAATTTTATTTATACACAAAAAAATCTTCCAAAATGGTACGTATTTAATTTGTATTATTCAAAATTCAGCTCTCCGTGTGTACACGTCTAAACGTTTTCATATTTTTTTTTGTAATTTTGTTACTCTTGTGTCTTGTAGTCATTTGCGGAGAAAGTGGCCGGGTTAATGGCCCGTCCTGGGCAAGACAACGTACCTAAAGATGATGTACCATGGTTTTTAAAATACGGCGGACGGGCACTGGGCGTAGTTGGAGCCTTTTGTAAGTGTATAAAATATGTGGCTGTTTAATTTTTATTTATGAAAAAATAATTCATTTTAACTTTCCGAATATGCAAATCGAAAATTGTGGGTGTACATTTTGCATATGAGTACCGATGTTTTTTGCCTTATGTGTTTTGTGAATCGTTACAAACTAAATAATTTGTGAAAACAATTTCCTAATAAGATAATCCTATATCCAGTTAAAAGTAGTTTCAAATTGTGTACCATAAAACAGCTAATAATTGTAATGTTATGATTTACGTGGAAAATGTGAAAACAAGAAACTTGATAGATAGAGAAAAATATGAAAAATCAATCGGTAATTGTGTCAAGAAGATGCATAAATAGGAATTATTTTTTAATGTTCATGTAATTTAATGAGGGGTTTGTTGTTGGGCTGTGTTACTGTTTTGCTACCAGTGCAGTAGTGTTATCAATTTCAACATTATTCGTTCTGCCGTATCTAACATTTATTGCGATAACACAACAAAATAATAAACAAAGCCATAGTAATACATAATATGATATGTGTTTGTAACAAGCACATATTTCCTTTTCAACAAATCAAGAAAATAATTCAAAAAAATTAAGACAGTTAATTTATAAACAATGATGTTTACTGTTTGGCATGAATAAATTCGATTCCCATTTTTTCTATTGGATTTATTTTGATTAAGAGTATGAGGAACATTATATTTTGGTACGGCAAATGGATCATCAGTGACTCCACTAGTGTGTTATTTTATCAATCAATTCGGCGAAAATTCGCTTATAATAATCCTCAACATACACCACCGGTTCATAGAAAAATGAATGTACATACCTACTGAAAGTGTAAAATATTAATGCTTATAGCTGAGTATATACTCGAAGGTTGTTCTGATTTGAACATTCTTCGTTAGAAATGTCCAACCAGTCGCGACCGCAGCTCAATCATATTACGACACTATTTCACTAACCACTTTTATTTGTATTTTGTCTTTTGTATTTTACTAACCCCCTTTGAACAATTTATAGCATTTATTCATAAAGACGTTTCAGAGAAATAAAAATAATGGATCGCCGGATCCAATCTATGAGTCCACAGGGGATATGTTGATACCGGCACGCGCCGCAATAAAAACGGCAAAAGAACGAAGTTTGATATCGGTATCAAGATATCCCGCGTGGACGCATAGAATAGAATTGATATTGTTTTTCAATAACCAAAACCGACATACAATTTGAGATGTTTAATCCTGCTAAGGATTAGTGATTCTGTCATTATAATCGAACATGTCGATTGATAGTAAGCAGCCACAAGCAAAGTAGTTATATTGGCACCCGCCAAATGTCTATCATCATATTTTTTATTCGTATGGAGACGTCTCGTTTATAATACCCCTATTTTGATTCTCACTTCTCCGAGTGACCATACAAAACTAGTCACATTTGCAGTGTAACGATGAGATGAGAATCCAATAATTATCATATTTTTCGTCTACGATTTAAGTGATCATTAGGAACAGGCTTGTGATATATTTTATTTAAAACGATTACTGATCTGCACAGCCTACTTGAATTACAGCGCTCAAGAACTATCTTTTTTATCGCAAAAAAGAGTCCAGCTAGGTCGATTTTGAACTATGATAACTTCATGGTATTAATACCACCATTGAGAAAAACTTAACAAATATGTTGGTGCATACAAATCTAATGAATACTTCTGGAATAGAATGAAGACTTTAGTCGTAAGCGACCAAACACTACATAATTTCTCAATGGTTCGGTTTAGCAAAACTCGATCAAGTTCTCTGGGAAGTAGATTCATTGGCTAACCCAGTTTTTTTATAGGAAAATCCTCCAAAGATATTTTTTTTAATTCGTTCCGCATACATTTCCGAGCATTGTATGTTGACGGAACATCGTTTTCTTATTATGTATTCTTTAATATTCATGCAGATCCGACTTAGATGTCATTATTTATTTAGTTTAGCACTATTTCGTTAATTGATTTAAATTTAAATTATTCAGAGCAGTATAATATGATTTTCGAAATTATAGATATACCATGTTTACATGACAGAGTTAACCTAGGTTAACTGTGGTTTATGTGCATGGAAACGCAGATTAAGCTTAAATTTCGTTAAATCTGTTTTAACTCAATGAAACTGGTTCGGTTGGGTTAGGTTCTATCTACATATCAACTTTTTCTACGTGTATTTTAAAATGATGCTCATTGTAAACTATTAAAATACAGATTATGAGTAAAAATATTTTAAAATTAACCTTGAAAATGGGTAAACTATCGAAATAGAAACAGTAATAGTTAACACAAACAAATTTTCAACTCAACGAAAGTACAATATATTACCATGTTCCCATGAACCCAGTTAAATTAGGTTTAGGTTTCATTGAGTTAAAAACATGGCGGCGTTAACCCATACCGTTTCCATGAACATCGTAAATCGAGTTAATTTGACAGCTGCGTCTAATGTGTAAACCAAAATTTCTTCAAAAGTTGCAAATAAAATTTTGCATTTGTTGACTAGTGTTATGTTAACTAGTTTACGCATAAAAAAATAAAAAAAATGTTGACAGATAAAATCTAACCCAACCACACTAGTTTCGTTGAGTTTATTTGCGTTTAACGAAACTCAACCCTAATCTGCCTTTCCATGCACGTAAACCTGAGTTAACCTAGGTTAACCCTGTCATGGAAACATGGTATATGTTCCTAAACTCTACATTGCCACAATATTGTTAACAATTGGTGTATTTTCTTGACACGATTACAACAACAATTTCATGTGGCTAAAGCAAAACTTGGTAAAACTAAAGCAATCAAAATTGTTGCTTAAGCTGAATATAAAGAGAAATGCTTTGGCTGAATATCCACTAGATGTGAAAATTTATTTTCTTTATCCATATGTGATGAATAATATATACATTTTTATAATTATAACGTGTTTAATATACAATATACAAAAATATAATTTTATAAAATTCATTCTATAATTATTCAATAGATTTTAAAATGATTTTGCAGCGCCAGATTTATCCAGCGCTATATCATTCGCGTATTTTCTTAAAATTCAGCTAAAGCAAAAAAGATTTATTTCTCAACAAAATACGCCAATTGTCAGCATAAAAGCCTTCTTAAACTATCATTGTTACAACGGCCATGTGCTTTTTGTCATCCGTAAACTCCATTTAACATTGTAACAAATGTCATTCTCAACCCTACTCGAGACTGCAGTTCTAGCTGTCAAAGTAGTAAATATGTTACAATCAGGTGAAAAACATATTCTTTAACTTCAATACCTAAACAAAATAATTTCTTGAACATTTTTATGAACTGTTTTAAGTATTATGATACATTTTATTATTTGGTTTCATCCATATGTAAATTCATTCATTGACATTTGTAACAAAATCATTGTTAAGCAAATACGTCATTCTAACAATGACAGTTGTATAATGTTAACAATGTAGAGTTTACGAACGTACTCCTGTGAAAATTATTAAACAAAACTTAAATTTCAGAAAATATCTTGCCGTAATTAGTTATTTTTTGTTTTTCCAGGTTAACAGTTAATAACAGTATATATTTAATTAACAAATATGTATGATTTTTACTGAAGTTGGAAAGGAGGATCAAATTATTGTATCATTAGCTTATTTAGGTTTTGCCGATTTGTCAAAGATGACTTTTATAATTAGAACATAATGAATTGTTCTCGTCAAGTGTCTAGTCTAGTGTCCGGAATCACCATTTTTGGTTTGTTCAGCTTTGTGTGCATCAAAAACCCCTAGGATTTGGTTGATTGAATGATTGGAGTGTAGCATTTAGCAAAGTTCATTGTCAAAAAACACTCATTTACAAAAAACACTCATTTACAAAAGCTCTTTCAAAAACCACTCATTTACACGCACGTGTTCGCGACTATTCATTTGCTATAAATGGATTAAGAAGAATGTTAAAATTACTTGTACTTCCCAAACAAGAAAATAGATTAATAAAGTTTATTTAAAAGTACATATTAAAGGTTTATATTTTATTATTAAAAATTACTTATGACTCCGGTGTTTCACTCTAAAAACCTAAATTCATTAGACAACCTGAAATACTACTGTTAATGTAAGGAATTAAAAACGGATTTTTTATTGTAATTGAATTAATAAAACTTTATTGAAAAAATAGAAAATATTTCTTGTAAATTGTTTTCACAGACTACTCCGTTCAGGAGATAAATATGGTAGACGACTTGGATTTTCTTCCATAAATTAGGTAGTTATATTTTTATTTAAAATATGGCCAATTGACCGTAATTCATTAAGAAATGGTCTAAATTTAAGCTGGCACAATTCCACAACTCCGCACATAAAATTTGATAATTGGTTCGTTTAATTATTACATTCTGATATAATTTTTGAAATCTTTTTTTTATCTACATATTTACATATTAATAATTCGTTCATTTCTTGACCGATCATGGATAAATTTATGGAATGTGATTTGTATAACATGAAGTTTTTAATAAATTTTAGAATTTGGTCATGCTCATCGAGAATGGCCAAATTTCCAAATTTGATGATCGAGCTAAGGGGCGGTGATGTTCCACCAAGAAGAAAATCTACGTGAGCTAATGGTACAATTGAACAAGTGCACGAGGCTATGCGAATTTTAAACGGAATATTATCAGGCCACAATAATCCAGTTGATTAAGATGACAAAGCTTTAAGAAATTGGGCATCATTTATCTCAGCAAATGCCACCAATTTATGAACAGAGTATCATACAACTTACATGTTCAGAAAACTGTCTAACCACCCAGTATTTTATTTTTGTTATTTTCGATTTTCCACAAGCAATCGAAAATATTTCTTCACGCAAAAACTAATCATTGTTATATCTTGTTTACGTGGCTAGGAGTGTAGTGATGTCTGGTGGATTCCATAAATCACCAACCGAATACCGAAAAAGTATTGGAATTAATTTATGATTTAAAATTAAAGGGCATTTATTTCTGATATTATTATCAGACAAGAACTACATAGGTTATTATCTTCAAGACCCATTAGATTTAAAAAAAAATTATTATAGGCATGACCAGATCTTAGTCTATTAATTAATTTTATATCATAAGCATTTAATTTGACATTTTTAAACCAAGTTTTATCAGGCGGAGAATTATTAATTATTTTATTATATTTTCCTTTCGTTGAAGTCCAATTATTATATATTGAATTCCAATCTTGCTTTATTATATCATCAATTATTTTATAAGTATATTATATTATTATTTTAATAAAAAATTAATAAAAATATAAAAAACATTAAAATTCAGATTTTTAAAACACGAACAAGCTTTATTTCTTTATGTGATATAATTCAGCAAGTTAAAATTGCTCTTAAGACTTCTGATATTAATTTGTAGGATTTTTAGGAAAAGCATCTTAATTTTGATTGATATTTTGAATCGCAGATTTCATATCGAACATTAGAAGATCCGGTTCATCGTAAATTTTATTACTAATTTTAATGATTTTATTGATCGCAGATTTAAAAAAGTCGATTTTTTGTTTTTGTTCTTTAATAATTAAATTATTATTATTCATTCTATTAATCCAGAAATGATGGTACACCTATCATTATTATTATTGTTATTCAGTTTAGGGTAGATATTATCTTTGATATTGAAGTTTTTGTTTTTAGGGAATAATATATTTTTCGATTGGATAAAAGAAATTTTGTTTTTGATGGAATGCATTTTGATATTAATTTGCTTTTTTTTCCTCGCATCCTTTAGAGTTGGTAAAGTGAGGTTTATCGTTACAAAAGCTACAAACTGGAGTTTCCCTACATTCATGTTGATCTTTACCCGTAATATCCAAAGTACATTTCGTACATTTGATTTACAATATTTTTTAATATGACCGTATTTTAGACATTTGTTGCAGAATCTCAGTTTCGGAATAAAAATATCCACTTTGATTTTGATGTCGTAGAAATGAACGTATTTAGGAAGCTCGTTGGCTCTAAATTCAATTTTGAGTATGTTAGAATCTTTAAGCGTTTTATTACTATTATCCTACAATTTTATTGTTTCTAAGTTAGTAATTTTTTCATCACTTTTTAGATTACCTTTTATTTCCTTGAGAATAAAATCACTCAATAAATCTCTGATCGTGCCAACTACATTAGCGAATGTTGTGGCTATAAAAGGTAAGTATCCTTTATCATTTAGAATTTTATGAATCGGATCATCCTTTCTTATACATTTGTTCGCTTTATCAAAAGAGTCGAATTCCACTCTTGCCAGATTTTTATTAATTTGATTTATATCCGTAGCTTTAATATAATTTTCGGTAAATATTTTTGAAAGGATGATGTGCAGTAATTTTTTAGGCACTTTAGATTTAATTAGAACATAAAATAGACCCTTATCCAAGTTGGTGTAAAGGTGTTCCGTCATTTTTGTTTTGTTTGACGCGTCATTAGAATTAGAATAGCTTATAATCGTCGTTGGAATCATTATTTTTATGTTTTTTATTATTAATATTATTATTATCTTTATTTTTCGGCAGTTTTACACTAATATTATCACCGACACTATTTGATTTTCTTTTATGATTAATATTATCAAAACCCAAAAAACCATTTAAAGATTTAGTGTTATTAGTTTATAGATTATCCTGTCGGCAAACATTGCCGACATTATCTAAACTACGTCACTATCTATTTTCTATTTCTTTTTTTTTTACTGTTTATATTGTTAAATATGAATATAAATAATATTCACTGACAAAACACAAAGAAAAGAAATATTAATTTAACACTATGAATTAAGTCAAGTAAAACACAAGAAATAAATTTTTTATGATAATAACGTCTTAGCACAAGAAGATTTCCAGAAGGACTGCACATTAAATTTATTCCATATTTTGAAAAGGTCAAAAATAATTTCGTTTATTTGTCCTAAAAGTTGGCAGCTTTCGTTTAAAAGCACATACTTCACCACCTATTTTAAACATTTATTAATCCACCTTCGTACATATTTCTTTACCTTATTTACACTACAAAATTGGAACGTTCAAGAAACGTCGGCACATAAAACATTCGCGGCTCAAAACCACACGGCCAACGATTGAATTTTCCAAATATCGGTTTTTCAGACAATTAATTCTTGATTCAACAAAGGAAAATTTTCGGTTTGGCGTAGAAAATCTACGATAGAGCGAGGGTTATTTTGAAAATTAGGAGCAAACGTCTGTCGCGCAAAATAAAAACAAACCATGAAATAATGAAAATTTTTTATGTGTGTTCTGTTCCAAGATTCATTTCGATTCAAGACTCTTCTTAATTAATAATAGATTCGGATCCGATGAATTTCTCAATTTGTAGTATTTAAGCCAGGATGCCTTCTAGAAATTTTTTTGTTTTGGTAGAGATTGACTTATCAAATACATCAGAATTCATCAAATCAGTAATAAAACATTCTAATAGTACTTATGTGGTTCCTAATCCCGTAGAAAATATTAGGCTTACTAATTATCTTTAGATCCTGCGTTCCTTTTTCCTTCAGTAATCTCTTCCTTCATTAAAATAATCTCGTGAAGTTTTCATAAAACACATCGTTTGATATACAGTTGGTTCTATTAATGAATTAAATTAAAGAGTTTCAATGTATTCGAGGAATATAAACATCCGAGTAATCAATACCTATGGATGTGTGTTGCATTCCCCTTACAAATCTAGATAAAATAGTTTACTTATCTACTTCCCTCCAGTTTTTCTCTTTTTAACGTGAAAGTTTAATTGTTCGGCTAGTTGATATTCCTAAACAGAACTCTTCGCGACGGATTTTTAAATTCAAAATTGTAGTTTTCTAGTCACCCATGATGATTATACATGAAGATTGAAGATGATTACCCATAAAATGGATACTAGCGATGTGTCTCAAACATTTTCAAATCCAGTAATAATCAGTCGAACACTTAAATAACAAATAAAGTAGGTGCGATTTCAATACCTCCACACGTCTATGATTTAGTCCGTGGTGGGCCGGTCACTGATTAGGTTGGTACCCAACAACTAAGAATTTATTTTTTTCTCCGTTATTTGTACCATTTTGATGATTGTCCTCATTTTTTGATATTTGATTTAAAAGTTGCATTTATTATTCCCACTTTTACTACTGGTGGTTAAGGGCGTTTCAATTGAAGTTTGCAACGAAGCGTTTCCTAGTATTCGAAGATGTGACTATCACGAAAAGCGATACAATAGTAGGACATGTCTCTTATTGCCTAGAGTTTTTCGACATCCATTGCACGTTTGTTCCAATTTGGGTGCTTTTTATTATATCCAATTTTATCACATTTACCGAAGGATGCAAGTAAGCTAACCGTTTGCTATCGGCATGCGTTTATGTGAGTATTTAAAGTTTTTTTTCCTTAATTTTGATCCAGAATTCTGTTCTACTGCTTAGTAGTGACGACGGAAATGCATTACCACATTGGCTCGTACAGTCGGGTAAATTGTTTACTACGGTATAAACCGATTTTAGTACAGATTTTTCGATCAGTTTACCAAAAATAATTGAATTTACCGAAAAATTTACTTAAAATTGACTTTTACCCGACTTTTGACTTTTGTCTTTATCCGACAGCAGTTTAATTTAGAAGGTGGCATCAACAAATCTTAAAGGTTCTCATATGGTTTTACAGTTAGAATTACCTACTTGATAATTTTTGACAATTTTCAAGATTCACACTAATTATTACTCATTTTATATAATTTTATCGTCGTTCTCGTCAAACGTTATCATGTTTATTATTATTCGAAGTTGTATTTCCTATTATCTTGTAGTTTATTATAATACGTAGGTAATACGTTTATATACTTAGCTGAATACTGATTCATCGACAGTTACTATATCAGTCATGATTTCTTAATCATTAATACTTTTTCTTGATAAATAACGTAAATTAGTTTCGATCATTTGATGGTAATTATGGCCTTAGTGGGAAAGGATGAAGGATTTGGTAGAAGAAAAATCACACACCTAATTATAAATGAACTTTTAAAGCTCATAGTCGCAAAGGTTGTAAAATTTCTGTTACGTATAAATAAATAATTAGTCTAATCGCTAAATTAGAGTTGAGATTATCAATGCCAATTAAAATATGTGAATTGCAAATTGTCACTGAAATATACTTTTGAATGTAATTGTACATAATTATAATGAATTATGAAATAAATTATGTTGTATCTTTCTCTTTTCTTTCCTTTTTCTTTTTCTTGCTAATGCATCCAATTTGCGGTCCTTAGTGTTAGATAGCTGAACTGAATTTGAACAGTTTCAATTGAAATTGTCTTTTAATGAATTCCACTTCTACGTTTTACAGATAAATACGAGCTTAACTCTCTATTTGAGTTTTCGGCAGGTTCACCGGATTGACGAAATAGAAATTTTAATATGGTTTTTGAAATTCGTTCGACTTTCGACGACCAAATAATTTATGTCCAAATTATGAGAGTCATTCTATGAGTGAGCAGATGCAGTACATCCGGCAATATAATTTGCTTAATATGTTTATTTAAATACTCAAAAATACCAAAAATTCCTTTTTTAAAAATGTAAACTATCAAATTATACAAGTACGTCATTTCTGAACCAGTTCGCATTGGGGTTATTTATTTATTTATATTCTTAAAATTCTTATTGATCATTTACGACAGAATTAGGACAAGTCTTATCAGATTATGTTAAAATGCGTTATGATCGATTTAAATGGTATAAATCGACCGAAATAGCATACTAAAACTAGTTTCCGAGGAGGTTCTGGAATACTACTGGGCGAATTACCAGATAACGAGAAGGGAATAATCCTAATAGACTTTTTGGAGAAAGGTAGAACGATCACGTACGTATCCAATGTACTCACTCGTCCTGGCTGCCTGTGACTTCTGTATGTTCCTCAACATGAAAACGTAGCCCGCAGGGGGGAAAATCATCTCGAACGAGCAGGTCATAGTCGAGACAGTTTTACATAGTTTAGCAGGGACATTGGGAAAGTGAATCGTTCTTAAAACATTGAAAAATATAAAATGCAAAAAAGAGGACTTGCGTCTTCATTCCTAACACGGGTACTTGTTGATCCACCCTCGGAGATCTTAACAAAGCTTATACAAAAAGTGAAATAATAAACTAAAAATAAATTGGTTGGAGTCCGTTTAGTTCTAATTAATTTTTGCGTGCATTTTGTTCACCGCCCTGCATCTTAATGCGGGTATCAAAATTGGTTGCGTTCTTCTCATACTTTTTCTCGTCAGAAATAACTTAAAGAATTTCGTAAAAGTTAACTTTCCAAACCCGAATATGTATAAAAGGCTGATCTAAAGAGCTACTTTTTTTAAATCAGCTCTTTAGATCAGTCTTTTACACATACGTGTCTGTGAGTTTGTTATTACGATACCTTACGAAGTCCTTTCAATTTAGGGATATGAAATTGGTTAAAATAGATTTTGACCAGTATTTTTATAAAACTATTTATTTAGAAGAAGATAGAAAGCATATTTAGACCACAAATAAAATCGCTTTTTTTCGATATTTTAAATTCCAGTTGCTATTTTATTTGGACTATACAATTGTTTTTCAATTCTATTTGGAAGTATATCATGCTTATTATCTGGTATATTACAAATGTGCGCCGGATTTCTTGTGATGTCAATCGAAGCGCCTTGCTGTTGCATGTTTATAGATTTTGTTCAGCATATTGCTGAAAAAGCTGATGCCCGACCATATTGGAATCGTGCTGCCCTGTATTGTATGTAAGTAATACCAAATATAAAATCTTACAGATCATAGTTCAATAGAAGACTATATACTAATAGTTAAATTTGTTACAGAATTGCAATACCACCTATAGCTATGTGTTTCGGATTAGGTAGCTTATTTGGCAGTGGGTTAATATTTGGTACGGGCATCATTTATGGAATGATGGCAATAGGCAAAAAGTAAGTACATCACTAGTTTAATAGATTTACTTGATTAAATAATTTATCTTTTCAACTCTTGAAAGAAATTTTTATATGAATACTAATTGTTACTATATATCATAACGTTTTGTGTGGAGATAATTTTTTTAAGAACTAATGTACTGGTGTGTGGACGTAACAAAAATTTGTTAGATAAACTTTTTTTTTAATCTAATTTTAGTAAATAATGATATTTTTTGTGCATTTGTGTGTATAATTTTATCGGGTTGAAATGATAATAATATAAATTTAATCCAATTTAATATGGCGTAAGTTTATTAAGTACCATAAAATAATAATCGCCAATTAAATTGGATGAAAATGGTGTATGGAACAACATCTTAACAGTCCTATTTTTAACTCTCTTTTTCCCTAATCCATTTTTTAATGCACCCCAATAGAGGATCACGCGAGGATATGGCCGCAATGGCTTCACCAGGTGTTATGTCACCTGGGCAAGGTCCACCATCATCCGATCAGCGGTCAACATTAATGGAGGACCCAGATGTTTGGCGTCCAACATAAATAATTTAAAAGACAATACCACATTTTTGATCGTCTTTATGTTTTTGGTTCAGTTTTAATTTTGATATTAATTGACTCAATTTTTTTGTTTCCATTCAAAATTCTTTAAACTATTTACCACTACACGACTTAATTGTCTATTCTACAATTCTATATATAAAATCAAATCTAAAACGAAAAGGCAAATTAATTTTATTAACTAATATTTAGTTTTAATTACACATAATAGTTATATTGAATGATCGTTTACGTTATTTGCATGATTATACGTTATTGTTGTTGTATGATTTATAAATATGTAATTGATTTGTTTCCCTATATATCACACTTTGTAACAATTTAATTTACCTATTTGTCGTGCTTACTACATGTATATATTACACTCGTTTATTACGTACGCTAGGAATTGTTTGCCAAATTTTCTATTTTTGTATACATCTACATGTTGTCATTTCGATTTAAAATTATAATTTGGGAATTCCTTCTCATTTAAAGCATTATAGTTAAAAACTTATTAGTTTATTCATTATTCCGTACTCTTTGGTTGGACGTGACAGATATTTAAATTGTTCATGAAAACACTTAATCTTTATCACCAAAAATTTTTTATCGTATGTACTAAAAATAGCGTAACGAATTATTGATAAAAATTATTTGCTTTCATCACAAAGCTCAACGAGACAGTATTATTAAATTTTTTTGGAATGTAAATGGATTTTATTTTATGTCTGAAATTGCGAAAATTCCAAAATAAGTTTTATACGTCTAATATGTCAAGTTATTTCTTCTAAGTCAATGGAGTTCCTGTAATAGTTTTCATACCATATTTAAATACTAACCACGTGCTTTATTGTGACGAAAATATCGAGATCGAAATATTAGTCATTATGTCCTTGTAATAGGTTTTAAATCGATCTGCCTATTGTATGTAATGTCGCTTATTTAGGTAACTTACACAAAATTAATTAAACTGTTTCAGAGAAATATGCGGAGATCGAACAAGGAATTTAAGTTACCAACCAATATAAAATATAAACCATATACCGCACATCTGTGTTGATTAAAGATTAAATATATCAAACATTTTTTAGTTACTGTTGGCATGGATAATAAAAACGCATGCAAAATCATATTCTTTGATAATTCAAAACTCCTGCTTCACATTTCAAACAATTGGACCATTTCTTAAACATTTTTATGCTCTGTGCTTATTCAAAAGTATGTATTATTATAGGATTATTTTATTGTTTAACGTGGCTTATTTAACATGCTGATACGCTTGCGTCTATATAACCTTATCGACTTAAATCATTTGTGCACATGAAGCTATATTATTTATCAATTGGGTTGTATGGTATGGAACATTAAATTTTTTAAATTAATCTTACGGGATTATATTTGTAAACCAACAAAATTTCCAATTTTTTAATTTCTTTTTATGAGTAACAAACCAGGTTGTACTCTCATTATACCAGTATCGGTTCTTCGGTTGTGCTAAAACTATCTAGCTAGATAGTATGGATAATTACAGGCTAATTAAATGCTCTATTAAAAAATTTTGGACCCCAAATCAAAAATCGGACCAAAACCGAAATTATAACGGAAACCAAAACCCATTAACATACCAATAGATTTAGGCTTATTTAAATTCCCCGGTAAAAAAGGTTGGGCTCCACTCGTTCTTGACTAAGTTTAAGGTCATTTAATTTAACGGTAGCAGAACCCAAATTGAAAATCGGCCAAAAACGATCAGTTGACAAACAAATAATTTTAGTCTCATTATGGCCTGATCAAATGCACCATTAGAAAGTTTTAGACTCCATTCGTAAAGTGACTCAGCTGTAGGTCACTTAATTTAAAGCTAGCAGAACCCAAATCGAAAATCCGACCAAAACCGACATTAGAACGCAAACCAAGACCAATCGACCTACAAATAATTTTAGGCTCATTATGACCTAATCATATGACCCATTATAAGATTTTGGGCTCCACTTGTTCTTTACCAAACTCCAGGTTATTTACTTTAAACCTAGCAGAACACAGATCGAAAATCGAACGAAACCCGAAATTATAACGCAAAACCAGATCAATTAACATACAAATAATTTTAGACTCGTTATGGCCTAATAAAATGCCTCATTAAACAAATATTGGGCTGCACTCTGTCTTGACCAAATTTCAGATCATTTAATTTAAAGCTAACAGAATCCAAATCGAAAATTGGACTAAAACTGAAATTAGAACGCATAATAAAATCAATCGACATACAAATAATTTTAGACACATGCTGGCTTAATCAAATATTCTATTAAAAAATGTTGGGCTCCACTCGTTCTTCACCAAACTTCAGGTCATTTAATTTAAAGTTGGCAGAACCCAAATTGAAAATTGGTACAAAGCCGAAATTATAACGCAAAACAAGATCAATTAACATATAAATAATTTTAGACATCATTAGAAAATTTTGGCCTCCACTTGTTTTTGGCCCAGGTGTAGGTCATTTAATTTACAACTAGCAGAATCCAATTCGGACCGAAACCGAAATTATAATGCAAAAATGACCCATTACCAAATTTTGGGCTCCACTCATTTTTTTACCAAACTTCAGGTCATTTAATTTAAAGCTAGCAGAACCCAAATTGAAAATCAGACCAAAAGCGAAATTAGGTTTTGGTTCGTTTTCAATTTGGTTTCTGCTAGCTTTAAATTAAATTGCATAAAGTTTGGTCAATAACGAGTGGAGACCAAAATCTTTTATTGTGTCGTTTGAATAGGCCTAATGATACTAAATTATTCTTATGTCAATAGATCTTGTTTTGCAGTTTTGAAGTTTGGTCAAGAACGAGTGGAGTGGACATCGAGTAGGCTGAGATCGCAATAGAAACAACGTAATTAAAAAATTATAAAAACCGGTCAATTCGTGACTAAATAGATGTATAGTATCGCAATTAATGATACTGATAGAATGATATAATTCTATGGTCCTTTTATTAATTTCATAAATTCCGCATGTATCATTGAGAACCTATCTTGGAGTCGCCTTTGTACAACTCCCTGCATTGGGATGTGCAAAATCTACATAAAATTGAAAGAACTATTAAAAAATTTGACAAAATGCGGGATTCCAATTTGTTTGTCGATTGTATCTAGAATTCGGCTAGAGTATTAATTTCAATCAATTCATTTATTTATCTAATTATACACACATTAAAATTTTGGTAGTAACTTTCCACCCTTATACGAGCTTCCAAGTTCATTCTAAAAGAATGCAAGGCCTAAGTATATTCAAATTATAAAACTTTTTTCTGTTATTGCTTCATGTGCCATATGTTGAAATAATCGCTCAACAACTAATCACGTAGTTCGGTTGGATTTGGATTCTAATCGCCCGTTTCTTTTAACAGCATCCAGAAAGCCCCATCCCACAGAATAGATGTTTATCAGCAATACACAAGTTTAGCTTTATTATTATTAAAAATTTAATTTCAACAACAAATTTTTATTTTACCAACTTAAAAGTCATGCGGTTCACACAATCTGACCAACCAGCTTTTCAGCTGACATTAATTTAAACGATTCTATTTCAGAAATGAATCGTGTACACAATCAATTTTTAAATACTGCTGCCAGGCATCAATCATTGTCAGATTCTGGTGGTCAACTTTGTTCCAAAAACCTTGCAGTAAATAAGAACCTCCTTTTCCAGAAAAGAACGCATTTGTCTGCATTAAACACTCCGTCGGTATTGTAACTCCTTACTCAATAATTTTAGTGAGCTCATCAGAATACTCCTTGGTTACTATTACGTGGTCTCGAAGATAATATTTCACGTTTGATCTGGAAATACAATGCACTATGCAAATTGATAGGCCTATAATTCGGTATAATAGCTAAAAACAGGCGTGCTAATCTAGTCGTTCAATAAGATGATGTTTACTTCACTTCGTAAAAATCACATGTTGTAACACGTGTAACACGTATAAATTATCAACAAACTATTTTTTCAAGAAGTACTAATTTATATTTTACGATTGTTGAGTATCTCCGCCCCGTTCGGTCGAGATTGCCTCAGCCTTTACAAATAAATTTAAAAAAATCAAATAAAACTATCAGGGGGCTCATTATGTAAGTACTACGACTTACGACAAATGACGACAAAAGGCTGTTAATTTGAGACATTTTGGCGTGTCGTAATTGCGACTGTTTATTATTGTTTTACCCGTACACATTTATAATTTCGAGACATAAGTCGTAATGATTTTTTGTCAAAAATAGTTTGACTTACGGTCGTACTCGTAATTCTTACATAATCAGTTCCCAGAGCTAACATGAAAACCCCCGTGTATTTCTCAAAATTATGAAAATTTCAAAAACGCGGTAAACAACGCGTTAAAATAGTCTTAATATTATAGTGACTTCGTCGAAATTCGATTTTTGTTCAACATTTTATCTTTCACTTCGATATTTTCGAAATCGGCCATTTAGCCCAGACTCCATATGCATAAATAGTTTATTATTCTGATTGATCGTTCATTTCTAATCCTCATACTAAAATAAAAAACTTCCCAAAGCCGCTTAGCATTGGCCTACTTTGTGGAAGAAAGTTTCGAAATCGTGAGGTTTTTATTCCTATACTAAAAAGGGAAACTCCTCATAGCTACTTAGCATTGGTAGAAGATTCCTTCTCAGCGTTTTGATGGTGTCCTGGTCGATGGAGAGCAACGGCATGGAGCGTTGTCGTGCTGCAATATCACTCGTTCGTGTCTCGTGTCCCATTCTGGCCGTTTTTCGAGCAATGCATGATTCAGATTGATTAGTTGTTATCGGTAGCGTTGCACATTGACAGTTTCGCCCTGTTTCAGCAGCTGATAGTACACGATTCCTTTCTATCCCCACCAAACGCAGAGCATTGTGTACTTTCCGAAGCGATTTGGCCGTGCCGTCGATGTTAATGCTTCGCATCTGTTGACTAACTCATGCGGCACCCATTTTCTCTCCTTTTGAGTTTTTCTCATAGCATGTAAACGTTTGGAGATACCTTGGCGAGTCGTGTTCAATGCCTCCGCAAGTTGATCTTGATGCGTATCATCTTCATCCAATAACGCTTGCAGCTCGATGTCTTCAAATGTTGTGGTCTTCTGAAGCGCTTCGTGTCCTCAATGTCGAAATCGCCACTTCTGAAGCGTTTAAACCAATCTTCACGGGTAGTTTTCGATAGTGCACGTCCACCGTAGGCCTCCTCAAGTAAATGACGTGCTCCTCAAGAGAAGCAAAACTTCCCGCAAATGCTGTTGTTTGGCGCAAAACTTGACATTTTCGTTCTTAGAAAACATATTTTTGCATTGCGATATGTGCTGGTACTGCAACTATTTATCGTTAACAACTGTCCACGCTATGCACAAAACACAACTTCTGACATAAATGACAACTAGACGTGTCGCTAGCACCATCTATGTGTGAATACCGGAAATTTAGTTGCGCACCTGATAAAAAATCCATAAATTGCTTTAAATTCGATTGAATAAATGTTTGATATTTTATTTTGCGATATTTTTTTACGTTAAAAATTTTACGATTATTTTTCTATCGGTATTATTTTGTCGACTAATCTAATTGAGGTGACCCCTCCGAAATTTTGGAAACGTATACAAATCATCAAAGTTAGAAAACACTAAAGAAGCAAAAAGGATGTACAACAAGAACAACCAATATTAAAAGCGTTCGACATTATTTCAGTGCGTTGTCGTTTTCGATTGTAATTTTCGATAAACTGCCGATAGAAAATTATGATTTGCGATGAATTGTCGAATTCGCTAATTATCCTTTTCGATTAATTGTCGTAGTCACTGAAGTGTCGCCCAATTAGACCGAGTATCTTGCATGAGACTTTTGTCATGGGTTTGATCAATTTGTGTTGATTTCCTTAAACACCCTGTCACCCATTTCCTAAGAATAAACTATTTTAAATCTGCTTATAAATCGCGGGTTATTTATTTTTCAAATGCTCTTTTCTGCAATATTATAAAACGATCGGATTGCGATCGTTTTCACTAGCTGCAATAGTTTTCAAAGACTACTAACTTTGTTTGCTTATCATTTTGATTCACAAATTACTGTACATAATTAGCGCTTATAACAAATATGTCATTACAATATTATTTTGTACATATTATTATTTAGGGGCACAACATTCGTGTATTTTTAAAATGTCGCACACTTAGCTTTTAAAAAAAAACTTATAATAAACCACAAATAAAATAATTTATTAATATTTTGTATTATTTCCATTTTTAAACAGGGCATCCGCAGAAGAGATGCGAAATGCCGCATCCGCAACAGATTCGCGAGGTAATATTCCACCAAGCGGAGGACGTTCAAACTTAGTAAATAATGCTCAACCAATGTCATTTACTGGTCCGCCTGCATATGATAGTAATGTGTGAAAAAAATTAAACCTTAAAAAAAGATGACTTCGATGATTAATATAAATATAATTATTTAATGTAGTTTTGAGTTTGGGTGGCTTAAAAACAATAACTATTATGTAATAAATTAAATGCAGAGAGGGATACAGAAATTATTGAAAAAAATATTTTGATTATTTTAATTTGTAAGATTTGTTTTTATTTTATTTATAATACGATTATTAATTAATATTACAAATTAAGACTGAATATATAAATTATAATATAAATAAAGTTTTAAAGCAAATTTATTTAATATTGATAAAAAAGACAAAAATATTTCAATCAACGAAATTTCTTTATTTTGTGTTTTTTTGTTTGTTTGTTAAATGGAAACTAATTTCTAAAGGAATTTGTGATACTATTTAAATTAGTTCAAAGAGCGCTTTGTAAATCTTCCTAATGCTTTATTTATATAAGTTCGGATTAGTCTCGTCCTCGGTACATATTCTGTAAGATTTTATTAATTAAAATAATCATAATAATTTTTGTTAACTAACTATGTATATCTTCTAAAAAAATATTAAGTTTGATTTATAGATGGCATCTCAATCGTAAATTCTATCGATGATTATTTAATGTTTATTAAGTGAACCAATATAAGTATCCAACTTATCTGTATCGTCCTGGTGGTGTACATCACATTTAATTATATTATATAAGTGTGGTTGCGTCCACCTTATTATAGAGTATAGAACTTTTTATTTTTTACTATGTATTTATTATTAAATTTACTGTTAAAAATTACTGATTACATGAATATATTATAAATATGTTTTACAGAAAATCAGATCATCATTAAAAAGTGACACCTTTTTACTATTATCAAACATACATTAATGCTGTATAAATAAATCACTGAGATGTACTCAACACAATTGTCGGCAGTATCATTTGAACAGCACTTGTTTTATAATAAGAATCCAAATACTACCTCTCTAGTGTACATCTCAGTGTGGCAATATTTTTTTATATCCGTGCATACATTTTTAAATGTAAGCGTGGTGGAATATATATATATATATATATATATATATATATATATATATATATATATATATATATATATATATATATATATATATATATATATATATATATATATATATATATATATATACATATATATATATATATATATATATATATATATATATATATATTTGTGTTACGGTTAAAGTTCGAAATCTGTAAATGTCCGAAATTTGAATTTTTTAAATTCATTTACACTATTAAAAACCGGTTGTCCAGAGGTCCGATGGAAATGTTTATTAATCTTTCCCTCCTACATCTCCGTCGTAGTTTCATTTATTCCTCATCAGAGGGCTAAGTGTCATGAAGGGCACAATTAGCTTCCGCGAGCCCGTGAGAGTTAGTATAGTCGTTACTCCCTGCTATTCAAATTTCCAATTTGCACTAATAGCATAAACAATACCACTCGGGGTGAAAGGTGAATCATTTCGATAATATAGGACCCATTTCGAAGCAAGAAAACAATTTTTTCCAATTTTTATTCTGACATATACTGATTTCATGCTTTTACCGTAACATATACCTACACACAAACAATAAATAATTATAAAATATTTTAGAACTAAATTTATTTAATATCTATCAAAAAAAATATAATAAATTAGAATATTTCATTAAAAATTGTAATTGTTGCATAATTCGGAGTTTTGAATAAATTAGTACCATTCCGCCAAAAACTATTTATATAAAAAGTCATTTCACATAGAACAAGAATGTTAAGTAAATTATTGGGTAGGCATTTGTCATTTTTGGGTAGTCTAGTCAGTTTAGTCGAAAGCCAATAGTATTTTGAATATTTAGAGCATGTCTATATGTAAATAGTTTTTGGCGAATGGTAAGAAGAGGCTTACCTAAAATATACCTTACCTACCGTCAAAAAATATACTTTCCATTTAATTATAATTTATATTGGCTTTTAACCTTATTTTTTTGTGTTTATATTTATTCTACACATTTTATGTTTATTTATTTTATCTCCAAAATTAATAATGTTATAAAAATAAATATAAATAATGTTGATCAATTAAAAAATATTAATATTTACATATAAATATTGTACAAAAACAATTTATTAAATTACCAAGATAATAAAATAAAATGACGCAATATTTTTATTTTTAACGGTTACAAAATTACATTCCAATTAATTTAAAACAAAAAACAATTAGATAAACAAAATTTTAAGAATAATTTCGCTCAAAAAGAAAAAAATTATGTATAATAAATTAAATTACATATCTAAAAATTGTAATAATCAAATAATATAAATTTTATTAAGTTTAGTTACGGGACTATACGTATAATAAATTTGATTGAATGGCTTTGTAAAATTATTGTTCATTAATTATTATGATTTTGCCAAAACAAAATTATTTACAATAAAATTAAAAAAAACATTTTGATTGTCTATTATTAATTTAAAAAAATATATTATATCGAATCTATTACATAACAATAAACAAACAAAAAAAAATCATGAAAATGTATTATTAAACATAGTTAAATGAGTAATATTTAAATAACGATAAATAAAAATAAAATATATAAGTTATATAAATGCTCCTTTTTTTGAATGTAATTTTAGTGAATGTGTAAAATATAATATAATATAAATTATAAATATAAATTGAAAAATTAAATGTATATAAAAAAACATACAAAATAAGAAAAATTATGCTTTGTTTTGATGTTCGATACAGTAAAAAACCGATATGTAGTTTTGATAGTTTAGATTCGATGAGCATAATTTAATTGTTTGCTTTTTCATCGCACGAAAAGTGGAAGAAATAACTCAGGTAACAAAGGCAGATAATGAAGACAGTGACCAGATATCAATATGTATTTGTTGCCTTCCAAACAAACCATCATTTGGAAGCTTCCATCACATCTATGTGATCTATCCATCAGTTCTAACTGATGTCCTAAGTGTCACGGTTACAGAGATATGATGTTTAATTTTTTTTAAATTACCCAAAATCTCGCTTAGTTATGACCGTTTATCATAACTTTTTACCTTTTACCAAGATACTATTTAACAAGGTAACCTTTCGAATTATTGATAGATTTAAAAAAAATATGTAATTCGATATTACACTATCTGCTACCGGAAGTGCCCGTGTGTTTCACGTTCTTGTTAAATTGTTATTTGTTCCAGGCCTGGAAGAGGATGATAATGCTAGACGGCTGGAGTGTTGTAGATTTATACTGCATACAGATGTTGAGGATGACTTCTGAAAACAATTTTGTGGACATGATTCTAACTTCAATCGTGAGGGAATTGTAAATTTACGCAATCTGCACCATTGGGACAAAAAATGCCAAAATCCTCACAAGAAACGCCAGGATTCTTTCCAACAGAAATTCTGCGTTAATGTTTGGGCTGCCTTTCCGGAGATATTTATCTCGAATTTGTTCAAAATGAGCTACCTGAGCAGATTTTACCAGTTTTAGAACAAGATGTGCCGATTGTTTTTCAAAATGTCGGCTGTCCAACACATAACCAACCAACGATAAGAGAATACCTGGATGATTCATTCCCAAACTCATGGATTGGAAGAGATACCCCTATTCCTTCGCCCGCACGATCCCCAGATCTTACTCCTCTGGATTTCTAGAAATTTTAATTGAAAGGATCAGCGCTGCATTTGAAGGAGACAAGAAAAAGCTGCCGTGCATGCATACGGAGTGGAGGAGGTCATTTTGAACAAATCTAATAAATGAAGTTGATTAAAAAGTTATCAATAACTTAAAAGGCATATTCTTAGCCCTGACCCCGGCAAAATAGCATATATTATTTTGACCACATGTAGTATACCATTGGAAAGGGCTTAAACTAGATAATTTTTTAAAACAAAGCTAATTTAAAGTAGCCTTAGTTTTATTTAAAACGAATTTAGAAGGTGTCACATTGTTCGTACACACATTGTTCAGGATTTGGAAGTTCATAAGTCATTTTTCTTAAACCAATTGTATTAAAAAATGATTTATGTAGAATAAAATCACATTGCAGAATACATTAAAAGTTATTTCCCAATCTGTCAAAAAATGTCGGTCCACGCGCCAAACGCCCTGTATATACAATAAAATATGTGATCATTTGTTAACTCCTAACTGCTTTTTCCGAAAAGTTCATACACTGATCAAATTTTTGTTTTTCAGAGGAACAATGTCTACATCAAATTGTCAAAAACGATGTTCAGTAAAAATCAATTTTTGACCATAAAATATTACCAATTGACCTAATTATTTCTTTAGCATTAGATGTATCGATCGATGTATCGATACTTAAATGCCCCTAAATGTATATGCCCGGTTTAATTATTTAATAAGTTTGAGTACCATGATTTCGTATAATTTGCTTACTAAACTTTACTTATATTATTTATATGTGTAAAATTAATTAATACATTTATTATTTTTCATTATTGCTGATCTACACATTGCATATTATAATAAATCAATAACCACTTATCTTGGACACACGTTTTATTTCGTAATTTGCCATCTAGTGACAGTAATTTTTCCAAAAATAACCATCATTGCGGCGTAACAACAAATAAACTTATCATTTGACATAATTTTACGATCGATAAAAATCGAAATTTTTAGTATTTTTAAACTAAATTTTACATTTCTAAAATGATCATTCGCTGGAGAAAAATTGATTTGTGCGTTTCAAAAAAACGATAAAATTTGAAACCTAACCATAGACAAACTAACCATTTGTATTAGTCTCTCAATTATACATCTAAGTTCATGCTAAAGAAATAATTAGGTCAATTGGTAATATTTTATGATCAAAAACTGATTTTTACTAAACATCGTTTTTAACACTTTGAGTACCATACAGCCTTAAGGATGAAACACCAAGAGCTGCGCAACATATTCCAAGCAATCCACACTAATGGTTGCATATGGGCGTGCGCACCAAGCAGCGCAGCAGATAGTTTTATTTTAGTTGGACAATAGAATTGTGTCAATTTTATCGAGGTTATGAGTAAGAGCTAAGAGTAAATTGATACTGCTGGATGTGGAACCTATTGATGCCACGACAGATGCAACCTCATTCAATATAATTTTCTTTAAATTAAATTTTTTTATTAAAACTAGAAAATATTTGATTTATTTTATTGAACATGACTATATTTATACTCAAATTATGGTTTTGTATCATTACGAATAAGCGAGTAAGCTAATATTTAAATTTGCTGCTCGCTGCTGCTGCTTGGTGTGTTTCATCCTTTAAAGACTGGACACATCAAGCGCAGCGCGTCAAATTCCTAATGATCCATATAACTCGACCCGTTCACACCAAGAACGACGCGGCGACTTTTTTTGTTTTCGATAATTTTGAGAATTTTGGACTTTTGTTTTATTAATTTTTAATATTGGTAAATAATATGAGTGCTTACTTGAATAACGAATGAGAAATGTATGAACCACAATTGAACGTCATTCTTTTTAAGTTATGTTCGGCGGCGATGAACGTTTTTTTTAGCCGCTTGGTGTGGGACAATTTCGCGGCGCGGATGTAACTTCATTCGATACAATTTCTTAAAATATCAATTTTTCTATTAAAAATTCAAAGCTTGTAATGTTCTTTTTTATAAATAATTGATATACATATATACACAACAAAACAGAAATCAATTTCAAGAAAACATACATACATACATGTCCATATACATAGGTCCCACAATAAAATTGTGAACTGAAACTTGTTCGACCCTTCACATAAAACAAGTCCCATTGAAAAAAATAAGAAAAACAAAGAAAATGGCGAGCGAATCAACACAAATTTACAAAAATTTATATAATTCTGAAATATGCCGACTCTGTGGCGAATATAATTCGAATGGGACCCCATTATACGACGAGACGGATGATGAAATTGATATTAAAACGCTAGTTAATCTTTATTTACCCGTAAAAGTGAGTATTTCTTGAGACAAAAATCTCGGAGCGACGATGATGTCGCCAATTTGATTATGGTAGTCATTTGATTTTGACGTTATATAAAAATAAAATAGGGAACGGAAAATGTTCGCCCGGAGAAACACTGCCACAATCAAATTTGTTATCATTTCCGATGTGATAACGACGGTTAGAAATTTTCATAAATTACCGTAATAATTTCTAGGTCGCGGATGATGGAAAATTTCCAAGACGCATTTGTCCTGGATGTCATCTGCAAGTGGAATCGACTGCTCAGTTTTTCGATTTGCTACTGTTGGGCCAAGAGAAATTGCGCTCATTATTAAAACGTGAGACAGACGAACAGAAAAAGACACAAAAATTGCAGAGCTTATTGAAGTTGGATTGTAAAGAACAGGAAACAATCCCAAGTACCGATGAGTATATGATTACGGAAGATAAACCGCTTTTTGGAGTTGATCACGATCTCTCAATGAAATGCGAAGGCATCGATAAACCACGTCGAAAGAGAGGTCGACCTCCACGTCCGCCACCCGAAGAACTCGAAGCACAAAGATTAGAACAGATAGCTCAGTTAGAGGAAAAAATTAAAATCAAGCAAGAGGCTGAGAGTGACATTGAAGATGAAAATGGGCAACGAAAGAAGAGGCGTATAAAAATTCCATCACGATTCCAAGAGGTTGTACAAGGCAAAGAATTGGAAAAGATTCTTGCTGAAGAAGGTGTGATTGATAAGGTTGAATTTTCGGATGCGGATGAGGCTGTTGACGATGGAAGTCGTAAACTTGATGGTAATTTTAAAAATGAAATAATCGGTCATCTGCAAGGAAATGACGGGATCAATATTGGCGATTTGGTGTTCATAAAATCGCCGAAACGTGGTCGTAAAAATTACAATCGGAAAGGTCGCACCAAACTGCTATGTGATATATGCAATAAGGAATTTTTCCATGAGTATCGGTTTATGAAGCATCGCGCCTTGCATCGCAATGCTCGCTTCGAGTGCATCGAATGTTTAGCTGAATTTCCCGAACAGAAACAGCTCAACGATCATCAGCAAATCACAAACCATAAAGGTGAAGGTGTTATCGAAAGCATGGATTTGAACCAAGAGCCCTACAAACCACGGCATTACAACTCCAATAACAATGACGAAAATTATAGCGATGAAGGTGAAAGATCATATGGAACGACCTCGACGACTATTGATGAACTAAACGTTTCGTTAAGGAGTGAGAAAGAAAATCATCCTTTACCTGAAAGTATTAAAAAAGGAATAAATAGGGAAATCGCAATGCTCGGCGATGGGCTAGATCAAAATCTTAACGATAGCGTTCAGACAAAACTCCAGTGTGAAATCTGCTTGAGGGAATTTAATCACCAAGGCTCGCTGATGTACCACAAAGAGTCACAGCATAATAAAAACCGGAAATTCATTTGCAGTAAATGTGGAAAATCTTTCAGTCACCGGTTACTGTTGCAGCGCCATCAGAAGGCTCACTCTAATGATCGGCCTTTTGAATGTAATTTCTGCAGTGCCAAATTTAAATCCAAGTCGAACTTGAAGAATCACCGTCTAAAGCATAGTGGTGACAAGAATTATCCTTGTAGCATGTGCCAACAAAAATTTGCGCACCGTAACAGTCTTATAACGCACATGCGATTACATAGCGGTGAAAAGCCTTTCAAATGCTTTGTGTGCGAGAAGAGATTCACGCAAAATGGAAATTTAACTGAGCACATGAGAACCCACACGGGTGAACGACCTTTTAAATGTACGCATTGTGACCGCACGTTTACAACGAGTTCTCAGTGCAAAAGCCATATCAAAAAGCATATCGGGGATCGGCCATTTGCCTGTGAAATTTGTGATAAACGTTTCTTGTATTTAGAAATATACAAAACTCATCTTCGTCGACATAACGGCGAGAAACCGTTTTCATGTTCGTAAGTGTATGAGAAAATCTAGGTTCGAGATTTGTGCCTTAATGGGATTTATTTTGTTTTAGCATTTGCAAAAAGGGTTTTGCTGATAATTGGGGTCTTCGGAAGCATCAACGATTCCATACCGGAGAGAAACCGTATCCATGTGAATTTTGTGGAAAACATTTTGCCGATTGTTCCAATTTAAAAAAACACAAGGCGGTAAGTTTTATAGGTTGAACTCAGCGTGTTTAGATTTATAAATTCGAAGGTCGATAATGTAGTTAGCTTGTATACAAACCAAAGAGAAAAGGTTGAATCATTTTTATTTTTCAGAATAATTGTACTCTACGTTTTACAACTATACCATCTGATAATACTGGATCATCGCATACCAATAATGTGACTGAGGAAAATCCTAATGTCTGCAGACCAGAATCACCTCTAGCCTCTCAAATGACTCCGGAACATATTGAGGAAATAATCCGAAACCCATCATCACCACCACCGCTAGCGCTTGCCAGTTTTACAAATTCGCATGATAATTCCGAAACCATTGAATACAAACCGATTATCTACTTAACATATCAGTCAGCAATGGCCAATACCATCGACCAAACATGTAATGGTAATCAAATAAATTCAATATCAGAAATTGATCCGGTTACTGGAAATGAGTTGGCGTTAGTTCCGCATAACGCGAACGATACTATTACAACCAATCAATATCTGAACGATACCTTGTTAAATCAAATGACTGAGAATGGTAGTTGTAATGATCCTATGATTATTACTGTGACGAAAGATGATTCTGATGAGAATGTTGATTGCATTACAACAGAAAATATTTTGCAATTGACGGCACACAACGGGAGTGATTTATTGTATCAAATACAGACAAACGATGGTATGGTTGAGAATTATGGGGATAGCCAACAAATTGAATATATTACGGTGGAGGGTCGTCGATTACGGTTAGTCAATTATGCGGATCCCATTGATTTAGAATCACCTTATATTTTAACCTAATTTTGTTATAATTATTATTGCAAAATTGAATTATTTATTGTAGAAGAAAACCATTTTGTTTATTTTGGAATATAAATAAAATGTTATATTTAATTTATTAAATTATATACTTTGTGTGCGTAAAATACAATACATAAAAAATATTACATAAAAACAATTAATCGATAGAACATTACAACAGCCCGCCGTGTACACAATTTTTATTTTTCGTACTCTGGTGGCTTTTTGTACGCAGTCCATCCATGGAAACATTTTGTAAATCGCCTCGATTCTTTATTCTTGAAAGTAAGGAATAATTTCCGAGGCCGATCGGGCTGTTTATTCTTCATGTGCTGGATATACACTTGGGCCGATTTATACGCAAGCTTTATTTCTACCTCACTGCAACGTGGCCCCAGCCAGAGGAATACCTGTTCCCCATTATCGAGTATCATACCATCGTCGTCGGCCAAATCGTCTTGACAAAAATCAGAGCACTTCTCGGCGACTGTAAAATACCCCTTTTCGTTTGAGCACCGGAATAGTCGGGCATATTCCATGAATGAAGCTTCATGGTCAAAATCTTTTCGGCCGCCTAATGCGATCCAGAAGAAATTTTCTGGTTCTTCACCTTCGTTAAGCACTTGTAAACTGACCCATGGCGAGTTGAACATATCCTCGGCTATATCTTGAATCAATTTCGCCTCCTCAGCCGTGCTTTTTGATCCGATCCATACGTACACGATACCAGATTCCGATTCGTCTTTTGTTTTAATTGGTACATACAAAATGTAACAGAACGCAGAATTTAGATTTAGAGAATCCGGTTTGATTTGAATAAACCGAGTACATATTGCGCTGCCGTTCGATCGTAAATGATAGAATTTCACCAGACTCTTAGTTTCGTCCTTTAGACGATCTTTACGACGCCCTGTGTGAATTATAAATTTTCGTTTGAAATGTGACAAGAATTTAAAATGCTCCTGTTGCTGGTGGATTCGCAATACTTCAAGTTCCTCGCCGAACATGGCTTTAAATTTTTTTTGAAGAGTGAATGTGAATGTCAACCAACCCATGTTACCGGCATCACGACCTTGCCAAAAGTATACGGTGCATTGGATATCCTCGTCAGATTGAATTTCATTGCCATCCTCGTCTTCTTCAGGCGGAATACAGTATCGACATAAAAATACGTAGCATTCGCCGGTATAAAAATGTCCATGTTCCTCTTCGGGTAGCCGAACAAATTTTTTTCCTTCCAGGACGAATGATTCCATTTTCTCAAGATCGTAATTACATTCTTCTGAAAATAACATTTCAAGGTCATAACACTATAGCGATAAAACAAATCAAGCCTACCTTCAATATGCAATGCTTCCGCCAGTGTCATTGGTGGTTGTCGCGGCATAAACAGTGCTGCGAGATCTGCTTTAGTATCCTGTTGTTTTGCCCATTTCGTTAAATCTGCGCCCGTCTTGGCTACGGATTGTGCCGTACGTGTAAAATCAACCGAAATAACTTCATCCCAACCAATAAATTTACATTTGAAAATTTGAATTTCTGTTCCCTCTTGCACTCGAGTCACCATGGCATACGACGGCCGATCAATCATATTGAACAGTTCTTGGGATAGTTTAACAGCGGCCGCCCGCACTAATCTAGTCGATTTCTTACCAAACCATACGAACAAATCTAGATAACAGTCTAGTATGTAAACATTCTTGCTGTTGAGCAGCTTGTGCTCCAATTTTTGGTGTGGCACTTCTATCTGTGGCAGCTCGAGGTAGCCCATGCCCAACTGAACTTGATAAAGGCGAGGCACAATTGGCGTGAAATTACGGTCTACGTGTTCTGTTGCCTCCAATTTACATTGCACAATTTCATCAGCATCTTCATCATCCTCGTCAGCTTCCGGTATTGAATCCACAATTCCAAATATTTTAAGAAACTCCTTACTCTCGTCACCTTGTGCTTCCGTTACGATATCCGCTTTATTTTTCCGTTCATTTTTATTAATTTTTTCGGCAAATAAACGCGCTTTCGATTTTAAAGTATTCTTCGATTTCTTCCCGAACCAAAGGTAAACTTTTTCACCCGCATCCAAAACGAATACATATCCAGGATCAAAACTAGCCGTGTCAACTTCAACTGCTTCCAAATGAATGGTTGCACCATTATCATGAACCCGATACAATCGATGAACATGAGTTTGTTCCTCAATTGTGAAGAACCCGGTTGCGGTCCTACCGCCCTCAACGTAAGTGATCGCGGTATCGAACAGCGATAAAAATTCTTCAGATTCGTCGCCCTGCTCCTCGCGTATCGTGCGACATTTAGCGCCTAAATAATTACGTAAATTGACGGAATGTATAGCGGAACATGCCTGTTTGTCGAGGGTCGTATGACTCCCGATCCAAAAGTAAATGGCCCAGTTTAACTGTTCGTTTTCGTCGAAAGATGTTTTAAGTACGATATAACAATCGGCTTCGTAAAATTTACCGTGAGTCGCCTCTTCTACCTTGTTTGGGACAAAATTCTCGATTTCCCAGATAGTTAAACCAGGTAATTGGCCATCATCCTCGTCAAAATATTCAGAATAGTCTAGTGGTGGTTTTTCGAGTGATTCGTCCCATCGTTTCGGTTTGAGACTTTCCACCTTTTCTTCTTCCCAAGCCTTTTGATTTTTCTCATCCGCTATGTCTTTCATACCTTTAAGAATTTTAGCCGAATCCTGTTCCGAATCCGTTCGGGGTCCACGACGTAATCTAAGTTTCCTGGCAATCGGATCTTTACTACTGTTTGCAACATTCGCAACTGGTGGAACATTAGCCCCAGCCAAACGTAACTGGGTTTGAAGTGAAAAATCGATGTTGTAGAATTCAAGTCCGGCTCCCCGTTGCATTTCAATCGGTTTCGGTGGCATAATCAACTCAGGATTATTCCGTAAATCAAGCTGATCTAAGTCAGTTAGTAAATGAATCGCATCCGGTAAAGTGATCAGACGATTTGAGCTTAGATTCAATTTTTTTAGTGCACCACATCGGCACAACCCTTCTGGAATCATTTCAAGCCGATTATTAGAAGCCGAAAATATTTCCAAACTACACATCTTCCCGATTCCGGATGGAATTCCGTCGAAATCGAGCTGGTTATCATTTAGATAAAGGCGTCGTAACTTCTGTAGTTTACATAGAGAGGCTGGAAGTGATTTGAGCTTGTTTCGGGCCAAATTGAGTGTTTCCAATTTTTGCCAAAACTCGACAGCTGACGCTAATTCGCTTATATCGTTATCAGATAAGTTTAATCGTTTTAAATTTCCCATATTGTATAGACAGTCGGGTACTTTAGGTAAGGAATTTTGTGACAAATCCAGTTCAACTAGATTCGATAAGGTGTCTAGGGTGGTTGGAAAATTTTGAAGGGTGCGCTGCGTGTTCCGCATATTTAGACATTCTAAATTCTGGAGGGATGGTAATTGTCTCAATTGAAATAATTCCAGTGGATTATCACTAAGGTTGAGGGTTTGAAGATTTGCTAAACGACGTGTTTGTGGCGGTAAAGTTTCAAGTTTGTTGTTTGATAGGTCGAGAAATAGTAAATCGGTTAAATGGATAAATAAGGAATTTGGGATCGTTTCGATTCTGGAATTAAAAATTTAATTAGTATACGCAATGATTTGATGTTATCAATAAAATCTTACTGGTTATCGCTTAGGTTTAATACAAGCAAACTTTTAGCCTTTTCTAAACCTTCGGGCACTTCTTTTAACCGATTGTGGGACAAATCTAGGGAGGTCAACTCTTCGAGTCGAAACAGTTCTGGTGGAATTCCTGAATTTTTAATGATATTGTGCCGCATATTCAACGACCGAAGACACGCCAGTTCAGTCAGTTCCCCGTACAATTTCTCTAGCTGGTTATTCTTCAGCGAGAGATGTTCTAATTTCATTAATTTTCCCATCTCTTCCGGGATCTCCTCCAACTTTGTTTTATCCAATTTCAAACATTGCAACCCTGTCATGTATCGTATCGCAGCTGGAAATTTCCCATCCTATCAATTACACAAAAAACATAAAACACATAAATACGAATGAACTCATTGTGATTTTATCTACTGCTTATCATGGTCGGATATGAAAATCGAAATCAGATAATGGTAAGGTTAAATAGAAAACCCGTTTAATGTGCCAATATCAAATTACAATAATATAAAGTTTACACAACTTCGAGTTGAGAAATGATAGTTTATAGTTATGACATTTCTAAAATTAGAATCAAAACAAAACAAAAAATTTGCAATCCGCCACCATTTGATTTCGTTGGGTTGGTATGTTGAATACATGTTGACACATATTTCGTCTCGCGAGTTGCACTTAGAAATCGACGGGCTTGACACAATTCGAATTTTTGCCTATAAACACCTAATTATCGTAATTTTTTTATCACATTCCGTTTAATTATGATTTCACACATTCAATTTCATCAAAATTATGAATTAATTCCACTTACACTAAAATCATTTTTAGTAAAATCTACAACTCGGACGAAAGGCAACACGCCCGTATTTGCCATTTTTTAATTTTTCTCTGTGTGTGTCAGTCAGTGTGTGCATCTTTTGACAAAACCTAATGTCAAAAGAAGGGTAATTTATAAAGGAAATTTGCATAATTTCCCGGTTTTACAATTTATAAACCCGATGAACATTTTCGGGCATGTACTCGAATGAATACAATTCACTAAAGATATTCCTACCCAACTTTTTTGGTAATAATTAAAGGTATGTACTAATTATTTATAAAAGACAACATAACAATTTTTGGATTTTTAATAGAAAATTGTAATTTTCAGAAATTGTATCGGATGAAGTTGCATCCGCCGCCACGAAATTATGTGCCACACCAAGTGGCTATAAAAATTCATCCATTGCCTCCGAACATAACCTAAAAATAATGAGGTAGTATACACCGTCATATTTAGGCTTAGGTAACTTTGAGGCGTGGACTGACCCAACTAGGTAGATGAAAAATATGGTGTAAACGACACCGACCAAAAGGGTTCTTGCATCATGAAATACATGTCGATAACGGCGCGGCATTGATGTTACTAAACAGATCGGCATAAAATTTAGTGTTACAGTTATTAATTTAGTCAAATTGAAAAAATTACAATGAATGTATTCAATTTCGAAAATGTTACTGGAATTATTTATGAGAAAAATATGAACTGCGATGAGAACATAATAATTTTAGTAGTATACAATAGATGGTGTAAATAAATCTGTTAAGTAACCTATATTTGTTGCGACGTAAACGGATACCAAGTGGACTAAATCCGCCGTTCTACACTTTGATTCTTTCCTCGTTACCTGCCCCTTCACCAACAAGCTGTTGTTAGTTTGTAGGTGAAGGGGAAAGAAACAAGAATAGAATCACGACGAAACTACCTCAATTGTGGTCCATACATTTCTCATGCGCTATTCTCGCATGCATGCATATTATTTACCAATATTAAAGATTAATAAAACAAAAGTTCAAAGTTATTCAAAACAAACACTGTAAACATAGTGCTGGATTACCCTCGCTCGAATTGGCCTCATTGCAAGTTTTATTTAGGAGAAAAATTACATTTAACCGTTATTTGTTGAGCCGCATTTTTCTAATACATTTTTTGATTACAGTAAGCAGTGTTAAGTATTTAGATTATTATCCAATACAAAATGAAAATAATATTACACATGCATAGGAACGTGCCGCACTTGTGTTTTGCGTGAACAGACAAGTGCAGCTTGAGTTTTATTGCAAAACTCAGTGTATGGAAAGGCTAAATTATCTACTTTGCATACTCAATTTAATGAAAATCCCGAAACAACTAGAAAAAATATAACAATTACGAGAATTCGTTGATTCGCCTGTTTTGTTGTCAGCATGTGTTGTGGTCAATACACATGTGGAAAGATACAATAGATACATCCTAACTGATAATAAAATGTTGTTCCCAAAATTGGTGATGTAGCTAGAAAGTTGATTCCAACTTGAATTAAATAATTTAAAATTATAAACAAGGAAGGTTGGGCAAGGTGTGTCATTAAAAGAAACTGCTTAGAAAATCACGGTCAAAAACCGAAGAAAATTACATTTTTAGAAGTACATTATGTATAAATTTTGCAATAGTTGATATCTAAAATAAAATGATTGGATGGTTTATTACTCGGCAGTAACGGTCGAAGCATTATCCGAATTTCCGTCAGTTTCGTCTTCGGATGATTTGGGCTTAACCTCATCATTCAGACTGTTTACTTGATCGTCCTTGGAATTAATTTCTTCCAACGGTGTTACATTATTTTCACTAGATTCCTGATTCCCATCGTTAGAATCTACTTGAGTTTTATTTTCAGGTGTTTTCGATTTATTATCATCGGGACAGTCTTCTGTATTATTTTCATCGGATTCCTTCTCTTCTTCGGACTTGGGCTGCTCGTCTTCCTCGTCTGATTTATCGTCTTCCTCATTATTTTCGGAATCTGAGCAATTATCGGTACTTAGTTTTGGTTTCTTTTGACGACGATTCTGTTTCTTTTTTAATCGTTTGGCACGCTTCTTAGCTGTTTTCTCATCTGCAAATTTTTGATTGGTTTCCAATCTGTCCCTATACTCCTGATCCAATTTCTCTGTTAAGCTTTTTTGTTGAATGTGCTTTTGCCGCGCGTACTCTTTACGCCGTAAATGTCTATACACATGAAATTCTCCAGATCCAGCTCCAGCGCTAGAACCCATTACATTTCGCACGAAACTAGGAATTGCATCTTTGAAATCTTTTTCACCGGCTAATTCTGGTATTATAACCGGTTTGTCCTACAAAAATATTCAATACTTAGTACTGTAATTTAATTAAAATTACATGAAACCTTACAGGATTTTTCATTAGTTTTTCCAATTTGAGTCGTTGCAAATCGGCCAAAGTGCGAACAACAAATTTTGGTTTTTCCTTATTGTCTTTATCCTTCTTGTGTTTTTTATCAAACACATGTATCTCTTCCTCTTCCATTCTTAATTATTTACAACGTATCGAATTAAATAAAACTAACTTTTTTAATAAATAATTTATTTTTCTTGTACGGTTGGCGATGTAAATATTATTTTATCAAAACAACAAATGTCTGATGACAGTCTGGATTTAATTACGGCAAGTTGGTATTCTTAGTACTAATATTTAGTATAAAACGCTGCCATTTTAGAACAGAATTTTTGACTTTTGTTCGGAAAATTCTCAGTACAATTTTATGGTTTGTTTCGTAAAGTTGTCTCTTGTTAAATCGGTTTTAAAAGGAAAAAACGTGAACATTTTTTTTGGTTCAAAAAATAAGTTTTTTTGGTTATAAAATTATAAATTAGAATATCCTAAAGTGAAAGTGTTGTTTTGTATATTAATACTAATCATAATAAACTCAAGTTATGGCATTAAAAAATAAAGAGCCTTCACAAAAATCATCGACGGAATCTGAAAGCAGTACTACGCTTGAAAATAATGGAGAAACTTCAACGACGAATTCAAATAAGAAAAAAGGTAAAAAATTTATTATATTTTGATGAAATATTGATTTTAGAATTCGTAATCAATTTCTGATAAGCAGTGAATGATTTTCTTGGTCGTCTTGCTTGGTGTGTGGAAAATATTTATTGAAATTTAGAAGAATGCGCAAAGCACACGCGATTTTCTTGTGCCTTCTGTGTTTTTTCCACAATTCATATAACGGATTACGTAACATACAGATTTTATTTTTTGACATTTTAACCAATGTGTGTGAATTGTGCATCTGAAATAAGAATAAATCATAAATCTGATTAAGTATACATACTTCAATCTTTTTCTTACAATTTTGTTTAACGCAATGAGTATTATGATAATAATAAAGTGTTCGAATAAAATGTAAAATCAAATGTCTTCATCGGACAAAATAAAATATAGAAAAAAACATGTGACCGTGTGTTGAATTTCTCTTTTTTTACTCATACCCTGTGCGGTGTAGTGAGAATCCTCTTTTCGTCGTTTATTTTTATTCGTTCTCTCAATTTTTTGTGGTATTTATGAATTAAAAGCCGGCAAATTTTAATAATTGCATCAGCCGGCAGTGTAATCATTGTGCAATTGTGAGTGTCGATTAATAGCGATAATTGGTTAACGGCTTCAAACTTATAAAATTGTCTTATGGAAGCCAATGTAAACCCAAATTGGCCAGACACGATGGAGTTATATATGACAATAATAGTGTAATCAATTCTATTATGCTAATAATATCATTATCAGTTACGATAATCACTTGGGATACTGAAAGAATTGATAATATGTCATATATTTTTGATTCTAAATGTCCATTATTGGCTCATATTGTGGTGCCGTTGGAGCACATTTACAACTTTTCAATATACGTCCATTACATAAAAAGATAGCAACGCGATAATAATAAATTATCGAGCGATTCTCTCGTTTCAGTATTTGCCGAACTTTTGGAAAAGTTAAAAA
This sequence comes from Nephrotoma guestfalica, assembly GCA_963691935.1. Lineage (NCBI taxonomy): Eukaryota > Metazoa > Arthropoda > Insecta > Diptera > Tipulidae > Nephrotoma > Nephrotoma guestfalica. The sequence goes on along the minus strand of OY829914.1, from coordinate 263,302,598 downwards.
AATGAATTTTAGAATTTAGATTTTTAGAAAAGCTGACTAATTTCTTAAATTCTTACCAATTTGGTTTTAGACCGAAGTTTAGCAGATATCTTCTACTTTTGAACTTCTTTGATAATGTTTGCCATGGATTAAAAAACATTCTGAAAGGTGCCGGGCTCTTTATTAATATTACGAAGGCTTTCGATACAGTTAATTACACTATTTTATGGAGTAAGTTTGATAGTTAATCTTATAAATTTTTGGTCGATACTTCGGTTAATAAATGTGATTGAATTTGGTAATTATGGTGATCCCTAGGGCTCGGTTTTAGAACCTATTTTGTTTTTGGTGCATCTTAATTCTGTTTGAGAATGCCTTTGTGGGGAAGGTTATTGCATTTGCGGACGACACCACGTCCTCCTTTCACGCTCAGTCCCGAGCCACCGTAGTACGTATCTTCACCAGGGACCTGAGACTGTTTATCAAGTGGTTTGTGTGCATGGCATGATTCTGAGTGAGAAAACGATTTATATGACATTCTTTATATGGAATCAGCGGGAGGGTTCCGTACAACTCTTAGAATCCATTCATCATATCTGAAAGCTATATCTCCTTAAGGCCTTTTGTCCAGGATCATTACTTACAGCTGTCTATCAAGCCCTTGCTGAGACGGTGTTGAGCTATGGGATTTTTGTCTCGGGTGATGTTTACTTTCAGGTTTTGCGTTATTTGATTGTGGCTAAGAAGACCCTAATACGTATTACCTACAGGAAAAGCATATGCGAGCCTACAGGACTTTGTGCGCTTAGTTTCACGCGAAAGATTATTATCGGAGGTATTATAATTTTTTGCTCGCCGTCTGTTTAACCTCTTACCTGCTGATGTGAAATCCATTTCATCTAAATAATTTTTCCTGGAAATGGGAAAGAAACGGGTGGTATGTTTTCCTGATCATTTGGATATTGAGGTTTTTTAAAATACAAGCCGTGTTCTATTCTACTGAAGTATTAGTATCAATTTTTCAAAATAGGCTTTAGTGGTAAAGTCTCCACCAAGCTTTTAAATAATTTAACAACACAGACACCACTAATATTTTATAATATTTTTATTTCGATATTATTTAATTTTATTTAATTAATTTAAATATTTTATTTAATTTATTTAATTCTTTTGTCTCCGTTTAAAATACATATTTTATATTATTGTTGACTATATATATTTTTATTCAATTTTATTCTATATTTATTTTTAATTTCTATTTTTATTGTTTTTCTTTCTACGAAAAAACAAAACTACTAACTTTTTATTTTTTCATAGCTAGCTACCAAAACCAAAAACTACAATATTTTTTGGATACCCAACTAACCATTTTCGGTGCTTGACAATTTTAGAAAATTTATTTATAATTTATTAACTGATTTGGTTGGGCAAGGTGTGAAAGACGCCACAATACTCCCCTCCCAGAGAGATCGCAGATCTATCGCTTCAATCTCTATATCTGGTTGGAGTCCTGGATTCACGACCCGAACTTGTAATCAAAACAGGCCTCGACGAGAGATCAAAACGAACCTGTTTGCGAACTTTCGGTTCCACGGTAGATGATTTAGGTCCGTCAGCCGAAATAATAGGTTCTGGTCGGTCAGTCGATACAAGTAATCCAGTTTGCGAAGTTGGTGCGTCCGTAGTTTGTTGTTGATTGTCCGAGTAACATGGTTTGAGTCGGTCAATGGAAATTTTGGCGTGTCGTCCGTTTAGATCCAAAGTGTAAAATTTGTCTGTACGGTCGATAACCAAATACGGTCCCGTATACGGTGGTTGCAGTGATTTGCGTACTGCGTCAGTTCGTAGGAAAACGTGCGAGCAGGTCAGCAAATCTTTACTAATAAAAATTTTGTCCGTAGTATGTCGAGAAGCCGGTACAGGTCGAATTTCGTCAAAGTGTCGTCTTAAATTAATAATGAAGTCTGATTGTGAAATTTGTTCGTTCGTCGCATCTAAAAATGTTCCAGGAACTCGCGTTGTACATCCGTAAACCAGTTCAGCCGGAGTAGCTTTTAGTTCGTCACTGTAAGTCGTTCGTAGTCCAAGTAAGATTGCAGGAAGAACACTAGTCCAATCAGCACGATTATAACACATAATGGCAGATTTGATGACTTGATGCCATCTCTCGATCATGCCATTACATTTGGGATTGTAGCTAGTTGTTCTCCTGCGCTCAAAACCAAGTAAGTTAGCCAGTTCGTGAAAAAGTTGTGATTCGAATTGCATGTCTTGGTCCGTGACAATGGACTCTGGCACACCAAAGCGAGCTATCCACTGTGAGTAGACAGCGAAAGCGACGGTTGCAGCGGTTATATCCGGAACTGGAACCGCCTCAGACCAGCGAGTGTATCTATCAATCAATGTTACACAATACCGCTGATTATCAGAAACTGGCAAAGGACCGATGATGTTGAGATGAATAATCGAAAAGCGTTGAGAAGTTAATTTATAGTTACCAATCGGAGATTTTGTATGTCTTGAGATTTTAGCCTTTTGGCAAGCTACACAATTTTGGGCCATCTTCTGAACGTCTTTTTTAATTGATGACCAGATTACATTCTGAGTCAAAAGTTTTACGGAAGCTTTGACGCCAGGATGAGAAAGATTATGAAAAGCCTCGAAAACTTGTTTTCGGAAATTAAAGGGAATGAATGGCCTAGGTGTAGTAGTAGAAATATCGCAATAAATTAATTTTTTTGAATTGAAAGAAACAGGAAATTTCTCAAATTTGAGAACAGAGTTACTCCTTAAAATTTCTTGAAGTTCCTCGTCATTGGTCTGAGAATCTGCGATGATAGCATAATCAATACTTTCGGGAATAGAAATTTGATTAATGCGTGAAAGAGTATCTGCAACAACGTTATCCAGTCCAGAGATATGCTGGATATCGGTTGTGAATTGACCGATGAAATCTAGGTGTCGAAATTGACGAGGAGATGCTTTTTCCGGATTCTGATTAAAAGCGTAGACAAGTGGCTTATGATCGGTATAAAGCGTAAAAGTACGACCTTCGAGAAGATATCGAAAGTGTTTTATTCCCGAATATGCCGCGAGAAGTTCACGATCATAAGCACTGTATCTTTTTTGCGTTTCATTGAGCCGTACTGAAAAGAAACCGAGTGGTTGCCAAGAATTGGATACAAACTGCTGAACTACCGCTCCGAGAGCAGTATCGGAAGCGTCAACCATGATGGCCAGAGGTGCTGATGATGATGGATGAATAAGTAAAGTCGCGTTCGTAAGTTTAATTTTGCAGTTATCGAACGCTTCGATAGCCGCCGTTGACCATTGAATTGGAACTCGACTGTTTTTAGTATAGCCTTTTAGGTAATCGTTCAACAATTCCTGGTCAGCAGCGGCACCTGGAATGAAGCGTCGATAAAAGTTAATCATACCTAAAAAGCGTTTCAATTGTTTTACAGTCTGTGGTCGTTCGAAATTTTTGATGACTTGAACCCGTTCATGCGACGGTAATATACCTTGTCCAGTTACCAAATGGCCTAAAAAGATAATTTCAGTTTTAGCGAAAACGCATTTGTCCACATTAACCACCAGTCCATGTTCTTCTAATTTAGAAAAAATGATTTTAATATGTCCTAGATGTTCGTCATAATTTCGAGAGGCAATGAGCACATCGTCCAAATATACAAAGCAGAAGTCAAGTCCGCGTAGTACTGAATGCATAAGACGTTGGAACGATTGTGCTGCATTCCTAAGGCCGAAAGTCATTCTACAAAATTCAAATAGTCCGAAAGGTGTCGAAATTGCTGTCTTTGGAATGTCCGTCGGTTCAATAGGAATTTGGTGGTAAGCCTGGACAAGGTCTATTGTTGTGAATATAGTGCAGCCCTCGAGTCGTTGTGTAAAATCTTGGATATGTGGAATCGGATACCTGTCCGGAATCGTGACTTTATTCAGTGCCCGAAAGTCTCCACAAGGTCTCCAAGACCCATTCTTTTTAGGTACTAAATGTAACGGACTGGACCAAGGGCTGCTACTAGGTCGGCAAATCCCGAGTTTCATCATATTTTCGAATTCTGTCTTCGCGATGATGAATTTGTCCGGTGCTAGTCGTCGTGGTTTGCATGCAACCGGTAGTCCGTTCGTCTCAATTTTGTGAGTCACACTATGTTTGGTATCGTCGATATTAATATTTCCGTGAATTACCGTACTGAATTTTGATATTACCTTAAAAACTCTTGGGTCCATTGCTGACTTGTCGATCCTAGATAATGTAGAACCATTGTAGGTAGAAGGTTTACCTTTCGAATACAGGGAGGTTAACGGGTCAATGAGCCTCTGTCCCTGTATATCCACCAGTAAACCAGTTTTATTTAAAAAATCTGCGCCGATTATAGGCATCGACACGTCAGCAACAATAAACTCCCAGGAGAATTCGCGGCGCAGTCCAATGTCTATTTTTAAAATTTTTGTCCCGTACGCGTTTACCAAAGAACCGTTAGCCGCAAACAACCTAAATGATGGGTCAACCTTTGGGTTCCTGACAAAACGAGCGGGTAAGACTGAGACGTCTGCACCTGTATCAATTAAGAAATGCGTTTGATTAAATAGTTCAAAAATTAAAAGGCGGCTGGTTTTTGTTACGTCATTACACCCCGCCAATTGTAAATGACCACTTAGTTTTTTGTAACATTGTTACCGGAAGTATTATTTGATACATATCTGCAAAGTGGCTTACATTTGTAAGCCTTAGTTCCGAAATAATAATGATAAAAACAGATAAAATTATTTTCGATCGAAGGTTCACCACAATTTGGATCATACTTTGTTCCAAAATTTGGTGAATTTTGTCGCGATCTATTGAATTTAGAATTTGACCGTGAACGCCTGCGACTTCCTGAATTTGATTTTGAACGAGATCTAAAATTTTGATTAATAATTTCCGATACTTCCGATAACAATGTTGTTTTAAAATTCGAAAGTTGTTGATCTAAAGACGATAAAGAATTTGGAAAACCCGAACAAGGTGCAGATGTCTCTAGACTATTTACTTGAGACTGTGTCATAATCTCGAAGACGTTGTCAGCCCGTTCTGCCAGGACTGGCAGAGAGACATCATTTTCAAACGGTGTGAGCACCATTTGAACGGACTGGGGCAACCTCTTCATCCAGAATTGGCGAAGCGTTGCTTCATTAAAGTTGTTCCCAGCGTTCAATTTCATGGCGCTCAACAACTGTGATGGCTTTCTGTCTCCAAGTGCTAAGCCATGCATCAGGTTGTTCAGTTTCGCCTTTTCCGATTCGCCGAGAACCCGGATCACTTCAGCCTTAAATACCGTATACGATTCATTACCTTTTGGGCTGGTGATCAGACATGCGAAAGTGTCGTGGAGTCGTGAATCCAAAGCTGCAACCGCATGAGCATACCGCGTTGCCTCAGTTCTTATGTCCGCCACCGTGAACTGTTGCTCGAGTATTTCGAACCAAACCTCTGGGTTTTGTGAATGTAATGGTTGTGGAGGTTTGAATGCCACTCGAGCAACCGTTCCGGTGTAAGAAGGAAACGAAACGTGAGATTGAGATGTCCCTGGCAGAGGAATTGTACTATTCCGCCCTACCTGCTCGACGGCTTTAGCGACAGCATCGTTGATAAGACCGGTTAGCTGCGAGGCTGTCAACGAAAATGTTGGTTCCTTAGAACCGCTGCCCGATGCTGCCACTTCATCAGTTGATTCCGCAGATAAAACGGCCTCCGGTGGATCGTTCACACCTTGGACAACGCGCCGAAAAAGAAACGAACACAAAAGAAAAAGAACCGAAAAAACAAAAAACACCGAAACAAAACACATTTTAAAAAGTTTTATGAATAAAAAAAAAAACGAAATTTGAATTTAAAATAAAAATTTATTTATACAAGCACCACAAATAATTAATTGGGTACTTACAGTTTTAATTATATTATTCAAAATCCCTCGATGTAGAGACACGTTCAAATTGGAGTCACCTCGGTCTCTTGGTAGCAGTGATGGGGTTGAAACCTGGCTGCCGTAACCATATACCCAACCGAACTTTGTTGGTTGTTGAAAAATGTTGAAACCGTGTAAATTGCTGCAACTGTTGAAACAGATTTTCAGATGTGGTGAACGGCGACGTACTTGCAGCCGATTGTATAAGTGGCTATAGTCTATGTGGCCACGATCACGTCGGATGGTTACCAGTTTTAGTGGTAAAGTCTCCACCAAGCTTTTAAATAATTTAACAACACAGACACCACTAATATTTTATAATATTTTTATTTCGATATTATTTAATTTTATCTAATTAATTTAAATATTTTATTTAATTTATTTAATTCTTTTGTCTCCGTTTAAAATACATATTTTATATTATTGTTGACTATATATATTTTTATTCAATTTTATTCTATATTTATTTTTAATTTCTATTTTTATTGTTTTTCTTTCTATGAAAAAACAAAACTCTACTAACTTTTTATTTTTTCATAGCTAGCTACCAAAACCAAAAACTACAATATTTTTTGGATACCCAACTAACCATTTTCGGTGCTTGACAATTTTAGAAAATTTATTTATAATTTATTAACTGATTTGGTTGGGCAAGGTGTGAAAGACGCCACAAGGCTACTATTCAAATAAACTGCGTAACAATTTTGTGTAATGAACAAGTGAAGTGAAATTAGTTTACAAAATTAAATTTGTAGAATTTAATAAAATCAATAAATTTAAATTTTTTCGAACGATCTTTACAAAACACAAAATAAATGTTGGAACTAATATTTAAAAACAAAACAACAATAAACTTAATCAACTACATGAGCATAATTCTCATTCATATAATTCAGTTGCTCGAAATTTTAGCTGAAGTGAAAGTACAAATCGGACGCACTATTCAATTCAGTTTAATCTCGAATATCCCTATAATCGTTTAGCTTTATATCTTAGGGCGCCAATTAATTTGATTTGATTGTGTTACGTAATTTCATTTTATATTTTAATTTGGATTAGAGAGTACTTACCCTCTGTTGTTTTATATAAGTTGTTGTACTCGGATTACTACGTCATAATTATTATATTATATATGATGTAGATGAAAAGATCCCCAACACCAGTCATCGTAACGTGACGTGTACATTGTACATATTTACGGAAATAATATTCATCACGTCAATTGAATGTAATGACACCACTGCAGTAGATATATTTTTTATTATCAAACCTGAAAAGATAACCTGGAACCTCTAAGAGTAAACATATTAATTCTGAGCCATAACTCTGAAAACTCCTAAAACACCTAAATAAAATAATATACAGGGTGGCTGACACGAAGTGTTACCAAAACAAAACGCCACAGAATTTTTATTTTTTGATGAATTTTATTGAATCAAAGTAAAAAAATGTTCACAAATATTTAAATTTTCGAATTGCATTAGCAGTTTTCGATTTGGCCACTCTTAGCCGCGATTATGGCCTTCAAACGGCCGACAAAGCTATTGCTTGCAGCACGAAAGTGGCTCTGTGGTATTTTGATCCATTCCCGGCGAAGCGTTTGCTTGAGATGATCGACACTTTGGTACTGTTTTGTCCCAACCTTGCTCTTCAAAATACTCGAAACCAAGAAATCTAGCGGATTTGCATCCGGTGAATTTGGTGGCCATTGGGCAGTGGAAATGACCCGCGGAACGTTGTTTCTCAGCCAATCTTGATTGACGCGCGCTTTATGACTCGGCGCCGAGTCCTATTGAAATGTCCAGGCTCTGCGGCCGAAATGTATTTGTGCCCAAGGCTTCAACGCTCCCTCCAATACATGATCCCGATAAATTTGAGCATTTATCTTGATGCCACGGTCCAAAAAAAACGAGCGGTGAACGGCTTTCGGCCGTTACGGCGGCCCAAACCACCACCATCGGCGGCGCTTGGTTTCGAGTGACAATCCATTGGTCCAAATTTTCAGTAGAACGGCCGGACGAGTAAATCCGGTCATTTTGCTCGTTCACATATTGCTCAATAACGAACGGTGACTCATCGGAGAAAAGCAAATTCGGCAAATCGCCACTTTCGTGCAAGCATAACAACTCCTTTGTTCTTTCCACTCTAACTTTTTTTTGAGCATCGGTGAGACCATGTGTTTTTTGGAATTTCAAGGCCTTTAGTCCAAGATGATCTTTCAATATGTGCTGCATCCGTTTCACCTTCCGAATGATATCCGGCGATGTTGCAGTGCGTTTCGGTCCACCATCATGGCGTTTTGCAATGCTGTCAGTAACGTTATAACGATTTATGGTGCGATACACAAACATTTTATTCACATGCAGATGTTTTAATTTGTTAACAATCTGCGGCTGTGGTTTTCCAGCCAAATATGGAGCAATCACACTATAAGGCTTGAATTCCATTGCGGATAACACTGATTATTTCCCACTAAAATGCTTTTGTACGCTTGTAAACAATGGAATGAAGTGTCATTAGTGTAAATTTGAGCGCTCTGTCATCACTGGTTTGACAGCAATGACAGTCTGAAGTTGGTAACACTTCGTGTCAGTCACCCGGTATAATAATTTATGTCTCCTAAGTTTCCAACTTCTTAAAAATCATAAATATTTGTTAATTTAAATTTTCCTAAACGTCTGAAAATTTAAAAAAAAGAGAAATATTATGGGCCGAAGACATGGACCGGAAGATATAAAAATTAACAAGTAGAACATATTTTCTAGACAGTTATTTTTCGGTAATTATCTTCTATACATGCTCTTCATTTTTAGGTTTCACAGTAGGCTGAACTTGTCAAAAGAATTGAATGTTAAAAAGTTCATAATATAAATATTTTTAGTATACAAAATTAATAAGCCCCTGCTTGATGACCTAAATCAGGCACAGGATAACGAATGTCGCACAGAAGTCCCAGGCGATACTCGATGATTTAAAACAACAGGCGATTGATTTAAAACAACAGAAAAACCAAATTTAAGAATCAATATACAAGGATTTTCACGTTGCCACACTGAATTTGCTCCCGTAGCTACAACGACATTATTTGCCAGGTTTCATGACACACATGGATCAGTTCAAATTTTATATGGAAAACTGGATCCAAATTTTATTTTAGATCACACATTTTGATTTAAAATTTAGTAAGCGTCTTTGCGTTAACTTTTAATATCTTCCATAAAATTGTACTTCCAAGAGAGTAAATCGAGGAACTTTGAGTAAAACTTAAATGCATACACAAATTAACATGTTCATGTTAAACTGTTACCCGTGCACATGGAAATCTATTTTAATCGCGTCTAATTTAAAATAAAATTAAATTTTCTTTTAAAGCAAAATACAGTGATGTGTGCATTAGCGTCTTTTAATATTTTGTAATGTATTCATACATACGATTGTGTGAACTACACTGTGTTTTGTTTATTTATTTAAAGAAATCTATTCTGTGATTTACATGTATGATTTCAGATTATTTAGTTTAAAACAAAACCTATATTAAAAGAACAATTCAAATAAAAAAAATATAAATCAAATTTTGATTTAACATTTAAAAATTAAAAAAAATGTTTCTTCAGGATATTTTTGCAGTTGTCCTTTGATAAATTAAAATCAAATAGGTCGTCGATGATGTTGAATGATTTAGACGACCTATTAATGGGGTTGTTTTCTCCATAGTTTGTGGTGTTCTAGTGCTATAAACTCATGGTTTCGAAATGTTCTGCAAGGTACGTGAATTGATATGTTTTCCAAAATTTAGCTGAATCAATGTGACCAAGCAAAACGTTACCAATAAAAGCCGCGCTTAAGAGAAGTCGTCTATTTTCAAGCTTGTGTATTTTGTAATCTGTGCATCTTGTTGGAATGGTAAATTGTGGTCGTAATCCCAGTCATTTTTCTTTAACAAGAAAATCAGAAACTTCTTTCAATTCTTTTAATGTGCACAGCATAGTATGGATTCCAGACCGATACAGCGTATTCCAGTTATGATCGAACGTAAGCGAAATAGAGTGAACATAAGGTTTGAATATCTTTAAATTCACCTGTCCATCTTTTATCAAATCCAAACATGGCATTCGCTGTCGCAATACAATTTTCAATATGCCTAGCATTTTCGACAAATGTACTTTTTGCAATACTTCGTTGTTCACTTTGTATGAAGTAATTAACGGATTTCTATTACGATGGAAAGACATGATTTTGCATTTCTTAATATTTAAGTAAAGCGAATTTTGATCACACCACTCACTTAATCTTGAAGTTTCTTCGTATCTAGTATTCCATTAACAGTTTGAAAAATTTTCACATCATCAGCGAATATGGGCACGTTCGAGTTTTTGATTATCTCGGTTCTTCGATCTATGAAAACAATAAATATCCAAGGCCCGATGTGTGATCCTTGGGGAACACGAGACGTAACTTTAATAACGTTTGATTTCTCATGTCCCATCATTACAAATTGTCGCCGTTTCGATAGATAAGACTTGAATCAATTTATGTAATCGAGTAAAAACCCTAATGCGAACAAACTCTGGAGTGCTTTTTTGATGACGGATGGTAACAAATGCTTTATTGAAACCCGTGCAAGCTACATCAACTTGATGATGTTTATCTATCTCATCAATTATTTTACTGATGAATTCAACCAGATTAGTTGATGTGGATCGGCCGGGCATAAACCCATGCTGGTTTATTGATATATGACGTGTAATTGTGAATTTAAACTTGATGTATAATACTAATTCAAACAATTTTGGAATTGATGATGTAATTGATATTCCTCTGTAGCATGTAACGTCATCATCAAACACGCCGGTGCTTAAGAAGTGGTTGAATAGGTAACATAATGGAATAGTTAAAATGTCAGCGTACTCCTTCAGAATAGAAGGGGGTAGATTGTCAAGACCACTACCGGGTAATAACGCTTGGTTTATAGCCTGATTGAAAAAACGTTGCGAACATGTCAGCTATATCTTTGAAGTTTGAGGAGCTGGTATTGTTATAGGTCATATTAGCAGGGTATTCTTCAATTTCGGGTTTATTCCAAAAGTATTTCCAAAATTGTTTTGGATTTACTTTGCTCTTTCTTTGAATTTGAAATAATTTTCAAATTCGTTACTATGTTGTAGAAACATAGTTTTGTCCGCTGCTAACTCGCTCTTCAACATTTTGGCATACACTTTCGCCTTTTGATTTTTTAAGTTAACTAGTCTGTCATCGAACCACTGAGGGTGAGCACTTTGTGGTTTACAGCACATTGGTACATAAAGTTCGAAGCATTGCTGCATAATGTCATTACATTTACCAACATTTTCGTTTATATCATTGGAATTGAGACTTCGTAGCCCCGCACGGTTTGTTTTTTGAAGTTGTATTTGATTGGTTGTACGTGTTCCGAACTCGCCAATAACTTAGTTGAGTCAAATACAATATGCAAAGATTTGTGATTGATATCATTTATGACAAAAGGTAACACGGATTCTGAAATTATGAAAGTGTCAATGTCGTTGCTAAAGACAAGATCCGATAATATATCACGATTATTAGCAACTATGTTTATTTGGTTCAAATTATAACCAAGCATGGCGTCCACAAATAAAGATTCCGCATATGGAGTTATATTGCATGGTAAAATACAATTTAACAAAAATATCTAAATGTTTGTGTGTGTCTTGAAATTGCAACTATGGCATGCTTAATATGTATATACGTATTAAGAATTGATGAAACGAAAATCAAAGAAATTGTATTGATTTTGAAGAACTCGTACAAGATAATAAATCCACTATTAGCTGTATAATTAGTACTTAATGTTAGTGTGCTTATCTTTCGAAGGTAAAATGCATATCACTACTGGTAGTTTCCGGTTTCATAGTTGCTTAATTCAAGCGCCATTTCATTTAGTAAACACGAGGTTTGAGTCCTTATATAAATCGAGCCGCTATTTTTATTATGTGACATATTAAGTTTATAAACCGAATTTAATAGTAAAGATTATGTAAACTATCTGATTAAAAAAATAGTTTGATTTTTATTTTATAGCTACCTCATTGCTACTACTTTATTATACATTTCTGCCTTCATCCCAAAACTTTAAATGAATTTATCCTTGGTAATAATTTTCAAAAGACATATCAAGAAAGAGTTAATATCAAGACTTCCAATTCATTTGCGTATTTTCCATAAAAACACAAAATTCTAAGAAATGTGTTGAGGGTTATTTCATGAAGTCCACTTTACCATTCGTGTGTGAGTTTAGTTCATAAATTTTCGTGCGATATGCGGTTTTTGATTATCGTTAGAGACGCAGTACTTCTGATAAAAAAAAACCTTTCAACGATTATCGGTATTATTTTAAACTGTAGATGGGTAGAGATTGTGCATTATCAAAACGTTTTTATAAGAGGGAACGGTCTCTATCAGAAGCTCATTCGTTAGATTTATACCCATTTAAATAGAGGTTTTATATTGTTCTCCCTAAGTACGTGGCGTTGTATATATGTACATTTTTTATAAAAGATTAAAGTCTATTCAATGACCTACCTCACAATTTCAATATTAACCAGTTACGCGTATATGTTTTTCAAGGCGGAATTATTTTACAAAATTCCAAGACACGAATCACCAGATTTTAATTCATTAAACAATTATAATTAAGTTGTTTCTGCTGTCATTTTTATATTCCTTAATTCAATTGTGACTTTCTGACAACCCATCTATGTATTTACTTTCAACATAAAAGTATGTTATTTGTACTCGACGTATCACACAAATTATTATTAGATTGACCTTCGCCAAAAAAATTAATATTGACACAATTTATAGCGTGAGCACGTCAAAAATAATTTACAACAAACTATCTATTATAAGTTGTTACATAAAATATATACCATTACTGTACGATTACTTATATGATGTGGCATAAATTTAAATCCTAAATTCCTTATTTATGCTACTTCCGAATAGTCCAACAAATTTGTACCAATAATACTCGGCCGAACAAAAATAACAAAAATTAAAAATGTTTTGGCGACATTTAAGAATAAAAACAATAAGACAAGATACGTCTTAAAGATCAATTTCAATATAAGCAAAATTATTATGTATACGTAATACAGTATTCATCTCATCCAATAATAGTACTTAAGTTTAGTTCTTTGACATCACTTAACATCTCTCTATTATTTATTTATAAAAAAATAAACGGCAACAAAACTAAGAAAAACTAATTTAAATTCATTATAAATAAACTAAAATTAAAAAGTAACTAACTGTATATAGTTGCTCAAGTCTATATAGATAACAAATCTCACTAGTGTGTGTACGTATGTTGTGAGTTACTTTGTGTGATTTATGATAAATAATTCAAAGTAACTACACCAAGGACATCGTGTGCCATGTTTGATCATTTCTTTTTCACACTTTCTTGTGCGTTAAAAGAAACCGAATAATGGGTTACCGCGTGCTCCGAATCGAAGGCAACCTTTCTCGAATTCAAACTATCCGCGTGAATTTAAATTTCAGATTGCTTTAATTAGGGAAGTTAACATTTGAAGTTTTTTTTAGTGTTTTTGGTAGTTATTTCTTCAGTGTTAGTAACATATTTTTATTTGTATTTAAATTTATTCATTGCTTTATAAAATTTCGGTTTCCGAACTAAAACCGAAAAAATTGACAAATCTATCTTGATTAGTTTTCAATTTTGAAACCTGGTAGACACAAATTAGATGTTTCCCAATGTGTTAAAAATAAATACAGGCAACTTCACTAGGTAGTAACTATTTCAGATTTTAATTACTGTGTAAATTGATTTTAAGTATTTAATTGACATTTCTTCGGTTGGAGTGGACCAAGGTGAGAGCATAACAGCTTTCTCAACGTCAGTCACACCATAACTTGGATTTTATGTTAGGTTGAGCATTCGTTTATTCGCATTGAAACGTTCCAAATATAGTTATTCGCATAAAATTTTCCATTAATCGTCCAGTTCAAATACGTACGTTAGTACAACATTTAGGATCAATGATTCTCGCTTTGAAACTCATATATGTTGTTAGGATTAATCTTTAAATATTACATTTGCACGGGTTGAACATTTAAAAATACGTTTAGTAAAATCCACTAGTAGTATAAATCTAAACTGGATAATCAATCTTCCATCGACTCTTTTCTGCTTTTCAGCTTCTGGTGTTTCGAGTGAAAGAAGAATTTAAGTCCCTTATGGAATATCACTATTGCGATCTCTTAAGCAAGATGGAGAAATTAAAATTAATTCAATAATTAAGTAAATAATGCAGTTACGTTTTGTCAATTTTATCGTAACTAACACAAAATACACAGTCAAAACTTTGTAAATAAATTTTCTCTCCAAGTGAAAGGAAAAATAATCAATTTAACGTTGTTTAAAAAATACCCGTTTTATATTCGCCTTACCGGTCATATGGAAATGTTGTATGGTCGTACTAACTTATTATTGACAATATTTTGTCATTTCTTATTAACTCAAATTTCAGTTATCCCAAACTGTTATATATATCTAAACTGTACTTATACAAGATTTTTACAAGTTATAAAAACATTGCGATTTGTCATTATCACTTAATCGGAATCTAACACCTGAAAAGAAGCCTTAAATTTTAAGCTAATTTCAATAGTAATTTAAATTTATTGCCGGTGAAAAACTTACTCAGAACCTTTGTGAATTTAAAATATGGAAATATGGCATCTACCAAAATTACTTGCGCAGAAAGCTCCATTTTTTCCAAAGAGGTATTTTAAAATTAATTCTCAATAAACTAGAACAATTTAACTGCACAGAAAAGAAATCAGTATTTGATATTCATATTTTAAAGAAAATCTCGATTTTAATTAACCTGGAGTATCTAAATTCGACATCAAAAATATTATTTGCAAAAGAATGGGCTAAATTTTTTTAAATCAAATTACATTCAACGAAATTGCGTACGAATCAAATCGAGCACGCCGCCCTCCATACCTTATCAGTTCGATCGAATATCAAGCGTTGCTAATATATTTTATGTAATGACAACAATTTTTTAAATATGCTTGCGAATACCTTATGCAAAATACACTCGCAGCAATCTTTCAGCATGGCTACGTTTGGAAAAAATCCATGTAAAGCGAGCAACGCCATTAAGAAAATTGTTTGTTAAGACAGAGAAGTAACGTTTATCAACTTATCGTATCGGTCATCTTTACTGCAGCATGAAATCCTATATTTTCCATTCAAGTTATTAGTTCGGGTCGAGTTTATGTCAGGTCAATGTTTCAGGTACAGGTAATCCAATATAAAAAATTATAATTTCAGTATTTGTTACTAGAAACCAAACGGAGAAATAATACTTGAAGTTAAATAGCGTAAAATACTAGTACAAATAATCAAAAATTGTGTCTTCTAGAATTCTATATTACATTTTTCAGTAAAAAATAGTGACAATAAATTTTTCATATTGGAATTGAATCTTCCATCCGGAGTGAACAAACCTTAGACTAATAAATTTAAACTTACAGTTGCGTATTCTTCTGTATTACTTTTAGTCGTTAGTTATTTTGGCAAGGTTAAACAGAAAATGAAAACAACAAAAATTTCATGAAAATATTGTCAATATGCCTTTATCATCAATTTAATTATACGTTTGCGGTCCACGTATAAATTGCCTTAGTTAAACAACTGATATGTCGTAAAGTTATTCAATCAGTTTTTTATTTTTTGAGTCCGCTAGGTTTGGCAAGGTGCATCCTTATTAAACAATATCTATGAATACGGCGCAAATATCCCAATATTGTACCTTTAAAAATGTTTTTATTGTGATATTTGTGTACATTGTTTATCAATCTTACTTACTGTTCTCGTATTTTGGCATGGTGTTTTTCATCAATGTTGGAGATGTCTGGTCAATATTATACAAATTTCACTTATCTTTGCCTCATAAATTGCCAGTTTTTCCTAGTGCGGGTAGAAAATTTACATCAAAGTGTTTGGTCATTAGAGATAGTTCAAAATTAAAGTAAAGTTAGAGACAGAATTCATCCGTTCCGTTGACCTATCCATCTTTCTGTATAATTTTAATTTATTAAGAAATACGTCCAACTCCGTTCATATTCGGTCTATTGATGAAAATTATATGCAAACTATCAAAATTGAATTTTCATTAAAAACGGGACGGAATGGAATGGATGTGTTGTGTCCCAGCAGTGTTAATACCCCAATTAACATAGTCGTGTGTAAATGACCGTCACTGAATCGACTTCACGATTATCAATGTTCATGTGATTAACACGACTATTATTACTTCCCATGAAATGATGCGAGTATAGGAATTTGGCTGTAAGTTCAGCAGAGCAGCTCTGCAAAGCAAATTGACCTATACATAAAAATATATCCGCGACTCGTGAAATGAAAACGGAACAAAAAGAACTACGTATAGTATGTGGTTGTCTATTGCCTTCAATATTTTTCATTCATTTAGTCATCGTTCGGTAAAATAAATGATAGCCTAACTAGATCACCTTCAGCAAGAAAGTTTATTATCTAATTTTACTTCAATGTGACTCAAAAAGTTAAGTTGAGAAATTTAAGTAAATACAAATATGTAAGGTAAGAAAGGCGGGGTAGAGTATTAACTGAATCTTACGACAAGTTTTGTTTTATTAGAAAAGCATTATTACATTCATATTAATTCCATATTTTTCTAATACTGCTCTACAAACATTAATCACAGAGAAAAATACACAGATCATTCATTCGGAACATATTTGGAAACAATACATAGATCTTTTATTGGGACCAAATTTTTGTTTAATAATCGACGAACTCAAATAAATCTGCCAAAAAACAACAAAAGTAATAATCTGCCTTCGGTTTTTAGTGGGCGCAATTCGGTCGAGAAATTGTGAATTCGTTTAAACATATTACAAGCATATTGCACCTCCAAAAAATTGTTGGTGAGCGACTTATACTTGGGTTCGTCGAATCACATTTTTCGAGGAACCCCAGGGTAAGACGCTGACCAACTATAGAAGATGCAATATGCTTGAATGCGAATTGACCAAATTGTGCTAATTGAAAATTGGAAAGCAGACTATTAATTTTTGTTGATTTTTGGTAGATGTGGTTTATTGGTGTTCGTCGATTTTCGGACAAAAATATATTCTCAATTGTGTTTTCTTATCTGTGCACTAATCTTATTGTAAAGTTGAAATGTATGCATGTTAGGCTTAGCGTAAAGCTCGTTTATCCAAATCAATGAAATTTTTTTCTGAGATAAAGAGTGAATTCCTTAGCGATATTCGCCATTTGTCGTTCTGATTTTTTTGGGTGAAAAAATTTTTTCTTTATCCGATATTTCGAAATAAAAAATTTTGATAATCGATTTCTGTACAACTTTCATGTTTGGTATTATTTCTTTCTGAGATTTATAATAAAAGATAATTTTTATATTATTTCCAACATTGTTTTTAAAATTTATGATCCAAAATTATTTTATAAAATTAAGGACAATGTGTAACTATGAAGTATTATGTACAAGGAATTATATTCTTCATTATTTCTAACCAGTAAATGATTTTGTATTCACAAAAATCACCTAAACTATTATGAGCGAGGATAAACGTTTATTACCAGATTGATTTGATTGTTCAAGTTTTGTGCAAGTTGTCAAGTTGACCGAACAAATGATAAGCTGTAGCATTTGGATGGGAATGTGTTGGGTTCCAATCTCAGGAGAGGCAGGATACAAACAAATTTTATGAAAATCGACGATGATCCACCTGGTAAGTCGAGGAAAATGCTTGTGTGATCTAAATCTCCAAACAATGCGTAACAAGAATGAGGCATATGTTTTTTTTCTTGGAACAAATCTAGGTTTTATTATATTTTCTATCGAAACTGGTTTGCAGAATCGTTTAGCTTGCCTTATAAGTAACAGTGGTCGAATGATAAATAATAATATGGGTCGTCAAGTATTTCCCTAATTGCCTTCGGTTGTTTCTTTCCTTGTCTTACAAATAAAACGGTTTTACGTATACTTAGAGATTATTTAATACGTTCCGTTCCGGACTCTATTGTCTCAGCCACAAGTACAAGGAATATATAAAAGAACGTTTTGTATTAGAAATCTTGCTATTTTCGCCCAAAACCTTTAAAATTTTATTATCAATAAATATTACCGAGGATAGTTAAATTTATTCTTTGTTTAAATTGTTGTTATTCATCAATAGGTCGTCAACTGAGTTTTAGATGGCGACCTGTCGTTTCAGTTTGAATTGAATCAATATTTAGAATGTGTTAATTATTTATTACTGTTCAAATCGATTTAAAAACTTCATAAATCTCACAATTAAATTAAATGTCTGAATTCATGAAATCGCAAATTAATATTGAACATAGACGGGATGGGATGACTGACGCATTAATGAGCTGATTGATTGCAAAAGATACTTAAATTTAATTTTCAGTTGATGTCCTACATATTAATGATAATCGTTATCAATTTATTGATTAGCGGCTTTACAGATTGGGGGTATGTATGTAAAAGAATTATAAAAAAAATCTTATCGGAGTTTATTTAGAGAGCACATGGAAATACGTAAAATAATTAATACACACACACACACACACACAGTTTCATGAGGTTAGGATGTCGACGGAAAAAATAAAATGATTTCTTTAAGTTCCCATAGCAATAAATCAATAACAATTTGCTATCTGAAAGATAACGTGAACTACTGTCGATTTTGACTATTGCGTGGGTAAATTATATAACTGAATAAAGATAATTGGACACAAATGTCATCAACATTTTTCTTTCATCGTAATTATTTTTCTCTTTACTACCGAACTAGGTAATCGTTTCTTCTTTTTTTCAACTTAAAATTTAATCCATTTTCTTGTTATCGATTTCTTTATATAAAATTTATATCTTATAATACTGGTTACTAAACAGGTAGTTCTCATTTATTTAAATACGGCATCATCCTTCAAGCAAATTTTATTTGATTTGGGAATGCAACTTTCTGCCTGACCTTCACAAATTACGTATGCATACTTCATACTTGGTTTTAATGTGAGCACACACGTCACACACTCGATGTTTGGTTTTTGCCAATAAAATTGATTCAAAAGTTTTAATTTTGTTTTGCCGAAATGGAAGGATGATCTCACTAATACTCGTTTATTGATATAATGTCTATATAGTTATATAGACAACGTTGTTTAGAGATTACATATGGTTAGACGTTAATAATTTTTTCGTATACGGACATGTTAGTATTAAATGCTACATGATACACTATAATTGCAGAGTAACTTAATTAAGTTTTAGATACCCACAGTCAAATTTAATAATTAGTGTTATGGCGCCATTTACAGTTAGTTAAATTCTATAACTATTTCATGTGCTAATAGTACTGTTGTCTAGTGATAAACACGTGACACTTGAATGAGAATACCATGTTTCTAATAACAAGAAAATTGTAGGATTCTCAAATGAGTGATATTCTAGGCTTTCCTATCATGTACGATTTCTAAATTTATCGATGAAAAGTGATATTTTATCTATTATGACTGCCCTAACATGATTAAGTTGTTTCTCAACATGTTGCCAAATGCAATAAATTGTGGAGCGCAGGTATGAAATTCGTTCATTAATTGTAATTGTCTCCGAGTTGTTTATGTCAAATTGGCAAACGTTAAATACGCAGCAGAGATAATGATGGATGACATATATACTTAACTCCTGTGATTCCTTATTTATGTTTCCTGGTAACGTATTCTGACAAACCGCGGAATTTACATCTACGCTAGATGCCCCCAATATACTTAAATTAAACTGACAAGGATATTCGATTCGGTCAATCATATTGTCACCTACAATTAAAACCTAGTTGTTTATGATTAATTTATGTGATTTAGCGAAAAAAGTGACTTTTGTGAGTCGTGCCATTTAGTATATTGTTTTAGAGATTATCGTGAGTAGAAATATCAAATGCATCATTTTGAAATAACGTCAAACTTTAAATGAGGTCGCCGAGCCTCCAATTCTCTATTTTGAAAAGAAGGCCAAACATTTGAACATCTTCGTTCCTTCAAATGAGTGTTATTCACTACTTAATTGCATTGTGGTGTGATTTGTGAACTTTTAACCATTTATTTAAATTTTGACAGAATTAACAGGATATTTGAGGAACGGATACCTCAAATATGCTGTTAATACTGCCGATATAAAATATTTTTATTGTTGCTTATATTTTACAACAGGAACTTCGGAAATTGCAAATGTTATCCTCAATTAGGCATTCGTATGTATTCTTGGACAAACCACAAACTCTCGAGTATACCTCAAAATATGGTTCACAGAATTTTTGTTTAAGTAGCTTAAAGAATCAAATTTTGATCGGTTAGAACAAATCAAGTTTAGCTAGATAGCTAATGAGTTTTCCAAAATTAGGAAAATAATTCCACCTATTTCGAATAGTCTACTTCTGATTAGGTTTCAAAGTTAACTGATTAATTTTGTGAAAATTGTGCTCATGAAACAAATAATTTTTTATTAGTAAATACCGGACAAGTGGTGCAGTGGTTAAAGCTTCGGCTCTTGGACCGGGAGGTATTGGGTTCAAATTCAAATCCCACCAGAGGCTTGGATGCAAAGTGAATTTACGTTATCGATTACGATCGGTGATGTTAATAAACACAACTAAGACCCTCTGTTGAAGTGCAAAATTCAGCGCCGACCCACCGTTCATGTCAATGTACAGGTTGACATGGAGCTTGCAATGCGCAGGTGGTAACTGTAATATGTGTGAATGGGTGGTGTGTGCGTGAATGAAAAAGGGGGTATTAATTGACCTTCAAAGGACATTAAATCCATTGAATAATTAATATTTTCTTTTTTTTTAAAAAAAGTAATTGATTCAAAATTTCAAAAAAGATGTTTTCGAAATCTGTATTGTGAATCTAACCTAGTTATTGCACTTAAAAAGTTTTATGACAATAGTCAATAACTACCTGATACTGAACTATATTTGCTAGCGGATGGGCGTCAATAAACTATAATTCAAAAATATTTTCGGTTTTTACACATTCAGGAGTCAAGAATACTACTTCAGACAACATTTTGGAAATAATGTTTAACCAGCATTGTTTTGCCAACGCCAGAAATCTTGCTAAATATTTCCATCCAAAATCCACAGCCATCAAAAACAAGAATAGAGAGCTCAG
This sequence comes from Nephrotoma guestfalica, assembly GCA_963691935.1. Taxonomy (NCBI): domain Eukaryota; kingdom Metazoa; phylum Arthropoda; class Insecta; order Diptera; family Tipulidae; genus Nephrotoma; species Nephrotoma guestfalica. The sequence goes on along the minus strand of OY829914.1, from coordinate 263,281,373 downwards.
AACTACTCATGCATCTAGACCAGGAGCTCTGTTGGCATAGAATGCTTGCCAGAATTATTCCTCTGAAAGAAAATATCATCGGTGACTATCAATGTGTCTTACGCCCCAATCGATCAAGTACTGAATAATGTTCACGCTAATAAAGATTCGTGAAAAATGTTGGGAATACGACATAACCATTCACCAACTCCACATACTCGTAGACTTTCAACAGGCATATGATAGCATGGAATTCCGGAGAAGCTTTTCTCTCTTTATAGGAAGGAACAGTATCTGACCCCTTCGAAATAACATCTGGTGTACGACAGGGAGAAGCACTAGCGCATGTGCTGTTTAATCTGGGACTGGAGTACGTAATAAGGAAAAGTGGTATTAAAACCGCGTTCCATATTTAATTAGTCAGACCAAATTCTTGGATATGCACAATGATATCGTGCATTTTAAGGAGCTTTTAGGAGCCTTTCTTCAGCAATTCTCGGAGCAAACGACTAAAACTTTGACAACGTGGAAGACTTTAAATATCTTGGGCCAATTAGAACATCTACAAATGATATCCAGACAGATATCAAATCTAGGTTGTTGCGATTAAAATATCTTTCGCACTTGTGTAAACTTTACAAAGCACTTATAAGACTAGTGATAACTTTCGGAAGTAAGAGTTAGTCTTTGAACACCAACGATTACTATCTACATTTGAGAGGAAGGTTATCCGATCCATTTATGGTCCAATTAAGGTTGAGAACAACGAATATTGGATTCGAATGAACCACGAAATTTAACATCTCCTTGGAGACTGATATATCAGGTTTATTAAATCCAACCGAGTTAGTTGGATGGGCCACGTTGAAAGATCTGCGTCAAAACGTCAGATAAGAAATCCGGTGAAAACCAAAACTAAGCTAGTGTGACGACGTCGAAGAAGAGCTACGAGAGAGCAAACCAGCATTTGCGGGAAGATTTGCTTTTATTTTTCAATTCGAAGAAAACTGTTGAAATTTATCGATTGATTTCAGAAACACGGGGATTAAACAAAATAGATTTAAATCGTGATTACTGGTTTCTACGCTTTAAAAAGTCGTGATTCCGACAAGAAAGACCTAGTCATCCTGCCGTCAAGGCCAGCCGAAAAGATCGAAAATAGAGAATTAGAGACGTTACCAGATGGAGCTACAGTTTCCCCCGTAAAATCGCCTATGTAGGCGTTGCAAACGGATTGAACGCGTGGGCGATGGCCGCACTATTTATTATGACAAATCATTGTTAATTACACAACAAATGACGTGAAAATGTGGAAAAGTTTTAATTCTGATTGTTTTTTTTATCAATTATCGTAGATAAAAAATCGAATATCCTCGAACAAATTTCCCTAAGTTTTTTCCGAATGTATCACGCATTTTCAGGCAATATAGCTAAAATGTAATTGAAGAAAACGATAAAGAACTTTTAAAACAGGAAAAACTAACTTCTAAGATCTAGAACAGGAACGCACATTTAATTGCTATTGGCGAAAATTGTTACAAACTTGATTATTATATTACGAGGTTGAAACTGCTTTCAGAACGATACTAATTATGAAAACAGAAAATTTTTATATTAAAAATTTAAAAAAATAACTCATTATTTTACGTAAGTTTTAATTGCATAATTAATTTTTAATTTTTTGTAAAATATAAAATTTTTTAAATACTATAAAATATCTTTATTTAACTCAAAAAAAAATTATTTTCTTCTCTTTTTCTATTAAAACGCCCAGGCGCATTATTTGAATTGGCGTTAAATTCGAAACAATTAATAATTGGCTCCATTTTCTAAAAACGGTTTTTAAGCTCTCGAATACAACGTCTAGGTGCTTTTTACGGGAAGACAGTAGTGTAAAACGTTCATCTATTTCAAGGTGGTTTCTAGAATGCTTTGTTAGAAATTATTTTATTAATTTCTTGTTCAGCAATAATTTCATCGGTTCAGCCTTTTTTCGAAATTATTCAATGATTTTTGATTATTTCTAATTTCTTTTAGTCGAAATTTGATTTTTAATTTCATATTTTCTTTGTTCATAGACTAGCACTAATTTTTCCCCACGAACACGTAATTACCCTAAATTGGACTAACAAAGTTGCAAAGTTTCGTTTTCTGCTGCACTTACCCAGTCCCTAAAACGAGATTCGCCTTTAAACCAGCAGATCTGATTTTAAATAAAAATATCGAATCTTTCGTCCGTTAAATTCACCTAAATATTTTCGCTTTATTCTACGAATAGTTTATCGTTTCACATTTCGGACGGAAAATCAGGAAGAAAATTTAACCTTCCTCGATGAAATAATTTGTAGATATAAGTTAGTGATATACAAATGTTTGCATCTCTGGCATTATATGTCCATTAGTCCAGCTCAGAAAGACACGCCCTTGTCCTTGTAAGCAAGAACTATTTAAATAATTTCTCTTATTTAGATTGAGTATACTGATAGTACTAGCTCCATTAGGATATATCTTACCGTGCCTAATTTAGACTAAAATATTTAGTGTTTTACAACAACGTGCTGAATGAACAAATTTTAATCGGTGATAAGATAACAAAAATGTATACACGTTTAAAAAATAAATCCCTTTTCACTCAAAGATAACAGTCAAGCATGTGTTTTTTTTAATTTGAATCACTCTACATGCTAATCTTATAAAAAATATGGCGGCAACTGACCCTAAAACAAATTTTTTATCAGTAATGTAAAATTGTTTATTAAATTTTTCGTCAATGTAGTAATTTGGTAAAGACAAGTTACACGCTAGGTAAACTCCAAGAAGTTGACAAGTACCAGAAAAAATGTACTCTTATCATTAATGAGAAAACACATGATTAATTATTAACCGCGACGTAATTTAAATTACGTTTAAAACATTTTGGAGGCAAATGCTGTGTAATAATCTATTGCGCACAAGAGTCGTTTACTAACAATTTTTAGTTACAATTTGCAAAAATATTTCTAAAATGTTTACGTAACCAAAACAAGAAACGTATTTAATAAAGTTTTGTATATGATATTGTTATATAAATACTAATTTAAAAAGTGTGCATACAATAAAAATCTAACAGAAATTGGTTAGAAACAGTATACTGTATTAAGCCATTATAACCTTACCCAATATTTCAATCAACCATAACCGTTTACATCACACTTGAAATACTCAAAACAAACGAGTAAATAATAAAAGTCTGACGACATGCACACATCCAACCTTATGATTAATATCGTAGCTACATAACATTGACACTAGACTCAAGTCACACTAGGAAAACATATTTTTTCTAACAATTTTCTTTTACTACATATCTTCTTATTTTTGATCATCACTCATGTTTCGTTTGCCGTATTTTGTCACTTAAAATCTTAGATGTTCAATGTACTACTACTAATAAATGAAATTTTTTGCACACAAATTGTATAAGAAGAATATCATCATCGAGTGGAAAACTTGGAAAACATTTAAAATTTACTCAGTTTAATTTTTTGTTTTGCTGCTGTACAGATGTTTTATACAGAGAAAGAGAGATTGGCCAATATCCAATTCACAATTTAAAGAAAAGTTAAAAATTTGACAATTTCTCTTGGTATGTTTCGCTGTTTAAAATGAAAATGTAAATCAAAAATAACAAACAGTGAAAAATTAAAAATAAATTTACGCTAATTTGTTGTTTTTTTTATTATTTATATATTTTACGGTTATACAATTACTTTTCAATCTGAAACAGTTGTAATATTGTATTGTCTAATATTGTAAGTAATATGAAGAAAATACCACGCTACAATACAACATATTAAAATTCGATAAATATCGGTAATTATGCACTTATATAGCATAGATAATTCGACTTAAGAAACAATTTGAACCGCTTTAGTTCATCCAAAAATTATAATTTATCTAAAAGCAATTAACGGAATCTTGAAACGTTTCGTACTTAACAATTTACTTAAAATCAATTTATATAACACAATTGAAATAAAATAAATTCGTCTTAAACGATTCGGACCATTAAGAAGTACAACCTTTTAAACACACACTATATTCACTTTGAATTTCACTCATAATTTAGAAATTATTACTCAAAATTCAAATAAATGTTTTCTTTACTTAATTACTTTATTAAACACAAGGCCATCAATAAGGTAAATTGATAATAAGTAGGTAAGTACGAATCCATTTTGAAAATATGCAAAATAGATTACGTTAATAATGCATTTTTTTGCTTAATTAAAAAAATTAAATTAAAATTAAAGTTTTTCTGTCATATAATTTTTTGATCGAATTAGTGTTTTTCTGTATACTACTTGCGGAAAACGTAATAACTACTTGTGCCAACGTGTATTGGCGATTTTCAACGATGTAGCTGATGAACAAAACGCTAATTGCAGTTTGCTATGAATCAAGGGGGATCTAAACTAACAAAGGGTTTGATAATTCTTCTCCCTAAAGGAGACGTAGAAAGCACTGGGTGCTTTCAGGTCCCCTATCATGAGTAGTGAAATGATCACCAATTTAATTTGAAAATTTCATTGTGCTAAACATTTTCATAACGTTGGCTCCGATTTTACTCAACATGTTCCCAACTGTTGGGTGCCCTGAAAGCAGCGCCCAATGCTGCCCTTATCATTATTTTGACTAAGAATCGTTATTAAATATGATCATTGTTTTTAGTTAGTTTGAAAGGATTAATAGGGAAGATTTTCAAAAAATTATTATACGTTTACGAGACTAATATGTCTGTCACGCTCAAGTTTTCTTAAAACAAAAACATTGAAATATACATCTAATTGGGTACTGCTATGTCCTATTGAATGCTTTCATATCCTTCTAATAGTCAGTCGTTGTCATAAGGTGCAAATGTCCAATAGAATTTTAAAGTATTTGTTGTAATTTATTTTAACTATAAACGCGTTACTTTTGGAAGTGCTATTGAGATGATTTAGCGTGAAATATAAACGACTAAATTATACAAACCGTTAACCCGCAATATGGTTCATAAAAGAAGAAAATGATATCGGTAATGGCTCCGTTTCTTACTGGAACCACAACGTCGGATTGTCCTCAACAGCTCGTCTTAAAAGAACTTCGATTGTCTTTCTATATTGCGTAAATTAAATTACCGACGGTATGCTCTATGCTCTCTGCTCTATGCTAACAATGACTGATCGCCTGTCGAAGTGGAGAACTCATGGGCATAATATAGTTTGGCATGAAGCTATGCAATGCTCAGATGGTTATATACGAAACTCGAACCTATAGCTGTACGTCCTCGAATTGGTTGGGAAACGGTGGAAAGTAAGGACGGGAAAAGCGTACCCCGAAAGAGTTGGGAGTGCCTAGGCCCCCAGAACAGTATAAAGATAAAATAAAAAAAATAGTTTAGAGTTATAACTAAAAACTGGATGCTCGCGATATTTTTATGGTAGCCGTTCTCAGAACTTTACCTTTTTTTGTAGTATAAAATAAAAATTTACATGAATGATCCCTTACTTGTTCATATTAATTTGTACATATTAGAAAATTAATATCGTAGAATTAAGGGTAAATTAAATTTCTTAATTCCATGGTCGTTTATTCAATCAATAATATTCGACCTTCCAATCAAAGATACATTAATAACACGGAATGATGATTAGTAGAAAATAAAAACATCGTTTGCTCATTCATGTCGATTTGAATTTTATAAAATTATTGTTGTATTATCCTAGGATAGATTAAATTGCTAAATTCCATCGTCAAATATTCTAAGTTCTGAAGTCCGACCTACCTAATTAATGCTGCACACATGACATCGGAAATAAAAAGCACCAATCAAATTTCGTGAAATGTTTTTTGCACCGCCTACTAGTTCCGCACTCGAGTTGAAACATTTTTAACTTTATTGTTGTTTTAATACATTGGGCGCGTTCAGGACTGCCAACTGTTGGCATCATGATTAGTGAAATCATCGCCAATTTGGCTTTAATTTTACTCAACATGTTCCCAACTGTTGGGTGCCCAGAATGCGCCCATTCTGTGCGATACTGTGAAATTTATGCCTCGCTCACTCCCGATCTTATATACGCAGACACATTTCTAAGAAAATGTACATATGTATGTCGTTATGCTGCGTACCATCTAAAAAGTCATGTTCGTATCATCATCACCTATTTTCTGAGAACGTCATACTAGGTCATTTAGATTTACAGTTTAATTTTGTGATGTTAATTGTTTTGTACTAAAGTAAGTAAATTACTATTTCACCTTGCTCAAGTTACCGTGAACTATTCTTTCGTCAACAAGGCTGCTTGTTTAATTTTATTCTAGTTAGCCGTTTTTTATTTCTGAGCAGTGGCACTATTCCGGCTTTCCCTGTATTTTTATAACATTTTCGTGTGAATTGATTTTTTCTGGTCTACTGATCGAATCAGTTTGGTGTAAATCAAAATTTTATGGAACGGTTTGTCCCCATTAAAATTTGTTTACGAAAATATTTTTCTTAATTCCCTATTTCCACGGAAAGCCAGAATAGTGCCACAGAGCTGAATTATATTTTGTATCGCTTAACCATTTTATTGATGCAATAAAATTTTTTGATCTTCTAGTAAAATAATATGCAGTAGTGGGCATGATTTTAGAATGACAAAATGAATGCTGCGTTAACTTATTTGTGGTCTTCCTACAAGAACAAACTTAGTAAACATAACATTTTCTGTTCCAGGATAGTCCTCGTTCATTGCGTAAAATGAAGATTTTATAATCGATCGATTGAATTTAATTCAATTGTAATTTAGAAACTATATGGGGTTAACTATATAGTCCTGGTACTTTTCCTAATAATTTAGTAAACAGTTTGTGGCGTATTTGGCTTTCTGAGCGAGAGGACGCTTTATTCGAAATTTTCGTCACAACATTAAAAATTTCGAAAATGTGGAACATAAATTACAACTGCTAATCGGCTATCTTTTCTATTAGGATGCTATAAATCGATTTAATGGTCTTGCTCTAAAAGCTCACTCCTATTTTGTAAGCTTATTTTCTTAAACTAACATTCTTTTTTCTTTATTAGCTTACAATAGTTAACATTAAATTTTGTTACACAACACACATAGTGTTGTAAGTAATATTCATATACATATACTCTTAATAGTGTTGTAAGTAAAATTCATGTGAATGATCCTATTTGTTGTTCATATCAATTTGAACATAAGAGAACATTGTATCGTAAAATGAAGAGTAAATTAAATTTTTTAATTCCATGGTCGTTTATTTAATAAATAATATTCGACCTTCTCCAATCAAAGATACATTTTTAAAACAAGAGAATGTAAGACATTTGCTTGAGGCACCTTTAGTTGAAACTAGGAACTAAACTAAAAATAATAAAGTTTTTGGATCAAATATTTATTTCCGGTCGTGTGTTTAGACGAATTGGTTTTAAGTACATACTCCTACTGTTAGGTGACATAACGTTAGACGCCGAGTACCGCTTCGATGATTCGAATGATATTTATCATAATAACGAATAGAATTCGATTCCACTTTCTTTCGAAGTACATCTACGGCTCTCTAAACCGTTTTTTCGTTTACTATAACTTTGCAGACCGAAAATTCGTAAAATTTTAAAAGATCATTTTATGTTGTCAAATGTCATAGGGTGGAAATTATGGTATGAAATGAAGTTGGAAACTACCGATTTCGAAATGGTGGTACAAAATTTTTTATTTTTTAGTCCTGTTTTGTCCAATACATAATTTAGTAAAATTATTTTTAAATCAATTTACATATTTTCGATTGAAGCCTTATTTCTAATCGAAAGGGCTTTTCTTAATTGTTTCCGAAACTTTAATTTTTTTTAAATGAATAAATTGTTTATTTTACGGCAAGTGGAAGAGGCTTCGATATTCTTTTTGTGTAGGGCAATAAAATTCGATTTAGCTTTACAACTACGTTGTGTGATTAGTTTTCTTAATTCTTCTTAATATGCAATTCAAATAACATTTCAAAGATAGTTTCGTGTTATAATTAAAAAACTGGATGGTTGCGATATTTTTATGGTAGCCGTTCTCAAAACCTTCACTTTTTCTCATAGTATAAAATAAAATTTCCATGAATGAGCGGGCCCTTACTTGTTCATATTAATTTGTACATATTAGAAAATTAATATCGTAAAATTAAGGGTAAATTAAATTTCTTAATTCCATGGTCGTTTATTCAATCAATAATATTCGACCTTCCAATAAAAGATACATTTTTATAGCACGGAAAGATGATTAGTGGAACATAAAACACATTCTTTGCTCGCTCATTCATGTCAATTTTGAATTTTATAAAATTATTATTGTGAATCCTAGGATAGATTATATGTCTAAATTCTATCGTCAAATATTCAAAGTTCTGAAGGCCGATCTACCTGATTAAAGGTACATTTCTAAAGAAATATATATGTCCTTACGCCACGTACCATCTAAAAAATCGCATTCATGTTCGTATCATCATCACCTATTTTCTGAGAATGGTCATACTAGATCAGATTTTGTGATGTTATAATGGTTATAATTATTTATTTTGTATTTAATTAGTCAGTAACTACTTATGCTTGATTGATTTCAATCTAGTTAGCCGTTTTTTTATTTCTGACCAGTGGCACTATTCTGCCTTTACCTGGGATTAGGGAACTTGAAAAAATATTTCCATGGCATTTTCGTTTGAATTGTATTTTTCTGGCCTACTGGTTCAATCAATTTTGTGTAAATATTTTCTAAACAAAGTTAAGACTGCGGTCCAATTTGTGACTTATTTTGTAGAGACTGACTGAAAGTCTACAAATAGTCTCTTGTCGAATAGACTTATTGGGAACTTGCTTGAATTATTTTGAAGAGTTACCAGTTTGGGCACAATCCTCGCGTAAAAGTCAAACAAGCCTACAGAAGTTCTAGCCGACAGGAGGCTTTTTGTAGACTTTCAAATAAGTCAATCTCCACAAAATAGGTCTCGAATAGGACCACAGTTTAAATGGGAAATAATTTGTTCCCCAATCAAAAATTTTAACGTTGTAAACTCCCAGGGAAAGCTAGAAAAGTGCCAACAGAGCCGAATTATATTCTGTATCGTTTATCCATTTTATTGAGGAATAATTGATGGTCTAACATTTTTTAATCTTCTAATAAAGTAATATGCAATAGTATGGGCTTGATTTTGAAATGACAAATTCAATGCTGCGTTATCTTATTTGCGAAAGAATAAACTTAGTAAACATAACATTTTCTGTTCTAGGATAGACCCTCGTTTCATTGCATAAATCGACGATTTTATAATTGACCGATTGAACTTAATTATATTTTAATTTAGATAACTATGCAGGTCCATATATTTTTATAGAATTGGTGTATCATACCTACACAAATTGTTCTCTTTTTACAATGTCACGATTTTGATCAAATTAGATTGATTATCAATAGTTTTATTCGGTCGATGTGTTATGTTCACTCTATATGTACTTTGGTAATCGCTCAAAATCTGTACAGGGGGTAAATTTGTGTTCCGTAAAAATATGAAAAGGAAATGTTAAATTTAAAATTACGTGCAAATAATTGAAATTAAGAGTGTTAATGAAAAAACCTTCAGTTTCATTATTTCTTGAGGCGCGAATTGGCCTTCTGGCCTTAGTAGTTGAAACCTAAAGGTAATGGCAAATCGAATTGTTTGTTGTATTGGTGGTCTTTTCCCCAACCTTATATATCAATTATTTGAAGTTCTCTTGTTTCCTTTTTTCCGATTTTTCTGAAATTGTTTTTAAATAAAATATCGTTCAACTATTATGAATCGATGATATTAGACGAGCGATTTTTTTTTTTTAAGAGTTCATACCGGTAACTAAAACACTTATCTTTTTTGTGCAATCTCCAATTTCTGGCCACAATTGAGAATAGTTATAAAAAGAGAATAGTTATTCGGAAGTCGCTGTTAGTGAAAGTGTGCAGATTGTGAAGACTGGACTTGGCGAATACGCTTCGTATAAATAAACATAACATTCCTATGATTTTAGAAGAAACATGAAATTGACCTATTAAGCAATATATGATAAATCACTATAAATGGAAGCAAATCGGATTCGTTTTATTTTTTATTAAAGACATCATTGTATCATAAAATTTAATAATTACCGTTTAAAACATGCTCTTATATCAACGAATGGCTGATTTAGTATGTTGTAGATTAAAATACATATTTAAAATATTTTATTTATAAGGATTTTCAATGTATATAAACATTTAAAGAACTAAATAAATATACCCTTACCTAAATTTTCTAATTGTCTAGCAGTCCAAAATTAGGGAGAAAATAAAAACAACGGCCAAGACAAATATTGATCCCGGAGTTCAAGAATTAAATGGTCTATTTCTCCTCCGAACTTGAAATTTAGTAGACGAATTGCTCGATCGCTGGAAAAACTAATTATGCATTATATTTTGCATACGATTAAATTTTAAATCTGGGAAAACGTAGATCATTTAATTGTTGGAATTTTTCAACATGTATCCATTGAAGTTGTATGACTTTTATAAAATGCAATAATTCTGATAACTGAGATTTTTGTGAGCCATATACCGTAAAAACCATTTATTCTGCCTAAGTTGGGTATAATTCACAACAGTTAAAACTTTTCAAAAATAATGAATGATTTATGCGCTTCGCCGACCCTCTGCAAATGATATGGTTACAGGTTAGTTAGCTACGCATGATTTGCTCAACTTTTTCTTAAATCTTAAATCTCGGCCAAAGTAACATGGGAACATTTTATAGGCTTTGATTTGATAAATGCGAATATTGAGTGCTCACAATTTTAAGTTGGTGCTCCTGGTATGTTTCCGGTGGAATGCTGATCAACAATACATAATTATAGAGTTTATTCTCCTCATTTATTAGTTTTTCTTGATAGACAGAGACTAGCAAAATTTTATTTTTGTTCACCAGTAAATTACAAAGAACTTGAAATCTCAAATTTCAAAATATCGGGGTAAAACCAGCAACTCAGAACTTTTATCCGCTTCTTTCTCTCTACTTAAATAGAAGTGATTTCATTGCATTAAGGTTCAGTTGTAAATACTCTCTCTTCAGCTCCCTCCGTAGAGGGATTTTGCCACTTCTGTTGTAGTCCTCCAACTGTCTTGATTCATCGCTCGCTCCCTCCATTCTTATTATTCGCAGATCTTGTTCGTCGTTCTCGCACGGGCTTAGCCTAGGTCGTCATCTGCAACGTATCACGACCGGAGGTTGATTGATTATTTTTCGTATACTTGTGTGGAATGATTATCTTTCAAAAAATAATCCAATATCGATGGTCTTTTGAGTGCTTTGTGCGAGCTCACACGACTGCCAAATGTATTTTAATCGCAAGAACTTTGACTTATAGAAGACTCGAAGGTCTGGTAGCTATGTGGAGTTTTATTCGCGAGTTTCAACAAAGTAGCGTTTCGTCATCAGTTCACCTCAACGACTCTTAGCAAAGATGTTTCTGTGAAAACAAGGGCTTATCAATTCTCGCCTCTACCTTACAGATGGTTAAATGTATTAAACTGACTATGATAAGCCCATAACATTTGCATATCTAAGAATATGCACTGCGAACCGTCAATATTAATTTTCCTTACTACTTGATCAAGCAACAGATGTAAACAGCATGGCGTCAGTGTATCTCCTAGTATTTCAAATATTATTTCGAGCTCAGATAATGTCCTCTCCACTACATTTCTACATATTTTCATTGATGTTGTTAGTTTACAGAGCCAAACTTCTCTGGTATTCCTAGACACAGCCTTACTGAACACAGCCTACTTTTTGCAGTGGGCTGCATATTGCACTCCCAACGTTTTCCAAAAATACTCAACAAGAAACACTGAGCAGTGAGTCATCGATTACAGCGAAAGTCACACTGATAGATGTTTTCAACAAGGAGAATGAACAATATAAGTGTTTGTTTTAGTGGTTCAACAGAGCACGTCAATTTCCTTATTTGATATGGTCGCCTTTCTGACATATCGAGGGTGGCCTTCTAATACTTGCGCTTCTTTTATCGGAGCATTTTGGTGATGTTTTTCCTGGTGTGAGGATATTCCGTTATTTGTTGTGTCTGGTCCTAGTGTTATAAGCGAACCATTTTTCAAAATCGATTTTCGGTGCGTTAGTTGGCAGTACTGGGCGTCGAACCAATCTTCATTGGGCGATTTTAGTGGTGTTCCAATTGTATTTATTTGCTGATGTGCCAATTCTGGCTGATTGGATATTTAGCCACTTTTTTTGGATGTTTGATGAAGGTTTGTGGTTTCAGTGTTTCTGTCTAGACCGAAGCTGCTTGCTGGTAATAATGTAGTGAGGTTTATTTTTTTAGTGTACAGATATTTTAGTGGACGGTCGTCTTTGCTTGTCTGTTACATGTGGGTGAAATTTTTTATATTGAACTCGGCGACGCTATATGATCTAAAGTTAGTTATGAGACATTCCACCGGCCTCTTCGACATCATGACATGTTCAATTTGATTTTCTGTTGTTTCATCATTCGATTGTTTGTAACTGTGCTAATTTTCTTATGTTAAAAGAAAGCACTCGATACGACCGTATGTTATATATTATAGTGAAATATGTTAGTTTATACGTTCGGTACGTCCCAACGGCCATTGATTAGTGAAAATGGTTCCATTTTGCAAATATCAAAATAGTGTGCTCTGGTGGTCCAGAATATTTAAAGTTTAATTTTGTTGTAGTACCGTCACTAAAAACGTTAATCTTCTTCCAGTTATAAGAATCTATAAAATTCAAGGTTTCTTTCAATATGTATAATATATATTCACCCCTGTTCAATATAAGGTTCAGGAAGTCATTATTATTTACAATATATTAGTTTGGTGTGGGTATATGATACTCAACAAACTTCGAGCAATTTTGTTTTGCATAACTTTTTTTTTTGTTTTAATTGACTTAATTTTCGTAAATCATTTCTTACTTCAATCTTGTTAAACAATACATTTTATTGTTTTGGATGTGGGTGAGACAAATTTGTAATCTGAATGATTTTTGATGACGTAGCTGCAGTTCCTTACTGCAGGAAAATTGCAAATTTGAAAATCTAAAAGATTATCACTTTCAAGTAAATACGCTCCTCAAAATGTTACATTGTTTGAACAAAAAGTTCGATCTTGTTTAATGTCCATTACGAGTGATTGTACTTACATAATCAGAATAAAGTTAATATTAAATAGCGGGTCTGCCGGAAAATTTTTCATAGAGTACGATAAGCATGATTAACATGAACGCTTTTCTTACTTTCGCATTCTAATGTTTTTGTACTACAGTAATATAGACTCTGGAGTCTATTTGAGGAAGTGCATGTTATTAAGCGTGATAACCTTTGCGATTTTTGTTAGTAGCATCGTTACTAATTTAATTCTTTTCTTCTTTGTTTTGCAGGAAATAATAACAAAAAGAAACTAAACAACAATAATATTAATAGTACCAACAACAATAACAGTAGTAATGTAACATTAACAAATGGTCATCACGTGGAGTCGACCGGCATCATCGATGAAAAAGAGGCAACACTATCCACCGAAAATACTGCTGCTGAACAAACAACAGACAATAATGATGCGACTGATAAAACAGAAACCCTGTTAGATGGGTCCGACCTCGATGGCTCACAAGAAAATGAGTGTACAGTGACGATAATTAGCCCTGGTGCAGAACCTCTCAACATAAAATTGTCCAGTATGGAATTGGTGCAGGAAATTCATCAACTTCTAATGGACCGTGAAGATACATGCCATCGAACATGCTTTTCACTACAATTGGATGGTGCAACTTTGGATAATTTTGCTGAGCTGAAAAATATTGAAGGACTTAAAGATGGTTCGGTAATAAAAGTGGTTGAAGAGCCGTATACAATGCGTGAGGCACGAATTCACGTGCGTCATGTAAGGGACATATTAAAATCGCTTGATCCATCGGACGCGTATAACGGGATGGATTGTGGATCATTAACATTTTTGCAACACATTACGGGAGGTGATCTGCTTGAAAAGAAAAAAACACGTCCAGATTCTGTGGATTGTACCCCACCAGATCATATAATGCCATGGTCGAAAGACCGACCTGTGTTACCACTGCAACCGGGCATCAAAAATAATAAAACGCCTCAGCCACTTAAAATTCTAACAACATCGGCTTGGAATCCGCCACCCGGACCTCGTAAATTACACGGTGATCTAATGTATTTATATGTTGTCACACTAGAAGACAAACGGTTTCATATATCAGCGTGTCCACGAGGCTTTTATATAAATCAATCCACCGATGAAGTATTCAACCCAAAGCCAGAAATTCCTTGTCATTTAAGCCACTCGCTCATCGATTTATTGTCCCAAGTATCGCCCACATTTAAACGGTATTTCAATCAAATGCAGAAAAAGAGAACTCAGCGTCATCCATTTGAACGGGTCGCCACACCATATCAAGTATATTCCTGGTGTTCACCATCGTTGGATCACACGATCGATGCGATACGAGCCGAGGATACATTTTCATCGAAATTGGGATATGAGGAACATATTCCTGGCCAAACCCGAGAATGGAACGAAGAGTTACAATCGACAAGAGAATTGCCAAGAAGTAAATTACCTGAGCGATTATTAAGAGAACGAGCTATATTTAAGGTACATAGTGATTTTGTAACAGCGGCAACTCGTGGTGCTATGGCGGTAATAGATGGTAGTGTGATGGCCATTAATCCAGGCGAAGATTCAAAAATGCAAATGTTCATATGGAATAACATTTTCTTCTCGCTTGGATTTGATGTTCGCGAACATTACAAGGAATTGGGAGGAGATGCTGCGGCGTTCATTGCTCCACGTAACGATTTACACGGAGTTCGTGTCTATAGCGCCGTTGACATTGAAGGTTTATATACATTAGGAACAGTGGTAATAGATTATCGTGGTTACCGGGTAACCGCCCAATCAATCATCCCAGGTATTTTGGAACGTGAACAAGAACAATCAGTAGTCTACGGTTCAATTGATTTTGGTAAAACAATCCTAAGTCACCCAAAGTATTTAGAATTGTTAAATAAGGCGGGGAGCCATTTAAAAATTTTACCTCACTCGGTTTATAACGATAAAGATGAGGTGATCGAGCTGTGCAGTTCCGTCGAATGTAAAGGAATCATTGGTAACGATGGTCGATATTACATTCTCGACTTATTACGCACGTTTCCACCAGATGTAAACTTTTTAAAATTAGAAGGCGTTGCTCTAAGTGATGAAGTCAAATCGATGGGATTCCCAATTGAACATAAACATAAGCTATGTTGTTTACGGCAAGAGCTTCTAGAAGCATTTATTGAAGACCGTTACATGATGTTTGTTAATCATGCAGCATTTCATTTGAAGCAAGCAAACATCATGCGCAAAACACCGGCTGCTCCAGCTAAAACCGAACAGATCCAATCTAAAGAAGAAGTAGAAGCAGCTAAATCAATAGAATCTAAACCGGATGAGACCAAAACTACAGAAGATGCCGTCGAAACCGAAAAGAAGTCGGAAAAAGAAACAGAGGAAGTCGATAAAAAATTGGATGAGGCAAAGAAAATGATGGAATCTATTTCCGATAATTTAAATATCGATGAAAAACAAACCCTATTGAGTAAGGAGGTTGTTAAAAAAGCTAGTCAAGCGGTTGGTTCCCTAAAAGATTTCGAATTTGACATTCGTTTTAACCCGGACGTATTTTCGCCAGGTATCCGTCATGTAGATGACGTAGATTCCGCAAATTCGTTAAATAAACAAAAGAAATTGGTACAGGATGCGGCTGAATTTTTATTGCTCCGACAGATTCCTATTTTTGTAAATGAATGCCTCGATCATACTTCGGCTCCGATGGATGGTGTCACATTATCTGAAGCTTTACACAATCGTGGTATTAATATTCGATACCTTGGGAAAGTAACACAACTGCTATCAAAAATTAAACAACTCGAATATTTGCATAGCATTGCTGTGTCAGAACTAATCCTCCGTGCCGCAAAACATATTTTCACTCAATACTTACAAAACACCGAAACCATAAATTTATCTATGGCAATCAGCCACTTCTTAAATTGTTTCATAACATCGTCCACCTATAATGTGACCGCACCACAGTACGGCCTCGACGAATTGCACAAAATTACTACGGGCTCAAATGCAAATCGTCGCAATAAAAAAACTTCTAACACAAATGGTGCAAATGGTCGCCGAAATAATTCAAAATATTCACAATCAACAAATGACACAAATAATTTGGAATGGTTACAGCTCACCCAAAAATCGTTATGGTCTCAAATCAAAAAAGAGCTTAAGGCATATTGGGATTTCGAGTTGCAAGCCGATACCGTAGACGCATCGTGCGAACAATATAAAATTCAAAAAATTAGTTTACTGCGGTCGTTCTGTTTGAAAGTTGGCCTACAAATCCTATTACGTGAATATAATTTCGAGCCAAAAAATAAACCAACATTCAACGATGATGATATTCTCAATGTGTTCCCGGTTGTGAAACATATCAACCCGCGGGCAACCGATGCATATAATTTCTATTCAACGGGTCAGAATAAAATTCAGCAGGGTAAATTTAAGGATGGCTTTGAATTGATTAGTGAAGCATTGAATTTATTGAATAATGTTTATGGGGCTATGCATCCGGAGAATGCACAGTGCTTAAGAATGTTAGCAAGACTGAGTTATATTATGGGTGATTCACAGGAAGCACTTGCGATACAACAGCGGGCTGTATTAATGAGTGAGAGGGTTAATGGAATTGATCATCCTTATACAATTATGGAATATGTAAGTAAAGTTTTAAATTATGTAAATAGTTTTATAATAATACAAAGTTAACTGCATTATCGAGTGGGTGGTTATTATTTAATAAAAATATTTATTTATTCGGTGCGTTTAGCTTAGACTATTTGTATTTTTATGAATTATTTTTTTACTGTTATTATTTAAAATATACGTCGTTAGACTTGAGGCTCTGATGCAGATTTTATGTAGAAAATATTACCGATCTGTCTCAAACGATGAAAGAAACTGGACACCTTTGTGCTTAGAGCATATTAGCAATGAAATTTAGAATTACAGAGAGAATGATAGGGCAATGAAGTAGATTTGGCTGAAATTTTTACTCCCCTCAACCAAAATATTAATAGACCAAAAACACTAGGTTTAAAATCATTTGACAGGACCCTGTCCCTAAATTTCGAAAGACTCATTCTCGAAAATCCATCCCAAATTTTGATTCAATTATTTCGAAACGGCAGGAGATCTCAGACTGTGATGAATCAAAGCTCACAATGTCGTAAGTCTAATCTGCGTTATTTGATTCGAACTTGTATATCGGTAAAATAGTGCAAGGGTTTTCTTTTGTGTAATTTCTTCGTTGATAATTTTGTAATATTAAAAGTTCAGATAGAAATGTCAAAAATGTAACCGACTAATATGTAAAATAATTAGATTGTGTAATATGCAGATTAATTAGATTGAATATTGACTCAAAGGAAGTATTTTTGTCCACAATCGGAAAAGAAATGGAATAATAATATCACCATTCACTCCAATAAGATTGTGGTACCGTGCTTTTTGAGAAAATCCCAAAAAGTGACCAAGTCCAGGAAGTTAACTGATCCTTTTTTCACTATAACGCTGGTTATTGGACATTGTTGATAGCATTATTTACAAAATTCTCGTGTTTATGAAACATATCAAAACGACAGGTTTAGATCGTGTAAATCTCAGCAATCAGAGAGAATGTAATTAAGTTATTTTCTCTATTAAAAATAAAATATTTAACCGATGGCTTAAGAAGATGGGATTATGCAAGCAATTCTTACTTGTGAATGCGAGGAAACTGATCCTCCAAATTACCTAACCAATAATGTCAACCTCACGATTTTCTAAATATACCATTTTTCTTTTAGATTTACTAAACAGAAGCTTACCTTCTGCATATGTCTTCCATGTGTTTTGTAGGGTAAGCTTAGGATCTAACCGGAGCCCTAGTCACATAGTCTCAGAAGAGAGTACTGGAAGAACCATTTCAGTTTTTTTGGGAAGTAGAACATGTACATATTTATGGTGATGTCATCGGCATATCTTTCTTATTTTGCCGACGCTACATCCCGTAAAGGGATTTACCTGCCTTATTTCTGATGCTAAATATTTATGGAGAGATGTCCTCTTTTCCTTCAATATTTACCATTTCTACTGCGCTGTTCTCATGTGGTCTCCCAAATTTGTACTAACGCCAGTAGTGGTTGCTTGGCGTTGATGATGAAATTATAGTCACATAATGGCTGTAAAGTCGATGCGGCGGATTTTCTTAAGGAGCTTGAAATTTATACTCTTGGTTTTGAGTAGATATTATTAGTCAGATCTGAGTTCCTTAGAGTAAGTCAATTGTATTATTCTGAACATCCATGATTCTTGAACTAAGTTGTATTTTAGTAGTACTATATTGTAGGTTTTCGTACTCTATTTCAAAAGTGATGAATGTATTTTTAAGTGTTTAAAATTTAGAATGAACGCCATCGATTTAAGTTCGATTCGTTTCTATAACGAGGTAATCCAAAATACGACTGATTAACTCAGGGAAACGTAGTAATAGAAAATGAAAGAATTATTTATTGAAAGTATGTTCCATCTGTAGCTACAACTTTCCCCCATCTTTCAGGCAATTTACGGATTCTCTCTCTGAAGAAATCCAGGTCTTTAGAGGCGATCCAATCAATAAGCCAATTTTCGATTTCTGTGCGAGAACTAAACCGCTATTCTGAAAGACGACTGCATCGACCAGAATAAGTAGTAATCTGAAGGAGCTATTTTTGGTGAATACGGCGAGTGGGGTAGAACTTACCACTGTTTTCCTTTTAAATAATTTTTCACAACGTTGAAACATGTGATTTTACGTTGTCGTGTTGAAAAATTAATTTGTTGTGTCTATTCACCCATTCTTGTCGTTTTTCCTCTATAGCTCGCTTCAAACGTTTTATTTATCGTTCCTAGACATCGCCATTGATTATAGTTTTATCTGATTCCAGCAGTTCATAATATACCATGCCCTTTCTGATCCACCAGATACAAAGCATAACCTTATTGCAATGAATGCCTTGCGATGGGCCAGCTTCATCAGGCGTCACCCAAGATTACACCCTCCAGTAACTATTCGATGCAGAAAACCTTTTCTTTGTTGCTTTGATTATTATTGACCTACGCCCACCATGCAAACAGGTTTGATATTCAAGTCAAGATCCTATCACAGAATACATTGCATTATGAATTTAGACAAATTAGACCGAGTGTGCCGAGCACTCGGTATCACACAAATTATTTCCGGGCATCAACGATCTGGTGCTCGTTTTGCTCCACAGGGCTCAATCAAACAGTTAATTTTATTAAAATTTGTTATTTATTTACACATTTTATAATTTTGATTTTAATATTTGTTAAACATTTCGGAATAAAATGCAGAAAATTATTTTTAGGTTGAAATTTTGGTCTAACTTCACAATGGCCTTAAAAGTAATACTACCTATTAACGGCTAATGCAGTCATATCATTTTGGTTAATATAATAAACGGAACGTAATAAAATGTTGTTTTATTTAATTTCAGGCTCATTTAGCACTATATTCTTTTGCAAATAGTCAAATAAGTACTGCCTTAAAATTATTATACAGAGCTAGATACTTAGCTTTAATCGTTTGTGGTGAAAATCATCCGGACATTGCATTATTTGATGTAAGTAAAGAGATATAACTACTCTAAAAATTGATTAACCAAATTATTTTTCTCCCAAACATTTTTAGAGTAACATTAGTTTAATCCTACACGCGGTTGGAGAATATGAATTATCATTACGGTTCCTTGAACATGCCCTCGCATTAAATATTATGTACTATGGTGAAAAATCACTGAAAGTCGCCGTAAGTTATCATCTTGTGGCGCGAACACAAAGTTGCATGGGTGATTTTAGATCGGCACTAAACCATGAAAAGGAAACATTTGCCATATACAAACAGCAGCTGGGCGAGAATCACGAGAAAACACAAGAATCATCGGAATGTTTAAGACACTTAACTCACCAGGCAGTAGTATTACAAAAGAAAATGAACGATATTTATACAAACGGTAAATTATCGTCTGGACTACCGCCGATCCATATTCAACCGCCGTCAATGGGCTCGGTACTCGATATGTTAAATGCGATTAACGGAATACTATTCGTACAAATTACGTAAGTTCGCGGATTATTTATAACAGGATTAGTATTAATTAAAATTTTTTACAGATCAAAAGAAATAGAAAATCTTAAAAATGAAATGGAAAAACGCCAAAAAGAATCGGAAAATAGTGCCGCCACCAGTGGGGACAGTGTTAATCAGGAAATTCTTGAGAAAATAATCCTATCAACAAATAAAACAGAAGACGAGGCAACAACAGCAGTAAATGGTGAAGTCCTAGATTCGAATAAGATTAGCGTAGAGACAGCAAAACAAGAGACAACAATAAATAGTTGAATTATAAACTATGATCGTGATTAATTTTCGGAGCTGGAATTAATTTTTGTTTTTCCCCGATTTCTTACAATTTTTTTTTTGACTTTTTTTATGTTATTTTCTTTTGTAGAAAGTTTAGAGAATTATTATCTTAGTGGTTTTTCCTTTTTAAAATCTGTAATTTAGAGAAAAACTGTTATTAATAAAGCTGCGGCAGCTATTGAACGCGTTTTATTAGATTAATTAATGAATTCAATTAGTTCAAATTATGCTTAATTAAAGATTATGTTAATTTTAAATTACAATTTTTTTTTGTTACGATAAAAGCAAAAAAATCCGTTTTTTTTTGTTGAGTGCAATTATAATGAATTTTTGATTTGTATTACTACTGAGATAATTGAGATTGGGGCTCAAAATGAACAACACTCGGAGATCTAGACTATTTAATTTGAACAAAATTAACTAAAATATTTTTTAGGTTATTATTTCTAAAGCGCACGCATATTGTTGTGTGTATTTTTTGATGGTATCATCCGATTGCTTGGATTACTCGTTGCGTCACATAAAATATGTTGGGATTTATGAGTTGTTTTTAAGTTTTTGTTTTATGTCTTGAACGCCATAAATTAAAACATATTTTTGATAAGCGTATAAATCGGATATAACTAGTTTTGGTCCGATTACGATAAATCTTTTATCCTTTTTCACGTTTATTGTAATTCGGGTCAATTAAAATTCGCTAGTTTTATATCGTGACAGCATGCCCCAAATATTTTTTTTTCGTAATTAGTTTCTAGTTTATTTTCAAACCAAGAAAATTTAGATATTTAGTAATTTTATGATATAAAATAATAATTTAGTTTAATAAATCAGCAAGATAATAAACAATTTATGTAATAAAAAAAATCAGAAAAATGTTAATGTTTCTTTATTTAATGTCGCGATAGTATCACGACACTCATATGATGAACATAATTTTTAAGTTTTTTGTTTGAGTTTTGAAATACAATTTATTTGCCTTTTTACTACTCTAACTATAATATAATATAAATAATAATTAATAACAAAAAAAACACATTAAGATCGAAATTGTAAAAACATTTTGCACATGATGTACTGTGATCACTAATTATCAAAATTATCCCTATCGCTCAAAAGTCTAATATCGTTAAAAATTCTGTAAAAATTAAATAACGTAAAAATGTTTGAAAGAGATTCTCCTTCTTCCGTATATCCGGCAAACAAATATAGTCGATGCCATAATTTTATACTATTTTATGTAGCACCAACTAACCAGTCACATCGTATGCACATCATCATCCTCACCGATATTGTGAATACTCAACGATATTAAAAAAATAAACAAAAATAGCTACATGTGAAAAATTAAAGAAAAACCAAAGACCCTAAATACAATATGATTTTTGAAAATCTCTTTCAAATTGATTTGAATAACTATTTTAAAAATTACAATAAAAAAATGTTTTATATAATTATATTAATAATTAAACAAAAATAATAATGAAAATAAAACAAAATTAATTAATATTTTGTGTTGGAATTATTTCTACTGTAATCTGTTTAGAATCGAGAAATCGTCGCACGACGTTCAAAAGTAGTTCGTGGGGGCGGCTAAATCAATTCGGGAATGTAGGACTCTCATTTCTTATATTATGGACCAATAAACTGTTTTTCCCAATTTTTATTCGAACTTTCACTGTAACACATTCACGAAATGGCGATCAACAATTTATCATCAAGTTTTTTTATAAACGATAGAAGACGGAATCGCGCGACCGTTTCACAGGAAAATTTGGACATGTTTAAGCGCAATACAAGCAAGTTTTTGAGGCAATATGAAGCCGTAACTGCAATTTGAATCTATTAATACAGCGTCGGCCAAAACTTACGCATATGTGTGTAAATAGAACAAATTTTTTGTTTATGATTTATAAAGGATTAGCATCTAACTTGCCACGAACAATTTGATTTGTTTGCGCTGTTGAGTTGAGCTGCTTGTACTAAAAGTTTTTGAATATGAAAAAGTGAAATAAATGTTCGTTTGTATACAATTCGTTTACTCGTGCATTTGTCTCGTTATCAAAATGAAAACTTTACAAGCACACTCTTTTGTCAGTTATAAAATTTGTATGACAATAATAATTCCCAACTACCGCTCCTTAGCCGCTTGTGGGGAAGTCACTATCAATATTAGTTGTGTTTTTTGATGTTTGATCTGACCCGGTTCAGTTCATGTTTCATTGAACAACGTAAAGGCGCTTATTAGATTTCAAATCAAATTTTGTGGATTTAGGATGTGGGGGGAGAGGGGGTTATGAAACACGGCAAGTATTATTATTTTTAGCATTATATGAAATTCGGGAGAATCATAACAAAGGATATTATGCTACGGAATTTTAATGAAAAAAAGCATTGAAAAAATATAATGTAAGGAAATGGGGGAAGAAAGAAAATGGATAATTTAAAACTATTAAATTCATAAGTATGATGATCAAGGATAGGCATGAAGCGTGCATAAGTCACAAACAAAATTTCTCAGAAACTCGGGTTTTCTCTAAAAATGTTACTGGAAAATAATTTTGTGAAGTTTAATAACTTCTGCAGGAGGAATCATAGAGGCAAACTGAATGAATCAAACTTTTAATTTTTCAACAAATTCGCCTTTACACTTTTCCCAACGTGCATGCCATTTTTTAAACCCTCTATACGACATATTAAACTCTCCTGTCTCGACCTTGAGCTATTCAAGCGAGTCACGTTTTCATGTGTTTTTAATTACAAACTTAATGACAGGGAGAGACAGGTTATGATCATGGAAAACCACAAATAACCCTGCAAAAAATGTTTCATGAATCCTTTCTTACGAAAAAAATTAAAGATCTTACCAAATATGGTGACGTCTAACTGGTTTCACATTGAGGTCACTCTAGAAAAAGAGGACTTAAAATGTTGGGATCTACAATAGAAAGGTTCTGATGGAATCAGAGAATGAGTTTCTGAAGAGCATCTACCATAATAAAATTGGTAAAAGATAGTTAGGGTACCAATATTAAGTCTGTGTTCTAAAGTATCGAGGAAGGATGTAATTGGACACATTCTGTCTTGACGATACAAAACGATTTAGTTCTAAATTCAATCAAGACATTTTAAATCGGATGTCGAAGCCCCGCTCTAGACAAAAGAATTAAACTCCGTAATAGGCCTAACGTATGCCTTATAAAGTCTTAAGGCCTCCGATGAAGTGAAGTAAAAGTTGCATCGCCTAATGAACCCCAAATATTCAATTGCCCTTTCGGAGATTGCATATATATGCTTTTGTCCACGACAGATCGCTGGAAATTTGTAAACCTGTCATCTTAAGGGTATTCGTTACTAAAGTAAGGGTAAGTTATGCAGGTTCGATAAGCATCGTGGGAACATTTTCTTCTAGTTATTTGATATTGAATAGCTATTATCGAAAACTCGTGCTTAGTTTTTCCCTTTCCTCGGAATTTTCTTTTAATATAGAGTGCCTTTGAAACAGATGGATCAAGAAATTCCTTATATCAGCGTTTAACTTTGTTCTGCTAATCATATTCTACTTACTCTCGCAATAACAACAGTGTTAATGGGATATTCTGTAGGTTGCGAGAGTAAGCGCTTAAGAAAACCAGTTAACATTTACTAATGTTTAATTCGAGTTGATTCTTTAAGCAACCAATTATAAACCTGTTTAGGTTGGCTTGTAATAAATCGGCGATAGTCATTGTTGCAGTCGTATTTTTATAAACTGTCATATCGTCGGCTTACACAGAGAGACAACTGAATTTTTAATAATACGCTCAACGTGTTTTATGGACTCAATTAATTTAATTTTCTCAAACCGACTTCTCTGGCGTACGCCGGAGGCTCTTCATGTTTATGATTTCTATATAAGATTATTCCATCCAAGGACTTGTAGTGGAAGGCCAACTGGCTTAAGTGTCTAATACTGCTGTGAGACCCTGTTGGAAGCTTTCAGAAATCTGTTCTGTCGACAGCTGCTTCTTCCGCATCCATGGTGGTTAGTCCGAATTTGTAATGGTCGATCGCCCTCTTAATTTGCCGTGCTGAATATTAGAATGATGATTTGTAGTAAAAGGAAAGGGCAATTTCGGATGAGAGATTTAGATTAACAGACAACTTGCTAGAAAAAGCAAGTTTAATAAGTTTCTTTGTAAGATTAACAAATTTCCAAACTCATAAGTGTTAGTTCGTTAGAAGTAGAATAACCATTTTGGGGCTGAGTGCCTGAAAAGTTTTGCCGTAGTTTGTTTTGGAGATTACGAGTGTGCGTTATTCACTACTATACTAAGATGAAAAAACCAGATTGAGTTCGGGGTAGTTGAGTTAGAGGACATTTAGTATTTGCAATCCTCCGATTGAGTCCGTTTAGCAGATCAAGCAGATAAAAGTTTCCTTAGTGCTAGAAGTTCACCATCGATATTTATATTATCTGACAGAAAGTCAACAGGAGCAACGGGTAGCTAGTAGGTTTCAAGTGGACCACTAGGACGTTATGGTAGGTAAACTGAATGAAAATGTGAAGTGTCCGCCTTTTTTATTGTCAATTTTCATCGAAAGCAGCTCGATGTTGTTAGTTCTTCGGAATAGATACTTCAGATCCGAAACGGCATTATTTAACAGTACCATCTTTGCAAAAAACCTTAAATTATGCTGTGAAATAATCCATGCTGTGAAACCCGCCATTTATAAGCCAATTTAATTAAAATTAAAAGGGAATAGATCAAAGGGAAGTGTTTGGAATTTTAGAAACACTTCACAAGGTTTAAAGCAGGGTCCGCTTACATTTTGATAATAAAGAGACAAATGGTTTAGTTTTTTGCACAGCGTTCATGTTATTATAGTCACGAGTTCTGGCAGATGAGTAATTCGAACAGGGTCTGGAGCCATCACTTTGGCCATTAAAACATGAACTAATAATTAAGATCGTCATGAATATTATATAAATTTAATGTTGATTTAGTGTTGGCAAGAATATCCGGGTGTGTAGTAATCTTGAGTCTTGAAAGAAAAATTTGTTTTGGATTGAGAGCCGCTCTAAGGAAAACAAGCTGGTGGTTTAAGCTATCGTCGGTTGTAACTATGAATATTGCATGTGATGGTGATATTGTGCACTTGCTTTGAAGTTATGATGTATAGATAGATGAACAACTAGTTTACTGAATAGGTATTGTAAATTGTTGTTAACATGGCGATTAGACCCGATCGCTGTTCTACATTCCGCAAAATCCGATTTGTAATTGTCTAACTGTAGCAAGCACATAGAATGAAACTTGCCAAACTCCACTAATAGTTTTGATACCGATTCAGAAATCCTATCCAATTTCGGGACCGATTCGCAAAATTATAAATTTTATTCGAAGTTGTTCATGATTTTGATAATTCTTTTAAATCTTCTTCGATTTGTCATTTTTCAGTTTTCAACACTCATTGATTTAATAGTCCTGAATGGACTATTCCAATATGCCAAGTCGAATACACTGCTGCCTTTCAAATGTAACACTTGAATGTTTGACTACAATAGCATATTGCAATTCATTAAGCTTTCAGCACACCCGTCAAGACATTCAATTCAATTTTTAGCTGTCTAATTACTGTTCAAACTTTCCAATTTATCGTCATTATTCTAATGGTAAATTTCTCAATTTTTTCATCTTTTGCGCAAACTTCATAATTTCTGCTCATAACGTCAAAAACAGACATGGAAAATGGTAGAAAATTGGCAATTATTCAAAGTTAATAAGTGGTCTGCATATGAATATGCTCGATCATTTTGAAAATATTTTTTTATAAAGTGAGTCATCAACAGATCAATTTAAATCTCTGATATTTGCCATTGTGGAGAAATGTGAAATTGTGTAGAGAATGCCTTGTAACCTGCAGCTTTAAGATTTTGCAACCAAAGCAAGGAACATAAAATGATAGCGCTAGCAGAAACTTTCGATCTGGTTTCCTATATTTATTGAGTTTTGAAAATTTGTTAAGGGAACCCTATTTGAACAGGACCCTAAGCAGCTTATCTTAACTCCGCGTATATAGTTGACTCTAATTGTTGTTGAAATATTAATCCAAAATGTATATAACAAAAAAAAATTTGGTCTTAAAATCTATGCTAAGCTTTATTTTGTATCAACTATATAAATATCGCCCCACTTCTTAAATTGTTCCCAAAACGTTAAATTCAACAGAGTATGCGGTGCTGCTCGCCAATAATTCGGCACAAACCCTTTATATAATCCACGCAGCCCCTCTATTTTATACGTCTTGTAGAAACAGTCGAAAATATTTTTGTATAAAAGACCGCGACCCTGTGCATCAGTTCCTTGATTGAAAAGTCGTGTGGCAACCACATCAAATGGTGTCATGCACACACATGTAAAGAACCCGCTTATAAAGCTAGCTGACATTGCAGTTAAAATTCGGGAATTTTCAAATGCCTGAAATTTAAGAGATTTATGTTATGGTATGGTGTAACTAACATTGAAAAACATATTTCGACCTACCTCATACTTCTGCAAAAAATCTTTAGATTTTGTGAATGTCGATAATTGTGCAGCGGAGCCTACTGCTGTTCTAGGAACAATACCTGTATAACCATGCCATAATCCACGAAGTCCACGTTTCCGTATGATATATTGGATCGCGTTTACCAAGCCACGATGCTTATGTTGATAGCCGACTGCAAACTCACCATACGATTGTGCCTGCATCTGGGTTTTAATCATGTACAATGGACAACCCAGTGATGCACCAGCCACACCACAAAACCCACCCCAAGCAATACACAAAATTGGTACGTGTTCATTTTCCGATGTATTCATAATACCAAATTTATCACCAGTTTCGTATAAACCTAACCTAGTGCTATTCATCACAAATTGAAAAGCGAGCGCTGGACCAATTCCTTTTTGAAGGCCGGCCAAACCATCCGCCTTTATAATCGTTTTCACTGAATGTATTAATCCGGTGTACGGTTGTTTTGTATTCTTTGAATGTTTTACCAGTTCACCCTGAAGCTGCTGCCTTGTTTTGATAACGTCGAACGGATTTGTAAAGATACCGGCACATACTGCTGCCATACCACCGAGCGCGAATTCCATTTTGTTGATGTGTGTTTGTATGTATGAAATATGGCGTTATTTGGTGTGAGTGCGCTGCAAGCTGTAATTATAAATTTCGGAATTAACCTTTTTTTACTATTTTAGAGATTAAAGTATTATTTTGATAGTATCAAAACAAGAAACTGTTTGCTGGGATTAAAATTATTCAGTTTTAAAAGTATAAATAAAGAGATAACACACGTAGAGCTTTATCATTAACCTACAGGATTAAAATTAGTTTAGCTTTCATCGATCTTATCTTACTTAGAAGATATATGTATATGGTAAATCTTGTTTATAGTTTTCCACAGCTGTATTTGAACATTTGGTCCACGATACTAACACGTACTGGGGGAGGAGGGGGTAAGAAAGACAACAGTACCTCATGCAACTATTCAATATACTAAGCCATATTCGAATAGAACCGATAGACACATTTCGATCTAGTCAAATCAAATGAAGTCGGCATTTTAGTAACCCTGAAATTGAGACAAGCCTTAATGAAGTTTAAATCTGATCATCCACTATGATACCCTATCAAAACAGAAGAATTAATTTTATAATCAGTTTGAAGCCGCCCTGGTTGGCGCTCATAGAAGTGATGTTACGCTTAGTATTTACGGAGATTTTAACGCCAAATTTGGTACTGATAACACGAATCTGTTCCGAACATACAAACAAACTATGATTACATTGTAATTAATAAGTAACATTTCAGTTCGCTACTGGACGTGGAGAGGATATATAGTAGAAACGCTATGGATACTTAATAAAACGTTAAAGTTAATAGTTTAATTTTAATAAATGCCAAGGAATAGATTAACTCGATTTAAGTAAATGTCCCATCTCGAGCAGTTGAGATTTTTAAATGCCCGGATTATAAAGTTTACTAGTTATTGGAGATCGGCTTATTTTCAGCTGAGATAGCGACAGAACAGGAAAAGCATAAGGAATTAATCTCCCAAAGACATCAGGTGCTACAGACTTATGGGACCAAAATTGTTTAATATTAAAACCATGGGGAACCCTTGTTTATTTTTTAGAAATATTAAAAGCACCCAGTCATAACTTTATTTTTCTGGTTAGCCCCAGGAATCGAACCCGAGACTCCCGTATATAAAATAAAAAGCGCCATACTTACTGTGTTAACAAGCAAGAGTGGTAGTATACGAATAGTTAGTACTCACAGAAATTGATAACACAATTATCCGATCCCCGGATTAGCGATTAGGGTCTTCCAGTTATTACGGTTTACAAATCAACGAGACGGATGATTTTAGAGCTAAAGTGATTTTTGTGGCCCAGCGCAAAATTCATGATTGGTACCTTGGTAAATATAGAATTATAAAATAGCAGATTAAGCTACTGATCACAAGAGACCACTTAAGAAAATTTGTGCTTGTTTTCAATTATTTATGTGCCTTATTTTTCACAAGAAAAACATTCCACCAGAATAAACTCTCACCCAAAAGTCTTCCTTAAATTATTAACATTGTTGATATTTTAGGCCAAAAACTCGATTTGTTACCAAAGCATTTTAAAAGTTACTTAAACCGGAAATCTCTCGAAACAACCTTATTCCGGATTATTGCTCCTATATTTGTTCTGCTGATTTTACTATCGAAGGATTAACGCATAGGCTACTGTTAAAGAACATAAAGAGAAGGAAAGAATTGGAACGAAATACTCTCATTTATCTATACAAAATTCACCTCTGCTCTACAAGCTAGTTTTGAAACCTGTTTGGACGTATGATATTCAGTTGTGGGAATGAACCAAGCGGAGTAGTATATAAATAATCCACCGATTTCAATATATAATACTGAGAAACATTGTCAACACTCCTTGGCACTCGTATATTAGAAACAGCGATACCTTTCAACTCATGAACAAGAAACATGAACATGAAAAAAGAGTAAAACCTTAAAACTCTCTATTAGAAAATCGGGTTTTAGCTATCGGCCGCCCAAAGGCAGGCCAGTACCCTACCAAAAGCCCACCTGTTTTTACTGAATGAATAGATGATGGATCTATATGAGTAAAAGAAGGATGGTTATTCTGTTTTACAGCCGTGTACGATGATTTTCGAATACTGTATCGGCTGGTTTCTTCAAGTACAAGAAACACCGCACAATTTAATTATTCCTAAACCAACGACTCTCCGTAGAAATCATTATACCAAAACAAAAAGTACAACAGCAAGAATCTTGGACACACAAAATTGGTTTAAACAAACAAGACAGCTTGTACAAATAAAATCCAACAAAAACAATTTGATACACAAATAATTGTCTACAACGGGTTACATGAGAAAAAACTACGTTTCTTTCCCATTTACCTACAAACCCGGTTTTATAGGTAAAGGAGAAAGAAACAAAATTTGATACCCGTATCATGATATCCCGTGTGAACCTCTATAACGAAATTTTATTTTAGAATAGAACTTATCAAAACAAATTCAGTGGGTATGCAGTTACAAAGCATTTATGGTAGTATTGCTGTTACGTTAAAGATGGCACAATCGTCAATTAAATGAAAAAGCAAAGATGTGTCCACGGTTAATTTACTGTGGCAACCGAATAAACCAGGATTAGAAAATTTGTAGAATCTGGATTTTAGTGATTATTCCGGGTCGCGTCCATTCCGAAACACCTTCTTAAGATAATCGTGTTTCTTTCTGGTCGCAGCCGCGTTTTGTGACAATAATCGGCAGCAACGTGAAAAGCGCCAGCCTGGGGTAGCATCGTTAAGTAAGTTGGCACGGCCCTCTGCGTTCTGGGAAACTAACCCAAAGAGTTTGTTTTTAACAACCGAAATAATGTTCGACGGGAACAAAATCACCAGTGACAAACAAATGTGTGCCATACTGTGCCGACTCTATCGTCAGAACAGGCGGCGAAGTTTGATTACATTTTACAAGATTCTCGAGCCTAAGATTCTCGTATATCCTATTTCCAAAGAGTGTAAATTAGAGAATAAACTCGCCAAAATTGAAAGGGTGATCAAAACCTCGTTGGCTGGCAAAAATTTCACGGTTGATCTCATCTAAAACTATGGATCAGAGAACTCCCTGGTTACATACAAGCAGAATTAATTCCACAACAAGACAAACCTAAAGCGCAACAAACCTATTATAGCTCGAATCTCGCTATAATTGCCGACATTACATGATAAAATTGGTACGCGGACCCAGAGCTTTGGTTCATCAACAACTTCAGAGGTACAAACACCAAGCACTATCAACAACCATCTCCACATTGCATTAAACCGCATGCAAATACCGGTTACCAAAACCAATAAGTCGTAAGGTTACAGCATCAGACATAAGATAACCGCAACATAGTCGCTTATTTTTACGGAATGTTGCAAACAATATCACATTTCTGACATATATAGACACTGACTTAAGCGTAACTCCGTACCACATCAAATACTTTAGCTTCATAAAAAATCGCAATCCCGATTTAGTTCCAACAGCAGCAAACGGTACCGTTGACAATGATTTAAGAAGCAAACACGCCTTTATACTTGCCAATGTCAATCATCCAATAGTTGGCTTAGTGGATCTTAAAAATCGAAAATTGATCAATCCATGCGCCTACTCACAATCAACGCAACATCACCAGACATTGATACACCATCTTCTTTATTTTACGCAACTAACAATGTCTTTGATGCCATGTTAAAGAAATTTTCTTCTTTAACAGGTTCAGCAAACTACAACTCTATCATTTACTATTTTTGAGACCTCGTAGATTTGACTCAATCCGTCACCAAACAGTTTTTCTAGAACTTAAACACATGGTGGGATTAGGAATCTGCTGACCTTCTTGGTGAAGGAAAACGACAACGACTAAAGCCCATATGGGAACTACAGAAGGCCTTAACGCAGTAACAATTCCTGACCGTTATAAATTTCTCTTCTTGTGAGAGCATATCATCTCATCCTAGTTGCACCCGTCGAGGTTCATAAGACAGCAATTACTACACCTTTTGGCTTATTCGACTTTACTCGAATGCCATTTGGTCTCAGAAATGCTGCACAAACATTCCAAAGTTTTAACAACGAAATCGTTAGAGTTCTCGATTCATTTTTGTTTATAATGACGACATTTTCGTAGTATCAAAAGATGAGAAGCAACACCAACTCCACTTGGATCAACTCTTTCAAAAATTATTTAAGTTTGGCGTTAGCCACTAGCAATCTTGACTTCTTGCCAAAAAATTATTAATTTTCATCCCCAAAAACTCGCAGAGATACGAGTGCATGTCCCACAATTCAACACATCATGCAACACAAAATGCATTAAATTAAATGTAGAAAAGCTTAGAAAACATAGCTCTTCTGGCACATCCGCTTAATAACATGAAAATAGCACCATCACTAATGCATCAAACAGCAGCAATTAAACAAAGATAATTGGGAACCTTTAGTATTTTTCTCCAAAAAGCTATCATATGTTGAAAGGTAATCTTCCACATTTGATAAATAACACCAAATTCCACCAAGTAGATTTCAACAACCATTTAAATATTATTGGACCATCTCCGTCATACACAATATAATTTTACCTGCGTTGATCAGTTCACACGGTGGCTAACAGCCTACTGCATTCAAGACATTTCCGCAGCAATAATCGCACTTCAAATGTTTCAAATCCAGATATCGTCTTGTTTAGTAATACCTTCTCAAGACCGAGAACCTGTGTATATAAATAAGCAATATCATGAATTCCAGGCTTCTTAATTAAATCTGCTGTAACAACCTTACACGACCCGAAATAGAGTTTAAAAAAATGGGAAAATGGCGTGAGGTTTATGAAGGGCACTTTGATTATACTAAACATGGATAATAGACCAGCCTTCCTGATGTCCTGACAAGAAAAGCAGTAAACTCAAATGAACTGGAACACCTCGGTCACAGCGGAGTTCCGGATTTTATATTCCCTCAAATAGTCAAATATCAAAACCTCGTAATGGGCTATTTTTCTGTGAGGAAGCAGTAACCTTTTAGGCGAATGCTAAACTCAAAAAAGTGACGGTGGCGGTTATAAAATCACTATCAATAGATGAGACTTTTACGAGAAACAGTCAGGAAAATCTAAATCTTTTTTTGAATACCCATCTCCTAGGAAGTAGGAAGCCAAGAATAGTAGAAGAAAATTTACCCTTCGACCATAAACCAAGACCTAAAAACTTGTAGTTGACTGCTAATGTGGTAACGGAAGGATGATTACGATGAGGCATGAAGCGTCTTTCCTTTCTCCAAGTTGGAGACATCAGACCCAGATGATATTTTTCCTGCCCTTCTGCAAGAGGGACTGGAATTTGTTTTAGACCATATTTTAAATATATTCAGAGCTTATATGCGTTTGACTTTGGAATACTTTTCCAAATCGGGAAATCATAAAGTTAAGCTAACTAAATCTCGATCGTTGTCCTCGTTCTTAAAAGTTACGGACGTCTAGTGGATAGGCCTTTAAAGTTAATTTTCTTTTGTCTTTTCAAATTCATCCTACTAGACGGGTAAGTTTGTTGCTTCAGCGCTTCTTGAAGTCGAAGGGCGATTTGTAAAATCATTGCATAACAAAGAATTTGTAACGTCGACTAAAGTTCGCACGTTTCAAGTTTGGTAAGGTTTTGCTCCCCTGACGTAGCGGTTACGAACAAATACGTTGAACATTGAAAGCGCGGGAAAATTATATAGCATGTAGTGGTGAAGTATAGTTAAATACTTTGGTAATATTGTTAATGGGTGGGGCAAGCTTCGGTTTATAAAAAAAAAAGACAAAAACGAAAAGTATAAATAGGTTTTGCTTTTGGGTGCACGGTAGTTAGTGGAAAGTTTTTCTGAGTTGCTTACGGAGTAATCTAAATAAAAAATAAAATTAAAAATTATTAAAATTAGTGAATTTTCATGAACATTTGTGCAAGTATAAATTAGCTGCACTCTTTTCTTATAATAAATTCAAGTTGTGTTAAATACCAAGCTAAAATTAGCAAAATTCATGGTTTTGTGCGAATTTATTTCATACCAGTGCTTATAAATAAAAATAAAATAGAATAAAAACTCATTTATGAAGTCTGATATCGGTTTGGTGAACAGTGTATGTTTCACGAACGATGGTGGGCAAACTGTTAAACTTTGCTCAACCTTTTGAAAAGTCAAAAATAAATTTAACCGGCATGTTAGTTATTTTATATTATAAGTAAACATTATGCTAAATTATATACAGTGAATTATTGTGTTAGTCGCAAGTTAAAATTATAGACCTATTTTATGGTTGCTGTGTGATTGTTTAATTAAGATTGTGACATAAACTGTAAAACGAAAACGAACACGCTAAAATTATATCTACTCAAGCATTTGGGTATGCAACAAAATGAGCATATCGCTGGGTTAGTAATTTACGGTACATCTAATACGGTTATACCAAATAACAAAATAATACCAAGGCATCTAAAAAAAAATAAAAAGGTGACCATTGGTTTGTCTCTTAAAAATTAATGCAATGCGACGAGAACAATTAAAACAAGGTGCACGTAACTACGTTAAAACAACAAAAAGATAAAAATTAAAAATATGTACAACAAAATAATAATAATCGAATAACGTTTATAATAGTTTATACTAATACTAAGTTCTAATAGTATTACAAATAATAATCAGTACAAATATAAAATAAATATACAACAATAATAATTAAATGGTGCATCGACTTCAACTACTTGGATATTCGGCCGCAACCAAATTTAATTAAGGTCTTATTTACATTTTTATAATTAGAATTAAGCGTAAATATTTTTCATTTTATAATAGTCCGGTGGAGGGTTTTAGTTAAGTTAGAATTTACTTGAGTTTTTTTTTTTTCAATTGCCAAGTTACAGTTTATACTGGACGTCCTTAGTAAATAGTATATTAAAATTTAACGGATAGAATAATTGTATAACGTTAAGTTTTTGATTTATTTTCGATTTTTCAATCATATGTTCATGGATTTATTTTCTTTTTTACGATCTTATTTCAATAAAACCATTAAATAATTATATTAATTTCGAAATTCAATTTTTCATTTATTTTTTTTTGGGGTGTTCTGGTGTAATGATTTACTTTTCGGTTGAATAATTTTCGCTTTGCAAGTGTTCATGATGAGAAACTAAAAATTTTAATGTAGAGGTTGAGGGTAAGTGTGATTATGACATGTTAGGTAAGTTGGTCCGAGTCCTGTTATCCTTTTTCATCCTGCAAATTTTAAATTCCTGTGGTCTAGCACGCATCTTGTGATCCTCGGTAAAACCCACCCCATACCCTGAGCATAGCCGGCAGAACATGACCACGCCGGGGTTCTCACAAGATGGAATAATTAATTCGGTGACAGGTGGCATTCAATTTTTAGGAGACGAGAATTTTCCCGCGACCAACTCATGCCAGGTATACCCGTTACAAATTAGCCTTGGGAGCCTTTCAGAACATTGAGGGGGTATTTGACAAAGCATCCTTTAAGTATATGACCTCAGTTAAAGTCACGGCATGGAAACCATAATTGCAAGATTACGACTACTGTGACTGCTTGCAAGGGATATCTACAGGGAGGAAAACTGTCATCTATTCACTGTGTATCAGTTAACTGACAACAAATTTTACGGTCAGCGATATACCGAAGATATAGCCGTTGGTAACTATAAGAATGTTATTTGTGTTCCCAAGCAAATGGCTATATCTTGGGGTCCAGTTAGATCCAAAAGCTTACCTGTCATAAACATATTGAAGATAAATGCAAGAAAGCAAGCAACATTGACTAACTGGTGAAATACATACATTTGGTAAATTATGGGGATTGAAACCAAAATACGTAAACTAGTTCTACGTCGCGGCCATTAGATAACCATTCTCTGGTGCATAAAGCTGAACACCATCGAATCAGGGTAGTGGATGCCCGATCATAAAGGCGCCCATATGGGAATGAAGAGACTGATAACTTGACGGGACCTGAATCATCTTCCGGCTTCATATTGTGCTATAAAAGAGACATCATCTAGTACTTTGATCAAACAAGGTGGGAGAACTCCCTTATCATGTAGGGCTGCTTTTAAACTATTATATATGCACCTTATGGCATTCCACTGGACGCTGTACTTTAGGTTTGGGAGAATACAAAATGGAAGCAATGTAGTGGCGTAAAGGAGGGGTCAGTTGAACACATCTTATGTCCCTATCCCTCTTACTCTCTTCATAGATCACATTGTTTTGGATCATATTTCCTCTTTGACGATCAACATAAATACAGATCCATATAAATGTCTCAAGTATGTGCTTGATTCAGAATTCTAAGTGCTTCAAGTCTCGATCCATTGTTCTCACGTAAAATTACAACACTTATGTTTGTTTTGGAAATTAGGGTAAACTTTATATCATAATGCTTTAGAAACAAAATCTTGTTGCCTATTGTTCCTTTTCACTAGTCTGCTGTCCTGCCGGTTAGAAAGTGGTTAGAGATTTTAGAACCCGCGGTAATTTCATTTCACTTTAAACTGAGTACAAGGCTAAATGAGGATACATAAATTACTTTCGTCTCGCTTCTCAAAACTCCAGCTCCCAGCTCCACAAAACTATGAAGTAAACTTTACCACTATGGTTATATAGATGAGTTCTATTCAGCATCAATTTAATTAAATAGTGCGATCTAAATTTCAGCATAACTTGTCAATTTTTTGAGAAAATATTCTGCTGAAATGATTTCTTTCGTGAAAATGAGGTAAGGGAACGTAGTGACTAGCGCAAACTACTGTTTTCTGCTGGTTAATCATAAAAATTGCAATTTTGGTAGGCGGTTTCAATTAGTAACAAATTTTAGCACTTTTGGCTCATGTTACATTCTACGTGTATCGTTCCTAGCGGTACTTGAAAGCCGAATATAGAACATCGTCACTAATTACATTAAACTTGGGAGTTTAGTTAGTTTTACGACTGGTAAACGATGTTTGATCTCATATTCAAACGAAGCTAAAAATATTTCATTACTCGAAAAAAATCGCTCATTTGCACCTGATAGCGTGTTGAATATGAAATCATGATATATATCGAAATGTCCGTTTTAAAATCACTCTCAATTAAAAGTACTTAAAAAGCTTTGATGACTTCCATAAGTTTTCCTTCATAAAATCGAACTTTCAAATAAACTTAAAAATTGGCACCAACTACGGTACTAAACTTCATAATATAACTGACGAACCGAAAGTTAATTAATGAAAATTATTTATCTTATCGTATTTGATAAACGATATAGAACACTCATACAGGAATAACAATTTTTGAATCAAAACTACAGCACATCACTATTTTCAGTTTGACCAAATGACAATAACTCTAAACGATCAATAGCAATATTTTCAATCGACGAAAAATTTGGCTCACGCAAACTATGTACACGATTTCCTTAGAAAAATTATGAAAATTGTGCACGATATTACGAAAATATATTGCAATACAAAGAACATTCAAATTCGATTAAGATACCAATTAATCATCACAATTCAAATTTTCAATTATTTAGAACACAAATTAAAAAATAAATAAATTACATAATTTTTAAATCATTTCCGGGTTTTTTGCAAATTTCCAAACGGTGACCAAACAAAAACCTAACTACCGAACAAAAAAACTGTTCCCAACTGATCTTATCACATTCCACGATAGATTTAGCTTTATTAGTGCACTTATCAACGTTATCTTAATTACCAACATTTAACAAATAATTATCACTTTATCAACAACATAATTTACCACCAAAAAACAACTAATAAAATTAGTTATGTAGCGCCAATACACTGCGACACTTCGGCCACCATGAAAAACTATAGACTAAAAATTACAAAACTAGCATAAATGTAAAATAATTTGAATCGCCTTTCACACAATACAAATTTAAATGGTGTAATGAGGCTAGTTAGGTGCCAATAAAAATTTTCATCGTGTTGCATAGTTTTTCCGAAAAGTTTTCTGTTGCCGCCTTGCCGTTGATGTCACATGCAATTCGTATTTAAAACTATGACACGACATTTGACTGCGTCACTGTAAATATAATAAAATCTTTTATACAACGAAATACAAATTGCGTGATTATAAAATAAAAATGTAAATTGAATGAAATGTTTGTGTCGCGAACGCCAATTTTATATAAGGCCGAATCGGTTACGATTGCTCGTCGACGACAGACGCCACGTGACTTTTTTTTGTTTACTATGCGATACCGTCTATCGCGAGATATCTATAGCTGTAGATATAAAAGCTACGTATATAACTGCATTTGTGGTGGTTGTTAGAAGATACTAAGAATTAAATACATTTACGTACAGTTCATGATTATATTTGTAGATGTAATAAAATTGGGGTTAATTATTTGCCGCACACTACTACAAGTTGATGAAGGTTAGTAGTTGATATTTAAAAGTATTAAATACTTCGAGTTCAATGTCGATAACGAACGATGGTTGGTTGGTTTGGCGTAAGTAGCGCTTAAAAGTGGTAGGGACCATATGACGAGTTTTTAGTTAGCTTACACATTAGATTTCTGTGAATTAAAAATAAAATAATTGATTGCCTCCTGTGAGGATTGAACTCACGACCCCTGGTTTACAAGACCAGTGCTCTGCCACTGAGCTAAAGGGGCTGATTGTTCATAATTCCATTGATATACTCGTGTAACATTCCCGCTACACGAGTATATCAATGAGTGAGTGTTTTAATTATAATTTCAAATTATAAGAAGCCGCTTCAAACTTTCATCCATGTTTCCTGATGGCGGTGGTCTTATTGTGTTAAATATTCTGAAGATATTTATCGATATACATAATTGGACGTTTAAACTTAAAATTTAATAATTATGAAAACTAACCTGTATAGAACAGTAAAAATTTATTAATTCAATTATTGAATTAAAATTAAATAGCATTCATACGTATTTTTTGTTGTGTGGTCTGCGTACTGTTACGTGGGTTTTCACCTCTCCAAATTTTCTATTGAGTATAGTTATTTTTGATTCAAGTGGCGTTGCCTCCGATTAGCATCTTCTGGGCATGGAGCTAATCAACGTATTGAAGCTCTCTTGCGGAATTTGTCTTCAGTGATATTAAAGGAGATTTAATATTTACACTCGCATTGTTATCGATGCTAATTGTGGCAGAATACTTCGTTGAAGTTGATCCCGTGCGTGTTCAATCGGATTTAGATCCGGAGATTATGCTGGCCATGGTAACACATGGATTCCCTGTGCTTCCAACCGCAATCTGTTGTTGTGATTCTTTCTGTGTGTGGCCTGGCATTGTTATGCATTAACATGAACTCTGATCCCATTTATATTCTTAATGGAAGCATGACAGGCTCTAATATCTCATTTATATAACTGGCTGCAGATAAGTTACCTTCTGTAAATTGTAACAATGCCTCCACTGTACCTGTACACTTCTTGCACAACTCTTAGCCTTTCGGTGTTACCAGGTTGTCTCCATACTCTTGTTCTCTTAGTATATCTGCGTGAAATCCGAATCTTGATTCATCAGTAAACAAAACTTTGGACCATTGTCCTTCTGTCTAATTTCTATGATTTTCATACCAATCATTTCTAAGCTCCCGATTTCCATGTCGTAACGGTGGACATCTCAACGGGCGGCTAGTATGAAGTTTTTTTTCGTGTAGTCTGTTCCTGATGGTTTGGCTACTAATATAAATGTTTTCAGTTGTCCACAAGCGTGACTGTAATTGTCGGGCACTTAAAGTTGGCCCTCGGCGGACTTACAACTGAATATAACGATCCTGCGCTGAAGTTTTTAATCGTACTCAACCTGGATATATAACGCTACGGGGCACATTAAAATGATGGGCAACATCTGCTTGGCTTCTTTCACTTCGAAGCATTTCTACTGCCTCATCCATATCATTATGAGTTAGATTACGATGTGTATTGCTGTATTTCATACTTCTATACTAAATTTTAAATTTCACAATTTTAAAATCAAGTGTTCCATTTACTTTTGATGTTCTTATTTTCACCACTTTCTTTCCTAGGATGAACGGACTTTCTCCAGTAGCTGTTTTCAACTTCAACTGGTTGGAGGGTTGCGTGTGTCCACTGGTGAGATCCGTTCGAACAATCATGTGAGTTGTTCCTGTGTCTAAAGTAATCACACAACTTTTCCATCACCTCTTATCGTTAAGATGTCGCCACATCGTGCTAATTTATAAATAGGGATGGAGGTAATGGGGTAATCAGTTGTGGGAGCCAGATTTTGCTAATTTAATTTGAGTTGATTCGTTTGCGTTTAACGGCCCTTTATATGGGACCTTGTTCTTTGCCTCCCTTGATTTCCGCTGCATTGAAGATGGTACCTGCCTTGATTTCATCGATTTTGCCAGCAGTCCAACAAGTAATCCATCTTTGTTCCAACAAGTAATCCAACTGTCACGGAAAGTGGGTGTTGTCCGTTCGATTTTCCTAATTGATGGTTTGATGTTGGCTTGCGCAGTCTCATTAACTGAATCACAAGCAATGGTTTCAGCAAAAGCTGCTTTCGATGACAAAGCCACCGCTATGTGTGCCTCTGGGTCCCGAATACCTTCAATAAAAGCATCCATCTTAGCTCTCTCCATATAATCGGCGGGCATATTTGGGTACATTAAATGCGCTAGTCAGTCGATTTCGTTTCATTAGCTATCCTCCATTTCGATGTGATAAAGCTCTCGCTTGCGGTCACTTGCATTTTTTCAATAAAGCGCCTTCATTACCTCACAGTAATTGTTGCGATCATTTTCGGAAATTGGTTGCAATGTTTCGGATGCTCTAGCTTTGGAGCTATCTATTAATTCTTCGACACGACTCACTTCAATCCATGCATTTTTGTTGGCAGCTGTTTCAAATTGGAATTTCAAATCCCAAACTAAGTTCTTCCATTGTCGGTGGCTTGGCTTATTCGAGTTTACTGCCTGGACCACCTGTTCCATTTGCTTTTCAGTAGAGATTTTTTTCAAGACGTTGAACCTCAACTGCAAATTTTCAACATCATAAACATTCGACTGTACCAAATCCATTTTCTATTGAAACTCAAACATGACTGTTATATTTCATTTCTCGAGTCAAATCTTTACTTTGATGATACATTTGTTGTGTCGAATCTTGTATTGTTTGTTGTGTCTCTTTACTTTGTTGATCAAATTTGTGAGTTATAACAGCCAATAATTGCGCCATATCGATAGTTCCAGGTAGCTCGGAAACTGTCTTCATCATCTCGCGTTTATCATCTAGTTTTTCTTCTATGACGTCTATTTTTAACCGTTGCTTCTCCATAGTCTCACGTAGTCGCAATATATTAATTCATTTTTGCAACCACCCGGAATTTTAACTCCGTAACCATCAAATCCTTAACACCCATCTTTTAATATTCACAATCCCACCTCTGTCACCAGTTGTTACTAATTTGCCCTTTCAAATTCCGTTCGAATCACTGGATTGTGAATACAGCTATAAATTTTGTAATTTAAACAACAATTCTCGTAATTTCATTGAAATTGATGAACGGATCTGTAATTCTGGTGTAATTTACTTAAAGTAATGTCAGGTTTGAAACAGTGTATTTAGACACCGTGGTTCAGTGCACCGTGGTTTTAGACACGGCCAGTGTACTCAATTGTAAGAGTGTCTTAATTGTGAGAGTATATCGTGATGTATATTAGGTAGCGAACAAGAAACGCACTGACATAGTTTTCTTCGTTATAAATAAAATTTTGTTTTACATGCCAGCATTTATTTTATTCGTTCCACTGCTTATTGGACTGAATATTGCAAAATTAACATAATTAAGATTAATTCAACAAACTTACACTAGTTCCTGAATACTCCTGAAAATACTGAAAATACTCTTAGAATAATTTTCCAAATACTTACTTAACACTTAAAAACATAACAACAAATTATTTTCACTATAATTTATTATTAATGCACTTTTCACAATTGACAATAAATCACACAATTTATTTCACTTTATTTCAACTTCCACTAAAAATTCATGGCACTGTTCACTTTCGCTTTTAAACTTTGATATAATCTGCAATACAACAAAACTGTTATAAAACTATTACTAATGCATCTACTGCTTCTACTACCTAGATGTCACTATGTTTTTTACAAATGTCATTAAACTGATCGGCTGTTTTTCAAAACATCGACTTATTTCATACTTATTGACTTATTTGACGCCCTGATTTTATGAAAGGAGTGACAGTGATGGACCACATTCATACAGAAGACCATTCAAATCTAGTTAGACTGAGTCTCTGTTCACTTGACGTCTTAGGCAACTGCAATGAGACAAATTCTCACTCTGGGCACAGTCCGTTTCTCCAACTGCAATCGGAAATGGCAAGTGAAAGGAGATCTAAGACGGCATACTTCGAAAAAAAACGGGGGCGAAGAAACAACTTCACATGTACAGTGTGTAGCAAGATAATTATAACCTAAACTGAATTTTGGGCTCTTCAATATGTTAGTTTCCCTACAACGATGAGCTATATGAGCGTTATACTAGTATTAAATATTTTATAGTTTTTTAAATATAATAATTTGTACCAAGCAATTTATAATAATTTCAAAAGATACTTACGTATTGCTGCTTCGCAAAGGTGATACGTATGATTGCAAAGTGTTTCATTCATAAATTTCTTTGCTTGCGATTCGTAAAATTTAGAGGGAAGATAGTTGTGCACTGTTTCACTTATTTACTCCGCTGCGAACATATTTTAAAATAAATTTTTTCATCATCTCGTGCTACTATTTCGACGAAGTAATACTAATAAAATAAGTACTCGTAGACAAGAATAATAACTGTGAGGTTTTATCCTACCAAGCTGAAATCGCAATAAAAACATAATGAAAAACGAAAGACCGCAGTTTTATTTATGATGAATGGAACGTAAATGAAAGTATCAAATAAAAGTAACGTTACATCATAGGAAAACGTTACATCAAACTATAGGATAGCTGAAATAACAAATTTGACCACAAATAAAGTTTAAATTTTAAACAGACAGTTTTATAAAATGTTAACGATCATATGTAAATAAATTGTTTCAAAATATGATTGTATTTTGTGTGTGATGGATGAGGATGATATATATACATACTTAATTAAAGTGCAAGGGAAGTCAGAACATAACATGTTTAAATAATGTCGCTTATTCATATCACACTTTAGACCTTAGGTTGTTTTCCAAACACTTATTTGACGCCATCTTGATTAAGTCGGTCAAACTGCTTCAAATGTTTTTAGACACCGACTTAATTTGACAACCACAAAACAAAATAAATTTAAAAGCGAAAATTTCTTTTATTTGAAGCGAAATAAAAATTAAATAAAATGGGCAAAACAATTATTTAGTTGTCTAAAAAGTATGTTAATATCTATAAGTATATTAGTTGAAATACATTTATTAATGCAGCCGTTCATGTATTAAACTACTTCGGCAGAAGTCAATTTAAAATGTTTACAACATCAAATAAGCTTTAGAAAATAAGTTACCCCGTAGCAGACTTATTTGAATAGTTTGGAAAAGACCCTTAAAACAAATCCGACGACCATTTTTTTACTAAAATTTCGTTTATATTCGTCAGTCGTATATACTCGTATGTATCCGGATATATCTTCCGGAATGACAGGCAAAATTGAAAATATATGCATCACTAAAACATTTTTCAAACCGTAAAAAATTGGCAGTTTTAAATTTTCGGAATAACTCCGAAAAATTTATGTATTTGTTGCGGTTTTCGTAAGGTTCTCCACCCTGTATTTTCGTTCTTGCACGTGGTGGGTTTGTTTTGTTTACATTTTTTAATAATAATAATTCACAATAGATACATGGCTAGTTCAAAAAACATTATATTTTGACGTTTACACATAACCCTACTTCACTTAATATTCACGTGCGTACAATCAATCTTGTTAAATAAATTTATAAATTAAAAATTGGATAAATTGTAAAAATGTCAACAGAAAATGGTATGTAATTTAACAGAATATCTAATTGAATATTCATTAGCATGACACAATTATGTTTTATTGTAGAATTGAAGAATTGGCTTCGTCGGCCTGAGAAGTCATTTGCGGACAACTTAAATTTCGGCATAAAAGTTTGCAATTCCATTGATTTTATATTGCTGACAAAATACGAGATTGTTATCGAATATGTAATTGAAAATCTTGGTGAATTAAACGATAAATCAAATGTAAAAATCATCAATCAAAT
Organism: Nephrotoma guestfalica; assembly: GCA_963691935.1. Lineage (NCBI taxonomy): Eukaryota > Metazoa > Arthropoda > Insecta > Diptera > Tipulidae > Nephrotoma > Nephrotoma guestfalica. The sequence continues at coordinate 263,237,339 of OY829914.1, read as the reverse complement.
GTTGGGTTTAAACTATACGGCAAATAATTTATCGTCTGCGGTGAAATTACGCCTCATCGATCGACTCACTAGTGAAGCGGCTAATCTCAAGGCAAGAAAGGGTGTTGTAGAGTGTTTAGCGACGGTGCTACATCACAGCAGTATGTGGAATTTTTATAAGAACAATTTTGAAGTGTTTTTGAAATATTTTGGTGCCATGTTGGTGTTTCTTACACGGTATGCGAATGGGGCTCCTGCGAAAAAGTGGCAAGATGATTTGAATATGATACGTAAAATGTTGGAATATTTTAAGGACTATGCCAAGCTAATGTCGAAGATTAGTGGATTTGAAGATAAAATAGTGGAATATATATACGGCCCGTTAACTGATTTTTACTTCAAGATGCAAACCAAAAATGTAGATTTTCGGTTAGAATACCTGGAAATTTTTCAAATTTTTATGGTCGAACTGATTGATTTAGAAACACTGGATCGTTTCTTGGATAAACATAAGGATAATTTTGATAAATATCTCATATTTGTTACATTCGATAATTTACTCTCGAGTAGCGTACTTTCGTCCGAGGTAAAATCTGAATTAGGAACCCGCTTACTAAACTATGGCTGCAATGTATTTTCAAATAATTTGGACAATTTACTACTTTATAATTACACGATAAACCGTCTCAACACGTATAAAATAAGCACAGAGATAAAGGACGATAATCAGATCAAATTATTAATTGAGGCAAACCATGTTGAGCATCCGTATGAGAGCCTTTCCATTCTGTGTAGCCTTCTCAAATTCAATCCAACTATAATCATGAAAAATATTTATGATTTCATCATAATTTTCATGTTTAAAAAGAAAAGTGAGAGGGTTAAGCTTAGATATGATGAATTTTTGAACCTTGTTATCGAGATGTTCATTAAATTGTACCAAACGAAAGTGTTTGTCATTAAGATGACCGAAAATATAAGCACCTACTTGAATAATAATAAAATTAGTAGAAAGCTTAAACGGAAATTAAACGATGAATCGATTTGTGAACCTGATCAGCTCGATGAAAACGATCCGTTTAGTCGCATTTTACGGGAAACTGATCATATTTCTGTGTTGCAAGCTAATGAAATGCTCGTTAATTGGCCGGACATAGATTATGCCTGGCCAACTAAAATGATTGGCGTAAGGATAATAAATTCAATTCAGGTGCTGGTGACTTCACTGTCGTTAAGTGTTTGGCAAACGATTTTATATGAAATCGACAAGATCGTGGATGATATTGATACAATGGAACAGAGCGATGAAAATTTATTGTTTTACATAGATTTTTTAACATCGTTTATGTGCTATTACTATTTGGGTAATCGAGTTATCGAACACTATCACAAATTCCAGGTTAAAATCGATAAACTTCAAAGCGACGTGAAAGCCTTCTTAAAGAAATTCTCAACGAAATTATTTTATCTCGAGCATACGCCTCGCCTAATGAATAATTTTCTACAACTTGCTTATTACGCCGGTAATTTCGATTTGCTACTCTGGTACTATTATCCTGATTCATTATCTACACCGGATTTAGTGCAAACATTACAGCCGAAATGCAATCAACTTCATGATTATCTCACTCCAGATGAGTGGATTCTAATTGAGCAGCGAATAATAAATTTCGGTAAAACTGAATGTGAGCGGAATTTAAATTTGCTTAAGCTACAGAAACTCAAATCCGAAACATTATTTTCGCAAGCTAAGAGAAAAATCAATATCGACACTTTACTCAAGTCGACAATTATCAACTACAGTCACCTCAGAACTATCCTAAATGATAATCATACGAATTTGTGGCTAGTAGAGAATATCAGCAAAAAAGATAAGTCACAAATAATTACTACACTGTTGTTAGAATATTACGAAACCGGAAATATTTCAGTAATTCCGGTAAATCTGCACGAAAATCTGGATTTTATCTATCTGCTGATCATTGAAGTCTATAAAAATATTCTAACGGAGGCGTACAGTTCGAAAAAGGATATAATCGCAAGAAAAATAAATTTTGATCGAATTACGGAAGAACCAAACTATTACGAAGTTATAAAATATTTGCAAAGTATTATAAAGAGTCTAGAAACGAGTGAAGAAGTGATTAAAGTCAAGAAGGTAAATAAGGATTTGTTGGTAAAGAGCTATGCGCTGTTGAATATGTTACCCGTGAGTAATATGCAGCGGGAAGCTAAGATGATTGTGTTTTGTTTAAATTTGTGTGTTTATGCGGATTTAAAGCATTCGGGCGAGGAGGCCATGACCGAGCTATGCATGAACGGATTTAAAGGTAACGTAAAGGATATAACGTAATCATAAAATAAATTGTTTATCTTGAATTCTTATTTATTTTAGCCACGCTCGAACTCCGAGAAACACCTTGGGTCATAAAACTTTTCGGGATCGAATTGCTAACCAAAATTTTAGATCGTCTTTTAAATCTTCGCACAATATTCTATCCTTTAATCAAATCGGAGAAAGCCTCAATAATTGAGATTTCTAACAATCTCTTAAATCTTTTCGAATCGAATAAATCAAATTACTTACTACAGCTTCTGCTAATTAATGCGGAAATCTTAGTGACACAGAAATTCCCATTCCTCACCAAAAATAAAGCCAACGTAGAAAAATTAGAAAAACTGAAAATTAAACTATCGGACGTCATCATAAACTATCTTATCGATAAATTTATCAATCCAAGCGACACCAGTATAAGCGACGGTAGTAAATTGAGTGCCGATGATAAGAACTTACTAAAAATTACGTTAAAAGGATTTTCGTACGTCGCAAAAATTTATATCGATAGTGATACGTTTAGCAGCCTTGACGAATCGAAACAGGCCTCCAATAAAAATGTAATCAGTCTAATTAAACTATATGTAAAAAATTCTATTGAACTAAATAATGAGTACGTTATAAATTTACTGAATTTAGTAATCACGATTAAAAAGAAAAACGGTGCGATTATTAAGCTAAGCGAGTACGATAAAATTATAAAGAAATTTTGGAATTTGTTTGTGGCGAATCGATTCGCGGACTGTAATGGTGCGAGTGAAACGAGCACCGGTACAAATTTGATTGATTTTGAGAAGTATTATCGATTTGATTTGGACAATATCATTACGAATAATGTTGTGCTGTTCAATAATGTGTTTGAATTGAAAACGGACCAAGAATTTGTGATGATGTTGAGTGAAATTTACCAGCTGGGTGTGAATGGAGATGAGTATACAGGAGCCCTAAATTTGATGGCACAATTAGCCGGAAGTACGTTTTACGATAATAAGAAAATTGTAAGTACAGCTGCATTTTAATATTTATAACGAAAATAAGATTGATTTTTTTTGTAAGAGTTTTCGTTAAATGGTAAGTTAACCATCAACAATGGCCTTTTACTTCATTATCGAGCCAAAATATTTTCATATCTGAAGAAATCTGGCGCTTACCTCTTTCTATTTAGTAAGGTAATAATAATTAAAAGACAAGTCATTACCGAATTAAGGTCCCGTAAGCCAGCACTAAATGCATTAAATAAAAATTTCGTTCATTTGTTAAGCCAAGATGATTCTTTCTGCAATTGGTTCTTGCAACATGCAAGAACCAAATGCAAGGGTTCTGGAGAGAATAAACATTTTCTTCACCATCTGTAGCACAGTAGTTCACTGCATTGTCTTCATTCCTGATCAATCCTCCCGTCCGTTTGTGTTCCGTCACTGTACCATATAAATAAATGACGAGGTAGGAAAGATATTTAATTTATCTTTTTCATATATCTTAATCAAAAAGTTTCTTGGATAATTGTTAGGATAATCGAAACAGGACTATGAGCCACCTAATTCCAGACGTATGAATTTTGGCTCGATGTTAGATGACAGCAGGAACATTTCAATATGTTAACAGTTCAGTTATGTCAAGGTTCAGTCCTACTTAGTTATGTTCAAAATTCCTGCTTTAGCGTACACTTGAAGATTTTGGAATTTCTATCTATGGCTCATACTTTTCGATGAAGGTGCATCTCTGTTGATTACCTAGCTTGATAAGCATGTCAACTGAGATATTTAGTAATATTTACAATTTATTAGATATACAAAATAGAGTCCAAAGGATACGAATGTATGGCCTTAGGTGGTATAAGAATGAGGGCTGAGTGTCTGGAACTGGCATTAGCCCTCTATGCCAGATAGCTGCTACTTATTATTGAGTATATTTTTTATAGTTGCGTTTAATGAGGGAGCAAAGTCGTTTTTCTTTCAAGTTTTATTTTTTTCATACAAGTGAAATTAAAATATAAAAAATTTATTCTTAATATCACAATTTTATAATTAAATACATTAGTAAAACCTTATATACATATTTCATTATAAAACACATCGCCTGAAAAGTTCCCGGTCTAACAAAGAAAACACAATTTTTTTTGGGGAAAAATTCTCATCAACATAATTTCCTTCTAGAGCGATACTATCAGTACAACGCCTCTCTAACATTTCGTTTTTTGGGGAACGATTTATCTTTGTCTTCAAAATAAGCTTCAGTTTAGGTAATCACTTCTTCATTGGAGCCAAATCTCGTTCCCTGGAACTTTTTTTTGAGGTCTGGAAACAAGTAATAATCGTTGGGGGCCAAATCTGGCAAATACGGTGGATTCGGAAGCAATCCAATGTGCAATTCATGCAATTGTTATTGTTGCGATCGACTTGTGACATGGTGCATTGTCTTGGTGAAAGAGTAATTTTTTTCATGGACAAATGTTCGTGCAAAATATGACAACAGGTTCCATTGATATCTGTACAATGTCAGCTATCACCCGCAACTTCACTTTACGGTCTTTCAAAACAATTATTTATGTTTTCTGGAGTCACAGCCTCGTTTGGGTGTCCAGAGCGTGATGCATCATCGGTGGTTGTACGATTACGTTTAATTTGGGCATACCAGTCAATGATGGTTCATTTTCCTAGTGCAGAGTCCGGATAACACTTATCAAGCCATTGCTTTGCTTGAACGATATTTTTCCCATCAAAAAACGGTGTTTAATCAACACACGAAATTCTTTTTTTCCAATGTTTTGAAATTAACAAAAGCAGCGCCACTAAAACAACTGTAACAACTTGAAAACTAATGATCGGATTGTAATGCAATTTTGACACATGTCGTTTGAAGCTTGGTAGAATTTAAAAATCATATGGATTTTAAATTTGTGGTCTGTTACTAACGCCAATGGAACCCGGCTATTGTAATATATTCTAAATAATTCCCCCTAAGCAAGGTGAACCGTTTACAAACAATAAAGGAAGACTACGCTTCATGCAAAACTTCGCAAACGAATCGGTTTTGCATTAGACTTTTTAGCGGTATTTTCGTTCGCATAATGTTCATTTTTAACGTTTCATTAACGTATCGGTTTTGGTGAAACGTGTTCGTACCGTATTTAGTGATACGCAAACATAACACTTTTGCGATTCAGTAACGCAACACTCTCGCGTATGATTTCCATAATTTTATGCAGTTTAGAAGAATGTTGTAAATAGAAATAGGATACACAAAATCTTCGTTCGAGTTACATTAAATAGGAAAAAGCAAAAGAAAAATGATTCGTTCTTATTTCGTATATGCACCGTATTTTACGAGGGTTGCCGCTCTAAACAAGGTGAACCGTTTAGAAACCATAGACGAAGATTACGCTTCTTACATTTGATTACTAAGCATGTGGATAGACAATCACAAAGGAAGACAAAAATAAATTGCATTCTATTAAAACATTATAAAAACATTTTTCTTATCTATTTTCAGATTTTCATGGAATTTTTCCACCGTACCGTAAATGAAATGCTCTTGAAATTATCCGCGACCGATTTACTAAAATATGACTTGAAGTTTGTTCTAAATGTGCTAATTGCATACAATACACTGCTTATAAATCCAAATCTAACTAAGAACGTGTCCCAAATTGACGATATAATATCGTTCCTCTTCGAATTAAAAATCACCAAGTACAATGAGCACTTGACGGATGGAGCGGAGAATCGTGATAAGCATATACAATTTATGCTGATACTTTGGAATGTAATTGAAATTTTGATTAATTTAACAAAATGCTCGAACAAAATTATTATAAATCGGTTGCCACAATTTATCGGAGTCGTTAAAAATGTACTACAAACGATTTGTTGGTATGGCTTGGCGAATAATGCCGCGACCACCAATAAAACCAACGATGAGGCTACCAGTAGTGAGAGAATTTATATTTTAACGCAGAGCGATATAACTCTGCTCTCGAAATTATCGCACAAATTAGAAAAGTTAATATTTTTAATAATTAAGAATCAGAAAGATTTGCGTATTCTAGTTCCAGATTTGATTTGCTTTGTTGTACATATTATGATTACAAAATCGAATGTGACCACGCTGAATAATTCGATAAAGACACATTTTGTAAATATTTGCTATTCGTTGATATCGGTGTCGTCCGAGAAGCAGAAAGGTTTTATATTGCGATTGTCGAGCGATGCGGGACGAAAGGTGTACGAGAATTTGGTGAGAGGTTATGAAAAATACAAGCAGTTTAAGGGAAGCTCGTAAGTGGTTGGACTAATCGAAAAATATATTTTTTTTATTTTTTGTAAGATTCTGTAAGTAATAATAATTGTTATTATATTAATTATAACAATACATAGTTGTATTATTTCTCCACTCTATAAGATAGTCGAGTGCCGTTAAAATAGTTCTGTGGAATTTTCTACAGGAAAATAACTAAACATTATAAGCTACTGGAAACACTGCTATGGTAGAGGGAGTAAGTTATTCTGAAAAGTTACAAATAACGAGCAATATAGCATTGAGTACCTTATTAATCCTAGCAGATAACTAGGTTTTGAAAATTGTTATCTCAGTGTGCTTTGGTTGGGATATTTCCACTAACTAACAGTATTTCGTAAAGTAAATTCGACCAATGCTGAAGAAGCTGACTTCATTGCTGACTTATATTCTATTTTCGGACTTTATTCACGAGAGCAGAACGACAATGTGAACAATGACAGTAAGTCTACATTTTCTGGACTGTGGAATGGTTGGTTGACTGTTAAGTGCGGACGAGGACACGGCTTCATGAGTAACCACGATGGTTTCGACGCCAAACAAGTTTTCATAGCCTAATCTGTCGCCTGCTGGGACGAAACCAGGAGTTACAGAACGCGAACAGGCAGATACTGTCGTAGAAAAATAGCAAAATGGGTATCTCCAACAAATCTCTTCGTTTCTAATTGTGGGGAAACTCAAAGGCATCAACTAAATCACCTAAAGAAGCGTAAAACAACCGAAAACAATCAAAGAAGCGTACCGGATTCTATAGATCAAATCCTTTAGGTTGCAAAACCAACGGATATCGGGTTATAAAACCACAACACACCCTCGTTCATGTCATACCATAGGTAATACCAGGAAAACAGGCTAAATATCGAAATACCTCAAACAGGATATTATATCTTATTAAAACCACTCAACCAAGTCAAGTCTATACCAACAACAGCCTCTAATGTGATTATGTGATTTAACCGGTATCCTCCAAATAACTTTATCTAGGCAATAATAGAGGCCTAACCTTACGAGTTCCGCCCTTATTGCCTGGCAATGTTAGGATTGCTCCCTACTTCAAGGGAGGAGACAGCACATTAATGAAGGATCACGTTCCCGATTCCATAATGAGGGAGGTAATCAGGCGGTCGATGAGGACATTAACATGTACTCATTTCTTATTCTGTACTCAGTCCTTAACTAATTTTTTAGGTTAAATAAAATTTTCGTCTCAGGATAAAATTCGTTAACTAGCGAGTTTGGAACGCGTTCTAAGATGGTAGAAAGAAATACGAGCAATTTTCATAGCGAAAAGTGGGAAGAAAGGGACGATAGAATCAGGTCATAAAGACTGAACTTCTTGAAGAAAATACTGGGCCATTGTACGAGTAATATTCCAATACACTCAAATTATATTTTTTTGCGCAACATGCGTATTGGACTGGAAAATAAACAGAGACAGTTCTACAGAAGCTGACTACATATGTCGAAGATACACTTCGAAAATAAACGTTTTTGTGGGTCTGTCGATATACGTAGTGAGCCAAGTACAAGCTAGAGATTTCCACACCTTAGAATGGACATTAACATGTAGAAAAGTAGGATGCGTGCTCTTAAAACCATCACTATCGTACCGATTAAAGGCTACCCCCGAGGGTGCGTATTGAAACCTGTTCGGCTATCAGATGTCTAAGAGTGAGTCGCTGAGGACTCCATAACAAATTAGATTAATCCATTACTCTCAACATCTCTCTGGTCGCTACTCTTCGTCTGACGTTCTGAGTGACGATGAGCTATCATCAACTGGCTGAATAACATACGATGTGTTTTCTCCAGGTACTGGACCTCCCGACCGATTTGCCACGTTCCTCATTTATGTACGTTTTCTGACTGCACTGATCCAAGGATCGCCACCAGTACGTGCTGAGAACCTCACATAATAATATTAATGTTTATATTAATTCTCATTATTATCGCATTGGGTTATATCGCGGGGTCTAATTATTTCTAATTCGCTAAGATTCATTAAAATTAATTATTTAAATATTTTTAAAAACTGTATTTAGCATAATTTAACAAAAAATACAGAAAATTCTTCTATTGCTTTTTAATAGCCCCCAGACGTGATGGATCTTGGCTAGGATAATGCACACCACCAGGAACTGGTGGTATCACACCGCTCTGGACTGCAGCTGCAGCTGTACTCGTCGCACCTTGGGGAGCAGTAGGCACTGGAATAGCCTGAGTATTATAAGCCTGTCCATATGGTGGAAGTGGTGGATACATTGGCGGGTATGGTGCACCTGGTATCATCCCTGGCGGCAATTGATGTAATTTCATACCCGGTGGTAGAACGGTCATCTCTGACGCTTGCAGATTAAAATAATCATTTGGATTTGGTGGTAGTGGCAATGCACCTGGAAGTCCGGGTACCGGTTCGAATGTATATTGACGAACTGTTTTAGCTACTGATGTCGTTGAATTTTGTTGTTTTGCTTGGGAATGTGCCCATTTAATGGTGAGGCGGCGGCCACCCAACACTAGTTTATTGAATGTTTTCTCAGCAGCCAATTCAGCCGCCGATCGTTTGGTATACTGCACAAAAGCACATTGCTGTCGGGGTACTAGAGTGATTTGACGAATTTCTCCGTATTGGTAGAAATTATCCTTGATATCTGTCTCCGTAATATGCTCTCCAATATTTCCGACATAAAGTGTCGTAATAGTTTTATCCTCTGGTGGTGTAAGCGTAGGCAAACATGCGGCCCGTTTTAATATTTTATCAGCAACTGGATCGTTAACGCCATAGTATCGATCTTTAATATTCTGCTCGGATAGTGGATCGTCTGGTTCCGATGGTTTGTCATGCCGATATGGACATTCCTCACCACGCTTACATTCACCGCGCACCCAAAACGAACAAATATGAGGCCGATTACGTTTATAGTAGGGTGCCGTTCTTGCTAATTTCGAGAGCATATCATCTGCCGCCAGCGATTTTCCTACAGTTCCCGCAGCAACAGTATTATCTCCACCATCCTTCAATTCCTTGTCGATCTGCTGAATATAGTATTCCTTATTTACATCACTCTGCGGTAGATCATTATGAATTCGAAGTGCTGCATCACGAACTTGAGTCGGTAAACCGTACTGTAAATCGAGCAAACAAGTTTGGCAAACATTTTTCAGCTTGCAACACGTCTGGCAAATTTCCGTTTTCTTAAACCTCATCCGGGCCCCAGGACACCATCGGAATATAGTAAACGGTCGACTACAGATTTTACATTCTTTACCATAGCGTTCTTTAATCATTCGTACGTACGGGTTATCACCTAAGCACGTTTGACACAAGATTGGAAACTCCTGAAAAAGAAGCAAAAATTTATGTTGTTAACATAACCTCACACTATTTCAAGCCTTTGTATTTACAAACTTGATAATAATTCAATAGATTGTAAATAGTTGCTGGATGGTTTTCCGCGCTTAATGCGTAATTTTATTACCGAATTTTCCCAATTCATGCGATTATACGTGTTTGTTGTCTTTGACATCGCCATTTTGCCTTGGATTTGTTTTTAACACTATTTTACCGTAAAAATTTGCACCACCTTGTAACTATTTCACTTTTAAAAGATTTAATAATAATTTGTTTGAATTTTAATTAGGGTTTTCCCGTAATAATGAATTTACAAGCGTTTTTACGTTCTGGCAAATATATCTTGAGTGACTGCTTGTCAAAATAATATAGGGTGATTCGACGTTTGAATCGAATCGAACAGTGTACTAATTTAATATGTACTAAAAATTTGTCGTCCTAATTTAACCCTTGTGTGGGTTTGGTTTAAAATTTTTAGATTGATTAAATACAAATTAAATTTTAAAACGATTTTATTAATTTAAATTTCAAACAACAGCATACGCTGCAAAATTAGAAATTCCACATAAATTGATGCCCTTTCTAATTTTCATATAGCCATCTTCACCCCACCGCGTACCCCACCAGTTTTTTAAAATCCAATAATCTTCGGTGTATCCAACTGCAAGCATGGCATGATTTACAACGTTTGAAGCGCATTCGAGATCGTTGTACACACCGTCGGAGTACAATTGAAACGATGTCGGGCTAGCATTTATCGAGACAGCAATTGGCCCGATAGTGGCGACTGCTGTTTTAAGTGCGTTTTCATCGTGTTTCGGTAAAATGGCCCATGATGATATATTGACTACGGCCAAATATGGAACAAATTTACATGTATTTTGCTGGAATTGAACAGAAGTTATAACATTTACTCATACCAATCTATTAAAGGCAAACTTACCGATGCGGTATACGGATATTCCTGCTCACGCATCAAACCACCTGAGCTTTCTAAATATTTTAACGCATTTCGCAAAGAACCACCAGTACATCCATGATTTCCCATTTCAACGCTGCAATCAACAATTTGCTGCTCACTTAACATTACTAATTTTCCGGTTCGTTTAAAAACTTGGCCACTAACGCTATGCGCGATACTGTATGCGTAACACGATCCGCATGCCTTTTGGTTACATTCCGGCGTAACAAAACCATCTTTACGCCAATCTAGTTGGGCGGGTACGTCTTTAGGGTTAGATACCATTACCGCACCAACATCGGATTTTGAGCTCTCACTCGGAGTTAATCGTACCAAGGTTTTTAAATATAATTGATTGGGCATATCGGCGTAATCGTTCGGTGCCAATTTAAACGTATATTTCCCTTCTGAAAATAGTTTATTATGCAGCTTAATCATTCGAATGTTATCCTCGAATGCTTCGCGACGTTTAGCCTCTAGGTTCTGGGCATATTCTTTCTTGAATTCTGCCTAAAATCAAATTAAATGCTAACTTTGTATACTATTTACTTACTACACGTAATATCAGTGATATACAAATACCTTATATTTTTCCCATGAATGCAGTATATCTCTTAAATTATCACCTTTGATTTTAAATGCAATTAGTATTGCAATTATTAGAAAATAATAAATTATGCGCATTTTTACTAAACTACCATCACCTTCTTAAAAATAACGTAGTTGTGTTTATATTGCTGTTTCAACAAATTTAGTAGTTGTAATCAAACACTTTGAATATTCTTTGTACACGTTTTGTAAAATCCAGTGGTGCGAACCTTGATTTGTATTTGTCTTTGTACTTTGAAATTTTAAATATTTTAGCGACTGATGTGGAGGAGTACAAGGGAATGTATGTACATAATCTTAATTAAATTAAAACTATGTAGTAGAAACAATACGTTGTTGTTGTAAGGTAGGTTTTCTTTAAATATTATTGTAATAATGAATCAAACATTGTGTTTTTTTACTAAAGTAACTGTAAGTTGTGCAGGTTTGAGAAACATCTGTGGGAGCATTTTGTTCTAGAGCCTTTTGATATTCAGTATAGCTATTACGGAAAACTTGTGCTTAGTTTTTTCATTTTCTCGAAATTTTCTTTTATTATTTTATTATTAGCTCTCAAACTTATAGAAGTTGTGCAAGCTCGATCGGAATGTACAACAACGATAGCCAAATTTTTTCTGCAATAATAGGTTAAATCCATAATCCCGTGCTTAGTTTTGTTTATTTTTAAATATTTTAAATAAAAGCTTTTTAAAGGAAAAATTTAAATAAAAACAAATTACCCATAATTTCCAAAAAAACTAATGTACACTTACTCAGAAAATTGCCGATAGATTTAAATAATTTAAAAAAATTATACATAGGCACATTGAAATTTAAATTTTAGGTTAGGTTCAATAACTAATTTAATTTAGTAAAGAACGCTATTAAAGCTGTATGGTACTGAGAATTTTTTTTTCAGTATCGATATTTAAATGCCTCTATAATGTATGCAAATGGTTTGTTTCTTTAATAAATTTGAGTGCCGAAATTTTGTATAATTTGTTTTCTAAATTTTACTTATGTATATTGTTAGTGACAACTAAAAATTAGCAAATTAACGTTGACATTGCGGCGTAAAAACCAAAAACATCGTTTGGATCGAAAAAAGATTTTTAACTAACTTTTATATTTTCGACGTCTTTCAAGACTATAATCTTGATAATCCTCGATTTTATGTTTCTTAACATCTTGATGCAACAGTTTTTCTCTGTTTTGCATAATTCATCATTTGTACTCGTATTTCATAAATTGTATTTGATTTCTATATTGTATTTATATTGTATTTGATTTCCATAAATAATATAAAATCAGCAATTTTAGTATTTAATTGTTATTAGTGTGATTAAACCCATAGATTAAATAAAGACAGAATATAACCAACACCAATTGTTGAACACAATCTATTACAGTTTTATTTTCAAATCAGTAATTTGCTAGACCAACATATTGGTCCTTCGAGCCGGATCAACAACTGGCGATATAGCTTATTAGTCTAGGCCTTCAACATAGACCTTACACCTTAATCGAAAAAAACAACCGGCAAAATATTACATTAAAAACTAAAACCCGATAGAAGAATGAAACAATTAATTCAACAACAAGGTGAAAAAAAATTAACAATTTAAAAATTTACAGAAACTGGTGAATATTTACAACAACTTTATAGATGAAATGAGCAAACGTATCAATAGCGGCTCACCATCCACACCAACAATACCGGAAAACCACAATCTAGGAACATCTTTTTCATTCACAAGAGAATTTGCCAGACAGCAAACAACAACATTCAGCAGAATGCTGAAGCAGCAAGACAAATAAATAAAAAAACTAAATAAAATCCATACAAAACAAGCTGCAAAATGAAGTAGCTGAGGCGTCGTTAAACTTCACGAAATCATATGTATCATAAATATTTCACAGATGAGTATTACGAAGACATACGGAAGGCGAATGATGACATAGTAAATAGTAGAGGTCATCCCAAAAAATAGGCAGCATAAAATCGGTAGCAATTGACAACAGAAATCAAGTGCCAGAACTCCATTGTTCTGGAGAATAAACAATTACCCCATTTTAGTGGAGAACACATTAAATGGATGGCATCAATTAGGTACAAAAACAAAGCATTGAACGACATACACATAAGATCAATTACTTGAAACTACGAAACTACATGGAACATAATCAAAGGACGGTGCGACAATCGCAGGGCGATCCTAATGAAATACATCCTCATCTTGATGTTACAACCAACTATGAATAATAACAATCCGCATCAGCCATACAAATTTTATAACGACACCACTAGAGAGTGTCTACATGCAGTCAAACATTTAGGAATCAATACGGATGCATGTGATCCAATAGTCATCTACGTATTGGGCAAAAAACTGGGCCACGTTACTCGAAGAGAAATTCGACCACCACACAGTCTCATGACAGTCTTTCGAGGAAAAACTGTGAGTTTTCGAAAACCAGCACTTAACACTAGAACAGCTCCATTATAAATGAGTCCAATAAAAACCTGTAGTCTCTGTAACAAAAACCATCAACTTGAAGATTGTTCCAAATTCAAATCAATGAATCAGCTACTAACCTTATTGCAACTATGCAAAAATTTCCTTAAAAATAATCATGCGTTATCTGAATAAGCGTAGCGCTGATCCATCATGTCAACAATGCCAAGGATGGAATCACCAGCTACTACACAATAAGAAGAATGAAAAAGACCCACAAAAATAGCAAACAATTTCGGTTCAGCGAACAATAGCAGAACTACACTATACTACTTTACAACCGCACTAGTAAAGACATCAACTAAGACTGGGCAAGACTATTATCTACGTGCTATTATAGATCCTTGCTCACAAGTTACGTTCATCACTTCAGGTGCAGTAAACAGACTGCAAATAGAAACATGTAGTGCGCAGAATTGCAGGTCACAGGCATCTGCGACAATAACAGAAATAGTTAAAAATCTGCTAGAATACTGATTATGGCTCGATTAAAATCAAAATATAACTTAGAGATAAAGGCTTATGTAGTGAATAAAATAACCGACTACCAACCACGGAAAACAATAATAACTCAGAGTTGGGATAATCTAGATCAGTTGGCTGAACCTCATTTCCATGTGCAAATTACTATGCCGATATCGTGTTACCAGATGTAATAAAAGTAAACAATCAACAACCAATTGCTCAACACAAAACCAACCCTAAAATGCCATTTCAACAGCAATCACACCTAGGAGATTCCAAAAAGATGGCAACCGCCAAATTTCTCCAACTAAAAAAGCAACTTAAAAGCAAAGAAAGATGAATTGGACAAACAATATAAAGAATTTATGCTACTGTATGAAAGTCTCGGACACATGGAGAAGATTCACCCAACAAAGTTAAACGATGAAAATTCTACATGTCTCATCACGCTGTCCTCAAGCCATCAAGTACTTCAACAAAAGTTAAGAGTAGTTTGTAACGCGTCCGCCATAAAAACGATGGTCCAAAAATACAACAATCTGCTGTTACCAATTTTTACGAAGTCGCCCTGTCAAATCCGGTTCGTATCATTGGATTGTGAATATCGTTATAGCATTAATTTATGAATAATTTCCAAATATTTACGAAACTTTTACGCCACTACTGGAATATTCCAACTATAATTTGCCCACTCTTATTTTACCAACACTAAATCACGACAACAAATAATTTCCGCAATTATTTATTAATTCACCATTTACAATTTTAAATTACACCACTATTTCCACTTAACATTATTTACGACTTTCCTACTTCTCACCTTCGCTTTTAATCTTTCGCGCACCGAATTTCCCGAATGACTCAAGGCTAACTTATTGTATTCGATGCACTCGTATTGATACACAGATCGAATATTCTACTACTTAATATTCACGACGGTTCTGTTAAAGACTAAATCGGCTAAACAACAAAACTGTTATAAAACTACCTTTAGTGCTACTACTCAATCCCAGATGTCACCAATCTCACAAAAATGGGGTTTAGGTTATAAACCTTAAATGGGCAATTATTGTTGAATAAATGTCTCGCCCGTGCCGAGTTAACTACCGATCAAACCAATAGGCGAGATTGTATAACGTTCCAACTGCCCAACAAACAAATCAAGTCAGAATACGACGTCGAATCCATACCACTTCCTCCGCAAAAACCACCGTTTCGCCGATGCAATAATGAATGCGTACAAAGCCGTAATATACGTACGCATAGTAGAAGGAACCATTGTCAAAACCTAACTAATAGCCGCAAGGTCGACAGTAGCTTCGCGTTCAAACAATATTTGTTCCGATTAGAGCTTAATAAGGCTATGTTCATGTTCCACTTATTAGAATTTAGGGGGGTCCTTTGGGGTGTTCGCGATTATCATCTGATCATAATCAGTAATAGGAGATTGGAAAATAATTGGAGATTTGTGAGGGATTGGTATATAAATATAAACATATATTTATTTACCAATCCCTCACAAATCTCCAATTACTCGTTCTTAGTAAGTGGTGTCATATTTCATCGATCTAAAACCACATACAATTTTTATTTCACCACTAGATTTGGTACAAAATAAGCTTTGGTTTAACGTCTCGACGTTTCCTTTTGAAACATACCTAGAAACTCACCAATTTAAATATCGGAACCTGAGTCAAATTCTTTCAATAATAAATCGGTAATTGAAATTATCTATCTACGTCTCCGGTTTGATACTTTATTGTCAATGAGTTATTTTATCTGAGAGGGCTTCAAGTTACAGAAAATTAATAAGCATAAAATCGTTAGTATACAGATTTGTTAGAAATCTGTGTTTCAAACAGAAACAAAGTTCGCCGGTCTTTCCTAGCTTCTGCAGTTTATGCAGAGTCATTTTACACACTTTGTTGGAGAACAATTCGATATTCAAGGTTATCAAACACTAGCAAACTATAGAAGATTCTATAAATAAAATCTGTCCATTTACGTCTACTCGAGATTGCTACCAAAAAACCTTGAATTTGTCATAAAGTCCTTTTCGATAATTTAATAGCCAACAATAACAAAACGTGAAAAACAACAGAATATCTCAAGAACCCTTTTTTGTGTTGTTTGTTTGGCATTGGAACATCAATAAAACTCATTCAAATTTCCTTTTTAGTTTTCTTATTTTCGATTTTTTTATTCGTTTCAATCAAAAATATTCTCTTGTTATTTTAGCGTTTTATGTGTTGATGCGATGTGTGTGGATGTGTGTGCTAAATAAACATATTAAACGGTAGTCACGTTTTTATTTACGGTTGATATTTAATCCATTTGCTCGAATAATATTCTGTTGCCCCTCAAGCCCGCACGACCGATACTAAATACGAAGGTGTGATTTTTAATAGTGCGAAATAAATAAACGTTTGATTGATTGGCAGAGGAAATTATGGAGAAAATTAGAAATGTGTTCCTTATATGTATAGGTACGAGTGTGGAAAATTGGGGAAAATCCATAAAAAGGAAAACTGTAATCTAGTACAATTTTGTGTGTTTGGGAATGAGGAGTAAATTATTTTTATTTGGTCTCGCTCTAATGTGCATACTATTTCACAACATTCTGTTTTCTTTTATGTGTATAGTTGGCTTCCGTTAGGGGACATTTATTGCCAGACAAAGGCTGCAATACATTGAATTTATATATATTTAATGTCTCTTTTTAAATAAAGTTCCGGTTACTTACTAAAGAGGGCTTTTATATATTTTGAAAGCTTTTTACTTCCCATTCTCCCATCTTTTATCACTTATCCGTTTTATTGTTTGTTGTTGCTTATCATTATTTTTGTCTACGTTCAGTTTAGTTAATTTTAAAGATGAATTTTTTGTCGAGATATGATACGGCGCAGGTCAAGATTTTTATTTCGTTTTGTATATTAAGGATATAAATATGCATTTCAAATTGTGAAATTACAAGACAAACAAATTTGAGTTAAGGAAGTTTTTTATTATAGCCGATATGTAGAAATAGTATTGTGTGTACCAGGATTAGTTGAATAAATGAATAAAATTATCCATTTTAATAGAAATATTTTTTTTATTTGGGGAGCAAACTTTGTATCGATGATACCGGAAAAGTGTGCTGAGTTTGTTTTTTATCTGTATGTCTCATTAGGGACAACAAATATATAATTATTCATAGACGACTCTAGTGATGAACGGCCTGGTTAGCGGTGGTTCTGTAGTAAATAACATCCTATCCAAAATCGACGCATCACTCAACAAAATAGATAAATCAGAGGAGACCAAAATCGATAATGTTCTCAAAAGAATGGATAAATTAGTAGAGACATTAATAACAGTGGTTCATGCCTTGTTCCACTCTTCTGTTCAACTAAAAGCACGTCGGGTTACAAGATCCATTTCCGAAGCCTCCACTGAGACCGAAACACCAAGTCTAGTGAATAAAAGCCATACCATATCATCACTAACATCATCGTCAGCCATCCAACAGCGACTAATAATAGATCATCAAAAGCATTATAACTGAGCCATATAACAGCCACAATGGTCGGATTGTTATAAAATCTGGAAACATATCGTTTGAAGGTTAATACTTTCTACAATTCTACAAATAGATTCGCCATATATGTGTCAGGCTCGGGACTTGTTGACCAACGAATTATATTCCTCAAAATCCTGATGTAAACATTTTTGCGCAGTTATACGTTAAGAAGTGTGTTGCTTATTACCTGATATCACGAACATATTTAATAGTAATTTCGTTACTAAACTAATAGCATTGGCTATATTAATTAAATTTTTTATGTTAAATTACATCCGAAACGAGATTCAATTCAAAATTAAACCATTAATTAACACAAAATAGTAAAAATACCGAAAAAATCAAAATCACAAGATATTAAAAATAATTGTAATTTCAATTATTATTATTAAAATAATTTTTTGTAATAATAAAAATGTCTTTCCCTCTGAGCTATCATCGGCATAGCACAGATCATAATCATTAAGACCATTAAGAAGTAAAAAAAATCCATTATTTTGTTGCTGTGTTAATTATTCTAAATTAAATTATGTAATCGAGTCGGAGATAATTTCTTTTTGCTCATTTCTTTTATTTGTTTTGAAAACTTAATTGTTAAAAATTCCTTATCAGTTTATCACTACAATATTCGTCGTATGTACACGAGACGAGAGAAGAGACAATTTAAAGTGGAATTTTGTAAAAAGAAAGCGCTGGGTATAATAATTGAAATCGATTAATTAATTTTGTTGTTAAAAACTTTATGATTTTAATGGCGTGGGAATTTATTAGGGAAATTTAAAAAATTAATATCCATAATAGCTGTACATAATTTGGTTTTCAGGGTAAACTACATGGAAATATTTTCTTCAAGAGAAGAAATCGGGAAGCTCATATCAAAAATATTACCCAAAAGGTACAAAGGTACATTGTTAAATTTTTAATGTTTTGTCGTTTGGTATAAAAATTAAATTGGAATATTTAAAAATTATTTCTAACTGTAACTGCCTTCTTAAAGATCATTTTACTTAGAATATTTTCAATCAATGTATTGTAAAATTTAATTTTTTTAAATTTAATTACTCAATTTTAGATTTTTAAATTATAATTGTTTTTATATTTTCGCAATTGGAATTTACCCTAATGACGTCTAAGCATAAATACTGTTATAAGCAGTATCCAGAAGTATAATTGCATGACTAAATTTACAAAAGTATAAATGTGAGAATTTCTGTGTTTTCTTATTCGTAATCCGGGCGGGCTTTTGGGCGGTCAAAGGGAAATTATCTATCCGAAATTGTCGCTTTTAACGACCTGAATTATAGCAATTGACATTTATTTTGACATAACGTAATAAACATGAATGCTGGAGATATGCTACTTGACGTTACTCAGAAGCTTCAAAATGTCAAAAACGCGCCTACGAGTATACCCAAGATAAGCGCAGTATATGAATTCACGTTTTTGACATTTCTTTAACTTTTGACTTTGTTTTATTTTTTTATTTAATATAAAAATGTTTAATTTGAAGAAAAACGCGCGGTTGATTTATTCAAAATGTCAAAATGGTAGCAAAAATAAAACAAAAATTGGTTAATTATTTCATAAAATTTCTGTAAGGTGTCACTTTAGTACTAAACAACAACAAAAAGTTAAACCAACTTTTTTTGTATCACGTCTGAGTCGAGTCGAGCATAATTGCTTTAGTATAAATTCTCACAGTTTAATTTGTTAATAGTCACGTCGGTCGCGTCGAGTATATCCCCAGCGTAAGATTTAAGTTTGCTATGATTTAAGGGTTGTACAATTGAGCCATATAATTGAAAAGGCCTTTTCAAATTTCCCATTGAAATGGCCAGCGGCTCCTGATAGCGGCGCCCGATAAATAGGTAGAGTAAAATAATTTTATATCGAGTTTTTACTAAAAAATTGAATGAAAAGTTAAATAAATTAATTATATGGAAAAATAGCGCGCTAAATATAAGTTTTGATTTATCAAATTGGGTGTTCCGGATACTATCTATTGGGCGAATGTAAACATCTGTGAACTGCTCTATAATTTCCGCTGATTTGGGAATCAATATATTTGATAAATTCCATTCCAGAGAAAAAAATTTAATTGTTAAGATTTTTTAAATTTTGAAAACCGTAGTAAAGTTTCATTATATGTGATGAATTATATGCGGCGAATATGATGAATTCCGTTCATTTCACCATTAGCACTAAATCTATACTGTACTAAAATACACCCAAGAACTTGTGAACATCTCTAGGGTTAATAATATAAAAAATTGCAACTCATTTAAAATCATAATCAGCAACATCGGATCAAATAGTTTAGAGCCCACGAGTCATTCTAGAATCGGCGATATAGTATTTGAAACTACGCTTGTTAGGACAATCAGCTTTTGAACTTAAATGATTGTAAATTGTATACTGTTAAAGTTAGCTGAAGTTTCCAGCCGATAAATGGTAATCGCTATCCTATACGGAAAAATATTTTATAGCCGATGGGATTGGGTATGGTCGATGTGAATGGGGGTTTAAATTGATTTTTGGAAGAAGTTTTGGAGGCCATCTGGGACGTAACTCAGCCATTTCGTAACGATTGTGATAAGATTGGGTATGTTGGATGGAAATGTGATTATACAATGGTTTTTAGAAGAAGAACTGGAATAAGGCCACCTGGCACAGATCTGGGCTATTTCTGAACGAGCCTTTGTGAAGTTTCTACCGTTAGTAGAGTAGTACCGTTACGTTTCTGACGTCAAAAGCGTAGATTTTGACGTTAAAAGTGTAGAAAACAACAATTTACGATAAATTATACAACAATACTCGAAAAACAATAAAAATATATTCCAAATTTAAATTTATTTACTGCATATAGTATAATTTATGCCAAAATATAAAGTTCTACGCACAAATCGGCGGAAGTCTAATGTTACATACGGCAATTATCGCAAAATCTGGAGATGTGCTCGCATGGTGACTAAGTGGCAATCGAAAGGATGAAGGTGGCGAACTAAAAATGTTTGTGCTATTTTGTAAAATAGACCGTGCCTCGTGACATAGATTTTCAAAAATATAAAATTCACCACTAAAACCGGCGGTTTTTGTAATGCTACACTGTAAAGCCCTGGTCTATTATATGAATCTGGATTATGTCGGTCCACTGCTCGGTATTAAACCTAATACATCAGATTTTTCTATAAGTTGGAAAGTCTTTGTGATATCTGGCGAAAATCAGTGTACCGGTAGTGACAGATTTTTTAATTTTTGCAATATTGTTGAAAAGTAAAAAAATTACGAAAACCGACCAAGAAGTATTTTAATGTATCAATAAATTTTAATATTATTTTATCCAGAAGGGTTGTCATTGAAGGTTTTCTCAAATTCAATCAGGAATACAGTTTATGGGTAAAACAAGACAGTTTTTGCCAAACTTCTGATGGTGTATTCAAGATTTATTTACTTTTATGGTAAAACAAAGTTGGGTGTTGACAATACACCCCAATTAATTGATTGTAATAAATAAACGACTTGTATAATGGGAGTTATATTCTCTTTACTTTCGTTTACGTAGTAAAGTAAGAATAGTAATCCTGAAAAATCTCGACCTGGAGATGTCTGTTGGCGCTCTACAGCCTAGACGATATGTCGGATCGGGATGAAACTTCATACTTAAGCTTTGCTCACATCTCCATCCAACTTACCTAATCGCTTCAAAATCGGTTAAGAAATGGATGAGTTCCATCCCAGGTAGTCATATTCCAGAACGTCTTCTAAAAATAAATTTTATATTCACATTTCCATCCGACATACCCGCAGTTCCATCATAATCGGTTAACAAATGCCTGAGTTCCGCCAAGTGGCCATATTCCAGAATTTCTTCCAAAAATCATTATAAAAGCACATTTCCATCCAACACGCCTAATTTCCTCATGACTGGCTAAGACATGATACACTTAAGATCAACATTGTGGGATTTTTATAATATTTTATGGAATTTTGAAATACGAGATAAAAAAAATGTATTTTGAGAAACAAGATTTTGAGCCGTTCCAAACGAAAACATATGAAATAATCCCTAGCAGTCAATTAATAACTGAACTACCCGTAGCGGTACAAAGCGGCGAAACCTACCTACGGATCTATTAATAAATTATGTACTATACAAATACATTTTCCAATTAGAAGATGTAAAATTAGCCTTCATGCTGTCAAACCCATTTCAATAAAAAGCTATCGGTATGCCTAGATACATATGCAAGAGATTCAATCTCAAATTTCCGAAATGTTAGATCAAGAAATTATTAGGCCAATGTTTTTCCCTTGGAGCTCTCCCATATGGATAGTGCCCAAGAAACAAGACGCTAGGGAAAAGATGAAAGACAAAGGTCGGAAATTGAATGAAAAAACAATAGCCGATTGATACCCATTATATCTAACATAAACGATATCTTTGACAAATTAGGTAAATATTTCCCGACTTTAGATCTAGCATCTAAGATTTTCACCAGATTGAAGTTAACAACACCAATAACATAGAATTTGGACACTACAAATATGTCCGAATGCCTTTGGCTTGAAAAATGCTCCTCAGCTTTTCAACGAGTGATGGATAACGTCGTCGGAGAATTACAGGGAACAATTTGCTTATATTACATGGATGACATAATCATATTCTCCACTTCACTTCGAGAGCATATAACTCGTTTTCAATTTATTATACAACGCATACAAATACAACTAAACAAGTGAGAATTCTTTCACAAAGACATCGCTTTTCTAGGACATCTTTTTACATTCCAAGGTGTACAACCAAATTTCGATAAAATATCGACGATTAAGGATATCCCAATACCTAAGACGGTGAAAAAGATCAAAAGTTACCTTGGCTTGGTTGGTTATTACAGGAAATTCATACCAAATTTCTCTTATGGGACAAAACCTATGTCAGACTGTCCTATTAAAGGTAAGAAAGTGGTACTGGACCAACAATACGTGAATTATTTTGAGAGATCTAAACGACTTCTTTGAAGTGATTCTATCCTAAAGTACCCAGACTTTGAAAAGCCTTTTATTTAATCATAGGAAAAGACCTTCCTATTTGTTATGCTTCACGGATTCTTTCTAAAATAGGGCAAAATTACTCTGCAATTAAAAAAGAGCTTTGAGGTGGTAGTTTGGATTCAATTCGGAGCGAACAGTCTTAGGTGGGAGTAATGTTACGATCTCGACTATTGGTTTGATGGGTGAACAATTCAGCGTGGGCGATGCATTTATTTAGAGAAAATTTCTCATTCACGGTTTCGAAAATTATTGACCTTTTTCTGAGATTAGTGACATATAGTTTTAAGTAGTAGCATTATAGCTAGTTTTATGGCAATATTATGGTATTGCAGATTATAGTAGTCTAGAACAGAACCGTCGAGAGTAGAATGTTTGATGGTATATAAATACGAGTGCACCGAATTCAATGAGTCATTCACTCAGGCGATATAGTACACAAAAAATTAAAGGCGAAAGTGAGCAGTGCGAAAAATTAATAAGCGGCGTTTTAAGTGAAATACAATTGTGTGATTTATTGTAAATTGTGGAAAGTGAGTTAGTAATAAATAATTGTGAAAGTTATTTATTGTTGTTTAAGTGTTAAGTAAGTTCGGAATAAGTGTTAAATATTCCAGAAGTGGTGTGAATTACGGGAATTGGTGTTGAAACTGTCAAATTCTATAACGATATTCATAATTCAGTGATACGAACCGGATTTGACAGATCAAATTCGTAACAGTATATACTGTTAAACTGCTGTAACCATCATCTTTCCGGCATATGGTTGCTGCAGTTTTTGTTGAATATAAAATATTAAAAAATTTTTGTTAAAATTTTCCTGATAAAACCATTACAAAATGTTAATTTCCCAATTCCCCGACAAACAAAATTTTAACACCGCATACAAAAAATAATAAAATCGATCATTTCGATGGCGACCTGCGTTAGTTACGGTTGACTGTAAAGCTCTTGAATATTGATGAGAATTTGCACTAATATTTAAAAATGACAAGCGCGTGATTACTATCGATATCGGTCACTCTATACTCTATAGGTTCTATAAATATCGTCTGATATGTTGGAAGATAATATCTTTAAGATAATAATATGATGATTAGATTTTCTGTTATTCCATCGTTTCAGCTCTACGTTCCTTTGAGAATTTGTTTGAAAGTCCAATGTCAAAAAGTCTGATATACGTTGCCGTTTCTATGATCCGAATTTTCACTAAAATCGGATGGAAGTCTTTGACATGTAGTTTTTGACACTAGGCATTAGATGAGATGAATGGCGAGAAGATTTGTTGATATTGTGTGCTGTATCTATAGCGATTATCTGAACATCAGAGTCTCTGAGCACGCAGTCGGCCTCGATTTCCACTATACCGGAGCCTAAAATGATGTAAGATTCGATCTTGGAATCACGTATGACATCGACTATGGTTTCGTTGGGTACCACATATATTCATCCACTAGATCTAGCATACGGTATTTATTCTATTATTGCATTGTAGGATTGATAACTCGCAATGGTGTTTGGTTGATTAGAGTGTGATAATTAGTGATATTTCGCTTTGTGATATTGAGACATCAAACTGAAATGTATCTGCAGCGGAATGTTACAAAACTTTTACGCTATCATTTAATATGATTTGTACGTTGTCCGCATGATGTAACTCGCTTGAGATATATTCCAACATTTCCACGGAATTAGAAGCCTATTTTCTGAGGTTGAAACCGCCTTTCTCCGTGAGGACCCATAGCTATTTTACAACTAGAAATGCTTCCTCTAGACTGTCACTACCAATTAACAGATCACCGACGTAAAGATCCGATGACAGGATTCTACCTGCTGTTGGATAAGCGCCGCTTCCATCTTGTGCCAGTTGTAGTAAGGCTCTTACGAAGAAAACTGCCTGCTGTGGTTCCAAAAGTAGGGATCATACCTCTATAAAATTTTCTGGTAGTCTAACACGACGGTACGATAAGTTTGTGCCGTCACCAGTAGGGAAGAATGTCCACAAAGTCCTGCTGCAGGTTCACGACACGGAGTTTGGTTGTTGTGTTGTCTTCCTTGAGCACATCGTGATGCAGTATATAATAGCTTTGATTCACTTCGACATCTTTATGCTCTTCGGTCGATGTATTCCTGAATGAACTGAAACTTACGAGCGATTGTAGTGGGGATCGACTAATTGTATCGTTTCTAGATGCTTTCATTTACTTATGATAATGTTGGACTCGCGGGAAGTAGTTGTGTGATCTTGTAAAATATCAAAGTATCGATATTTACACAAAAGTCTCCAGAAAATCATGGCTTTGACCCTGAATTTATCAAGACCCTTAAAGTAGCGAGCTATTCAGTGCCGGTAGTTATTTTAATTACCGCTGTGGGTGGTTCATGGAGTCGAAATACTCTGATATTT
This sequence comes from Nephrotoma guestfalica, assembly GCA_963691935.1. Lineage (NCBI taxonomy): Eukaryota > Metazoa > Arthropoda > Insecta > Diptera > Tipulidae > Nephrotoma > Nephrotoma guestfalica. Next base: position 263,211,829 of record OY829914.1, on the reverse strand, counting down.
TTGGTATTTCTCTTGGATTAGATAATGTTGTTCCATTTAGAATCCATTTTTTTTATTAAAATCGGAAGTTTCGATAAAAACAACTTTACTGCAATGGAAGCTTTTTCACTTTTTACAATCATGCTGAAAAATTTAGCATTTACTAAAAACGACACAGAATTAAAAGAATTAAAAAAATTTAAAGATTCAATTCTCAAACATTTGAGCAACATTGAACCCCACAACAATTCTCAACAACTTTTCTGAAAGTTAAGCATCGATATTATTTTTTGATTATATACAAGCCAGTTTTACTAAAAGTCCGATAAGTGAGTTTAATTCTTCGCTTTAGAAATCAAGAGTGGTGTATTGAGATCTTTGTATAGGTACATTTGTGGTAAAAGAAAGGTAGATGTTGGCCACAACATATTGGCCCCTCCATTTTCTTATAAATAGACATCACGAATTGTTTCAGGTCCTCCCAATCACTAGCTGATGTACGTACAGTTAAATCCGGCTCTATTCCCAGTTACACCATCACTATCAATTTTGGAACTCGATAAACAACTTTATAAAAGTTCATCCTTATTGTTCATTGCATTTGCACAAACAAAATTTTGTATAAACTGTTTATAAATAAATAACAGTTAACAAACTAAATATAAACTTTTAATTAAAATATGGAAAACAATGAATAGCCCAGTTTATGTGTACGAACTAGAACAACTTTGTATCCATCATCATAACAGCAATAACAATCGTTGGTATAACCAACCATCCCTCATAAATGACTAGACAAAGAATCGAAATTTGGATGTAATCCCATCTCGCAACTGTGTTGTGTACTTGTAAGCGAGAAAATATAAAATCATCACAAGACAGTAAATCAATTGCAATAATATATTGGAGTTGGCGGTTCGTGCCAAGCCAGATAATTTATTCAATCGCATAAGCACTTAACATACATAAACTTTGTATGTAGCGAAAGTTATGTATGGAGATGCTGAGCATTTATAATGTATGTGTAATGCCAAAGTTTTTGAATTGGACATTATCCAATTTATTTTTATTTTTTGCTGTGTACGAGTCGAGTACATCAATAACTGAACTGAAACAATTTTTTGTTGGGTGTGCTGCTTGAAATAAAAAATTTAATTGAGTTAAATCTTTTGAAAAAATTGTTGTGATTTTTTATTAATTTAGTAGATCAACACTTTAAAAATTTAAACAATTTAATGAGGATTAAATGTAATTTCAGGATGTGGTACGTGATATGAATATTGCACAAAATATTGCAGTGGATTAGAGCGGTAAATTCAGTTTAAAATTGAAATGCTTAAAGACTAGAGTATATCAGGAATATGTAAAAGCATCTTTGTTTCAAATTAGGTGTGTATTGTTTCACAATTTTCTGTTGAATGCAAACGGCAATTCACCGAAAGTAAATAATGCCGATGGTGCATGGTGTCCGCCTTTGTATTTTTCTTTCAAAATATAGTTGCTTCGATGAGCTTGTTCATTAGCTTTTTCACTGTAAGTCTGTTACAATTACTAAGGTTGATTTATTCATGCATATTAATCAAAACTGCAATTTTTAATTGTAGTTTGTTTCATCCTCATTCTTAACAGTGTCCACTGGCTTGTAAAGGGTGTTTTTTTAAGAGGTTGCCGATTTTTTTTTTGAATAAAACACATATAAAATTATGAAATGACCAAAATTTTTTTTTATTTGGTAGATAATTTTTTGGCATTTAACATTTAAACACAATTTCTGGCATATGGCTACCACGACTATTTTTCACAAATGTCATTCTGGAGGTCCAATTTTCCAGCACTTTTTCAAGCATTTGAGGGCGTATGTCAGCAATGACACGTTGAATATTGGTTTCCAAAGCGTCAATCGATTGAGGTTTATCCACATAAACCAATGACTTCACGTATCCCCACAAAAAGTAATCGAGTGGCGTCAAATCGCACGAACGCGGAGGCCAATTCACCGGACCATTTCTCGAAATAATGTTGTCGTTGAAAGTTTCTTTCAATAAGTCGATTGTTTCACGTGCTGTATGGCAAGTGGCACCATCTTGTTGAAACCACATTTCATTCATATCCATATCTTCAAGATTTGACAACAAAAACTCATTTAACATGGTTCTGTATCGATTTCCATTCACGGTAACGCGTCGTCCTTCCTCATTTTTAAAGAAATATGGACCGATGATCCCACCAGCCCATAGACCGCACCAAACAGTACATTTATCAGGATGCATTGGTAATTCTAGAACGGCGTGTGGATTATCTTTGCTCCAAATGCGACAATTTTGTTTGTTGACGTATCCATTTAACCAAAAATGCGCCTCATCACTGAAGAGAATTTTACGGTAAAAAAATGGATCTTCGTTCAATTGATTTAACGACCAATCACTGAATTCACGGCGCAAACGATGGTCGTGTGGCTTTAATTCTTGCACCAATTGAATTTTGTATGGCACCAAACCCAAATCTTTACGTAAAATTTTCCATAAAGTCGATGGACAAAGTCCAATTTGCTGAGCACGACGACGAATCGATAAATTGTCGTTTTCTTCGACACTGGCCTCAACGACAGCAATATTTTCTTCTGTACGAACTCTTCTCATTCTTGTCGGTGGCTTGGCATCCAAAAGAGTGAATGTAGACCGAAATTTGGTAATTACGTTCTTTATGGTGGTCTCTGACGGACGATTATGTGCACCATAAAATTCACGAAGTGCTCTATAAACATTTTTAATTGAACACTGATTTTGAAAATAAATTTCCACGATTTGAAAACGTTGTTCTGGAGTTAACCTATTCATAATGATTTGCCAAACAATACTGAGTAGAAATGCCACTTTGAGCTGTCAAAACAACTGTCATAAAATAAAACGACATCTATCGGAAAAACAAACCTCCTAAAAAAACACCCGTTATATCACTAATTGAAGAAGCACGTTTGTAGTGAGTGCGTGAGTGTTTTAACAGTCCTCGAGGTTTTACACGCATTCCCTGCGATACGCATTGTTGCAAAACTTTTACCATTTCAGATGCCTTAGGGATGTTGCGTCTAGAGTTTTCGGTCAACTGCATACTCAATGGCAGCTTTAGAGTAGAGTGTGCTATTCGACCGCCATCCAATAAAGTGGCAGCAATTTCAGAAGAAGCGAAGTAAGGCTGCTAAAGTATGGCTGCTAAAGCAATGAAACCAAAAATGTTTTTCCGTGCTTCCAGGGGAATCCAAAAAATACATTTCACCCCTTTCGCGATTAACAACTGACATGATTGAATCGTAGGCATGCTTTTGTTGATCATTCAATTTTGGAGTATTTGATTATGTACAAATGTGCACTGCTTGCAATCAAATTTATTGTTCGCGCTGCACATCTCGATTTGTAATGTGTCCTTCATTGGACGATTGCGCAATATCATACCTAATTGTGTTAGTGCTTTATTTGCGATCGCTGTCATAATCAATGCTTATTATTCAATTCCAGGGTGATTAGCAATTCTGCTGTCATGTAATCTTGATATTTTCTCCATAATTCAATTGAATTTGATGGGAAACATGTTGAAATCAATCATTCAAAATAATGTCCTAATTTTATGCGGATGAGCTGAACAATCGGCGTCGCACACAATCGGCCTTCAGTTGTTCTTAATTTTTGATATGATGTTGGTCCACAAACGCTAATCATCGACAAACGCAAGTAAAAACATTCAGCACATTGTTGGGGTGAACTGTGTAAATTTGTCTCAAAGCATATGTTGATAACACATTTGGATGACCTTCATCTGATTTTCCTTGTTTGCGAAGCATTTCAGTTTGACACAAGGTAAAAAAGGCAGTCAATGTTATTGTATATGGTGGTTGTGCGGCTTTTTGCAATAACATTTTCATTAGTAAAATAAACACGTTGGCTATTTTCAATATGAACTGCTAAATGAAGACCTGTTTTGGGTATGCTGATGTAACGCCCGATTTATATTTAGTGATTCCATTGTTTACCATATATTTTCAGCATTAGCAGCTACTCTAAAAACGGCCATATCACTTTTGTTGGCGTATTTGCAAATGTATTTTCTCGATTTTACTGAATTATTGTACAATACTCACTGTGTATGAGCTTTATAAGTTTTAGATAATAATGGTGAATAGGACACGATCCAGCGATTACCAACTTTAATATCGCGAATTAGAATTTTAGCAGTTGCCGATCTGCCGTTGTCCTCAGTTGATCGACGACGATATAACGAATATTCATCGTTACATGTAACATTGTCTAAAACCCATGCTCTTGGGTAACGTTTTGAACACTTTCCATCAATTATCTGTCCACCACATGGACGATATATCATATTCTTTGTGACAACTTCAAACAATTCTGGATCGATTGTTTGTTCTGGAATTTCTGCCGAAATCACATTATCAATTTCATAGGTGTTATGTTATGATTCAACCAAATCAAAATATGTGTATGTGGTAATCCTCTTTTCTGACTTACGGCAACGTGTCTCTGCAAACACATGATGTTTAACAATGAAATCTATAATGGATTTAGCTTTTGTTTGAAAATACGTTATTTTATGACAATCTGTCGACGAGTGATTGGTCAATGGATGATCTCTGATCTCACTTCATTGTGGATCTGGCAGACTGTAATGTAGAACATATGACACTGTATCCATACTCAAGCATATGTCGTGGGCTCTCAGTATTGCTACATCAACAATTGTTGGTGCATAGAGTCGTCTTGCGTGTTCTCCAGCAGATGTTTTGTCGACGCGAATCACAATTGTATGATGGTTTGACGACATTCAATCATGTGCTGTTTGAAACAATCAAACCAATTCGTTTTGCTGATGAAATAGGTTTTGGAGTTGTTAAACAATTTCTCGTCTAGATTCACTTCATCGTTTGAGTTGACAATAAAGTATATTTACATATAGTTTGCATCCGCGAATGTAATGCAGATGTAAAATAATCCGATGTGGGGTCAGAATTTGTAAAAATGCAACAAACTGGTTTCAGCGCCTCCTCAATTGTATTCGTGACCCTGTGTACCTGTTCTATCGTTGTGTGCCTTTCTCGAAACCCAAATTGATGTGCTGGTATAAGATTTCAGCTCTCTATAATTGGCTTTAGTCTCTTGAGAAATTTCTTTGTTCTCGAAATTTTTAGATGTTGTTGGTAGCAAAGAAATAGGCCTATATGATGTTTTGTCGTTTAGCGGTTTATTAGGCTCTGGAAACATTATGATTTCTGCTACTTTCCACTGTCTCGGAACATAACTTAGTCTAAAGATAGTGCTTATTGTATTTTCGGGTAGGGTTTTGATTATTTGCCCCGTGATCAAGTCGTATCCTGGGGCTTTTTATCTTTGATTTTTTTTACTTCTTGTTTGATTTCTCTCAGAGTAACTGGTAGCACAGACACCTCCTCTATTTTGCTTATAGGTGTTAAATATTCATTATCCGCTTGTCCAGTTGATGGTTTTTGGTATTTTCTAGGTGGTCGGCAAACATATCAGCTTTTTTATACCTGTCAGGTTCCTAATTAGCTAGCAACTGACTCATTCTTAATCTCCTTTATAAGTAGTTTAAGTTTATTGCACAAGTTGTTTAGGATTGTTTTGTCTTCAATGGTTCTAGTTCTCCACCAAGTCTTACGAGTTCTTCCTTTTGTAATATTTCTTGCTGATCAGGAGTACGTTCCCAGGCTACTTTTTGCACACTTTTTGTACACAATGAGGCTTTCCCGTTCTTCTTATATTTTGTAAGCGTTCGAGATCAGCACCTGTAGATTGACGCTTTTTTTGACTAGTTGCCGAAAGTATTCCCAGTTTGTTTTGTTATTTGTTAGTCTTGGAGGGCTTGCTTTCCTTGTTACCGTTTCACTTATTGTCATTAAAACTGGAGAATGGCCTGACGATAGCCCTTCATCATTTTCGACTGCTATGTCATTTTTGGAAGTACCTCTTGATACGTAGAAATCCAGAAGGCCAGGAATTTTATTTGGGTCCGTTGGTCAGTAGGTTGGCTTTCTACTGTAGCGAAACTTACATTTTTATGTCTTGCCTGCTACAAATAGCTCTCTTCCTTTGAGAATAGTTCTATTAGATCCCCAGACTATGTTTTTCGCGTGTCTTCTTTTTTGGGTTATATCTGGGTGGACAGTAGATTCCTGATATACTATAGCTCTTGTTATTTTTGGTTTCAATAGATACAGAAGCTACTTGCATACCTTTTTCTATATTTTTAATTCTTTGTGGTATTTAATATTATTCTCAATAAATATTGCTGTGCCGCCTCTAGCTCTTTGTGCTGGATATACAGCTTAACAGCACTGGTATCCACGTACTTTGACATCGAGGTTCCAGTAAAATGACTTTCTGAGGTTGGCCATTTGCATTCCAGGTAGCAAATATCGTGTCATTATTTTTTCTTGTTAAGTTTGTATGGAGTAGAATGAAGGTAGCCAATGACTTCTCTAGTTTTACTTGACGCATCCGTTATTTTTTATCTTTGCTCATCGATGTATTTTCTAGTGTTTCTAGTCTTTGTTCTTGTTTTTTCAGTAGCTCGTCCATAGATTCTAGTCTTTGGTCCTGCGCAGCCAGATGTGAATTGATAGCGTCATGATTTTCCTTCTCGTGCTATCTTGATATTTTCGTTCTGCTCAGCCATTTGTGCATATGTTGTGCCTTCTCTTACTTTGGCGCTATTTAGAAGGAATTGTTTGGTTAGAGGTTGAGAACTCTTACTTGTTTGAATTCTCTTGTTGTCTCTGATTCTTCTTTGGCTACCTCGCATCCTCTATAATTTCTCTTTCCCAGCGCACTTTACACATCGGGCTTTCTATTACAGTATTTGCATGTGTGGTAATTATTTCTTCGCTTGGGCATGTATGGTGTAGCCCTCTGGCCATGACTTTAATTGGTAGCTCAGCTTTGTTTTCATAGGTGAACCATTCAATGTTTTGAGCGGTGATTGCATTTGATATCACTCAGTAGGTTTCTGAGTCAAGTGCATTCACTTTCCAAACGTTACTATTCAGTGCACTGATATTTATCGTTTGGAACTAGCTTCACTATTTTTTTAATTGATTCGTATTCACTAACATTAAGTATGTTAATGGGTGGAGGTGGTATCTCTTTATATATTGGTTGATTTTCCTTTATTGTTCCTTGGTTGATTACGTTGAGTGTATTAACTGGTTGCAGTGGTCTCTCTTACGGTAGCAGTGATACGTTCTTATGTACCTTAACTAGGTGCGTGGATGACTGATCAGGTCGTTGGGGTTGTGATTTTCTTACGCTCTGTGTTGATTGTTCCACCACAGGCGGAAGATTCTGATTTTGTTTTTTTGTTTTGACGTTTAGTTTTAATTTGCCTCGTTTCATAACGCCAATTAGTCTTTATCTGTTTCATAGGAAGCTATATAGTATTTTCTTTGGCTTGATTCTCATTTTTGATTATAGCAATCTCTTCTATAAGCTGTTGGAATTCTTTGAATAGCTGTCCATTGAGTTGCATCAAGTTTTCTAACGGTTGGCTCTTCCCGGAGTCCGTTGAGCCTGTCTCGTGCGAGGGTGTGTGCAGTTGGCGTACCACCTGGTGTGATGAAGGTAATGATTTTATGTTTACTGCAAAACGAGAGGAAACTGCATTTATGAAATTGAATGAGAAACTGCCTGATATGACTTTTTTAACAGAATTATCATAAAGACTATTACTTACGACACTACTACTACTTACCTACGACATGGTAGAAGAAAAATTTTGCGACAGCCTGAATTTACTGTGATATAATAATCGCTTTAACCAAAATAATTATGTACATCGCTCTCAGTTTTCCCGAGACAGTTTCTGGTAAAATAAAATAGTTTAGATCTATAAAATTTAAATTCCTCTTTAATGCGGTTTACCAATTTTTCCATTTTTAATTTAGACAATTAAAGAAATTTTTTATTTTTAATTTTTACACATAAATCTTTAGGGAGGAGAATACACTGTACTGTATCGAGTCAACTTTCTTATTGCAAAAGCAAAACTTTACGATTTTCAGTTTTTATGGATATTCCATTTGATTCGTAGCTGGGGAGTTCCACACCACTTAAAACTGGAAAATTCTCTAAAAGAAAAGTCGTTTCAAGCAAAACCAAAAAAATAAAATATTTTTATAGATTTTCTTATAGAGAAACCAAAATTATTAATCTTTTATTATCAAAAAACTGTGTAGAACGGCGAAGAAGAAAACATTTTTGTTCGGTTTGTGTGAAGCTTTAAGAGAAAATTTACATTTTAACGCATATTGTAACTTTTTTTTTGTCGGATATTCCCAATATTTTTTCTTTTGATTTTGTCTAGACACAACCAGACTCTTTTCGTTTTTGAGAAAAATAAAGAAAAATTTTTTATTCGTTTTTCATTCAAAATATTCGGTTTGTTTGTTTTTCTGCACAACATTTTTACCGAGAGGAACGAGCAGGCAGAAGATAGTGTTTAGTCATAATGTTCATCCTCCTAATGCTATAAAGTAAAAGATTTAATGTGCGGTATACCACGTTAAGATAACCGAGTGTAACTGAGCAAAATTAAAAAACAAACATTTCTGAGTTAAAATTTCGTTCGTATAGAGCGGACACAAAACATGGTTCCAACCCAATGTACAGATGTTTTGTCGTGTGTATCCAACGGTCTTATATTAGATTATCATTTTGCATATTGTGTTTTGAAGATTTCATAATGAAATGTAAATTTTCTCGATTTTAGTTCAAACACCTTGGTTTAGTTTCTCCCCCAATTTCGTTGAGATTTTAATGTCAGAACTTAAATGCAGCATTTTATCTGTTTATACAATTTGACAGGTTTCTAGTTTTCTGAATTAAATTTTAACGAACAAAATTTTTACACGTTAAAGTCGTTATCAATACAAAAATATTGTTTGGTATCGCAGAATTGAATTTCTGTAATGCAAGAGCAATAAGACGTTAAGTGTTTCTAACTCTAAAATAACTTTGTACGGTATAACAAGGTAATGAAATTTTAACGATGTGGAAATGTCAACACACTTATAAGCTTTCTTGTACACAAACAATAAGTGACGAGTTTTGTGAACCTTGTTCTATGTGTTCTCATAAAAAATAACTGTTGATATGGTGATTATACTGTATAGCCGCACATGTGGTACTACCTAACGGTGTATTAGACTGTTTCAATTTGAATCTAATTTTATTTCATCCGACTATGCACGTTTTTATAGCCTCATATAACTGAATGTTGTATGTTGCATTAATAATCGAACTTTATTGATAATTTGTCTAGGGCTTGTTAAGAATCATGATCTATGGAAAAGACCCCGTATCGTAGAACAGAAATTATCCTGCGCAAAACTCCACACGCAGCACTTTGCCTGCCATAGCTCATTCTTTTATTTTATTATTATTGGTCGATAAATTACTTCAAGCACCATTAAGCAAATTATTTCTTTAAGAAAATCATGTGAAACAACAGAACGGTACGTATAGATGTTCGAATCTGACCAATACCTGAGCTCGTATATTCCTATATATATTGAACCGCAACAAACCTAAAAGACCAAAAGAAACAGGTTCCCACGATGGAAGAGATGAGAAACAGTACCCCGTAGCATATACAGTCCAAGTACCGTTCACGTGAATGTTTTCCTACAGTTTTCATCAAAATGTACTCAGGGTTTAAGTTAGAATACATTTTTTAATAGGCGTAATTGCCTTATCATCTGTACTTCTCAAATTCGTCAAAAATTTACTAAAATCCATTTCGAGAGCTTTGAGCTTTGAATTTATATATGAGGATATAAAAGCGTGCATAGTCGAGTGAAATAAAACTTGATTCAATTTAATTGAAATTGAAAGAATCTCCTAAACATGTGCGGCACTACATTTTAATCACCATATCAACAGTTATTTTTATGAGAACACATCACCACTTATTGTTTGTTTGCAAGAAAGCTTATAAGTGTGTTGACATTTCCACATCGGTAAAATTTTATTACCCCGTTATACCGTACAAAGTTATTTTAGAGTTAGAAACACTTAATGTCATATTGTTCTTGCATTAAAAAAAAATCAATTCTGCGATACCGAACATTATTTTTGTATTGGACTGGGCCGTACGAATATACTATCCCATAAAATTGATACAGGAACCGGTGTTGTTTCACTCCGGTGAAACAACGAGATTACGTCAACTCTCGCCTGCGATTCAAACTCAATTATATACCAATTGGGTCGCTTGTTAGAGCTAGGTGTAATAGAGTCGCTCCGGAAATGAGAACGATGTTACTGTTGAGGAGCATACCCACTACTGTTAATTGGTTTGGATTTGAAAGATGCCTTTTGGCGAATTCCTCTCCACAGTGATACAAAGTGTAAAACGGCATTGACAGTAGCGGGTCGGCTTCCGTATCAAGGTGATTCCTTACCATTACCATGACAAGATTTTTGTGTGCCTCGACGACTTGTTTGGACCGTCCAGTGAGTTTAAGGAACACTCGCTGTCTTAACTTTGGTAGCTGGGTGGTTGCGCTCGATCAACCTAACAAGCCAATAAAGTACTTGGGATATACCCTCGAGGCATTTTTTATCCAAGTTGACCCAACGTCCACCACTTTCCGGCAGCTGCTGCGTTTTCTTGGCATGAATATCTAGCACCAGCGGGTTATTCCGAGTTACTCAGCAATAGCAGCAGTTCAGGATGATGAACAGCATTCCATAGCGTATTACTCGAGCTTACTAGCGTAACTAAACTGGATTGCTATGCGGCTGTGCTTTGTGTTCACAACTATTACTGATCATGCTAGTGTCTAATGCCTGCAGCTTCGAATTATAGGGCTTCAACTTCAAAATTTAATACCGTAAAGGTAGTCTGACTGCAGTACCAGATGCACTATCTCGTTTCTATTACGTAAAAATCATACCGGGTCCCAAAAATCCATATATAGAGCATTCGTAATTTCTGTGTCAATCTGCCTTTCAACATCCCGAATATTTTTAGCTCATGCCCAGCATATAATTGATCAAACAGTACTCAATGCATCGTTTAAGATTGTTGTTGAACTGCTATTTATTCTTCTTATGGTGCTCGCTACATGGACACTGACTTATCTCCTTATTGGTTATACCTTCCAGTCTTATTCCGTTATTTATCCAGCTCGCACATAACCCTGCTTCTTCTAACCCCATGGGGATTACCAAGACCCTGGATCGACTCCAACAGCAATAGTATCCGTTCGACATGTAAATTGGTTAAAGCTATGAATTCTCGGAGGGCGCCATACAATACATACAATTGCGGCACGCAATTGTATTTCTTGAAATTTCGTTACCTTCTAATTCAGTACGGTGTTTAGCTTGAACGTACCCCGTATCACTTATCTCGGAGTAATGCCGCAGAACGAGTCAACCGAACCGTATTAGATGGCGATCCGTGATACACGCCGCTATCTCCAACCATGCGGATCCTGGTTCGGTTACACAATCTGTTCGGTTAGGCACCGTGCAAAACACTGTATTGAGAGGAAACCTACTTCTAGGGAGAAAGACTGAATTTTCTGTGAATCAATCGATCTTCCATACGTTTGCGCAAAGCAGCACCATAAAGAAATTTACAGCTATGTTAATTCCGAAATTCGCACTAGCCACGAATATGGAACGAATAGCACAAGTAGCGTATCGACTAGCAGATAATTTCGGCAAACTGGTGAGGATAATTATATTTAATCTATATATACACATAACCTAGAATATCCGTGATGTCTCACTTTTTTAGTTTTTTATAGTTTTATGTATTAGGTGTGCAAGTAGAAACTCTGCTTTTTTGGTCAAATTTAACTTTATTAAAAATATAATTGTTACAAAGATTAATTATCAAAATATTCGCCATTACAATTTATGGTCTCTTGCCATTTATCAGGTAAATGATGAATGCCTTCGCGATAGGAGCTGGGTGGTTTCGAAGCAAAATAGTCTTCGAGCCATTTTTGTACATCTTCAACTTTCGTGAATCGTTGGTCTTTCGAATATGATGACATCGATTCGAATAAGTGGTAATCAGAGGGACCCAAGTTTGGATAATTCACCATACAAGCTGCTAAATTTGCCAACGTAAGGAGAAGGTGAGTTCTTGAGTTTATTTTGCTGTATGTGGACTAGCGTTGTCAGGCAGCTATATTTCTTCAGAGCATCACTAATTGAGCCTGGTATTGTTCAGCTGTAACAGTTTGACAAGGTTACAGAAGCTCGTATTAAATGATTTCTTTCAAATCCCATCAAACACACAGTAACATTTTCTTGGCATGAATATTCATTTTTTCAACTGATGTTGATGGCTGGCCTGGATCATGGTTTTCCGCCTTTAGGATTTGTACAAAGTTCACCTTTCATCACTCGTAATGATGTTGTGCAAAAATTCTTTTTTTGTACCGAGAAACAGAACAATTTTCGGTCAGCTTATGCGGAACCCATTTTCCTTCCTTCTGTAGTTTTCACTTTGCTTGCACTCTAAGTGACATTGCTTGGTGAGTAACTCCTAGTTCTGCAAGCTCTGTTTGAGTTTGACACGGATTTTCATCCAGTAAAACTTTAAGTTCTTCGTCTTCAAATTGTTTTACTGCACCTGGACGTGTATCGTCCCCAAGATTAAAATTACCATCAAGAAATCTTGCAAGACAGTTTTTTTTACTGTTGAATGACTCACAGAAGTCACGACGAGTTAGTCATGATATTGGCTTGAGCAGCATTTTTTTTTTCATTTGAAAACAGGATAGAATGCAATGACGTAAATTTTGCTAATCGACATCCCTCTCTTAAACTTGATGCACACGGAACGACATCTTGTAAATGACTGAAACTTAACTTATGTCATAAACAGCAATGACTAAGGACCCGTCCGAATACTTTGATAATTATTTCTATTGTAATAATTTTGACAGTGTTCTGGATGCAACCAAATTTTTACACCAGCTAGGCATAATAATTTTTGACATAATTTTTGTATTATTTCATTGTTACTGTTGGAAATTAATTTCATTTTCAATATGCAATAACGATTATTACAATTTTTTAATAATGTCAAAAATATTTCAGTATTCGGACAGCAATCGAACTCTAACAAATTATGGAAGAGACAATTATTTCACTAACGTCAAAATTATTACAAAAAATTAAATTATTACAGTATTCGGACTGGACCTAAGCTACATATATCGAAAATGGCGGGTGATTTGGCTACGTTTAAGTTTATTTTAATGCAACCAACCCAGTCGCACAACTTATACTTTGGCGCAGCTCTCCGTTGACGATCGAAGCTTCGTTTGTACTCTTTTTGAACTTTATCGATCAATCTTCGGGCGTCATCCCATAGTTTGTCCTGGCTTTCGTAAAATTTTTCACCAATTTCGTTTTCGATCATTTTCACGATTCGTAGATCCCCCGGCGGATTCATCCTTGTTCCAAACATCAGTTCGAAGGGCGATCGCGGCCCACGTACTTCCACCAGTCTTTAGGTTCATCTATTGTTAACCATCTGTTCATTTCCGGATGGCATTCCCGTCGTAATAACGTGGTGTACAATATTTTCATTTCAACAGTAACCTTGGAACTCTGAGGATGTAAATGTTGGTGCCTGAACCGGTAAACATTGCGTCTTGGGTTGCCAAACACTTTTTCTGGACTTCCAGCTTCCCGATGGTTTCCTTCGCCGTTGTTCCATTTGTTGCATACAGCCAAACTAATTTCTTAAAACTGTTGTTGTTAGGTAACCCAGATGGTAAAAAAGGTATGTCGCGAAAGTTGCACCGAAGCTACTCATCTCTCCAGGTTCTTCATACAGAATTCCATCTCTACTAGCTCCTCCGTCTTCTTTGGCTCGAAATGCCTCTCGTCGAAGCATTTCTTTACAATTTTAATTTGCATGGCCCATGGTACGACGAGACTCTCTGTTCTTTAGTACAATTTATAAAAAAATCATTATTTGTAATAAAATTTGCATATGAACTTGTATCAAGTAGCTTCATAATTCTCTGGATTTCTGTATCGCTCCTCTGCGCCGCCTTTTCTCGATTCAGCACATCCTCTCGTATTACCACAGAATTTCTCGACAAAGCATCGACGTGACGCATGCAATGGCTCGGTCGATGTTCTACCTCGTAATCGAATTCCGTTAGGTAGAGTGCTCTTCTTGCAATTCGTGCACAAACCTCCTTTTTCTGCATCGTTCTCTTGAATGCTGCACAATCCGTAGCAATTTTGAACTTCTTCAGTGTCTTGATGATCGCCAGAACTTCTAGTTCGTAGCTTGTGTATCGCTCACATGGTATTGTCTTCAAGCTGTAATAAAACACGGGATGGAACTACCCATCACCATCACTGCCTGCGACAAAACCGCACCCAATCGACACTTAGATTCATCTGTATGCAATTCCGTTTTCGAAGTGAGTGAGAAAATACATAAAACTAGATTTGAAGTCAATGTAGATTTTAGCTTCTCCATAGCCGCTCTCTATGACTAGGACCAATTCTGAAGACTGGGTCTCTTCGTAGCAAGTCGGACATAGGTTTGGCAATTAATGAATACTTTTAGACAAACTTTCTAAAATAACTCGTCAAACCAAGGAACTGCTGTAGCTGACGGATATTGGATGGCGCAGAATACTTGGAAATGGCTTTATGTTTATCTTCAGCTGACTGGACATTGTCGTTTTCGATTATGTACCCAAGGTATTCCATCTTCCTTACTAATAGCTTACATTTTGACCATTTGATATCAAGTCCATTATTCTGGGCGAGATCCAAAATACGCCTCAACTTTACGATCGATTCATCTTCAGAAATAACTGGTACTATAACATCATACATATACTATTTCTTCGAATACGTTGTTAACGAGCCTTTGAAAAACGGCTCTTCTGCCACTAATACGTGAAAAAACCATTGCATAAGTTCATCGCGCTAAAGTATGTTGCTCCCTGTAGCCAGTTAATTTGGTCATCGATCACGAGTAGCGGGTATCGATCACGGATCACTACCGTAGTAATTGGTCTAATAATGCCTTCCTTCGGAAATCAACTTCTTAATTGTGATACTATTCGGAGTAATCGTTGTGATCGCCTTTTTTAATAGCTCTTGGCCCAACAGTACATAAGCTGGCAATAAACCATCATTTACTATGTAGAACTCGGTTTAGAAAGATTCGTTATCGACAACGAATTTTACTTCCAATTTTCCAACCGTCTTTAGCTCACTTGAACCAATTCCTCGATTCCAATGTCGTGACCGTCGGATTAATCTTTGGTAATCCTATCGTGCTTACCATGCTATTCCCAATCAAATTTAAATCGCTGCCACTGTCACTCATAACATCAACCAAAACACGAGCGATACAGACCGTCTTGGTCGACGGGCAAACGCCACTTTCAATTGTGCATCACTTTTTCTGGCTCCCTTCGGACTTTGGACATTTTGGTGCAATATGTCCGAACTCGTTACATTTATAGCATTTCGGACCTTTACACTTCTCTGGTCACATATTTGTATTCATGTCTCCATAAAGATAGCACTTTGTTGGGCCCGTCCGTCGATGTCTGAATTTAACAGGTTCCACCGAGTTATTCGCGTTCTAGGTTCTCTGAGAACTGCACCATAAAACACTGACTTGTTCGGCTCGATACAATATTCGATGATGGACGGTTCCTCCATGTTTATTGCATTGCCTAGTTCCATCATCGTAATGAGATAGCTCAAGAAACTTTCGATCGATTTTTTTTCTATCCGCCATTTGTTTGTGAACCGTCGCAGATGTTTGCACCGTCTTGAACTCTCTGATCAAAAATACCTTTAAATCATCCCATTTCGAGATATGTGCCCTTGTTCGTAACAATTTCTTTGCATCACCACGAAGAAGTCGCTTTGCGTATATTGTCTTTTGTATCTCGATCCAACCGTAAGTTGAGTGGCATCTTCTATATTTTTTAGTCATTTACCCAGAAGATGGCCTTCACTTCTGTTGAACTTTATATCTCGGAAGAGAAATATTACTGGTTTCTCAGCTGCCATTATTTGCGTTGGCGCCACTGCTGTCGATTCCAAAGATCATTCACGCTTCATTAGATCGAGTTCCCGTTGCATCAACTCGGGACCTCGTCTCAATTGTTTTGCATCGTTTATCGCAGTAGTACTAGGTTCAATGGCCGCAGAAGATTTTAAATTTGCCATCAGACTATTGAATCAAGATCGGACAGCTTGGGATCTTTCCCTGTAAGCCCATTTTCTAGCACTGGTTTAATTTCATCATCGGCATTGGCTCCAGTATTTGAACTTGCATTTTTATCTTCCATTTTCTTCGTATTGGAAGCAGCTTCATTCTGCTGCTTTAGCGTTTCCCTGTATTATTGGTCCCGCTATTCTCTTTCTCTCTCTTCCTCTTTGCCCATGAACACAATACACACCTTTTTCGCTTCTCCTAATTGATCATCCAAAATTTAAATTTCTGAATATGCTCACAATGGATGACAATTGCTTGACCAAATGAAAAAACCACTTCCGGCATTTATTATTGTCCGATTTTCTTTTACACTGAACTAACTTTACACTTACACTGATTGTAGCGCGTTCACATGCACAAAATTTATTCACCACTTGTTTTAACTGTGTTTACACGTTCGATTTGTTTTGTTTACGTTTTTATTTTTATTTTTAAATTAATTATTGGGTGTATAACTTAGTTTTTTGGATTTTCTAACAGATGGCTTAACTTTAGTACTAAATATTCTTTTACAATGACACCTACGGCGTTTTAAAGTATTGACATTCCACATTAAAATGTAGTTTGTCATTATTCGTGAAAGTGTAAACAGCATATTTTTTAATCTCGTTTAAACATGTCGATTTTCGTACCAACAAAACAGCATTTGCCGGAAGCATTACTTTAGCTTAATAAAAAGAAAAAAGCTGCCGAAAGTTTTCGTTTGCTTCATGAAACTTATGGTGAACATGCACCAACTCAACAGACAACTGGTTCGAAAACGTTCTGGTCAACCAGAAAAATTCTAAGATGAAGACTTGGAAGCATTATTGAAGGAAAACTCAGCTCGAACAAAAAAGACCTTGCGGAACAGTTAAATGCCACTCAAGCAGCCATAAGCAAACGTTTACATGCCATGAAAATGATTCAAAAAGAAGGAAAATGGGTATGAACTAACTGAAGCCAACATTGAAAATCGTTTAATGGTTTGCAATTCTTTGCTTACAAGACACCGAAGATGGCATTTTTTGTCTCAAATTGTGACTGGCGATGAAAAATGGATTTACTGCAATAACCCTAAACGCAAAAAATCATGGGTTCATCCAGGCGAACCATCCACATCAACAGAACGAAACATTCATGGAAGTACGGTTATGTTGTGCATTTGGTTGGATCAGAAAGGAGTGGTATACTCTGAGCTGCTAAAACTGTACGAAACTATTACTGGTGAACGTTACCAACAATAATTTATAGGTTTGAAGCATGCATTGAACGAAAACTGTCTGATTCTCGCAAATAAACAGCGTAAAGTGATTTTGCTGCACGATAATGCTCGATCACATGTCGCAAAACAAGTATGCGACCGTATGCTCCCATTCACCAGATTGTGCCCCATCATATTACTATTTGTTCCAATCAATGCAAAGCAATCTTCACGACCAGCACTTCAGAAACCACGCATCAAGTCATAGATAACGATGGAAAATATTTCGATTAAAATAAAATTTACCATTTCTTAGAAACAAAAGTGTTTTTTCCGCAAACAAATACAAAACAATAAGTTAAGCTCCCAATACTATCCTACTTATACACAGTCGCTAAAGAAAAGGCCTATTAGGCAAATTAAAGATGTTAGTAAGTTTGAAGAGTTTTTCATATATGCATATTACGTTGTATTATAGTTGAATGCCGAAATTGATTTATGAAATTTTTAAAACCATAAGAGCCAAATTCTGAAAGAAATGGCATAAAACTCAATATAACGTAATTAAATTTGAATAAATTCCTTATCAATTACACTTCAAGCTTGTGGAAATCTTACAACATCATCTTTAACAAAACAAATATCATTTTTCCAACCAATTTCGATAAAAATGAAAGTGATGGACTTAAATCGAAATTACGAGTATATCAAAGACGAGAGCAATTTTGTATCCTCAGAATACGTTTACTCCAAGAATCGTACAAAAATCGTTTTCAATCACTTGATGTTTTCTTTTTCTATTTTGTGGTGCCTTTGTATAAAAAATCTTTTTGCTTAACAGACTCTTACATTTATTGTGTTCATCTATCTCTAGATATTTAAAAAGGAAAACGAAAAATGTCTTACTGCTTGTGAAGTCAATGAATGAAATGGAAACTTGTTGTTCAACACTTTCCCAAACAAAAAAAATATTCTGTGTTTTCTCTCCCAAACGTTATATACGTCGTTCACAGCCTAAAAAGGAAGATGAGCATGAGAAAATAAATAAAATAAAAATCACTTGAATAAAAGCAACTTCCCAGCAAAAAATCTTCACTTTTTTTTTGTTCTACCGTAATGGAAAAATAGAATAATGATAAAATAATAAAGAACTACGAGTATGTATGTACTGTATGTAATACAGAAAAGGAAAACCTTCCTTGAAACAAACGAAAAAAAAAAATTTAAAATAGGAAAATCCATAAATTTCCTTCCCGTTTACGTTTGGTACTTGGTACTATGGCAAGTCGTTTTAAATTAAATTATGTGGTGTTCCCTACTTATATGAACTCTGTAAGTGTGTATCCGATTGTCTTTTAGTACAGTGGTTTTTATATAGGGCACATACGTGTGAGTTTATGCCCATCGTTATGTTTTGTGGGTGAGTAAATTACTGGGTAATCTGTAACGTACTTACAAATTTTTAATACATTTTAGAGTATTTGTAAAATGGGAATTTAACCTTTATCTAAATGAGTACACAAGAAGAAAAGAAGAAATGGTTTTCCTTTTATGTGGGGTAATTACGATTGGGGTAATTACGAATAATTTTGATAATTTAGTTTTAATTACACAAAATTTAAATATTATTATTTGATTACATAAATAATGGGTGTTTTTTTAGAAGGTTTGTTTTTCCGATAGATGTCTTTTTATTTTATGACAGTTGTTTTGACAGCTCAAAGTGGCATTTCTACTCAGTATTGTTTGGCAAATCATTATGAATAGGTTAACTCCAGAACAACGTTTTCAAATCGTGGAAATTTATTTTCAAAATCAGTGTTCAATTAAAAATGTTTATAGAGCACTTCGTGAATTTTATGGTGCACATAATCGTCCGTCAGAGACCACCATAAAGAACGTAATTACCAAATTTCGGTCTACATTCACTCTTTTGGATGCCAAGCCACCGACAAGAATGAGAAGAGTTCGTACAGAAGAAAATATTGCTGTCGTTGAGGCCAGTGTCGAAGAAAACGACAATTTATCGATTCGTCGTCGTGCTCAGCAAATTGGACTTTGTCCATCGACTTTATGGAAAATTTTACGTAAAGATTTGGGTTTGGTGCCATACAAAATTCAATTGGTGCAAGAATTAAAGCCACACGACCATCGTTTGCGCCGTGAATTCAGTGATTGGTCGTTAAATCAATTGAACGAAGATCCATTTTTTTACCGTAAAATTCTCTTCAGTGATGAGGCGCATTTTTGGTTAAATGGATACGCCAACAAACAAAATTGTCGCATTTGGAGCAAAGATAATCCACACGCCGTTCTAGAATTACCAATGCATCCTGATAAATGTACTGTTTGGTGCGGTCTATGGGCTGGTGGGATCATCGGTCCATATTTCTTTAAAAATGAGGAAGGACGACGCGTTACCGTGAATGGAAATCGATACAGAACCATGTTAAATGAGTTTTTGTTGTCAAATCTTGAAGATATGGATATGAATGAAATGTGGTTTCAACAAGATGGTGCCACTTGCCATACAGCACGTGAAACAATCGACTTATTGAAAGAAACTTTCAACGACAACATTATTTCGAGAAATGGTCCGGTGAATTGGCCTCCGCGTTCGTGCGATTTGACGCCACTCGATTACTTTTTGTGGGGATACGTGAAGTCATTGGTTTATGTGGATAAACCTCAATCGATTGACGCTTTGGAAACCAATATTCAACGTGTCATTGCTGACATACGCCCTCAAATGCTTGAAAAAGTGCTGGAAAATTGGACCTCCAGAATGACATTTGTGAAAAATAGTCGTGGTAGCCATATGCCAGAAATTGTGTTTAAATGTTAAATGCCAAAAAATTATCTACCAAATAAAAAAAAATTTTGGCCATTTCATAATTTTATATGTGTTTTATTCAAAAAAAAAATCGGCAACCTCTTAAAAAAACACCCTTTAGAATATGTATAGCCATACAGTACTTTCATTCATTCATCGTAGTCAACATTTCCGGAAAAATTTTCGTCAATTCTTGTACCTAGGTTTAAACCTCCACCCTCCAACTAAGAATTATTCAAATTTGTATCAGTTTACTTAGCCAATTTTTCAAGTTAATCAATTAGCGTTGTTAACCGATGCCGGTGCTTGTACATTTCAGCCGTTATAATTAAACAATTATGACGTTACTGTCCCTAGTCACGGGGAGACATGTACATTCCGTTTTACCGTTTTACCGTTGCTTAGAAATATAGGCAGTGGTAATTCTTGTATGTTCATATTACCAAGCCACTTATGCTTTAGTGACATAACCGTCACTTCGTTACATTCGAAAAGTAGGTGCCTAACATCTTCTACCTCCAATCCTCATACACATTGACACTGGTTTGTTATCTTAAACCTCTACAGGTATCCTTTAAACTTATCATGTCCAGAGATAATTTGGCACATCGAGCTCGTCAGTGGTAATTTCAATTCCACCTTCGTTACCAAAGGTCAATCGCCATAGCTTCAATATCATTTTTATTATTATATTGATCCTGCCTACTATCGTCTTCTTAGGTGGTACAAGTTCGCCCGTTTATTGATTAGAATATTAACCGGGAGTATGCCGGCCAGAACCACTACAGCATCTTTAGATACTGTTCGGTAAGCTTTTGTTACTCCTAGCATAATATTCCTCTGAGCACTTTCTAGTGATCTGATATGGTGACAGTTTAACCTATCATACCAACCAGCCGCCGCATACGTGAAAAGTGCCGTCGCCACCCCTTTGTATATTAACTTAAGTGTTTTGTGTGTCCCCATCCCTCTCTTGACACCCTTGCCAAAGAGTGGAATAGCTTCTTAGCGTTTTCACAGACTCTAAGAACGTGGGATGCTAGGCCACTCGTTCATCAAGGTCAACATCTAGATATCTAACGCACTTGTCTATTTACATGTTTCGACAGTTTAATGATATTGTTGGTGGTCGACTAGAGTCAAATTTGCCCTTTAGTTGCAGCATCATTGCATATCACAAACCATTGGATCATATTATTTATTGCGATTTGACCCTGGCGCTGAAGTTCGAGTCTCGAGTTGACGTGCACCAGAATGACTTTATCATCCGCGAATGCAATTTCCTCAAAGTTGTTAATCATGTTTGTGTTAAACACGATATTCCAGACTAGAAGACCAAAAATAGAGCAATGACACTAGGAACTTGCAATGACACTAGGCCACGTTAAATTATCAAATACTCCGGCAATGTCCAAGAATACACCCATAACATATTTAGAACTTTGGGTTTTGACAGTGTTGGTTAGGCGGCCTATCGCATCCTCAGTAGACATGCTACGTCGAAATCCGAATTGCTTGTCCGAGAACAGTCCGCTCTGTTCAACTCGCGGTGTAATGCGAGCGAGTAGCAAGCAAACTTTCTAGGAGTTTCCCCATAACTGGTAGTAACATTATGGGTCTATAAGATTTCGAACAAAGTGGATTTCTATCGCCAGGTTTCCTGGTTATAATCGTTTCACCCGTTTTCCATACCTTGGGGAAGTAACCAAATTTTAGGCAGTTATTTAAAAATTTTACTATGCTAGACCCTAAGATGGGCCATGCCAGCTGGACTATTTCAGGGTTCAAGTTGTCAAGTCCGGGGGACTTGTTACGCTTGAAGCAAGTAAAGGCACTGGAGACCTTCTCCCACCTAAATGGGGGTCTTCCGCATCGTTCCAACTGCTGTTGGTAGCGATCTCGCGCATTTATGCTTGAGGCCCAGTTTCGTCTGACGTTTCGTCCGGAAGAAGTAAGTTAAGTAATTCCAAACGTGTGTTATTTGCCTTCCTGATGGTGTTCGAAACTTCTGGAGGTCTTGTTTTGCCAGCGGCAAATTTATATACAAGTCCCCATGGGTCTTTATTGCCATGTTCCGTGACGTACCATTGGAAACTATTTTGTTTTGCAATAAATACTTCATGGAAATATTTATTTCTTGCTACGTTAAAGCGAGACAATTTTAATTCTCTTGCTATTTGGTTCCTTTCCGTCTGGTATGCTCTTTTACGCTTGTACATAGAACATCTAAATTTTCTTAGATTAGAGTTGCACCAACTGTTCCGTTTCTTTGCAACTCTCTTCTTAGGAATTGAGTTGTGACAGACACTGCCTAACTGTGCTGAGATCAGCTCCACACAAGCATCAATTTCATCTATCGAATCTATTTCTGGAAGTGCTACTACACTGTCCCAAGAGCCAACCAAGTGTCTAGCAAATAGACCCCAGTCGGCTATCTTAATGGCAAATCTCGGAGTTTTGCTACTTGCAAGCGGACAGCTCTGTGGCGAGTTTGATAAATCAAGCGTGATGAATCTATGGTCACTAGATGTCCAATTTTCTCTTACACGCCACCCAACTATCGAACCCAGCAAGGCTCCATTAACGATGGTTAGGTCGATATTGGAGTTTCCATTGAACGAGAACGTCGTTGGGTGCTCCTGCGCCTTCATTATGAAAAGGACACTCCTAGAGAAGAAGTCCTCTACTTTTCTTCCGTTTTCGTCGGTTAATCAATCATGCCATATTTTACTTCTTGCATTGAAGTCTCCAAGGATCGTTTCGATTTTGCACAGATGGTTCTCGATCGGTTCACTGTATTGGGTATATATTGAAAATAGGTAGAATGGACCAACTTCCGATGAGATTTCAACACATGTGCAGTGACTATCACAGAACTGACTTAACTTCATCATGCTCATGCCAGCATTGAAAATACTAATTGCAATTTTGGGATTCTCAGCGCGACCTGTTACTACTCTGGCTGTAGAAGGCATGCCACTGATTTAACCTTTGACCGAGTGTGGTTCTTGCACACATAGTATATCTATGTCGTGAGTGGAGATGCGTTCACATATCTCTGATCCGACTATTTTAGCGCCCTGCATGTTAAAGTGTTACAAAAAAAATGTTTAGTTCTTGTGTATATTGAAGTCGCCGCAGAGAACAAGAGGTATGTGGTAGTCCTTAGTATTCGGTAAGTACTGACGGTTATACATGGACGAGATAAGAACCTGGTACATGGGCATGGAGATGTTCTGCGTAGTTGTACCGGGATGAATGTAGATGGATCCGAATAAGAAACTTACTTAGTGCGAGGTAGCAGCATCGCTTTTTTCAATACGACTATCTGATTGCGTGCTGCACTGAAAAATGTTTAACCCACCAAATGGTTTATCAAAAACCGCTGTAATCTACTGCAGCCACTATTTCGTCTTCTGCAACATGGCCGAACTTAGCATGCTAATCTCATCGATGACGATGCAGGTGCCGTCCATAAACATGTTTCTTTAGCCGTGCAGAACTTCAACGGGGAGTGTGGTCGTTCTATGGTGTTTATGGCCACCACCGCCTTACCGGGCAACCCGAAAATTATGCGTAACACAATTTAACACAATCACAAAAGTGCGACAAACAATTGTTAGAAATGAATTCAGAGAAAAACAATTGTAAAACAAACAATTGTACACGGAAACAATTCTACACTGAACAATTCATCGAAAAATCAAATATTCGAAAGAAAGAAACAATTCATCGAAAAAAATTGTAATGCATATTAAAAAATATTAATCAATTTTCTATTAATTGTTCAATTTTGTGATGCGGACAGCAAAGTAGGACATCATTGGTTAAAAAATAAAATTGTATGGATATTAAAAATAATTTGATGCGGATTATTGTAATGAGGTGCTTAATATATTTACATCAAACTGAATTGCTATAATAATTCGAACATTTTGGGAGATTAGGGTGACGAATTCAGTTAGTTTAAAAATCTGAACCTAAAACTACGGCACACCAAATGTCGCAAAAAATTGGCCTGTGTTAAATTTCCTGTGTTAAATTTCTATAAATTTAACTTTTCTGTCACGCGATGGTTCGATCGCCCAATTTTTAAAAAATCAGTGTAAATTCCAGGTATTTCACATAAATATGGTATTTAACATAGATATGCTATAGTTTGTCCTCTATCTAGTGCAGTAAGCCGCTTGGCGATTTCTTTAGTAGGAGCTGAAATATGAATACTCTCGTCATGTGAAGCTCGAAAATCGACGAATACTCTTGCATAAGATATTTCCCAAGCTGATGCTTGCTCTAAAAATGCTCCAACTATCGAGAAAATCCACATGGAAAATCTCTAGGCTATGCTGAGCAATTACGCAGAACTTCATTTTTGCCTAACATCACGGGAAACTGCTCAAATCTGAGCCAACAGTTAGGGCATTTTAGTTATTATGAATTTTTTCGATGAATTGTATCTTCGTACAATTGGTTTTCGCACATTTTTCGGGTCCCAAAGGAATTTACTATGGAGATTTACCTGGAAATTACACAATATTTCATTTTACATGATTTCTGAAATCTCCATATAAAATTTTTACCTGTAAGTACTGATGTTTAAAAGAAATTTTTAGATGAGAAATTTTGTTTCGATGAATTGTGTTTTCGATGAATAAGTTATTTGGAAAATTGTTTTCACGCACATTTGGTTATTGTAAAGTTGTAGTTTTCATATTTGTTTTTCGATGAATTGTTTTTCGATGAATTGTTTGTCGCATAATTGTTTGTCGCAGAATTTTCGTGGAACCGCCTTACCGGTATTCGCGCAAGCCACGTGGAGGATTGTATTTTGCTGTCGAATCAAGCTTAAAATCATCATATAATGCGTAACTAAGGTTCAAATTGTAACGGCGCGGCTCACCGAAGTATATTCTTGGAAATGGTATAGTTCCTCCGCTTGCCTATTCTAGATGATATTCAATGGTACCTAGAAGCCTGCTTAGGAGCCAATAATTCTGACTCTGGTACCACTTCCGGGTGCATCTCATTGATATGATAGGCTCTTTATCGCCCGCGATTGGTGAATTTAACCGATTTAAAGCTACCCTAACCTTGTGCAGACGATACAGGGTCTAGTTTTGCAAGTGAGTAAGTCATGTTCTTATTGTCCGTATCTTCACATAGCTGCTTAAATATATTGACTGGTGTGCTAGGTTGAGCTTGATTTATATTTATGGTCTGGTCTTCGGCCAAAACATTTACGGCCATTTACTACTTGACAAACGATCCCGTATGCCAACTCGTATGTGCAAGCATAGCATCTGCATTATAAAACTCAATGTTGTCATCAACAAATCTGCTAATTGGACAAATTTAGTTTGGTCAAGATACTTTAACGGCGTGGTCTGTTGGGTTTTATTTGATTTAATATTTTAACCTTTGATAAGTAAGTGCAAGTTGTAAACCCTAAAAGCTTCTCGAGAACATTAGTTTGCAGAAGATTTTCATAGCACTTGATTCACTTTAGAGCCTCTGAATTTTATTTAGCGTTAGGGATTTTTTTCTCTGCGTTTGGCCATCAAATTAAAGTCATTCCATGTCCGTTTCGGGTAAAATATATAGCATCCAGATATTTTGCTTATATCATTATTTGGAGAGTTTTATGCGTGAGAAAATGCGTGAGTATTAGAGCGTCTTTCACTAATGAGGTAAGTCTCCTCTTTTGAGGTAGTCAGTTCACCATTTGGTTTCATGACTTTTTTTGGATAAAATCTGCCCAGCAATTTCTTTTACTGTTCCTTAACGCTGTCTTATATCTAGTGAGAGAAGACCAGTAGGTCGTCCAGCCCTTTATTTGCTTGACCGTCTTAACCAGTTAACAAACTTCTCCCCTGCTGACCTCAAGATCATGAGTGTAGTACGGGAAGTAGTGTAGTACGCGTTTAGTATTGGCTTGTTGAGGTCATTTAAAAAAGATCCTACTGTTGGAGATGTTTCGATATGAAATCTAATATACAGATTAAGAGAACGACGCCTCCTTCGATACATGCCAGTTATCCAGTTAAAGACGATGTTGGTTAAACCCAGGTGTGACATGATAAAATCCACTTTATCTGCTTTATGGGTTATTAAACGCAATGTTATTTGAACAACATAAAAATGTTGGTGACCTCTTTCGGTGCGTTTCCAGACTAAGCGTTTTGGGTTCGCATCGCACAGATGAATAAATTGGTTTATGGAGAAGATTTTAAGACAAAGTCAGCAAAGATTTGCTGTTCTTGGCTTCTCGTTTAGCCTGTTATAGATTAACTTACTTATCTTGTTTGGAATTCCAAGAATCCTTTTTGTGGTCCAATACTTTTGAATAAATGTTGCTGCTTTTGATAGGTCAGTCAATTTGAACGAACAATAATCTGCTGAGTCCCCTCAATTGAGTGAGGTTTTTTACCAGTCCCATCTAAATTGCACATTTAACACATCGCCTGAAAAGTTCGAGGTCTAACAAAGAAAACACAATTTTTTTGTGGGAAAAATTCATTTTATTCATTAACATAAATTCCTCTTAGAGCGATACAATCAGTCCAACGCCTCTCCAACATTTCGAGTCCGTTTTTGTAGTACGATTTATCTTTATCTTCAAAATAAGCTTCAGTTTCGGTAATCACTTCTTCATTGGAGCCAACTCTCTTTCCCTGGAGCTTTATTTTGAGGTCTGCAAACAAGTAATAATCGCTGGGGGCCAAATCTGGCGAATATGGTGGATGCGGAAGCAATTCAATGTACAATTCGTGCAATTTTGCCATTGTTGCAATCGACTTTTTGTGCAATTTTTCTTCTTCATTTGAGGTCGTTTTTAGCGATTTATTCCTTCAAATCAATAACCCAATATAATATTTTTGAAATTAACAAAAGCAGCGTCACTAAAACAAAAGCAGTTCTCATTTGAAAGTTGGTAGAATTTAAAAATCATATGGGTTTTAAATTTGTGGCACCATCTATGTGTAAGACCGGGAACTTTTCAGGCGATGTAATATGATTGCTCGCGGTGTAATCCTGCCCCTTCCCTTCATTTGGAAGTATACTAACCCGGAAAGCTTATTTTGTTTGAAGTTGAAACCTTAAAGTTCTTCTCTATTTTGGGTAATCTAGAGATTGGGAATTATAAATTATATCTTCCGCTTCCCGCTCATAAGCTCCTTGTATTGGACCAGCAGGCGTCGGTGAATGTTCTCAATCGCCTTATATCTGCAGTATGACATGTAAACGTAGAAAATTTGTGACGCGATTTTTCTTTCTCGTCATTGTATCCTTAACCCCGTATCAGTTAATGTTACCCAGCCATGTCGAGTGATTGCCAAGGTGTTACCCTAAAATTTGTCACTATAACGATACTGTTGTAGATTCTGGGATCCGCTAGAAGCCTCATTACTTGAACCTGATTCATTTGTAATCCTTGGTCCGTCTAGATGGGGCTGTAGATGTTAGTCGACGCGAAATATCGATGTTTATATAAAAAACTTTACTTAATTTAGGTTGCACAATATTTTGTTATTATATTTATACATATATTAGTTTTAAATTTACTAAATTACCACCACACTATCGTACTATTAAAAAAATTACAATTCAATTTACAAATACGAATAATTTCATGGGATAATTCTTTTCCGAGTTGCTCATAAAAAGTCATCATTTATTTTCTCGCGTATCGTCATTTCGTTCACAGTCCACCAATCCACACTAGGTCTTTTGACCCCGGTATCATTCTTCGTTTTCCCCTTTACTTATGAAAGGGGAAAAACGAAGAATGAGACCGAACTCAAAAGACCTAGTGTGGATTGGGTGATTTACATACGACTGTTTATGATGCTCGTCGCTTAGAGCGCTACGAGTATCGAATATGGAGTCCGTTCATGTACAGCTTACATTATGTTGTTATGTCGAGCTAACTTATTACTCTCGGTTGTTATGTTCCCGATTGTTTTAAAAACACCAGGCGTTTCTTTGTGGATCCGCTAAATTGTAGTTTTCGCTTCGTTTCTATTCATTCTTGATGGACGTTGGAGATGAGGACCTAGCTGGTCATAGCTGTCATAGCCCTTAGTGTCATGATAGCTCGTCATTAAGGTCATTATGAAGTAAGTTTGATGAGAAAATTAAATCCGACATAGGGTGGTCGGATAAGGCGGTCTGTGGTAAGGCTGCTTGAAAATGAATGGCGCGACGTATCCGGAGTTCCGTGCTAGCGACCAAAGTGTTATCTTGGAGATTCATTCCATTCATGAGCATTATTATAACAACCACTGTTAAAAGAGATCGTATAGATTCGGTGAAAAGTTAATGCCCTCGAGCTTAATCAATTTTGCGGGGATTCCATCCTCACTGTGTGTCTTTTCTTTCTGACTTCAACATTCTGATATGGCAGATATTTGAAGTCGGTTTGCCCTAGTGAAAGAACAACAGCCACGTTTGTTTTCAGCTCTCCATTTTCGTTTTTGATGGCTTTACTTCTATGCCGGTCTAGCATCAACATTCCATTGAACGGTGATTTGTGCTTATCTATTGAATGTAGTTCATAGTTTGCAGTTACATTGAATATGACAAGCAAATTATCACTGTCCATGTCTGCACCTCTGTATGATCTATAACGTCGGATATGCTGGTGGAACGCCTCTTAGTGGCCATGACGTCATGGATTTGGTTTCCCGTTCTTTTACCACTCGATCTCCACGTTACTTTGTGGATTCTCTTATGGAGAAAAACGAAAGCACTAAATTGAACATTATTTGCCAGGTCAGTGACGCTTTGGCCATTGTGGTTACTGGTGAGGTGCAAGCTATCGGACCGATGTGCAATGTATTTCCTATATTACTACCGATTACTACCGATATGTTGTTGATGACTGCAAAATTTCCTCTGGTCGCCTCCACTACACTGACTGATTCATTTAGAGTTACATAAAAAGCACCGAGGAGGTATGAATCAAGGACGTTGCTCTCCGGAAAATTAGTTAAGTTTCATCAAATGAAATAACCTGATTTAAAGTTTCTATAGTTCAAGACCATAATATAATCGACATTCTTGTTAACGGCAGAGCTGTTTGTAATACTTAATTCTTAATTTAAGATTCAAGCCGTTATCTGCTTAGCATATTCCACTGTACTTATACTTTAAAATCAACGAGAGCTCCAACATCTACACAACATACCACAATGAGGTCAATGTCTTGTTGATGATACCGATTGCATGCTTTACCTAAATTAATTACTCGACAATATTTAAGATTCAACAGCAGCAAGCAGAAAAAAAAACATACAAAATCCTAAACAAATATTTTCCTTTCAAATCAAAATGAAACAAAAGAAGATGGTAAAAGGGAAACCATCTAACTATTACTACATATACGTGATATGTCTAAATTAAGAAAATTACATTGTGGATTCTTAATTTGGTTTAAAATAATTTTCATGGAATTAGAAACCGAAATTAGTGGTATGTACTCGTACATACGTTACGAACATTTTTCATTTTCCCCGCACCCTTTTACTCTAACTGTGATTATTTTCGCTAGGTTCTAGAATCTAGATACGTACAATAGTCATTTGTTTTATTTTCTTTTTTTTTTACTAATTTTGCTTAAGAAAATTAAATTCGTGCTAATGCTTTAAAGATATGCTACTCGTAATTCCATTCTTCTGGTTATGTTTTCTTTTATTTTTCTATTTTCCTTCGTCTTTTGTGTGCATAACGAGTCACGACACCTAAATCAGGAGATAGTTTTTTTTTGGGGATTATACATGAATGGCGAATTCTTTTCATTCCAGCACACACAAACAAAATGTAGAGCTTGGGACAAATTGGGGGAAAAATCAATTAAAACTTAACGACACTTGAAACTTAATCCTATTTAGACATTAGATCCATTATCTTATGTATAGATCTTTTGTCCCGCTCTGCCTTTGGTTTGCAATTTTATACGAGAAATAGTGGGAAATCGTTTTTCTTCTATATCTAGCGGACAATGTTAAGCTTTTGTAGATTATCTATGTAAAAAAAAATAATTTTCTATGTTGTGGCATCTGGTATAGTAAGGCCACACAAGAGGGAACATTTATTTTCTTAACGGCGGTTAGATCTTATTACTAAAGTGATTTCCAACGGAGCGGAACGCTGTAATTAATTTTATTCGTGTGTACTTGCAATTTCCTGCTTGCAATATTTTTAATGATAATACAATTACTTCATCTAGGTGAGGTTACCAAGGCGTTAGAAGTTTGGTTTCGAACTAATGAAGCAATTCTCTAATTTAAAAAATTCGGTCGACTCACCAGACTGCAGTGGCCAAACTGCAAAAATATTGAAAGTATAATCACAATGACTTAGCGAATTATTATGTATCGTAGTATGTGACGCATACGCGAAATTCTAAAGAAATCACATGTATGTGTTAAATACAATAAAATTCGAGGTTACGAAGGGGTTGGCAATTGCGTAGCGAAACATAAAGTAATGCAACGTATTTTCAATGTTTTTGTAGTTTGGTCACTGCAGTCTGGTGAGACGACCGAATTTTTTAAATTAAAGCTCGAAAGAGAAACAGATCAAGAGCGATAATGACGAGCGTCGACGAATCAATAAAAACATCGCCGCGATATCGCTGTAGCTAACCAGCACAAGAGCGTCAGCATATGGCGATGAAAAACAACCACAAACGACATAATCACGATTCACGACATAATTTATCTATGTCAAAATGGATTCTAAAAGTTAGCATACTCGCATAATAAAAATTTCAAAATTATAAAAATTGTTCATCTTTTATGTTTTTGGGTACATGGCGTTGGGGCGTTACCAACTTAAAAACAGTTGGCAATATTGATTCGCCGGCGATGAAAGTAAATAGAAATAGACTCTAAATTTATTTCAACGAAAAAATCGTCGTCGCCAGCGTCGATGGTTGTGTGTGTATTGCATGTTTTCGGTGTTTTGTAATATGACAGGCGAATTCGCTCGCTCTGTTTTAAGCTTAAAGAATTCAAGTTTCATTAGCACGAAAACCAAACGTCCAACGTTTTGGTAACCTCACCTAGATGTAAAACAAATCTGGCTATCACCCAGAATAACCCAAATTTATTACAATTATTTGAAAAGCACATGAGAAAATAATTTTTACTTTTTGATAAAATATACTTGGATCATCCTTTTGTGTAAAAAACGTATATTCAGAGGAATTAGCACTTCAGTTCGAAAATCCCGGCAAAATCATGGGAGATTTGGGAAAATCGCAAATTTTCACAAAGAAAACTGGTCGCAAAACGACTAAGCAGAATATGTTGATCATCAGCTAGCCTACATTGATTTTATAAATAAATTCGTTAGGTAGCGAGTCCTTAAGGTAGCGGATCGAAGTAAGTCCGTCAGTTTCCACTTCCACGGTTACTAAAGGGTAGAGAAGAAACAAAATACTCTCCGCGCACCAAACATAAAGACAAATGCAATTGAAAACATACGGAAAGGAAGCTTATCCCAGGTAGAAAATTGGATTTTACTCTAGAAATTCCACTCTTCTAAAAGTAGGCCGGCTTCTTGGATTCTGAGGGAAGCCAACCGTTGCAAATAGAAGATAACAAAAAAAAAAATCAAAAAGTATAGGATGATGAACTGGTCACAGAAAAATCACTCTCACAAAATAAGGCTCTGAAGCAATTAGAAGCAATTATTTAAGGACTGGAAAATGCTCATCAGAAACCTAATATCAATATTGCCGAGCCGATAAACAGCCAGAAAGAAAATCAACAAATCAATAATTGTGACTCCTATGAGCATAACAAAAACGAAGAATTTCAACAAACTGATAAAACTCACGAAAACACTGAAAAGTAAAAAGGCGCCACCAGTAATTGTTAACAAAATTGAAAATTATCAGGAAATAAGAACGCTCACGGATTCAAATTAGGTACAATAGCAAACAACAGTGCTGAACAGTGGAGACCTCAAAGTAAATGTTCCAGACGTAGACAACTATAGGAAACTTATTGTTTCTCGTTAAAAAAACACAAAACTAGAAAACAGCGTCAGGATAGCTCCTGCAATAATGCTTAACAATGAGTGCTGTATTAGAATATAAGCATGGAGTGCTACTGCAACACACAGAAATTGCAAATGCTCTTGGACAATCAAAAAATTGATGTTACACATTGAAACAATTACATTAGACAGCCGGTTTATAAGTCCGGTGGTTAAACATTTAACGTACATAACTTTGACCGTACATAAACCGGCATACCAACCATTTTGTGGAATACAGCGTTTATACTACTTGGTTGGTGTTTATTTCAATATCGTCGCATTCCTTTTCGCCTCTGTAATGCGACGCAAACATTATGCCGTTTGATGAACCGAGTCCTGGATAGATCTCAAGGAAATCAAATAAGTAAAGTACATATTGAACGAGTTACGACTTCGCGGCGATCCAGAGAAGATTACAGGGCTACTTAATTTCCCAATACCAAAAATAGTTAAGGACTTCAGAAGATTGGTTGGATTAGCCGGCTGATTTCGCCGATTTCTCATCTATCACGGATTTAATGAAAAAGCCAAACTGGAATGGAGCGTAAGCGCACAGTTAGCGTTCAGTAAATTAAAGTCTCTACAAGTGTGTGCATTACTACTTTTGGAGAATCCCAATTTTGCACAACCATTTATTGTACAAGCCGTCGCGTCTGAGATCGCGATTGGGCCGCATTGCCTAAGGTGATGGAGATCAAGAAAATGAAATTGCCTGAATTAGCTAGAAACTAATATGGACCCTCAGAAGTACCCGGCTACCGAAAAAGAATGTCTGGTAGTTGTCCTGGCTATTGAAATGCTCAGACCATTTATAAATGGAAAACATTTCACAATGGTTACG
This sequence comes from Nephrotoma guestfalica, assembly GCA_963691935.1. Classification (NCBI taxonomy): domain Eukaryota; kingdom Metazoa; phylum Arthropoda; class Insecta; order Diptera; family Tipulidae; genus Nephrotoma; species Nephrotoma guestfalica. The sequence goes on along the minus strand of OY829914.1, from coordinate 263,178,625 downwards.
AACGAAATAGCCTGAGTCCCTAGGAGAGATACCAAACCGCTATTAGGCCGTGGGAAGTCATTGCAATTGATTATATGAGCCCATACCGCCGATGAAAACGAGGAAACCGATTTATTTTGGTTGCAATTGATACGTTTGAGAAATTCTGTCTGCTCGGACTAGTATTGCAAGCCGGCACGTACTTTGGTGACATGCTTAGAGGAAGTGGTATTTCTGATGTTTGGAATACCAAATGGTCATATCAGGTATCAGTTTATTTCCAGCAAATTTAAATATCTATTGGACAAGTATCTGGTCTAACATAAACAGAATGCCTGTTACAAAACTATACTACTGAAACTCAGATGACTCGTGGCATCCTTGTTGCGATTTTTCCTATCCCGTTTTCCTATCCACGCGATCGTCTGCCCAAAGCGCACTGCACATGCACATGTAAGGAAAGCAAAAAGATCGTAACCAATTTAAATGGAGAATCTTAGTACTCGAAACTACCGCTTTGACACTGGTGGCTTAATGTTTGGAAAGTTTTGGAGAAATCAACAATATGGGTATCAGCGTTTTAGTTCATTCACCAGTTCGGCACTGATTACAAATTGTTCGTTTAGTATAAACTGAATATGTATCATTTCATTTCCCTATCTCCACCGTACTTTATCCATCTATAAATTCATTGTAATTCCAAAAGCAACTCCTCTAAAGAACAAAAAAAAATTAAAATTGGTCTGATTTTCATAAAATTTAGCTAAAATGAAGGCAAACATTCTAAGAAACTTTCCCTTTACACAACTTTTTATTGAAAACCTCATCGAAAAGTGGGACAATCGCAGATCTTAAAAAACAAATTTGTGCAACATCGTTACAGCATATGTTGTCGTCACTGAATGTTGTTAATTCTTGCTAAGGGTCATCATGTATAGGTTGTAGAATCTGATCGCGTAGCAGCACCAGATCACAAATTTTGAAATTACGATAATACGTTTCCAAAACTTTTGAAAAAGCTGTTGGACTAACTGCCATCGGCTTAGATACGATATCTTTGGCGTTTGACAATCAGGTTCCGGCAATATAATTCTGAAAAAAAAGTAATCTTGATTTGGATTATATTTAATACCAAGTACTGATATCATATGGTTATCTGCAATATCCAAGGATGACGTTTCGGAATTCGGAGGATTATTTTATAACATTTGGGATATTTAATCCTCCATCTAAGTTTCTAGACCCTCGCTCGAATATTTTCCTGGTTTAATTCTTAATCTCAGTTTGCCCGTTTTTGTACTTTTTGAAAATCCTCTCTTCTGGAACGAACAACTAATGGAATCTTCCATCCTCGTCAAACAAATTATCGACGACGATGAGCGATGCACGTATCCTCTCAGCGCGATACTACAAGCGAATGTACAATTTGTACGGACATTTTGAAAAACCCTCAGGACTTAAATGCAGCAGACTAAAATTCGCATTAATGTCTGCTAGCGAGGACTCCACGAGCTCTAGATTCCAATAAACCGTAGACTTAGATGGTCTGACTTTTATCGTATGCTCGAACAAAAGGCAGGTGATTCCAAATTAGTAAATGGATACTGGTGCGGAACATTAAAAAGGACATAGAGGAAATCCTGCTCGTCGATCAACCCAGAGCACGTCAACCAATATTAATGCTGTCAAGCAGACATCCACAAACAAGACAACTGGTCACGATTAACAAGCCGTGTAATTTTCGACCAGTAGCTTATGGAAAAGCAACTTCCAAAAATTTCGAGCCTTCGGAAAACCAGTAATTCCCGCTGCTTGGTTTATCTCGCCATTTTTTCATGGTAGATCATGAAAGTCACTTACAATTTCTGATCGATTTGAGAGCCGAAGTATCTGTGGTACACCATTTGCATTCTTACTGCAGCAAACGAATTCTAAATTACGATACAAAGCTCTTGAAGGTTAATTTCGTCTCGGGTGTTCGTTCACATATCTACGTCTTGTGGTCGATTTGAAGAACAGAAGACTTGCTGATTCATTTACTGCCCTCGGTGTGAACGCAACCATAGCTCAAGTTGATTCACCATTCCCAAAACATTTTAGCATCAACAACGAATACGGCGCTCTTTGAAACAATCTTACAGTGAAACATGACGTAGTTCATTACGTTATCGCACAAGGTAAATTACCTTCTACAAAAACTGAATTCCCGTTTATGACAGATGTCGGAATCTGCCGTTTCCCATCATCACCAGTTTCCTCACTATTACATATGGCACAAAATAAAGATAAGGACTTGCGCTCTTGTGGAGACTATCGCCAGTTAATCACTGTCACAGCCAGAAATAGAAATTATAGCCGTGTTTTTTTATTTGCGCCCGATAGCTGTATCCGGAGCACGCAATTTTCTATGTTAAAACTTATATTTAGCGCGCTATTCTTGCATATAACTAATTTATTTAATTCTAAACTAAAATTTTTCATTCAACTTTTTAGTTAAAAATGGATAAAAAAAAATATCTCGCTCTACCTATTTATCGGAAGCCGCTATCGGGAGCGCTATCCATTTCAAAGGGAAATTTTAAATTTTCTTTGTTTTGCGCAACCCTTAAACCATTATAATCTTTATCTAACGTCATGCCAAAATAAATGTTAATTGGTATATTTCAGGTTTGTTGTTAAATGTTTGTTTCATGGTGAATTTATTTTTTCATTTTTATGGTATAGCGACATCAGTGAATAAATAGCTACAGTTTTTATCTCTCATATACACGGCTTTTATCTCTCATATACATAGTTTTTCGTTGAAACTCGCCGATATCTATACTCGCCATATTCATAAGACTGCGATAACCATTCCTTTTGGGTTTATTGAGTTCATCAGTCCCATATGGTTCTTGTAACTCAGCCTTCACATTCCAAAGGTTCTTTAAGGAAGTGTTAAAGGGCTGGACTTCATCAACTCTTATATCGGCAATATTGCGAGTCGCTCCAAGATGGAATACAGTGAACATCTCGAGCCAGTATTTTTTGTAATCAACAATTTTTCAAGATGGTATCCTCTAGTCGAAAGGCAAAGTTGACGTAATGTTTGGCCAAATTTTGGTCACGTTACCTAAGAAAGGTGTCAACAGAAGAAAATTCTCTTGGCTCGAAGACTGCTCTGAATTTTTCAAAAGTTTAAGTATTTTCTTGCCGATGCATTCTTATAGCCCATTTGTTGAACGTCACGTAGTTCAACAAATATACTTTGCAGATGTAAGCTTCATTGAAGTGTATTAGGTAAGTTGGATGGGTCTTGTTTTTCGAGTTTTGTTCTCTCGAGAATGATTCGACGAATTCGAATGGAATACGACTAGCTGAAGCCGATTCTTGATCACACAGCATATCATTAAAGAGTCTCTTTTAAGCCATACAGAATTACCATAAGCAGAAGAACGACTATGGAGTCAAAGTATGACCACTGGACAACGACAAGCACAAGCTCAATTTCAGTAATTCCAGCATCATTCCATACAGGGTGATTGATGTAGTAAGGGTGGTAAGCTGTTGGTTACATATCTCATTCATGCTATATTCTTGTCATTCGAAATGTAAAAGAGCATTCCAAGTATCAATATTTTCTGCTCTTTCTCTTTTACTACCAACTTAAAAGAAAAAGATAATGAAAGCACCAAACGAAGTACGATGCCGATACGTATGCCGATAAAATGTCATTCAGGATATTATAATGTTTTGATGGTGTGTGATTTTTATTTAAAATTTTATCTGTTTGTTTACAGCGTGCGATGAAATTTTGAATTTTGTCCTGAGCACCAGGAACAGAAATGTGACACATTTAAAAATGTTGTTTTTGTATTTGTGTGCCTTATCCAAATTTAATATGACTATATGGTATGTATCGAGGGTGTGTGTGTGTGTGTGTGTATGTATGGTATGCTAATCCAAAGTTATGCAAATTTTTATATGACATGTCGTACGTGTATGTTTGTTCTGCTACCAAAATATGAGCGGCATCAAAAAATGAAAAAATCGTAATAATAATAATAAAAATAAACAGACTAATAAAAATATGGAAATAAAAATGAAAATGTATTCATCTCGTATAATATCCAGCCATTCGAATCTACATACATTCGAGATTTGCAGCACGAGGAAATGTTGAATGAGAAGATTTTTGAAAACTTACACGATTGAAGTTTTTTACGATGTTTGTGCTAAAATTTTTGTAATTTTAATGTGATTTTATGATAGGAGTTTGGTGGTTGAATAATAATAATCATAAACATAATTTAGAGATTTTCGTGAGAACTATTTGCTGGGTATATAATCCTAATGGTGGAATGGAAAATATTTTTATTGTGAATTGAGTAACTAAGTCGACGTTCGTTGCGGGAAATTTTTGCCTCGATGTAATTTTAATTGGAAAATAAAATTTAAAATTTAATTAAATTTTCAGATTCTTATGGGTTGGGTGGTTGTTGAAGTGATAGATAGATAACTAATCGGTAATCAAACCGAAATTATGGATTTTTTATACTCGTGGAGACACTAAATGTAACGTTCTATTGGAAGTTTGTCCTAAGTTGTCCTAAAGCAAGAACAAATTATGGGATAAATTTAGGACAAACTTCATACGACTATATAATCAAGTGAAGTTTATCCTAAACTCTCTTAAATATAAATAATTTAACAGTGTAAATTATTATTAAATTTTGTACATTATCAGTTCAATTTAGAACAAGATATTCTGCATCAATTACTAGGTGCACATCTAAATTTCCGTTTTTTTTAAATAGGAATATAAAAAATGGTTTATTCAAAGTTCCGAGTATTGTCATTCTCTATCTACATATTTTGCCATCTCTCTGGCAACACATGAATACCACGACGATAAAACGACGCATGTTTGGATCCAAACAAACCAATTTTGCACTTACGTCATCGACCGGAATAAGTGATAATCCGAGGGGGCCAGAGAGTGCAATGGCATGCAGCGCTGCCTTGCTTCAATATCAGTAGCGTTGTCCGACAGTTTCGCCTTGTTTCAGCAGCTCACAGTACACGATTCCCTTCTGGTCTCACCAAACCCAGAACATTGTCTTTTTCCGAAGCGATTTGGCCGTGCTGTCGATGTTGATGCTTACCTGCCGAAGCCACGAATTTATCATAAAAAAACAAGAAAGAAAGTATTGGTTACTAGTGGAAGTTTTTGAGATATTGACCAAAAACAGAAAATAAACTAATAAAAAAAATTAAATTTTCAAAAGTATTGGTAATGAAATGGCCTAGTTTAGTCCAGCATGAACAGATCCTAGTATTTTGTCCTAAGTTTTGGACCCCTGATCAATACTTTTATCCAAATATCATCGTCATTCTTTTAGAATGGCGGAAAGACGGAATATTGTTAAATTTCAAGATTTGATTTACCGAGTTCCTTTACTTCGGAGATCAATCAATTTGCCGTTTTAAGGATCACTTTTAATATTTTATTCCGCTGGGATGTTTTATTTAGTGAAAAAAGAGATACAAAATGAATCAAAAATTTCCGCTGGTAATTATATAACAAAATAAATTCTCTTTTGTGATTGTGCTGCCACCTGCGGCGAATAGCGAAATCTCTTATTTTCCGCTGAGAAATTTCCGCTATCTTATACAGCATGGCAAATGCTGTTTGTTTGGCACAAAACTCAACATTTTTATTCTTAGAAAAAGTATTTTTGCGTTGCGATATGTGCTGGTATTACAACTGGTTATCGGTAACAACTGTCCACGTTATGAACAAAACACCACTTCTGACATAAATGACAACTAGATGTGTCGCTAGCACCATCTATGTGTGAAACCCGTTGCGCACCTGATAAATTACATTTTAAATTAAATAATATCAAAAATTTTATACGTTAATTTTCTTTACAATTATGCAAATAATTAACAATTTCATATTATTTTTCACACATACACCGAGAAGATATTTAGGTTACTACGCCCGGAATGAGTGTTGCCACTTTGTACTATTTGCATTTCAATTAAAAAACTTGAATTTTCCACAAAATTTAGGGGAACATAGGGTGTAATATTCAAAAGTTGTATAACACAAAATAGCATTGAAATTGCTTTGTCCTAAATATTTCTAAGAATTTGCTGCGGATGGAATGCATGTTTTTACGTTGTACTGGACCCAATCCAATTAGATGGATGTTATATTCAAAACTTGTACAGCTCAAAATCGCATTAAAAATGTTTTGTCCTAAATACTTCTAAGAGGTTATTACGGCTGGAATCCAATTATAAAAGACGAATTTTCTAGAAAGTCTCGGAGAACACTGGGTGTAATATTCGAAGTGCTATAGCTCACAATTGCATTAAAGTGCTTTGTTCTAAACCATTTTTAAGATGTTACTACGGCTGAAATGGGTGTTTTCACTTTATACTAGACGAAACCCAATTAAAAAAAATCAATTTCCGGAAAATCTAAGGGAACACAAGGTGTAATATTCAAAATTACCTATACCTCATAATCGCATTAAATGTGTTTTGTGAAAAAAGCACTTTTAAAGCGATTTTGCGCATAACAATTTTTGAATATTACATCCTGTGTTTCCCTAAATTTTCTTGGAAATTCATTTTTTTAATTGGATTGGGTCTAGACCAAAGTGAAAACACCCATTCCAGCCGTAGTAACCTCTTATAAATAAAGGGTGGGCCATTTAAATGTTTGTTTTTACAAACGCTATAAAAGGAGTATACATCTTTATTTTACGGAAACATTTTTATTGTGTAGGTTGGAGTCTTCGATTTAAGAATGAAAAACAATTTTGTTCGTATGGCTCTCTCTGCTGGCCATACAGTAAGCCATCATGTGCGTCCAGTTTTAAAGAACTTTTTCGATGATTACGGTTCCTATTTCGCGAGTAACGAACAATTCGGTTGTCAAATTTGTCCCGCAAGAGATCGATTGTTGGTCGGTTTGTATGGTATGTGGTGCCATCTTGCTGAAACCAAATTTGCTCATATTGGCTCTCAGCATGGCTCTGTAACGGTCGCCATTGATAGTAACGACGTTTTCAGCAGCGTTTTCGAAGAAAAATAGGCCAATTATGCCACCACTACAAAATCTAGACCAAACGTGGGGTTGGTTTACATAGTCCTCAATATGGAGAATCGTTATTATGAAGCTGGTCATTTGCTTTCAACTGCTGAGTCATCTGGGCCTTGTAGGTGAATAATCCGATGTCTATATGCAGTATTCTCCTCAGGCTGGTGCGACTAATGGCCAGTCGCTGCGATCAGTGTCGAGTTGAGGTCAATGGATTCTGTCAGCCGTAATATTGTCCGAGTTCGGGAACCACTTCTATCATCCAATAGCAACCACTTCTATCATTCCCACCCATGTTTCTTTACATAATTCTCGCAGTTTCGGCTACACAACACTGATTTTGAAAATAAATGTTCAATATTTCAAAATGCCCGTCAAGCAAAAACATGATTGTTCCGTGACGCGGAATATTAGACTGACGAGTTGTCAAAATTTTAAGTAAATCTGGACAAAGCAATTTCGCGGTATACAACATTTGAATATTACACCCCCCTCCCCCTAGATTTTCTAGAAAATTCATGTTTTTGTGTAGGCGCATTCTTTTTGCACGATGTTTAATTGAGATTACCAATTTCTCAAAAGAACAACCATAATACCTCAACTACATAACCAGCGCCCCTAATTTGACTATAATTTACATGGGGATTTTGTTTTCAGTTGCTGTTGGTTTGCCAAAATTTTCGTTACTGAGATTGAAAAAGTCAGTTATCGACCCAAGAAATTAAAACATTTTCATTTTGACGCTTACCAATGTGGCTGCTTATATTTTTAGCGCCGGTAATAGCGTCTATGTTTTCTTTAGTTTGTTGTATACATTTTAATTCCTCAAGTATGCCTTGAAGTTGATGTCGAAATCGAAGATTTATAAAGTTTCATCTTTCTTTTAATATCAAAACTAAATAAAAAAACATAACAGTTTTGTCAATTAACAGAATTAAATTTGTTTGATTAAGAACGTGATTTTAGAATAAATGGAAGGTGCTTTTTATTTTATTGCAAATTATTCCAAGCTTTTTGAAATGGAAAATTTTTCGAGGAATTAAGTTATAGGTTATTTTGCATTAAATATTGGGTGTGTTCGTTAATTCATTCTTCAGAAAGAATAGAAGTAATGAAATATTGATCACGTGACGTAAGAACACTCCGAACAAAATGTAATAAAAGAACATAAATAGAAAAAAATTCGCCTATCAATCAATAATTACACAGATAATAGTAATGAAACACATTTTACCTTCGTTAACTTATTTTATTATAAATAAAAAAATAAATTATGTGCACACAGAATATTCTTTGTATTCTACGTTTCATTGTAGTATAAAAAGAATGCGTCTATAAATAAATGAATGAACGAAAAAATCGGAATACATAGAAAGATGAGCGAACGGAATATACAGACTGAATAAACGAAAACACCCATTATTTCCAAGAAACAACATTAGGCTTGCTGGGTTATTCATTTTAGGATATTATTCAAGGTAAAATTAATTATAAATTAAAGAGAAGATCAAAGAAAATATTTAATGTTGCTTTATTATAGAAACATCCGGGGAGGGAATTCTGCCCTAATGATATCAAATGTGCTCGGTGCAGATAAATTTTGCAATTTAATGTGGATGTTAAATCAAATATATTTTAATTTTGGAGTATTAAATAAATCTACAAAAAATGAGAACTTATTTAGGAGGTTAGGATTGCGTTACTAATTAGTGGAAAAATCAGGTGCCGCATTCGATTATGATCTTTGTGGAATTCAACGAATGAGATCTACCAAAATACATCACCCATACATTAAACATAATACAAAAGTAGGTTGCACCCTGTATGTACCTAACACTAACCCATACAAATCAATTAATGAATTTTTCTAATTCCCAAAAATTCAATTAATTCGGATTTAGCTGATCTAGCAGAAATTTACTAAACAACATTAAATTCAATAAATAAATCAATTAGGAAAGGTATTTTGAAAATTTATAACCTGTCACAAGTGAAAGAAAATGTGGAAAACTTTTATTTTGCTTTGCTCTAAATGTAATTAAAAATCAAAACAAGTAACAAGTCTTAAGTAATTTATTGTGTGGAAGTTCGTTTATATTCGAAAGTAATTTGGGAGTATAAAACGAGCGGTGCGGTATCTCTGGTTTATCAATTCCGTGCTCACAAAGTTATTCAAATTACTCGCTCAATAGATTACACCGTTAATGTCGTATGAAGATATTTTATGTGCGGGGGGTGCGCTGCTAGTAAACGAACAAAATGCCATTAATACAAAAGACATAAATCTGATTGCTGTTCAATTCAAATAATTTTATTGAACTCAAATCAAATAAATCCATATACGATTATTGTGTACGGCTTAAGAAGAAATGAAATCATCAGTTATACTCGTATTGTACTGCTGGGGGTGCGGGGTGATAATGAGATTGGGGGTAGGATTAATACATATAAATGTTACATAAACATAACAATGCAATGATATTTTATGGTTTTATAAGATTTATGTAAAATATATTATTTCTTCTTCTTTTTCTTCTTCGCCATCTCACATAGAAATTGTTTCGTAATGTTGTCTGCATGATAATGTTGTTGGGGATGTGGTTGAATTGGATTTTATTATGTAGTTTTTATTATTTTTGCCTATATAAATCAACATTTTAATTAATTTGTTTATCTGTACGTTGGAACTAGAACATATGTTTTTATGAATGTAGAACTTGAAATTTAAATTATAAGTAGTTTTATTGATTTCATAAAATAGTAGTTCAGCATGATTTATGAGTAGCTTTTAAATGTGAACTCTTTTATGTTTAGCCAAATAAATTAGCCGGCCAAAATGAGTGGTCTGGATTCGAGGATTTCTGGAATGCGTTATTGTTCATTATCTAAATTTAAGCAGGAACCGTAACAATTCTACCAAACCAAGATTTTTACAAGCCGGATCTGTCCGGCGCTTGCACTATGTAATATTGATGCTTATCTAACACATAACACATAACTTAGAAAGTAGAAAGCAAAACCAATGATTCGTAACGAATGAGATGCGAGCCAGACCCAATTACTTAGAAATCGGATACAGTCTAACTTTGCATAATTGGCACAGTGTATTTTGGAAAGTCATGCAAGCCAACATGCAAGCATTTAGCAAGATAACAATGTTGAGAGCGACATCACATGAATATAATACCAAAGAGCTAGCGGTTCCGTTCCTGCTGATAGGTTATGTGTTGCATGATAATGTAAAAATCTAATATCGGATGGCTTCCGTTGAAAATGGTTGGTGATGTAATCCCTCGTTGTAACGTGCACTTTAGGACCCTAAATTGAAAATTTTTCTCTTCGTCGAAAATTTTTACTTCCTTCACTATTTTTGTACCATGTGCTTTGTGGTGTCCGTCAACAGATGGTGTTAGTTCCAGCGTGGAATTTCTTGATTGTTTTTGGCATTCAACCATATTTATAGTGAGGATACTATGCTGCTAACACAAAAAAAAATTATGTGACGTCTTTACGTGCGTTGCGCGATTAATGTCCGTGTTGAAAATTAATGAGCCATAATGTTTCTTTTTTGGGTGGCTTACTATAAAAAATAATTAAACGTAACCACAGTCGGACGTTTTACAGAAAAATGTGTAGTGAAAAGGATGAAACACACTAACATACGGGCTACATACTGGTGTGCACACCAAGCAGCGCAGCAGATTGTTTTGGTTTAGTTGTAAAATAGAATTGTGTCAATTTTATCGAGGTTATGAGTAGTAGCAAAGTCAATTGATGCTGCTGGGTGTGGAACCTATTGATGCCGCGACAGATGCAACTTCATTCAATATAATTTCTTTAAATTAAAATTAGAAAATATTTGATTTATTTGATTGGAAATACCTATATCTATACTCAAACTATGATTTTGTATCATTATATAAGCGAGTAAGCTAATATTTAAATTTCCTGCTGCTGCTGTGTTTCATCCTTAGAAACTATCACAATGTCGGCTCGTTTATTCTTATGTTCATTGCGCGGCCACCAATATAACTTGCGTGGTTATTTTATAACTGAAACCCTACGCTTTATTTATTCGAAATAATTATATTTATTCTAGGATTACTCCTGAAGCAATGGAACTGATTAACTAAAAACATTTTTTTTTATTTTTTCTGACATTTCGTTACAGACAAATGGGGAGCCTACAGGTTATTCACTATATTTCCTTAACAACATTTCCCCTTCAATGAAAATCTCTATGTACAAATCGCATTAACATAATAAAGTTGTTCTTCCAATTTATACTTCTCTTTCATAATTATTTATACAGATCAACCATCAAAAAAATTTAATCATTTTACCTCAAAAATGTACAGGTTTCAGCGATGATGGATTGTTTTGCACCATAAATCATTTCAGTTTGGTAAAATATTCCAGTAATAAATCTGCCATAGTCAGCTATTCAATTAAAATGAAATTATTTAACCCGATTTACATCCGTCCGCCGTTTGCTGTTGATGATGATCGCCTAAAAATTAATTTTTATTTCATTCATAATTTGGAATGATTTTTTGCGGGTGTTTCGTCTGACTAATTAGACAAATCGGTTTATAATCGAAAATTAATTTTACCACCCCATAATCATAATAATGAACCAATCCACAAACCACATTAATTTTTATTGCTATTTGTATTTTTTGGTATAATGGAGTGAAAACCCTCGTACCATACACACACATCGACAAAAAATTTGTATTTAGAAGATAAATTATTGCAATCAAGTCATTAATAATTTTTTTTTGCTGAATAATTTGGTGGGGCGATGAAAGCTTGGATCAAAATATCATTTCCTGAACAATTTTGTACACACATGCAAGAATATAAAAAAATGGCAAATGGTCGTAATAATCCTGCATCATGGCACAACTTTACGTTACTGCACAAATAAATTATATTTTTGTCGTATGAATGATTGAATGGCGATGTCATATTGTTCAACCATAACAATTAATTTTGTAACAAATTAATGAATTTTTGGAAAGCAACTTGTTTTTCCAGATTGTTTCTCATTAATGATTAAAGTTTCGTCGGTGCTTTGAACTTTTTTTGTTTTTATCAAAAAAATCATTCTGGGAAACATCGATGTTCAATTATGTCAGATTAATTGTTTGTCGTTCTGATTAAAGCAAATTTAAAAGCAATTAAATCTATTTATTTTCGTTGGATAATGAGGTACGCAATGATTAAAGTTTCATGAAGAATAACAACAGCGAGAATTAAATATTATATGAACATTCCCTTAAAGGTGATTGGTATACAAATTTTTAAACATTTCAGTCCCATCTATAGGCCGTCTCAATAAGAAACGTTATATTCGTACTCAAATTAATAAACATTACGAGTTCCACTCACGAATTTCGATCTAAACATGCTGTATAAGATAGCGGAAATTTGGCAGCGGAAAATAAGAGTACACTACTCGCCACAAGTGGCAGCACTATCACGAAAAGGAATTTCGGTTGTTGGTTTATAAAAGGTGGAAACTTTTTATTCGTTTTGTACCTCTTTTTCACCAAATAAAACACTCAACTCGACTAAAATCTTAAAAGTGTTCCTTAAAGAAATTGATGGCCTGCGAAATATAGAACCCGCCATTTCTTAACGAATTTTGATGAAATTTGGTTAGTAGTATTGGTTAGGGATTCTTTAGTAAGTTTTGGAGAAAATTCGTTAGATTTCTAGATTGATTTTGGATTGAAACATTTTAGATGAAGTTTTGATATCTGTCAATTTTTCACGATTAAAATTTATTTTGAGCTTGAGAGAACTCGGTTAATTCAAAAATTTTTGATTTTTTGCGGCCTTATAAATTCTTTTAGTTTCCGTCCAATATCTCAAAAACTCATATTACAAGTAACCAATCTTCTAGTACCGGTGTGACGATCTTAACAAAATTTGTTATTTGAAAAACCGAAATTCAACAGAAAGTTGAACAAAAGTGATTGAAAATCGAATTAAAATATTTAAAAGTTAACTCATTCAATTTTTTGTGTTGTTCAATATGTTTTATTTGCCCGATTATTGCTATTGAAAATAGTGCTTTTCAATCAATAAGCTTTCAAATGAAAATTTTACCTCATTCCATTTTCTGTGTTGGAACCATGGTGCAGTTTGTTATTCGGAGCCGATACAAGAGATTTCCGCGCGGTTTCATTATATACGAGTATATTAAATAACCTTACTAATAGGCTTTCAAAATATCATTGTAATTGAATGAGGTAAAACTTCCAATTGAAAGCTTGTTAATTCACAGTGCTTCTCACAAACCCTAAATCTTACAATGATATTTTGAACGCCTATCAGTAAGGCTATTTAATGTATATCGGGCTCGTAAAACATATTGAATAACTAAAAATATTGAATGAGTTTACTTTTAAATATTTTAATGCGATTTTCAATCACTTCTGTTCAACTTTTTGTTGAATTTCACTGTTAAAATATTGAATGCACCCTCGCGTAAATTTTTAAATAACAAATTTTTGTAGGAAGATTGGTTACTTGTAAGATGAGTTAGTGAGATATTGGACGGAAACTGAAAAGAATTTATATGGCCGCAAAACATTAAAAACTTATCATGAAAATTTTAATTTTAGTCTCGAAATCATTAGTTTCTCGAGGTAGTTTTCGAGACATTAGCCAGATACTGAAAATAAATTATATGGCCGCAGAAAACCAAAATTTTCCTCAAATTCCTCATGTAGTCTCAGTATGACCCTTGTTATTAGAAAAGAAACCGAAAGTATTGGTTACTTGTGGGAGTTTTCGAGATTTTGGTCGGAAACTAGAAATAACTTATTTGGTCGCAGAAAATCAAAAGTCTCAGCATGACCTAAGCTGTCAGAAAAACTGTCGCACATATTGCACATATTGGTTACATGCGAGAGTTTTTATGAAAGCGATAATCTGAAACTCAATTATATGGCCGCAAAAACTCAAAATATTACTTAGAGATTTCGAATCATTATCTCTCTCACTTAATTTTCGTTTTAGATTCTTAAGTTGCCAATCTTAAATTCAAATTCAATCCTACACAACTAACTATTTTTTATATACTTGCAAAAAGTGAATGAGAAGCTTACATCGTTGACTCATTTCAGAACTGTGTTACATATTAAAATTACAGCATAGACCTTCGATTCAAATTTCACAATTATTAATTAAGAATTAGCCGAGTTTTCTCCAGCTCGAAATTCATTTTAATCGTGTAGAATGGACTGAAACCAGAACTTCATCCAAAATTTCCTGATCTTAGAATTTTATCCAAAACTAATTTTAGCATCAATCCCTAATCAATGCTACTAACCAATTTTCATCATAATTCGTTAAGAAATGGCCGAAAAAGATGGAAGCTTTAGTTCGGGGGCCAATCAATTTGTCAATTTAAGGAACACTTTTCAGTTTTTATTTTGCTGGAGTGTTGTGTAGACGACATCAGAAATTCTCTTTTGTGATAGTGCTGCCACTTGTGGCAAGTAGCGTATACTCTTATTTTCTGCTTGCAGATTCTCGAACTCTTATACATCATGCGCTAAACTAATTCTGACAAATTTTCGAAGAAAGTAGAACCTAAAAACCATTACCGGTTATCCTCAAAACTAAAGGTAAATGTGCACCTGTCATTCGTAATGCTTACATAATCGACCCCCAGGTACGGCAATAACTCCGTAAATATAGGCATTATCATAAACTATAACAAATTTATAGGATTTTTTTAATTTTCGAGTTTCTTTTAACGTCGAATCGGGTACATTATCAATGTAACGATCATTTGGCTCGCTCTAAAACAAATAGCTATTACGAGTTATATACAGCGTGTTCCAATTTGATGTTAATTTTTAAATTTGCCGTTACTTTTATTTTTTGTACTACAGTGTCATTCAAACATTCCGTTTATTGAAAATTGAGAGATAAACGATTGCCCAACGCGATTGACGTTAAAAATTATTTTAAAATTGTTATGCGGAAGTTGTAAGAACATTCCATTCGAAATAGAGAAGATCAAATTTCGTAGAGAGTGTCCCTTATCCATTTACTAACAAACAAAAACCGTCTAAACAAACTTTTATTCCTGTTATCATTCCTTTAAATAACGGATTGTTGTCAGAAAACAAGCTAGTTTTGAGAAGAACTGAATTGATACCAAGGCGAGAATTCTAGCTTTGATTGATGAGAAAAGGCCATCGTTAAACCAACTCACAATATAAGTGATGTGCATAATCAATCTATTATCGCTTCTACAAAGAATGTTTAATGGCCAAAAGGGAAGCCTTTAAAGTTTAGTGTTCATATAGCGATTGAATGGATTTTAAAAATGCGTTTATCACAATGATTGCTGATGAGGCTGATGAGGCGCGAATTTTATCGAAAATAGAAGTATCATATGAAAAGTGCGAAGAGAGCTTTTCGTATTCGATACGAAAATTAGACATTAATTTTACAGTTCCATATTAGTGAGTTAATTCAAATAAACGCGATCAGAGAATCCGCTGAAAGTGTTCGTGAAATGGTCGACCAAACCAGATTGGTATGGATTTTGCGCATTCTGAGAGCAATGTGCTACGTCTTTGGAGAACATTCATTCAAGCAAGCCAAAGCCATCATGAGGCATTTCTCAAAATTTTCGGCCTATACCAGACGAATTTTGGCAAGTAGATAGACTTTCCAGATGCGAAACGGAATTGAGTTCCAAAGACCAAGAGTGCGAGGATCATTATGAGTTCTTACTCGTCGAGATGCTGACGGAACTTACATCGTTAGACGTAGTTTTTTGCCAAGATCAATCACTGGTGGAGGGAGAGTCACTTACAACTGCAAGGTGCCGTGTTTTGAATTTGCAAGAGAGATTAGACAAACGACGACGTAATGAATGAAGGAAATGGAATGAGAAACTGAAACATGTAGAAAAATACTCTGCTAAGTAATTTTAAATTAAATAATATACGTATAAATTTAGCACGCCATCTTTTGACTAGCATATGTATTAATACTAAACTGATAGGTACACTCGATAAATAAAATATATAAGAGTGAACTACAGGGTGCAATCCATACAATGAAGTATCAGATCAACTATTCTTTCGAATTGTTCTGCAGGGGTGGCCTTTTGATAAAGATGATATTCGTACAAAATTCGTCCACGTCCAAAAAATGGTTTTCAAAAAGCTTTCTGTGTGTGTGTGTTTGCATATGATAAAACCATTTCTCACTGAAATCGAGTGATCGGAAGTAGCAGCTTCCATATCAGCTTTTTTGTTACCTTTGTAAATTTTTTGCAAAGATTATCATGTATGAGAAAACTGACTATGAACTAAAAGATTCTAAATTAAATCTGCAACAATATCGGAAGATTTCACACTCACATGAGGAAAAAGCTTAAGGATTTCACACTTAAGGTTTTTCCACAAATTTGGAGGACCATTTTCCCGAAATCAGTCGATCAGAAGTGGCAATAGGCGCATTTTCGGTTTTTGCAATTATTTTGAAAAGTGTAGCATTTGCAAATAGAGGATTAAAATCAAAACGATTGTACACTAAACTACGTACAAAATTAGCATAGGTATGAGCATAGATATGATAATTTTTCATTAAAAAACTTTGTTTCACCAAAATTCCGCATCTTTACGGGCAAGGCGGACTAATTTTTTGGGATGAAATTTCATAATATTGAAATCTGTGTATTGGAAAGTGGCAGCTTCTGGAAAAAGGAAGCAAAGAATTAAAAGATTGAAGTAAATTTACAACAAAGGTTGACCTTGTTGCTTTTCTGAAATTTAAGAGGGTGTACAATTTATTTTCTTAATTAAATGATTAAATAGTAGAATTTCACTTTACAATTTATTTATTATAAATTGTATAATATTTTGTATTGTATTGCTCCGATTGGAAAGTCAAAGTTGTATGTAAAAAATAAAAAGGAAGAAACGATTTTATTTTTATAAAGTAAATTGGGGCATAATTTAATACATGCTAATTCTAGTAGATGTCAGCTTGATCTGAAGTCTCTAGCATAAGAATCCATCACCATTTGACGTTTAAATATTATAAGATCAGTATTGTTGCGATCTCGCCTTTTGGGTTGATGGGCAATTAATTCGGCATTGGCGAGACATTATCTGCTGTTTCATCGCCACCATTCGATTCCACAAAGCCTAACGGTTCCTCCGGAAGTGACATTCAGTCCATGATTTTCATCATTCGGTTCTCCTTATTACCGACAGCCATTTCCAATTCCACCAATTCAACGGCCAATTTCGTCTCAATTTCTTTTCCACCTACTTTGATTTCATAAAATCCTTCCCTCATTTCTTGCATCTTTTGCAAATTTTCTCTCAATTCCAATATAATTTGTTGATAAGCTACCAAAAATTGCACATAATCTATTTTTCCAGAAAGTTTGAGAATTATGTCAACATTTTTACGTCTATTCGTCAAATATTCTAGACTTAAATCTTCTGATATTCACAATCTCACCGCTGTCGCCAATTGTTACGAATTTCCGTTGTTAAACCGTCAAATTCTATATCGATATTCATAATCCAGTGATAGATTGTGAATATCGGTATAGAATTTGAAGGTTACAACACCAATTCTGGTAATTCATACATTCCTGGAATATTCGCGAACATACCTGAAATAATAATCTGTATAATTTCCAAATTTCCACAATTTCCTTGAGTTATTGTAAAATTGTGAAAAAACCACGTTTAGTGGCACTACTAAATCACAGATGTCACCAATATCACAAAAAATATTTCTCATGTTCTAGACCTTATAAGAGCAATTATTGTTGCGATAAATGTCTCTCTTATGCAAAATTAATTGCCCAGCAACCCAATAGGCGTAACAGTTACAATATTTCTTTAAATTAGCATAATTTTCTAATTATATAGGTATAAATATAGTATTATATAGGTATAAGTATTAATGATCATCTTGTGCAGATAAATTTTGATGTGATTAAGGTAAGTAATGGTACGGTAAGTTTTATTCCAGGGAATTAATTTGTATTTTAGGTGGATGTCGTTGTTGTACATTCCGTGGTAAAAGTAAATCGAGTATTGACCACAACATATTCACCCCCCCCCCCCCCTTTTGTATATTAAACTAAAATTGAAATTTCTCAATTTTTTTACCATAAATAGGGGGGGTTAATGTCGTCATTGTTATATGTGATCTAATTAACTAAATGTTAGTCTCGCTTTGCAACAAATGGTTAGTTTACTAAATTAATAAGATATATTTGTACGCCAAAAATCCTCTCGGGCATCATTGAAATCATAAAATAATGTCTTAATAATAATTAATAATATTTTTCCTTAAAAAAATTAATTTATTTAATTTAATTACCTAATTAATTATAGAACATAATAAATACGAGTAAATAGCGAACATAAAAATTAAGGCGACTTACATATAATTTCACCCCAGGGACGAAATGAACTGTGTACGTCTTATTCATACAACATAGCAGCATAATTAAATATACGAATGACGATAGTGATAATTCATATAAATTAACATAAATTCCATTAATTTTGGTAAATACAAAATTTAATTCCGATGGTGTCAAATTTATTATTTTGTGATGTGATTGATTGATTTGAACAATAATTAGAAAAATCGCTTCAAATTTATTTTTCGTCTAGCAACTTTTAATAAAATTTGCTTGTGCAGTGTTTAAGGATGGGTTAAATATAGAAATTTCTCGTTGCCTAGTAAGGTTAATTCCCGTGGTGCGCTGCTTGCGCTAATGGTAAAAATCCAGACGTAAATAAGTTATTCAATTTCAAGTAACGACAACAAATTTTATTTTACATTTGGGAAACATTAAAGTGAAAAATGCTTGCGAATTAAAAATGTTTCTGCCTCTAGCATCTCGTACCAATTTCTTTAATATCTCAATGGCTATATTGGGCGAGATCTGTTTTTGGGCATAATATGATGACGCATTACCAGAACAACATTTCCATTTGAATGCGTTACAGTTTCGTTGTTGTTGAGTTATTATAATGAAAAATAGAGACAACTTTTCGTATAGTAAGTTGCCACATCCTTGAACCGCATGTTACATTTCATTATTCACTGTTGCATTACAGAAACAATTCGTTGTTATACCATGCAGGGAATGCACAAGATGGTATTTTTCTCATAATTCACCCTAAGAAAAGTATAAAATATTTTTGTATGTTGTCTTGTCTTATTGTGCTTCTTTTAAGAGAAGAATGATCCATTAAATATACTGTGCTAATTTATTGATGCAGTTTAACGCTCATTGTCTATTTAATTTGATGGAAAACTGGAAACTCTGTATGGTTTTTCGCAGTGAAAATTTAAGCTGTTTCGATACTATACAACTATAATAATAGTAATCTCAGAATACTGTCGTGTAAATAAATAAGGACTTAATTTGGCAGCAAAAGATGACCGTTGGTGCACTAATATACCAAATTATTTTTGTAAAATTTAAATAGGCAAATAAAATTAAAAGCTCCGGCACATAAGACAAATAAATACGTATCTGTTTCATTTACGAAATATCGAACGAAAGTAGTGAGCACAATTTTTAATTTCCCTCAATGTCATAGTGAGGTGGTACCCACATGACAACCACTTCATTGTTAGAACAAAAAAGGCTCATAAAGTGTTTGTAGTTAGTATTTTTAAATGGATTGAAAACGTCTTTGTACTAATAGTATTTATTTAGTCCGGATCCGCTCAAAAATATCACATGGTTTAATAAAAAATTAACCGGCATACAAATTATTGTGTAAGATTAAGTTTAACATTTTTTAAATATAATTAAAACAATGGAAACCTGGATTATAAAAAATTAGTTGACCGACTGTTCCCTGCACATGTTGTGGCCAGCACCAGACTATCTTTTACCACAAGTGTATTTATAAATTTCGAATACACCACATGTAATTTCTAAAGCGAAAAATTTAACTTACCTTCGGTAAAACTGTCTTTTGTAATAAACATTATCCCTGCATTTTAGAAAACCAACGACGTCAACCCTGAAAGCTGCCACTTACAGTAGGCCAAAAATCATTGGGATATCCAAATTTATTTTAAAAGCTTAGGTCTGAAAGCTTGTGTAGGGGCCAAATTTTTGTTAAAAATCCGTTTTTTGTCAAAAACATAATTTCCGCTTAACTTTTTGAAAACTGATTTAGACCGATGTTGTTGAAAAATTAATTTAGCAACTTTTAATTTTTAATCGTTTTTCTTGTAAATGATACACTTTTCAAACTAATTGCAAAAAACGATTAAGTCCATATGGAAGTTGCCACTCCCATTTGACCGATTTCAACCAAAAATCACTGGAATCTCTCAATTTATGAAACAAATCTAAGCATAAAATTTTACCCCATCAGGGATGTGGAGAGGACACTATCTTTTACGCCGCACATATCAAGCAAAGATGAAACTTGCCGTGAACCGAATACGACCAAAAATCACAGGGATCTCCCAATTTATGAGAAAAGCTTAAGTAGGAAGTTTGACCCCGATCAGTCAAACTGTCTGGGCTGTAGGAATGCCACAATCTTCACATACACACATTCATCCAGCACACATATACATAGGCACAGAAAAAGATTGCATTGGATTCAGTAGCGCACGCATCTACGGTTAAATATAATTTGGTAACTAGCTAAAACCAGTTTTTATTTTGAACAAATTCAGATTATTATTATTGTGGTTACCAAAACGAAAATACTGGTTAAAACTGGGTTTTGTTTATCAAAACAAATTTAATTTTTTTGTTTACCAGCTAAATAAAATTCAAGAAAGCAATCTATTTTTGGATTTCGGGCGATGCATATCGAGGCGAATAACAATAATAGTAATAATTGTTTCGATGTCGGCTGTCAATGGGCGCTTTCAGGTCCCCTATCGTGATTAGTAAAATCATCGCCAATTTGATTTCAAAATTTCATAGTGCTAAGCATTTTCATAGCGTTGGCCCTCGATTTTACTTAACATGTTTCCAACTGTTGGGTGTCCTTAAAACGCCCAATACATATTTGTATAGTTTGAGTATTGGACTTACAGAATTGATTATCGTTTGGGCTTATTCCGTTAGCAATTTTACTTTGAAATTGAATTTTCACCAACTCCTTGACTTGCTAAAGCGCTCACACCTAAAGAACACATTAGTGTTCGATGACAATGAAATATTCAATCATTTATAGCACGCTGTGAGCCGTATTTGACGCCTTTTGAAATAAATTATTTTTTCATTATGCATGTAATATCAGGTTCGTCGCTTTTTCATTTTAATTGTAAGGATTGACGTCTTTCGTTTGCCAAATCGTTAGAAGTTCCGGAAATATATGCTTTTTTCACGCAATTCATTTTACTTTTTCTTGCAGAGATTTTTGCAGATTTATCATTCGCTGTATGTCGGCGAGGTCAAAATAGTACCGCTTACAAAATCACTGTGTGTGCGTGCGTTTGTGTGTGCAGACTAAATGATTGAGTCCTTTCTACAACCCAGACAAATTGTATAATCTTCATAAAAACTTCATAAATAAGCTTTATTTATAAATTAGAAGATCCCATTGTTTTTTGGCCGAGAAAACGATTATAGGTAACTTATAGATTCTAAATTTATTATGAAACAATAGCCTTCTAGATCAGTTTTTTTAAAATTTGGAGCAGAAACGGTTGTTATCTAAAATCTGTTTTCAACGAAAATTCGGCCCTTTTACAGCCCAGATTGATCGTAATGAAACTTCTTAGTTAAGCTTTTCTACAAGAAGGGAAGGTGTACAGTAAGCGACAGCTTTTATCTTTTTCGTTTTCCCACAGAAAATTTCAGCTTCAATAGAAGCTTCTACGTTTCGTGCATGTATTTTGAAAAGTATAGTATTTTCGAGAAAAGCAACAAATTCTTCAAATTTGCAAAAATATCGGCCCAGATTATTTTGTCAATATACTAGTAACTATAATCGATAATAACGATTTTAGACAAAGAATTGTTTTTCAATAAGAATTCGGCCCTATACATCCCAGACGGATTGTTTGATCGGGATGGAACTTCATACTTAAGCTTTTCTACAAATTACGAGATCTCAGTGGTTTTTGGCCGATTAAAGTAAAAAGATTGTAAATTCAAATAAAATTAATTCCGATAATATTTTAAACCGGAAATGACGAGTTTTGTTTATGAAAACCACCAAAATTCGCCATTATTATAGTCTTGGCGGACTGACTGTTCGGAAAACAACTTCATACTAAAGCTTTTTTTATACATTGGGAGAGCTATGTGGCGAAATGTGGTGGTCTTCGGCGCACCATTTTTGACAAAAATTGAAAAAGCTACTACGGAAGTATCAGTTTCCGTAGTAGCTTTTTCAATTTTTATCATGAAGATTACATTTTTATCAAGGGTTGCCTTGTTGGTTTACTGAAATTTAAGCAGGAATAATGATTTTTGATTTTACAAGACAAGTTTTATCACAAATCTGGTGCGTTCCTTTTTGCGCTTCAGAAATCAAGTGTGTTGTATTCGAGATCTATATTTATATTTGTAGTAAGTTTATATTTTATATACACCAATAGGTCCAAATTTAGAATTGTTTTTCTCTTTTTACAAGAGTTTCATAATTATATGATTTAGAGTATTTTAAAACGTTGTATTGGCTAAACTAGGTCTTATACATCTACAAAATATATATCACTAGAAAGGTGGAACCTTCACCACAAGGTTTGAATGGTAGGTCAAACTTTTTTATGGATTGGTAGCTGTGTCCTCTACAGGTCAAAACATTTTGCTATATTCATTCCACTAAATAATTTAACACTATCTAAGGTCTTTCTAAAATCACTTTTAACGATACCTTCAGTAGATACGTGTCTGTTTTTGTTGTTCAAGCAAAAAAACGATAACACGATAAAAGCAAAAAAATTGAAATCGGTGAGATGAAAACTGAACCGATCGTGAAATATAATGGAATGACTATATATATATATATATATATATATATATATATATATATATATATATATATATATATATATATATATATATATATATATATATATATATATATATATATATATATATATATATATATATATATATATATATATATATGTATATATATATATATATATATATATATATATATATATATATATATATATATATATATATATATATATATATACAGGGTGGCTGAGACCAAGTGTTACCAAATGAAAACGCT
Source organism: Nephrotoma guestfalica (assembly GCA_963691935.1). Classification (NCBI taxonomy): domain Eukaryota; kingdom Metazoa; phylum Arthropoda; class Insecta; order Diptera; family Tipulidae; genus Nephrotoma; species Nephrotoma guestfalica. Next base: position 263,155,294 of record OY829914.1, on the reverse strand, counting down.
GTCATTTTTTTAATTTTGATTATTTTTTATTGAAATTTCGTGGAATATGTTGAAAACATATTACATTTTATGAAAAACATGTTACTGCTCGATATGACCTCCTTTGGCTCTGATTATTTGATTCAGTCTTCCATAGAAAGCATTGCATGCTGCCGGAACGTGAGCTTGCGGAATTTTATTCCATTCTCGAACAAGAGCTGACTTCACATATATATATATATATATATATATATATATATATATATATATATATATATATATATATATATATATATATATATATATATATATATATATATATATATATATAGTATATATATAGTACATATATTTATATATATATATATATATATATATATATATATATATATATAAATATATATATATATATATATATATATATATATAACTATATATATATATATATATATATATATATATATATATATATATATATATATATATATATATATATATATATATATATATATATATGAACAGCGATTCCACACGAAAACGACCGGATTCTGTCCTCACTCCCTTCGATTTTTATGAAACTTGCTGAAGATGTTCTTTTTGGTTCAGAAACACAAAAAATAATTTCTGTTTTTCTCTTCGGCACTGTACTTTTGAACAGGGGCGTACGCCGTTTTTAGGATTTCGCAAAATTTTTTAGTTGCTTAAAATATACTTAATCGATCTTAATAAAAGAGGTCTCAAATGAAAGGGTTTTAACGTAGTTTTGGAAATAATTGTTATTAAATTTTTTTATTAATTGTTTGTGTGAGAAAATGACGGTTTTTCAAAAAAATTGATTTTTCAGTACTTTCGACAACAACAACAACCAATTTTTTTAGCATTTTTTTAAAGTCTATTCATTTCCTAAACAGGTACAGAAATAAAAAATTAATTGTTGTTTTTCCTTTCTATGACATAATTTTTTAAAAATTCCATTCTACGCCAACTTTAATGCAAAAAACCAGGGATTTAATCATAAAAATGGTCCTATCATAAAATAAAACACCGATAACGAAATTTTTTAAACTTCTATAAACATGGGTTAACTCATAACAAAAAAAAATGTTTTTATTTCAATAAATTTTATTAATTTAGTACTTATTAATGTGTTGGATTATAGTCATCTTCAGGAGTATCTACTAATTTCTAAAAATAATAATGTCGATAATTATAGTATGAAAAAGCAATTATAAGAAAACAAGTAATAAAAATAAAAAGAGGGAGACAAAAACAAAGAAAGGTATACCAGTAATCACTGATCGAGTGGGATCCTTTTTTGAAATAAACAAAATGTGTGTACTTATTATTACCAACCGGCTCACCACGTAAGTGGGTCTGATGGGTTATAATAAATCTTTAATATCCGGACAGTAAAATCTTGCTAATGTCAATTTTGGTTTCAAAAATCCTAAAAATAATTTTGTATAAATAAGATAAGTTTGTAAGAAGTATGTCATTCGTAAACTAGAGTAAAATCAAGTAAAATTTTAAAATAATAAGAATTCAGTATGAATACTAAGTGTGTTAAGTACCAAAAATTAAAAAAACAATCAAACTGTCAAAACGCGCATAATAGTTTAATTGAGTTAGCTAACTTGAAAGGAATTATCATTAATATGAGTGAATTCATATGTAGTGGTTGTTACTTAAACATTTATAGTGCAAGTAAATTAAGTGCGATAATGATACAGGGCCCTCTGGAATACAAACAATTAACTCGAATGTAGACTGTTCATCTGCCAGATCATCAAATTCATCAATAACAACCGAAGAGGAGGATTACATTTATCCAGATATTCCATTATTCAATGATACTTTGAATTCCATTGGCAGTTGACCGATAAAAGTTAAAAACATTAAAGTTGAATGTTACAAATCAAAAAAATTTCAAGTAGTTCCAACGAAAATAGTAGAGGCTATATTTCAACTGCCTTCCAATTCCGACGCCAGCAATAGTGCTGACATGTTTGAAATGATCCAACAATTCAAAAATAAGTTTGAAAATTGTAAGAATCAAAATGAAAGATACTGATGTTTAATGTCATAAAAACAAAAAATCTTCTTTCTCGTTCATTAGAAAGTTATCATGATCTTATATTTCAGATTGCTTGCGGAAATCCAACGACACCGTGCTATTTAAACGAATGTACATCCTGCCCAGGAACTACAAATTTACATCAGGAAATATCAAAAAAATTACTAGAAAATGATGTAGATGAGCAGCAAACAGATCGGTGTACAATAGAAACAACAAATTTATCAAGGATGGATTTTACTGATAAATTTTGTGAGCTACAAAACATATTACCACAATTATTTGTTGCAGAACAACAATCAGCGTATCTAAAATATAGAGAATCTAATTTGGAAAACGATGAATGTTTTGTTATAGTCCAAGGACTTCATTGATCCAACGCTCAGTGCACCATACATCCTTTTGCAGTTTACTATAAGAATAAGGACGAAAACTCTTCCAATTCACGAAAATTCTTCCAATTTCCATTTGGAATTCACCAATTCACCAAGCACAATCATGTACCAGTGAGATTATTTATTCAAGGCCTAGTTGATTTTATAAAGGCGAAGACAAGTCATGTTAAAAAGATTTGTTTCTTTTCTGATGGATCTGGAGCACTATATAAAAACATAAATTTTTTTGAAAAATCTTTTTTTCTCACACAACCAATTAATAAAAAAATTTAATAACAATTATTTTTTAAACTACTGTTAAATCCCTTTCATTTGAGACTTCATTTATTAAGATCGGTTAAGTATTTTTGAGCTACATGTATTTAAAAAATTTGCTGTTTTGCGAAATTCTAAAAACGGCGTACGCTCATGTTCAAAAGTACAGTGTCGAAGAGAAAAACAGAAATAATTTTTTGTGTTTCTGGACCCTAAAGAACATCTTCAGCAAGTTTCATAAAAATCGAAGGGGGTGAGGACAGAATCCGGTCGTTTTCGGGTGGAATCGCTGTATACAATATATATATATATATATATATATATATATATATATATATATATATATATATATATATATATATATATATATATATATATATATATATATATATATATATATATATATATATATATATATATATATATATATATATATATATATATATATGTATATACCGCCCAAAAAGACCTTCTTAAATTTAAATTTTTGTTCTTTTTTATTGTTGCTCTGATACAAAAAGAAGGCACGTGTATTTTTAATTTTTTATTTTGACAGTCGAAATTTCCGTTATTCGATATTCGAATAGCTTTCGCACGGATATCTAAAGTCAGTAAGAAGTAATTTACAAGATGGAGAATATGTAGTGATTTTGGATGTTTCGAATAATTTTAAATTTGTCACTCAGAATGAAGTACAAGCAGCACATTATTTTACACCGCAAGCAACATTAATTCCGATCGTCGACCATCAGATGGTATAGGAGGCACCATTAAGAGAACCGCTAGATTAGCATCATTAAGAACTGTTGACGACAATCTTTTCAATAATCCAGAACAATTTTTTAAATGGTGTAAATTTAGTAGTAACATCAAGTCCGTGCACTTTGACTAAGTATCTAAATTAGAATACACATCAACTAAAAAGTTACTAAATAAGAGATTTCGTAATATTAACACAGTTAAAAATACTAGACAAATTTTTCAGGTAACGTCGAATGCCGATTTAAACTTTATTAATACTAAAATGTTTTCCAATTCAATAGTTGTAAATAAAAGTTGTTTATGAGGAAAGATTATTTCTGTAATATTTAAATGTGTTTCTTAATTTGTGCTTGTTGACTCATTTCGAGTATTGTATTATTGTGTTTTAAAATCATAAAATTAGTACAGGTCTCAGAAATTCTCTTTTCTTCTAACTTTAAACAAACTTGTAATGTATAATAGTTCAGTTTGAACAAAAAAATAACGTTTTAATTTTTAAAATCCTCTGATGCTCAAATTATGTAATATAAATTTTTGCTTTTAGACTCATTTGATGCTCTACTTAATTGTGAACAAAGTTATTCCTAGGAATAGCATATATGTCGCCCTTTTCCCTAAATTTGATTCACATTCACAACGAAAGAAAATGAAAATTTTGTAATTTTTCAACTTTCAGTCATGTAGCAGCCAAACTAGATGCAGTGAAAATATTATTTATAACTTGTTTAAAAGGCTGAACCTATATACCTTTCAAACCCTGTATAAATAGTAGTAAAAAGCCGTGCGCACATATATCTTGCCATAACTTCGAAAATAACGGTACTTTGAATTTTTTTTTAATTTATTTGTGGTTAAATATTCACCATTCTAACGTAGTAAAAACGAAAACAATATCTTTTACAGAACGGAAAATACAACATTTTATGTACATATAGACACAATATTAAAAGTGCGAAAGCTGTTCAAACTGACATATCGAATAACGGGAATTTCGAATGTCAAAATAAAAAATAAAAATACGCGTGTCTTCTTTTTTTATCAGAGCAGCAATAAAAAAGAACAAAATCTTAAATTTAAGAAGGTCATTTTGAGCGGTTCCCTTAAATATAATGGAATGACCCAGATATATATATATATATATATATATATATATATATATATATATATATATATATATATATATATATATACCGGGTGTTTCTTTTAAACTGAGACGATCAAATATCTCGAAAAATAGCCACTCTAGTGAAAAAATGTCCATTATCAAAATTTAATCATACCGCGAGGGAAATACATTAGTGCAAAAAAATAGTCCCCCACCCCCCGCTTTGTAGGTGGGGCGGGGGTAACTTTTAAACTAAGATAGGGAGCCATATTTTTTATTGCAGATACGGATTCTACGACTAAAAGTACGTATGATTTGAATGCAATATTTTGTTCGGTTCATGATAGATGGCGTTGTAATCGTCGAAATTCAATTTTTGCAATTTCTCCTTCTTAGAACACACGCATTCGATTCTGCAATACGTTTGAAATAAAAACATCACGTTTTCATTGGAAATACTCGAAATTCGTCATCAAAACAATTTATTCAGTTTTGTAAATCACATTTAACGTTTTTGTCATTTCTTATCTTCATGTTTTTCGTAATTGCAAAATAAACGATAAAATACTTTAGAATGGAGCGTTTAACTGTGCCAGAGAAAATTGAAATGGTTCTGGTTTATGGAGAAGCTGGCAGAAATCTTGAAAATGGTGTTGCTATTTACGCTCAACGTTTTCCGGATAGGATTCGTTCACGTGCTTCATTTGACCGTACTATCAAACAATTTATTACTGATGGAAATGTTCAACCGAAAAAGAGGACCCGTATAGCAACAGTCACTGGAGAAAATAATGAAATTGCTGTATTGGCAGCAGTGGCTCATAATCCTCATGTTAGTACACGAGAAATAGTTCGCGATTCCGGATTGTCCCTCACCAGTGTTTGGAGAATTTTAAAACGGCACAAGTATCATCCATATCATGTGTCTGTACACCAAGATCTTCATGGCGCTGATTTCCAAAATCGGGTAACTTTTTGTCAATGGGCACGTGAACAAATACAACAAAACCCAAATTTTTTTCGTTGCGTAATGTTCTCTGACGAATCGTCTTTTTCAAACCATGGAACGGTTAATCGACGCCACATGCATTATAGGAGTGTTACAAATCCGCACTGGCTTCGTCAAGTTGAACATCAGCGTCCTTGGACTGTCAACGTGTGGTGTGGAATAATTGGCAACAATAAACTCATAGGCCCCCACATTATTGAAGGTAACTTGAATGGTCAAATGTACCGAAACATTTTGGAAAATGAACTGCCAATATTACTTGAAAATTTGAGCTTTGAAGTGAGATGGAACATGTGGTTTCAACATGATGGTTGTCCTGCACACTATTCGGTGATGGCACGTGAAATACTTGATCGTGATTTCAATGGTCGCTGGATTGGTAGAGCTGGTTCGGTAAATTGGCCTGCCAGATCACCAAATCTTACTTCGCCAGATTTCTTTTTGTGGGGCTATCTCAGAGACAAAGTTTACAAACAAGAACCAACAACACGTGAGAACATGATTGAGCGAATCAGAAATGCGTGTGCTGAAATTCAACCAGACACACTTCTCAGTTGTGTACAATCATTTGAAATGCGTATTACTAAAAATTATTAAATTATTTTATTCACCTGCCTACGAATTTCGAGTATTTCCAATGAAAACGTGATGTTTTTTATTTCAAACGTGTTGCAGAATCGAATGCAGGTGTTCTAAGAAGGAGAAATTGCAAAAATTGAATTTCGTCGATTACAACGCCATCTATCATGAACCGAACAAAATATTGCATTCAAATCATACGTACTTTTAGTCGTAGAATCCGTATCTGCAATAAAAAATATGGCTTCCTATCTTAGTTTAAAAGTGACCGCTGCCCCACCTACAAAGCGGGGGGTGGGGGACTATTTTTTTGCACTAATGTATTTCCCTCGCGGTATGATTAAATTTTTATAATGGACATTTTTTCCCTAGAGTGGCTATTTTTCGAGATATTTGATCGTCTCAGTTTAAAAGAAACACCCGGTATATATATCAAATTTTACTTCAAAGTTATTTTTATCTTTATGATTGTGATTCTGTAGTTGAAGATTCTCATGAACTTAAGTAGACTGAACTGTTTAGTAAATGTTATACACAGTATAAATTTAACATTTTATGGATGTAGAAACTGACGAATTACAATAGCACCAAATAAAATAAACTTCCTCATTTGTTCCTCAAAATTTGTTGGGGGTGATGTCCAGCTTGATAGTCTAAAAACTGACTGACAGTGGAAATAGAGCTGTGCAGCGAGTGGAACCTTCTAGCTGTCACACAAATCTAAAGTAAATGTACATCGTTTTTAAAATTCCACTGTACGATGATTATGTATCGTATAACTACAAAGATATTTCGTTAATGTTTGCAATTAATTCGAATTTAATTATAAAATTATGAGATTTAATGTTTTAATTCCATTAAATCTTACAACATAAAGATAATATTTATAAACATTTTATATTTAATCATACTAAAATAATGTAATAACAATTCACCAACCCTCTCATATACTCGTACTCGAAGACGAGTACAATCATAAATAAATTATCATCTCTATCAACATCATAAACAAAAATCATCTTGTGTTCATACGATCTTGGTACTCATAAAAAATTTATTAATTTAGAAATTAGAATTCTGCATTAGAGAACTTTACAGAATTTTCCTAATTTGTGTAGAATATATTTTATATGGTACAAATTGCATCTCTTCTAATAATCATAAGATGATATTTACCCTGCACAACATTAAATCATGAAGCAACCACATATTTTTATATCAAACATCGTCAGGTACCGATAGTTGTTTAATAAAGAATTTGTATTATAAAATTGTGAGATGCATCATAAGAAAATTATATTAGCAGGTAGTACGTGATGTCTTCGTAATGAGGCCTCACAAAACCAGGTTAAACACATAATCGGTAAATCGGAACTGAAAACTGTCATATTCCTATCTCTTGTATATATTCTTTATGTACCTTTTCCAAGCAGGATAAAGTTTTCCATCCAGTTTTCGTTCCTTATTTAATGTAATAAAATTATTAAAAGATTTTTGTTGTTGTTGTTGCTGTTATACATTATTTATCTTTAAAGTTATGTACAATTTTATTTATTTTATTATATAAAAAATATTTTGTTGTAACTTTAACATTAAACTTAATTTTTATGTGTTGTGTTCGTACATAGAACCGAGAACAGACATGACGATGAACGAAGAATTATGAGGAGGAACGGTGGGTACGTTTTCCGTTTTTTTCCATCTCACTGATATAGACAAGTTAGAAGAAAACTTTGTTCTACTTGTGCTACGTAGGTTTACCAGTTTTGTATAATATTCGTTTTGTTAAACATAAATTTTTGATATTTAAATTGAATATTTTGTTAGTCACATTTATTTCAATCTAATTACAACAAATATTTAATTGAGAAAAGTTGACTGTTTTACAATTGGATGAAGGAGGATCATTTGTACACATTGTACACATACCAGCAGTTTGAAGTTTTCTTTTTACTGCTACAATTTCACAACGGATAAAAACATTTTATACAATTTTCGAAATATATTTTCATGTATAAATATTTAACACCCAGGTGCCAATTTAATAATGGCCTAATAAAAAAATGATTACAAAATGGGTAAGTCGAATAAACGAGAAATGTTTACGGTGACAGGGACGAAATTTCGGTAGACAAATTCGATTTAGGAAATGGGGCTCTTATAATATTCTAGCAAGTCATAAACAAAATTAATATTATATAGACGCTTGCATCATGATTGTGAAATACATACCAAAATGTACACTGTTAAATTTAAAACTATTCCAATTGGATTTGTTTTGTAGTGAAATTGAAACATTTTTAGGTAATCCTTGTCACTGAGTTTCTAATAGTGTTGCTGTAAAGATCAAATAAGTTTCTAACAATTTGAGATAAACACTAAAGTTTTTGTTAATTCTAAAGAAAGCTACTTTAGACAATGTTTCTACTTTTATATCTTCGATCTTAGAGATGTTCACGAGGTCTCACCTGTATGACTGAATAGCTGAATAGCTAAGCTACTCCACGTTATCACTCCTAGAGATATTCATAGTTTTTTATGCGTATGCCGTTTTTACACAAATCCACACTTTTTTGTATGTGATAGTTTTACACTGTCAAATCCAAAGCTAATTAGAAAACATGGCCATTCCAATTGGAATTTTAGTTCTAAAAGTTAATCTAATTGTAGTTTAGTACGTGTTATGTATACATTTTGATAAAAAATTAATATATTTAACAATTTATTGGTAAATATACGCGAAATTATAAATTTCGCCTATTTGCCGAAATAGGCTTCAAATATAATAAATTAATTTATCATGTTAATTGTCAATTGCAGTTTTAATGGCTGTTTACTATTTTCGCTCAAACTCTAACTATAAATTTAAAAATTCGTTGAAAATTTTGCTGAACTGGTTGGAAAGTGGCAATCAAGCTGGTTGAATGAGCAATTTAGCAGCCTATTAGAAGTGCTCACGGAACCTGACCAAATCTTTGAAAAGGCGTCTTAACGGCTGTTTACCATTTTCATTCAAACTCTAAATATTAATTCAAAAATTCGTTGCAAATTTGCTGACCAGGTTGGAAAGTAACAATTAGGCTGGTTGAATGAGCAATTTAGCAGCCGATTAGAAGTGCTCCCGGAACCTGAGTTCAAATCTCTGGAAAGGTGTGTTAATGGCCGTTTACCATTTTCACTCAAACTCTAAATATTAATTCAAAACTTCGTTGAAAATTTGCTGACCTGGTTGGGAAGTGATAATTAGGCTGGTTGGATGAGAAATTTGCCAATCTATTAGAAGTGCTCACGAAACCTGAGTTCAAATCTCTGTAAAGGCGTGTTAATGGCCATTTACCATTTTTGCTCAAACTCCAGATATATTTTAAAAATTCGTTAAAAATTTGCTGATCTGGTGAGGAAGTGACAATCAGACTAATTGGATGGACAAATTAGTTCAGATGTTAATGGAACCTGGTTCAAACCTCTAAGAAGGCGTGTTAATGGCCATTTACCATTTTCGTTCGAACTCTAATTATAAATTCAAAAATTCGTTGCAAATTTACTGACCTGGTTGAAAAGTGGCAATCAAGCTGGTTGAATTAGCAGTTTAGCAACCTATTAGAAGTGCTCCCGGAACCTGAGTCCAAATCTCTGCGAAGGCGCGTTAATAGCCGTTTTCCATTTTCGCTCAAACTCTAACTATAAATTTAAAAAATTCGTTGAAAATAGGCTGATCTGGTTGGGAAGTCACAATCAGACTAATTGAATGGGAAATTTATCCAACTATTTCAGATGCCTATGGAACCTGAGTCCAAATCTCTGGAAAGGCGTGTTAATGGCCGTTTATTATTTCCCTCAAACTCTAAATATCAAATCAAAAATTCATTGCAAAATTTCGTGGCGATTTGGACTCAGGTTCCGTGAGCACTTCTAATCGGTTGCTAAATTGCTCATCCACTAAGACTGATTGACACTTCCCAAACAAGTCAGCAAATACGAATTTGTGAATTTATGATTAGAGTTTGAACGAAAATGGTAAACGGCGATTAACACGCCTTCTCAGAGATTTGGACTCAGGTTCCGTGAGAACTTCTAATAGCCTGCTAAATTGCTCATCCAGCCAGCCTGATTGCCCAGTCAGATTAGCAAATTTTCAACGAATTTTTGAATTAATATGTAGAGTTTGAACGTAAATGGTAAACAGCCGTTTACACGCGATTTCAAAGATTTGGTCAGGTTCCGTGAGCACTTCTAATGGGCTGCTAATTTGTTCAGCTAGGACAGCAAATTTGGTAAGAATTTATTTGAATTTTGAGCGAAAATGGTAAACGGACATGCCGTCCCAGAGATTTGGACTCAGGATCCGTAGATATCTCAGATGATTTGCTAAATTGCTCATTAAAAAAGCCTAACTGAAATTTTCTAACCAGGACAGCAAATTTGTTGCAAATTTTTATATTCCTATCACGATTTTGAGCGAAAATGTTAAAGTAGAAAAGAAATAATAGTTAAGACTATCTATTAAAAGTTTTGCAACTTTGAAAACTTATTATTGTAAAATATGTTTTTACCTTTATCAGTACAAGTTTTATTAATTTAAATCTCTTATTTAAATATTTAGTTTGCTAAAAATAAATGAAATGGTTTGATTTAGTACTTTTATCTTATTTGCAATTTCATAACAGTGTACTCCATTCCCTAACACAAGAAAATTCAATCAGAATCTCATAGGAAAATAAATATTCCAATAGGATTTGTATACTCGTACGTACACGAGTGGAATAGAAATACAAAATCGGCATACGCATAGTTTTTTAAATGTATTTTATGATAGCTTAGACAAAGTTCTAACATTAAAATAAACACGGTTAATTTGTGATAATATTTACTGTGTTATACAGGCAACTTAGGAGTTCCATGAATTTGAATAAATTTACAAATTTTATTTCACCAATCCTAGAAATGTTCACGGGGCCTCACCTACATGATTAGGTAGGTCCATCAAAACCCTATGAGTGTGGTAAACGGGATCTAATTATGATGGTTTTTAACTTGTTCAGAGACATTTTTACGTTTACGGTTATATCCCATATTCCAGAATTGTTCATGGGATCTCTTTCATATATTCGAATAGGTCAGAACATTGTCCATCAGCGTTGTGAAAACAGGACACGAATGATTGGAATTTTACCCAATTGACATTCCCAAATAAGCTACGAACCCGATTTATTGTAAAAATATTCAAAGATTGGACTTTTGATAGTTCCGGACAGGGTTCGATTATGATGATATTTACAGTGCCCTTACACGACTTAGAAGTTTCAACTGGGGTATAAGGAAAGGGTTGGTTAGTAATTAGAGGAATTAAAGTGTGCCGAAAAAGTCAAAATATAGGAAATCTATACTGAAACCCCTATATATGACAAGTTCCACCGATTTTCAAAATAGGCTATAATCAGATATCTCTAAAAATTATCTTAAAGCGACAAAATTATTAGAGAATCAATTGTTACTCGAAAATCACATATAAATATTTTAGATTATACACTGGGCATGTCTGCTATCTTCACGTCGAATTGTTTAACAGAAATGTGACCTGCCAAATGTACTTTTTTGGTGTTTTCCATGACGTTCTCGTGATTTTAGGATTTTATATACATTTTTCGACAATTCAAATTAAATTTGTTTTTTTTTAATTATTCAATTGAATTTAAAATAAATTTATGACGTATATGAAAAAAACCTTTTAATAGAAATGTTTGCGTCCTCGCTTAATTAAAAAAAGCCTTTCAGCCCGAAAAATAATACAAAATATTGATAAAGTTTTGCTCCGGCTCTCAAAAGTTTGATCTTCTAATTTCCAAATTAAATAAGTGGTAGATTCATAAAAACTCTATAATTGCTATAATAAATTCCAAAATAAAAAAACCTTCATGTTTCGACGAATGTATCTCAGTTTTAATAGGCCTAGATATTACAAATGTGGCTTAATAAGACTAGCAGTAAAACGCATCCGCAAGGCCATTATCATACGATGTGGATAAGGGTCTTATACAAGCCATTTGAAACCATCCTGAAAAACGCCTTTAAAATATAGGTGTGCTTCTCCGCTTAATTCATTAAAAAGCCGTTGTGCCCGGAAAACAAAAAAAAATATTCTAATTTTCTGGAACAGTTTTCGGGTTTATTAGAACCAATTTCAATTCACAAATGATTTCAAAAGTAGATTTATGGTAGATGTTCCTCACCGCACGCCAGGTTTGATTTTTTTTCTAGCAATACATGTTTATGTTAATTGTACAGCTTGTGTCAGTTAGATAGCCATGTTAGTGACGGTGGCTGGACAGTTCACAAGTAAGTAATTTTAGTATATTTATTAATTATTTTAATAAAAACCACAGAATAAAAGTTTGATTTTAGTGTCATCTGCATTTTTATTTCACGAGCTTCTGGTCTTAATTAAACTAAATTGATGTGATTTTAGTCTAATAAGGCGCAAGGCATTAGTTTAGTTAATTTAGTCATTTAAGGCACTCAGCAAGAATTAGCTCAATAGATACATACATTTTATGTTGTACTTAGACATAAATTTCAAAATAGACAGCTCAAGCTCGAGTAAAAATGTCCATACAACTAGCCTTTGTCTATTTATTGCATAAACCACTTTTCGTAATTAACTTTCCTAGTTTTAGGCAAAAAGCAATAGATGATGGGGAGATAATTCCTTAAGATAGTTTTGCATATAATCCATCTTGTTTTCTTGTAGTGGCTGTAGTTTTCTTCTTGCCTGATTAAAGTTATGTCTAGCATCTAGCGATCGATTAATTTGCCAGATGCGTCTTAGGCGACGTTTCTCTGTTAACATTTTATCTATTTCAGCGGATGTTATGGTGTGTCTTGTATGTTTGCTTTTTGGTTTAGGCGAGGCTGAAATAGCTGGGTTGACCAGTAAATCATTAAAGTTTTCCATAGAAATGTTTATATCGTTAGTCGTCTGCAGTATAGACGTCAGATCGAAATGTGAACTGATGTACATCTTGAATTTCAACCAGTTAGGGAAGGTATTCGTTAGATAGTTGTTCGTAGAACGTGGCTTTTGGTCGGCCCAATGTAGTAAGACCGAAGAGTGGTTAGAGTATAATTCTAAAAGTGGTTTGGCTTGGATTATTTCTCGGTTATATGTGACTGCAAAATCAAGGACGTCAGGGATTTTTCGACGATCAGCAGGCCAATAAGTTGGAAGGCCACACGACGCGACATCGTAGTGCTTTTCTTGATTCATTAATTGACGTCCCCTTGGAGTAGTCTATTTTGAACCCAAGTAGGTATGATTGTGATTAAAGTCGCCGGCGACCATAAAACATTGACCCAGGGTTGCAAAAAGTTTTTTGATATCTGCCGAAACGTTATTATTTGGAGGGCAATATATTGAAGCGTTGCGTGAGGTTGCTTAAATTTCCTCAGTGCTATATTCATTAAGAACATAATGGCAAATTCGTTTTTCTATAATAATAGCAGTTCCTTCTCGACTTCTGTCCAAGGGATGTTTTGTGTCATAAATTTCGTAACCATTCATTTCGACCCGTTTGCGTTCCAGTGGCATATCTTCAGATAATTTATCGGAGACATTCTAATTTCTGAATGATAATGGTTTGATTTTGTAGCATTGCTTGTAGCATATTTTGCATTGTTGTCATTAACTATGCACCATCAGTTGCATGAAGTTATTCAGAGTAGGTTTAGCATTTGAGGATTCACCTTGGAAAACGCTTGCGTATGTTGGTTTGCTGTTTGGTGCTCTGGGCGAATGAGAGTTATTTGGCGTATGCGAAGATATATTATTCTGCGCATCTGGTGTAGTTTTATACTGTCTCCTGGGACGTGGCAATTAACTAATATTTCTGTAGACTGAGCATTCTCGGTAGTTTGCAGGGTGGTTTCCACCGAAATTGCAGCGTTTATTTTTTGTTGAGAAGTTTTTTGGGTTTGAACAGCTTTTGGTTTGGTGTAGTTTCCCGCACACGATGTACACTGATATCAGCTTGCAATATGTCCTTGAGTGACCATATTCTTGGCAGTTTAAACACTGGAATGGTCCAGTCCTTTATTATAGTTCTTCAATAGTTATGCGTATGTGTATAATGTACTTTAGTTTATACATTGGATGAAGTTCTCCCTTTTTCAAAATGCTCTGGATGGATTCAGTTCAACATTGACTATTGGTTGTGGTTGATTCAAGCGATTCATGGTCCTATATACGTTCTGTATCTTAAATCCATTTTCAACGAGCGTATCCTGAATTTCGGTTGTTTCAACTTGGACATCGATACCCTTAATAACGACAGAAAGACCCTTTGGAGACATCAATCGGTATGTATACTAGTTTCTGTTGTGAGCATCGTAATAATTAATGACTTCTCTATAGTCGTTGACCTGCGATATGTTTGAATTTTTACTTCGTGGATATTGCCCCGAAGTAAATTTGTTACGTGAAATGCTTTTCCATTCGTTAGCACACTTGATTTGAGTTTTACACCACCTTGTGTGTATTGGTGTCGCACAAGTAGATTGGAGGTGGCTTGTACTTTCGATTAGTCTGTTCTTGAATATTTGTATTCACAGTTTGGCTCTCTTCCGCATCTTTTTCGATGAACGTTTCAAATCGGGTTTTAGAGGTATTTTGAATTTTTCTTTCAACGCGTGTCCCTACTGTGCTTTTCGAGGTGTTTATTCATTGGGTCACCTACCACTTCTGGGTTCATATTCAACATTGAGTTGAAATTAATCGTTTGACAGTACTTGTGGCGGACGGTTTTATAAGCGATCTTGTCATCGTATTTCTTCTTAAGAAAGGATTGTTCAATTCTGGAAAGGTGTTTGTACTTCCGTCAGCCGTACTGGGTCAACCATCCATCAGACTCACAACTTCAGAGGTTATGTTTGTAGCTGTATGTGATCAGTTATTAACCGTAGTCAACGTTCCAGGAAAAATTTAACATTAATTCTTATACCTAGGTATAACCTTACACTAAGAGTAATTTGAGACATGTACAGTCCGGGATTCCGGTCTACTAGATCGCACTATTCCGTTCTTTTAAGACTTTGATCAGTTCAGAACAATATGGTCGGAACTTGGAAAGAACATCGTCGCAAAGTAATGCTGGCGGTGGTAATTGTTGTTTGTTTGTATTACCCAGCACTTATGTTTTAGTGACACGACCGTTACCTCGTTACATTCGAAAAGTAGGTGTTTAACGTCGTCCACTTCTGATCCGCATAAACATTGATATTGGTCTATTAGTTTAAATCTCTGCAGGTAGGCTTTAAACTTGCCATGTCCAGAGATAACTTGACTCATCGAGCTCGTCAGTGGTAATTTCAATTTGAGTCGTGATTTTATATCTGGAATGAAGGCAAATGTATGCCTACCATTGGGTGGTTCATTCCACTTTCTTTGCCAGAAGTCAATCGCCAACTCTTCTATTTCAGTTTTGTTGCTATATTGATTATGTTTACTATATGTAGCATGTACATGGGCACCTATTTCATTTGGGATACATCTTCTTAGGTAGTACAAGTGCGCTCGCTTTTTCGCCAGAACCACACACTTTCCCTCGGATTATTCGTCTACAAGGTCCAGATGATTCAGCAGTTGAAGGCGAATGAGCATACACTTCGATATCAGTTCTCTACGTGGGCCATAGACCAGCTTCCTAATGACGTTGTTTTTTTTGTCGAAAAATCATCTTTTCAGACGAAGCGCAGTTCCTTCTCGAGGGCTATGTAAACAAGCAGAACTAACGGTTTTTGGATTTGGAACAGCCACACGTAATCATAGAGAAGCCAATGCATCCATCAAAAGTGACTGTTTAATGTGGATTTTGGAGTGGTGTCATAATGGCCCATTTTTCTTTGAAAGCGCTGCATTTCCACCGTTACTGCCCATAGTGACCGTTACAGAGCCATGATGAAACATATGGCCTCAAACCGACGCTATGAATGTTAAAGACCTTTGTTTCCAACAAGATGATACCATATGCAATATAGACTGACCGACAATGCGCCAAATTTGACAACCGAATAATCCGCTATTTTGGAGATGTCAATTGGTCTGCGCGGAGCTGTGATTTGACCCCATTTTTAAGGGGTTAAAATCATGGAAAAAGTTCTTAAAAACTGGACTTACAGGATGGCTTACTGTAAGGCCAGCAGAGAGAGCCACAAGAACGAAATTGTTACGCAAACTTACACAATAAAAAAAAGTTTGCACAAAATAAATTTTAGAAACAAACTTTTAAATGTGGCAACCCTTTACGATATGCACAATTTTTTTTGTTAACAAAAAGGAAGTATTTATTGTCCGGTGGATTTAATGTCCTTTGAAGGTCAGGTCAATTAATATTCCCTTTTCATTCACGCACACACCACCCATTCATACAATTACACTATACCACCTGCACATTGCAAGCTCCATGTTAACCTATACACTGACATGGACGGTGGGTCGGCGCTGCCTCCAACAGACAATCTCAGTTGTGTCTATTAACCTCACCGATCGTAATCGATCACGAAAATTCGCTTTGCTTCCAGACTCTGGTGAGAATCGAACCCAGTATCTCCCAGTCCAAGTGCCGAAGCTTTAGCCAGTATACCACTTCTCCGGTAAACGCACAATCGTTGGACGCGCAAAGTGACACAATTAAATACTACTCGACAACATAAGGAGACCGTGGGATTTCCAAAATGGATTTCGGGCGTTACTCACACAGTATAAGAGTACGATTTTCAATAAACAACTATTAATCTGTGTTTTATACGTTCTCCGTTACACATTAAATCGTGTCAACCCTGGCATATGACACATGTTTGGAGGGTCAACGTATATACAACTCGCTAACATAAAAATAAACATGTCTGTATTATAGCATAACACCAAGATTTATTTTTTTCATTAAATTCGGTGAAAGCATAAAAACACCTCAAGGACTAAGCTATTACATATAATATTATATCCACCGCAAAAAGAAAATCTGGAACAAAAAATGGTAACAAAAGACGACGGAAAACAAAACATTTCCCAACCAATCATTTCATTTTATTTTATAATTGCCTTTGTCGTGTTGTGTTGTTATTATTCCACTTCAATTAAATACAATTTTTCTCTCATAGTGCTATGTACCACTGTCCCAATGTACCATACGCCGCGCCATTATTTTATTCAGGACTTTAATTCACCAATGGTAAGTATTATTGTATTCCTCCAAGATTACAATTTTGTTTTGTCTTGCTCTGGGTATTATTGATATGAAATAAGACGACAACAACAACAACAACAGCAACAACAACAGCACCAACGGCACAATAAACTAATTAAGCTGCAAAACAAAAAGACAATGAAGCTGTTATTACACAGCGTGCGATGTAATAGCGAGCACAATAATAAGAGCTCACAATGCAAAACGGAATGTACAGTGTACGTACACCCAGGCACGATGGATGGAGAAGAATCCTAAGATGATGAAATAAATAACTTAAAAAATAAAAATACGTAAATTGGTTGGGATAAAATGTTTTTTCTCCGTTTTATTACAAATTACAGTGTTTGGTATCTCGATTCTTGAAGCGTTTTTTTTTGTGATAAGTGGTACGTATCTAATTATATAAGACATAACGACAAGTAGGAATGTTGGCCATTTATATACGAAAATTTTGTTTTTATGATAATTTTTCAAATGCCAGATGAGCACAAATCGCTACGCGTCCCAAAGACTGTTACAAGTCCAAAATAATCGTTTTTTATTTTATTTTTGAATATGGTTATTTTGGCATAGAGGTATTGTTTAATTAAATAAAATTAGTAAATTCTTTATCATTTTTATAATTAATTAATAAAAATATGTTATGACCATTTTAGATTACCAAAATTTTTATCTACAAGACTGTTATAAATATAATGTAATTACATTTTACACAAATTAATGCAAAATTTAGTTGTAATATTTTATATTTAACTGTTACATCTCGTTTATGACAAAATTTTTTACTATTATTTCGGCCCAATATTTTCCGTAAGACAGTCACATAATAAATGAAATTCTATATTCGAGAAGAATGTTAATTGATTTTATAAATTTATTTCTATATAAGTGTTACAAACTAAATTGTGACATTCTTTCGTTAAATTTTCGTAGCAAAATAAAAAAAATATTTTTTATGCTAAACTGTTACAAAATCAAAAAACCAAAACGCACTAAGTGATGTGACTCTATTTTAGAAACAATATTCTAAATGGAATTTTTTTTTAAATAAAACGAATGGAAAAGTGGTATAAGTTCATAACTATAAATTTTTCTGCGTGAAAGGACGGTTTTGTTTAGCGCTCTCATTTAATTAAAATTATTTGGTAAACGGTGTTCAATCCGGGTAAATTTTTTATAATGGTTTTCCATTTAAAGGTAATTATATTAATATAACATAAAATATGAAATAATTCCTTAAAATATTGTAAAATTACTATAGAAATTTAAAACGCATGCAGCAGAGAATCATGATTTAATTTCTAAGCCTATTTGCCAAGGTAAGTACATAAAATAATTAATGAATATATTATAAACTATAAAGTGTTTTACTTTAAACTTAGAAGATTCAAATTTATTAAATCCGGTTACAATTAATGTAACTGATGATGTTCAGCAAGAACTTAGTGAAATGAATCATAGCGTAAATCCCAGTGAACTAATAATGGATATTGAAAAGAGTACTGCCGACTCAGATAAAAAATATTCGACTCTGATTCTAACAAACATCCTTGTTCAACTAATATAGATATAATGGATATCGACATAGGGCAGGTAACTGTAATAAAGCACGTTTCAATGTTTAGCTGCTACCTATACTATTAATTTGATTTACTAACAGATTGAAAATATGGCTATTCTAAATGATTCAGATGGAACTATTATACCACTTCTGAATATATTGGACCAACCAATTATTCCTATGGGAGCTGCCCTGATGCATAATGATGTGACTGATGTTCGTGAACCCATAATTATGAATGTTAATAGTAGTCAAGCAACTGTTGATTGTGGTCTATTGGGAAATAGTATTACACCATTAAATAATTCGAGACTTGAATCAGGTAATTAATTTTATTATATTGTTTTCTTGTGATACTATATAGAAACTTAAATGCAGATGATCTAACTGGCGATGATTTGAATATATTAGAGCCGAAAATCATTTTAAATAAACGGAAAAGGACGGCAAATCCTGAGCTATGGAAGCAAAACGTATTAAAACGTAAGAGAAATTTTGGGCAATCTTATGAAACTGCGACAGGTCGATCAGTTAAAACCAAAAGCATACAACCTGGCTGTGAGAATTGTATTTTTAATTGTACTTCACATATAAATAACGACGATCGTAAACTAATATTTAATTTATTTTGGAATCTCGGAGACATAACAGCAAGGCGGTTATTCTTACAAAACAATATCGAAATAATAGAACGGAAATGTTCAGAGAAAATAACGGGTGATTTTTTAAGAGCTTGAGAACTTTTTTTTAAAAAAAAACGCATAAAATTTGCAAAATCTCATCGGTTCTTTATTTGAAACGTTAGATTGGTCCATGACATTTACTTTTTGAAGATAATTTCATTTAAATGTTGACCGCGGCTGCGTCTTAGGTGGTCCATTCGGAAAGTCCAATTTTGGGCAACTTTTTCGAGCATTTCGGCCGGAATAGCCCGAATTTCTTCGGAAATGTTGTCTTCCAAAACTGGAATAGTTGCTGGCTTATTTCTGTAGACTTTAGACTTGACGTAGCCCCACAAAAAATAGTCTAAAGGCGTCAAATCGCATGATCTTGGTGCCCAACTTACCGGGCCATTTCTTGAGATGAATTGTTCTCCGAAGTTTTCCCTCAAAATGGCCATAGAATCGCGAGCTGTGTGGCATGTAGTGCCATCTTGTTGAAACCACATGTCAACTAAGTTCAGTTCTTCCATTTTTGGCAACAAAAAGTTTGTTAGCATCGAACGATAGCGATCGCCATTCACCGTAACGTTGGGTCCAACAGCATCTTTGAAAAAATACGGTCCAATGATTCCACCAGCGTACAAACCACACCAAACAGTGCATTTTTCGGGATGCATGGGCAGTTCTTGAACGGCTTCTGGTTGCTCTTCACTCCAAATGCGGCAATTTTGCTTATTTACGTAGCCATTCAACCAGAAATGAGCCTCATCGCTGAACAAAATTTGTCGATAAAAAAGCGGATTTTCTGCCAACTTTTCTAGGGCCCATTCACTGAAAATTCGACGTTGTGGCAGATCGTTCGGCTTCAGTTCTTGCAGGAGCTGTATTTTATACGGTTTTACACCAAGATCTTTGCGTAAAATCTTCCATGTCGTCGAATAACACAAACCCAATTGCTGCGAACGGCGACGAATCGACATTTCACGGTCTTCAGCAACACTCTC
Source organism: Nephrotoma guestfalica (assembly GCA_963691935.1). Lineage (NCBI taxonomy): Eukaryota > Metazoa > Arthropoda > Insecta > Diptera > Tipulidae > Nephrotoma > Nephrotoma guestfalica. The sequence continues at coordinate 263,134,669 of OY829914.1, read as the reverse complement.
AGAAACAGACGCAATATTCTCTTCTGTACGCACTGTACGCATTCGTGTGGTTGGTTTAATGTCCAATAAAGTAAACTGAGTGCGAAACTTGGTCACAATCGCATTAATTGTTTGCTCACTTGGTCGATTATGTAGACCATAAATCGGACGTAAATCGCGAAACACTTTTCGAACCGAACACTGATTTTTGTAATATAATTCAATTATTTGCAAGCGTTGCTCGTTAGTAAGTCTATTCATTATGAAATGTCAAAGCATACTGAGCATCTTTCTCTTTGACACCTTGTCTGAAATCCCGCGTGATCTGTCAAATACTAATGCATGAAAATCCTAACCACAAAAAAATCACCCGTTACAAAGAACGGAAAACAGAGCATACTATTTTAAAATTAATTCAACGAAATTTAGAGTATGTAAACTATTTTTTTTAAACACACTCAACATTTCCAATCGCATGATAAGAACGCTCTTCCAAAAAACTGAAAATGGAATCGTAGAATCTGATAAACGGGGCAAACATTCGAATCATTCAAAGCTTGACGAGTCAATAAAAAAAGGCAGAATAGCACATATTAATTCCATTCCCAGAATTGAGAGCCATTATGTAAGAGCTAGAAGTAGTCGAGAATATATCGAAGGAGGCAAATCTTTAGCTGATCTGCATAGAGATTATGTTAACGACTGTAAAAGCCAAGACAAATTATATGGAAACTACTTGATGTACCGGAGAATTTTCAATTCGAATTTTAATATCGCATTTTTTTCGCCTAAAAAGGATCAATGTTCGGTATGTGCGGAAGCAACAAATATTTTTAACGCTGACAAAGACGTTGAAAAATATAATCATCAACTAAAACCGCACTTAGAAGCGAAAGATTTGGTCAGAAAAATAAAAGAAACGGAAAAGCAAAAAGCGAAAGATGGCCTTTGCATAGCAGCTGTTTTCGATCTACAAGCGGTATTATCTACTCCTTGCGGTGATATTTCAACCTTTTACTACTTGTCTAAATTAGCAGTATACAATTTCACGATATTTAATTTGGGTACCAGTCAAGGAAACTGCTACGTATGGAATGAATCCGAAAGCAGAAGAGGAGTTAATGAAATTGGTACTTGCTTATACAAATTTTTAGAAAACTATACTGGCTTGGATAAACCTATTGTTCTGTTTTCAGACAACTGTGCAGGACAAAATAAAAACCAGTTTATAGTTTCGTTGCTACTTTATTGTGCTCAAAAGCTAGACATAAGAAAAATTACTCACTATTTTTTAGTGACTGGGCACTCACAAAATGAAGCAGATAGCATGCATTCAACGATCGAACGTGAAAAAAAGCGGATTTTGAAATCTGGGCTCATCTACAATCCAGCTCAAATGGTAACCGTTATCAAATCAAGTAAAAAATCCAAACCGCTTTATAAAGTTAATGAAATCGGAAACGAAGACTTTATCAATATTAAAGATTTACAAAAATTGTTCGGTAACAATTTTAAAGTTGATACACTCAACAACAAAATCAATTGGCATAAGATCAGTGTTGTGGAAGTACGAAAGGAAACCCCATTTCAATTTTATATTAAGGAGTCGATGTCAGATGAGTTTCGAGTCGTACACACTACACTGATAATGCAAATAAAAAAAATGTCCCTGATATTTTAAATTATGATAAAAAAAAATTAAATTTGGGCCCAATAAAAATTTGCTCAAAGAAATTAAAGGGTCTAAAGGAACTATGTGATAAAAATTTAATTCTGACTAAATACAAAGATTTTTATTATAATCTTGAATGTGATTAATTTAAGATACATTTTATCACCGTAATACTGAAATGAATTTGAAATTTAAATGAATTGTGATTTTTGTTTTGTTTATACCTTATTTTAATATTTTTAAAATTTGAAATAAATTATATTAACCTTTTCAAAAAATTTGTTTTATCCCCAAATATTTTCATTGTTCATTCAAAATATTTCACAAAGACAGTCATATGTGGAAACATTTGACAAAAAATTTCTCATAAAGTGTTACATTTTCCAATTTTCTTTAATTTTTCCTAAATACGATAATTTATTGAACTAAACCGAATGAAATCTTATTCTATAGTGTAACAAGAACAATAAAACCAAACATTCCTTTAAAAATATAAATAAGATAATAGATTTATTGTTAGCTAAACTTTCGACTTCGATTTAATCAAAATTAAATTTTTTGAGATGTAACAGTCTTTGGGACGCGTAGCGAAATATGCAAACGTATATACGGATCATCCTACGAGTATCCATCTGGTATCATCATCAGTGAACAAAAATTGTTTCGTGTGAAATAGAATAAAATTTAAAAAAATATTAATTCCACGAGCGTTAATAGAACCTTTAATAGGTCGAACGTGTGGAGCTATATGATTCATATAAAACGGTTTTTATGCAAAAAAGCTGAATTTTTTTTAAATAGGTGGAAATAACCTTAAAAATGCTTATGGGCTTACGTCCGTAGTCAGATGAATTTTACCCGATACCAGGGAAACTCCGGTTCAGATTAACAAACCACCTCCAACCACATCTCGTTTGTGTGGTAAACAACATTTAAATATCCAGTAACGAGTCTTAATTTCCCTCTGACTTCCCTCCCTCAATTTCGAGTGTTCTATTGATTGTACACTGTGGCAGCCTTATTGTACGAATTGCTGTTTAGATCCCAGTATGTCAGGCGACTATCAGTGGTCACACCGAAGTATCTAGTACCATGATTATCTGTACCATGTACGTACATTAGCCGGTTAGCTGTACGCTAACTAGTCTATTTATCTTACGCTCTGCTCTGTTCGATAACTACCGGGTGACTGACACAAAGTGTTACCAACCTCAGACTATCATTGCTGTCAAACCAGTGATGACAGAGCGCTCAAATTTACACTAATAACAGTTCGTTCCATTGTTTACAAGCGTACAAAAGCATTTTAGTGGCAAATATTCAAAAAAAAGTTATCCGCAATGGAATTCAATTTGCGGATTGTGATTTTGTGTATCGCATCATAAATCGTTATAACGATACTGGCAGCATTGCAAAACGTCATGGTGGTGGGCCGAAACGCACTGCAACATCGCCGGATATCATTCGGAAGGTGAAGGGCAAATTGGCTCGGAATCCGCGCTGTGGCGGCAGAAAAATGGCTCGTGAGGTGAACATTTCGCTCGAACGGATGCAGCACATATTGAAAGATCATCTTGGACTAAAGGTCTTGACATTTCATAAAACGAATGCTCTCATCGATGCTCAAAAAAAAGTTAGAGTAGAAAGAGCAAAGGAGTTGTTACGGTGAGTCACCGTTCGTTATTGAGCAATATGTGAATAAGCAAAACGACCGGATATACTTGCCCGGCAGTTCTACTAAAAATTTGGACCAACGGATTGCCACTCGAAACCAAGCGCCGACGATGGTGATGGTTTGGGCCGCCGTAACGGCCGAAAGCCGCTGACAGCTCGTTTTTTTGGACCGTGGCATCAAGATAAATGCTCAAATTTATCGGGATCATGTGTTGGAGGGAGCGTTGAAGCCTTGGGCACAAAAACATTTCGGCCGCAGAACCTTCCACTGCCCAATGGCCATTAAATTTAGCGTATTTTGAAGTGCAAGGTTGGGACAAAAAATACCAAAGTGTCGCAAGCGTAAGCAAACGCGTCGCCGGGAATCGGCCAAATTACCGCAGAGCCACTTTCGTGCAGCATGCAATAGCTTTATCGGTCATTTGAAGGCCATAATCGCGGCTAAGAGTGGCCAAATCAAAAACTGCTAATATAATTCGAAAATTTAAATATTTGTGAACATTTTTTACTTTGATTCAATAAAATACACCAAAAAATAAAAATGCTGTGGCGTTTTGTTTTGGTAACACTTCGTGTCAGCCACCCTGCCACACGAAAGATAAGATAGTTATGATCGTCCTCTGTAAAATTTTCCTAGCGCCCTTTTTTACCCTTTTAGTCTGCTGAGATAGAAGCTAATCGAGCAGATACCATCGCTATAAGGAAAAATTATACCGCATCCCGGCCTTCAATAGGCCAGTGCCGATTACTGAGGTATTCTGCTGTGGTTGGCAAAGCTTCTTACTGCGCAAATTAAAATTATCAGTTACTACCCCCCCCCCCCTCATTAATTAAGAAATTAATTTAAGTATCTACACTGCCATCTGTGTTTGTTTTATTAAACAAGCTCTAAAAACGATTACCGACATCTTTAGGTTTAGTTTGCGGTTTCTTCGTAAATGTCAAACAGCTGAGTAAATGTTATCAACATATCTTACGATTCCAGATAAAAATCTAGGCAATGAACTCGGTCTGTTACAATTAAAATTTATATTGCACGATCTCGTTTGTAAATTGGAATCATTTGTTGGCATTCGCAAGGATACGGAAGAGCATATCTCATTTAATATCTCAAAAATTATGGGATTTTTTAAGAAACTGGGCTTCGCTCGGCTATACCGAGCACTTGCGCTTCATTCATCGCCGCTATGAACGAGGAAATTCATTCCAATAACCGACCTCAAAATTACGCACGTAGAAAAGGGATGTAAAACTTACTCGAAGTAGTTCTAAATTTAAATATCCAACCGAATTTTGTGTTATTCCCAAAACATGCTCCCATATACATTAAACTATTTTTACAATACGGTATGTCGATGCTGGTACGTAATTTGAGACGAACCCCGGAGCGAACCAATGAGCTCCGAAAAAATTTTCAACAAACAACTCGATATTTACACAATTTGTGCTGTCGTTCAAAAGCTATTCAAAACATTACAATCGTCACACAAATTCCATTTTTAACGCCAAACTAGTGAATTTCTGGTATATAAAGTGAAGGGGGCTTTAGTATTTTTGTGAAACAGCAGCAAAACTCCCAAATCTCAAGTCTCAGTTTTCGAACAAAATCTGAGTACAGGAATGGAAGAAGGAGTAGAATAGAAGTAGAAAAAAACATTTTAATTTTCTTGTTGAAATTGACAAAAAAAATTAGCTACCGTTGCCTTCGCTAAAAACCGGGCGTGATTCTGATGAATTGCAATCAAATGGATAACTCAACGCTAGGTCGTCGGCGAACGCTGTGCTCTGACCCAACAGATTGATTTCGAAAATGGAATTAAAGTATATAAGAGATAGCAAAGATCCAAGCACAGATCCCTGGGGAACACCACAACTCAAGTTACCTGGATCGACGACTTTGAAGATAACTAACAAACAAATCTAGTATGACGCCTCTCACCCCTATATGAACCTCAATTTCGTAAGCAGTATGTCATGATCAACACTATCACACTTTGGATATATCTAGAAATAAAGCAGTAGGCTTTTGAGACTTGTTTATGGCCAAATATATATTACTTAGAAAGTGCAACAATGCCTCCTCAGTAGATTAGTCCGCTGTGAAACGGAATTGTTTCTCGTTTAGAAATTTAATCTTGAACAGTCTGCGCTGCACCATTTTCTCAAATAGTTTTTTTCTGGACTCATTGGTTTTCTTCTTCCTGCAGTGCAAATTTGAGGGTTTTCATAGCCCGATTTAATTTGCATTTCAACAATGGTGATTTAGTTTGTTGTCATTGCCGTCGAATTTGCCGCTTTTCCTGGATTAGTGACTGGATATTATGTGATAATTTATTATTTTTTTCAGAATTGTTGATGATTACGGTGAAGCCTTTTCAGCTGATAGTTCCAGTGCCTCTGTTAGCTTTTTTGCAGCCGGCTTCTTCTTGCAGGGATATCAAGATGATAATTTTGTTCGACTAGTCTCCTATATTGATTCCAATCAGTTCGTTTGTTTGTCAAATGTTTCGCTGTTTCTGATTTTAAGACAACAGTACTCATTGTTTATTATCGGTGAATGATCAATTAGATCAGGTACTTTATTTTATCCGTGAGCCAGTAAGTAGGATGAGCGGTAGATAATAAATCCAGGGACTGTTCCTCTATAGCTTCATAAAGTTGTTTGCCTTAAGGCGTTGTTAGTCTTGAACCCCATTGAGTATATTTGGCGTTGTAATCACGTAGCGTGCTTTGGAGGGCAGTACACTGCCGATGACACACAATTTCCAGACCATTCCTGCAGACAGATGCTCGTTGATTGGATATGATCTTTCTCATATTTCATAAGTTCATAATATTTTAGTCTTCTCTTAATCAATACAGCAGTGCCAGCAGTGTTTCGGATATTAACATTATTTGTTTGTCATTTTTGATTTTTACAACCATCTGCATCAGCGTGTTCATATTCTGCATCATTAGATCCATAGTTCCCTCCATCATCGCCATGAAGCTTTCCATCATACCAGATAGCTTGTTTAAAGCTGATGAGATGTTACCTTCCCCAGTTGCCTCCACTTTCAAAATGGCACCCTTAAGAACACTTGCGTACGAAACCCCATAATTCACAATACTGTTTACCTTTATATTCTGGTGTCCATTTTGAACTTTAGCTTCTGAATGTAATTTAAGCAATCATTGCTCAGCTCGCTGTCTAGGTTTAATTCTCCTTTTCAATTCAATATAAATGGGGCAACCTCTATAACTCGCTGTGTGGTTTCCAACGCAGTTACTGCATTTTCTGATAGAAGTTTGAGTTTTATTTTTATCTCATTTCGTTGAATTATGGAGATCACCACAGATTACACAAACATCGTTCAACGTGCAATAAGCTTTAGTGTGGCCGTATTCTTGGCACTTAACACAGTGTACCGGTCCAGTTCTTTTTCTGGGTTCTTCGACAGTAATTCTTTTATGTTGAAGATATTTTAGATCATATATTTCATGCTTCCCTTTGTTTTTTTTATTATCTTGTTCTAATTCCAGACGGAATATTGGCTGTGGCACCTTTTCCCGATTGTTAATATTAGTTATAGATTTAACAACCAACTCTTTTTGGCTCTTTAGTTGATAAGTAGTGTTTTCCCACTTCATCGAAATGATTTATCAAGGCCTTGTATGCCTCAATATTTGACGGCTGAATTTTGGTTTCATTTATATTTCCTTGTTTAACCCCGGAAATATTAAAGTTACCCTCTGTTAAAGCGTCGATGGTTCTTGCTAAATCTCTATTTAATTCTTCCCTCAAACAGATTGATGGCGGTTTCTCAGTTTTTGATGTGTTATTTTTGGTACAGCATCTTTAGCAGCTTCCTACCTATGAACTGAACCAGTTTATGCAAAACAATAAATAAATTTGCCAATTGCATGCTCAGTAGGACGTCCATGTCGGCCAAAACTCTTATGTAATTTACGAAATGTTGTTGTTTTTGAACGATAATTTTCGTAATAAATTTGGACAATTAAAATGCGTTGTTGTTTTGGCATAAATGACATATTTTTGAATTTTTATGTCAAAGAATTTTTTAGAACAGATAACATTAAGTACTGAAATTCATCGATTGAACAAAGGACCAGCAGGTGACTCACCATGTATAATAAATGAATTTCTCTTTTGTGATAGTACTGCCACTTGCGGCGAGTTGTGTAATCTCTTATTTGCCTCAGCATCATTATTACCAGAATTTTAAATTTCTAAATTATTTGGCTATTTCAAATATTCCGGTTGTTATGTCGAACGATGAAATAGAGATGCAATTCGACCCCTTTTTAAAATAGTGTAACATGAATTATGAAACAATGACATTTTAGTACGAGTATGTACACTGTACAAACAGTACATGCATGTGTATGACACATGTATAGTTGGGCACATGTTCATACCAAATTCAATTACGTAATAAACTTCTAATATGCAAATTATTTCACATTTTGTGACGGATAAAATTACTTCCGGTAATAAAATCATTTTCCCTCTGTGTACGTACACGAGTTCGTAATATGCGAAAATGTATTACGGAAACGTCAGGCAATCAAGACAAAAATTGGAAAAAGAAAAATTCTTCCTTCTGTCCAAGTTTTGATATTTTTTGTGTGTGTATGTGTGTTTGTGCTCGGCCAACAAACAATGAGAACATAGACAGCTTTATCCTTGGAATTTCCTCATACTATTTAGCTATGATTACAAAAGCATAGATTTAGATTATAATCTTATTGTATGCAAAAATAAATAGTTTTTATTAGACATCATCTCTGTTATATTACATAACAATGTATGTACGTGTAATGTACGGAATGTAATAGTTTTCGGTTATACACAAATATGTCATGATGTAACGAAATGAAAAATCTTATGATTTGGTCTTCTTTGATATTTTGTGTACCGTACATAATATACATAAGGAATTAAGTCTTTATGCTCTTTTGTGTACACGCTCGTATCTAAGGATCTTTATGAATGATGAAAGCATTATCATATAAGATAACAAACAAAGAGGAAAAACTACTTTGCAATAAAAATACACAAAGCACATAATATGTGTATCCCCAATCCACCCCGTACACATATTTACATAAACTGGAAGCAGATGACGGAAGAAGGAAAGGAAAAATTGAAATGAAAATTCCCAACATTTTTCTTGTTTTTCCTTTTTATTGATCGAAAATATAGAATACACATAGATGAGTATGGGACAGCATTCATGTATGGTTCGATACTATTGTTGTGTTTGTATACGGCTTAGAAATATTGCCAATGTATTCATTTTACTTCTGGGGATTTTATATGGTGATTGTTGCACAGTTTATTTGTGTAATTGAATTTATTATCGTTTTATGGCAATCGTATACTAATGGTTATTGTTTCCGTGTTGGATATGGGAATTTGGTTGCTATTATAGGTTTTTATTATTATACGAGTATATTAGTGATAGAAGTATAATCGAGGATTTAGGATTAATTATTAAGAAATTCCATGTGACCTTTATCCAATATGCTAAGGGAAGTTTAATTGCCCCATCTAACTGGGAAAGGCATTTTCTAAATTGGTATGTGAATACATTTGCTTTAAATCGGAAATTTAAGTGGCTCGTTAACGAACTTGTTTGCTAAAGCTTTTTCAAGACAATCAGATAAATTGCTACTCGTAAAAAAAATATAAATCGAGGATGGCAAATCAATATTTTTTTATTTGCGAACCACTCTACTCTACAATGTTTTGAATATATTGAAGACAAAGCCATGTACCTAGTAGCACAGATACGTGTGCAATTTCCAATAAAGTTAAAATTGTTTATTTATAGCCAATGAAAATAATAAAATTTGTACTTTACCGTAAAAATTTATATTTACAACAAATTTTTTAAAATCCTCATCAAATTCCAAACAAATGCTGTCCATGTGTATTAAAGCATAATTCAGGCCCGGACTGTTAATAAACTATCGCTATCAAAAAATAGAGGCTCACAATGAAGTTTAAATTGAATTATTTTGCACAATCAATCTAGATATAAAGGGGTTTCCAATAGGAATGATAAAATTAAAGAAAAACACATAAATTATTCAGTGAGACCAACATTTTTTTTATTTGAAAGGTTACATTATGCCATTATGTATGGAAAATAACATCATTAAAATGACCACCACGACTTCTTCGTACGTACTGCATTCTGCATTCAGCCAAATTTCCGCCCACATAAATAGCACAAATCTTGAGATAATTTCATCACCAAATTATGTTTTCAAAAAATCGATTGCCAAGGTGGCTGTATGGCAGTGATACCGTCTTGTTGGAACCACATATCTTCCAGATTATTCTCAACAACAGCAGGAAAAAAAATCACTTAACATGTATCGTTCTCTCTGTATGAACCAATCACTCCACCAGCATGAATTGCACACCACACAGTGACTTTATCTGGATGTAATGGTAATTCTGCCATTCTGTTTGTTTACATAACCATTTAACGAAAAATGAGCTTCATCACTGAATAAAATTTTTCGATAAAAATGTTCATCATTTTCAGTTGAATTTTGTAAGGACCCAAATCTTTTCTTAAAATTCTCCATGTTGTTGTTTGACAAAGATTTAATTGTTGAGAACGACGTGGAACTAATATTCTCTTGTGCGCGTGCATTGCTTTGTACTGATACTCTTCGTGTAAAGAAAATTCACTTTCAAATTTGTCGATTATTCAGTCGACTAACTGAATAATATCGTCCATGAATTCTTCTTAAATTTCTCTCAGTATTCACCAATGAGCACTGATTTTAATAAAACAATGATTAAATGACATAACCTACTGAACACAAATGATATAAGAAATGAAAAAAAATAATACGCACTGTTGACATTATAACCATTTTACATTGTACCATTCCTATTGGAAAACCCGTTATAAAAGTCAAATTATGACTGTATGTTTGTACGCAAAAATCTCCAAGACTAAACGTCCGACGGACACAATGTGTATGTCGGCAAGAGGATGGTCGTGAGCATAGTGCGATTTTTTTACAAAAGGTGGCGTATGAGTCACACTACCAAATATTGCGAATCGCTGAACCGATCTTCTTGAAATTTTGGCCGTGCAAAAGTTGCATGTCCAGTACCAACCTTACAATATTTTTGAAGGGGTTGAACCCCGAGGTCTAGGGGCTCAGGTACAAATTGATATAAAATAATTTTTTTTTAAAATTCTTTGACTGGAATGAGTAAAGGGAAAAGATTATATGAAATAGCGGCATGCTTGAATCCGATGAGCCCCTCCCTCTTTGTAAGTTGTCACACCATTCATCTAATCGGTTTCAAACTTTGGATGGGGGTTTTATATCAATGAGCAGTGTTTCGTAATTTTTTAAGGGATCGCGTCTCTGGGTTTGGTGCTCCATTACAAAAGGCAAAGTATGGTAAGATAATTGTACACCTGCCTCTTAGAGCTCGTGTCGGGCACAATGATTCCTTATTAACTATAAATACAATCATACAATACAATTAAATTGAAAGCACACAGCAAAATTACAAAAATACTTAAATTATCTTATTTAAATAAAAAAACTAAAAAATAAAATTGATTTTTGCTTGGATTGAGAATAGTTTTCCTATGTCTTGCGTTGAAGTTAAATACTGTTTAAGGGCTTTAGAGAAGACCGAGATTCTCCCAGACATTCTAATTTCAATCGGTAATTATTGAAGATGATGGGAAACCATATTGATGAAATATCTACGAAAATCTAGCCTCCAGTAAGAGAATCGAAGATCGTAACCAGAAAAAGTGACAAAGTTATTTCCACTCTTAATATAGAAAATTTTTAAGACCTTAAAGACAAACATGTGTCGCAGTGCCAGGATGTCTAGAGCCCGAAAGATGGGTCAAGAAGGAGATAGCGCATCATGAAAAGTCATTAAGCAAATAATATGTTCCTGTCGAACCAAAAGCGAAGGCATTAAAGTTTTACAGGCACTCCCCCAACACGCCAGCCCGCAGATAAGAATAGAATCAATTAGGACATAATAAACTAACCTCCTTAGGTATAACGGACAAAAGAGGCGTAAGACATACATTTGCTTCGATACTAATAATAGTTTATGTTTCAAGCCTTCAACATAGGCCGTCCAATTTAGATTTGCATCAATCAAAATACCTAAATATCTAATTTCATTTACTACACTAATATTAAAACAGCCAGTCGAAGTATAAGTTTGAGCTTTGTTACAGCCAAAACCATGAAAAGAAAGAGTATCAAAAGCGGCGAGGGAGCCGGCGAAAGGGCGTCGCAAAATTCCATTCATGTAGACAAGGAATAACAGGGGTCCCAACATCGATTCCTGAGAAACTCCTGCCGTAATTGGCAGTTTTTCGCTCAGTTGGTGATTGACACGCACTACTTGTGACCGATCAGATAAGTAACTACAAAGCCAGGTAAAGATCATTCCACAAAAGCCACAACAATAAAGTTTCCTTAAGAGAATCGAATGGTTTACTCTATCAAAAGCTTTAATCATATCGACAAACAGGCCAGATGACTTCAGCCCTAAATTAATGCTCCCGCATATTTGTTCCAGAACTATTAAAAAATACACCATCCTACTTTTCATGGCCTTTTCAAAGATTTTGAAAAAAATGGAAAGAAGCGATATTGGTCGGTTAGTTATCTAAACTCGATTTATCATTTTTTTGAAAATTGGGATAACTACAGCTCGCTTTAGGGCTAACGGAAACATTCCTGTACTTCCAAATTCATGATGAAACTTAAGGCATCCACAAGATAACAAGCCATCTTCTTAACTAATACATTCGAAACACCATCTTATCCAGGCGATTAATTATTTTTAAGCGAATTGATAATTGCATATAATTGACTGCCAGTTTTTCCGGGCATTAGTGCCATTTGAATTAAACTGTTCAACGTAGTACTGCTTTTTACTCTGACTTATTTTAGCATTAACGTTGACACTTAGTTTGCGACTATATAGTTAGCAAGTCTTTTGTCAGTAGGATTTTGCATGCCTTGCAAGCAGGCATAAGGCTTAAGCTTAGCTGCTTTTCCAGCTTTAGAGGTAGTTTTTGTGCAGCTACTAAGATGACCATTTAGAATATTTAGAAAATAATCAAAAGCAAGTGACCCACTGGATTAGTTATAAATATCGCGCCAATTCTCCCATAGAAGCAGTTCTTGCAGTATAAGTATAATCGTTACTATACACTTCTATCTAACATATATGAAGCCTATATAAACGATTTATCTCTATAAGGATGTAATCGTCAGCAATTGGGAATGGAATCGCATCCAGAAGAGCATACTGTTGTCCCTGAAATACTGTATACAACGAATTGCGTTGTCAATCAATTGAACCGATCTGTTTTCTGACATTTAAAATGCTGAAGCAAACTCGATTTTCTAATTATTTTAACAAATAAAAATTAATATAAAAAAGTTAAAATCTATAATTTCCATACTGGCAAGTGGCTGACATCTGACGGAATATTTTAAAACTAGAGCCAAAGGTGACCAATTTCTGGATAACCTTGTTTTTAAGTTATGTAAATTTCATAGTTGACTGTAATTCGATTGAATATTATGTAAAATGTTTAATTAATTTAAAATTAATGTACCAAATGATGGAATTATATAAAATAGCATGAGACTTTTTCTCATATAAACAAATATCACCTTTCGCTCGCTAAGGAAGTGGCGCTAACTACGCGGTGTTTAAAAGGCCAATCACCAAAAACCTTCTACAAGAAATATCCTTTGATACAAAATATTTTACGTGTATACGATCGAGATTTGCGCGAAGAGCAAACATTTAATGTCAAAAAGTTGCAAACATTAATTTAAACAAATCTGCCAAAACTGACGATACAATAACACAATGCATGGTTTGTTTTTCCTCGATGCATCCGGTGGAACAGGCAAAACCTTTCTGGTTAGCAGCAATGCAAATTGCATACCACTAGCCGTCGCATCTTCTGGCATTGCAGCAATTCTTTTGGATGGAGGTAGAACAGCACACTCTGCATTCAAATTGCCATTGAACAAGTAATTTATTGAGACACCCACATGCAACATAAAAAATAATTCAGGAATAGGAAAAGTTTTGCAAACATGTAAATTAGTAGTTTGGGATGAATGCACAATGGCCCACAAAAAATCTTTGGAAGTGATCAATCGGACGCTCCAAGATTTAAGAGGTAATACAGAGCCATTCGGAGGTGCACTCATTTTGCTGGCTAGTGATTTTCGTCGGACTCTACCAGTTACACCACGTTTCACACCAGTCGTTGAACTAAACGCATGTCTCAAATCATCTGTTCTTTGGCAAAATGTTCAGATAATTTTATCGACCAACAACATCCGTGTCCAACTGCAGCAAGACGAATCCGCTGCTCGATTCGCCAAGCAACTTTTAGATTTTGGAAACGGGATTGATGACACCACAAATTGCAATACCATTCCACCAGATTTTTTTAATTTAACGCAGATAATTGACGAATTGATTAACAGCTTATTTCCAAACATTAATTGCAATTACAAAAATCACCAATGGCTAAGCGAACGTGCATTATTAGCGACCAAAAACAGAGATGTCAATGCTATTAACACAGCCGTTCATAATCAAATATGTGGCAATTCTACAACGTATAAGCCAGTTGATTGCGCCATGAATCAAGAAAATGTTGTCAATTATCCGGTCTAATTCTTGAATTCACTTGATTTCCCAGGATTACCACCACACGAATTGATATTGTAAATTGGTTCAAGCCTCGCCATTAGTCAAAAAATTGATGAATAATATTATCGAAGCGACAATATTTAATGAAAAATTCAAAGAAGAATATGTCTTATTACCGAGAATACCAATGATACCGACCGACAACAGTGCAACTCGCATTTGCAATAACCATTAATAAAGCACAAGGAAAACCGGCCAACTTATTTATGTACGCACCAAATGGCAAAATCAAAAATATTGTTTACCCTAGAGCAGATAATTATCATTCAACATATAGCTGATACCCGGCATGAGCTGCATCGCAGTTGAATTAAATTATTTTTTTTGTAGGTTGATGATTTTTGATTGAATGAACATATATCATTCAATCAACCTACAAAAAATTCATTTAATTCAACTGCGATGCAGCGCCGGGTATCAGCTATATGTTGCATATGTAAGAACTCTTTGCCAAACCGTTTCAGAAAGAAAACAATGCTCTGCGTTTAGTAGGACCACAAAGTTTTCGTGTACTATGACCTGTTGAATCAGGACGAAACTGTCAATGGGTAACGCTACCGACAACAACTCATCAATCTGAACCATGCATTTTTTTTTTTTTTAAGAAAAACAGTCAGGATGGGGCACGAGACACAAACGAATGACATTGCAGCACGACATCGCTCCATACCCTCGCACTCCCATCGTTCAGGATACCATCAAAACGCTCTACTACCGCATCCGCCTTATTCACCAGATCTGGTCAATGGCGTATGGCTTGGCAGGGCTACATTTGGCCAGTTTTGAAGAAGTGCAAATTTGGTTGGGTGAATGGTTTCAATCCAAAGATGCGTCGTTTTATCGTCGTGGTATTCATGTATTGCCAGAGAGATGGCAAAAATGTGTATGTGTGAAATTTTCCATTTTTTATTTTCCAAAAAACCCGGAAATTTAGTTGCGCACCTAGGTAAAAGACTTAACAAAGAATATTAAATGTAATCAAACTTACCAAAAAAAGAAATGTTCCCCATTGAAAGTGGAGTCTAAGTGCACATCGAGCAATTACTATTGTTTATGATTTCGGTAAATAAATGTATAGGGTATTCCTTGGTACTATCTTGAACGAAACTTATAGTCTATAAGAATAACTCGGTGTGTGTGAAGAAACTGGAAATCTAATGTTAGTTCTGCCCACAAGCCACTGGAAATAGCAAATTTCAATGAATTTAACCGATTTCTGAATTTTCGACATGCTGGTGTCGAAAATAGCGTCGACAATTAATTTTGGCGTATACAATGTCGATAATTCGTAGAGTATGTAGAATATCCGTAGACAATGTAGATTATTGCTTATTATTGTTGTTTTCCCCATAGTTTTTCAGTTGGGATTTGCCATTTTAGAGTTTTCCAGTTCAAATTGCGAACTTCAAATTTTGTGTAAAGTTCGAATTCATTGTTTACAAAACAAATAGGTGATAATAGTTTATGTTTAAAGTAATTCAAGATATTTTCCAATTTTTTATTTGTAATGCCATACGTTTTTTACCATTACTGGCAAATGGGTAACTGGTGTTGTCTCTTTTCGATTTTAGTAACTTGTTTTCGAAAATATGAAAATTTCAAAAAATAGTCGAACTAAACTAAGTAAAGAGTTTATTTTGAAAATGTCAACTGTCACCTGCAAAAAAACAGTAATACTGACAGATAAAAAACCGCCAAATTCATCTACTTCCGGCATTTTAAATTAAAACTAGTTAAACAATTTTTATGTTAAAATTTAATAGACTGGCTTAGACCTTTCTTGAGTTTTCGGCATTTTCTTGTTTATCTAATGTGTCAATTGTTTTGGTAGGCTAATATACATAGCGCAACTTACAGCATTCAATTACTTTCGATAACGGTTATTTGCACACAATACCTGTGTTCCATAGTGTTACCAACCTGCTTGCTAGTACTTATGAGTAGATGTGTTCAATGGAACACAAATTTGTTAGTTAGAAGTAAAGCATAAAGGTGTCCGTACACCTGAAATCGTGTCTGCGCAATCATTTTGAGCGTGTATAATGATGATTGAAGGGTTGCGAAATCCTGTGAAAATTATTAACGAAATTTTAAACATGTTGGTTTTGCGCAGTAATGATCGAAAGTGTATTGTTGTGCTTGTCAATATTCTATGACAGCTGTCATAGTACGAGGGAGGTAACTCAAGATTAATGTGCCATTGAGGAGGGGGATGGGTGTTGTTAACATTTTGTTTTATAATATTTTATCAGACTGCTTTGCCATGGAACTACATCTGCAGTAAACAAATACTCGCAGAATATATCCCGTGCTAAATTAACAGAATATGAAGGTTTTTGGTTTGTTGAACGTTTCAAACCAAAGAATTGTGCTCTTAAGCTACAGCCACCTTGTTCAATTTAGCCAGAACTTCCACATCTAAACCTGGTTTCAAATAAGCGTCCTTCTGCCTACGTAAGTAATTATGTAAGTGCCAACATGTCATTACTACTTTTGATGCTTTTTCTGAATCAAGGTTAATGATCGTTAAAAGAATTTCGAAAACATTTTATACAATTCGCCGTGCCCGAGATAATCGATAATTATAGCTAAGTTCGCGGCTATGAAAGAAAATCTCTGTGCAATGCTGGATCTCATGCCATGTACATCTTCGAAACGGATACTGTATCATGCTGTATAAGATAGCAGAAATGTCTCCGCAGAAAATAAGAGATTTCGCTACTCGCCGTAAGTGGCAGCACCATCAGAAAAGTGAATTTATTTTGTTTTATAATTACCAGCGGAAATTTTTTATTCATTTTGTATCTCTTTTTTCACTAAATAAAACATCCCAGCGGAATAAAATATTAAAAGTGATCCTTAAAATGACAAATCGATTGATCTCCGAAGTAAAGGAACTCGGTAAATGAAATCTTGAAATTTAACAATATTCCGTCTTTCCGCCATTCTAAAAGAATGACGATGAAATTTGGATAATAGTATTGATCAGGGGTCCAAAACTTAGGACAAAATTCTAGGTATGTTCATGCTGGGCTAAACTTGGCCATTTCATAACCAATACTTTGGAAAATAAAATTTTTTTTTATTAGTTTATTTTCAGTTTTTGGCCAATATCTCAAAAACTTCTACTAGTAACCAATACTTTCGGTTGTTTTTCTAATAGCTTATAGGTCATACTGAGACTGAGAGAATAATTTGGAGAAAATTGATTGATTAGAATTTTCACTATAATATTTTGATTTTCCGCGGCAATATAAGTTATTTACAAGAGAACAACAGATCCTAGAATTTTGTCAAAAACTTACTTTCAAGTCTCTGATCAATACTACTATCCAAATTTCATCGTCATTCTTTTAGAATGGCGGAAAGATGAATAATTGTTAAATATCAAGATTTCATTTACCGAGTTTCTTTACTTCGGAGATCAATTAATTTGTCATTTTAAGGATCACTTTTAATATTTTATTCCGCTGGGATGCTTTATTTAGTGAAAAAAGAGATACACAATAAATAAAATTTTCCGCTGGTAATTATAAAACAAAATAAATTCACTTTTGTGATGGTGCTGCCACTTGCGGCGAGTAGCGAAATCTCTTATATTCCGCTGAGCAATTTTTGCTGTCTTATACAGGATTACTGTATCGACCTTCATTACTCAAGTTTAACATCCGTTTCTTCAGCAAAAGGACGGTGTATGAGTATGCCAAAAACTATTTATTTCTCAACATAGTCTCCATTTAGTTCGACACACTTAGTAAGAGGATATTCCAACTTTTTTATACCATCTGAATAATACGATTTCGGGAACCCCTCAAAATACGCTTCCACCCATTGTTTCGATTGATTTTTGGTTTCAGGTGTGTAGTGGTGGACCCACGTTTCATCAACAGTAATTAATCGACGCCAAAAAGCAACAGGATTACGCTTTATCATGTCCAAACACCGCTGTGAAGTGGTCTGTCGAACTCGTTTTTGTTCGACACTGAGCAAACGCGGCACCCATCTTGCCGATAGCTTTTTCATATGCAAATGTTCATGCAAAATGTTGAAGACACGTTCATATGTTATGTTTACCATTTCAACAATCTCACGCAACTTGACTCGGCGATCATTCATAACGATATCGAGGATTTTCTTGATATATTCTTCAGTAACCACCTCTTTTGGCCTTCCTGTTGATGGTATTGTTGCAATGCTTCTTCGGCCGCGTTTAAATTCAGCAATCCAATATTTTACCATGTAATCTGACGGAGCAGACTCACCGTAATGTTTATCGAGCTTTTCTTTTGTCTCTTTCGCCGTTTTCCCTTTCAAATAATAGTGTTTAATCACTGCACGAAATTCGTACAAATATGGCGGTACATGAATTTTTGGTCTATACCTCAATATTTATATGAAACTTGTAAATCCAGCAGACAAAAAAATTCTGCAGAATAAAATTTGCACTATGTGATAACTTTTATTAATCTTCCATCAACTGGTACTTTTAATCGCGTAGTGATGATTTTGTTCATTGCAGAGCCGTCGCTCAAAGTAGTTTATTTTACCAGCTCTAATTGGTTTACAAATGTAACTGTGTATAAAGTTCTACTTTTGAACATGCCGACCTTTTTCGTATTAATTTACTAACCCAACTAAAGTATTATATGTAAGAAATAACGTATGTGAAGTTGGCCCGAAAACCATCCGGAAAAAAGCCTTTTAATAAAAATGTTTGCGTCCTCGCTTAATTAAAAAAGCCTTTCAGCCCGAAAAATACACATACAATTTTTCTCAGGATCTCGAAAGCTTGATCTTCTAATTTAAAAACTAAGTATGTGGTGTTCACAGAGGTTTACAGATATAACGGGATACGTTATTTTTTTGACAAGACCATCAACAATACACATCCGGAAGGCCATTACCATACGATGGGGATAAGGGTTATACAAGCCATTTGCTATCCAATGATTTTAACAATCCAATGTGTATTGTTCATGGCCTTGTCAAGCAAACAACATATCCCGTTATATCTGTAAACCTCTGTGAACAGAGATATACATGGCCAAACATGAAGATTTCTTTTTATTTTGGAGTTTATTATAGCAATATTGAAATTTTATTGATCTACCACATACTTAGTTTGAAAATTAGAAGATACACTTTTGAGATCCTGAGAAAAATTTTATATATATTTTTCGGGATGGATTTTCATTTTTCTTTTCTTAATTAAGCGAGGACGCAAACATTTTTATTAAAAGGCTTTTTTCGGGATCGTTTTCGGGCCAGCTTCACATACGTTAAGAAATATCCATTTTTCCGATCATTCCGTTTTCCGAGTAAAGCATCATATATACATAGTAGTGCGTCATTGCCATATAAAACCTTGGGTTCTAGTTTTTCATATGTGGGGTAGCAATAAATTCCATGAAGCCAAAATGGTTAAATAAACAAATAAATCATAAAAGTTTACTGATTGATAACAGAAACAATAATTTTCGACATTGTCTATATTCTCTACATTTTCGACGTCACATTTTTAATTGTTTACGTATATTCTCTACAAATGTAGAATATTAATTATCTACATGGTGTAGACAATACGGCACAACACTGTTCAAAATATGAGTCCGATTGTGTAGAACAAAATCATGTCTCACACGATTGGGATTGCGATGAAACATGGATTACTATATAAATCTACGGACAATTTAAAGTTACAAATTTGAGTGAAACTAAGCCGCTGATTATTAGAGTATGGCTTAATTTATTCATTGCCGAGAAAAAGATATGGGCTAGTTTTAGACTTCAAGGACGACAAAGTATCTACCAAAATTTCCAACATTTAATTTGAATAAGGACTGCTTAATTAATGTGTCTACGCACATCCATCCTGGTGGAGGATCAACGAATCCAAATAAAACCTAAAATTTACAATAGTGGGAGGAATGGATAAATCCAAAAACTGCAGTTTTAATGCCCAATTATTCAAGAATCATAGCTACAACTACAATTGTAGCAAACTTGTTCTGTCTCTAACCTTCATATTTTCCATATGGATGCCACAAACAAAAATTATTTATTATATTCATCTTCTCCACGTGCCGTGAGAGCAAAACTAAATTTATGCAGAAGCGAAGCATAATAAGTTAGTGGAGTGTACTGTGGTAATAAAACGGGATTAACAAACACCAAAAGATTAAACATAAACTACTTTAAGTAATACATACGTATTCCTCATCTGTTTTGTAACTTAATTTTTCCAACAACAAATTATCGTTAGTCATACAACGGCACTTCATGTTTTTTGTCAAAAAGAAGAACAAAAATTAAAAGAAAACTTTCCAGCACTTAAAAACAAAAAAGCCACAAGGAAGAACAACTCCATGTAGCTATACGAGTATATACCCGCACAAGAAAAAATGAAAATTTTTATAAGAACAATAAAAAAGTTTTCCATAGTTTTTCTTTGTCGCCCCCTACCCCTCGTCGTCTTTTTCTATACATTTTATTGTGTTATCAAGATGGATCGGTTTTCAAAAACATAGGAAAAACTTAACAATTGTTGTTCTTGTTGTTGCAACAAAACGAGTAACGAAATAAATAATTCATAAATTTTATTGAATTTACAAAGCAAAATATTGTAGAAGTAAATGAACAGCAGCAACGTTGACGCAGCAGTTTGAATTTGCGAGTAAGGGCAAACGGAAGGGAAATGTAAGACATTTTTATTTTATTGCATTTATTTATTACTCCTACATTTTATTATTTCGTTATTCGAAACTTAACTTTTGTATATATTTTAAAAAGCATGTCTGTGCATTTAAAATGTAAGCTGAAATATAAAAAGCAGTAACGATGTTGGAAAAAATTCTGAAGCAAATGATTGGAATCAATTAGTCGGGATTGATAGCTCCGCCTGTTTAGCATCTCATCCAAAGATTTCGATACGAAAAACGATTGGAATCGTTTGGTTAAGTACATATCGTTTCCATTAAATTTCCTTCGATAATCTCGTTAGGTCAGCATTGGTCAACACATTTTGACGTTTGATCACTAATGGGGAATTTTTATTGCGAAAAAACAAAATCATAATTTTAAAGGGTGTTCAAATTTGAGGTATCTTTTTAAATATTCCGCCATTTATATTTTTTGTACTAGAGTATCATATGTTATTTGACAGGTGAGAAGTACAAATATTCCGGTTAGTTAATGGAGAGATATACGATTGAATAACGTGTTTTATTATTAAAACTTATTTTAAATATGGTTAAAGTTATTCAGAAGTTAGAAGAGAATTTCTTTCAAAATACGTCGGAGATCACAGAAGCAGAATTTATCATCGTATTGGTCATTCAAGTGAAAATATTACAGCTCTTAGCACAAGTATTGCTAAAGAGCCAAGGACATCAATTCGTCGTTGTTCACAGCAATTAAACCTCAATCCAACAACTTTGTTCAATATTTTACACAAAGACCTTCATGTAAAGGCTTACTATATTTATAGTAATCACAAGATTTAAAGCGAAATGGCCACGCATTATGTCTTCAATTCGTTAATTAGGCCATAGCAAAACAAGAAGAAATGAGAATTTTTTCAAGCAAATTATCTTCACCGATGAGGCTTATTTTGAAATTGGCGGCTATGTCAACAAACAAAACTGCCGCATTTGGACTGAAGAAAATCCTAGAGAATTGTTTGAAAAGATAATGAAACCAAAAAAAAAATTACTATATGGTGTAGTTTTTGGTGTGGTGGCGTAATTGGTTCACATTTTTTCGACAATCAAAATGGCAATGGGTTACGACCCCTTATGGGGTCATAATATCATTTCATTTTAAATCTTGTTGTCGAATTTTTGTTGTTGCAATCGAATGATTGAAGCATTTTACTGGTGGCAGTACCATCTGTTATATGACATTAATACTAAATTTTTTGTTTCTATGGAAATTAGCCTTAATATTTTGTTTTGCTTTTTTGTTCACATCCATTGTAAACGTTGAACGAATTGTAGAGCGATGTGTGTTCTTGTTTTGTTGTGTGCAATTGGCGTATGGTAAGGGTGAGCGGGGAAGTGACGCGCACGAAAAACAAAACCAAAAAAAAAGCCAACAAAACAAGAAACTTCTTCTAGATTTTTTGGTGCGAGAATTTTTTTGGGTCAGTCTCGTGGAGAATTTTATAAACTAGACTTGAGTTTCTTTCAATGAATCAGTTTTAGATTTGGCTTTGGCCATTTATTTTTGATTAAATTAAAATATAAAAATGAAATTTTGTTGATGTAAAAATAACAAGTTCATGAATAACATCTAATAAAAATTTATTTTGATTTTTTTTTGGCAGTGAATGACACAACCGCGTGTTATCGACGGAGATGTAAATCTCAATCCACGAAAGTTATGAAACGCATTGCACACGAAAAGTTTAGTTTTATTTTGTTAGTGAGTAAGCCCGTAATTATTGATTGGATATTCGATACAAAAGGTGGGCATAATTTTAGAAATATTTGATTGTGATTTGAGAGTGGCCTAGTTTTTACGGGGGTGCTGAATTATTTACGAGTACCACAATTTTGGTCGGGTACCGTATTTTTAGCGAGCACCGCATTTTCAATGGGTGCCGCGAATATATACGGGTGCCATTTTGTAATAATTATTTTCTACGGGTGCCATCTTGTATAAACGGGTACCATATAATTTCAACGAGTGCCATATAGTTTAACGAGAACCGCATATATTTTCAACGGGTGCCATCTTCAACGGTTGCAATTTACGGGTAGCCTACAACGAGGACATATTCTGGTATAAAGCACCCCAACGTGACGGTGGTCAACCGGTCAAAATTTAGTAATTTTGATTTTATCGGTGGGAAAATACTAATACGGTTTGCCGCATTTTGATGGCGAGAGGACGCCCAACTATTACGATGGCCTATCGAGGTAAATTCATTTACAGTGGGAAGACGTCCAACGATAGTTACGGATTACGGCGGGAAAACGCCCAACGATATCTACGGTTTATAGGTGGCCAACCACATGGCCATTTGTAATTTTTTGTGGATTAACGGCGAGGAGACACCGCAACCCATTTTGGCGGTGGCAGGACATCCACAGTCTCCCCGTGGCACTTCGGCAGTCTCCAGCTTTCGAAGTGTGTAATGTGGGAGATTATTTAGAGAAATCTCTGGGTAAAGAGAGGATTTGTCTGTTCAGGAGACGCGCCTACCCTCTAATGCTGCTTCGTTGTGGCTGGGCATCGGCCTCTAGGAGTTGATGGGTCATTCAAGGGCGTCTCTTCAGTAAACACTGTACTTGTCGTTCGGGGAGATCCGGTCGTTCCTGGGTGAATATACCCGGGCGTTCCTGAGTGGACACACCCGGTTATTATTATATTTATCTCATAGTTCCTAAAATTTCGGTTAATACAATTTTGGTGCAATTTAAGCTTCAGTTTTTTGTTTGCTTCTTATTTTGATCTGTTCCACGGTGTAGGCCAGGAATATACAAGCCTCAACTTCCCCACGACATAAAATCCTAAAATCTAGTGAGCAAATTTTATTTATTTACCGCTTAATGGTACAAGTGACCAAACGATGAAAACTAGTGACCAATCCGGACCAAACGATGACCAATGGGGTGCTAAGACACAGCTCGGGTTAATTACAAATTTTCTATATTTGATTAAGTTGCGTCGGTAAATCCATGTTTGTCGATGATACATTCTTTGTCTGCCTGAACGAGGTATGGATATTAGATGGGCGTCGTCCAGCTAACTTCAGATTTGTTGTCATTTATTTGAGGCATTTTGAGTAGAGGTTCGGCTCAGCACACGTTAATCGCCTATACGCAGTTTCTGGATGAATATTTGGATAACGATAATAACGGGAGCCAACCGGCCAAGAGGATCGAACAGGCGATCAGCTTCGGATACAACAATCCATCATCAAAACAAATGCTTGCTAAATTTTACCTCTTTTTTCTCAGTTTGACACCATATCGCAATAGCGAATCCATTGATACTTTCTTTTAGTTGCGTAATAACGAATTCAGTATCGGCACCGGTGATCAAATCATTAAGTCATATCGAATTTCGTTCAAAGCGCAAGAACTGGAATTTTGGTTATCATCGGCGAGTCGTTTTATTACCCTTTCTGCCTGTCACGACGATAATGCTAGTGTATATTTGACGGTGGTCAGGCGGAAGTGGCAAATGGGTTCTGATGAATGACTGTGCCAAACGATTCTTTGGAAGTTACTATCATTAGTATCCTTCACTTGACTTTCTCTGAATCTGAGGATATTTGAATACAGTGTTCTCTGAACGGTTGGGCCAATTGCTAAACAGTCGTTTAAAGATGTTCCCGTAGTGGTTTTCGCCGACCCTTCGAAAACCTTCGAAAACCTTCTTTATTGTGCTGAAGTGCATAAATAGGCGTTTTTAGGTCGACTGTTGGCATCACGAGTAGTGAAATCATCGCCAATGTGAATTGAACATTTTAAAATGGTGACAGTTTTCATAAAGTTGACTTGATTTTACTCAATATGTTACGAACCGTTGAGTGACATGAGAGGGCCCAATACTGTGTGATGAAGCAATTAAAGGCAAATGAGGTTTATTTCTGATTGTGGAATTTCCTGCAATGTAGCTCCTCTAATGCAAATTCAAATTATCATTTTTAATTTTTAGCAAAAAATGTCGATATAGTAGATTATTTTCATTTGTCTAATTTGTCTAACCTACAACATAAGTAACCAACCGATAAATCTCGAAAATGGAAATTCAACTTATCCTTATAAATATATCAACTGAAAAATATCGGCATAGAAGATTCATTTCAATAAGTTGCCGAAATATTTTGGTAATGCAGATTCGGCTGTAACGATCAAACATGGCCAACCAAAAAAATGATAATGCAGATCAAAAATGTTTATAAACATTAAGCGAGAAAATTCGATGAAATTGAAACTAGAACTAATTAATGCGACGCCATGGCTATTTGAATACATTCCGTTACTGGGCTCCGATACACAAAGATATAACAGATCAAACACCATTGTATATTATAGAAACTCGATACCACAATGGCTCAAACCAAATAATGCCCTCGTGTTTAATATAATATATCCTAATGCTGGGCTCCGATGTACCAAGACATAACAGGCCAAATCCTTTTGGATATTACAGCGGCTCGATCCCACACTGAACCAATTCCACATAGCTCGTTTAACACACCACAAGTAGACTGGTTTGATATTAAAAATATAGTTGATTAGTGCGACGCCGTATCGAATAGCCCATTCCTTTACTGGTCTTCGATATATCTGGACAGACCATACCGAGTCAGGAGATCAAAGACTCCTTACAAAACTAGAGCTAATCAATAGAACCCAATGTCGAACAAGTAGGTTTGCTTATTATATAAAATTGAGATCGCCATGACCGCCATGATTGCCAAACCGCTCGAAAACTGACTTTTGTGACACATCCGGTCGATGTTATGTTAAGTAGACATTTTTAGTTATTACCTAGAATTTTGATTTTAATGTTTTAATATTAAAAATTTGAATTTAAATTTCTGGGCTAGTATAAAATATCGAGATTGAACGAAATTGCTGGGATATTATTGCAATTTAGTATTACCCGATGATATTGTATTTTGTATTTATCTGGGATGAAATTCTAGATTCTAAATTCTCTTCTTCACATATATTTCCAACGTAGGATTCCTGGCAATTGAAAACCCAATTTTTATCAAAATTGGGTAAGCCAGAAAAAATCGTCCAGTGTCCACCGGATGACCATCCAAATTAATTTTCCTAAAATCAAGACCCATCGCAATCGGTTTCTAGTACTCGAAAAGACCTGCCTCAGTGAATTTTTGAAAAAGTCACGCGAGCCGAAAACATTAATTTAAGAAAGCCCGGGCCCCTTCTGATAACGTTTTGTATTACTCAAAACAACAATCATTTACAAAAAGACGCTATTAGTGCAAGCATACAATGTCATCGTAATGCAACCAACACAACATTCCACAATATGATGGAACATAACGCAAGGTATTTAATTAAAGAAAAATACAAGACTAAACACCAGGCAGCATGATGTAACAAGGTGCAACATTCTAGTAACATCCCATAACATGATGCAATATTGTGCAACATGACGAAACGAAGTGGATTATCACGCAACATCCTTCAACAAGATCCAACATGGTGAGAAACATTGTGCAACGTCATGCAACATGGAGCAACATCATGCAACATGGTGGGGTGTAATATACCCCAGTCTTGCCAAATTTTGTCATAATCAAGATGTAATATCAAGCAAAGCACACAACATGATGCAATATGATGCAACATGATGTATAATCCCACAACATGACGCAACATCCACAAATTGATGCAAACACATGCACCAAGGTGTTACATGACGCTACATGGTGCAATATCATGCAACATTGTGTAACATGATAACCTATTCGGAGGACTCCTACATAAATTATCCAGAAATCGGAAGAACTTGTAATCTATTCCTGACACTCGAAAACCCCCTCACCAATATTCATCGTTTGAGCCAGCATTTTTTTATATACCACCCGGTCCCCATCGAAGGACTTCATAAAAGAATTTTTCTAAAATTAAGACTCATCACAATCCACTCCTCCTTAAAAATTTTACCTAAATTAAAATCTATCAAAACCGATTCCTGGCATTTGAAATTCATCCTTAATTTTCTTTTATCAAAATCGTTTGAACCGGAAAATATTAAATAATGGAACCCGGCCCTCCCCGGATGACTCCCTAAATGAATTTTTCCAAAATCAGAATCCATTACAATCAGTTTTGGCACTCGAAAATGCGCCTCCAGCAATTTTTATAAAAATCATCTGAGTCGAAGAAAAATATGTAGAAGCAAGGGCCCGGGCCCCATCGGACGACTCGCTGAACGAATTTTGAATTTTGCACTGATCGCAATCGACTCCTAAAATTCAAAAACCGTCGCAAACCAATTTTTATAAATTCGTGCCAACCACCCTTTAAGATTTTTTTTTTTCGAAATCAGGGCCTCATCTCAATCGATACGCGAGCTCTTTTGATTACATTTTTGATCACTTTTTCACACATTTCACCCTGTATAATGTTAATTTCTTCTCTAATGTTTCTTTTAGGTTGTTCAATATTACCTAGTTTATTTGCATAAACCTTACTTTTAAGGTTAACTCCATAAAAAGAAGCCGGGAGCAGTTAAATCAGCAGTTAAAAAACTGCTGTGGAAACATTTATGGTATCAATTCCATGGTTTCTTTAGTAGTATGGCGTGTAGCACCGTCCTGTTCGAACCACATGTTCACCAAACGATAACGTTGGGCAATGACCCCTCTAGCCCAAATTTCACACCATAGCATCACTTTTAAGTGATGTAATGGTGATCTTTGAAATATTTCTGGATTCTATACTCCCCAGGACCGGCTGCTGTTTACATGTCTACTTAAGTGAAAATGAGCTTCGTCACTCAAAATCAATTTTTTAAAAAAATTCGGATTATCACTGTCAAGCAATAGCATCTTATTGAACGTACGGCGTCGCAAATGATCTCTTGGTAGCAGCTCTCCTGTTAATTGAATTTTATATAATAAATCCTAGTGTTTATGCAAAATATTGGTTAGTGTTGATCCGAATCCAAGCTTTTGCATACGGTGTCTGATTGATGTCGTTCGATCATCTCGTACACTTTCACGTACAGCAGCAATATTTTCTGATGTTCTGACTATACGTCTGGCTTATATACCACAGTCTCTCTTTTTTCAAATTATTTGATAATACGGTAAATTGTAGGCTTTGAAGGCACTATATTCCTTCCGAAACTTTCACGTAAGAACTGCAAATATTAATATACGCCTAAATGGCGGCGAAACAAAATTGTAAACCTTTCGGATGGACACCCTGTACTAATATATTTAGTTAGCGGAAGTTATGCCTTGAACACTCAAAATAAATTTAATATTTTGGTTACATCCGGGACCGAAAAGTATTTGTATATAGAGTATAAATAATTTACACCCGGATCTACCCGGATTTGGTCCATAATACGTGTGAGTCGTAATTTTTCAATTTCAATTCAATCCGCATAGTTACCAAACCAATTTACATATAATTTCCTGCTCCTCGCCCCCTCACAAAAATATTTCACAAAGTTTTTCTTTTAACTTCTTTTGCAAATTTAAAATTAGAGTCTGGGATATGCATACGTAAAGATAGGATATAAAGGATATACACTTCCCATACCTTTATATTAGATCGTATGCCTATAAATATTTAAATTACGTTTATCCTGACCTTTTCTACATTCTATACATAAATAACTTGGTATGTACGACATATATTCGTAGCAGGTTGACTGACATATAAACACAAAATGTAATCATAAAGTTTTTCATCTTACAGCATTCATCATCCTTTACTTAATATTTTCGAGAAGATCAAAATTTTTATTATGCTAAAAACCAATCAAAGACGATGAATTTTGTTACTTTATAACTTTGCATTTGTGTTAGTGTTATCTATCCTAATATTTTACATTTGTATGCATTCTATATACACATGAAAAATGTCAAGTACAAAGTTTCTCATTGATAAAAAGAAAATTTACTTTGTTGCTGCTCCACGAGTATTTTCAGCTTCGCTGGAACGAGATAAGTGGGGGAAGCCGAGAACTAGAAACCAATTTTCTAATTTTATATTTTCCTATTTTCTTTGTTGTTGTTTGTATATGTCTATAGTTTAAGTAGTTTAAGTTTATGTTTAAGGATTATATAAAACAACTTTGAAGTTACTTTTATTTGGTGTTGTTGTTGGCTCGTCCATCTGTTGATATCGATTATATACGGTACGATTTATTAATAAATGGATAACCGATAAAAGTTTCTGGTTGGTCTAAAAGTTAAGATGTTCAAATTCATTTTCTGTAACAAAAGTGCTAGTCGTACTAAATTTAGGTGCCCATTGATCTTTATCCAGCATTGATTGAATACTTTCTTTATTGAGAAGATATTTTTCGACAAAGTTAATCAAAGTTAGAATATGTGTACGATCATTTCATAATTCAAACCTAAAAATTTGTCACTATAGCTGCTATAATCCTGGCTTACACACCAGAAATAATCAACAACCGTACGGACACTATCGCTACAATTCCAAGAACAAAATATGTCAAAACTCAGAGCAGAATGAAACCCACAACAACCACCAACGTCAACCTCAACTTTACACTTAATAAATAACCACATCAATGAAAATATACAACAAATAAGAAAATAGTGTCATCTATTGAATTGCAACATAACCCACAAGGCGATTTCAAAATAGCAGCCTTCAAATGACACAAGCAACAAAAGCTCAAATTTTAATAACGAAAACGTGTTAACACTAAGCTAAGAAGTAGAGTCAAGTTATACAAAGAAACGTTAACACAAATCTCCATAACAAGCAATTGGAACAAAACTTCATTGTACATAAAGGGACACTTGAAAACATATATCCATCAAAAACCGACCACCAGCATCAACTTGGTTTCAAAATAGAAAACTACAGTGGCACCGTATAACCACACACAGAAGTGTAAATTTATTGATCGACTCAGGAGCAGGTCACTCCAACACCAATTCTAATTGGTATCACCAAACTTCTAAATATTCGATGAAGTAATAATCGGGAGAGACGTAGGAAATACGAACGAAGGAGTTAACATTACTTGGGCATCTGATAACACATCAAGTTGTTAAATCGAAGAACAATTAACTCAATTAGAACGGCGAAATACACCATTTGTGTTTACTACCGAGTGTGCACAAGCTTTGAATATAGGGTTGCCAGACGTGCCCCTTTCTGGGGAATTATACCATTTTGGTATGGGTGGGGTACGGAAAAATACCCCAAAACGATCAATATTTACAATTTTATGCTTTTGTACATTTAAAATTGCGAAACATTTAAATATGTTCAATGAGTTCTCTTGGCCACTGCGAACGATTTGCAACATTAAATAAATTTTTTGAAATCTGCGACTTTGTTATCCGCAGTACAAAGATTTATTACGTAATGTTATGACTTAAGCTTGACCTTGCTTTTAGCTCATGAACAGCAGTATGTCCAATTTAATGTTCCCCTACCACGAACAGAAACTCACATGCTGAAACCCTGTACAATATTTTCATATCGACCTCCATACCTCTGATATCGCATCGCTTTTCCTGTTCACCCAGCTAAGGAAAAAACGTCAAGTGTTGTGTTTGTGTGTGTATATCTCATACATTATCACAATCTCAAACCGTAGTCGTCGGCATGTCTCCAAATTAACAATAAACAAAAAGGTTTGTTTCGGAAACAAATCCTTCCAAACATAAAACGAGAACTTAGATGAATTTTGGTAAAAACATTTTGTTAATCTGCCTGGCCTTTTCATAAATCCCATAGTATAGAAAACACTAGCAAAAACAAGAAAGTTCCTACGAAAAGCTTTCACAACAAAAACCGTCACATCCGCCCAACCAACAGAAAATTAATAGGAACAATTTGTAAACAAAAACAACCTTCCACAAAAAACTGTTTCTATCAAAATTAGTTATGCGCGGAAAATGATCGGGACCAGTCTTGCTACAACTTCAACCTAGAATCTACCCATTTCTAACCGAGTCCCACGCAAATGACATACCAAAATACTACCACAAGCGAAAAAGCTGCAATGGAAATTGCCACTTCCTCTAACCTAATAAAAACCTCCAAGTAAGAAGTGATCAGTCAACCCACTTGGAACGCAGAGCGGCTGAACTATGGCGAAACAACAGTCTGCTATCAAAATCATCAGTTCCGCTTAAATTTTTGAAAAAAATCCTGGCCAGCCTTATTACACATCCAATCCATAATCCTTACGCTCTCAAACGATTCCCTCGTAAATGATACCTTCCAAAATAATTGAAAAAACATCAAAAAGCAGTAAAGGTTAAGCCCAGATAAATAAATATAAGGTGTCACATCCGCTGGGCCGACCACCGCCAAAACCCCACTTAGACCTCCCAACCCAAGAAAAATGCAAAGTCTGAAGCAAAATTAGTCAATTCATTTCGGCTGCAGAGAGGACACAGACCGACACATAGACGGGGACCAAACCGAAAACCACGTCCTCACATTTCCACACTTACTCTTACTTCAAAAAAGGAACTTTGACCTTTGAAAGAAAGAACTTCTTACTAAAACTAATCCAACCATTGTCCACCATACCAATTTTTGGGGTTTTGTACCAATTAGGAATTTTGGTCTCGCCACTCTATTTGAATACCCAGGCGTGGCAAATTTTTTCATTTTTATTACCTCAATTATATATCTTGGTAGAATTGGAAAGGAAGTGCTTGCAGTATAATGGAGTGCGAACGATTATAGACCATATCTCCACCAAAACATATTCACTTATTATAGGGAACAAAAACATTAAAAGAGTAACCCAATAAACTCGAAGCTGACCAACACCATCACCAGCATTCCATAGGATAATTCAAATTTTGATGATTGCTTGGGAATTGCATATGCAAAGTAGAAAGAAATGAGAACATTTGTAAAATGGAGAAAGACAAAGAAACCAATTTTGGGAAAATCTAGGAAGCAGTAGGAAGCAGTAGACACGAACGAAAATATTAAAGGGATGAACATCGGGGAAAACGTAGATCAGACTCGTCGAACAAGAAATGGGGAATTTCTTCTAAAACTTAAGACAAATCGGGGACTCCCAGTTACCACAATTTGAAATAGTGGTTGCAGAAGCCCTTACACACGAAAACCTAATAAATATTAAAGAACGTAGAATAACTTTGCAATGCTTTAAACAGACAGTTTGAACTGGCAGTTACTGGCAGTAAACTCCATTAGATTAACTGTTGGTAACACTCAACCCATTATAGTGACTTTTTCTGTGACTTATAATGGCTCGTAGGAAAAAATTATGCGGGTAAGCTATCGTGTGAGAGAGAAACAGTTCTCTCTCTCTCTCGTAGGTGATTTAATTGTTTAGAGTACTGTCACTTGAGTTGCGTCGATTTTGTCCCAATGATAAATGCCTCCAACTAAATTTCAACCAGTACTAGGGATTATAAAAAAATCGAGTTTCATTTTGTCACTAAAACCGGTTTAAACCGTTTTCGGTTTTTTGTATAATTTTTCCAGAAATTTCCATTCTTCTTCTTCCAAAAGTCCCTACACTTTCGGAGAATTAATAAATTACAATACAAGTACCTAATATTGGAGATTCAAACTGAAAATATTTTGTCGAATTGTTTTGAATTTTGGTTTCGCAAATGTCAATGTACTTGAGCTTTTTGAGGTTAATTAAAACGCATAAGTGTCCCCGTTTCCCCGCTAGAACACATGGGTGAACTATTAATTTATGATGTGAGCGAACAATCGGATAAGCACTATCATTTACTTGTATTTAAGGTAAATCCATTCATTTTTCGAAAATATGACAATTTTAACCTTAGTTAATATAATTTACCAAGCTAATAGCCAGCCCACAGACCTTGAAAGATTGTTCAGTTTAGACCTGTATCTAATGAAAAAATCGTAAGATTTTTAGAAAGTATGAACCCTCAAAGGCGTGATAATCGTCGAACGTTGGTTTTCTGAGTTTAAACGTGGTTGCATAAATTCTGATGATGCTGAACGCTCTCTTCGGCCGAATTCACCAGTTAGTACAGAAAAAATAAAAAAGTGCACAAAATCGTTTTGAAAGACCGACCATTTCCACTATACTTCGGAATCGAATCGTTAATCAGCTGGGTGGACAGCTGAGTGCAGTCGTTGAAACGCGCGCGAAGCGTCCGAATCATAAATGTCGGCCGGTAAGGTTTTGGCCTTCCTGTTTTGGGATAGACAAGGTATTTTATTTGTCGACTAACTTCAGAAAAGGAAGGCCATAAACAGAGAATATTACATGGCGTTATTTGTTGCGTTTGCAACAGAACGACAAATACAATAGAAAAGCATTTTCCCACCAAGACAATGCACAGTGTCACACGTCGTTGGCTACGATGGAAAATTGCTTCAGCAGCGACTATTACCTGTTTGTAGACCTTAAAAAAACAGAAAAAAGATTTTGCCGAAACAAACGAATATATTGAAGCCAAAGATAAATCGTTCCACAAAAAAGGCATCGAAGTGTAAGAGAAGCGTTGGAATGAATGTATCACTCTTCCAGGAAACTGTGTTGATGCATAAAATCGCATTCTAAAAAATGATGTTGAGGCCTGATTGACTGCTAGATAGTGATTCTCAAGGGTATAGCGTTACGTTTTTGCAGGAAACTTTAACGAATGGGCCAGAATGGGAAATTGAATGAAATAAATAAATGTTAAAGGGAGAGTTCTATTATCTTACTGCAAACAGCAGATCTACAGCGATCATCACGCCAATGTATGATTTGGTGAAAAATGATAATATGCAGCTAAAGAGTACAGCTATTGATAAAAAACACTAAACTGGTGAACGATATTAACAAAGCGTACGAGGAGCCATGCATAGAAAGAATGTGAATAATCGCCATTCAGTAAGCTATTAGTAGAATAATTAGTAGAAACGAAAGAAGCGTTACCATGCAAGAAGAATATGCCAGCGAGCATTGGGCACAAAATCATAATCTGCCCTTTAGCAACATGGTGAAGCTGAGAGAAAGGTTCATTACTTTATGAAATGAAGTTTATGACGATGTTCAAGGAAACTTTTTAATGAAGTTGATTGACAGCGAAATTGAAATATTATGGTGCATCGCCACCATCTTAATAATGCAAAGAATTGCCACTACATTGTTTCGATGGTATATAGAATATCGAGTTGAATCCCATTCTGGAATCACTTCACTTCTACCCTACCACTTACTGTGGAAGAACTATCCATAGCTAGTAACAGAGAAAAATAACTAAGGCACCAAGTCCGCATATAGTTCATGCCCTCAAAACAAACTGCTTCATTTTTTCAAATATCAGGAAAATTGAAAAATTAGTTCTAATACCGAAAGCGATGAAACCACCCGTGTGCATATCGCCAATTTGCCTACTTGCCTCGGCCAGCAAAATGTTAGAAAGGATTATTTGCGATAGATTGAGGATGGTAGTGAGGAGAGCAGGAGAACTAACTCAATACGCTTTCCGAAAAACTCATTCAACGAACGACGGTAACCATCTTGTGGTGGGTATAGCAAGCAAGGCTAACAATATAAAAGAGCCTTGAGAAAATACTATGTAATTGTGACTCCTGACGTTAAAAACGCATATAACTTGGTCAGATGGAGCTGTATTCAAAATGCACTCCAAAGATTATTTATTCAAGCAACCTCAGGAAGTTAATGGATATTTTATCAACAGAATTCTGCAATTCAATATGAATGCGGAACTAAAGAATATCGAGTATCGAGAGTCGTCCCACAGCGAACGGTAATAAATTCAATACTTTAAAATATTATATATGCAACGATGTTTTGAGAACGAAACTGGTCGACGAAGATAAGGTTATAGACTTTGCCGACGACATAGCGTTAGTAGTCATTACGAGTACTAAAGGCGCGGACTGGGTAGTGCCGACTTCAATCAAGTCAACTTTTCTATACATCAATTGCGAGAGTAACTCGTCAGTATGGTTCATCCCTGTACAAGGCCGAGGCGCTACTCATTACAATCCATAAACAGAAAAGAAATATCAATCGATAGCACGACAATTCACCGAAAACGACAATTCACTGAAGGCGACAGTTCACCGAAAATAGAAACGACAATAAACGATGTCAAATGAGTAGCTACTCAACGTTTGTATTTCGTATCACATTTAGTAAAATTTGGTTGTTCAGAAGTAAAATAAGACGAGATTTATGCCGCTGTAAATTTATCTGTACGTACTAAACAATACCATAGATGGTATCGTGAGGTGGTATGGTAAAGATGAGGTGTAGTTTTCCTTAACTTTTTCCCGCCTTTTTAGAATCATGTTTATAATGACACTTCTAAGAGCGAAAGGAAGTTTTATAATCTCCAGAGCCTTGAAATGCCAATGGTACACCAGAAGTTGGTAAATAAATGGCTCGTTCAATAAATTGGGACGGAACTAGTTTATTTTTAACCGATCATGATGAAATTGGAAATTTAGAAAATTTAGAATTTTGCAAGATAGTAAACTGAGCCAAAAAGAGTCCGTTCTGTTACCGATGAAAATATCTATTTTCAATGAAAATGAAATTGTAGACCATATTCCACAACTACTTCCAGAAAATATTTTCATCTTTCATTCTTAATTTCATCATTATCGGTTAAGGAATATCATAGTTTCCCTTCAGTTGACCACATTCCAGACCTTCTCCTTAAAATGATTTTAGAATCCCATGTCCATCATACATACGCAAATAATTTATGACATTTTAGAATCCCATTTTCATTCTACAACCCTAATTTCATGACGATCGACTATAACAGAGCCGTTCTAGTTGACTGCATGCCAGAACTATTTCCAAAAATCATTTTAGCATTAAATTCTTTAATTTTTAATTATTTAATTCCATTGAAATGAGACGATGTCTAGAACTAGATTCAGAACTCATATTTGAATACAGTTTACATCACATAAATCACTTGAACCACAAGAAAAAAACAAACAAAATCCGGTGCTGAGAAAAATCATAAAGTTATAGTTTTCTTGAATTTCGGTGAATTGTTCACTTCGAAGAATTGTCGTTTTCGGTGAATTGTCCTTTTCGGTGAATTGTTTTTTCGGTGGTTTCAGGTTTCGGTGAATTGCTGATTTCCTTGAATTGTCGTTTTTGGTAAACTGCTCTTTCGATGAATTGAGGTTTTCGTTGAATTGCTTTTCGGTAAATTGTATTTTTCGGCCAATTGTTTTTCAATATGAGCGCGGTTTTCCAATTCTCCGGCAGTTCTACTTGGTCCCAAATAGAGAAGATGTGATTTTATAGATTTGATGCAAGAGTAGCGCCTCCGAACTTAATGAAAGCTGCGGCATTACATCGATACCAGCTGCCTGTGTGATATTCTACAAAGATCTCTTCATCTGAAGGAGCTATGCTCTATTGAGGGTCTCTTCGACATTCCGTTTTAGCAGACTTTGGAAGTTGTTTTGGAATACTGAGAGAACTGCAGCCATGTTTGTTCTTAGTTCTCCATTCCCGTCTTTGATGGCTGTACTTCTTGGGTGGAAGTCTTTAGGGAGATTCCTGACGCTAGCAAAACAGTTCCTTGAATTTTTTTCTTCCGCTTGGAATCTAAAGTTATCGACGCATGATCTCATATATGTTCGCACTTATTTTGTCAGAGGTATTTAGTCGTGGCTTTCCTAGCACAAAGGTGTTCTGCTAGAGTGCTTCTAGTGTTGCGAACCAACCACTTCTCACGAAGCTTTTGTTTAGTTTCAACAGCTGAATGTTAAGAGGACTTTAATCGATGTTACTGTGTCAGTCCAAATAGTTAGTGGCAGCTAATTGGTAACTCTGCAGTGATGTTTGATCTTTTAAAATATCCACATTCCATCGAACGGCCTGTGGTGCTTGTTTAATGAACGTAGATGACAGTTTGTCCTTAGAACAGACGTGATCGATTTGTTTTTTGTTTTTCCATCATTCGATCTTCACGTTACTTTGTGGATTCTCTTTTGTGGAAAGAACGTACTTGATACGACTAAGTTGTACATTATTACTAGGTCGGTGACGCGTTGCAGTTTTTGTTACTAGGTAGGTGCAACCTGTTAGGACCGATGTGCGATGTATTTTCTGCACTCATACCAATGTTTACATTAAAGTCACTCACAGTGATTTTAATACCGAATGGACTTCAACACCACTGTAAAAATTGCAGAAGGGTCTTTAGAAGAGCCAGGGAAACTAAAGCTGCTATTGACTGTAACTGCTACAAAGAAGTCCTCAAACCATACAAATACGAATTAAGAAATGCTAAATGGAATCCTCTGAAATGTCTAGGCTGCGTAATGTATTATCTTTAAGTCTCACCACTTCGAGTTTTCTCCAACGACCGGATAGTTCTTGTACTGACACAAGTGCAAAATCCTTATAGCTACTACCAGAAACTCACTTTCCTGGTAGATCCAAATCTGCGCCATAAAGGCCTAAGAAGGACAACAGAGTTGTAGGAATTATACCACGTTATAATCAGACACAAAATCCTGCGGGTTATAAATAGCTTGAGCTTTATAAGTCGGCAGGACACAATAGCATTATACCGGCGGATATCCAAAAAACAACTGTCTTAATTTTACCCCGGCTGGGAGTTCGTCTGCTCTTGAGAACTCTGTCACATTTCTAGTAAATGGACTGAAGTAAATGTAATATTTATACCTAAGGCGGGAATCTCATTACTGTCCCAAAAACCTTAGACCTATAAGTTTAGCTTCTCCCAACTAAATTTTTTAGAAAGATTGATAGAAGTTCACATTCAGAGTGCGATTGAGCCAAATAGGCCAATTTGAAGTAGCATATTGCGGGGAATTTTGTGGAAACTGCTCTCCATTCTCTACCGGAGGCGATCCCAAAAGGACATAAAAGAAGGGTCGGGTTGGCCGTCCTGGGTCCTCAAATTTCAGATTTCTGAGTAGAGACCACCAAAAGGTGGGGTATTATCTCCTTTTTTTTGAATTTGGTCATGAATTACCTGTTATTAAGCCTGGAAGGGTGCGGCTTTAAGTTGGTTGCTTATGCGGATGGTGCTGCAATTGGTGTCCTCGGTAAATATCCTTGCAATTTAAGAAACCGCACGCATAGTGCGCTTGAAATTTTCTCGAATTGGATTAAGAGTTCCGGTTTAAATGTGAATTTACACAAATCTGAGTTGGTCTTTTTAGATCGCCCCCTAGCTAAAATGGTATTGGATTGACCTTCACGTATCTGGGAAACTATATACCTATTAGCTTCTGATTGAAATTTTAGAAAATAGCCTTTTATTCTACATTTTGTGGCTGCTGTAAATTTTTTTGTGATTTTGTCATAAACTTGAACGTAATTAAAAGTTTTTGACTGACTGTACATATAATATGGATATCTGCAAGGGACTCAACATAAATATGAATTAATACTAAGAAGCTCTTCACATATACCAAAATTCCTGTTAATATTCATTAGAATTTTGCTCATTCGCTCGTTCCCTGCTTGTTGTCGCGCATCATTCCGCGCACAATACAAGATATAATTTAATAAATTTAATTTGTCAAATTTGTCATTTTGAATACAAACTGTATATAAGCGCACATAACATAATATGTATATATGTACAAGACATTTGAGCAATATAAAAATATGCTGACACAACATACAAATGTTTACATTAGTGATGAGTAGCATTTTCCATTTTATTGTCAAACAACTAAAAAATGCCAAATGCTTTCTGCAATACGACGACGACGATTTTCTATTTATTTTGTTTGTCGTTGGCGGGCGAGTGAAAATAAATTAGAACCGCGGGAAGAAAAATTGTTTATCTTTTAGGTTAAAACATGTAGGTCTCCCATTAAAGGCACGGTCTCGTTCTTTTTCAAAATGTATATTTGGTCGCGTAAAATGTTCGTACGTCATTTTAATTGTTTATACGATTTAATAACACTTGAGGCGATTGCTTGGAATTTTTATTTATTTAATGCTGTCTTGTTATCGTTATTATTATTTTTTATGGGCTTGGGGCGGTGGCGCACTGCCTAAACAAAATTATTAAAAATGTGAAGAGTGTGTAACGCCTGGCAAGAAACAACTCAATCTTTAATTTTTGGTTCGTTTAAATTTTGTTTTTGTGTATGTACATGTCGCTCCGTGCGTACGCTTGTACATTTTCGTTTTATAAATTCATTAAATTTCTTAGAAGGCGCGTACCGTATACACAACGTTGGTAGGTAAAATTGATGGAAATTATTGATTTTGTTTCTGCTTGAATGCCTTCAAGACGTTTAATCTTTATTCTATATACGAATATACTGTTTGTTAACGTGCGTATAAGATCAATAGAAAATTAAATTGTTCGAATTCAACAAAATTATTCCTTTCATTTGGTTGTGGATGGTTTGGCTCGTGTATTAACCTAGGCAGTAACAATAGGCCTTTATCAAACGTTTTCTCTTGGGTACTATGAATCATTGAAAGCATCGCACATGATATGAGTTGGTTATTTTACATTGCTTAAATGTACCTCAGTTGTAATAACGGGTGATTTTTTAAGAGCTTGAGAACTTTTTTTTAAAAAAAAACGCATAAAATTTGCAAAATCTCATCGGTTCTTTATTTGAAACGTTAGATTGGTCCATGACATTTACTTTTTGAAGATAATTTCATTTAAATGTTGACCGCGGCTGCGTCTTAGGTGGTCCATTCGGAAAGTCCAATTTTGGGCAACTTTTTCGAGCATTTCGGCCGGAATAGCCCGAATTTCTTCGGAAATGTTGTCTTCCAAAACTGGAATAGTTGCTGGCTTATTTCTGTAGACTTTAGACTTGACGTAGCCCCACCAAAAATAGTCTAAAGGCGTCAAATCGCATGATCTTGGTGCCCAACTTACCGGGCCATTTCTTGAGATGAATTGTTCTCCGAAGTTTTCCCTCAAAATGGCCATAGAATCGCGAGCTGTGTGGCATGTAGCGCCATCTTGTTGAAACCACATGTCAACTAAGTTCAGTTCTTCCATTTTTGGCAACAAAAAGTTTGTTAGCATCGAACGATAGCGATCGCCATTCACCGTAACGTTGCGTCCAACAGCATCTTTGAAAAAATACGGTCCAATGATTCCACCAGCGTACAAACCACACCAAACAGTGCATTTTTCGGGATGCATGGGTAGTTCTTGAACGGCTTCTGGTTGCTCTTCACTCCAAATGCGGCAATTTTGCTTATTTACGTAGCCATTCAACCAGAAATGAGCCTCATCGCTGAACAAAATTTGTCGATAAAAAAGCGGATTTTCTGCCAACTTTTCTAGGGCCCATTCACTGAAAATTCGACGTTGTGGCAGATCGTTCGGCTTCAGTTCTTGCAGGAGCTGTATTTTATACGGTTTTACACCAAGATCTTTGCGTAAAATCTTCCATGTCGTCGAATAACACAAACCCAATTGCTGCGAACGGCGACGAATCGACATTTCACGGTCTTCAGCAACACTCTCAGAAACAGACGCAATATTCTCTTCTGTACGCACTGTACGCATTCGTGTGGTTGGTTTAATGTCCAATAAAGTAAACTGAGTGCGAAACTTGGTCACAATCGCATTAATTGTTTGCTCACTTGGTCGATTATGTAGACCATAAATCGGACGTAAATCGCGAAACACTTTTCGAACCGAACACTGATTTTTGTAATATAATTCAATTATTTGCAAGCGTTGCTCGTTAGTAAGTCTATTCATTATGAAATGTCAAAGCATACTGAGCATCTTTCTCTTTGACACCTTGTCTGAAATCCCGCGTGATCTGTCAAATACTAATGCATGAAAATCCTAACCACAAAAAAATCACCCTTTAGTATTGTTACGATCTCGTATATTGGGTTGACGGTCAATTAATTTGGCATTGGCGAGACATTCAACAGAAATTGCTCACTTAAGGTTTAGAACATTACTAACATTTTTTTGTGAGATTAGAGACATCTGGGGATTAGTAGTAGTACTGGAACAGAATCTAGAATAAATCTAGGCGAATCTAGAATATTCGATCAGTATATGCATGCCAGTGCAACAAACACCAGTCAGGCTTGGTGGGTCATTGGAGAGATTTGGTAAGCAAAAGATTAAAAGTTGCATGTAATTAAAAATTGCAAATGGTGAAGTGAATTAATAAATAATTGAGGAAATTATTTGTTGTTCTGATTTAGTGTTGGTAAAATAAAAGTGGAAATATTATTGTAGGAATATTTCTGGAATACTCCAGTAGTGGCGTAGTTGTTTCATATTGTAACCGTCAATTTCTATAACGATATTCACAATCCATTGATACGGATCGGATTCATAGGGAAAATTCGTAATAATTGCTGACAGCGGTGGGATTGTGAATATTAGAAGAATTAATTAAAGCAGCGTGATTTGTCGACGGGTGGTTGCAAAAATGAAGTAATATCGCGACTACGTGAGGCTGGGGAGAAGCAAGGTTTAGACCCGGGTATTTAAGAGTTCGAAGAGATAACATAGAGGAAACCTAGGTGATAAACGTGAGCTGGTGGAAGAAGTTCCTGAGCCCCTGTTACAACATAACAACACAACACCCTGTTACAATCAAAATAAGCAGCGAAAGATTCAAGAAGAAAAGAGACCAAATGTTTCAGAGGTACGCGTCGACGTGGAGAAAGTGCAAAACGTATTTCAACAGATGCAGTCGAATGTTCAGAATGTTGAACAAAAATTGCAGTTTGAAGTTAAACGTCTCGAAAAAGATCTTGCCTCAAAACAAACGGAACAACATCGCAGGTAGTATAGGTAGTACGCTCGAATAAACTCGAGTCATTGATATTCGGTGGACCAACTTCATTTGGGATTTTTAAATTCCAATTTGAAACGCAGCTGCCAACAGAAATGCATGGTATAAAGTGTGTTGGGTCGCAGAATTAATAGTAGCTCTTAAAGGATGTGCAGCCGAGACATTGCAAACAATTTCGGAAAATGCTCGCAACAGTTACAGGGAGATAATGAAGGCGCTGGATGTAAATACGGAAGTGACCCCAAGCGAGAACTATATCCCAACGGAATGAAAGGACGCTACCAGGCGGTCGAGGAAACTCTTCAAGAGTACGCATAACAGCGTACTCAAATATGTCCACCATATGGAAAGAGCCAAAATTGATGCTTTTATTGGCGACATTCAGGACCCAGAGACCATTTGGTTTAACTAAGGAGACTGCACAAGCTATTATCAAGCCATCACTTAAAGTACTGCGGATTGAATGAAATAAACGCCGAGAGGAATATCGAGCGGGTGACACCAAAGGGTCGTTAAACTCCAACGAGTTAGCTTAAAGGGACAGAAACTGGCTCCTGCAACTGATTGCCCCATAACCTCTATCCCTATTTCCAGATTAGCACGAAGTGGTGACAGCTTAACAATAAGAGGTGATATTGATGGGACAAGTCCCTCCTATCCCTTTAGGCACAGAAGCAACACACACGATTGTTCGAAAGGATCTGATCGGTGGAAGCACACAACCAGCCAACGGGTTGAAATTGCAAACAGCGACTGGCGACAGTTCATTCATCGTAGGTAAGAAAGTAGTGAACATAAAAATTCGAATACAAGTTTTCAACACAAAGTACTGGTCCCCAATATTATCGATGTTAGAGTTTATAAGAACGAATAACTTCGTGTTGTGATGTAACTTGGACTCAGCGGTAAAAATATAACAACCATCAGACGAGTAATAATTGATCACAGAGAAAAATTGTTACCAAATACAGAAACAATTATTTGGGGAAGATTAGAGGAAGGTTCTGGGTCACCAAGTTGTGGGTTGTAGAAGCTAATGATGAAATAATGAACGGGAAAGCTATAGTAATACCAAATCGCGATGATAAAGTTCCAATTAGAGTTCTAAATCTCTCGAACAAGTCAAAAATAATCATGAAAGGGACAATCATCGGAAAATGTGAAGAGGTAGTCACCATAGTGAAGTGCGAACAGAAAAATCAGGTGAGAAAAGTCAACAAAAGAAAGAACAAAAAGAAATAATAGGACAACTTAAGCAGAACTGGAAGGAATATCTCACTAATGAGCAGAAAAACTCATTATAGAAGTGCAGTGATTACTAGAACCATACATGTCTATTTTCTGTAGTTCAGAAGAAAATAATCTAAGGACCACTATGGTAAAATATAGAATTAACACCGGAAGAGAGACACAAAACAAAAAGAAGTAGGTCGAATGATTAAGGACATGTTGGAGCTCACCGGTGGTGTTGGTTGAAAAGAAGGACGGTATCATGAGATTTTGTGTAGACTTTGTGTAGATTATCGAAAGCTTAATGATGTAACGAGAAAGGATAGCTAGCCATTACCACAAATCAGTGACACATTAGACACATTATCGAGTGCCAGAATGTTGTTCAAAATGGTTATTGGCAGTTAGAAGTTCAAGAAGATAAGATCGTGAGAAAACGGCATTTATAGTGTAGACAACGGGTTATGGCAAGCAACTTTTGAGCGATTAATGAAACGCGTACTAAAAGGATATAGCTGAAGCCTTCGAATAAATACAATCCGCCGTTTTAAAGGTAAGTCCTAAGAAATGTTCATTATTCAGAAGGGATGTACAGCATTTGGGCACAAAGTAACTGCCAATGGAATTCATAGACCAAGCAAAAATTGCAACGACTTTACCGTTGGCCTAGACCCAAAAATTTACATGATTTACGAAGAAGTTGCTTGGATTGTGTACCTACTATAGACGATTCGTGCCAGGATTAGCCAATGTTGCAAAAAGTTTACACGAATTAACAAAGCTGAATATGTCATTTGAATGGAGGAAATAACAAGAGAAAGAAACCGATGGCCGCGAGACAGTCATTGTGTATTACTCAAAAATCCTATTAGAACCAGAGCGATTCCATATTGGAATGGGGTGTTACGATGGTTACTATAATTTAAGAATCTGGAGGGACAGGTGGCACGCTGGATCGTACTATGAGCATCGAAAAGGAAGCGCTTTTGGGAATGCGGATGCATTATCAAGGCGGCCATTCAAGTTGAATCTAAACACTACATGCGTATGTAAGGTATGGAGGATGAATTCGATGTAAGGCTTATAAAAATGCTATCCGATTAGGACTGGACAGATAAATAAATTCGGAAGTAGTAATTACCAGACGCGGATTTTTAGCGTTCGAAGAGGATCGTCGACATGGAATGAAATTTCAGACAAGACACTCTTGGTAAAGGCCTATTGGGCGTAGTGGGACGGCCTGCTTTTAGACAATTGCTGGTTTAAACGAAAGCGATTTTTAAAAGTTATGTCGAAAAATAAAATTAGCCAATTACTTCAGGAGTATCATGGAAAAGTAAGTGGAGGCCTTCTCGAAATTAATAAAACACTCACAAATACTCGTCAACAATTTTATTGGTCCTGATGTAGATGCAGCAGTGAAGGACTCACACGAAAAAAGGCGAGGATCAAAGCAACAGTACAACATTGGCGCACCATTCGAGAGAATTGTCATTAATGTGGCAAGGCCCTTCCATATTACGGAACGCGGTAATGGGTATGTATTAGTGATAATAAACTATTTCAGCAAGTGGCCGGCTGCCATTTTAATAAAATGCAAGAATAACTTGGTGAAATACACCAATTTGTACGAGAAAAATTCGAAGGCACTATAATAAAACTAAATCTGAAATAATAAAACTTTCAAAGAAGGACAACTGGTTTGGTTCTACAATCTGCGACGAAGAAAAGGGTTATTATCGAAGCTCCAATCGGCATGGAAAGGGCCATGTACTGCCATCACAAAAATAAACGACGTAGTTTACAGAAAAAAGAAAGAGCCCTGAGGGAAACACAAGTGCATTTCGAACGATTGGCACTACATATACAGAGGTAGAAGTTTCGATCCTGTTTTCGGGGCGAACAGGCTTTGGTGGTGGGTAATATTACGATGGGCAATTAATTTGGTATAGAACTTTACTAACATTTTTTGTGGGATTAGTGACATCTGGGGTTAAGTAGTAGCACTAAAAACGGTTTTATAAAAGTTTGCTTTGT
The DNA here is from genome assembly GCA_963691935.1 of Nephrotoma guestfalica. Classification (NCBI taxonomy): domain Eukaryota; kingdom Metazoa; phylum Arthropoda; class Insecta; order Diptera; family Tipulidae; genus Nephrotoma; species Nephrotoma guestfalica. Next base: position 263,089,836 of record OY829914.1, on the reverse strand, counting down.
AGCAGATTATAATAGTCTAGAACAGAATCTAGAATGAATCTAGGCAGCATATGAGAAGAGCGTGGCATTCTGGTAGGATTTTCGAAGTCTACCAGCTCTCATTTGGTATTATATGAAGATGATATGATTCAAAACATAAACAATCACGTTTCCGGCAAATAGTATTCCTAGGAGAATATTACGCTTTTCTCATATTCTTAGATGGGGTCATGTGGAACTTGACTGAGCCAATCCTATCATACGGCTGGTGCTCCCCTCTTTCATGGTTAGATCCTACAAATCATATTACTTAGAGAAAACCAGTTTATAATTATTTATTAAGGGTGTCCCAAAATTTATGCAAGATTTGAATTCAAGTTTTTATAGGATTATGTATTCACTAGCACATCGGGCAAATGATCTCCACGACTTTGCTGGCACATAGGCGCTCTTTAGTCGAAATTTTCCATGACCATTTTGAACAAATGTGACTGATTTTTGTTGATGCAGCGTTGAATCTCCTGCTTCAATAACGGGTGGATGAGAGCTTGTTGACATAGGCATTTGACTTCAAATGACCTCATTGAAATCCAATGGTGTAAAATCACATGATCTAGGAGACCAATTTTGATCATGGAAACGAGAGAGTACACGTCCAGGAAATGTCTCATGTAGTAATTCGATTGTTTCATCGGCTGTATCGCATGATCTTGTTGAAACCATATGTCGTCCACATCAATATCATCCAATTTAGGCAGAATGAACTCGGTTATCATGTCGCGATATCGTCTACCAGTAACAGTAACTGATTGAACAGCCTCGTTTTCAAAAAAGTATGTTCAAACAGTGACATGTTGTGAATTCATTTGTTTTTCGACAATCACATGTGGGTTCTCTGAAACACAAATGCGGCAATTTTGACGATTGACGAAGCTATCAAGGTGAAAATGATCTTCATCTGTTTGGATAATTTTGCTCGAAAAATCAGTATTCAAACCTTCATTATTTTTGAAATATTGTTCAAAAGTCTACACATTTAACATGAAACATATTAATGCAAAAATTTGGATTTGAAAATTAAAAATATAAAAATAAAGTAACAAGTAATTAATAATAATAAAATCACTGGGGGGATTTCATAAAATTGCCTCAATCTATTTTTAAAATTATTTTTAGTTAATCAAAAATCTAATAATTTTATCGAAAATCTTACACATCATATTCACTGGTTCATTATCGTCATAGTTGGTTCTGTGTTTAGCTAAATGGGGGGAGCTACCTCCTAAGTGGATCTCCAAGTTGTCTACTAGGAACCTTTATTTTAATTGAGTTTAGAATATCCGGTCTCTCAATTAGGCCTAGTAGGAGATTATCAATAAATGTACTTTTCAGCAATGCGCGTCTATTTTCTAGCGTGGCCAAGTTATATGTCTTACACCCGTTTAAATATGGACATCCGTCTTTTCAGGTCAAGTAAATGCGCACGCATTACGTTTGAATTTTCTCAATACTTTGGATATGTTCTTCGTAGAATGGACACCACACATTTAAATCATATTCCAGCTGGGATCGAACATAAACACAATACAGGATCTTAATTGTCTCCAAATCAAATATGTCAACCGTCCAACGTTTGATAAAACCGAGCATGGAGTTCGCTCTAGCTATGCACAGCTCAATAAAGCTCATGTTTTCAACAGGATTGGCTTTCTGGTGAAATGATACAGATTTGCACTTTTCCTTGTTGAGTCTCAGAGAATTTAACTCGCACTATAACGCTAGGTCGTAAATATCTTCCTGTAGTTTATTGGCATCGTTGACTGGCTCGATGGCTTTGTAAATTTTGAGGTCATTTGCGAACATACGCTGCGATATTGACTTCACTTCAGTAATACCATTAATGAAAATTGTTACAGCCGAGGTTACTTGTATTCTAATCGACCTTTTATCTCCTATTTCAATATATTGGATGCGATTACTCAAATAAAATTTGAACCAGGCTACGAACTGGCTGGAAAATCCGATCTTGAAAATGTGTTCCAAAGTTTTGCAGTGGCTGATGGAGTCGAAAGCTTTTGCAAAGTCGGTATATGTTTGTGTTTCTCAACTTTTTTGTGCTTCTCTATTTTTTTAGTAGAATAGCTGGTAAATTCTGTGAGATTTGCCGATACTGCTTCGCGGGAGCACTACTTTGAATGAGTTGTATATTACCAGTTCAAAAACTTAGATATAGCAGATATAGATGTAATACCTCTGTAGCAAGAAACATCATTTCTAGATCCAGTTTTGAATATAGGCGTTACTCTAGTTATTTTCCACTTTTGTGGGAAAGTTTCGACTGATTCTTTTTCTAATTTTGTTTATAATAAAGCCGATGCACACTATTTTAGTATATCACCTGCGCATTGCAAGCTCCATGTCAACCTGTACATTGGCATGAACGGTGGGTCGGTATTGAATTCTGCACTCCAACAGAGAGTCTTAGTTGCGTTTATTAACATCATCGATCGTAATCGATGCGGAAAATTCGCTTTGCATCCAGCCTCTGGTGGGATTCGAACCCAAATGATTATACAAAATGCTTAGATCAATTGCCAAATTTTCAGAATGTTTGGAAAATGAGGCCAGAATACCATCAGGACCATTCCAAATATAAATGTACATTATTCACTAGCGGTTGGATCTTTATAATTATCAAGGTCTTCTGCTTTATAAACAGATTGGAAAAACTCTGCAAACATGTTGGTTATGAACTGTAGATCACAAGACGACTTTTGTGTAGAGTCAAATTGTTTTCTTTGGTTGCAAACACTAAATTAATTAATTTTCTATTTAATTCATGTATTGCGCAAATTTTGGGACACCCTTTACATACATAGAGTACAAAAACATCAATACTCAACTGTTGTTGAGTTAAAGATTTAAAATGTTTTTTTTGCCTTATACAAGTTTAAATAGAGAAAACTGGGATGAGATGAAATAATATTGTTTGAGGAAAATTTCTTTTCTTTTGGTTCAAAAACTAGGATGACTTTATATATGCTTTGATTCATGACTTCTTGAATCAGTTCATTTACAGGCATGCAATAATTAAATATCACACTAAAGTTGGTTTTGAGATACAATTTTGTGATGAACATATCCGATTTCAATCAATAAATAATTTTTCTATTAGCGAAAAAAGGTAATCTGGTCCAGTTCAAACAACATTACTCAGCATTTCTAGGTACACACGAAATAGGCAACAAAAACCGCTTTGAAAAGAATTCTAAATTAAAATGTTCTTTTGGAGGGTCAACCGGCGTTTTGTTATTTCTCTCCAAGTGTTATTTTTTCTCGTCTGTTATACACATCAATCACCCTTTAATTGCATCATTTTACCCAAATTTTATAGCTTTATACGTTCTGTTGACTTTGGTCCTTTACCTCTTTAGAATTTGTATTTATTTAAATTGTATATGTTACGGTGAAAGTCCGAAAAAGTTTAAAGTCCGAATATAATATTGGGAAAAACTGAAATGGTAGTTCATTATGATGAAATGATTCATCCTCACGAACACTTGTTATGTTATTAGCACAAATTCATTTGCTCGCGGGAGCTAATTACACTCTTCATGTCGCTTAGCCCTCTGATGGGGAATAAATGAAACTACGGGGATGAATGGAGAATCGAACCTCTGTACAAAGGGTTTTAATCGTGTAAACGAATCTAAATAATAAAAATTTCGGACATTTACCGATTTCGGACTTTAACCGTAACATATATACAAGAATAGAAATTGCCTCGAGCACTTGCTCGGGTGTTATTATTTTTTAATTTCTAATCTAGCTATGTACGAAAATAATTTATTAATTTAATTAGAGCACAAGAGGGCAGAGCGCTGACATTGAAAATTAGCATATTAAACAAAATACGGGAAAATACAAAATTTTCCGGAAAATTATACGCGCAACCAATCATGTTTTCTAAATATTTAATGTTTTATGTTGCTGTACACAAATGCGAGATATATACAGATAATTAATATTGGCCGAACACCGAAAGCACAATTTTGTATACCAAAAATATTTAATATTTACATAAAATTAAAATTACCCGACCTTTAAACACAAAATTTTTAGGACGTGCACATAAAACTTTTAAATTAGCTTTTGATGTTTAAACATCAAATGTAGGTATATTTGCGAACCTGTGCGAGTAATGGCTTTTCGAACTTTTTTTCAACTCCTGCTGTATGTCGCCTATGTATACGAGCCATAAAAATGGTATATCCACAAAGGAAACCAAATCAAATTTAATTTAGTCGAATTTTGTATCGATCCGGAAAGAAATTTGTTCGTCTCATCCCTCCCCATAATTTAGTCGTATATAGACATTAGGCAAGTTATGATGCTGTAATCTAATCCAATTTCAAGAAAGAGAAATTTATATTTTTCTTCTTGCTAAGATAAATAAAATAAATTTGTTCGTAATTTAATTTCATTCTCATTATTTAATTTGATGTTTTTGTTTTGAGTTGGGTTATCTTGTAGGCTCTTAAGAAGACGGAGTCCCCCGCACAAACATAAATATATTTATACCAAAAATAAAAATGTTGATACAAAAGTTTAATTTGATTATAATTGATATGAATATTTCTGTTACAAATTGGATAAACGAGCGATATAAATACTTATCAACAACATAAATGATGTCCAAATGTCATATTTACGTCGCAAAAAGAAGATCTGTGGAGGTACGTGTAACTAAGCCTGGTATGCCGTCACTTCAACATAATTATTAATATTCGGATGACTAAAAATAAAGCGAAATAGAATACTTAGATTAGATTTATGGAGTAGGCATCTTGGCATGAGTTGTGCGCCTTGCGACTATATTCGCTTAATATATTCCTGGTGGTCGGGTGGTAACGATTTTCACGACATGAAAGTGTACAATAAAAGGAATAACCTACCACCTTGAAGTTCTCCCATACTTTCATCTCACGATTTTTAAAAAATTCCACTAGCAGCACAAGTGTTAATAACTCATCCCAGACCTTTTACTTTTTATTTACATAATACGTATTTCTCATCCCACGATTTTTTTCATCCCATACTATTTCATTATCTCATTCTCATCCCATACTTTTTGTTTTTGTTTGATAGTTGAATTTTTATACATGCACTCCTTGGAAGAAACAAATTGTACTGCTAAAATCTAAAGAGGCTCGACCGACCTCTTGCCAAGATTGTATTTTGAACCTTTTCGGTTGTCTCGAGTACAAGTGATAAATTCCGTTAGTCGTGGGAATTCCCGCTGGGGTAATGTATCGGTTCCGTTGAAAAGAAGAAAAATTCTATAGTCTTCGGGTTTAAAAGGTCCGCAAATTTGTTGATTAATATAAGTTGTGGACTCCTATGGCTATCTACCGATCGAGTATGATGACCCGTTGATCATGGGAATTCCCGCTATTTAAATTTGAGTTAATGTTAATGTGGGAATTCCCATGATCAGCGGGTCGTCATACTCGCTCGGTAGATAGCCATAGGAGTCCAGAACTTATATTAATCAACAAATTTGCGGACCTTTTAAACCCGAAGACTATAGAATTTTTTTTTTCTTTAAATCTCATGGAACACCCTGTCAGACCCATTAGAAAATCATATAACTTACTTGGGACACTCCTTTTTGTTTCAGTAGTCCACCAGTAACACTGAAGTTTATGCTAAATGCTTAGAAAATATTTAGAATGACTTTGGAATGTACCTAAGGTCCTTAAAAAAATACATTTTTAAATCTCGTGGAACACCCTGTCAGACTCATTAGGAAATCGTAAAACTCTCTTGGGACACTCTTTTTTGTTTCAGTAGTCTACCAGTATCACTGAAATTCATGCTAAATGCTTAGAAAAGTACTTAGAATGACTTTGGAATGTACCTAAGGTCCTTTAAAAAAATACATTTTTAAATCTCATGGAACACCCTGTCAGACCCATTAGAAAATCATATAACGTGCTTGGGACAATCCTTTTTGTTTCAGTAGTCCACCAGTATCACTGAAGTTCATGCTAAATGGCTAAGGTCCTTTAAAAAAATACATTTTTAAATCTCATGGAACACTCTGTCAGACCCAGTAGAAAATCATATAACTTACTTGGGACACTCCTTTTTGTTTCAGTAGTATACCAGTATCACTCAAGTTCATGCTAAGTGTTTAGAAAATACTTAGAACGACTTTGGAATGTATCTAAGGCCAATTAAAAAATCACATCTCCCCTAAATTACTCAATATAAATTCGCCTGAATGTTTACTTTCACCAATTTTATTACATAAGTATGTTGTTGTTGTATTTTTGGATTAGTTTGGATAAACTTCACTAGCATCCGCTTCGCAACTTGTTGCATTCCATGGCAATATAGACGAGGTAGTGCAAGGCCTAAAATCCATGAAGCTCGCGACCCGTGGATCATTTATAAGGCAGTGATGCCGACTTTCCGACATTGCAATGATTTTTAGATTTCTTAGTAAATCGCCTTGACGCTCTAACCGAAACCAAGTCAAGAAGCCGCAAACCAGACAAGAAACCGCACCATTCGTCAAAAGTCTTATACGTTGAGACCACACCGTTGCCTTGCATTTTATTTAACGTGGATCGTCATCGTCTATTTGAATGTGGTCGTTTTAAATCAATGTCAGTGGCTGATCGAAGGTACTTTCTCACCGAAAAACAACGGTGTTTTAACTGTTTGGGAGGAAATCATTCCGTGTATCAATGCCGATCCAGGAGAACATGCCAACGTTGTAAACGTAGGCATCACATTCTCGTTCATCTCCATCATGATGAAACGAAAATCGACCATCAGCCAGCTACAATCAATAAGGTATTCTCACATGATGCTGAACCATCGACGAGCAAGGTGTTTGTTGAATTGCAAGATAACCACTATAATTGACATGTCATTCGAGGTTTATTGGATTCAGGCTCCACCAGATCGTTCATAAAGAAATCAGTTGTGAACAAGCTTAATTTGACCAAGACAAATGCCAGAGTCCTTGTTACGGGCATTGGCGGGGCAAATGCAGGCACTTCTATAAGGGCAGCACATCCCTCACAATCAGATCAAGGGTAAATCATCAATTCACATGTTATATCGACGTTTTGATTGTGACTAAACTCACATCAAATTTACCCACAAATGCTGTGAATGTTGTCGTTCCAATCAACGGTGACATTGAACAAACCGGGACCAATTGATCTGTTGATCGGCAGTGATCATTTTTTTCGAAATAATGGAGGATGGTAAATTTCTAATAGACCAACAGAATCTAATAGCCCAGAATACTAGTTTAGGATGGATAATTGCTGGGGGAAACTCATCTCAACGTAATGAATCCAATTCCGCTCAACAGGTGTACCGCACTGAGCAGCAAGAGGTAGATATTGATAAGACGCTTAGGCAATTATGGGAGACGGAAAGCATACCATCAGCCAACAAAGAGAGATCAGAAGAAACTGAATTTATTCAACGTTATGAAGCCACGGTCAATCTGAATGAAAGTAGGAGAATAACAATTGCTCTACCATCCAAAAGAACTCCTCCATTGCTAGGACAATCGGTCAACGTAGCTTTACGTCAATTTTACGCCTTAAAGAAAAGATTGCTGTCAAATAAAAAGCTGCAGTCGGAATACATTCAATTTATGAGGGAATACCAACAATTGGGCCACATGGCTCCTATATCACACAACCAAGTCGATAAACCTGCTGGTCAGACATTTTATTTACCTCACCATGGGGTATTAAAAAGTTCAGGTGCTTCAAAATTGCTGGTTGTTTTTAATGGGTCCCAGAAGACGAGTATGGGGCAATCCCTAAACGACGAACTACTTGTTGGTCCAACAGTTCATCAAGGGCTGTTCGAAGTTTTATTGAGATACAGAAGACATCAATTTGTGTTCAGTCATATCCTTAACAGAGATTATTATATCTAGCGATACATCCACATCAGATGAAAATATGACAAAATGTTCACGAAAGTGTAGAATAATCGAATACAACGATGGAACTGTTGGATCTATACAGCCAAGCAGTTATTTAAGTTTCGTGGTTGAGCTATCCTTTTATAATACGCCATGATGTGGCCTCCTGCGAAATTTCTTTCATGTGGTGCATCTTTTCGTATTCCATCATGAAGGCTTTATACAGTTTCAAAAACTCTAAGTCGCGAGCAAAACGGTGTTACGTACTTAGCGGTGTTACCGCTGTTTAATGTATTACCCAACTGGTTCGGTAAATTTAGAAATTGCATCATGGGTGACCTTTGTGTTGCTGACAAAGTGTTTTTCTCCAGACGTTAGAATGTCCTGTGCTTGACTGATTGACACCACTTTCCAAAATTTCTTTAGAGTTTGGTCGATACCAATAATGCTTGGTAATAATCCATCCGCGAATTTTTTTTTGTAAAATAGGCTGATGTTTATTAATTTTCATCTGACTGTCTTCTAATAGATTGAAGAAATAGTCAACACCAAAGCGTCAAGCTCACAAGTTAAATTGTGTTTACTGCAGGAACATTAGGTTTCGGCTGAAGGTTTCGCCCTTCCGGGCGGTTTAAGCTGAATGCATTCCATGCTTCAAATTTTAAATTCATATCCTTATTTCGAGTCCGAGGCCGTTATTGTAAATGCGAGTTAATTATCCGAGAATTTGTTGACATTTGGTAATATGTGTTCTTTCCAGGTGAGTTGTTACCCCAGTTCAAACCCTCTGTAGAAGCACCAGAGCCGTCACACAATTAGCTTACCTCAGTTACGGAGTAGACACCGATGGCCGCCTCAAGGAAACGTTGTTACCACGTTCTGAAGTTGCATACAGAGGTGGCACTGTATGTGACTCCTGCGGTAATCATTCTGTCTCCACTTCAACCTGACCGTTGGAACGTTGGAAACGGTTACCAGTTTTCCCACGGCGAATTTTGAAGTTTTAAAATTTGCTGTAAACTGCATTGGAGACTTGGGCTTACGTTTTCTTTTGGATCTTACGGTTACTACTTAAATGACAGGGGTGAGTTACTTTTTGATTTTCTCTTAAGAACTAACCTCACTATTAGCAATATAGGCCAGGAACCCACCTTTATTATTAGTAATAGACAGGAGGTTCTGGATATTACTCTGGTCTCCGAATTTATTTCACCGATGATCAGAGAATGGAGGGTGGCGAAGGAGCATTCCTTCTCCGACCATCGATACTTAACGTTTAAACTTAATCTCAACATTACAAACCAATACGTGTTCAGAAACCCCCGGAGGACAGTATGGCATGTATATAGGGAGGTATTGGAGGGCATCATTCCATCCAGAGTTCCAGGACTTCCCGAGACGGGAAGTGAACTGGATTCAATGATGGACACTCTAACTAGGGCTTGCAATACCTCTATGAGGGTAGCCTGCCCTTTAACAAAGCTTAGGGGGAAGCGAAAACCTGTTTGGTGGAACCCGGCACTTGCGGAGTGCCGGAAGGTCTGTGGGTCTTCCTTTAATAGAGCGAAAAGATCTAGAGACAGTCAAGACTGGGACTTCTGACAAAAGGGAAATAAGGAAGGCGCAAAGAAATTCGTGGAGGCGCTTCTGTGAGAGAATGGAAGGGGTCTCGGAAACTTCGCGCTTAAGAAAAATTCTGTCTACCAATCCAACTGTTCCAGGCTATCTGTTAAAAACGGATGGCGAATGGATTGTATCTAGTGAAGAGACACTTGATCTCTTGATGGAAACACACTTCCCGGGTAGTGAGGACGTGATGTCTGCGAATCCTCTGGATGACCGTGGGTCAGGGGATCACGGCGGGGTCCAACCGTTGTGTACAGAGGCTATTCTGAACACGCGAAAGCTGAAATGGGCCATTAATGGGTTTAAGCCGTTTAAGTTAGCTGGTCCGGATAGGATTGTACCAGCAGAAATTCAGAAGAACTCGGAGATCTTGCTTCCCTGGCTGGAAGTTATCTTCAAAGGGTGTCTGAAGCTGGGGTACACTCCCAAGAAATGGAGGGAGGCTAGGGTGATCTTCATCCCGAAGGCGGGAAGAAGCTCGCACAGCAACCCTAAGGACCTTAGACCTATATCTTTGTCAACTTTTCTGCTGAAAATCATGGAAAGGATGCTGGATGTATATATTCGTTCGAAAATTGGACCCAGTAACTGGGCTCAGTCGCAACATGCATATCATAAGGGTAAGTCCGTGGATACGGCATTAGATACCCTGGTTCGGGGAATTGAGAAGTCACTGGATTTTCAGGAATTCTCGCTGGTTGCGTTTCTCGATATCGAAGGCGCATTCAATAACGTAAAGTTGGAAGCAATTTTGGAAGGATTGCTGCCACTTGAGATTGTAGACCCTATAACCAGGCTAATTACTCATCTGCTGGGTAGCAGAAGAGTTATAGCAGGGATGGGGGAAGTTTCCGTCAGAAGACGGGCCGTTCGAGGAACCCCGCAGGGAGGGGTCCTTTCCCCCCTTCTCTGGAACTTAGTAATCAATGGACTACTATTGGTACTGGAGAGAGAAGGGATAGGTGTGGTTGCTTATGCCGATGATGTGGCGATAGCTGTCCCGGGAAAGCACCTGGGAACAGTCAGGGATATGATACAAAATGCGTTGTCAATCACTGCGGGTTAGGCCAGCAGATGTGGATTGGGGATTAACCCATCAAAAACAGAGCTGGTCCTTTTCACTAGGAGATACAAAATTCCGGCAATGGTTCCACCGAGGCTGAATGGTACTACGCTGGTCCTTACTGATAAGGCGAGATTCCTAGGGATTCTCCTGGACAGTAAGCTCAGTTAGAAGACAAACACGATGGAAAGAGTAAAGAAGGCCACTGTGGCACTCTACTCTTGTAAAAACGCCATTGGAAGGAAATGGGGCCTGAAACCGGAGCTGGTGCACTGGCTTTACACGGCAGTTGTAAGGCCCATACTGCTGTATGGTGTGAGTGTGTGGTGGCCAGCTCTGGAGAAATCATCATATACTAACATGATGGCGAAGGTGCAGAGGGCAGCCTGTTTGCTCATTAGTGGGGCTCTGAAAACCACCCCCACTAGTGCCTTAGAGGTCATACTGCATCTTCTCCCGTTGGATATTATCGGTAAGCAAATGGCGGTTAATACAGCCGCCCGGCTATCAGCGACCTCTGGTTGGAAGTGCCTGCAAAAGGGGCACTCAACTATAGTCAATTCGGTGAGGCATGACTTGGAGAATTTAGATTATAAAATACCCATGTTGTGCTTCGACAAGTGTTTTAAGGTGATTCTCCCCTCTCGGGAGGATTGGAACAGAGGTCCCCTTATCGAGACCGGGACAGTTAATTTCTTCACCGACGGCTCCAAGCTCGATGGTAGAGTGGGAGCGGGTGTGTTCTGTGGGGAATTAAATGTCAATTTAGCTTTTCGTCTACCTGATTACTGCAGCGTGTACCAGGCTGAAGTTATAGCGATCGAAGAGGTCATGAACTGGTTGAAGCATAATGTGATATCGTGCATTGATATCACTATTTATGTAGACAGTCGGGCGGCCATTCTTTCGCTGGATTCAGTTTCCCTGGCGTCACGGGTGGTATTGAATTGTCACACTCTTAACGAGATGAGTGAGCATTTCAATATCCAGTTGGTCTGGGTTCCGGGTCACTCTGACGTTGAGGGGAATTGCAGGGCAGACGAGTTAGCAAGGTACGGTACAACTCTCCAACTGGAATCAGGGAGAGAATGTTTAGGGAGACCTATGTCTATGCTGAAAACGGCAAGCCATAGGAAAGCAGTTGCCTTGGTGAATGCTAGGTGGCTTGAGAGTCCAACCGGTAGGATAGCGAAGCAAGTATGGCCTGTGCTGAACTTGAAGCGCTCTAAGATCTTAATCACATTAGGGAAGCGTGATTTAGGTAGAATTGTAAGGGTACTTTCCGGATACTGCCTTTTCGGAGATTATGCGAGATGGCTGGGTCTAGATTCAAATGATTTCTGCAGAAGCTGCAGGGACGAGGAGGAGGAGGAGACTCTTATTCACTTTCTATGCTCATGCCCTGCGCTAGCTGGCAGAAGACATGATCACTTGGGCAAATACACCATGGACAGCCTCTCTGATCTCGAAAGCTGCAATGTGCGAGATCTTTTACGCTATATTAATAGCAGTAAATGGGTTTAAGGAGTTTGATGATGTCGAATCCTGTGGTATCACAATGGGCCATAACTGGCCTAAGTGTGCGATGGCAGCCACTGAAACCTAACCTAACCTAACCTACGGTTACTTAACGTTCAAAATCTGTTTGCATTAATAAACACGAAACAGTTTTCGTTTCGTTGGTATATAAAGGGTGTTCCATTTCGAGATATAGAACTTTAAGTTGGCAATGTTTGGTTTGCCATTTCATAGTAAATAGACTCACACCAGAGCAACGTTTGCAAATTGTTCAAATTTACTTTGAAAATAATGGTTTAGTTCGTGAAATTAATCGCGCGCATTCTCTTTCACACCACGTTTACTCTAAATGATAATACTCATCTCGTAAAACTGCTTATGGCGCGCACCAAGTAGGTGGTGGCAGCTGTAGAGCGTCTGCTTAGTATTGAAGATAATCTAAATGAATCGGTTCATCATCGTATACACAACAATTGGGACTTGATCGAACATCTTCGTGGAGGATTTTGGTAAGGATCTTGGTTTCCATGCTTACAAGATTCAATTTGGCAGGGATTAAAACCATACGGCCATTGATCGTGCCGCCAAATCGGTGGCCAAATAGGTTCTCCTTGAAAAGGAAAATGTAATAAAAATTACGATTCATTTTCGTCATTGAATTTTCGAAGGTCAAAACCAACAATACTGTTATACAAAATTTAAACTTGAACAGCAAACTCCCAGCGTATACCGCTTACATAAAATGGAAAAAATCAAAGCGCACAAACAAACTTAGTACATTATCATAATTTGGAATTCCAAAAAATGAAAATCATTCTCATTACATTATTTTAGCTATATGGATGATGATGATTTTCACATTGCTATTATGCAAGAAAATCATCAGCATCATCCACATATTTTCCTTATGCTAAAATTTTATCTCTAAACGAGTATCATCATAGCCAGCACAAAATATACTTGCATTGTTACGTAAATAGTTTTCCGTTGTAAAATTGAAACTAAATTCAATTGAAAATAGTTGTATAGATAGATACATACAATGTATTGAAAATTGAAAATAATCTCAAAAAAATAAAATAAAAATTATGTGTAACAGTCAAATAAAAATAAGAAAACGAAGATGTTTTTCCATCTCGCAGAGTACATTATTCTCTAAGACATTTTATTGTTCTACTTCTTTGTATACACATTTTACATGCATACGTAACAAGTATATACAGTGTTATCCTGTATAGTGTATGTACTCGTACATGGAAATTGGATAAACAAATACATAAGATGACGAAATTTACAAGACGCGAGTAACCTACTTGTTCGGTGAAATGAGATTTTGATTAAATCACGAAAATAATCAAGAATTTACCTAAATTTGCAAGCTCAAATTTGTAAAAACTTAATTTTATTTCAGTTTAGGATTTAGAGGTGGAAAACTACTTTATATTTCTACATTGCACTGGTAATTTGATTCTAAAACCTGACAAGACAATTTAGTAATTTTCAACTTCTAAATTGAAAACGGAAAAAGGATTAGTTTCGAAAATCGTACATGAAGCTATGCACAAGCGCTTTAAATCTCTACACCATAATTTGTTATACAGCTATGGTTTCCGAGGAACGAGTGGTCGGTTTAGCTGTAATATCGGGATGGTTCGTGGACCAGAATTTATAGAAAATTAATTACATTTCAAGTTAGTTCAAGACACGCATGTGAAGTTACCCCAGAATTCTATCCCAGAATATAAAAATATTTAATCAGGCAACCATTTAGCTCGTGTGTGTGTGTATATAACTGTGGGCAAAAAGTAGTAAGACTTTTTAATTCTAATTTTGCGCGGTATTCTAAATACACTTGTGCCAACGTTTTTTCCAATCCTCGAAGCGGTTGTTAAAGTCAATTTCCGGAATAGCCTCCAATGCGCGTAGCGATTCACGTTTAATGTCTTCAATTGACTCAAAACGGTTTCCCCGGAGCGGTCGTTTGAGTTTGCTGAGCAGCCAGAAGTCGTACGGAGCGATAGTTAGTTAGTTCCGTTGCGGAACGATATGGGTGGAATTTTTGGCGAAAAAATCACGTAAAACCAATGCAGTATGAGAAGGTGCATTATCGTGGTGCAAAAACCAAGAGTTGTCGACCCGTAATTCCGGCCTCTTTTTACGAATAGCTTCGCCCAAACGACGCATAACACTCGAATAGTATTCCTTGTTGACAGTTTGACCGGTCGGAAGGAATTTGGAGTGCACCACACCTCGATAATCGAAGAAAACTGTCAACATCACCTTGATTTTTGACTTGCTTTGACGTGGTTTTTTCGGCTTCGGCTCGCACCTGTGGCACGATATTCGGCCGATTGATCGTCTGTTTCCGGGTCGTAAGCATAGATCAAAGACTCATCGCCAGTTATAATACGTTTCATGACATTCTGGTAGTCGGAAAGAATTGTTTCACAGACGTCAACGCGACGCTGTTTTTCCAAAAAATTGAGTGATTTTGGAACCAATCTTTTTCACTTTTCTTCCGATATTTCAACGATGCCAGTAAGGTCTCTGACTGTTAATCGTCGGTTCTCTAGCACCAATTTCTTGATTTTTTTTAACGGTTGACGGTTAACGTGTTGATCATCAGTTGATGTTGATGGTCGTCCTAGACGTGGTTCGTCGTCAACACGTTCTCCACCCTCTTTGAACAATTTGTACCAATCAAAAACACTTGCTCGCGACATATAATTATCACCGAAGGCCTTTTGCAACATTCTGAACGTTTCGGCACTACAAAATTGATTCCGCACACAAAATTTAATGGAACTTCTTTGTTGATTAATTTCACTCATTATAAAAATCGCCGAATGCACTTTTTGTACTTCAGAACCAACATAGAAAAAAAAATATTTCCAAAAATATTGCATTGCATTTTCAATGCACGATGCATTTAATCGTGAATTGCAACGAGAGCAAGTGTACGATCTAGATTTATTGAGCCAATTAGTGCGAACAAATGTCCCGCTTGTGAATGCACAGCGAAAGAATGTGTACGATGCATTGATGAAGGCAGTTGACGAAGGAAACGGCGGAATATTCTTCCTCGATGCTCCCGGTGGAACAGGCAAAACCTTTCTGATTTCATTGCTTTTGGTCAAAATTCGCTCGAGATCTGAAATAGCGTTAGCCGTCGCATCATCGGGAATTGCAGCCACATTGCTAGACGGCGGCCGAACGGCACACTCTGCGAATGCAAAATCATCATCTTGGACGAGTGCATAATGGCACATAAACGATCATTTGGAGCGTTCAATCGAACGATGTAGGATTTACGAAGTGACTCAAGGCGTTTTGATGGAACGATGATTCTGCTGGCCGGCGATTTTCGTCAAACGCTACCCGTCATTTCGAGATCAACAGCTGCAGAAGAACTCAATGCATGTCTAAAATCGTTAAATATGGGCGCTATGTGAAGAAGTTGCAGTTGACCACGAACATGAGAGTTGCGTTACAGAACGACTCATCAACTGCTGATTTTTCCAAACAACAATTTTATCAAATTCCTGTTGATATTTTGACCGGATTGATTTCTTTTCCTTTGAGTTTTTGCATGTTCACGACGTCGAAGGAAGAGCTTATCACGAAAGTGTTTCCGGACATCCGCCGAAATTATATGGATCACGATTGGCTCGGCGAACGAGCGATTTTGGCAGCGAAGAACAAGGATGCTGACACTCTGAATTACTTGATACAAATCCAAATCGCTGGGGAAATGCGTTGTTACAAATCCGTCGACTGCGTTACCAATTAAGACGAAGCAACCAACTATCCCACCGAGTTTTTGAATGCGCTTGATTTGCCGGGAATCCCACTGCATAATTGCGATGAAAAAGATAATGTAATGGCCAATCAACTCAATCGTCTATTGAGATGAACTGTTTTTTGGAGTAAGAATATTTGTCAGTGTTGGGCCGTATTGTCTTCAGTGCCTTGTTAATTCATATTCTACACGTGTAGACTTAACTAGAGACCCTTAACCTTGCCGTGTCGTTCCCATATCTGTGTGCCGCATGCGTTGCATAAAAACCCGATTTTAAACTTGGCAATGAACAGTTTTCGTTTCGAAGGAGTATGTGACGTTTGGAACATCTCAAAAGGGAATTTCTTTTGAAGTTGGTTTTAGCCTCGTGCAGTGTTAAGATTATCGATAAAGCCCATGAAAGCACATTACATATATACCGACAATTAATTTATTTTCTTTACAGATGAAATTTGATTTTAGTAAGAATTGAAATTATTTAATTTCTATAAAGCCGTCCTGCAGGTTGATTCTGGCTTTCCCTATAGGAAAAGGGAATTTGGAAAAATATTTACATAGTGTTTTTGTCAAAATTATCTTTTTAAGTATAATTTAAGTAATATTTTTCCCGTATCGAAATTGGATAAGAAAATATTCCCAATTTTTTTTTTTATATTTATTTATTACAACTGATTTACAAATCTTCTAGTAATTTATCTTTCTTAATATATATTCTTGTTTGGAGGGTTGTAGCCCTTTGGCTACTCCGCTTTAGAATTTTACTATATTTTTAGTCGATCCTGATTGGATCTTGAAGATCATACGGTTTCTTCCTTCGCAGCCGTCGCAATTGGTTTGAATCATCCAACATAGGTCGTATCTCAGCATTTTGGCGTAGACTAATACGTTGCATGTGTTTTCTCGCATCTTTGCTTATTTCTTCACTAACGAAATCCATCTCCAGATCTCTATGGAGGTTGTCATTTCTTATGTACCACGGTGTCTTAACTATTCCACGAAGGAATTTGCTTTGGAATGACTGGATGATATTGACATTGGTTTTCTTTGTACAGCCCCAGAGCTGAATACCGTAAGTCCACACAGGTTTTAGGATTTGCCGGTATAGTAGCAATTTATTATGTAATGTTAGCTTAGAATTTTTTCGTAACAGACAATTCATCTGTATTTGATGTTTAACTCTTCTTTTTTCTTTTCAGATGCTCTTTCCATTTTAGTTTCGCGTCTAGAGTCATGCCTAGATATTTTGCCGTATTCGCATAGGGAATATGCTGAGAGTTCAGTTCTACTGGTATCCAGTTGACCTTCTTGTTGGTAAAGTTTACGTGAACAGATTTTGTTTCATTAAGTTTTATTCGCCATCTCTTAGTCCAGGTATTGACAATACTAGTAGCTCTTTGCAATTTGCTTGTAGATTCTTCTATGCTATTAGCAACTGCTAAGATGGCCGTATCATCCGCAAACGTCGCTATGTTAGTATCTTCTATCGTTGGCAGGTCCGAGGTGTATAAAACATATAAAGTTGGTCCCAGAACGCTACCTTGTGGTACCCCTGCTGATATTTTGTTTATTTCTGAGTATTCGCCATCTAATTTAACTCGAAAGTGTCGGTTAGATATGTAAGATTTTAGAATTTCATAAAACTGCTTTGGTAAGTCTCTTTGTAATTTCTATTCCAAACCTTTATGCCATACTCTGTCAAAGGCCTGTGCTACATCCAAGAAGATGCTTGAACATACTTTCTTTTTTTCAAGTACGTCTTCAATTATGTTTGTATTTCGGTGTACTTGTTCTATTGTTGAATGGTTTTCTCTGAAGCCAAATTGATGTGAAGGAACAAGATTTCTTTCTGCTATTATTGGTTTTAGTTTCTTTAGGAGTAGTTTCTCGAATAATTTTGAAATTATTGGGAGTAAGGAAATCGGCCTATACGAATTTTTGTCATTAAGTGGTTTGTTTGGTTTAGGTATCATAATTACTTCTGCTACTTTCCATTGACTTGGAACGTGTGTAAGTCTGAACTGAACACTGCATTAATTATTTGGAGTAGTTTACGTAGTCCTTTTTCAGGAAGAGCTTTTACTATTTGTCCTGTAATTAAGTCATATCCTGGAGATTTCTTTGTATTTAGGTTGAGATTGATTTCCTCTTTTAATTCTTGTAGTGTGACAGGAGATATATTGCAGTTATCCATTTTATATACTGGTGGTATGTTCCTGCAGTTTGTCTAGGTAGTGGCTGAAACGTGTTCTCGAGGTGGGTTGCAAACAACGAAGCTTTTTGCTTTGCACTTATAGCCCATGTGCCATCTTCATTTTTTACTGGTGGAATTTGTAGTTCTGGTCGTTTTAAACTTTTTGTCGCTTTCCAAAGGGAGTACTCGGTATCTTTTCCAGTAAGGCCACTCAAGTATTTATTAATGGATTCGTTTTTGATTTCTTTAATTAGCAACTTTAGTTTATTGGATAAAAAATTTAGAGTCGTTTTATATTCTGGCGCTCGACTTCCTTGGCAGGCCTTTCCTGCTTTTCGTTTTGCTGCAACCAGTTCCCTAACTTCTAGAGCTATTTATGCATTTCGGTGCATTTTCTTTGAACTTACTACTACCCAGTAGGTACTACACCCCAGTGGGTACTACTCCACGCCGCTTCTTGTATACTGCTGTTGAGTTGTTCTAGTTCTTCTTCTAGCTGTATCGGGGTTTTAAGTGACACCTGAAGATCAATATTATCCTCAACAAGTTTCTGGAATTTCTCCCATCAGGTTTTTTTATTCTTTAGCAAAGGTGAACTAGTTTTTTAACAATCGTTGCACTGATTGTCATAATAACAGGCGTGTGATCCGACATAATCCCCTCGCTGCTTTCTAGGTATATACAGTTTTTGCCTATACCTTTGGTGTTAAAGAAGTCAATGATATCGGGTATTTTGTTTCTATCCGTAGGCCAATAAGTTGGTAGATCTCCAGAATGAAAATCGCAGTTGCATAGTCTTCCTGCTGCAAACAGCTCTCTTCATTTTTTAGAGGTTACTCTTGATCCCCAGTAGGTGTTTTTTGCATTAAAATCATCTCCGATTATGAAACTTGATCCAAGTGATTTAAATAACGTGCAATAGTCTTGTTTAATTAAATTATATCTTGGGGGGACAATATATTGATGATACACTATATTCTTTTTTATTATTTATAAATACTTGTAAGGAGACTACTTGCATAAATTCCTCTTCAATTATAAGATCTATAAAGTGTTTGATGTTTTCTTTTATAACTGTCGACGATCCTCTCCTTGCGCTTGTATCCATATATTTTAAGATATGAGGTTGAAGTAAAATGGATTTCCGATGGAATATGTTGCATTAGCCCATTTGCATCCCAGGTTACTATTCTTAATGTCTGATTTGTTGTTGTTTGCATCATTTTAATAGAGCATGGATTTCATTTCATTTAGAGAGTCTTGCTTATCTAACCTGTTGCCTAGAGCTTGAAGGCATTTCTCTTGTTTAGCTAGACGAATGTTAAGAGCTTCCATGCTTCTTAGTATCTTTTGGAGCACTGCTGTACCTTCAGTAGCGCCCTCTGAAATACCTGGTTTTGTCATGACTACTTGCGAGTACAGTTTTGGTTTTGGTTCTCCCGTTTTACTAGCTTGAGGTTTAGGTTCCTCTTTGGTGGAAGTTTGATAATTTTTTACCGATATTCCTGGATTTATAATCCTCCTTAGCTATTTCACGTCCCCGGTAGTTTGCGGGACGTGACTTATTGCAATTGACACATTTTGCAGCAATATTTTTACTAACCGGGCATACTTGAGCATGATGCTTTCCGGCACATTTCACGCATCTAATCTCTCTTTCACATCTTCCACTTTTTGTTTGTTATTAAAAGTGAGCATAAATAGTGGAAGCCAACTTTTGTTAATTTGAACTCCTTGTTCAGTTTCGATTTTTTCTTTCTTAATGGTGTTTACGACATTTTCTATTTGATAACCCTTTTGCTTGAGACCCTCAATAATTTCCTCTTTTGCACAGGTTGGGTGAAGACTTCTAGCCATAACTTTAATTGGGCGATCATTCTTATCCTCATAGGTAAACCACTGATGCCCCTCGGAATTAAGCTTTGTAGCCAAAGCTCTATAAGTTTCAGATTCTACAACATTAATTTTCCAGACGCCGTTGTTTAGAGATACGAGTTTGTACTCGGCTATCGTAATCGATTTCATAATCGATTGTATAGTGGAGAAATTTGATATCCCGACGACATTTATTGGTGGAGGTGATTTTTCTTTCGGTTTAGCTGGTTGTTGTTCTAGAGCTAGTTGTTTCTTGATGATTAACTGATTTCTGGAAACCTCTATTGAAGTTGATGGTAAAGTTACTGCCATTTCTGGTGAGTGTTGCGCTTTCCTTTTCTTGCTTGGGTTTTTATTCCGGTTCAACATCCAATTTGTTTCTCTTTCTAATTCTTCTTCATCCGTATGGAATGAATTAATGTCATCATCGACTGTTGGGCTAGGTATCGTCCCAAGTTCTGCACGTGTTTCAACTGCTTTTTTGAGTTCTTCATTCGCTTTCTTTAAAATTGTAAATTCTTCTTTCAATTTAGTAGTAAATTCTTTTATTTCTCTTAGTTGTTCACGGAGTTTGGCATTTTCCTTCTCGTACTGAAATATATTTTCAGTTGAAGATCTTGGTGATCTTGATAATTTGGAACTTCGGCCAAATGGGTTAAACATGATTGGCCCACCCCAGAATCTGTTGGGCCTGCCTCCGAAGAGTATGGATTTGGCAACATATCTGCTGCTGTACCACCTGGGGTATTACATTCCGTATTTTTTGTACTCATTGTTTGTTTTAGCCAATTTATACCACTGGCATTTTGCTCCCGGTAGCACTTTACTACTGTCGAAGCAGTACCCACCCCCCGCGACGAGGACGCGGCTACCTTGGTGTTACCTAGGTGCACACAGAGACAGCCGAAGACCTCTGAGTACCCTAGGCTGAGGGGCATATTCGCAATTTAATTTTATTTTTGAAAAAAAAATACACCAACTGTTTACCACACTAAGCCAGAAAATTTTTTTTTCGATAACAATGCTATGTAAATATTTTCCCCAATTCCTTTTTCCTAGGGAAAGCCAGAATCGTCGAGCTGGGTAGTTTGAATTATTCGCAGTCATTTTAAATTCCAAATTGAAACCAAATTTTTAATAGGCAATTCGAACCTTCGATTCGCCAATGAAAAAAAAACTTTACCTTTCGATATTTTCACGCAACACGAATTATCTCCCAGGATGAAGACAATATTTTTGATACTCCTGTTTTACGGATTTCCTGTGATTTTTCGAAGTGGATTACAACGACTTTTGGAAGCTGGTATTAAACTGCGGTTACGTAAACTACCGTCTTATGCGCGAATTTACTGAGTGATATGCGAGAAATAATTTTCGAACCCACTCCATCCAGTGCGCGAGAATTTATGAATTGGCAATACATAAGGATTCTGGAAGGTCTAGAAAAAGTTAGAAAAATCCACATCAAGAAAATAACATTTGGTGTTTAAAGGATATCTAATTTTTTACGTCCATTCGTTTCAGATAAAATACTGGGCTTTTATTTTTATTAACACTAGCAGAACTCAAAAAGAGAAACTGGTCAAAAATATTATATATAATGAATAATAGGTTATAAGTATATTGGCGTACAAACAATTAAAGGCTCCATCAAAAATGTTAGGCTGCGCTTCCACTGCCTAAACCAAATTAAGATCTCAAATCACGGCCTTATGCCACGTGAATAATTAAATGCTCTCTGATGGCTCACTAAATGTTCCATGAAAAGCGTGGGCTCTGTTCGTGTTTGACAAAATATTGGATTTTGCAATTTTAAATGTAATTTCGAATGATACAAGCTCTAACATATAGAGTTCATGAGAGAGACTCAGAGAGACTCATCAAGGCCCAACTATTATACAATCATTTAGAGCTTCACCCGTTCTTAAATAAATATTTGGGCAGCAATATAGAAATATCAGGTCAAAAATCAAATGAAAAATAAACGCATCAAATGCAACAAACAACATCAATTGCAATACGCGATATAGACATCATTGGAGCAGAACCCAAACTTAAAAACGCATACAAACCGAAATTTGATGGTTTTATGACCAACCAATTAACCACGACAAATATTTGTCTCCGTGACAAATAAATATTTGATATTGGATTTCAAAGCTAAATTACAGAATTCACATCGAACACCGAAAATAAAATTAAAAATCAATAACAAGATGTAAAGTGTATAAATAAAAGCTCCCCAGGTTAGAACGCCTATAAATTTTGATTTAGTTTAAAATTTGTTTTTAATATTGATTCTGATAAATTTGTCTGTAGGCAGCAGAACTCATTGTTTTAATGGCAGTGCGCACGGAGCCTAAATTTTTTTTAATTTTAAAGGCCTTTAAATTCCCACTAAGTTTTGTAATATAATTGATGGGTTTTACAATTATGATTATAGTTTGGTAGATTTTGGTTGGCGTCACTTTTTTTGGTGGATCGCCTCGTCTTAACGCTTTCGACTAGTTTGCAAACGATAATAAGTTGTTCCTATGACATCAGATATAGGAAGAAAAAAATGGACGGGTCGATATGTTGTGACCAACATCCGACGTTCCTTTAACATAAATGTACAATGATAGTGCTCGAATACATCACACTTGATTTCTAAAGTGAAAAAATAAACTTACCAAACTTTTGGCAAAACTGTCTTATATGTATGAGTAAAAGAGAAATGACTTGCCTTACTTTGTTGGATTTTTCTAAAACGTTCGACTCAATTAAACACCAAATTTTGTTTAATAAGCTTATTTCGAACTTTAATTTTTCTCTCTCTGCTGCTAAATCGACTTTAAGTTTCGGGTCGCTTTCAGGCAGTCTTTTTTGACAATTCATTTTCTGACTTCTTACCTGTCTCTTCTGGCGTTCCTCAGGGGTCGGTTCTTGGTCCTTTACTATTCTCAATGTACATTAATGACGTTGCATGTTCGATTCGCCATTCTTCTTTTCATATTTTTGCTGATGATGTACAAATTTACAGGAGTAGTCGCTTAGATAATGATTCCATTAACTCTAATATTTCTCTTATTAGGGATGATTTGGTAAGAATTTATAATTGGTCACTATCTAACCGATTCGCTCTTAATGCTAGTAAATCTCAGTCTATTATAATTTATAAAAAATCTATTGATACTTCCTCTTTTCCTGGAATTTTTCTCGGTGATTCTTTGATTCCACTCTCCAATACAGTTAAAAAGTTAGGGTTAATTTTCAATAAAACTCTTACTTGGGGTGATCATTTGATTAAGGTTAGCAAAATGGTTTTTGGAATACTTAGTTGTTTGTATACAGTTGTTGGGTTCACTGAAAGTAATTTTAAAAAGCGTATGTTCCTCTCGTACCTTCTTCCACATTTTCTATTTGGGGACGTTCTTTTGTTTGGTATGCTTCCGGAGAATATTAATGTCCTCCAAAGATGTTTTAATGCTTGTACTCGTTGCGTTTTTAGTATTAGGAAATATGATCACATTTCTCCCTGTTTGAAAGGGATTTGATGCTGGATTGTAATTTAGGTGATTTTTATGAACTGCGCGTTTGTCTTTTTATTTTTAAGCTTCTCAGGACTATTCACTTCTTGCAGTATCCTCCGTAACAAATGAGCACAACATGGAGGATATTAGCATGGAGTGGATTTGTTTTTTGAAAAATTCTGAGGTTTTTATCCCTAATGGAAGTATTTTTTTGTTGTTGTTGTTCATTTATAATGCTTCCATATGCGCTTTTCCTCTACTGAAATTGTTATGTCAATCAAATAGTAAGAGTTAGTATAACGTTCAATCAAGATAATAATACACTCCTCTTAAATCCAAAATACTACCTAACAAACCTTTATAATAACATTTATATACAAAAAGGATAATTTATGTAAAAATCGATGTTGCAATGTCATCGATTCAAATACATTTTTTGATTGGAATTTCATTTCAAGAACAACAAAGATACAATTTAATCCACATCAGATATAACAATGCTCACCGGCACTAGTTCTATTAACTGTGTATAGCTACACTAGACACATACTCGTATACTTATAATGTAAGGATACGTACTCGTATATCTATCTTGATTGGTTTTTCTAAGAAGTGTACAAAAACAAAAATTTGCGAATAAAAATAAAACTGAAAGGTAAAAATTTATCTCTCTATAGGGAGACCTCATATCTTGTGTTCGCACACAGCCTTGGTGTGTCAGTGCCAGAATACGTATACGTAATAATACATAAGTTTATTCAGACTACATTGTATATGTATTCTTCAATGGCATCTACATAGACATTATATTACTGGTATTGTATTGGCGAACAATTTGAGCCAGATGTATTGCAAATGAAATTCTGTCGTCTACAGTGAAGTGTTTAACATTTCAATTAAATGCATGTCTCAAGTCTCATAGGGTGTTGATTATATCAAATACTGCATTTAAACGGCCAAATACACTCACAAAATATACATATTGTATTACATTATGTGAGTTGATTCAATTAAAAATGTAATTTGGATTCGAATCGAAAAGTTTATTTCCGTTTAAACTTCCTTATTAAATTGATGCAGCACCAAGCAAAAAAAAAAGGATTATGTACTCTCGTATACTGCTGTATATATAAGGATGTCAATAGTTATTTTATAAAATATTTACAAAATAGCAAACTATAATAGTTTTTATTTGCAAAAGGAAACTATTGTTAACACATACCAAAAGCACAACGATAAAGTTAAATAGAACAACTCAATTTAAAGTTACGATTTCTAAAAAATGTATGTACTCGTATGTGCTTGCTGCATTCAGAAAGTGTTTGCTATACAAGAACGTATTGTACATTTTCAATTGTGTCAATAAATATTTGTATAAATAATTTAATGTTGA
The DNA here is from genome assembly GCA_963691935.1 of Nephrotoma guestfalica. Lineage (NCBI taxonomy): Eukaryota > Metazoa > Arthropoda > Insecta > Diptera > Tipulidae > Nephrotoma > Nephrotoma guestfalica. The sequence goes on along the minus strand of OY829914.1, from coordinate 263,064,917 downwards.
GCAATGGAACTTGACGTTATAAACGTGCAAGATGGTGGTTTTTTGAAGAGGAAGTAATAATAAATTTCGGTTGTTTATTGGTAGACACTTGCTTCAAAATTATTAAATTTGAAAGCTTCTAAAGGTGTGGAATAATAAATTTTTCTTCATTATGCTTGTTAAAACTGAGTTAAGAATTATCTTCGTCAACAGTTGTTTTAAACACCGTGAAGTGATCACCGTGAGATATTTTAATGTACTAAAAAATTTGACAATAAACGTTAACAGCAAAAAGAACGCAGTTTCGAAAAGTATGCTCGAACTTTAACAAAATTCATAGAGATGTCGTGTCGGTATTCATAAAATTCAAACTGCTTTAGAATAATGAACATTAGAATCCAACTACAGATGACATTTTCAAATCTCAATTCGAAATGCTGTTCGCTTTAATAATTATTATAAATTAGATTTCATTTCTTTTATTTCAGAATAAAAGCTTTTTACTTTATCAGCAAGTTAAGTATATCGAATTATCGTATTATTAAATTATTATTTAAATATAAATTTAGTCTTTTTCAGTATTTTTTGGCTGATGATGACGACCAACACGAATTATGATTTTTATGCTATGCTTTTATGTTTCGGATTAAACGTTTTGATGTAGCTAAATTCATTAAATTTTATTATGTATGCGATGGCGTAAATATGCTGGCGGCCTGCCGGAATGTATTCCTGAACAATAAACATGATTGTGGAATAAATTTGTAAAGTTAACTTGAGTAGTTTTTGACATAGACCTTATGCTCGGGCCTGACTCGAGGATAGATTTTTCGGCAATCGGAAGGTTGGAAAACAATAAATTTGCCTCAACGTTGTTGATTTTAATTAACTTGGCTACATCCAATATACGTACAAATGGCCAGGTAAGCGTGGCATATTGCTTTATCCTTGATGTAGACGACATCGTCGGGTTTAAAATTTTCGTGGTTTTGACATTTCCGTTTTCATCTTTGGTGCAGATTATGTGAGTATTCCTTTGTAAACCGCGCCATCTCGATAGTCTATTATCTGACACATCTAAAAAGCTTGATTGTGGAATGGACAGTAGCGGATGCGCAAGTATAAAATGCCCCGGTGATGATGGTAGACAGCTCCTCATTTGTCGCTCGAATTGCCTTTCGCTCGAATTACTAGGTGCGCAACTAAATTTTCGAGTGTTTTTGAATAATGAAAAATGGAAAATTTCAATAGCAATATAAAAAATGGTTTATTCAAAGTTTTGTCCTTCGCTATTTACACATTTTTGCCATGTCTCTGGCAATAAATTAATACCACGACGATAAATCGACGCGTCTTTGGACCGAAACCATTCATCCAAACAATTTACCACTTCTTCGACCACTTAACGAGATCCCATCTCAGCGTTTTGATGGTGTCTTGGACGATGGGAGTGCGATGGCATGGAACGTTGTCGTGCTGTAGTATCGCTCGTTCGTGTATCGTGTAACATTCTGGCCATTTTTCGAGTAATGCATGGTTTAGATTGATGAGTTTGCCCTGTTTCAGCAGCTCTTAGCGCACGATTCCTTTCTGGTCCCATCAAACGCAGAGTGTTGTCTTCTTTCCGAAGCGATTTGACCGTGCCGTCGATGTTGATGCTTCGTCAGGTGGAACACACGACTTTTTGCGTTTGGGATTCTTAAAAAGATCCACTTCTCATCTCCCGTAATAATTCGATGCAGGAAGCTCTTTCTTTCATGCCGTGAAAGCACAATTTACCGCAAGCGGCTCTTCGATTTCCCATCTGTCTCTCAGTCAACTCATGCGGCATCCATTTTCCCTCCCTTTGAATTTTTCCCATAGCATGTAAATGTTTGGAAATACTTTGGCGAGTCGTGTTTAATGCCTCCGCAAGTTGATCTTGAGTTTGCGTGTCATCTTCATCCATTAACACTTGCAGCTCAGTGCCTTCAAATGTTTTTGGTCTTCCGGAGCGGTTCTTGTCCTCAATGTCGAAATCGCCACTTCTGAAGCGTTTAAGCCAGACGTGCTTCAGCTGCATTTTTTTTCAAGTTGAAGCAGAAAAGCAAAGCTCCCCGCAAATGCTGTATGTTTGGCACAAAACTCGACATTTTCGTTCTTAGAAAAACTTTTTGCATTGCGATCGTTAAAAACTGTCCACGCTATGAACAAAATACAACTTGTGACATAAATGACAACTAGATGTTTCGCTAGCACCATCTAAATGTGAAACCCGGAAATTTAGTTGCGCATCTGATAAATGATGCTTCATGGATTCGACGGCGCTTTCTCAGAGCCCGCCTAACTGAGTACATGACGGCTCGCAACCTCATCTGCTTACGAAACGTGTGAATGCAGCAAAAAATGCTTCATTGGAGAGGTCTCTTTTTGGTTATTTGTTGATTGGACCAGCAAAGTCGACTCTGAGTGCCCGAGACGGCGACACACGTTCAGTAGAAAGATCACCCGTCATGGAGTGATAGTTGGGTGGTATTGGGCACCATAATGGTTGGCTCTTTAATCTGTGACATATAGAACAATTATTAGTAATTTTACGCACTAAGGGTCTGAATTTAACAATCCTGTAGAAGAGTTTTAGGAGATAGGGCAATAGGACACATGACAGCTATCGTGTCATAGAATCTTTACACTCAGGACGTGACGTGATGACAGAATTACTGGATGCCTTTGTTCATATAAGCTGTCTTATTGAGTCGATCGCCGATTCTAAGAACACCGTTGTCATCCGCAAATGAAGCTATGATGAGAGATTTCTTTTAAGAACTTGCTTTTTGTAGAGAAGAATTTGAATTTCTTTCCAGAATTCACCTGGTTGTGTCCGTTTTCAAAGATATTCCTAAACTTTATTTAGTTCTGGCACAATCAGTCTGCTGTTTGTTCGTTTTGACTCTACATGCCTGGCTCCTTTTGATTCGCTCGTTTTCGAGCGACAGTAGGACTGCTGCCTTGTTGTCAATTGATCAAATAAGCAAGGATAGGCTTGCTTGGCGGGACATTTAACTCTTTCAGGTTGCTTTTTGGTCTCTGAAAATAAATTGATTGTAGTTTGTGGCCTAATTTTTCTTGATTGTAGTAGCTAGGGCGACCCGTGCTATCAGAGTTTGTGATTGAAAAGTTCAGTAGGAAAAATTCTCTTCTATAGGCATTATTCAGCGAGATTATCTGTAGATCGAACGTGGCCCGAAATAACATTAGGATTTTTTCTAGGATTTGAGCAGTTCCACTGCCGATAAAAACTGGTGGTAAGGTAGCGACAATTTTTCAGTCCGTCCACGCAAGCATATTACATTTTTCGAGATGAAGCGATTGGATGACTATTTTGATGAGTTCGGCCAGCAGATGAGCTCCTGAAAGTTCTAGCCTAGGAATTGTTAACCTTGGATTGGGCATAGGGGTCTCATCTGAAAGTAGTCGCCGTTGAGTGATGGCATTATATTGTGCGGACAAATTGACCTTGAATCCAAAGCAGTCGTTGTTCGTATCCCAGTTCAGACGCAAGACCTTGTGCTCTGAATCCTTGAACAAATCAACTAAAGTTTCGTGTTCGTGTTCGCTAGATGTATACTAGAAACTATGGTGGATTGGAAGCTCATTTATAAAGCGATAACTCTCCAGATTTCAGAATATTGGTAATTTGATTACTGCCTTTGATACTGCAAGTCAGGAGATCATCCACGTAAAGATTGGTTATTATTGCTTCGGACGTTTCGGCAATAATTGACTTATTTTATAACGCATGTTGATGGACATCAAGAGTGGCAAGAAATAGAGCTGACACTGTCCCAAGCGAGACTGTCAGAAATTGAAAATATTTCAGAGGTTCGTGAGGATTTTCGGGGCCACAATATTCGCTGATACTTGCAGTCCTCATGATGCGATTCGAGCTTTTCGATATATTCGTATCATATCAACGGTGAATGCTATTTTGTGTGACCGGAATCGAATGATGCCAATAAGATCAGATTAAATGGTCGTTCCAGCTAGCAGCTTATTATTAAGCTGCAGCTTATTATTAAAATAAAAATGTTAGGTGGTTATATCTAGGGTTTTAGACTCAATTTGAGAGAACTTCCAAGCGGAGATGAATTAATTGCAAATGGCGATTTAACGATGAATCTTCCATCTGGAGCCCTCGTGTGCGATGCACCGAATAATATTTCCTCACAACGTTCCTTGTCAGGTGTATATTTTCTAGCTAATGGAACCTCCCCAAGCTAACAAAATTTTCGCAAGCTGTCATCCACATTAAATCCATGTGGAGACTGATGTTGTTGTTTTTGAATTTTCTCCAGAAATTATCCAATGAAGCGCGGTGTTTGAGCTGTTAGACTATTTGTCCTACCACACATTCAGGTCGAAGAAGTTGAAAGCATTGAATGGCTCCCAAAATAATATCAACATGCATCGTAAACATGGATACCGATTATGATTAGCCAACGTATCCATTTGGTCGGAAATGAGATTCTTGAATGATTTTTGGAAGAAGTTCTGGATTATGGCCACCTGGGACGGAACTCGGCCATTTCCTAATCGATTATGATGGGATTGCGTATGTTGGATGGAAATGGGATCCTTAAATGACTTGGAAGAAGTTCTGGAATATGGCCACCTGGGATGGAATTCGGTAACTTCCTAACCTATTATGATGGTATTGGTTTGTTGGATTGAAATGGGAGATTTAAATAATTTTTAGAAGATGTTCTGGAATATTGCCATCTGAGGCGAAACTCGATAATTTCTTAACCATTTATGATGGAATTGGGTATGTTGGATGAAAATAAGATTAAATGATTTTTGGAAGAAGTTCTGGAGTATGGCCACCTGCCCCCCCCCCCCCCCCCAGGAACTATAAAATTATATATGCGTTAAATTGTACATATTCACGTCATATGTCCGTACAGGTGGTACAGACACCCACTTGTTTTTTCATTTAATTGTTGTTTTTATAAGCTATGTATGTACAAATAATTATAAATCGTTTTTCTATAAGTAATATGATTTGTAGGCACTAACTGTTTGTTTTGATTTAACGGAAATTATTGATACAGTTTGAGTTGGTAATAGTATGGGCTTACAATGACTAAGAGAGTAGTACCATCCGCTTGGTAGGATTGGTGCAACTGGCCAAGTTCCCAATGGCCCAATATAAGAATATGAGAAAATCGTGCCGTTCTCCTAGAAATATGATTTGTCGGAAATATTTGTTTATATTTTGAATAGCCTATGCTCTGTCCAGCCGGGCAGTACCAACCGTATCGTGGGATTGCCGAAATCGGTTAGCTACTTTATTGCCTAATATATTTAGTAATTGCCATTCTCCTAAGCACATGATTTGGCTTAATTGAATGATACTGTTTTGATCTGGTAATAGTGGGGACTCATAAGGCCAGCAAAAATTAATAATTGTCACTATCCTAGCAATATAACTTGCTGGAAATGATTGTTTATGTTTTGAATACCCTAGGGTAAAGACTAACTCTGGCTAGTAGGGCAGTAGCAGCCAGACATCCATCCATCCAGACATACTGACGGACAAACTTTTTTTGTATTTTTGGAATTAGGAAACTTTAAAACGTCGAGAAAAGAGGTCTTAAACTAGGGCCATTTTTCACCATTTTTTTTGTTGCAATAACTTGGTCTGAGAGGCCGAACCGTCCTACCGGAATTTTGGCATTAACTGTCTTATATAATCAAAAAACTTTATTCCAGCTTAAGTTTTAGAAAATCAACGAGGTCAACCGGTGTTCATAATTTAATCTTTAAATTTATTTAAATCTTTTAAATCTGTCTCGTTTTTGTAAATGTTAAACTTTAAAAAATCATTACAAAAATTTAAAATTGAAATAGCTCTAAATTTTACAAAGACCGCGGGGGTAGAGAACCGACATTTTTCCTAAACAGTGTTTTTATTATCTGTTATTAAACTCGTCATTTCCGGTAAAATTTAGAAATGATCTGAAGAAATGTTTTGAAAAACCTGAACAAATGTTTTAATAAATTTCTTGGCTAACACCAATAGAGTCTGAGTTGATCCACTTAATCTGGCGCTGTTAAAAGTAGGAATAGCTAAAAATTTCGTAGAACTAGTTAGAATTTCGACTAGTTGCCTTTACCACATTTTTTGGTTAATAACGCTTGATAGGAACCAAATACAGTTTGTTTGTGTAAAAGTTTGTGTCGAAATGTCGCCGGATATAAAATTTGAATCGGGATACGATTTATTTATGTAAATTGAAATTCATTCAATCTAAATGTTTTCCAGTTCTCAAAAATAAAAATTCATAATAAAAATACTTGCACTTTCGCAGCAAAATCATCGTAAAAATGAGGTATTTCACGCACACACCCACCGCAAGCTCCACGTCAAGCTATACGGTGGGTCAGCGCTGAATTTTGCACTCCAATAGGGGGTCTTGGTTGTGTTCATTAAAATCACCGATCGCAATCGATGACGAATCGATGACGATTTCCAATTCTATTTGCACCCAGCCTCTGGTGAGTTCGAACAGAGTACAGTATCCGATGCATAATCCTTACGAATTATTTCTTTAACCTTGCTAGAGCGACGAACAAAATCATCGATCTCCGAGAGGATATCATCTAAGGGACTCGACTTCTTCGACTGTGCGAGAATTCTGAACGGCTAAAACGGCAGCAATCTGCTCTAGACGTGTCAATGGCGCCTTTACGAAACCACGTTTTCGTTTTAATTCGGCGGAATTTGTCATCCAAAAGCTAAATTTTAATGCTTAGTTGTATTGATCAAACACTTTGGACGCGTTTATAGATTACAAAAAAACCGACTAACATACACAATAATTATCTACATTTTCTTCTTGTCGACACCCTTGTTGATTCATTATGCTGCTCGTAGTACTAAAGCCTCTCAAGATATTTTAAATCATTTTGGTTAGGCCTTTTAATGTATGAAACGAAACTTTGTAAAATATCTAGGATTAACCTCCTACTATCGGTTGAACTAAAACATTAGCAAAACACTTTGGAGTTTGGTAAACCGTTTGGCGACTTACGTAGTAACTTATATACACTTAAACTGTTTCCCGCAGAGCAGGACAGTTTGGGAAACAGTATACGATTTTGACCATCGCCTTATAAATTAAAAAACTATTTATTCACATTAGCCACAATTTTCTTTTAACCAATTTATGTGAATTTCAATTTCCTATAATTTAAAATATAATATCGAATACTCTTTCGGTAGTTAGGGTTACCATATTTTACATTTCCATATTTCTTTTGTTTTAATTTCCTTACATTTTTACTAATAACTACAGATACGACGTTCAATTTCTTTTTTGTATTCCGATACAAAGTATGCAAATGAACTTCGTCTTATACAAAAAATCGATTTTCCATTTATTTTCCACCTCATGCCCAACTTCAAAACAAACAAATTTACACATCTCGGTTGCCTAAATAACCCACCCCCAGTCTTCCAAAAAAAAACAAAACTTTTGGACATGAAATATGGTCACACATTTAAAATACTCTAAAACACTCCATTAGGAATTTTCCTTTTATTTTCATGAGGTAAGTGTGTAAATATATTTTCACCTTTAGTTTATATACATAGATGAAAATATGATTATCTTAGGTTGTGCACGAGATGATAACCAAAATGAAAAAGGCAACAACAAATTGAAAATAGTATCGTACACACAAAAAAACTGTGTGTATCCTTCGTTATATCCTTCAAGAGCAGAAATTGGTATATCCTCGTACCTAAACATGTATATGCGAGTACATATGAAAATTGATGTTGAGCTCTTTCGAGTTCAACATACAGAACAAAAAATTTTTCCTCTCGTTAAGCCATCATGTAGGCGTATAAATCGTGTACCACCGTACTTGATAGATCTCTGTAGTTTATGCGGTTCATTACACAGCCTCTTCGAGGTTTTTATATTGTTTACGTATTGCAACGGATCCATTTGAAATATGGTTGATATTTATCATATTCAGGCAGCACGGTAAAATATGATTCTCATACATCTAATCTAATTCCGTTCCCGTAGAATACGTCTTACACATTATTGTCGTGCGCCTAAGTAGTAAGAATATGTTATTTGTGGTATTTCGTTCATACGTGTATGTCAAATGAAAATGGAAAAGCAAACAAAAGAATATGTGACAAGGAAAACTGTCTGTCATATTATGTATATACAGCTACTCGTAAAACTGTTTCCCGGTTTTGCTTTAATCATGTGCCGTGTATCGTTGTTGGTCATTTAATAGAATTTACTTGTCATACCATGACGCATATTTCTTTTCTCGCAAGAGATGCGGTTGGGACCGGTTAAACCATTTATAACAAAATCATATAGGTTATAGTATATTCATTACTCATATTTTGTGCTTCTTGGATATTGACTACATGTCTAGGCACGGTAACCATAGGTAAAATGGGTGAAACTTTTATATTTACCAAACAAAACCGTGCCCTGCTCACCATAAACGGAAAGTACAGATTAATTTCGGGTCAATTAAATTTCAAAATATTTTTGTTGTCTGGTGTTACCGGAAAAATCAATTTCTGTTGTTTTTTATGTTGTCAGTCAACTTGAAAAAAAGGTAGATTTTCTTGGCGACGAAAATAAAGGATTTTTATTGCTTATGATGAATCAGAAAATATAAATCGAACCAATGTGTAAAACCGAATGGTAAAAAGAAAACAAGGTGTGCTCTAATTTTGTTGCAGGAATAACGAGTATAAGACACACGACCGAAAAGGACCACTGGGCGCAAAAAAGACAAAAGGTCGACAAATTATGAACGATAAGGACTAGCGTCTGATAATGTTTAACGATAACAGACACAAGAAAACATGAATAAAACCAAATACAAATTAAACTTCCATTTGATCTGTCAACCGGAGCAGACTAGAGTTTCTTTAAAGAGTATGGACTAATGTTAGTATTAAAGAATTCGAAACTTTCGTTAATGCGCGTATCATTACATCAGTAATCGGTTCGTTCTTTTCAAAGACAGGTACTGTTCTCATGACAATCTGAGTTTATACATTTAGATCAACGGAAAAAATTCTTCACCACCAAATAGGAAAACTTCTACTTCCTAAGTGGCCGACAGTGTTACTTTAAAACTGATAAGGTACTGACATAAATTATAAATAACATTTCACAGTAGCGAAGTAAAAAAAACTCAATTATTAGTACACGATGACTCAGGGTTAACTGATCATTTGCGAACACATCGAAATCGAATATCGAATGATAAATTTTATCGAATAAAAAATAATCGAAAAAAAATTCGATAAACTATAACAAAGTTTTTACTTTCTTTACGTAGTAAAAATGTAAAGTAATCAAGAAAATTTTCGACCTGGAGATTTCTGCAGCTTTACCTTTCGCTATATCGCCGAAGTAAGAAAAAATGTTTTTTAAAAGATCTTTCTGAAATTTAAGAAGGGATAATATTTTGCGATTATACAAGAAGTTGCATCAAAAGTCCGGTATGTTTAATTTCTCTCTTTATAAATCAATGTTATAGCACAAATTCAAGAATTCCAATTCAAAGACGCAACCCGAGCTGACATGGATCTTATCAAGTGCAGATAGTATTCATTTAAATTGCTGAACAGATGAATCAGTGATATTTCAGTAATTATAAAAGGCGGTGCGCGGTACCCAGTTTAGAAATGGCTTAATCAAAATGTTTTGAAATTTTATTTATTTTTTCACGTAGAACGACAACTGGTAATGCAATCTGCACCGTAACTAAAATAATTATTACAATTTTTCAAAATACCAAAATTCATTTGCATACCACAAAATGCATTGAGAGATGAAAATGGAAAGATTGCAGCAAGGAGAAATCACGTAATATATTAAGTGTACAGATATAAATAGAGCAAGTATATTCATTACAGGAAATTCTAATGCCGAATCGATTTGTTTTATCACATGGTTCAATAATTGATTTGATTAGTTTGTGTTTTACAGGTATGCCTCGTATTATTCATCATTTCAATGATATTTCTTCACCTTGTGGAACCAGTCTATATAATTTTCATTTAATGCAGGTCCTTTTGCCAATCAGATCTAATTACACAATTTGGCAGCCACAAAATCTATTCGACTACGGATAAATTACTCCTGCTATTTTTGTGGTTTCGAAAATATTCGGAAATGTAGTACATAGGTTGTTGGGTTGTAAAATCAAAATTTCACCTACATTAAGGTGCTGCAGATTTCACATAAATACTTCATATACAATGTACAATTCGTAACGGAACGAAATCAACAAATATTGTTATGCTCTAGTAGCATTATTATGTATGTACAATATGGATTGATACAAATTTGTATCATAAATTTTTTTTCAATCAAAACCATAATATTATACAATATACATAAATTCTGTTTTATGATTTCGTAAAAATTTTGTTGCTGTTGAATAATGGTACTTTTGAATCCTTACATATAATATTCCAATTCACATAGAATAACAATTGTTCATGCAATTGTTCGTGCCTAAAATTCATGCATATAGCAAGAATTGGAAATTTATGAATTCTGAGAACTCATTATATGATTCGATACATTTTGAGAATACTCGTCTATGACCTTATTTGAATAAATTTTATAAGGTTTTGATTTTGAGCATAATTAGGTCATTATGCTTGTATGAAATTTATGTGCTTCAATATATATACTTGCACGTACGCAACAGCGCGTGTGGATGACTTTGCGTTTACGTTGTTTAACATCCACACCCAAAAGCGTTTACGCGTCATCTACTTGTTTTTACATACTCGCGTCGACAAATCGTCGAAAATGTCGCCTACTCGTCAATAACGTCGACTACTCGTCGGCAACGTCAACTATTCGTAGACAACGTAGATAACTACTTGCAAATTTAATTCACGTTTTTACTAGTGATCGATAGTTGTCACTGTATCCATAAAATATTTTTGAACAATTAATAAACGTCAAATTAAATTTGCAAATTTTTTGCGCATTTTGTTTCCCGCGATTTATTAAAACTGGTATATTGTTACGAATTTCGGGCTTTGACTACTTATTTTAATTTCACTGTTTACATTTTTTACTTTATCCACTTGATCACTGGTTAAATAACAACTGACTTATGCTGCGATTTTGTCCCCTTTTTATACCCAGAAATGCGATTCCCGATCTTTCCATATTGCGCTGTTGCAGTTAAATTGTCCATGTATTTGTGTATTTATTACGAAATCTGTAATCGTGTTGTAATTGTTCACACCTTCTCTCTCATCATTCATTTCCCCTTTTTATATTCCATTTTCTACTTCCGTCGGTCACACCCATGTATCATTTGACCCATCGGTCAGCGTTAATATCTGTCGTTTGATGCCAAATAAATATCTGCCATAAAAATTACACTGCCCCGAAGAGGTTCGAACCAAAGATGTTCACCTCACCATCCTGCAACCGTAACCACTCGGCTAAGGACCACTCTGATGTGACCCGTGTGCATGTTAGGCATAATCGTCACATCACCCCCACCTTAATTCTGTTCATCCCGAACAGATTCATGAATGCTCCCGGCGTTGTAACGTGTTAACCTATCGATGTGAGCCACCTTCATTTTCGTCCTGGGGCTTTGTTGAATTCGGTATACAACAACGTTGATCTGCTTTATTACTTTGTTAGGTTCTTCCCAATTTTGTTGTAGCTTCGGCGATTTCCATTTTCTTCGTTTGGGATTGTAGAGCCAAACCAAATCTTCTTCCTTAAATCCTATGCTGTTTGACCGCCGGTCATATCTCGTCTTCATGCGGTCGCTAGCCTTCACTATGTTGTCCCTTACTGCAGCGTGTACGTTGACCATCCTTTGCCTTGACTCTGTCGTGTAGTTTTGCTTAGTAACTGGCTCCGTCTCATGTAATCCCAATTTAACGATTCCAAACCCGACCATGGCTGGTGAGTATCCCGTAGTATCATGGATTGCGCTACGATATGCCATCATGAACAATGGAATGCACTGGTTCCAATTATCCTGGTTAACTTTGATTTCCTTGCTCTTCCAGTGTTCTGTTGAATCAATCAACCACGCCATCATCATATTCGACACAACTCCTGAAACACGAATTATTCGAAGTTTCGGCCTTGGTCGGAGTGTATCTCTAACGGTACTCCAAATCTGCATACCCTTGATTCATTATCGGATATGCTTCGACCCATTTACTGAAATAGTCTATGCAAACAAGCATGTACCGATTACCATCCTTTGTCAGAGGAAATGGGCCAGCAATATCCATCGCGAACCGCTTGAACGGTGCCCCGACATTATATTCCTGCATCCTCTCTCTTGTTCTTGTTTGTAGTCCCTTGCTGGCTGCCCACACCTCACACTTCATACACCAATCTGCCACATCTTTTCTGCAATTGACCCAATAGAACCGGAGCTGTATCCTGTCTAACGTTTTGTTGACGCCTAAATGTGATCCTGATCTGCTGTTATGAATCTCTATCAAGATTTCTCCTATTCGGCTTTCTGGTAGTACGATTTGGGGTTTGCTGTCTTTGCCGTCGATCGATTCCCAAAGTCTTACCCATTCTCGATCTTCAACGACTTCCACTGGGCCCAATTACTTTTCACGGTTGCACTGAAGGTCGCGATCTCATGCCACTGCGGTCTGGTACCTTCCTCAATCCATTTGATAATTGGGCCAATGGAATGATCGTGTCGCTGGTCTTCCGCTAATTGTTCCCTAGTCCAGTGATCTTCTGTATCTACTCTGATCCTCGAAACTTGCGCAATGAAATTTCTTTGTTCCTGTCTGGAACGGTGCGTACACTGAAGACTACAGAGTCTCCTGGACATTCCATCTGCGTTGTTATGTAAGAATCCTCGCCTGTGCTCGGTTTTGAATGTGTAGGTCTGTAGCCTTTCGATTCATCTCGCAACTTGTCCCTCTGGCTCTTTTAACTGCATTAGCCATTTCAGAGCTGCATGGTGCGTTCGTAAAAGAAATTCTTGTCCATACAGGTATTTATAGAAATGTTTGACGCTATCGACCACCGCCAGCAATTCTCTCCGGGTTACGCAATAGTTTTTTCAGGTTTGGATAGTGCGCGACAGTAGTATGCTAGAACCCGTTCTGTACCTCCCTGGTTTTGCGACAGCACTGCTCATATTCCCGTATTATTGGCATCGGTATCCAAGATGAAAAAATCTCCTGCACGTGGATACGCCAAAATTGGAGAACTTCTTCTTTATCTGAACGAACGTGTCTTCATGCTCCATTGCCCAGTTAAATGGCTGAGTTTTCTCCAATGCAGGCTTCTGGCGACATCCGCGAAGTTCGGAACAAATCGTCTATAATAGGAACATAGCCCTAGAAAACTCCTCAGCTCGTGTATGTTTATAGGAGTGCCCCACTCTTCTACAGCTGCTAGTTTTATTGGATCAGTTCGCACTCCTTGCCTTGATACAATGTGGCCCAGGTAATTGACGTCATTTTTGAAGAGATTACATTTGGATGCGTTCAGCTTCAATCCGGCTGCTTTGATGGTTTGTAGGACTTGTTGTAGATTTTTCAGGTGCTCGTTAAATGTTCGCCCTAATGCGATGATGTCATCAAGGTATACTAAACATGTTCTCCAATTGAGACCCAGTAGAACGTGCTCCATCAATCCCTCAAATGTGGCAGGAGCATTGGCTGAAGATATTTGCTCCTGATAACGTGTCAACGGTATCGTCAATGGGTCGTGGCAATGGGTCGCTGTCATTTTTAGTTACATCATTCAGCTTACGGTAGTCGACACAGAACCGCATCGAAACGTCTTTCTTTTGCACGAGAACCACCGGCGAACTCCAAAGGCTACTAGACTTCTCTATTACTCCATCACGTTCCATTTCCTCGATCAGTAGTTCGGCTTTCTGTTGTTTGGCTAGCGGTAATCTCCTTAGCGTTTGTCGTATGGCGCGTTTCCAGTGTCGATCCGATATTGCACCATATCAGTTCTTCCCATATCATCATCGTTCAAGGCTAACACGTCGACCAATCCTTCTAACACTCTTACTGCCGCTTTTGCCTCCGTCCTGCGAGATGATCACATACTAAGTGAATGATCCGCTTCCTCGCTGGGGGTATTGCCTTGTTATGTTGTTCTCCCGTTGCACAACTTGTGATGGGATTGACAGCTTCAGCTTTGCCAATCACTACCTCTTCCTTGATCACGCTTACTGTTAAGTTCACATTCATAACTCTCACTGGTATCATTGGCATGAGTTTCACCAGGGTTCCTCCGCAAAATACTCCTTCTTTGTCTGTATTGGCTGATTCCATTACCCCTACCTTGCTTCCCCCAAGGTCACCGTTGATTCGGGTATAGATCACTTTCTCGGACATCGGTGGTATCTCTATTCTTTCATCTGTAATGACTCGTAACTCGCCGTGATTATTGTTGTCTACTTGCAAGGGTACCTCCACATTGCGTCATCTCAACACTTGGTTCTTTAGATCCAGTAATATCTCGTGCTCGGTCATAAAATCTAGGCCTAAGATGCATTGGTCCATTATGCCGGCAACAATGAATCTATGCTTAAATCGTATTCCTCCGATTGTGACTAATAGTGAACACTCTTCTTTCACTGCTGCCGCATCTCCGGTTGCTGTTCTTAGGTTATAACGAACCACTTTTTCCACATGCTCTGGTGACACCATGTCGGGACGTAGCACGGATCTTGAAGCTCCGGTGTCCAATGTGGACGTACATGATTGTTTCTCTAACGCGCCGTTGATAACTAAGCTCTTACACTCCTTCCCAAGTTGGACAATTAAGACGGTGACCTTGGGGCACTCTCCCCCTCTCACCAGCTTTCGCCCCGAAAAGCTGGTGGCACTTAGTTTGTCTGGTCCTCGCCCATAAGGCGACTTAAACCAGTTGCCTCACTCTCCTCCTGCTGTAAATCGATCTGTTTCAGTTTCTCTCGACTGCCTAGCTGTCTTGTGGTCCCGACTGCTGATTGTTTACAATCTCTGATGTATAGTCCAGGTTGTTGACATCTAAAACACCGTGGGCGAGTACTGCGACGTCTGCTATTCTGGAAGTTTTGTGCTGGTCTTCTCATCTTTGGATCTATCATGGCCTCTATTTGTGCTATATCCTCGACATCTAATTTTCGCAGTTTAACGGAATCGGAAGTAAGGCTGGCTCTAGCTGCCTCGTATTCTAGAGCTGATCCCAATATTTCGTTCGTTCCTTTTCCCTTTGATGTCGTCTGCAAGTGCAGTTTGAGCCGGTCGTCTCTTTCAGCGTTAATGAAAGCATCTATTGTTAACTCATTCCGGACATCACTCGGCACTTTACAATATGCTTTGTAGATGTTCACCTCGTTGTTACCGACGGTTATATAGCTGTACATATTTTGCAGAACTCTTGGACATGGGACTGTTCGTACCTCAGCTCCAACTCCTTAATTCTCTCATTGTTTAACTGTTCTGCAGGTACGTCCTGTAGCATATCTGCTGCTTTCGCCTCGTAGAGCCAAGATTAATGCATTAAGTTGTTCTTCTGCTTCTCATCCGTTATGTTTTACTGCGGCTTGAAATTGTAGCTTGAAGTTTTCTATTAGAGTTTCACCATCGAATAATGGAGGTTTCAACAATCCTTTATGGCCTCCATTATGCGGTTTGTTTGATGTACTCGTGCTATTTGGTTGGGAGGTATTGTTGTTGTTTGTCGGACCTCTTTCCTGGCGGGCTTCGATCTGTTTGACCCAGCACTCCAATTGTTGCATTTGTCTTTTAACGTCTGAATTCAACTGCTCTTGTTGTGACTCCAATTTCACCAGCTTCTTATCGTGTTGCTGAAGCCGATTATTCAAATTCGCATTTTGTTGTTGAACTTGTAGTGTCAACTTATTAAGCTGGTCGAGCTTTGCGTTTTGTTGTTGACCTTGTAATGCCACCTGATCAAATTTTGCGTTTCGTTATTGGCCTTGTAACAGTAAGGCGTTGAGGATAGCTCCATTATTTGCTGGACCCCTGGCTTTGTCGTAGACGTCAGTACAGCATTATCTTGCTCTTCGTTCCCTGCTGTTGGTGGGTCCGCTTTAGTTTTGGCAGTTTCATCATCCTTTTCTTTAATTGGGGTTACTGGTGATGATGGTCGTGACACTGTGATCTGTACTGCAGGTGATGTTGGTCGCGATTCAATGGCTTTCGTGTCTCCGTTGCTACCACCGTCCGGGTCCTCTTTAAAAGCATTTTGAAGCCTCGTATTCAGCTCAGGCTTATTGCCAACCATTTGGCAATCCTCGCTCCTCCAATTCTTCTCGAAGTTGTTGAGATGTGTATCCGTTCATTCAACATTGTATATCGCAAAATCCCACTTCTGACACCAATTTGTAACGAATTTTGGGCTTCACAAGGATTCGTAGCGGATTTTGCAATAATAATACTGATTCTTTTTATTAACACGGGTACAATTTATTTCTCAATAAATTACTTCGCAGTTCAACGCTTTGACTACTTATTTTAATTTCACTGGTTACGTTTTTACTGTATCCACTTGATCACTGGTTAAATAACAACTGACTTATGCTGCATATCGATCTTTCCATATTGCGCTGTTGCAGCTAAATTGTCCATGCCTTTGTGTATTTATTCGAGGCGAATCTGTAATCGTTGTTGTAATTGTACACATCTTCCCTCTCATCATGCATTTCCCCTTTTTATATTCCATTTTCTACTTTCATGCTCTACTTCCATCGGTCACGCCGAGTGTAATGATCGTCAGTCTGCAATTGTAACTCATCGCGTTAATATCTGTCGTTTGATACCAAATAAATATCTGCCATAAAACTTACACTGCCTCAATGAGGTTCGAACCATAGATCTTCACCTCATCATCCTGCAACCTTAACCACTCGTTAGGTCAGAATTAGAGTTTTTAAGCGTTAATCTTGGACAAATATGTGTGCATGATCGACTAATATAAAATGAACGTCCGTTATGAAATTTTAAAGCTTCTGATATTCCTCACTACGCGGCAAACGAAAAGTCAATATACGTTTTTTGATGTTCGATGACTTCATTTAATTTTGCCGTCGACTACCAACTTCGAAAGATAATAATTATTTGTTTACACATAAACAAATAAATCGAACCGACATTGGCTAAATCTGTCAACCGTATTGGGAAATATTTCATAATTGTTAGCACCAGAGCTTTGGGAACGTTCTGGCAATGTAACACGACTTATATCATCTGATTACGATCGTTGACGGAAATGAATACAACTATGATCCCCTGTCGGAGTGCACTATTCAACTCGTGGGCCAACCCATCTTCCACGCCAGTATTATTGGCTGGCGTGGAGCTATGCAATGTGCAAATGGTTCTACGTAAATCGAACCTATAGGCGTACGTCTTCAATTAGGCAGACAATGTGTAAGATAGAACGTGAAAAGCGGCCCCATAATAGATTGCAAAGATAAAAAAACGTCTTATTCGTCTAATCACAAAATTCCTAAAATAAGGACCTGCCAATATTTTGTTGCTACAAAAATTAAATCCAATACTCGCCATTTTCCAGAAAATGATTGCATCTCAATCATGAAATGTTTTACTTGTTACAAAGTTTGATTTAGTATTACCAAGCAACATTATTGTTTTTTGATCGATTTATTTTAGATACGTTCGTAATTATTTAGCTTTGTTTTTTTCCCCGCTTTACTGCTGAAAGCATTTGATGATTGGATGCATGTGGCGGCGGCCTCCAATCGCCAATAGATTTATCAACATATCTGGAAATCTCGTCTGAGGTCTGCGTGTTAAATATTGTCCTGTTTACTTGTGGTTCGATAATCAGTGCGCAATTTAATGAAATTTTCGAACAGTCGAACATTTGAAACCCCGGTTCATTTAAAAAAGTTCATTATAATTTACACATAATAATTTGCAGACGCGACACCTAACACTAATCTTTATTTTCACCGCTGAATTATTCGATAAAACTATTCGAAACAACTCAATGCTATAAACATGTCAGAATCAAATATTTTAAGAAATCAATACATAATTTGATGCTGCTTGTCCAATCCAGCAGTCAAGGTGTTTAAACTTCGAGTAACAGAAACCACAAATATAAAACATTGATTGGACGAAACCAAAAACTCAGAATTAAATCTCTCGAATTAACATCGCCAACCTGTTCAAATACAAAATTAACTAAGTTCAATATAATTATTTTCTAATTTCATCTAGACATAATTTTCAATTACATATTGTTACGAATTTAGTTATAGAATTTGACAGTTACTGATGTTATTCTGGTTCCGGAATATCCGCAAAAATACCGGAAATAACTTCTAAATAATTTCCAAATATTTACGGACCTTCTTACGTCACTACTGACTACGTCACTACACGGATAATTGTCGAAATATTCTGACAATAATTTTTCCACTCTAATTTTACCAACACTAAATCACAACAACAAACAACTTCCACGACCATTTACGACTTTTAATTACATCACTATTTTCACTTTACACCACTTATTACAATATTTTCCCGCTACGGGCTTTCGCTTTTCGTCTATCGCGTACTGAATCTCCCAAACAACTCATGAATATTCTACCTTCGCCTTGACTTGTTCTAGACGCTCCTATTCCAGGCTACTGTAATAAGCTATACAACAAAACAGTTATAAAATTACATTTAGTGCTACTACTAAACACCAGGTGTCACCAATCGCATTAAAAATGTTAGTAAAGTTCTAAACCTTAAATAAGCAAATTTATTGAATAAATGTCCCGCCAATGATGTTTTAAATGCCAATCAAACCAATCTTCGTTTTTATGTTCCACACCTCTCCCTTTCATCCATGGGCCGTTGCTGTATAGCTTTCCGATGAATTGTCCGTCGCCAGTCGCCGGTTCCAATGACCTTTGCTTCTCTAACAGTCACAATTGGTGGACCAACTGCAATCTCCTTGTGCCTTAGGCCGTATCTCGTCCTAATACATTTCAATGTTCTATGAATCTCTGATAGGAAACTGCCACAATTGCTCTTCGGCTTCATCGCGACTCCTGTAACGAGTTTCTCATTTTTCTTAAGTCATACTTAGCGACATTATCTATGCGTTGCAGTCCGTATTTGATTTTCTCCGTCATTTTAATATCTACAGGATCAGCATTATCATTTTCATCAAGTTCGCCACACAACTCTGGTTTACTGTCGTTCTTCGTTATATAAACAACCCTCGCACCAAAGTCATTGAAGCGTCCCACCAGTGATCCGACATCAACCCCATTTAGAGACACCAACTCAACTCGTTCTTATTGACTATTGGACGTGAATTCCGCATCGGGTTGAGCAAACCGGTTGCTCGACTTTTTGTTTCGCATCGCCTACATCATCATTATGTTTGCTAAACATTACGTCATCCATTTGATCCAGGTTTTTCTTAATTCTTTCTCTACCTATTTTGATTTCTTTAAAATCTTGTTTAAAAACTTCCACTATTTGTTGACTTTCTTTAATTGGTTGATCAATTCATTTGGGGCATACAATCCCGTGGAGCAACCAACACTTACGTAACTTCAATTTTTCCAGATAGTCCGAGAATTATTTCAACAAATTCACGTCAATTATTCTAGACTTAAATCTTTTGATACGCACAATCCCGTTGCTGTCACAAATTGTTACGAATTTACCCTGTCAAATTAAGTTCGTATCACTGGATTTTGAATATATCGTTATTGAATTTGACAGTTAAAACCTGGTTCTCGTAATTCATACACTTCCGAAATATTCGCGAGAATACCGGAAATAATCTCTGTATAATTTCTAAATAATTACCTAATATTTACGACACTACTGGAATATTCCCGAAATATTCCGGCAATAATTTTCTCACTTTTAATCTCACAAAAAATGTTAGTTCTAAACCTTAAACAAGCAATTTTTTTGAAAACACGTCTCGCAAGGTCGAATTAATTGGCCATCAATCGAATAGATGAGATCGTAACAGTAGTTTGCTACTACTGCGACATCTTAAGTTCAGAAACTATGTTGGAACGCAGATTCTTTTTCATATGGTGAAGATATTTTTTTTGTAGTTTTTTAATAAAAGAAAGTATTAATAGTCCAGTGGATTTAATGCTCTTTGAAATTCAATTAATAGGGGGTATCATCATTCATGTACACACTACCTATTCACACAATTACAATATACCACGATTACACACAAGTTCCATGTCGACCTGTACACTGGAGGGTTGCAGTTGTGTTTATTAACCTCACCGATCGTAATCGTTGACGACAATTCGCTTTGCATCCAGCCTCTGGTGGAATTCGAACCCAGTACCTCCCGATCCAAGTGCCGAAGCTCTAATCACTGCACCATTTGTCCGGTAAACAACGAAAATTTACTTTGTCATGGTCGATAGAAATCAGCCATCCCGATAAATGAGTCTATTTGATAAAAGATGGCGCGCATAGCATATAATCTATTAAATTATTTAACATTTTTAGATAGATGTCTTTAGTTTAGAGGTTTCAAATTTATTTTTGATTTATAAAGTGCTTGCAAAGTTAGAATTACATTTAGGTAATTTTCTCGGATTGTATTTTAATAGGGCGGTTAGCGTAAAATATTTAATAGGAAAAATTGAGTTTTTAGTATCATTTACTAGGTTGTTCACGTTGTCTACATCGTCGACGTCAGGAACGCAAACAATCATTATGTAATCTACGTACTAGATTATATGTCGTCAACCGCGTAGGTTACATTGCGTAATCTACCGCGCCCATCCGTGCCCTAAAGCTTAGTCATTCATACAATAATCACAGTCACAAGTCACTTGATGTTGTATCATAATGTGTCTTATAGCGTCAGGTGTCTGATTTTGTATTAATTTGATGTCTTGTCATTTTCTTTAGATAATCGTCCGGTAGTCCTGTATTTTTAGTATCAATTGTTTTATCGTAAAATATTTGTAGAAAACATAATATTTAGTTTCGATGAAAATGATTTTACTGAAAATCGGCATTTCCATTTAACTATCGCAGCTGAAGTGAAATTAAATTTTACATATAAAAATGAAATAAGTGAAAACGAAAATGAAAATTTCACCGCTGAGTTTTATTTTGCGTTACACTGTTTGAACATAGATGCCTATGTTTAACTCTACACATTTTTATCTGCAGGTACGACAAAAGTAAGCTAAATTTTGACATTTCGTCAATTATTTTTGTTTGTTGGTCACATAAATAATATTTTGACATGAAGTTATAAAAAGTAACAATTCAACATGAAGCTAGTTGCGTTAATTTTACGAAAATCGACAAACTAAGTTTTCATGGAATAATTTATCTGCTTAATTTTGGAGACCTGCAAAAATTTCATTTCTCGTCAGCTGCGTTACTTGTAAAAAGTTGTGCAAAAAACGAAAATTCTCTGCCAAATAAAATCGGAATTTCCTCTTAAATATTTGGAAAATGAAATGTAGCAATCATAACCGCTAGTACTTTTAGATAGACCAACGGTAAAATTGAGGCAAACATGTAAATGATTTTCAAATTATCTTTATCCAAATAATCCATTTTCTTTATTACTAAATCGTTTTAATTTTTAAAGAAGATAAATGTATTTAGAGAACATTTTAAATGTAAGATAAAAAATTGTATGGTATATGTCTTAAAGGCCAAATCGTTTTTCTCTACGCCTGAATAATCTTTATGTAAATTGAAGATGAAAGCTGAATGTTGAATCAAAATGTTTAAAAATACTATGATTAATTGCCTGGATGATTATTGGTTGAAAGGATTTTCAGTTGCGGAAATAATTTTTTTGTGCAAGTTCATCATGCTTCATGATGCCGTAATATCTTTAAATTTTCAGTCTGGATGGAAATTTAACAATAACGTAGGAATAACTAAGAAAACATTTTTGCTTTGTAAAACCAAATCTCACTGCATCAAAGAAATTTATAAAGCGCCTGAACCGGAAAATGTAATTCTGAATTTGTTAAACATTAAAATGTAAGCTTTAAACCTTTGAAAACAGACGAAATTTGTCTGAAATGAAATGTGTTTTTGTTATTCCGTCGGTGCAATAAATTCAACTGTCAAATTCCAATCCAATATTTACCAATTTAAATTTAAAAATTTCTTATATTTGTTTAAAATCTGAATTTTTGTGAATAACTTCGAAATTTTAACACAATGGGTGGTGGTTTTTTGTGGAAAATATTCACAAAGCTCTCGTTGTGTTATCGTGGTCCCTTTCAACACAATGACGAATAAATTTAGCAATCGCTTTCATTATTTCTTTTTGTACGATTCAATGTTCTTTTCTCGCAATTTAATTTTTCTTTACTTTAATTTACAATACACTGATCAAAAATTTCAACGGACCGATCTCATTATTCTTACTAAAAATTTGTAATTTTACTTTCTGTTGCGTAGTAAATAAAGTATAGTAATCATGAAAAATGTCGACCTCGAAATTTTTGCAAATTTACTATTCGCTTCTACCATATCGCCGAAGAAAAAATATTGGCTTTTCGAGTGAGGGCGTATGGACTTGGTTACGTGCCCACTAAATGTTATAGCTTCTTTACAGCCAAAACGAATTGACTGATCGCGATGAAACTCCATACTTAAGCTTTTTCCCCAATTTTTGAGATTTCAGTGAGTTTTGACTGAAATCGGTCTACTAGAAGTGGCAGCTTCCATAGGAGCTTTTTCGTTTTGTGCAAATATTTTGAATAAATTAAATTTGCAACAATATTGGTCCATTTAATTTTTCTAAAATTTAAGCGGAAGCAACCTTTTTACCGATCAAATGGCATAGAGGTTAAAGCTTTGGCGTTTGGATCGGGAGGTACCGGGTTTGAATCCCCATAGGGGCAGGATGCAAAGGGAATTTTCATCAACAAATTTCGATTTGTGATGAAAAGGAACACATCTATGACCCCCTGTCGGAGTGCAAAACTCATGGGTCGACCCAGCTTCCATGCCAGTATAGACTGGCATGGAGCTATGCAATGTGCAGATGGTAATAAAATCGGACCTATATCCGTACGTCCTCGAATTGGCCAATACAGGCTTACAAAAGTAAAGACGTAAATAAGCAAACCGTGAAAGATTTGGGAGAGCCTTGGATCCAGAACAGATAGTAGGGATAAAAAAACAACGTTTTTTAAGTTTTTAGAGAAATGCACTCCATATTTTATGATTGTATGGGTTTTTAATTCTAATGTGGAACTTTTACTTACTGAGGCAGCAGACTGCTTATGTAGTTGGCCCCACACGACTACATGCGAACAGCATGTCTATATAAAAAAATGTGTGAAATGAATATGTAGATGAAAGTTCTAATATTGAAGACGTAAATGCCATTCCGCAGGCTCTTTCGATGTTACGCGAGAATCCAGATAAATTTAAGGGCTCGTCCGATATTCCAACGTCACTGTTCGGCCGAATAAGAAAATATCCAGAAATATAGGTAGATAGCAATCAGAAAGCTACTGTTTTCATTCCGGTAGGAGGCACTGCTTTACTTAAACATAGACCATCATTAATCACAGCCGCTTGTCACATCTTCTGTAATCTGAATCCTGATTACCTCACCAATAACTGTGCATGCTACTTACATAAAAGAGGAAAATATTTCCATCCTTCTTGTGTCAAACACAGGACTCTCCCTCGTAAGGTCACATTGAAGGTCCTTACAACTATATGATTCATAAACGATTATTATTCGAAATTACTGTTTTGTATATATACCGCCAGGTGGTGTTGAAACATTCCACTAAGAATTTTGAACGATACTACCACATTCAGGCCACATAAAGTGCCGATGTTAAAATTCTTATCAATTAATTTTCTTAAAAGAAGAGATTAAAGAAATTGTTCCTAATTATTTGTAAATCAATGTTTCAATTAAAAATTATTATTAGCGGATTTTAAAATTTATCTGGTAGAATAATTATTTTCTACAAACTCATAATTCAAATACAAAATGTCGTATCAAATTTCCTGTTCTGATTATAAAGTTCTATTTGGGGTGGGTGGATGAGCATCTGGGAAGTTGTGCTAATGAACTTTTTTCTTCAAACTCAAAATTGAAATACATAAATTCGGAAAAAATTTCTAAACATTTGTATAAAGTAATTGTGAAAGGCTCATGTTTTCGTTGTTGCAAGTAACCTGTTAAAGTTTCTAGAGCGTAGATTAGATCACTGCAATCAGTTTTGGATTGATGATTAACCACAATAACGTATTTACTTTCAAGTTTATAAACTTTTGTAACTGCATTGGCAGATTTAATGTAGAAGTTTTGAAGTTTTGTCGGACGGACATCCGTTCCGCGACAGGTGCTTTTTAAGATTACAATTTTCCAATTTTTCATCTAAGGCAACACAAATTAAAATAGATGGAGTTACTAAGTGTTTACCATTTATCCAGGTTGAAATTTGAGGAACGGCAAGCAAAATTTTTTAAGAAGGAATATTTTTAACAAACTCATATCCATTAATATAATCTCCATGGTGGTTATTTTTTACGCCTCTTGTTAACATAAATTTAGATTTAAATGATGAGATGCAATGTTTAGATGCCTAGATGTTAGTCAGCCTTGGAGTCTTGGAATAGTTTTTTGAAGATGAAAAATCCTATAAGGATAAAAAACGATTGCTTTTTTGGAAACTCAAATTCCGTTATGAAAAGACCCTTTGGCCAAACATCAGAATTTACCATTGAATCAAATTCTAAATCATTGACACTGATCCGATAAGAAACGTAGTCATTTACTTTCGGAATTATTCGAACCGCGTTTAAATTTACGATTTGAAATTTATTTTACACAAATCTCTTCAATTGTTCATCAGTTACAGATGTGTGAATTCTACTCATATATCTCCATCTTCGTGGTTTCACCACTCATTGTTTCAAGGTCATTTGTTCAAACAGTGGGAGATGTTTGGATACAGTTTTCTAATTGAGAAAGAGGTACTGTGGCCTCTACATTAGTTTCGTTTCGTGTTGATTGTGTCTCAGAAGTCGGGCTCGAAGTTGGCGCTGGTACTGGTGAACAAATTACAGTCATTCCTGATGCAGATGGCGAAAAGTGTTTCATACTGGATGTTTTGTCATCTATAGTATTTATTTGTTTGTTATTCTGGACAAAAACTTCATTTTTATGTTGAGTAGGTATACACTATAGTGTAACATGTGCAATGGATTTAGGTAGTAATACGGCACGGGTAATTCATCCATTCTCTTCTGCTGTTGTTTGCTTCATTGCTGAGTTAAATAACTCTTTCATTCTGTGCATGCATGCATCACAGAACCAACTAAGTCCTGGAACACCATAGAACAAATTTTTCATACATTTGTTGATGTCCGAGGAATATTTTGTTGAATGTTTTTTCGATTTAGCTACTGCACAGTTGTATCTGAGCACCCTATCACGCCTTTGAAGCCTTTGCATGAGAAAACCCACAATATTTATGAAGCAGTCCACACATTTTTTTCAATTGGCATACTTAGATTGTAGAAATTAGCAATCTGCAATCATGGTCTCAGTTGCAACATACCGAAGGTCAATAACTTCTTGATTAACTTGATCTCGAACAAAATGATGCCTTATATCGAGGTGTTTTGTTCTCGGAGCATTACTGTTGGCTAGATCGATGGCTCCATTATTATCACAATACAGTACAATTTCTTTTGGTGCTCCAGGGAGTAATTTCTTTTCCAGATTTTTAAGCCACAATAACTCTTGAACTGCAGACGAGAAACTTAAATACTCAGCTTCCGTTCTAGACAAAGCTACAGTTTGTTGTTTCCTGGAGTTCCACGTTTTTGTTGCTCCTTGCATCTTGAACACGTAACCAGTAGTCTAGCTTCTATTGTCCAAGTCTGAATCAGCATACCACACAACTAATGAATCATCACTACTAAACTCCAGCTTAGCATCAGTTGTTTCCCTAGGTATCTATACCTGAGAACACGTTTTGCTGCTGTCCAGTGAGTTTTTCCCGGATTACTATTAAATCTATTTTACCCCTGATTCGCATAGGCCTCTTGGTTTAACCAAATCTTTCCTTGAGCTCTATCACGTCTTATTGGTATACCCAAGATATGTTTAGCTTCATCCATATCTTTGAATTTAAGTAACTTTATCAGGCATGATTTCAATAGCATCTTTGAATCCTGATCGTTTGACAAAATGAGCATGTTGTCGACATAGATTGCAACTACACGCATCTTATTATTGGCGACTATATAATATACGCATGGATCAGCATCTGATTTTTTCAGTTCAGCATCTTTTAAAGCTTTATCTAGTTTTGCGTTCCAAACTCTGCTAGCTTGCTTTAATCAGCACACTTTTTCACTCACCGTTGATATATACTCTTCCGGTTGCAAAATGTATATCTTGATTTATTAATTCACCTTGTAGAAAGGCCGTCACAGCATACATCTGGTCTATGTCAAGATCAAATTTCACTGCCAAACCCATTACAAAACGTACCGAGCTGTATCCCACAACTGTTGAATACGTTTCCTCATAATCAATACCTTTTTTCTGCGCGTATTCTTTTATTACTAATGGAGCCTTATGACGGATAATTCGACCTCCGTCATCTCTTTTGGTTTTGAAAACCCACATGCAAACAATGTTGCATTTTCAATTAAGGCATCATACTCCTCTTACATTGCTGACTTCCACAATTTTGCATCTGATCTTGATAATGCTTCCTCAACCGTCACGGTATCATTTGATTCAACTGATTTTGATAAATACGACACAACATCGTCATACACCTTCGGTTTTGAAATTCAGCATGATTGTCTTAATGACCGCAATGATCCACACCTTTCAATTTTTTGGGACGTATTAACCTCAACCTTTAACCTCAATTCTTATATCGAAGACACACTCTTATTCAACTCATCAGCAGGCTTCGATTGCATTTCTGCGAATGGATCAAATTAGCCTAGAACACTATTATGTTCAGTCAGCTGAATTCGTTGGTCATCCATAAACACAACATCTCGACTCTTCACGATTGTTTTCTTGACAGGATGATACAGGCGATAAGCTTTAAAAGTCGTCATAACTTACTTCCAAAATCTTTCAAATGGCTAAGACTCTGTTTTCGTCCATTCCACATTTCCTCTAATATGCTGCTGTTGAGATTGCTTCCACCCAGAAACTTTTCGGCACACCAGCCTCTATCAACATAGAACGAGCTTTCTCAACAAGGGTTCTATTCATCCTTTCGCGATGCCACTTTGTTCCGGTGAATCGGGCGCAGCCGTTTGATGGCGTATTCCACATGTTCTTAAAAAACCAAGCAAATCATTGTTCACATACTCAGTGCCATTGTCAGTTCGCAAAATTTTAATTTTCCGTTTTGTCCAATTCTCTTAAAGTTCCTCAAATGCTCTTTCTCCTCAGACTTCGCTTTCATTATGTAAACAAACACTTTCCGAGAATAATCATCTATGAATACCAACAAATACTTCGCACCGCCAGTCTTAATGGGTCCACATACGTCTGACTGAATGATACTCAAGACGCTGCTCGATTTAGTGACACTCTTTGGAAACGATTGCCTTGTTTGCTTTTCTTTCAAACAAACTTCGCAAGCATTAATTTTACTCGTACAAAAGTTTACTTCATTTACCATGTGTTTGACTTGCTTTAAAGTTTCGTAGTTAACAGGCCCCAAATGTGGGTGCCACAGACCAAACTCGTCATTTTTCGTGTTTACTGCCACGGACATGACATTTTCTGACTGCCTGTTCAATCGATAAATATCACCAACCTGTGTCTCTATAGCAATAACACTATCAGCAGAATCAATCACCTTGCACTCGTCACGATTAAAAATCACTACATTTCCGTGACTTGTGATCTTGCTCACAGACAATAAATTAACACAAATATTTGGTACACACAATACGTCCTTGACATTTACAGATGATTTTTTCCGTTCAACGACAACATCCAACTCAAGGTGTCCCATTACGCCGTGACAACCTGTGTAATCGGTGGTGTCGAGATATTTTTTAAGTTGTTAGAGCTTTTTACCATATGTGCTGATGCACCGGAGTAAAAATACCAATCACTCTCATTAATGTGATTCGCCAAAAACCATGTAAACATTGTTTGCCCGATTTTCGTTGACTTGTCCTGTTTACAATCCCGTTTTAAATGACCGTATTTGCTGCAATTATAGCACTTCTGACCTCTTCCCACTATACTTCTGGTTTTTCGAATTTTGATAATTTTGGCCCGACTTATGATGCAAAGCGTTTTGACTAAACATTGCAGATGATTTGGTGGTTTCCTTCCTTACGTCCTTAGTAATTTGGTTTTAATAGAATCAGCTGTTATTTTTACACCACTGCTTTCTATTCCCAATGCATTTCAACTGCCTTCAATTTATATGCAATCGTAACTATGACGATCACATATTCTTCCACTTAACCGCACTTTGCAAGCATCGTCGTTATCAAAACGCCGCAACAGACCAACCCGTCTGATTAAACCAGTATCCTCAAATGCCAAAGTTGTTCGACGCCTCTTTTGAAGTCTTTGCCGCCTGCATGTTACGTGTACACGTTTATCGGATCCAGTAGTAAAATTATTTTGGATCGCGCTTTCGCATTTTGTTTTGCATCGTTTTCTTCACCCGTCACGCAATGTGAAATGAAATAGATGGGGATACTGTTCCACAAGAACCAGGCGAGCATATGAAAGAGGAAAATATCGAGGAACTTTGGACATCAACCGCTCCGTTGCGGTTATACACAATTTTGAGTTCAACGAAAATACGGTAGGTTAAATAACTGGGCATTCGCCGAGGGAGGTGTTAGACATTTTTCTTTTGGTGGTGAGTTGTTCAATATATTATTAGATTCAACTAATGCGTATGGCGAAAGACTGTGCAGTAAAGAGCGCAAGACTCGTTTTTCGAAAACTGCAAAATTCAAGCCAGTTGCCATATCTGAAATGTCAAAATTTATTGGCCTTTGTCTTTTGCAAGGGCAATTGAATCCACCGAAAATACGAAACATTTTTTCGAGACATCCATTACATCATCACCCGGTTTTGCCAAACACCATTTCAGGACGCCGATTTGAGCAAAACTTACTTAAATAAATTAAATTCATTTATTTAATCAAAAGTGCCTGATGAGTCGTTGTTACTATTTCGGGACAGATTACATTTTGAGCGTATATTAAAAATAAAAAAGCAAAGTATGGAATCAAGTTTTATGAGCTTTGTGATCCAACTGGCGGCAAACAAAATTTAAATCCTTTAGTTTCAAAACTTAATTCGCTAGTTTTACGTTTGATGGCTCTATATTTAGGAAAAGGACACATGTTGTTCATGGACAACTATTATAACAGTGTAACATTGTCCAACATGTTGCAGTCTCATAGAACACATACTTGTGGCACTCTACGTCGCAACCGAAAGGGGAACCCGAAAGAGCTAATCCAAATGAAGCTTAGAAAATATGAACACATTTGGGTCAGAAAACGGACTGTTTATATCCCAAAACGGAAGGATAAACGGGAAGTCCTATGTATCTTAGGGTTATCTGTATGTTATAAATACAGCATACCACCCAGAAATGGTTACTACAACAAATAGTTATAGTAAAGAGCGGAAGAAGCCCGTCGAAATTGAGAAATATAATCAAAATATGTCTGGAGTCGATAGGATCAACACTGGATCAATTAGTGCCATATTGGTCGTGTCCTCGGAAAACCGTAAGATGATATAAAAATTTTATATTTCATATAATACATAGATATATCCGTATTTAATTCCTATTTTATTTACAAAAAAAAAATTCCAAAAATAACGTTTCTGGAATTTCGGGACTCACTTATATGTTTCCTCCTCAACATTAAAAATACGTGCAGCGGACACCGTCTACCAGCACCAACATTCTTTGGAAAAAAATTCTTTACCCAAAAATTGGAAAAGAAAAACCTATTTTCGCGATTGCAAATGTTGCACACGGGTCAAAAAGCGAAAGCATACCGCATATCAGTGCAAGCATTGTTCCGATAATCCTCCTTTATGCTTGGATTGTTTCGAAACGTGGCATACATCATCAAACATTCAAGACCAAAGCAATTAAAAATTATTTACATTATGTAATATGTGAATTATTTTGATTTTTTGTTTAACTGTTAAATGATTTTGTTATTTGTTATTTAAATTGAAATGTCTCTTTGTTACCTTTGATTAGAATTTTTATTAAATTTTAATTAATTTTCATAAACGACTGAACGAATTGTGGTTTTGATTACACTTGAAATGCTGTATTGCTTTATTATATATTACACTCCAATTACTGTATTTGCAGCTGCTAAAGCAGTAGTGTCCTATAGATGAAAATAATTACCATGGGGTTCACTACTGCATTAATAGTACTGTTTGCAAAAAAAGTTAGCAATTGCAGAAAATTCCTAAAATTGTTTAAGACACGAGACTTCAATCAGATTTAAAATATAGGGTTTTCCAATAAGAGTGATATGATTTCTTTAAAAAACAATTGTTAAGGAAATTGAAATATTTTTTATTTAATGTGAAGTACAATCGATAAAACGTCATTCAAATGGCCTCCACGACTTCTTCTGCAGGAACGAATTCGATGAACCCAATTTTCGAGCACTTTTTCCACTAAATCAAGTCGTATGTCATGAATAGCACGTTCAATATTGACTTGCAAAGTTTGAAGAGAGTTTGGTTTATTGCTAAAGACCAATGACTTCAAATAACCCCACAAGAAATAGTCTATTGGTGTTAAATTACAACTTCATGGAGGCCAGTCAATATCACAATTTCTTAAAATAATCGAATCTCCAAACTTTTCTCGCAATAATTCAATTGTTGCACTTGCTGTGTGGCACGTAGCCCCGTCTTGTTGGAACCAAATGTTGTCAAGATCAACTTCTTCCAATTAAGAAGTCATAAAAAGTTGGTTATCATCGATCTATACCGATCTCCATTGACAGTAACGGTGTTACCAGCTTCATTTCGAAAAAAATACGGACCGATGATTCCACCAGACCAAAAACCACACCAAACTGTCAATTTAGGTGAATGTAATGGTTTTTCATGAATAATTTGTGGATTTTCTTCGCACCAGAATCGACAGTTTTGTTTATTTACCGCACCACTCAGATGAAAGTGAGCCTCATCTGAGAAGATGATTTTCTTAAAAAAGTCGTTACTGTTTTCAAGTTGTTCCAAGGCAAAATCAGCAAATTCACGACGTTTACGGTGGTCCAATGGCTTCAGTTCTTGAGTGAAGACAATTTTATATGGATGCAAACCCAAATCCTTTCTCAAAATCCGCCAGGTTGTGGTTCGAGACAGTCCCAATTCTTGAGAACGTCTTGGAATCGACAAATTGGGGTCTTCAGCAATACTTGTTTGAACGGCAGCAATATTTGCATTACTTCGAGCGAATCTTTGTCTTATTGGCACTTCAACATTATGTAAAGAAAATGTACGCTCAAAATTTTCAATAATTCGACGAATAGCGAGCACACTTGGACGATTATTACGACTATAAAATGGAAAAAGCGCACGAAAAGTTGCAATTGGAGAACGAATATTTTGATAATAAAACTGAATAATTTGTAAACGTTATCCTTGCGTATATCTCACCAAGATGAAATTGTAAACATTACTGAATACAATGAAACAAAAAATGACAGATCATGACGTATTACAAATGGCCGAAACGTCACTTAAAAATCATATCATTCCTATTGGAAAACCCTATATCATCAATAATACCGGAGTTATGGCATGTGACATTCTGAGTAGTCGCCGTGTAAAAAGGATGTGCACGAATGTGTTAAAAGAATGTATAATAGAAAAATAAAAATAAAAACATTAATAAAAGAAATATTGTTGTTGAAAAAATTCCAAACACGTCCAAATTGGATGAATGTCGAGTATAAAAGGCTTTATACATTAGGAAATACTGTTTAAGTCCGTTAACGATTTTTCACATAATTTGCGTGATTAAAATTCACGTAGGTGTGTTTATAAACTGCTTCTACTCATACACCACAAAATTCAATTAAACAAAACGTTCTGCACACAATATCAATAATTTCAAGTACCTTCAGATATGTAAATGAGTAGTATTGTTAAAAAATTTCCAGCATTAAAATGAATTTTGATAAACACGTTCAAATAATTATAGGAGAAAGAAATGAAAATCAGAAAACACCCACCCACCCCATATATAACGCGTACGAGGCGGCACACATTATGATTCTGTATTACTTGGAATATATAATTTATTACATAAAAGAAAATAAATTTTCTTTGGTTTTATTTTAAAATTTTCATCTTGATAACTTAATTACTTTACTTCACATATTATTATTGTGTGCTCGTATAAAAGAAGCACCAGAACAAAACATAAACTTGTAATGCTTAAAATGTTTACTTTGCTTTGTTGATTTTATGTATGGAACACAGAGACGGAATAATCTACAACACAAGGTTTTGTAAAACGGGAAACAAGGTTTTACATTTTTTTTTGTCAGATCTTTTCCAGAATACAACAAAAGTTAAATGGATTAAATATCTTTCTGAAGTTTTATATTATTTTGGGTACCGCTCCTTTCCCATCCAATAAAATACACTTTTTGTGTTTAGATAACAGAACAAGTGTGATTATGTCACTTATGTGTATTCATATGTTTCAAGATTTTTATTGTTCCAAAATTACAAAAAAAAATGTTTTTGATAAAACATCAAAAATGTTTCATTTTGAAGTTTCAGATAAAAATTCCTACAGACAGACTTGGCAATAACTCAATTTCCAAGGTTTTCTTTAGAATAGCCAAAATCAGTCTGAATAATAAAGTTAGGTTAACTAATATGGAATCTAATACTACAGGTAAAATAACTTTCTATCTTAAGAACGTTCTAGGCCGTGAATGGTTCCTTATGTTTGAGTTGGTAATGGCAGGAGAAAAGTATGGTGTACTCCCCAGTGCCAGCTGGACCGGATTATTACAATTATTCAGCGATATGGTCCAATATGTACGAGTATTTACAAATCATCTATAACTTCCAAGAGCTTCCTGGGCCAGGAAAATAAGAGATTTTGCTACTCGCCGCAAGTGGCAGCACAATCACAAAAGAGAATTCAATTTGTTATATAATTACCAGCGGAAATTTTTTCTTCATTTTGTATCTCTTGTTTCACTAAATAAAACATAAAACATCCCAGCGGGATAACATATTAAAAGTGATCCTTTGAACGACAAATTGATTGGTCTCTGAAGTAAAAGAACTCGGTAAATTAAATCTTGAAATTTAACAATATTCCGTCTTTTCGCCATTCTAAAAGAATGTCGATGAAATTTGGATAATAGTATTGATCAGGGGTCCAAAACTTAGGACAAAATTCTAGGATCTGTCCATGCTGGACTAAACTTGGCCATTTCATAAACAATACTTTTGAAAATTTTAACATTTTTATTAGTTTATTTTCAGTTTTTGGCCAATATCTCAAAAACTTCTACTAGTAACCAATACTTTTGGTTGTTTTTCTAATAGCTTAGGTCATTTTGAGACTGCGATGAAAATTTGAGTTGAGTTTTGGAGATTTTCAGTTTTTCGCCAATATCTCAAAAACTTTCACTAGTAACCAATACTTTCGGTTGTTTTTCTAATAGCTTAGGTCATTTTGAGACTGCGAGGAAAATTTGGGGGAAATTGATGGATTAGAATTTTCACTATAATTTTTTGATTTTCTGCGACCATATAAGTTATTTTCAGAAAATGCCGCAGTCAAAAAATTATAGTGAAAATTCTAATCCATCAATTTTCCCCAAATTTTCCTCGTAGTCTCAGTATGACCTAATCTATTAGGAAGACAACCGAAAGTATTGGTTACTAGTGAAAGTTTTTGAGATATTGGCCAAAAACTGAAAATAAATTAATAAAAAAAAATTTTAATTTTCAAAAGTATTGGTTATGAAATGGCCAAGTTTAGTCCAGCATGAACAGATCCTAGAATTTGTCCTAAGTTTTGGAGCAATACTATTTTCCAAATTTCATCGTCATACTTTTAGAATGGCGGAAAGATGGAATATTGTTAAATTTCAAGATTTAATTTACCGAGTTCCTTTACTTCGGAGATCAATCAATTTGTCGTTTTAAGGATCACTTTTAATATTTTATTCCGCTGGGATGTTTTATTTAGTGAAAAAAGAGATACAAAATGAATAAAAAAATTCCGCTGGTAAATATATAAGAACATAAACTCTCTTTTGTGATTGTTCTGCCACTTGCGGCGAGTAGCGAAATCTCTTATTTTCCGCTTATACATCATCGTATTTTGCTGAAATATGAGTAAATAGCCAAGCTCAAAAATCTCAGTTCATGTTAAATAAAAATTTGGTTTGAGTTGGCAATTCGCTGATTAAAATTTTTGCACTTTGACCGCGAGGTTGATGTTAAATAGGTAGGTTCAAGTTAAACGAGAACCTTTATTCTAAGTTGGTATGTAGAATTCAGTCGATCTAACCTATCGTTCTAACATAGAGGTTGTAAAGTGCAAGTGGAGTAATGTAATTGTGTTGTATGTGAATAGGAGGCTGAGCGTGAATGCAGAAGTTGGTAACAATTAACCTTAAAAAGGCATGAAATCTTTTGAGTCTTGGACATTTAAACAGACGAAGTTTTATTGAACATCAATCGTAATTTTTGGGCCGAGATGGAATCTTAAAAATTATGGATGAAGCTGATAAGTTGTGCCTCTCAGCACCGAGGAGCTCATCATAGTTTACCCTCATCGTTACAAACTCAGAGTTCTCAAAATTCTATCTCTTCTTAAGAGATACAAGTTATTGTTTAACATATGCTGCGGTTTTGAAGTTGACCATTTACTCAAATTTCAACAAACGGTTAGTGCTGACCGCTTAGTCCTCATACATTCAACCTAACACGTACCATTTTGAGATCAACAACAATCACCATTTCACCATTTCCGGTCCGGAAAGTTCTTTGTCATAGATGATTTTCATTAAACTCTAAATGAGGCCACATCGAAGCAGGAAGATTGTGCCAATCCAGATGGTATCGAGGAGTTCGCCAAAGTTTGCTTCTAGAAAGTAAGAAAAACAAATTTTTTTTACATCAACTAGGATTTAGAAAGTTGTCCATCTACTCAAATTTGTTTTGGATACATATTTCGTTGAATTCTACTATCATCGGTATAATGACTAAGGGGAGCCCTTAAGCCTCCGTTTCCCAACAAATGTTTATGTCGTATAATGCTCTGATGTATACTTTAACATAAACGGTTATAATAGTCAATAGTTAAGTCTCAAAATAAACCGACATTTATTTTTGGGCTGACAGTAAAATATAGCGGTTTTGCTGTGGTAACAGAATAAGTTTTGATTTAATGCAAAATATTTGGCAGATACTTAAGGATGTCGTAAATGTTCGTTTAGAATTGTTGGCCCAACTTTTATTACATGAGGAACTACGAAGGTCTAACACTCCGCCCACACCCATAATTTTAGTGACTTTTTATTAATAAATTTATTCAAAACAAGTAGCTTGAGGATATCATGAAATATTTCGAGGATAGTGAAATTATAAATGTAAAAATAAGCCAAACAAATACCAAATCAGTCTGAACAGACCTTGGTGTCACCAAAACGGTTAATTAATTTTTTTGGATTCCCACTAAATACAACTCAAAATTTAGCGAGCTTGTCTTCGATCTCACTATGGTTTTATGTTACATCCATCAGATGACTACGTCGATGGTGATTTCAGAATTTTGTCATAGTTCTGGAATGGCCAAACATGGCGCAGAAGCTTATTATTAATTTGGTGGTCATCGACGTCAAACTATTTATGTGTCTGAAATTTACATAAATTCTGGACGCAATCGCACAGTTCAACAATCGTTTCATGCCAAATTAGCATCAGATAGAATTTCGGTTTTACGCTCACGAAACACATCCAAGCCATAAAATATATCTCAATTATCCTTAAGATTAATTTATTCAATTAAATAAAATTTAAACTAATTTGTAATACAGCTGCCCTCTTGGATTTGAAACAACCAAAAACCACAAACGAACAAGTCAACCAAATATAATTTATGCTTAATTAAATTAAAATTATTCTGTCATACTAGATAATCGCCTTTATGTACATTTCTATTTTATCATCATCGTCGACATCATCAACTTTTTTTTTTTTTGGTAGTAAAACCATGATTTGACTTTTACTTGTTTTGGCAGAAAAGTTCGAACCAACAAAACACAACAAAACAAATTAAATCAAATTTTTGTTTGCGTTATTTCAAGAGAGTTTCCGAATTAGTTGTTTTGTGGAAAAATAACAAAAACCACATCA
Organism: Nephrotoma guestfalica; assembly: GCA_963691935.1. NCBI lineage: Eukaryota > Metazoa > Arthropoda > Insecta > Diptera > Tipulidae > Nephrotoma > Nephrotoma guestfalica. The sequence continues at coordinate 263,028,462 of OY829914.1, read as the reverse complement.
TGAAATTGTTCGGAATTCCATATCGTTCATCTCCAAGGAGATAACATGAGAACTGTTTTAGAGTTAAATTTGTATTTGTGGTAACAACATACGTAATAATGAACATTTAATTAAGGGGTTTGAGAGTGGTAGGCCTGTAAATTCACTCCATGTAAATTTTAAAAATGTTCCTCGCATTGTTGATTTTATTTGTACTGAGCCGTTTTCTAGCTTTAAATTCCATGCACCATCGAAATAATAAAAACCAACAATCATTCATACGTGTGGTACGTATATGGAGGTAGGTTGAAGGAATATTTATAAGTGTTCTTGAGAAAAAAATCGTTAGAAAGCATTTTCCGATTATCATTTTGTTGTTGTTGTTCATGCTTTATTTATATTTGTAATTTTATATTTCATTATTGGATTTCTATTGAAGGCACAAATACCCACATACTTGTACATGTATGTACATACTCGTACATACATATCTCGTTTATTTATTATTTAATCGAGAAAATCAATTTAAAGTACTCTGAATTGAATTTGATTTGAAATCAGTAAAAAAAATATTTGTTTACAGCATGTAAAAGTACGATTATGTTTTGTTGATTTTCCCGCATAAAAGTACATAATAATTAATGATCTCGAAAATTAATTGTATTGATGCTAAATTTTACCTATAGCATTTTCAATCTGTAGTTTTGAAAGCTTCGTGTTTTTGAATGAAAATGGTTTAAAATCAATCGTATTGAGTGATCGGTTATGAGGGACTATAGTTAATAAAAATACTCGTTAACATTTTGTTTCGATAAATGGATCGACCTTCATGCAATCAAACAATTGCAGCGATAAACTTTGAAGGAACTAGGTTTTAAACAAGAAGTAGTATTACAATTTAAATAAGAAGTTTATTGCAGCCCTCGATAATTGCAGTAACGTTGCTAATTGCAGTAACGTTGCTATGATTAATGGAAATAACTGACTTAATGGCTATAACGTCAATTATAAAGTAAAGTCCTCGGAACACCGAGCGTCGCTCGGCTCAAGTTGGTTGAATTCGAAGTTTTTGTACCATTAAATGACCGTTTGTTTAAAAATTCAATCCTGGAACATCAAATTTTTGGCCACTTTCTCGCGAAGATTCGAATCAAAATACTCATCACATTAAATTTCGGCTCTCTTCGATTACCGTCCGATAGAGCCATGATTCATATATGTTGACTAGAATCCCCGCTTTACAATTTTAATTCGGCTCAGTCCAGCGTCAGATATGAAAACCTTCTTTTCAACAGTATAGGTAACTTCACAAAATTCAAACAATTCGGTCATCCTGTAATAGATGGCGTTCACATAATCTAGTTTTATTATTTTTAGCGAAGATTCGAATCAAAATACTGATGACTTTAAATTTCGACCCTCTTCGATTACCGTCCGATAGAGCCATGATTCATATATGTTGAATAGAATCCCCGCTTTACAATTTTAATTCGGCTCAGTCCAGCGTCAGATATGAAAACCTTCTTTTCAACAGTATAGGTAACTTCACAAAATTACAACAATTCGGTCATCCTGTAATAGATGGCGTTCACATAATCTAGTTTTATTATTTTTAGCGAAGATTCGAATCAAAATACTGATGACTTTAAATTTCGACCCTCTTCGATTACCCTCAGATAGAGCCATGATTCATATATGTTGACTAGAATCCCGGCTTTACAATTTTAATTCGGTTCAGTCCAACTTCAGATATGAAAACCTTCTTTTCAGCAGTATAGGTAACTTCACAAAATTACAACAATTCGGTCATCCTGTAATAGATGGCGTTCTCGTCACCTTTATGTTTAGCGAAGATTCGAATCAAAATACTGATCACATTAAATTTCGGCTCTACGATTACTGTCCGATAGAGCCATGATTCATATATGTTGAATAGAATCCCCGCTTTACAATTTTAATTCGGTTCAGTCCAATTTCAGATATGAACACCTTCTTTTCATCAGTATAGGTAACTTCAATGTATACAATAATTCAAAATTACAACAATTCGGACACCCTGTAATAGATGGCGCCCTCGTCATCTAGTTTCTTTATTTTTAGCGAAGATTCGAATCAAAATACTGATCACTTTATATTTCGGCTCTCTTCGATTACCGTCCGACAGAGCTATTTTTCATATATGTTGGCTAGAATCCCCGCATTACAATTTTAATTCAACTTAATCTTAATCAACTTTAATTAATGAATATCATTCAAATTCAAACATATTAAATAACTAACGAATATAATTCGCCAATCATAGGTAAATTTTGATTATAGGTTAGGGGTGGGTCTGATGGGGTGATAGGGATGACATTTTGATTTTATCCTTCTTCTGACTATAAAATCGTTTATCATTCGAGATTTTGCAACATGGACACCAATCTGACTAGGCCGATTCGATAACCCATGACCATAGGTAGATTTTGGTAGGTTAGGGGTCAGTCTGATGGGGTTATAGGGGTGAAATTTTTAATTTTTTCTTCTTCTAACAATAAAAATCGTTCATCATGATTGATTTTATCGACAAAACATGGGGGAAATACATTTTTTTGCTCATAATCTTTCAGCCTAAACCTAGAATTTAATCTTAGGTCGTATTTTACAGAGATACGACCTAAGATTAAATTCTAGGTTCATAGTGAGACAGACACTGACTATTTAGCAAAATCTCGATAGGTGAACAATGGAAAATGGAACATTTTACCAATATAACCACAGCAAACTCACTCCAAAAATATGATCAAATTCTAGTTAGGGTCAAGTTGGTACAGTCAGATCGGATTAAAATCTTGATATACAAACCTTTCATCAGCTAAACGTGACTATTGTATAGATGTCTGTTATTGACATTTTTCTTTTAGAAAATTGATGATTCATTTGTTTCTTTTAAATCTGTATTGCCGGCATTTTTCGGTTGAATATTGAATTTAAACTTCTTTATCGGTACGACATGCATTATCGACATATTATAATGTTTGATGTTGGGATGGAAAGCATAATATCTGCATTATCATCTTTCCGTTGGAAACTTTCGGTTAACTTTAACAGTATGAAAGGATCTATTTCTTGAGTCATACGAATCATACATTCGGGTCCAGGGCTTTACTTACCTAACGGCGTTCCCAACCTCCGGATCATAGCTTTTACTCTGCGTTATTCCCCTTGATTAGTTAAATTTATTTCCGTGATTACGCGAGCTTTGATGTCAATTCCCACTAGAGACTTGATGATTGTTTAAAAAAATTAAAAACAATCAATGGTATGAAAACGTTTGCAAAAAATTAGTTGAGCGCGCCAGGAGTAAATTTTTTTTTTCATTATGACAAATTCGAGTTCAGCTTGACTAATGAAGGGGAATGACGGAGGAAAAATGAACTGGGGTAACGACAAGAGGGTTAATAACCAGGGGTACCGGTGGTGGGGGGAGGTATAATGACAGGGAGTATTGGCGGGGAGTATTGTCCGGGGGGATGTATTGCCCGGGGGGAATATCTGGAGGTACATGTACTGTTACGACATATTCATTGCTTGCAACATTTATTGCATCATAAATGGAATAGTTAATAATCTACAATCGTTCGTAGAAGACTTGCATCCTGGACATCATTTGTTGATGTTATAACTGACCAAAGCTATTTATTATACGTTTTCCACGTTGTCAAAGTTATAACTTTTAAACTCAGTTGCTTAGCGTGAAGTGTAAGCAGTATTAGATTGTCCTTGATATAATTAGGTCTCCGGCTAAGAAGCACGATCTCATCTGTACATTCAAGAATTTGGCCTGAAATATTGAGCTCCAGATTAAACAACACAAGCGCGAACGAATCTCTCTGTAGCACACCCGATGTTATCTCGAAGGAATCAGACATAGTCTGGGCATCGGTCTGTTGAGAGTCTATATTGAGTTGGTGAATGGTTACGTTGTACTCCCAACAGTTCTCCAGGATAATTCTCAAAGTGAAGCACTGATCACGGGTTGATAGGTTGGTTCGGACGGGGAGATAATAGGGATGATTCGGACAAGTACAACATTAGCAATCAATTTGTAGGCGGTGTTAGGAATAGATTCCGTTGAGACCAAGTGATTTGCCACTAATTAATTGTATTAATTACTATCTGCTGCGTCTATGTCCTCTACTATGGGACTGTATCCCACCTGATAAGTTCCTCTTCACTCGAGAACATCACCTACGTTTATTACCAATTCTCCAGTCGTGTCTTTGATGGCTGTGTATCTTGGATGGACGTCTCTAGTAAGGTTTCTGGCATTGGCAAAGAATTCTCTTTAGCTTATGTTTTCCGCCTGGAAGCTAATGTTTTTGACACGGGTCCTCATATGTTCGTGATTCCATTTTTTACGCCGCTTTTGTTATGGTTTCTACGACTTGATGGCACTGATAGTCGAACCAATCATTTTGTGCTCTCAGTCTAACTGTACCGCGAGAAGTCTAACTGTACATATCCGCATGATGATAGGACGGAAAGGATATGCTGCTGTACTCGCCGGTGGATGAGAAAGCGGACTACAAATTCTCCTCCGTTCTAATGACCGCTATATTGGAAAGTGTAACAATTGGTTGCATTATGGATTCCACTCCCAGACCATTTACTCTTGTTTATTGCAAGTACGTCCAATGTGTAAATTTCCGCATGGTTGCAAAGGTCCAGGAGATGAAACCGATGAATTAATCGGAGTTATTTGTGCAGGCTTAATAACCTGATGTTTTGGTTACATTGGTTTGGTGATGCACAAAAATGGTTTGAGTTTTTTATAAACTTATCCATTATTTGAATTTCACTACAAGTATTTTTAATCAAGAAAAAGATTGATATATCAATTCGGACCCAACATCTTTGATGATAAACTCTTTACATAAAATCGATTAAATTTGCAAGGAATTCAATCAAAAACGAATACCACCCGCAATAACAAAATCGTATCGTCGTTTCAATCACCACCGCAAGATAAATGATCCAGAACAGAAAAAAAGGTAGTCGACCTTTTTACCTGGAAGGAAAGGCCATATGTAATCTTACAGAAAGTATATATATGTCTAAAATAATTTTATAATTTTAAAACAATTTCTAAAAAGCCCCCTCGACACATACCCATGAAAATAAATTCGTCCTTCCCATAGTTTTTGTTGGGTTCTTTCAAAGTATAACCCAAGGTACTATTTATCAGTGATTTCATGTTTCCCATTAATAAAATTTGTGTGTAGGTGAAAACTTGTTATGTTGTCCATAATGTCGCTTTCCCAAAAATTAAAAGCAGCTTCAGTTAAAAAAAACAAAAAAAGGATTAAGTCTCCATCTGGGCCCTGTAAGTAATAGGCTATTCATAAATGATAATCAAAATTTAAAAAGCCGTTGGGACGAGTAACTTGTTTTTTTTGGAACACTCTGTACATGGTACTTAATTCCATTCTCCAAAAAAACAACAAAAACACATTTCGAGATAAATGATAACAACAAGCAGCTAGAAAAGTTCTTGAGATAAGCATAAATTTATTATTATTTTTTTAATGTCTATAAACTACTCATGAATTTTCTTTTTTTGCTGCTTGGGTTTTTTGTGGTATACATGGTATCCGTTATAAATGATTATTTCACTGGATTATCCTACTTTTCATCTCCGCTACGATTGTATTTGTGCTGTATTCGGAACGTGTATTATGGAAATATGTTTGCTTTGTTTTTTGCTCTGCGGTTTTCTCGAATTTAATAGAGGAGGGGTGGAAGGATTTTTTGTATTTTACCATCATATCACCGCACACCGCCGCATTTCGATAGAGTGTATCGTGATATAGAGTCGGAAAATTTATATCATTAATGAAAATATGTGAATGTAGATGTGTATGGGAAAAGAATTTAAATAATAATGTGTGTCAACACCGAAGACGAACGGAAAATGGAATTTTGATTTTCCCCATTTTTTTTTTGTTCTGACAAGCCAACATAAAAAAATTTCTTGTTGACTATATGAATGAATAGACAATAATATGGATTGTGTATTCAAGTGGAGTGCTTGACTTGAGTCAATCATTTTGATTGCTTTATTTATTTGGATTTATGTATTTTGCATTCTGATGGACGGTCGCGGATTAATATATACACGTACATGACTTTTATTGTAATCCGCAGTGATTTTGTTTGTATTGGCTCTTTACGCGGAAGTGAATAAATACATAACCCGAAATTAATTTTATTTCCCCTTATTAATTACAACTGAGAGCAATTTTGCATTTCTAAAAACAATTCTGATTTGTTGGGGTGAAACCCAATGGCTAGTCCTAAAATTAATAAAAACCTATTTAAAATACTAATTTTAATTTGGTATCTTTACTAGGTCAAGTGGCCTCGTTCTTTGAAGTCTTCTTTCAACGCCAGGGTTATCTATCATATGGCGAATTTAGGGGTTTCCATGTTCTTGGAGCCTTATTTCGTGTTTGGCTGCATGATTTTTTATTTCATCTTTCATTCTGTATTATTTTGATGTTTGTTTGTTGTGTATTTTAAGCTCAGAGCCTCTACCTATGAGCCAATACATTTTTCTTAATATCTTCTTAATAAGTTCTTCTTTTTTCTTTTTAACGTGCTCTCTCCACTTGGCTTGGCATGGCACCAGTCGTGAGTTAGTTTCTATCGGTAGATGGGAAGACTTTTGATATGTAAAGTTAATATGCGTGGATTTCGTCTCATTAAGCTTGATTCTTCAGCGCTTAGTCCAGTTACAAACCGCATTGGTAATCTTCTGGAGTTTGCTCGTTGCATCAGCGACATTACTTCCAATCGCCATGATTGCTGTGCCATCTGCAAAGGTGGCTACGGTTTCTTCCTTTGATGTTGGAATATCCCTTGTGTATAATAAGTACAGGATTGGTCCTAAGACACTCCCCTGCGGGACACCGTCAGAGATTTTCTTTAGGTTGGAGTATTCATCCCCATATTTCACACGAACATGTATATTGGAAAAATAAGATTTTAGTATGTCATAGAATTGCCTCGGAAGATCTCTGTGCAGCTTGAATTCCAGTCCACTGTGCCAGACTTTATCGAATGCTTGGGCGTCGTCCAAAATATTCTTCCAATATTCTTTCAGCATACTTTTTTGGCTCTAACATTCCTTCAATAATGTTGGTGATTCTATACACCTGTTTAATTGTGGAGTGCTTTTCTTTGAATCCAAATTGATGTGGAGGAATTAGCTGTCGGTCCTCAATTATTGATTTAAGTCTTTTTAGTAATAATTTTTCAAAGAGTTTTGACATAATTGGCAGCAATGAAATTGGCCTGTATGATTTTTATAGTTAGGTGGTTTATCAGGTTTTGCTATCTTGATTACTTCTGCTACTTTCCATTGCCGTGGAACATATTTTAACCGAAAGCTTGCATTGGTTATGTGTAATAGCTTACGAAATACTTTACCTGGAAGAGCCTTATTTTTTTGGTAAGTAATCAAGTCATATCCTGGGGCTTTTTTAACATTCATGTTGCTTTTAACTTCTTCATTTAATTCTTTGAGAGTTACTGGCCGTATATCAAAATCATCTAGCTTGTGGATTGACATTATATTTGCATTGACCGTTTGGCTTGGTAGAGATTGGAAGGTTGTAGTGCTTATTGTTTATCAATATTCTAACCACACATAACATCTCGCAACTCAACTCTTACTCTGTACGTGCAAACGGAGTGCATCATCAACAGATGTACATATACACGGAAACAACACGAAGGCAACGAAGAACGAAACCAAAAGAAGAACGAACAAAATATATTTGGGCAAGTAATAAAATTATTTTTTCGCATCTAAGTTAGTTCTTCTTCATCCATCATGGTAAATCTGCAAAACAAAACATATTTATGCACGTGCGAGCGCACCTAGGTTTTGATATTTCAGAGAGAATCAGTGATCGAAGTGGGTTCTTGTCTAATAGATGTTCTCCGGATTGACATCATAATATCTCGCCAACGAAATGAGTTTCTTGAACTAGATTAAGCCAGAACTCGAATGACTAATTGAGCTCGGGTACGGTAATGAACCCTTTCGATCACGTTGCTATGCTGAAACAAGTTGGACGAAGAGTGCGGAAAGCCAGGATACAAAGTAATTTTGCTTGTGATATCGAGTGAGTAACAATTATAAGTCATTGTAAGGCGTCACGGTTTCTGCATGCATTGCGGCCATTGGCTTTATTTTTCGTTCGTTAATTTTAGTGTAGGCCTCGCTAGTTCATGGCGTGGCCACTGACTGGGATCTTCTTATACCAAAAACGTCCTTACCACCACAGCGAATGAACGAGTGTAGTAACGAGGGTTCAACAGCGTCGTCATAATTCTACTAATTGGTGGGTTGAAGTGTTCCATGATTTGAAAATCCGATTGGCTACAACCGTCTTTCAGCGAAGAAAGTCATTAGTTGTGTTCCGTGTAGCCAACCAAGAATTACTTGGTAGTCGGTACATGAGTGAATTTGAATTTGTGGCTAGTTGATTGATTGAACTATCTGGTCGGCTGATTGTTTTCAGTGGCAAGACCTTGGTCTTGGATACCAGTATTGTGATTTTATAGATCCATGTGCCAACGTTGTACGAACATACCACCACTGCGCTGCGTATGCTTTTTAAAGGCTTCCCAGAGTCTTTAAGGATCTCAGAATATCTCTGCCTCACTTCCAATCTTTGACCTTTGATTTTGGGACAGCTTCATCTCACGATATGCTAAGTACTCACAATTCTTAAAGAAGGTTTGAGCGATAATTGTGGTATATCCAATCGAGCGGATTAATTATCTTGGACGTCATGTTGAGCTGATGATGAATCCAAAACAGTCAGCAGAAGGGGTCAAAGTGTTTTAACTGAGTCATCCTAATTAAGCTCAAGTTGACCCTGATGCTCACGAAAATCGATTGGTGACTCATTGAGAACTTGTTGGTTGTTCGAGAACCATCTCTGCAGTTCAAAGTCAACACATCGGAACAATTACACCATTTGCCTCTGGAATTCGATTAAGTTCACGATGTCATCTGAACCGGCCATCAAATCGTCGAAAGTCTCTCGATGCGACTTTGGCTTCAATTGGCAATTTCTCCTATTCGTCTTGTGCTAGCTGATAGATGGTACAAATTGCGAGATACGCAGCGCTGGCAGTGCCGTAAGACGACGACTGTGTACAAACGGTAATCTCGAATTGGTTCATCTCGAGAAGGTTGCCTTACGATTCGCTGGCAGTTTTTATTTTCGGGTGTCGTCAGGATCTTTCGATACATCTGCTTGACATCTGTACCGAAGACGAATTTATGTTTGCAAAACGGGTTAGTATTTCGAAAATGTTGTGTTGAAGCTTGGGACCAATGCAAAGGTTTTAGATGTTTTGTGCGATGCATCGAATACCTGACGTTCAAAGGGGTGATACGTTGTCATTGAATGGCGGGAAGACTGTGTATCTTCCATCTTCGTATATTAGTTCTCGAGATAACAAACCTTCTCGCTTTAATAGAACGATCTGAGTGTATTGTCAGTGGTGCCATTAATTTTGATAGTTGCACTCTCTGATATGAAGCTGGACAAGTAATTCCGAATCCGACAGAGCTCAATTAATGAAGTTTTGATTAGAGTGCAGTTCGCGAGCGACTGCTGAGGCGAGCATTGTGACTTTAGTTTGAGATGATGATTCGGTGGATGATGATTCGGTATTCGGGTTCTAATTGTGTCGTAGTTTGTAATATCTTTTGTTGCAGCCCCGGCACAAGCTAGATTTGCAAGCCGAACTGATGTAACCTTCACGCAGACAGTTGAAGCATAATCTCTTTCCTAAGACGAGATTTTGCTTTTACTCGAATTTAAGAGGCATCGATAGCATTGAAATATATTGTGATTTTCAGCATAAACGTGACACGTGAGGATGCGAGCGTCTGAAGAGATGGCGAATGAACGAGTTGATTGTGTGTCGGATTTGCGATGTGCTCGAATGTGCGACGAAAATGATGATGGCGGAACTTCCTTTTGCGACTGGAAATAATTCGATGTCGTTCTGGTCATGAAAATCATCTCCAGTCCAGTAATTGTCATCCAAAATTCCTTGTAACGGAACGCCACGTGGTCGATCTGCGTTTTTATTGTACGAATTCGTCGTTTACTCTCTCTCTCTCTCTCTTTCTACTTCACGCGAGTTGTCATTATGTGAACTCCGATTAGTCATTTTGTGAGCCTCTTTCAGAATGTCAACTCCTGAATAATTTTTTTCCCGTAGGACAGCTATTTTGCAAAAGAGTTTGATTTATCAAGTTAAAATGGACACCCTGTATATAAAAAAATATGAAAAATGAATATAAAAAAAATTATGACGATTTATGACGATGAAAGGATAATGAATGTTTTAAAGCTCAAGTTAAGGGGGAAAATTTCGTAGGTAGTAAACATAATAAATCTCGCTTACGCAATTTTGTGTGCAGTTCCTTTCTAGGTCAAATCCTTCCTAATTCTAGGTCAAATTTCTTTAGGTTTGGTTTCGCGTGTTTTAAAAAAACACTGTTGTTTATTTCAATTGTTTAAATAAACAACCGATATTAACCGGAAATAAGAGAATACACAAACAATACAAACACAGTAAATTTCATTTCCGCTTTAATTTTAAATAGCCCATATCTCCCCATCTTTTCCATGCGCCCGTATCAACAAATCCGAAGGAAGATAAATATTTTCATGTATGTAATAAAACTTTATCATTACAGTATTGGATTTATTCCTCCTTAATTTTATCGTCCGAGATAGAAGAAGATCATTCGACCAGAATGCCATAAATTATATTAGTGAAGAACTATAGAAAAATTAATTATTCATTAAGCCATTATTGCCGGCAAAATAAAATCCCAATAAATTTTTAATTTCTAACTGGTATGCCAATGAACAACACCCAGCCATGAAATCCTTCATGTCTTGCCCCAAATAAAACAAAAAGTCCATTAAAATTTTATTGTTCGACTGTACGAATGGAATGCGATGCCTTTTCCATTTTTATATTTGTACATCGCGTCGACAGTGTGACATAAAAATAGGAAATGATTGGAAAAATGTGTCGGTACCGAAAATAATCAAATAAATCAAGGTGGAAAAATGTAATAAATAATGTTTTGTGTTTCCCTCGGTGTTGTTTTGTATTTATAACCGCGCATTTAAAATTTATGAGCCGAGTGTAACAATAGTAGTAAAAATTTGAAAAATGTAGGTTAGACATGTTATGGATTTTATGGCAAAATCGATTCGAGCTGAAGGCAGGATTTTTAATGATTGCATATATTTTTGTTGGGGGTGTCCCAATAACGAAATTCGTCTTTAATCCAATGCGAACACGAAAATTACTTTGAGGATGATGCCTTACGATAAATCGGTGTATTTTTGGGGCCACGCTTTACAAATTGCGTTCGTATCGTAAAATGAATTTTGGTAATTTTGATTTAATTTAAAAATGTAAAATAGACATAAAATTTATAGCACAGAGGAACTGGAGTAAATTTTTATGTAGATTTTGTGCGAAGCAATAACAATTTACAAAAATATAAATGGGCTGCGATATATCTGTAAATGGTGTGGCATAATGAAAAATATGATTTGGATGAAAATTCCGGCGTTTGGTTTTCTTTTGATTGAAGCATAATTTGTCATAACGCCTTATATATAAAGCGCCTTAGATATAAGTAAGTAACACATTTATGCCCGTGCGTACACTTAAAACCTTAAACCCAACGCCAAGCTCCTAATCAATTAAATGGACTAGATCTTTATATCAGATTTGTTGATAGCTTCGATAAAAGAACTTTAAATAAGTTTGCAAGTGCTACTATTATGTCTATACAATGTAATTACTACGTCCCTTAAGCTAGCAGAACCCATACCGCAGAACATTAAAAGATAGTATGAATAATTATAGGCTAGTAATAGGCTAATTAAATGCCATATTTAAATTTTTCTGTTCTGCTCATTCTAGAAAAGGCATAAGGCTTTATCACTTCAATGCGAGCAGAACGTAAATAATTTCGTTTTTTGTCCGATTTTCGATTTGGGTTCTTCTAGCTTTAGATTAGATGGCCTGAAGTTTGGTCAAGAACGTTTGGAGCCCAAATATTTTTAATGGGACATTTAATTAGGCCACAATGAGTCTAAAATTATTTGTTTGTCAGAAGATCAAGTTTTTCGTTCTAATTTCGGTTTTGGTCCGATTTTCGATTTTTCTAGCTTTAGATTAGATGACCTGAGGTTTGGTCAAGAACGAGTGGAGGCCAACATTTTTTAATGGGTCATTTGATTAGGCTATAATGAGCCTAAGATTATTTGTATGTTAATTGAGTTTGTTTTGCGTTCTAATTTTGGTTTTGGTCCGATTTTCGATTTTGGTTCTGCTAATTTCAGATTAGATGACCTGAAGTTTGGTCAAGAACGAGTGGAGCCCAATTTTTTTAATGAAATATTTGATTAGGCCACAATGAGCCTAAAATTATTTGTATGTTAATTGTTCTTGTTTTGCGTTCTAATTTCGTTTTTGGTCCGATCTTCGATTTGGGTTCCTCTAGCTTTAGATTAGATGACCTGAGGTTTGGATAAGAACGAGTGGAGTACAAAATTTTTTAATGGGGTACTTGATTAGACCATAATAAGCCTAAAATTGTTTGTATGTCAATTGATCTGGTTTTGAGTTGTAATTTCGGTATTAGTCCGATTTTCGATTTGGGTTCTGCTAGCTTCAGATTAGATGACCTGAGGTTTGTCAGGAACGATGGAACCCAACATTTTTTAATGGGGCATTTAATTAGGCCACAATGAACCTAAACTTATTTGTTAGTCAGAAGATCAAGTTTTTCGTTCTAATTTCGGTTTTGGTCCGATTTTCGATTTGGGTTATTCTAGTTTTAGATTAGATGACCTGAGGTTTGGTCAAGAACGAGTGGAGCCCAAATTTTTTTATTGAGGTATTTAATTAGGCCATAATGAGTCTAAAATTATTTGTTACAAAACAGCACTTACAAGTAATGCTGTCAAAATTCAAAAAACTGTTCGGGCCGGTTAACAACCATGAAATCATCGAAACGGATGTAAGAGCAGAGAGAGAAACCCATATATTCCAAATCTTACCCGTATTCGGTAAACATGAGGGATGAAGTGGAAACCCAAATCGAACAGCTGCCATGGAATGATAGACAATGTGCTAAAAGAGTTCATTGGGAAAATATGTTATGTCTACATTGATGTCATACCATATTTGGAGGACACAGAAGAGGAACTAATGTAGAGAAGATATTCTCCAAACTGGAAAAGGCGAATTTGCGTGTGAACCCTAATAAAACGGAATTCCTCAAGAGTGAAACCGAATTTCTCGGTTACGTCATAACCGTAGGTGCGTACAATCCAAAATATTAAAATTCCAGAGAACTTGAAAGATCTAAAGTCATTTCTTGGGTTGACGACATACTACAGACACTTTATAAAAGACTTGGCCAAGCTAGCCAAACCGCTCACAAGCCTCACCTGGGGAGAAAATGCTCAAATCAAGGCAAATGCGTCAAAAAAGGTCAAAATCAACCTTTCAGACGAAGAAATCAACGCATTCCGACAACTCAAAGAATTATTGTCATCAACAGAAATGCTCATCTTCCCTAACTTTGAGAAGCCATTCATATTAACAACGGATGTATCGGACACCGCGATTGGAGCAGTATTATCGCAGGGTGAACTCGGTAAGGATAGACCTGTCACATTCATCTCCAGATCGTTAAATAGAACAGAAAAAAATTATGCTACAAACGAGAAGGAGATGCTAGCTATCATCTGGCCATTGGACAGCCTGTGAAACTACCTATATGGCGCAAAAAAGATAAAATTCATCACGGACCATCAACCCCTAACCTCCTCACAAAGTAATCGTAACCACAACGCGAAATTAAACCGGTGGAAAGCACGTCTGGAAGAATATAATTATGGAATAATTTACAAACCCGCTTTCATTAACAAGGTATAGCAGATGCATTATCACGATTGGAATTGGAGACAAATATGCTGTCAACAGATGAGACAATTCATAGCGCAGAGCAGGACCACACCAATTTGATACCATACTGTGGTGCACCAATAAATGTATTCAGAAATCAAATCATCATCTCGGTAAAACAAAGACTTTTATGCTTGTGGAGCCCCATTCTCACTACCAAAGGCATTTCATCCGCCTAAAACAGATCTTCATCTTAGTGGGTACGAACTTCGACTAACACAAAGGATCATGCAGGACATAAAATGCGAAGGGAACAAATTCAACATCATTCAGGCAGAGCATGGGCTCTTTTACCAAAGAAATTTGCAACAAAATAAAGAACAAATCTTGGAAAAATATTATTTTCTTCAATACGACCGTCATCCCGACAAAGTTAAATTACAACAAACACCAATCCCAACCTATCCATCGGAGATCATCCACATGGATATCATCAACATCAAGAAGGGAAAATTCATCACCTGCATAGATAAATTCATCAAGTTCACGAAACTTTTCCATATTAAAGATAGATCAGCCACATGATATCTGACTACATAAACCACTAGGAATACAAATCTACCTCACACCCTCTCAACGGTTGAAAGGGTCCATTCAACAATAATCGAGATCACAAGATGCCTAATGGATGAATATAAGGATCTCCCCATAAGGGTACAACAACATAATACATTCAGTCACCAGAAAGAAACCCAGTGACCTATCAGGGTCTACTAAATTTCAGGGACAAAGTGAATGAAGACGTAGTGCAAAGGATTCAAGACTCTCAACAATCCAATTTACGGGGAGAAAATTTAAAAAAAGCAGAGCCTAAAACTTATGAAGTCGGAGATACAATATACGTGGCCGTAAAGCAAATTCAAGGAAAAGATAAAGCAAAATTTAAGAAGGAAATAGTAGCGAAAAATAACCAAGTTACAGTTATAACAGTTTCGAGCAGAAAAATACACAAGTCCCATATAAAAAACGACCATATGTTGACGATAACAACACCCTTAAACATCTATGAGTACAACGGAATCAATCATCAACGGAAAATTAAAGATTGTCCATGTCCTCAATCTAACCGTTCACGAAGACATAGTCGAAAGGATTCCACCCAAAATCAATCGCATACACCAAAGAAGCACACTAGAACCTCAGCTGACACACCAAGTTCAACAAGTCACACAATTGATGTCAGAACTAAAAGATAAAAATACAAGGACTAAACGATCGATCGATGGGATTGGAACAGCCTGAAAATGGGTAGCAGAAACACCAGATGCCACCGATTGGAACCGGATTGTCGACAGTCAGAACAAACTCATCAACAGTAACAACGAACAATACCAAATCAACACAGCCTTGATGAAAACGGCAAACAAAATCCTTGCGGAATATAACCAAATCGTGGACTCATTGCAAAAACAAAGATAATAAATACAAATCTTATGGACAAAATGGAAATTGGACGACTCTAATTGACACTGACTGACAATACAATCTACCTGAACAACTTTAACCGTGAGATCTACGGCAACAATACAAACAAACACCTAGAGGGAAGTTTTTTAGTACAATTCAACAACGAGACCATAATAATCAACCACATAACGTTCACTAACCGGAAAACACATACATTCCAAATATTACCATTACTGCTTCAGTAAAATATAACAGAAAAAAGTATGAAGATAAATCCAGACTACCTTCACAACCTGCATCTGAATAACGTGGAACAACTACAGGAATTGTTCGCAAACTACGAAAAATCAGGACTCATAGATCTCGCAATCATAAGTTTGATTTTAACGATTATCTCGATTTTCTTAATCACAAGAAGGAACCATTTCTATAAAGTGTGACATCGGAAACCCAGCTCAACAACCACGCCAGAGCCAAGCTCACACGGTTACCATCAATACGTGACGCTCGGGCCGTGGATCTTTAAAGGGAGAAGAGTTAGCAAAATGCTATACACGTCATTCGCTGAGTCAACCAAATTCAAGTTGGCAAAATGTAGTTGCACACGCCATACTATTGCAACATCAACAAATCATATTTTCGTTCTAATTAAATTCTTTATACGAGAATGCTGACATTAACTTTTATTTTTGTATAAGAATGAACAATTGTTAGTTTAGAGTTAGAATACGTTTATACCTGAAATTGTATTGACGTAAAAATTTAACCAATAAAATTCATTTTTTTAACTCTCCGAAACCACGTTTCGTCATTATATATATATATATATATATATATATATATATATATATATATATATATATATATATATATATATATATATTTATATATATACTAGCTGAGTTACCCGGCGTTGCAAGAATCAACCAGATCAAAGTGAATAATAGTGAAACATAAAGATATTTTAGTTAATAATTTTTATTATAAAGCCTTTTGATAAACAATATTTTTGATTTTTCCATTTGGTGTGTAAATAAATAAATTTTTTGGCGTTCCCACTCTAGAGCAAGCAACATACAGTTGGCCATGTGAAAAGCAGGAATTTTCCAAAAATGACACCGACTGTTTTCAATGATTGCCCCTGGGCTTTGTTGATTGTCATTGCAAAAGCAAGGCGTAATGGGAATTGTAGTCACTTGAATTCAAACGGCAAATCGGTGGGAATCATAGGAATGCGCGGAATTAGCACATCTTCTCCTTTATTTTTACCGCGGTAATAATCGTTGCTTCAATCACATTCGGCATCAATTTCTTAATACAAAGCCGTGTTCCGTTGCACAATTTCGGTGGATCTAAATTTCGGAGCAGTATTATTGGTGAACCCTCTTTTAAAAATAGTATGTGTGGTGGAATACCAGGTGGCTCCAAAGAATTAAGAAACTCTATTGGATAATTGGCGGATTGATCCACATCAGTAACCGTGTCGATAGATTTGTATTTCATTAGTGGCCCGGGTAGTTGCGATTGAATTTCATTATTTAATTTATTAACGCCATCATTTTTGGGAGCTAGGAGTGCACGTTCGAACAGCCAATCATGATTTTTGAAGTTAATTGGCAGATTTGAGAATACTTTCATTACCACGCCCTGTATTGATGGCAGCGTTTGACAAAAATTAGGCGGGAACGATATCGCACATGTTACAGGGCCATTTGGCAATTTCCCGTTAGCCATGTCCAAAAGCTGCCTGGCAAATGTTTTAGCTGTACCATCGTGATGTAAATTCACACGCATGTTTGTAGATAGTGCGATTTTCGTAACGTGTTTCCAAAGATGAGACGCCTTCAGGCAGGCATTAAGTTCATCAGCGGGTGTTGATCGTGGAATGACTGGCAAAGTTTGACGAAAATCACCTGCTAGTAGTGTTAGAGCTCCTCCCAACCGCTTCAAATGCTTTTTCGTGTGCCATGGTACATTCGTCCCAAATAATGATTTTACATGTTTTTAATAACGTGGCAATTCCCGAATTTGTCAACTATAAAACGCTAGTACTTTTCAAAGTAAATCAGTTTATACGTACAATATTTTTTAGTACCTTTCCTGATTTTTTGAAACAATCATTGATTATTTAAGTAATAAACTAAATAAAGTAAACAACTATTGGCGTTTAGTATGAAATTACTATTTTCATTAAAAGCCGGATAGTGGATTAAAATAGAATGTTAATTATTTCTGAAGTTATGTGGTAATTAGAACTCACTGACTATGGTACATTTCAAAACAGGATATGATAAATAGGATATCACGAAACAGTGTTCAGAGATTTGTATTCAGTTAAAGTGATGAAAGATTTATCTTATATTTAAATTAATAAAAATAATTTGAATAATTAAATCAATTATAGTAGAGGTATGGTTTGTGTATAACAATCGCACGCTAGATATCCTTTTTGGCGTCTAAATTTGCGGCTAAGGCGCTATTTCGGAACATTTAAATAATTGTATCTATACATGTACAAATGAATTCTTGATCCAGGGCAGACTTCCGGATTGGAGCATGTCACTAATTCCATATAACCTCTTTCCTAAAGTCATTCCCGTCAAAAAATCTGAAAAAATTAAAATTTGAGAAAAAATTTGTACCACAGCCCCTAGACCCTGGGGTTCAGCCCCTTCAAAAGTATCGTGGGCTTAGTCCTGAACATGCAACATATACATGGTAAAAATTTCATGGCGATCGGGAAAGCGGCTAAGGCGTTATTTCAGAACAATCAAATAATTGTATCTTTACGTGTAAAAATGAATTTTTGATCCAGGGGTGGACCCCTCGAATCCAAACATGTCTCTTATTTCATATAACCCCTTTCCAAAACTCATTCTCGTAAAAAAATTTAAATTTTTGAAAAAATTTGTACCACCGCCCCTAGACCCCGGGGTCCAGCCCCTTTCACAATATCGTAAAATTGGTCCTGAACATGCAACATTTGCATGGTAAACATTTCATGGCGATCGGTTGAGCGACTGAGAAGTCATATACATGTAAAAAATAATTTTTGATCCAGGGCTGGGCCCCTCGGATTCGAACATGTCAGTATTTTCATATAATCAGCCCCATAAACTCATTTTCGTGGAAAAATTTAAAAAAAATTAAAATTTTCGAAAAAATTTATACCGCAGCCCTTAGACTTCGGGGTTCAGCCCCTTCCAAAATATCGTAAGGTTGGTTCTGGATATGCAACTTGTACATGGTAAAAATTTCATGGCGATCGGTTGAGCGGCTGAGACGCCCATTCGGAACAAACAAACAGGAATTCATTTATATATATATATATATATATATATATATATATATATATATATATATATATATATATATATATATATATATATATATATATATATATATATATATATATATATATATATATATATATATATATATATATATATATATATATATATATATATATATAGGGTGTCCGCCTTGATGGTATACTACTTTGTTTTGCCGCCATTTAGGTGAATATTAGTGTTGACCATTCATACTTGAACTAGTAGACGCGTGGCAAATTATTCCACAAGACCATTTACGCCGCCGTACATATGCCAATAGGATGTTACAGCTGACGAGGCACATTTTCATTTAAATGGATATGTGAATAAACAGAATAGTTGGTTCTGGGCAATGGAAAACCCTCACATTATTCATCAGTCATCTTTACATCCATTAAAAGTGATAGTCTGGTGTGCAATTTGGTCAGGAGGAATCATTGGACCTTACTTCTTTGAAAATGAAAACGGCGTAACGGTAACTGTGAATGGGAGCGATATCGTGATATGATTGAAAACTTTTTAACGCCACAACTGCATACTTTGGGCTTGATTAACATGTGGTATCAACAAGACGGTGCCACATCGCATACAGCCAGGATTACAATGGAATTACTGCGAGAACTCTTTCCACAACAAGTTATTTCAAAAAATGGTGATGTTGATTGGCCTCCTTGGATATCTAAAAAGCAAGGCTTATGCAAACAAACCAGAAACGCTTGAGCAACTCAAACAAAATATTCGTGATGAAATTAATGAAATACCGCGTGAAATGTGTGAGAATGTAATGAAAAATGTGCTCAAAAGGGCTCGCATTTGTGAGGCTAACAGAGGCGGACATTTATCTGATTTTGTATTCCATACATAATTGCCGACATTAAATAAAACATTTATCAATACAAGATCCATTCTCTTTCATTTAATCAAAAATCATAAACAAACAAAGTAGTATACCTTCCCGGCGGACACCCTGTATATATATAAATATATATATATATATATATAAGTATATATATATATTGATGATCGATCGAGAAGTAACTAGAGTAGAGTAACTAGCAAATCAGGATTTTTTTGTAGAATTGCAAATGCTTTAATTATAAAAGTAATTAATTATTCCGCTAAAGATCTGCGCAAAACAAACATAAATAATTTTGATTAGCACTTTAAGATAGTGTTTGTTTTTTTATTAGTCTTGACTATATACACATTATACTTTAGGCAGCGCCTGTGCAATCATATCTTTCACAAATTGATCGAAATCAACATGATCAAAGCAAATACTTAAATCAACCTCCTTATATGGTCCTTCATCAAACACGTTCGTTATATCCATTTCACAGGGGTTCGGGAAAAATTTTATCTTCTCAGTACCCTCCATTTGGCCACAAACGGGCATCCATTTTTCACATAGCGATATCTTTTCCTCATTCACCGGTGCTTCTTGTACTTCCGCTATATTTTCTTTATCTTCAACAGGTTTTGCGTAGACAACCGCTAGAAAATAAATAATTAAAAATCAATTTACCGATACATAACAGAATGTAATTATAATTAGCTTACTTGTAATTACGAGCAACGAGAGAAGCAACGAGAAAAAATTCATTTTTTTGATATAAATAAATTACGATTTTATCACATAGAATTACGTCTTTCACGGGCGATAACCGAAAAATATGTAAGATAAAATATTTCACTTCTTGTAAATATTTAATAAAATATTAAGATGATAAAAAACACTTGAGCAAATATTTTTGTTTTCGGTACGCTGTGCTCGTCACCGTGATGATAATATCGTGCGCCTCCAACGAAAGTGAGATATTTAACCGTTTTTTTTTCTTGGCTGCTGTCGTTGTAGTCGACGTCTGGTGTGCGGTTTATTATTAAGTGTGGTGTAACTGAATTGAATTTACATTTTTATCAGTCAAAGTTTTACGTTTTTTTTTCTGTATTGTATAACCGCGATTTTATTAAGTTGAGGTGTTCTTGCTTGTATTTCATTCATTATTTATTTGTTTTACAGTGGATTACGATGATTCCGATGTTATGTTACTGTGTAATCTGGTTATGCATCGTGCACTGTACATATATAGTATATGTTTAGTTATTTTAGTACACTGTTCAATTAATATTAACATTTACCTTGTAAACTTGTAGGTACTTATACTTATATTAGTCACCGGCAAAACACAATTAAATTTATGTGGCAAAATTATTTTGTTGTGCTGTAGAACTGACTACACTAAATGGAATTTTATCAGCTACGTCAATATTTTTTTAACTGGTCGATATATTATTCATAATTAAATACATGAAACCGAGAATTTTGTTTATTGGGTGTATCCGCGTACTTTATTGTTCTATTTCACGGTATCTTGACTTAAATGTATTTTTTAGTATTAATATCATAATTGAGATGGTGGCCTGACACTTATATTACAGTCAAACTAACTGGCTGATAGATCTACGATATGTCATAAATTGTTGTTGCTTTACGTAGAAGAAGACAAATTCGTCGTCTTATTTACATTTTCTGTAAAGTAGAAAAATATTGGAGATTTCTTGAAAATGTTAATTTTCTAGTTACTGATAATTCGTTTCGATTAATGATTTTTTGAAATTCCATATTACTATAAAACGGATTTGTTGTAGAGATGCAATCTTAAGGAGTATGATTTGTAGATTGGAAGTTTAAATTCTTGGATTTGAGACGACGTAAAACATAACCGAAAAACTAAGTTTTCATACATTTTGTACGGGAGGTGAAGAAAATTTAAACTTAACACAACTTTGAAGTTTGTCCTAACTTTGTATTAGATTTTCTTGTATTGTAAATGGATTTTTAAAATAAATTTATATGAAAACATTTAGGCGCACACATTTTCATACAGGGTGGCTGAGACCAAGTGTTACCAAATGAAAACGCTGTAATTTTTTTAATTTTGATTATTTTTTATTGAAATTTCGTGGAATATGTTGAAAACATATTACATTTTATGAAAAACATGTTACTGCTCGATATGACCTCCTTTGGCTCTGATTATTTGATTCAGTCTTCCATAGAAAGCATTGCAGGCTGACCGAACGTGAGCTTGCGGAATTTTATTCCATTCTCGAACAAGAGCTGACTTCAATGCATCAACACTTTCGTATTTTTTAGTGGACACCTTACTCTCCAAAATGGACCATATGGAGAAATCCATGGGATTCAAGTCTGGTGAATATGGTGGCCATTCTTTCGACGAAATCAGCCGCTGAACGCAATTTTGTAAAAATTACTGTGTCGCTCGAGGTAGGTGCCCAAGGTAGCAAAGCATCGTTTAGGATCTTTTGGCGGTACACCTATTGGTTTACCTTGACTCCATGTTCGATGAAAACCAGAGGAGTGCGTCCATCTGCAGTCACAGCAGCCCAAACCATAACATAAGCTGGTGATTGCTTGCGCATGGCAACTCTTGTGTCCAAATTATCGTTGGGCTTATGCTCTAACCAAACACGATCATTTTGTTCATTCACATACTGTTGAATGGTGAAAATTTTCTCATCAGAAAAGACAATTTTTGCCTAACTTTTTTTTGTGCCTCCGTAAGATCTTGAACTTTTTGTATCTTGTAGGGCTTCAAGTGTAGTTCATTTTTCAATATGGTTTGAATGCTGTATCGTGAAACATGTAGACGTGCGGCTAATTGATTGGCACTTTGACGAGAATTTCGTTGGATTCGTTTCTTCACATTTCGTATCATTTCTTTTGATGTTGCTGTCTTTTTAGAACCGCCTCTGTTGCGTTTAGCGATGCTACCAGTGTCGTTGTATCGAGTTATGGTTCGATACACAAACATTTTATTCACATTCAAATGCTGGAGCTGACGAACTATTGCTGTTTGTGAATTTCCACCCAAATACAGTGCAATTTCACTATTACGTTTGAATTCCATTACGATTTTTTTATGAAGATATTAATTTAGAACAATTATTTGTTGACCACATGTAAACAACTAACCAAACTTCAATCTGTCAAAAAATTGACGCGCGAATATGACAACTACACAAATGACAGCAGAGTGTAGTCAGTAACATTTTGTTTAGCCACCCTGTATATACCTAATAACATTTAAAATAATTTCGCCAATACTCCATATAAATATTATGCAAATAAATAAAATGTAATACAATTCTAATAAGTAATTTATCTTTTCAGCTTCTCTAATATTCTACATACTATAGCAAAATGCAAAAACACGATAATACACCGATAAAATGATTAAAATGCGAATAATTTGGAAGTTCAGGGATTTACTACGAAAAATCTAGCCTGGGATCCCTCTTCTGATATCGATTTTTCTGATCCGTAATCTCCAGAAAATATTCTTTCTTTGTTGAGTTGGTAGACGAAGAGTTTTAAGTATTAAAATTCTACGAGTAAGCGAATAATAAATTCTGTGGAAAATGTCGATCGGCAATCATTGGAGAGACAGCAAAAACTGCTCATGGTATGTGAAGACTAAATAGCGACAGAGCCACAATTAAACTTTTACATTTACAGTGTTTGCCCGAATCATTTGGCATTACCCAGGAAGCACCTCGAGGAGGTATGAAACTTGGTCTTAGCTTCTCTTTTTTTCTTCTCTTCTTACATACTACTTTTTGCATTTTTTTCTTACTTTGTTTTACTCTTTCATCACTCTTCCTTCGCTTCGTTTCCAGCGATTAAATAAATATAATATTTCTCTTGTTTAACTGCAATATTTGCATTGGCTTCCTATGACCCTAATGCTGCAGCAGCACTTGTAGCACAATCCAATGAAAATGGTACTGGAATTTTTTACAAATTAATTACAAATTTATTACACAGTTAGAAAATTTTTACAAGTCCCGTTATTCTGCAATTCGTGTGTGGGCTGGCGTTAGACAAAGCTACACCACACTTTTCGTATTTTTGTTAATATTTATTGTATCGGGCTGGGGGTGGCACTGGAATTTTTTACAAATTAACTACAACATATTGGAATAGCTCAACCCCGAAAACTACCCCCAAGCGGTGTAATTTTTACACCCTTAATTTATTACAACAGCCCACACCCACAAAATCGATCGTAATGTATCGAACTTCCTTCCTTAGCAAGAATTAGGTATGCCTGATTTTATTACAACAGCCCATACCCATAAAAGTCGATCAATATATATTGAACTTCCTTCCTATGCAAGAATTAGGTATCCCTGAATTTATTACAACAGCCCACACCCATAAAAGTCGGTAAGTATGTATTGAACTTCCTTCCAATGCAAGAACTAGGTATCCCTGAATTTATTACAACAGCCCACACGCACAGAAATCAATCAAGATGCATCGAACAACCTTCCTATGTAAGAATTAGGTCCCTGAATTTATTACAACAGCCCACACCCACAAAAATCGATCGTAATGTATCGAACTTCCTTCCTTAGCAAGAATTAGGTATGCCTGATTTTATTACAACAGCCCATACCCATAAAAGTCGATCAATATGGTATCATCGAACTTCCTTCCTATGCAAAAATTAGGTCCCTGAATTTATTACAACAGCCCACACCCACAAAAATCGATCGTAATGTATCGAACTTCCTTCCTTAGCAAGAATTAGGCATCCCTGATTTTATTACAACAGCCCATACCCATAAAAGTCGATCAATATGTATTGAACTTCCTTTCAATGCAAGAAATAGGTATCCCTGAATTTATTACAACAGCCCAAACCCACAAATTTGGGTGTGGGCTGTTGTAATAAATTCAGGGATACCTAGTTCTTGCATAGGAAGGAAGTTCAATACATATTGATCGACTTTTATGGGTGTGGGCTGTTGCAATAAATTAAGGGTGTAAAAATTACACCGCTTGGGGGTAGCTTTTGGGGTTGAGCTATTCCAATATGTTGTAGTTAATTTGTAAAAAATTACAGTACCACCCCCAGTACTATACAACGACACAACAAATATTAACAGAAAATTAACAGAAATGCAATAAGGATGTTGTAACGACAAATATGGTTTTTGAAGAATTGCACCCCTTAGGGGTAGTGTTTTGAGGGTTGAACTATGCCGATATGCTGTAATTAATTTGTAAAAAATTCCAGTGCCACCCCCAGCCCGATACAATAAATATTAACAAAAATACGAAAAGTGTGGTGTAGCTTTGTGTAATGCCAGCCCACACACAAATTGCAGAATAACGGGACTTGTAAAAAATTGTCTAACTGTGTAACAAATTTGTAATTAATTTGTAAAAAATTCCAGTACCATTTTCATTGGATTGTGCTACAAGTGCTGGTGCAGCATTAGGGTCATTTGCTTTCTATTATTATTTCATTTATTTGGTTGCATGTATTATGCATATTTCTCTTGCAACTAGAAGAAACTAAAGGGTTTTCCATTACATTTTCAATACACATAATACAATTTTCTAGCGTCGAAGTTGATTTTTCTATCATCATTTTTCTCAAAAATTGCCATTATTTATACATTGCTTTTAAATATTCCACACCTTTGCCTGACAATGGAATATTTTGATTATTAGACGTAATTATCATTGCGTATCCACTGCATATGCTACTAAAGCTCTGCAATTATAGTTGTCCCTTTGTAATGGAAGGCTATAGTTTACATCACTTTTAAAAATGGTTTACTTAACATTCCACAATTCTTCAAGATTATTATAAAAGTATGCCGCTTTTTTCACTAATTCTTGATCAACCTTACCTAATGGATCGAAGGTTTGAATTGTGCTTTTGATTGTGTTGATCATGATCACAACGCAATGATTTCCATTTTTATGAATTGGAGTTTCAACTATTCGTTTTCCTCTGCACAATTCAATAAGTTCGTGATCGTTTAATGATAAGTTATCTGATTTGTTATTAAAAGCTCCTATTACTTGGTATTGATCAAGACAATAATCCGTACCAAAATTAAATTCCAGGATATCAAAGCAAGCCCCAAGTTTTGTCATCTTCTCAAAATACGCTAAAACTTTCCACTCAAAAAAATCTAATTGCTTAGGTTGAATAATTTTCTGTAGAGCATGTCTACCGGAGTATTTAGGTTTTTTCCTAGAGGGCTCACTCCACATTTCCTCTAAATGAACGTTACTAGGATCATCTTCGTCGTTTATTTTGCTATTGGTGTCGATTTTTGAGTGTACTCGTAGATTCTCGTAATTCTGACCTATTCTGAATTAATGATTCAATTTCTAGAGTATTTAGTAGGAACACATTTGCTTTTTTAAATTCATCAATAAACCGTCCCAATTATTGGATTTTCTTATTATATTATTTTTAATTAGGTTAAACCAATTTTCAACGGTAGCATAGTATAATATCCCATTAAGACCGACATTAATGGGATATTATACTATTCTATTTTCATACTTTGCTACTTCGCCGGTGACCTGAGAATATATTTTGTGGAACCGTTTATAATACGGAGAGGAAGTATAAGTATTTTTTGAGCCTTCTTCTGCTACTTCAATTCCTTTCGAATTTTGATTCTCTCGACTTATATTTTCGTAAAAAACTTCTCGTATGCGGTTAAAAATAAACTGTGCTTGAATTTTGAACAACAAATCGTATACAAAATTTTAAAGAGTTCGTCGATGTCTGATAAATTGTTACAGTCTGAAACTAATGAGAATATAACCATGATTAATTCTCTTAGCTCACGTTTACTTGTTGGCAATTTTGAACGAATCTGCCGAATAAGAATCGCAGAGAAATGTGAACAACAAATAAATACACAAGTCAAATCTATAGATACTCGGGTGTCAGTTAAAAATTCGTAGCTTTGACGTAAATATGGCAGAATTGTCATGCCATTCATTACTAAAATTATGCTGTTTATAAAGACCCATGACCAGTCGCAAACAAAGTATTTAGGTAAAAGGATTCTAGGTGTTGCTCGATCAATCACTTTCTTAAAATCTACAAAAAACTTCGTTATTTCCGCTGCATCATGTTGGGATGTTATTAATTCACTTACGGGAAATGTAGTATTATGGATACTTATTACACACGTATAATAAAAAATGCGCGAAAAATTATGATACGGACAGCACTTAGGATTTCGTATTAAACCTCCAGTGGCATCAACGAACACCGGACGGTGATTATTTAAGAGCTTAAGGTTATCATTATTCATCAGAGTAATTGATAAAGGTTCCGTAATGGAGTAAATATACTTTTCGTTTGGAAGTTGTGTCCGAAATCGTGAAAATGCGTCAGACACTTCACAGGCCTTTACAAAGCATTCTCTGATAATTTTTCAGAACGTGCCTTTCTTAAAACCGATGCCCTAATCATACGTTGTGTATTACCCACATCTAATAAATCCTTCTCTACTGCGGTTTTGTTCTCTAAATAAGCTTGGTAAGCTAAACCGTGGGTCGTTTTAGTTTTAATTTCATTTCGCCATGTTCCCCTGATGTTCTCGCCTTTTATGCCCTTGAATAAAAAATTTATATTTCTACTTATGCATAGAATATTTGCAATTTGCAAACTGGATAATTCTATTATCTCTTTTATTAAAATTCATACTTCTAAAACTTAATACACAGTTGTTTTTAATTTCAACTAAAGCATTTCTTATACTTTCTCTTTAAATTTCTTTTTCGTCAGCAGAATTATTCATAAACCCACGAGATATCTATTCATTTGTCGGTGGATTAACAATCACTATGGGGCATTCGTTAATATCAATGAAAACTTCGGGTGATGCGGTATTTTGACTGGTCACATTAACTGCTGCTAATGTTACCGGCTTAGTTATGTCATTTGGCGTAAATATTGCCTTGGCTACGGAAACATTGTCGTCGCTACTATTTGCATAATTAGATTCGGTGGTTGGTTCTGAAATAAACTAATTACAACTCACAGGAGAAATATCATCCGTAAAATTGTCACAGGTAGGTAATTCATTGTGAACTTTTTTATAGAAACACAAGTATCTTTAATATTTCTATATTTGCATTCGGTTCTTGATGCACATCCACTTGCAGAGTTCTAAGTATGACCAACCAATTAAGATGTACCCCGGATGCAACTATAATAATTAAACGAGTAGAGTGGCGACCCCATCCCGAGAACGTAAAAATAAAGTAAAAATTGGAAATTCCATTGTTTCTCTAATCTTTTAAAATTTAACTTGTGGTAAATTCTAGCCATAAGCTAAACTGCCAATAAACTGAGGATTAATATGGGGTTTTCAATTTTACAATTCCAGCTGGGATGCCGAATGATGTGTGAACTTGCCTGAAAATGAGCAGCCCTTTATGCCACCCAAGATCGTCGCTTGGCAGGAAAGGGATATGCCCATTACTTCAGGGATCGGAGTGAGTGATGCCCTTGCCAGTATGAAAACTGTATGTCATTCAGAAATTAATTTTTGAAAAATATTTGGTGTTGGATTTAGCAACTACCCAAATTGAGTTTTAACGTATTGACATCAATTGAGATAGTGGCTCATTAAATGCCCGCATTTAATTACCACTAGTACCTTTGATGTCTGTACGCAAACAACCTATTTAAATTAGAACAGATGTTGTGCTCCGGTTTATTACAATCATAAATAAATTTTTAAATTCCAAGTGCTACCACGAATGTTGGTTTATCCCCCGAAGTGCGAGTTGGGACATGCCACAGATAAACCATGAATTCGAAGATCCAGCATTGCAACGTATAAATTTTCAACCCTCTCTAGTCAGGCATATCTTTAAGCATGACCGCAGCCATACTCATACCAGTGAGAATTTTATATTTATATTGCCAATAAATATATATACAAATAAATTATTACAATAAAATTTTAAATTTGGAACTGACCTTGTGTCCCTGTTTTGGGCGCCACTTGAAACGGGTTCGTTAAACTTTAGCTACAGCTGAAGGCAACCCAGTTTTCCAGAATTGCGATTATCTGCCTGGTACCACATGTGGCATTGGTTCCCGCAGCTCAGTCTGGTAGAGAGGAACGGTCGTGGGTTTTGGGGTACACAGATAACGGCCTAGTTTACCGCGAGGAATAAAAACTGTTTACAAAATGAAAGAAAAGGAAAAAGGGTTGAGTGGGATATTGGACCGAAAATTGGCGGTCTCAGACCAACATGAGAAATGGGCTTACACCCGTGGTTGTTTATTTAGGTTCTTTAGGGTGTCATAATCCCTAAAGACCTACCATGTTAAAAAAGAAAAATAATAAAACACAACGTAGCGTAGGCCCTGCCTATCAATTCAGTTGGAGGATGACCTTGGCAGAAATGGAGTGTCCCGCCTATGGGCAGGGTTACTTTCGAAGCTTCCGCTCTTAGCTTTTGCTTAGAGCAACCAAGGGACCTCGTCACTAATTGAGTTTAAGCCGCAGGCCTACCACATCCCTATACATACCGATCTTGGCTGTACAATCACTACACAAAAAAACACAGTCAATTTTTTTTACAAAACAGAAAAAAATAAGTTTATTTTAACAAAAAACCACAACTTAAAAAAAAATTTTAACTTCAAATAAATAAATTAATTTTTACTAATCGAATAAACACGACCACACGGCTCACTGGCTAAAAAAAACTCCCTCCCAACAATTTCATTCAATCTTTAAACATATCCGATAGACGATTTTTGTGCTTTCATCGCAAAAATGTATAAAGATAATGTCCAAAAATGTGACATCAATTTTGCGAAATCGATCTAATCGAAAACTTTTTTTTCTAAACAAATAGATTGGAAACGAATTGCTTGAAGAAATGACGCTAACTGGGGATGACAAGTGACTAGTGTCCACACTAGAAAACCGTACTTAAAAATTATCAGCGATCATTAATATCAAATTTGAAATTGCCAACCAATTGGAATACCATTTTTTGTCTAATTTTCTAATGCTTGAATTATACGAGGAACTGTGCAAAGAGTTTCCGAGGCAGTTTCGCAAAGAGCCATTTCAGAAGTTGCGGTTAAGATTAGTTGAATTCATGCGTAAGAAATTGTGCTTAAACAGGAGAAAACCCAAAAGCCAAAGTACAAATTTTGTTAGACAAAATGATTTTGCATCAACGTCATCACGAATGAATATATAAAGTTTCCAAATTTATTCATTTGTAAAGAAAAGTGTTTTTTGGAACATCTCTTTGTTGCAATATTTATAATTACGCGGTAAAGGATTAGGTGTAATTAAAAAAAGGACATAGGACCGCGTCCATCTTCCCCGAGGGACAATAATCCATAAATCTAATAATTTGTGTGAGCACAGTCGCCGCCACTGAGAACGAGAAATCAATTTCAGTGCACGTAGCGTTTTATTATTGATTTTGTCAATGCCAGTATATGCGTACGGCCAATTTTTGGGTGTCTCACATTCGTGCGCGGTTAATTGTGAACATCGATTATTAAATTATTAAATCGTACCGTATGTTAATTGAATGTGTCGATGATTGTAGTATCAATTATTTTCCGAATAATTGAGTTGCTACAAAGGTTTATTATACACAATTGATAAGTGTCTCGTATAAACACGAAATACACATACAAATGCAAAACTATGTGAAAGATTAAAATTAAATTGTTTGCGATGGTGGCGTTGAGTGTCCGGAAATATTTTGCATGATGTGTTCTCATCATATTATTTGTATGTGAACATGTCACACCCACAGAGAATTTTTTAAAAATCACTTCTTTTGTTTTCGGTGATATGGGGTAGAAAGTAAACTTAGTATCGTATTGCCGCCTATTAGCTAAATTTATTAGGGCATATTTATTTTCTTGGAGAACTGACAAACGAAATCATTTTCTATTATTACCAGACTTGAATAATTTTGAGGTACCAAGAAACTTCCAAATGATTTGCATATTTAGATTACAATTCGTCATAACGAATTTGACAGCAAGCCAAACCCATATCGCATATTTTTTCGATTATTTAAGACATTCAAAAAAATCGAAAATATTGTGACTGATATGAATCACAACACACAAAATCTTGTAAGAAAAGTTTCGACTTTTTTATTTTCCTTGGGTTTAACTTTTCTTTTGTTTTTATATTTTCGCGAGACAATTTATCTTGCTTAACAAGCAAACACATTATTTTCGGGCATTGGGGACGGGTGCCGTTAGGTATAAATGGCATATAATTTGTATGGCCAAATTCTTTATTCTTATGTTTTACGTTAGGAAGATTAATTATGTTATAGAAACATAAATTGTGGTAATGTTCATAAAAAAAACCTTTTTTCGGTCCAGTGTTACTAATATTCATGAATAAACAATTTCCAGGGCATAGTTCGTATATTCGAAATTTTTATCAGATTCTAAAACTGTCTGTCGTTTTACATTATTAGACAGCACTGCAGTCAAATAAAATTGATTCATTGTCGTTAAGCAAAATTTCTCCCACACTAAATTGGAGGAAGCTGTAGCTGTCATCCGCAATCAAATTCACAAGTAAAATATTATTTTTATAAAAAATAAAAATGCTACGAAGTATAAAAGAAAACTTTATGAAATCCACCGAGGAAATATTTTCAAGAAAAAATTAAAGATCGCACAAGACTAGATTCGCACACAGCACGACAACAACAAAACTTATAAAAAATTGATGACATTTTATTTGAGATTTTTTTGGAAACTTAACAATATAACAAAACCAACACTTAGAAAAGGAAAATACATTTAAATTTGAAATAGAATTAGGACGTAAAATATACAAAAAAAACTGGAAAATTAAATTATTATACTCGTACCTTCCTCCCATTCGACATCGCATCACATCTCCATCTCATCATCATGACACAAATAATTTTTGTGATTTTCGATTGTTCTTCCGAGTTGTTGGGGGTGTCATATTTCTATATTTCTATTGGAATTTTAAGCTGCCTTAAACCACTAATGGATGATGTGTCCCCTCCGGACGTTTATATTTTTGGTGCGATATCCAATTTTTGTCACCAAAATCAAAACAAAACCAAATGTTATTCGTTTCGTAAGAGATTTTTCCGTTGATACTTTGAAATAATATTGTCTGTTGTTGTTGTGATACAAAAAATAATAATAAAATTGAAAATTTGATTAATTTACTTGCCATTCTTATCCAGAAAAACAGATTTTTATTTTGCGATTGGTTGAGATACAAAATTTAGATATGAAACAAGTTTCACGTAGGCAGTAGGTACATGACTTTTACGCGTAGGATTAATTCGATTAATTACTTCGTCTAATTATGTACACCGGTATACCGTACTTAAATCAATGTACATACATTAAATAAATAAATCATTAAAATAATTAAATAGATAAATTAATTTATTAAAAATTTTACTTTTGTTTTCTTCGACTTAGTTTTTTCTTAATTCAATCAAAAAATTATTTTTCACTACCCCTCAACCAATCTTGTATTTAGGAAAAACTAGTTCGTAGAACACGTACGTTTAGGTATTAAATGGAAATGGGTTCGGAAAAAGAAAGAAAAGATTTCAAAACAAACGAAATTCTTTTTTAATTTTTTCTTAAATTTGAATTTTCTTTAAATTAAAAATCTTTTTTCTCTGCTTGCAAATGGCGTTGGTATACGAAGTGATACACAGGTTCTAAATACATTAGGATAATTTTAATACAGAAGCGTAGGTGTTACACATTTTATTTTGCCTTTAGCTTTTTAAACTTTTCTTTAGCTTTTGTGTCTAGAACACTGATAAGATGTTCCGAGAAAAATTTTCCCAGAATAATTAAATATTAATTAATTTAAGATTTAGCCTTTGTACACTAATTAATATTAGAATCGGGCACCATCACCCTTTTATTATTAATGTCAAATGTTAATTAAGTTACACAACAGAAATTTTCATCGAAAACTTTCTAGAATGACAGCAATTGCATGAATATTTAACGAAAGATTTACGAACCAGGTTAGGTTAGGTTATGGTGGTTGTCCTAAAGGACTGGCATTTTCTCTGCTCGCCTCCCCCCTTGTGGGCGAGCTCCCACAAATTTCATTATGCTAAGCGCTAGACGAGGACATGTGCAAAACAAATGAAAAACAGTTTCTTCCACCACTTCATCTTCACAACTATGAGAGAAATCATGTAAAAAAACAATTATTCTGCCCGCATGTTTACCTATGAGGCTGTGTCCCGTTATAGCACCCACCGCATTACTGACATGCCATCGTTGCAGCGATACGCTATTCGGATCTTAGCAGGTCTAGTTTTCGTCGGATTTGGTTATGCCTTGGCGAGCGAGTTTTCTTCGACCTCTCTGATGAGAATATAAATCCTAAACCTCTGATCAAAAGATAGTGACGGGATCGTATAGTCGGTAGTATTTAGGTGTTCCTGTTTCATAGAATAGATTAGTATCCTTCATTGTTACAATTCCACATGAAAATAGAGTTGAGCTTTATAGCGGAGCTCGCTGCCATTTGTTTATCTAGGATATCAAAAGGTGCGTGAGTCTAATACACAAATAAGCTGTTCGCTGTATTTTCACCAATGGTTTTAGGTTGGTCGTAATATTTTAAGCTGCCCACCAAACAGTAACCCCTTATAATAAAATGGGCCTGATAGTACAAACATAGATCCAATGTACAATAATGTGGGGCTGCAAACCCGATCTTTTACAAATGGCATTTTTACCGAAGTAAAGCGCTATTGTACCTTGCATAACTTTCTAACTCGAATATTAGGTTTCCAGCTTAGTTCGCTACCATATAAGCAGGGCATATAAGCTAGGAGAGTCAATCTAAGGAAGTTTGTATTTCCTAGCAAAAAGGTATAGTTCATTTTGTAAACATAAGGACATTCCAAAGAAGAGGGGATAATACTACAACATGCGGGTTGTTAGACTAACCGTCACGATCCTGCTATTTAGCATTTGATCTATTCAGCTCCTGAGTGGCTCATCAATCAGGAGGAGAGTTTTTGCATGATCGCCTCTGGACTGCCATTATTAAAGGCTCTTCTCAAATGCCCTTCGAGGAATTTCTCGATAGGAGCAATAAGAAAGTGGAGAGTCCACTTGCAGTTTCCTAAAACAGATTTCTATCTGTCTTTCAAAAAATGTTAGTAGTGAAGAGGCTAAACATATTGGTCTATGCGGTTTGGGACTGCAATGAGAGCTTTTTCCGTCTTAGGTACAAATATGTGACAGGCCGCCCTTGCAGATAACTGCCAGCCAGGATAAGGTTAATTCAGTCGTTTGTTGGATATTCTATTTATAGGACACAAGGTTTTTCTCCTGCCTATGACGAAACTTTTGACCCTAAGCCTTTGTGGCGCAGATTCAGAGCTACCTGGAAAGTGAGTTCCCAGTAGGTGTTCCAAGAAGTCTGCGCTAGTTATGGTCTACGAACCATCTAGTCATTGTAGAAAACTCGGAGTGGTGGGACTTAGACATAGTACTTTTCGTGGCCTAGATGTCGCAGAGGACTCCTGTATTTTAGTACAGTATAGCCTCCAGCCATTTGGTTTAGCATTTCTTAATTCGTATTTGTATGTTTTGAGGACTTCCTTGTAGAAATCTCAGTCCTAGAAATTTTAGATTTCTTGGCTCTTCTAAAGAGTTTCCTATTAGTTACCATTTTTACAGGTGTTTTGAAGTCTTTTCGACCACCACGACACTCGAGGTTTGCCAAGAAGTATATTAGGAGGATACGTACCCAATATGGCCTTATTAAAGGCGTCGGATAGCTGGTTCACTAGGACAACTAACTGTTGTGTTGAATCAAATGGTTCTGAAACCGGTACCGGTAGTGAATTACTTACAATAGTTTTAAAAATATTCTTGTAGGTTTTCCTCCTATCTCTACAGCTAGGATTTTAGATGGTTTTTGTCTCCAATTCAAATTGGAGTTAAGATTGATCAAAAAATAAATGTTTCTCCGACACCTTCCATTTCACTAACCTTTCCATAATGATATCTAAGACAAGAGCAACGTCTAGTCTACTTGACTATTCGATGGTTTATAGTCAATATTGCAAGTATCTACATAAGTTAACGCTAAGAATAAAATTAAAGAGTAACTCTCCTTGTTCATTTGTATAAGTGATTCCCCAAGTTGTGTGATGTCAATTTGCATCACTTCTCAGGATGATTTTTGTTTTTGAACCACCTTTAATGAGATTCATGTGGAAGATAAGCTGCTTTGTGCCAGACATTTTGACCATCCATCTCAATGATTGTGGTGACCAAATCTGAATTACTGTAGTTTGATAATAGAAAGATATTCAGATTATTTTAGCAGGAATGCTGGGACGAATTCTTCACGTATATCAGTTTATTCCTAGGAGTCCTAAGTCCAAGAAGTCGGTCACCATTGACCCAATGTTCTTGGACTTTGACAATCTCTATCTCCTCTGCTCTTAGTTTAAGCATGAGCACAGCCGCAGGTACTTTGGAGTGATGGAGGTTAATCTGCAGGAACCTCAACATTATGTTTGCTCCTTTACTTCAACCTCCACTCCAGTTGTGATTCCTTCAATGGGCTGAAAACATAGCCAAAAAAACTCGATTTGATAAGACCTTTAGTCAGCCATGATTCTTCCAACTTGGGCACTCTCCAGTCAGCGGTTGGCAGTTCTGGATTACTAAATTGTAGTATTTGGATAATTTTTTTCGGGTAGCCGGGTTTCGCTGGTGTCCAAGCTATCACCTTAGGCCTGCAGGGGATATCTTCTCGAGAGAGGAGTTCAAGTCGCACACCAAACTAGACCCCATCTAAGCATTCTACAGTCTTTTTATACAGGGCCGATAACCGTTGGTCGGCTGGCATGACGTTATAAAAAATAAATCATCAACGCAGCAAGTTTTAAATTTTTATTGTAAGATTAAGTTTCTAATGGTTTAAGGGTTGTACAAAACAAGGGAAATATAAAATTTCCCTTTGAAATGGACAGCGCTCCCGATAGCGTCTCCCGATAAATAGGTAGAGCAAGATATTTTTTATCGACTTTTAACTAAAAAGTTGAATGAAAAATCTTAGTTTAGAATTACATAAATTAATTATATGCAAAAATAGCGCGCTAAATATAAGTTTTGATAAAGAAAATTACGTGCTCCGGATACAGCTATCGGGCGCTAATAAAAAAACACGGCTATTGACAGCCGGACGCTTGCGATAACATCAAACTTTAATGTGGATATTAATTTCTAGATTACGTATTAGGGTTAAAATTAATTTACTTTAATTTTTTGTTTGTGCTTTGGCAAAATGAGTGAACAGGAATTAGCCAAGAAGAAAACAACTTTCAACAAACGATTGGGTTATTTGAAAGGATGACTAACAAACATTGAACATTTTTTAATTACAAACGAAATTTTGGGATTAAACGAACTCAAGACCAGATTATAATCGGTTGAAAAAGTATATAGAGATTTTGAATTAATTACAAACGAAATTTTAGACGATCTTTCAGAGGAAGACTTTAATGAAAACTGTGAGAGTCATGTTGAGGAATTTGACTATGGGAAGTTGAAGTCAACCATTTTGGATCGATTCGAATCGACATCTAAATCAGATGGCATATCGGTTATAAAAAAAACTGAAACCTCTGAAACAACAAGTATTGAACCAATAATTAAATTACCAGAACTGAATATTCCGCATTTAGATGGTGATCCATTAAATTGGATTACTTTTAAGAATATTTTTGATGCGGTCATTAACAAGAACACATAACTTACTGATATAATGAAATTTACGTACATTCAAAAAAGCCTCAAAGGGGATGCCAAACAATCGTTTGGACATATCGAACTGTCTGAAGCAGGTTATCAACGTGCCTGGTCAGAATTAGTTCAACGATTTGATAATCCGAGATTGATTAACGAAAGACATATTTTGACGCACTTATTGAGTTCATCCAATTCATTCTTCGAATGCGAATGAACTAAGACGATTTACCAATACGGTGTTTTCCCATGTTACAGCATTGGAAGTATGTGACATAAACTTCGATGACAGTTCGGAAATTGTCGTCACGTGTCTTGTTATACGAAAATTAGATAAAGAATCGATTAGGGACTGGGAGAAACAAAACTCTTCTATAGAATTACCTACCTGGAAAATATTTCGGGAGTTTCTTGAGAAAAAGTGTAGAGTTTTGGATTCTAACGGGTGATTTTTTAAGAGCTTGAGAACTTTTTTTTAAAAAAAAACGCATAAAATTTGCAAAATCTCATCGGTTCTTTATTTGAAACGTTAGATTGGTCCATGACATTTACTTTTTGAAGATAATTTCATTTAAATGTTGAGCGCGGCTGCGTCTTAGGTGGTCCATTCGGAAAGTCCAATTTTGGGCAACTTTTTCGAGCATTTCGGCCGGAATAGCCCGAATTTCTTCGGAAATGTTGTCTTCCAAAACTGGAATAGTTGCTGGCTTATTTCTGTAGACTTTAGACTTGACGTAGCCCCACAAAAAATAGTCTAAAGGCGTCAAATCGCATGATCTTGGTGCCCAACTTACCGGGCCATTTCTTGAGATGAATTGTTCTCCGAAGTTTTCCCTCAAAATGGCCATAGAATCGCGAGCTGTGTGGCATGTAGCGCCATCTTGTTGAAACCACATGTCAACTAAGTTCAGTTCTTCCATTTTTGGCAACAAAAAGTTTGTTAGCATCGAACGATAGCGATCGCCATTCACCGTAACGTTGCGTCCAACAGCATCTTTGAAAAAATACGGTCCAATGATTCCACCAGCGTACAAACCACACCAAACAGTGCATTTTTCGGGATGCATGGGCAGTTCTTGAACGGCTTCTGGTTGCTCTTCACTCCAAATGCGGCAATTTTGCTTATTTACGTAGCCATTCAACCAGAAATGAGCCTCATCGCTGAACAAAATTTGTCGATAAAAAAGCGGATTTTCTGCCAACTTTTCTAGGGCCCATTCACTGAAAATTCGACGTTGTGGCAGATCGTTCGGCTTCAGTTCTTGCAGGAGCTGTATTTTATACGGTTTTACACCAAGATCTTTGCGTAAAATCTTCCATGTCGTCGAATAACACAAACCCAATTGCTGCGAACGGCGACGAATCGACATTTCACGGTCTTCAGCAACACTCTCAGAAACAGACGCAATATTCTCTTCTGTACGCACTGTACGCATTCGTGTGGTTGGTTTAATGTCCAATAAAGTAAACTGAGTGCGAAACTTGGTCACAATCGCATTAATTGTTTGCTCACTTGGTCGATTATGTAGACCATAAATCGGACGTAAATCGCGAAACACTTTTCGAACCGAACACTGATTTTTGTAATATAATTCAATTATTTGCAAGCGTTGCTCGTTAGTAAGTCTATTCATTATGAAATGTCAAAGCATACTGAGCATCTTTCTCTTTGACACCTTGTCTGAAATCCCGCGTGATCTGTCAAATACTAATGCATGAAAATCCTAACCACAAAAAAATCACCCTTTATAACAAACGCGGGTCAGTGTACTACCAAGTCAATGCCAGGTAACACGCAAAGGCAAAATAAATTAGTTAATAACTCCAAAAGTCATACATTTACGATTCCCAATTCAAATATAAATAATCAAATTGAACCCAACCGAGCGATTCAATAAAATTATGGATATGGAAGCTTGAATGAATTGTTTTAACCCACATCATACAGTATCCGACTGCCGATTTTTAGGGTACAAATTATGCAAGAAAAGGCATCATACACATCTTGCCCAAAAGTATTCTTCCTGGGAAATTACAATTCACAATCTTAACAATCAGGGAGACAACATCCAAGCAAAACCAACGGATGATATATAACGAACCATTGCTACACCGGTGGTCGATCATCCAATCGAGCAAAACTTTAGTATGCAAAAGAATCCAGTTAGGGGAAGAATAATATTGCCAACGGCAATGGTACTATTAAAACGTGCAAATGGAAGTTACATAGAATGTCGAGCATTATTGGATTCTGGTAGCCAGTTCAATTTCATAACGAGTTCCATGTTGAAATCAGTAGCATTAAATCAATTGACGTCACTGGAATCAGTTCAGTTCTACTAAAGTTGATGAAATGATTTCGAGTCAAATAAAATCACGGTATACAGATGCATTGTTTGATGTTGATATGTTCATAATCAATAAAATTACAAACAATTTACCACAAACCAACATCAACAATAATCGCTGGTCTATACCATCTCACGTAAAGTTAACCGACCCCAATTTTAACGAAGCACGTCCAATTGACATGCTATTATGCGCAGAACTGTTCCCAAACATTTTAATGTCAAATAAAATTTATCTAATGCAAAATTTGCCAGTCCTGCAAGAAAGTTTGTTTAGATGGATAATTGTCGGTAAGGAAGAACGTCATTTGAACCATAACGTCAGTTTCAATACCTCATTTATTCAACGAGAAAAAAAATCCATTTCTCCATTACTGACAAAGAAAATCTTCCACCCAGGAGATTCTTGGCAGCCGACGAAGAGAAATGTAAGAAGAATTTCCAGGATACACATTATAGAGATTCTAACGGAAGGTTTCTGTCTTTGCATGAAAACGTGACATTAGGTGACTCAAAACAGATGGCTGCTAAACGGTTTTCGTACTTGGAAAATAAATTAAATTCCAACACTGAACTAAAGGGACAGTATATTTCGTTCATGCGAGAATAACTTTATTTAGGTCACATGAAGAAGATTAACGAAAACGAGCAAACTGATACATTAATCTATTACATTCCGCACCACGCAATTCTTCGCCCAAACAGCTCATCCGCTAAACTAAGAGTCGTTTTTGACGCTTCGGAAAAGATCACGAATGGTGTTAGTTTGCATGATGGAATGCTGGTTGGAGCAACCGTTCAATCAGATTTGTTCAACATTATATTGCGTTTCCGGCGATACCGATATGCCATGACTTACGTTATTACGGTCGATTCAAGCCAAACTGGTCTTTCTCGTGCATCAAAGGTTTTAATTAACAATACTTACGTTGACGACAACGTTACTGCTGTCGATACATTATCACAGGCATAGAAGTTTCAGGCTGAATTATGTAAATTGGCAGAAAGTGGTTGTTTTCAATTGCATAAATGGTGTGCGAATGATGAAAATCTGTTACAGGAGGTGAAGAACTGAAAATTAACGAATTCAATAACGGCCAATGCATCAAGGCTCTTGGATTGCTTTGGCAACCTACAGAAGACATTTTTACATTCAGAATGCCGGAATTTTGTAGCGAATTAAAATGACTAAACGAAAAGTTCTTTCAGACATAGCAAAACTATTTAATCCGCTGGGTTTAAACCATAGTCCCACCATAGTCAAACAAATAATGGGTAATTTACCTTATGAACTTCTCAAACAAAACAAACCTACCAGAGTAGACTATTGTGGTCCGTTTTTCATAAAAAACAAATTCCAAATACAATCAACGTCGTATAAGATATATGTGGCATCATTTGTGTGCTTTTGCACAAAATCAGTACATTTAGTGGTGGTGAGTGACTCACTTCACAAGTTTTTATTGCTTGTTGGTTGCGGTTTGTATCTCGACATGGTCAAGTAGCAAATATTTGGTAAGAAAATGCCTCTAATTTTGTTGGTGCGAGTCGGGAACTTAAAGAGTTATTTCAAAATTTTATTTCCGAAACCGAACAATCCAAAATAGCATCATTCTGCGCTGAAGAACAAATACCATGGCATTTCGGGGGATTATGGGAAGCATCTATTAATTCGTTCAAATTTCATGTAAAATGCATTACCAAGGGTGTTGTAATGACTTTGGAAGAATTTGAAACCTTAACGATTCAGATTGAAGGAATTCTCAATAGTTGACCTTTAACTCCATTATCAGATGACCCACATGATCCGGAACCATTAACTCCGAATCATTTCTTGACAAGTGGTCCTAATATGGGAATACATGAACTTTCATTTTCAAACATCCCTGACAACCATTTAACGAAGTGGCAAACGATAAGGAAAATGGTTGAATCTTTTTGGAAGCGATATTCTATCGAATATTTGCAAACTTTTCAGAAACGAGTCAAATGGAAAGAAGATAGTCCGAACCTACAAGTGAACGATGTAGTAATTCTTGTTGAGGAAAACCTTCCGTCAATTAGGTGGCCCTTAGGTAGAATTGTGACAGTAGTTCTAGGCACCAACAATAATGTCAGAGTAGTGGAAGTACAAACAAAAATCGGTATTTTTAAACGATCAATATCCAAACTTGTCAAGCTTCCGGTTAACAGTATGTAAGAGAGGTGATGTTGAAAGTTCAAAATGATAATGAATTAATGAATTAGTAAAAAAATATTTTTATCTAAAGTTTCATTTGTTTATTTCCTTTAGTTGAAAGTTAGATCTATCAAGCCGCGCGGCATGTTTAAGCACTAACAACGATATATGCACTAAAAAAACCGAACAGATTGCTACACGTAGTTTATTAATTTATGACGTACTCTACTCACTAAACAAAAAAATAAAAAAAAAAAAAATAGAAATGAATGACATTTTTTGTTTTTTGAAGGCAGAGCTCTGTGTGAAGTCATTGGAGAATGTTCCAAATAAAAGTACATAATTTTACACCAAAGATGGTATTTTATTAAAAGCAAAAAAAATGATAATAAAAAATAAAAAACTTAAAGCCAAAATTAGAAATAACTTCAACGGAGAACATTATTGAACAAAAATAATAAAACAGCAACGATATACACCCAGCCAGGGGTTATATCTCTAAACCAACCCATTTTCCATTATCGTTTATTTTACGGAACCAATTGTCATCCGAGCGGCTCTAAACTAAGATTTGTGTTCGTTTCTCCAATACTTGTTTATAAACTTCACACCCAGACACGACACTCAACTAGTGTTTTCTCTATAGTACACTAACTATATTTTTGAACTCGTGCGCGTACTACTGGAAAAAACTTGTTGCTATCTTCTACAACACTCCCAACTCTTTCCGTTCACTATTCATATCCTATACCGTATGTACCAAATACAATTATACGCGAACCCAAGTCTAGGAAAGGCCATTGAAAACTGGATACTGGATCTCACTCTCAATTAAGGCTTGTGCTAGTTTATGCTAATGAAAAATATTTTTTGTATCACGCCTCTATTCGAACCACGGTATGTTAAAACGTTTTGAAGGTAGATATTTATAAACTCATTCGAAAGTAAAATGGTAGTTAAACATATATATACTTAAGTAGACCCTTATGATTAAAATTCACAAAACGAACTCGTGAACTGGAATATTAAAATAGGAAATAGCGCGAGGCCTCACAATAATTTAATTAGCTATCAAAATGTGATATTGCGAAAACATAGAACAATAACTCAGAAAGTTTTTATTCCAAAATATTTAAAATTTATAAATATTTTATTTGTTACAAAAACTTTAAAAAGACTGAGTCTTATGCTTTACAAATATTTAGCACATCAACGCGGAAGAGAAAAGCAAACAAAAAAACACTGCTGCCAAAAAAGTTTAACATTCACGAGGATATAACATACATTCCACTGGGTGTATTTCAGACGTAAGCACCAAATTGGATGTAAAATTGGGAGTAAGTAGATTTGGTTGCAAAAGGAATGGGAAATGTAATAAAACCTACATAAAATTATAATAAAATACGAGCAAGTCAATAAAATAGCAAACATTTTGATGGCATCGTCCTCTTTCATTTTATGTTTTAATAATTTTCCGTTGAAAACAGAATTTTATGTGCTGCCATTTCTCTGCTGCGATTTTCTACCAAATATTTATGTAGGTGAGATGTTTCCATATTGTATATCGCAGCAAATTATTCCTTAGGAATATTAGTAACGTCACAATACATTCGCCCATGCATAAACGATTGATTCTTATACAAAATTGATTTCCGGCTAAATCGATAATAAACGCAATCTAAATTTTATTTTTTAAATTTAAAATTGTTAAATTACAAACAACCCACGCAGATAAAATTTGTTGTGATAAATAAATTTTGTTTTTAAATTTTAAGCACTTTGTAAATAAATTAGTGTTATTAATAATAATTAAAGAGTGTGGCACGGCATGGCCGCGTAGAGTATTGAATACGGTACCCTCCGATTAAATAGAAGATTACTTTAGAAACTTATCGCTAATGACGTTTGTGAAGTAGGCCCAGAATGCTGGCCCAGAAAATTATATTTTTTGTCCTTGGCAATACTATTTTATAGATTCTATTTTTACGATATGCTGCGACACACTAACTAAAAATACTGATGATTAAATCTAGAAATTTTAAGATGCCAGTAATGATATTTAACATGATAATATGATATCAGTGTTCCCGCAAGTTTATGAAGTGTCAAATGCATTCAGTCCCTTGACGAATGCATTCAGACGATGATTTTACGAAACAAATTGCCAACAGTTGAAGCATCTGAAAGAGCTCGTATTATCATGAAATGATTAAAAAGGAGATTAGATAAATTTTATTAAAACTAATCAAATACTTTATTAAGGTGTTTGTGATTTTTAGTATTGACCGCTTTACGAACAACTAGTGGAACTTAGGGGAAGTTGAGATTTTCGGTGTTGGTCATCAGTCTCACTAAGATCTTAGTGAGACCGATGGCCAATACACTAAATCTTAACTTCCAGCGATTGGGCTACGCCTATAGTTCCTGTTCCGAAGTCCGATAGCAGCGTGAGAACTTGCGGCGATTATAAATCAATAGTTATTCACACCACATTGTCGGCAAGACGATGCATCTGCGCTGGTACAAATAATTACTATACGGGTGCGTTTAAGGTCAACCGACTCCAATTCGGTATTAGTACCGCGCCAGGAATCTTCTAAAATTTCATGAAGAATCTACTTCGAGGGATTCAAGGAGTTATACCGTATTTCGATATCATCGTTATCGCATCGTCTGCCACCGATTTGCGCTAGAAGTTGATCGACATCTTCCAACGATTTAGTTAGGCTGGTCTCCGTCTGAAACAAGACAAATGTCAAATTGGTTGTTCATCTACCGATTTTCTCGGATATAGAATCGATTCCGAAGGTCTACACCTAATGCAACAGAAAATTGACACCATTAGAAGCACCCCACCACCAACGGATAAGGGGCAGCTTCAAGCTTTCCTAGGCTTAATTATTAAAATTATTATCATTCTTTCATTCAAGATAAGGCAACCCTTGCTGAACCTTTGCACCAGTTGCTTCACAAGAATATCCTCTGGAGATGAGGACCTGTCGAGCAGCGCAGTTTCGATGCACTTAAAGATGCATTGATGTCCAGCAACGTCCTAATGCCATTTAGTGAGACGTACTCGTTGCGGCTAGTATGTGATGCTTCCCCCTACGGAATTGGCGTCATTCTGCCACATCAAGTGGGAACGAAAGAGCGTCCCATAGCTTATCACTCGAGAACGATGACCGAAATGGAACGACGATACAGCCAAGGTAATCGCGAGGCTCTGGTCATTATTGCTGGAATTAAGAAGTTCCATGATTTTCTCTACGGTCGTGAGTTCGTTATTGTGACGGACCATAAGCCGCTACTTGGACGTTTTGCCACAGATGTTCCAACTCCACAGATTCCATCGCCGAGAATGATTCGTTGGAGTACCTTCCTGAACACATACACTTTCAAACTCATCTACCGTGCCGGGAAGGATGTGGTGAATGCTCACGGTCTTAGTCGACTTACAGTTTCGGGCATTTCGATCGTCACAGAGGAAGAAGAAGTGCTGCTTATAGATACGGTCCACAAGCCGACCTTCATGCCGATGACATTGCCGCTTCGACAACCAAAGACTCAGTTCTCTCGCAAATTCTTCAGTGGACACTGAATGGATGCCCAGTGTGTAAACCCATTGAACAATTCAAGCCATTTTGGGTTCGTCGTACTGAAGTGAGCACACTCAAAAGATGCCTCCTTTGGGGTTACCGGGTAATAATTCCACCATGCCACCGTGCTCAAATATTGTAAGCTCTACATACGGCTCAACCAGGTATTGTGTAAATGAAGGCACTGGCGAAACGCGGACATCGAAAGGG
Source organism: Nephrotoma guestfalica (assembly GCA_963691935.1). Lineage (NCBI taxonomy): Eukaryota > Metazoa > Arthropoda > Insecta > Diptera > Tipulidae > Nephrotoma > Nephrotoma guestfalica. Next base: position 262,983,663 of record OY829914.1, on the reverse strand, counting down.
TTGTACGTCTGTGTAAAAAGTGTCAATCAAGCCGTCCAGAGGTGGCACAGGCTCCAGTGCACCCATGGGAGGAGACGACAAACCCTTGGTCGAGAATCCATATCGATTATGCCGGACCTCACCACGCTAAGTCCTTATTTTATACTGGTCGGTTCGTATTCTAAGTGGTTGGAAGTAGTCCAAGTTACCACAACGTCAGCTGCTTGTGGCATACAGGCTCTTAGCAAATTATTTGCCACTCATGGAATTCCAGAAGCAATAGTGAGTGATAACAGTACAGCGTTCGATTCCGCAGAATTCCGGCAGTTCTGTGATACGAATGGTACGGTCGTTCAGTATACGTGGCTCCACAAAACCAAACCAGTGGTCGATCAACAACAGTTTTCGTGCTGTTTGAGGGTTCCACAGTTTGGGCGCGAAACTATTCGTCGGGTCCAAAATGGATCCCGGCTTCCATTACCAGAACAACAGGGCCTGTTTCATATACTATAGAGACCAAACAAGGCCAATCAATGAGACGTCATGTTGATCAGTTACGACGTCGAACTACTGATGAACAAACGGATGACACCCCTATAATTCCGATAGACGATTTTCTTGGGCTAACAGTTCATTCGTGTCAAAAACTATAGTTTTCGTGTTGCCATCGCGTTTTTTGGGCTGCCACTTGGGCCAACTTCACATACATTTGCTAATGAACAACAAGTATTAATTCTTCATTAGTTTTCGACACTAATCGATTACAATAATAAATATTTTGTTTGCTGTGACCAACACTCGACTTTCTTTTACCAAGAGTGTATTCAGGAGGACAACTCTTGTTAAAAATTTAATCTTTAAATTTAATAAATTTTTTAGTTGCTTGGTTATACTTTTCAACATACAAATTAACTACAGTATCAACGCACATGGCCACTCATCACCCTACTCATCGTTAATAAAATAAAAACCGAAGACTACACACCTGATGCAATCAACGTTCTCATCGAGACTTACACCGGAATCGAGCACTGGACGTGTTCATCAGAGGATTGAATGAGTATCTGGGAAAAATGCTAAAGATCGAAAAACCGCAAACTCTTCCAGAAGAATACGCATGTTGCCTGGAAATGTAGAATGCAAATTCGGTAACTGTACCCATAAACCAAATTCTGCCTTGCTGTCGTCGATAAACTTGCCCCGTATTGGTTTCACGCTCGTTAAGCAGCTCATAATAAATGATACCCTTCGTATCCCACCAAATACGAAGCATCACCTTCGAATCATGGATATTTGCTTTTGACGTCGACGGCTCTGGTTCACCTGGCTTGACCCCCGCTGGTTTGCGCTTTGGATTGTCATAATGGATCCACTTTTCATCCCCAGTGATAATCCGATGTTCCTTCCTTTGTTATCGTTGAAGCAACAATTCGCACATGGTTTTCCAACGTTCCATGTCCGGTTCTTTCAATTTGTGTGGTACGCAATTTCCCAGTTTCTGAACCAATCGCATGCATACCTTGCGAAACACATTGTTGAGTAATATTGAACTCTTCTGCCAATTCTTTTTCGGTTTTACAAGGGTCCACATCAAGCAGTTCTTCCAATTCTGTATCTTCGAATCGTCGAAACCACTCTTTGCATGTTGTATTCGATGGAGCATGTTTACCCTAAACTTCCACAAGCAACCGATTTTTTCCGCTGCACTTTTCTTCAACAAGAAATAATGAAGTACAACTTCCCGCAAATGCTGTTTTCTGTGATACTATAACGACACCTCTATGAAAAAGCCGGAAATACATTTGAATACCCAATATAAATTTGTATAGAACTTTGGTCTGTCGAGTGCTAGCAACAACCGAACTAGCAAATAAGTCAGCAAAACTCAACAAGTGAATAACGAGAATAAATCTTAATATCAAGTAATAAACAACATTTTTAATCGTCAGCTTGAACAATTAATTTGATAATGTTTGGCTTTACAACCCACACAGAGTTGTTAAATTTACACAAATCGAGAGCCACATCAGATCATAAAAATCGAAATGGAGAAGTTGCTGTGGGAACAAGAGGGGATAGGTGAAAAAATATTGGCGCAAGCAAGAAATTACAACAAAGACTGAGATAGTCAAAACACGAGAACCTATATCGTAAGGAGGATAGAAGAGCTGATAAAGCTATACGCAGATTTTCTTGCCAGAGATGGCGAGATAATAACGATGACCCCTCGGTTAAAAGATCTGATTTATCATCAGTATAGAGCCACAAGAAAAATGGTTGCCGAAACAACGACAACTTACTTTCCGAGATGCGTTATCGCCTGAACAATGCGACATCTATAACACCATCCCCATTATCCAGTATGGACTACCAGCAGCAACTCGAATATCATATCAAAACGCCAAACAATGGACCACTAATAATACCAATAGCATGGACTGCCGGCAACAGTTTGACAATTCCAACAAAGGGGTGGCCTACAACAACCAAAAGCTGCTCTTGCTGCTGCATCTTGCAAAAGCAAGATGCTCTGATAAGGAGTATGCATAGAAAGTTATACTCTATTGAAGAAGAAGAAATGGAAGAACAGAAACAAACACCTCCTTACTTCGAAAACAACTACTATGAGACCCTCAAGGATAGAGTAGATTCGATAATATTGCGATAGCAGCGCAACCAGAAAGAAGAAACAACGAAACCTTCTGGAGAAGCCAGGGCACACTTACCCAAAACACAATTATCAACGTTTAATGGCAAGCAGTGAAATTCTTTGAAAGACATTTTCACAGAGCTCATCCACAACAACAACCAACTATCCAATACAATAAAGATGACATATTTAAAGTCAAATTTACAAAAAGGTGCAGCTCAGTTAATAAGTCATCTCTCAATAACTGGTGACAACTATACACGAGCCTGGGAAATACTACACAACATCAACAAGCTAGAGATGAACTCTCCCTTCAAAGCACTAGTAATGTGCATCCTAGGAAAAAAACTAGACCCCGAATCCGCTAAGTTCTACAAAACAACTTTATGAAAATCAAGAGAAATTCCAGAAATGAAAGAATTCCATTGGTATTACCAAAGTGATAAATACACTATGTACAACAACAAATGACGCTACCTAAGCGAGTACATGCCACAACGGTAAGCAGCCGGTGTCTAGTACAAGGGTGCCAAGGAAGACATCAACTGCTGAACTGCGATCAATTCAAGCTGATGTCTACATTAGACAGAAACAAATTAATCAGCGAAACAGCTTCTTGTGTACGTTGTTTAACACAACATCTAAAAGAAAATAACTGGTGCACGGCCACAATACGGTGTGTTGTATGTCAAGGTCATCATCACTCTCTCCTGCATAGTAATAACATGGCTTCAACGAACAAAGGGGCGACACAAACCTTCATAGTTAACCAACAAGGTCCAGTACTACTATACCGACTGCTATAGTCAGAGTGGCTACCGGCACTGGACAACTCATCACAGTGAGGGCACTAATTGATTCAGGGTCACAGGCAACACTAATATCGTCGAAATCTGCCAATATACTGAACATCAGGAAGAAGAAAACACATGTCAAGATTTCAGGCATAGGTGGAAACGAGGTAGGGATATGTAGACACACAATCAACATAAAGCTAGTGCCAAGATTCGATGGATACTTTAGCTTACACATCGAAGCTTTAGAAATCGACAAGCTAGCCCAATAACTTGAAACTGATATTGACACTAGAGCATGAAGCATCTTAATAACATAAATTTAGCGGATCCACACTACAATCAATCTCAGCCGATTGATCTCATAATTGGATCAGATTACTGTCCATTGATAATAACTAATAGCTTTATCAAGGGTAATCATCGAGAATCAATGGCACAAAACATGGAATTCGGATGGATCGTAATTGGCAGCCTGAGTAACGTAAACACCAAAGCAAGAACAACCATGGTGACAAGCAAGTCAATCGAGGAACAACTGAAATTATTTGTGGAGATTGACAACATTCCTGAAAAAAGAAGACGCACGGAAGAAGAAAACCAGGTAGAAAATACACTCCAAACAACACTGAAGCGGCATGCTGGAGAATCCTGGAGAAGAGCCTCAACCAGACTTCTGCAAATCGAGAAAAAAACGCAAGCAAATTCATCAGACGCTGCCTCGCGTGGCATAACACTCAGAGAACTCATCTATAACAACTTATGTTGGTATGAACCACTCTTCCTGAGAACTATACCACCCTAATGAAATACTGATAAAGCTATTCCAAACTTACCATTAAACTAACAAGCGAAGAAGAACAAGAAGAAAAAGTAGTGTTATTGGCGAGGATAAAGAGGGCGCATACATTCTCAGAGCTATTCAACAAGGTCTCTGGATACAACAGAATTAAGCGCACAGTCGCATATTGTCTACGATTTATCAGTAATTGTAGACAAAAGGGTGTTAACAAGGGTTGGCTGACCGGGAATGAACTTCAGGTTGCAGAAACAACAATCATAAAATTCACCCAAGAACAGGACTTCAGAAGAGAAATTGCATGCATAGCCAAAGATCGAAAGCCAATCCAGGATAACCAAGGCCTGCTACGTGTAATGGGACGTCATCAGCGGCTTCATTGCACAACGGATAAGTGAGGACACCCATAAAAATACATTGCATGGTGATACACAACTGACACTGGCAGTCCTGAGACAAAAATATTGGATCATTGATTGCAGGCGAGTAGTACGAGCAGTAACACAAAAATGCATAACATGCATTCGCCACAACCAGAAGAAAATGGACCAACTAATGGGCAGTTTACCATCATCAAGAATGAGGCCGGAAAGACCGTTCGCTAAAACGGAAATCGACTATGCGAAGCCCATCCAACTAAGAAGTACGGTCGAGGCAACAAATCCTACAAGGAATACATCACCCTAGTGTGCAGTCTATGAACAGAAGCATTCATAGTGGCCTACAAAAGATTCATCTCCAGGCGAGGTTTGTGCACAGACTTATTTTCTAACAATCGAACCTTTTTTGTTGGAGCAAACACTTTAATGAAAAGAACGTACCGTGCAGCCATGACAACATTACCCGACGACATCGCAGCCATGCAGTCCACTGATGGAACAAACTGACACTTTATGTCTCCTCCAACTCCACACTTTGGTGGAATATGGGAAGCGGGGATAAAGTTCGTCCTCAAGAGAGTGATAGGAGAATCAACTCGTACATTCGAAGAGTTATATCACCACTCAAATCGAAGCAGTTCTCAATTCTCGGCCACTAACTCCACTTACCAACGACGCCTCGGATACTACAGCACTAACACCAGGCCACTTTCTGATTGGCGACTCCCTCAAAGGTGCGCAAGAGGCGACTACCGGCAGCATGGGTTTAAAAACCAGATGGCAGAAGATTTCTGGAGACGATGGTCTTCAGAATATCTCCACGAACTTCAACAACGAACCAAATGGAGAACCGTAAAATCAAATCTAGCAGAAAAATGACCTGGTGCTTTGGGACGGGTTCTTGACACTCATGCCGGAAAGGATAACTTGGTGCTGCAAAGACGCGACACACAAACGACCAATACCGAAACTATGTAAGCTACCTATTGAAGGTGATCCAAAGGAGACAGTACCTATGAAACCAGTCTCGTAGTAACCAATGATGCCAGTACAACTACTACTGAGAATAAGAAACCATCGCCTAGACAACAACCACCGCGCCACGCCAAAACTATAGTAAGGATAACCCACCTAGCGATAGCCGTGCTCTCAGTATGCTGTCTGTGTGGACTCGTTAGCGCCAATGTCGAAACTAAACCTTTCAACCAGTCTACAGGCATTTACTTCCTTCGAGAAGATAGGTGGCTCAAACAGTATCTGGAGTGTGAATAAGTTGAAGGACACACAACAGGGCTTATTTGACTTGGTCTACGATGCGCATCATAGCATACTACACCCGCCATTGATTCGTCAACACGTGCCAGCTTCCATCACCATTCCAGGACACGATATTCATGATCTCGTGCACATATACCAAATTATGAAAATTCGCAGTAGGAAAACGCAACAGATTATAATCAATGAAATTACTCTACCACTCTCATTCACGATACTACTCAATCACAAATTATCACCTAAACCGAATATCTCACCATAGATGATCACAGGGAACATTTCGCAACGATGACAAGCGAGGGATGTAAATCGTTGTCAAGTCTTTAAACCAACACAATTCCTATGCAAAATTTCACTTATTGTGAACAAAAATCTACACACAGTGTGCCGGAGCAAGACGATGAACACACCCACCATTGGGTTAAGCTCCACACACCTAATCATTGGATATATGTAGTACCATACGAAAGTATGGTTGATATTATCTGCCGTCATGGGTTCCAGCCATATACCTTCAAGGACTCTGGACTAATAAGGATTGATCCTGGCTGCATATTAAAAGATGCTAAGTCGTTAATAATAGCTACTGGGGCAACCGGAAGCAATATGACAACAATGTTTATACCTCACATGGAGTATTACTTGGAGATATTCACTTAAAGGACTTCAACTCATATATCAAAAACAAGATAGGAGTAGACAGTTCGCTGGAGGAAATCACAACACCAGCAACAGTGAAGACACGCTACCAGATACTATTCTGGGGTATATTAATCTGGATGACAAGGCGCCTACGCAGCAGAACGGTTGACAACCACCAACCACCCTACCCACCACTACCAAGAGTGAGAGTGAGTCCTGTGTAGCGTAACAACAAGTCCCATAACAACAAAAACTGGCTAGGGAATATGTTAAGGTAAGCTCAACAGGTATATTCATATAGTAAGTTATAATTAGTATAAAGTAGCTAGCTCAGCAACTAAATGTTTGTTGCTGTAATTTAAGTATAATTATTGTATAGAACGAATTAAAACATCAACCTGCTTGTTCTCATTTATAATTAAATTTATAAAGTTTTATTAAATTGAAAAGTGGTCAAAGCCCCGCCAGCGGTAAGCGCACTTTTCTCTGATAAATCTGATAAAAAGAAAAATTCTAGTTCTAATTTGTGGTTGGAATTATACACTGCCAAAGCTTCGATACAATTCACAAAGGCGCCCTAATCCGATGCCATTACCGATCAATTTGAAACCACCAGTACCAATGAGTATTGATCCATCGGTGCAGACAAGACAGGTAAACTACATCAATCGCCCAAATCATCAAAATAACCAGGCGTTCAAACGGGAAATCTCGAACCACAACGAACCACGAAAGTTGCAGAAGATACATCACTTGGAAACTCAACAGGAAGAGGAGGACTACTACAACGAATTTGTGCGAGACTACTTGGAAAACTAAAGAATTGACGAAGAGCAACTAGAGAAAAATCGGGAATTAAATTTTATGATGGGTGCCTCTCTAGATTACCATACATAAAATATAAACCCAAAATCGGCAGCATCCTTAAGTTCCTAATTGACATCGAAGTTAAGAGAAATTTTGTAAAAGCTGAGTTGGCCGGAGCAGCCATCCCGACCAATGTTAAATTTAAAATCAGAACAGCAGCTGAAGATATTGAAATTGATATAGGCCCTACATAAACAGAATAATTTGTAATAATCGTATTTTGCAGTATCACACGGAAGAAGGATGTAAGGAGTACATAATCACTTAGGGGTCCATCGTGGCTCTGTACTCGGTTCAATGTTTTGGCTCATTATATACGACGATGTTCTTACTGTACTCATCAAATACTTAACAATATTTTAGTAGCGCGCCATCTGTTATTGAGCGCTGAAATATCTTTCCGTAAGTCCATATTTGCCATATCATTCAAGATGGCTGGAGTGTGGTTATAATTTTATCTTTTCATTGTTTTGCAAAAGGCTTAAACATAGATTTACATATTTCATATACGATATTGTTTTAGCCAGTGCTTATTCTTGTGAAGTTATTGATCAACCAAAACAATATTATCTAAAAATAGAGTAAAAAGTAAAAAATCTTAATGTAGAAAACCACTTTGTGACATTACCTATATTCATGATCGTATTTCCTATAGAGACATTTTGGTAGAGCTTACATTTTGGTTTTAAGCTCGTATAACTAAAATATTTTTGCTACCAGTAATTTCCATGAAAATTTAACAGATGAATAGTGTACGGTGTGATGTGTTCATTACTTTGTGCCACTCATACATGGTTGCAGATGAGAACAATTTTTTAATTTTTTTTGTTATTACTTTTAACACATAAACATAAATTTTATATATACTCGTCCATATACGAGTAATAGGTGTTTGTTGACTAAAACTCATTAGTTACCTGGCGCTGCTGGATATATGGATACAACACCACCATCTCGTAAAATTTATTGGATCGTAACATGAACATAAAAGTAAAGTTATTAGAGCGAAATTGAATAAAAAATATTTGTACGTGGCGCTTTGAATCCCACAGCCAAAAATATGTTATTTTATAGTTTTCTCCATTCACTATTAAGTGGGAATATAAAGAGCTCTGCTTTACTCCCTGTGTCCTCATCATACTCGTAAACTACAAAACCATATAGATTCATATCATATACACACAGCTTCCATTCAAATCACATGTGTAACGAAAAAAAAAAATTCTGCAAAACTAATTTTCCTCGTTTTCCACATACACACACACACATCTAGTTGGTTGGATTTGGATGGATGGATGGAGATGTGAATTCAAACAATGAATTTTATTACTGTTACTTCAACATCTCCGTGTATGTGATGTATGTATAGTTTTGCTGTTCTCAAGTGAAAATGAAACTTTGTATATTATCCTCGTATATCCTTCCATATGTACACCACACACACTACTCGTAAACACATTTGGATGACGATGATGGAAAGTTTGAAGGAAAATACTCAAGTGAAATGATGTGCGAAGGGAAGTATGTAAACATGTTAATTTGATATGGTTGTTTATGTTTTTTGATGGCATGATTTATTGTTACATATTTAGACTACTTCTGTACCATACTTTAGAGGTTATGTAGAGATTCCATTAAAGCAGCTTTTTTGTACGTGTACGACGCTGTTTGTTTGCTTTTGTATAAAGTGTAAGGAAATAAATTGTATTGTTTATTTACTAAAAGACAAAAAGCTGAACCAAAAACGAATTAGTCTTGACAGTGAAGAGACAGATATTGATATGTGTGTGTGTGTGTCTGTGCTGTGTTTGTTTGGCCTCATTTCGTATTGTTCGTAATTTTTATATTTAATTTTTTCATTTGCAAAATTGCTTCCTATACACGTAATAGTGTATCGTTTTTGTTTGTCCTAAATTGGGGGTAAAAGTAGGTTAAAAGTTATGTCTACTTGTTCCGTTTCTTATTTCTACAAAAGTTTCGTCATAGCCTTGCAAGTGGGCAGACCAATGTTTATGTGTTCGCCATATAATCATAGACGAAGTTAAATTATGGTTTACACGAGAGCTTAACACACATGTTTGTGTGGATAACTGTGTTGTGGACACTTGGCCAAAATAATTTGTATAAATGCTTCTTTATGTTGGGAATAGTTGCTTGTCCGCTTCTTATCCAACTCAATCGGTATGATTATCAAGTAAAACATTTTTTATAATATTTTATTTATTTGATTTACAAACTTTATTTGGTAATGGCTCGCTTGTAAGTAAATTTTTATTGTTGGCTCAGATGCCCTATGTGATAAGTAATCCATATTAACTTTATTCGAAAACTATTTATGAGCAAATAGAATGACATCTATTGGCCACTAGTTAACTTGATACTAAAGGCTACATTACATATACATAATAACATTACTCTATTACAAATTAAATCGAGTTTTTGTTTTAACAGTTTATGAGCTGTCAAATTTAAGAGCAATTGTAAACAAAGATTAATGAATTACTTGTGTATAAGATAACAATTTACATAATCAATTATTATTATTTGATTTTTAATAATGTTTTCCTTTGTACATCATCTTTGGCTATATATTTGATAAATGCCAACTCAACACCCCATATAATAGCTTCGAAAGACAGTTGTACGCCTAAATGGTCGGCTTTCTTGTACTTGTATGTTCTTTCTTGGTTTTGCACTGATTTATTGGGCATTAGTTCTTCATAGTCAATTATAATTTCCATTTTGTGGAAAATGTCATTAACTTCGAAAGACGTTATGTTACTGCTCTCTTGGCGGTCAACACGTTTTTTTTTATTTTTTTCGAGTAGACTCTATTGGTATGGAGGGTTCATTACCGCCAAAATAATGAGAGAGACAAACCTTTACGTGTTAGTATTATATAAAAAGAAAATGCAAATCGCAATTAAATTTGACGCCACAACTCTCCACAACATCATCAATTAAAAGTGTTCCCTGTAAATTTCCGATGGCCGTTACAGGGCAGGTTGTATTAGCTATTCCAAAGCAATAACTAATAAAAGCTGGAAATCAATCGGCCATTGAATATGGTTTAGATTTAGCACATAATTGTTTTTTTTTGTGCCGATACAAGAACTACTTGCTTTATGTTTATGGAGGTTTCATGTCTTTGCCGTGGAATATACCTAAATTTTTCCCAGATTCATCCTCTATTTGGTAATTGACATTTCCTAATTTTTTTGTGATTTTACCCTTAATAAACAGAGGAGCAAATTTCGCGCAATATTTATTTGCAGCATCGCTCTGCGGGTGGGTTCGCACGAATACGGTCTGCCCTACGCTATAAATAATAGGCCGTGTTCTCAAATTGTACCGTTCTGCGCTCTGTTTGTATGCCTTTTCGATATCAGATTTAACTTGGTTATGAATTAATGCGAGTCTTTGTGGTAAATTAAGCTCTATTTCTCCCTCTGCTAAAGCACCTAATTTTTTTAGCAGTGTATAATCTCGCCCGTGGTTAATTTTGTGATAACCGAAGAGTAGAAAATGTGGAGAATTTTAGACCGTCTCGTGTATACCATTCCTAATTCCTGAAGCTATTTCCGGTAAATGTTTATCCCATTGTGTATGTTTATTGCCAATATATGCTCTGATAGCGGATATAACCGAGCGATTTACTCTTTCCGATTGGTTAGATTGGGGTGAATAAACTGCCGTTTTAGAGTCTATTACACCATACTGATGCAACAGATTTTTATATTCCGAACTCTTGAATTGAGATCCATTGTCTGAGTGAACAGTTTCCGGAACACCATAGACAAAAAATATTTCGTCACGTAAAAAATCCACTATTTGTTGAGAACTTTCTTTGCTTAATGTTTTTAGTACAACAAACTTGGTAAGGTGGTCTAACACAATTAAGATGATTGTTTTGCCTTGTGACGATCTGGGGTATGGTCCTATGGTCCAAGCAAGTCAATGTAAATGCGCTGCCATGGTCGTTCGTTTCTGTACATATTACCCATTAGTGGTTTTAGCGTTCGGTTGGGAGCTTTTGACGTTTTACAAATTTTACAATTGCCGATTAAATCTTTTACTTTTTTAGTCATACCAGGCCAATAAAAGGATCTGCGTAGTCGTTCTAATGTTTTACCTATTCCACCGTGCGATGAAAGTGGTTCATTATGTTTCTTTTCGATGAGGCCATTTCTAATTTTACCTGGTACCCACAGTTTCCATAATGAAAGGTCAGATAGTTCATCTTTAGGTTTTGGCTCGAGTCTTATAAAAATAAGTTTATTTTCAATACAAAACACTGGAAAACTATTTGAATCTTCTTCAATTTTTTTACGTAACTCTTGGTACTCTGTATCTTCAAATTCCGATGAATCTATTTCGGGTAAAGTTGGAAATTTGGAAATATTCGAAATATGTTCTTCTTTAGTATCGCAATAGACACGCGACAGCATATCTGGAACAACATTGTCTTTTCCTTTCTGGTGTCTGATAGAAAATTTATACCCTTGTAGTTTCAGGCTCCAACGTGCGAGTCTGCCACTCAGGTCACGTTGACTCATGAGCCACTTTAAGCTGGCGTGGTCTGTAATTAATGTAAATACATGGCCTTCCACGTAAGGTCTAAATTTCTTAACCGCTAGTATTGCCGCTAGACACTCCAATTCAGTTACTGAATAATTTTTCTGTGCCTTATTCAGCTTCTGTGACATAAAGGCGATCGGTTTTTCATTCTCTTCTTGATCCAATTGGTATAGTACAGCACTCACTCCTTCTGTACTAGCGTCGCAGCAAATATAGAAAGGCTTTTCGTATGAGGGGTTGATCAGTACGGGAGCTGTCGTAAGGTTTTTAATTTGTTGAAAGCGTCATTTGCGTCTTGTGTCCAATTGAATTTTCCTTTCTTCAAACAGTCAGTGATAGGAGATGTAATAGCTGCGAAATTCAGAATGAAACGTCGATACCAACCGGCCGTGCCCAGTAACCTGCGCGTTTGCTTCATATTGTTTGGGGCTGGCAAATTTACAATGGCTTCAATCTTGCTAGGATCTGGTCTTAGCCCGTTTTCACCAACTAGGTATCCTAAATATCGGATCTCTCTCATTGTAAATTTACTTTTTTCAACGTTATTTGTCAGTCCCGCCGTCCGTAATAAGTCTGCAACCAGCTCCAACAACTCAAAATGATTCTTCAATGTGGCGGTGATGATCAGCAAGTCATCCAGATAGACAAAAACTCTATCCTGTAGTACATGTGGAATGACTTGATGCAACAACCGACACATTGATTGGGCCGCATTACACAGCCCAAACGGCATCACTTTGAATTGATAGAGTAGCCACCCTGGTACGGTAAAAGCAGTCTTGTCACGTGATAGTTCCGCTAGTGGAATCTGCCAAAATGCGTATTTTAGGTCTAGTCCAGTTATATATTTCGTCTCTGAAAGTCTACCAAGCAGTCCGTCAATTATTGGAAGGGAGTGAGCGTCCTTCTTTGTCACCGCGTTGAGTTTGCGAGAGTCTAAACAAAGTCTGGTCTTTTCGTTTTGTTTCCGTATAATCGTCACCGGTGAACTCCATGCACTTTTACTGACCTCTATTACTCCCAATGTAACATTCTTTCGATTTCCTCGTAGAGACATTGCTGAACGGCTAGAGATATGGGATAGTACCTTTGTTTTATTGGTTTGACACCTGTCTCGATAACAATTTCGTGCTCGTACAGCATTGTCCTTCCAAGTCCATTCTTGGAAAATGAAGCAAAATTATCTATAATTTTCTCGAGTTTCGTCTTATCTGTATCACTCAGTACATGGGATTTTATCGATTCTGTTGCCGCCTCGTTTAGTTCGCTCACATTGAGCTTTGGGACTATGTTGAACAATTCCCAAAAATCAGTGCCTAGATAAACAGAGGATTCTAAATTTGGTACAATGCAGAATTTGATCTTGTGAGTTTTTGAACCGAAAGTGACTGGTAACCCATACATATCCCACTATAGCATTGCGTGTTTCGTCAGCTGTTTCAATAAAAGACTTGAGTTTGCTATATTTTATACTAAGTTCAGCCAAAAACTCTAGCGAACCTTTACCCAAAACGCTTACTGGTGCACCGCTGTCGAGTAATGCGTGCATTTGTTTTGTCGCAATAACTACTTTAGCATACGGGTGAGGATCATTTTGAAAAATATTTTGAGAGATTGAAGAAATACAATTTTTAATAAAACACCTTTTGTTTTTAAAATATTTAATTGAGCGACTAACTTGTTTAATATTAATTTGCGAATTTGAAAATTTCCGAGAAAATGATGGTTCGTTAGATGATTCGACTAATTCTTGTTTTGAGAGATCGATGTTTACTTTGGCGATGTCATGTTCATCTCCTTCTGAGGCGTTATTTTTCCTTTTACGTTGTCCCCCAAGGGCGGAGCCCTCATATTCATCACACTTGGCCGGTCGTTTTCCTGTGTTCGGTTAAGACAGTTTTGGCAATGAGGTTTTCGTACATTTGCTGCCCCACATTCAAAACAAAACACATTGAGGAATTCTTCTCCGATGGCCGTTACAGTTAATGATTCAATTACACTAAAACTGGTAGGTCCATTGGTCAAACAGAAATCATATGACGTATGGAAGAATAAAGTCACCGATTGAAAGTATTATATCTGAACTATTAGTTTTAATTAATAGTCCACCAATAGTATCGCTACACCTAGCATATACTTCTAGTGAAATGAGGAGGTAAGTATAGGCTGTATAAATGTACAGATTTATTTTGCTTATATTGGTTCTCACGCACACTTGTTCCACTATTGATGGTGTTAAATTCATTAAAGAACTACAAAGTGTGGAATACACGGCAATAAGTAATCTCCTACCTCATTATTTCTTGCCAGTAGCTGGCAAGTGTTCACATTTATACACGACATAGTCTTGTCCAAAAAAATCCATATTGCAGATTGTTGGAAACACAAGTTGATGCTTTGGAAGCCATTCTATTTACGTTTTGGCAGTATATTGAACATTTCTTTAACGATTTAATCTTTAACTGTGTGCGCGGATTATCTTTTGCTTTCGTTTCTGATTCCAAAACATTTCGTAAATTAATCGAATATGAAAAGAACTGCGAACTACTAATACATACAAATTGGTTCGCTTTCATTTTAATTTTCATACGCCAAACGAAATATTAACGAATCGCTTTTGCTGTAACATATTCGCCAATTCCTGGGGATGAGCGGTTGGTATCGTAATTTTATTCCAAACTACTCATCACTAGCTGCCCTTTTGAAATCCAAGGGTAGGGTAGCATGGACCGAAATAGCAAAGAGGGCGTGTGAAGAACTTAAGTCCTGTCTATCCAAAGCATCGGTGCTCATCCACCCCGATTGCACCAACATTTTTTACATCCAGGTAGATGCCTCTAAGGTAGGATTAGGTAGTGTGCTCTTCAGAAGGATGACGACGGTGGAGGGCATCCCATTGCTTTCTACTCGCATAAGCTAAACGAGGCTCAGAAGAACTTCAGTGTTACTGACTTGGAGTGCTTAGCAGCGGTTCTTAGCATTCGGAAGTTCCGAACTTATGTGGAGGGTTATGAGTTTGTCTTTATAATCGATCAATCCAGCCTCCTGTGGCTGATGACCAAACCGATCTGTGTGGACGCCTAACAAGGTGGAGCCTAAAACTGCAGGGTTACAATTTTCAAATTGAATATCGTAAAGGAAAAATGATCCAACACTTACGTCGACATTTCTATTGGCCATCATTAGCACAGTAGCATTAATAACACGCTAAGTTCGTATTACTCAAGCCACTACGTGTTGCGACCGCCAGCAAGGTGGTGGAGTATTTGGAGAAAGAGGTCTTTCCAATATATTCAGTGCCAGAGATCGTTCACACAGATAATGGAAAACAATTCAAGTCGCACCTTTTTGAGGATTATTTGTCCAAGTTAGGAATCACAAACATGTTTACCCTTGTGTACGCTCCACATGCAAATGCATCGAAGCGCGTGAACCGAGCGGTCTTGTCAGCGATCCGCGCATACATAAAAAACGAACAGCGGACGTGGGATGAACACCTCGCCCAGATTTTCAGTGCATTGCGGAATTCATCTCATTCCTCAGTAGGATACTCTCCTTCGTACATAGTATTCGGACAGCATACCATAAATCATGAATCCGAGTATAAAACACTCCGCCTACTGGGAGATGACGCTGTTGGTACCTACACGGTGAGCGGTAAAAATGACCGGCTCACGTTGGCACGGGAGCTGGTTTTAGACCACCTCCAGCGGGCATATACCAGGTCGAGAGTCCAGTATAACCTGCGTTCGGTAGATATCGAACTCAGGGTAAGCCAAAAAGTCTCGGTGCGCAACTTCATACAGAGTAATGCCGCTCAGCATTACTCGGCGAAGTTAGACAAAAAGTTCGTACCTGCCACAATTCTTAAACGAATGAGCCGTGTGGCATATGAGTTGGTGAATAGCGATGGGAAGTCGTTGGTGGTTTTCACGCTAAAGATATTGTGGGAAACCCGGAGAAAGGGACCGAACAGTAAAGAAGGATACGGTTGGGAGTTACCACCAAAAATCTACAACGTGGCTTCTTTTTGTATTTGTAGACGTTTCGGAGATGAACGACCAAACAAATACGACTTTGATTCCACCGCCAACCGAGAACATGGCGGAGGTGACACCTCGAATATCAATATCTTTAGTGGAATACAAAAAGATAAGGGCCATGAATTTTGTTTTTCACAAAGCCCCGGAAGGAGAACATCCCCAGGTGACTGGAGAAGGCGCGAGATACGCGACTTAAAAGTGTCCTCGGGCTACCAACATGATTAAGTGCGAAGCAACGGCAAACAAGGGAAAGATTGAGACACGGATGAAAGTACTGAGGGAAAGGCAGAAATTACTCTTCCAGGAAAGGAAAGAGAGAAAGAAAGTAGCAGTGGGGGCTACAACTGGTCACAGAACCAGAAGACTGATTGACACCATTACATCACCTACAAACCATAAGAAATGTGAGGAGGTGATGTAACGGTGCTGTGAAGATCGGTTTCTCCGGCGCGGTAGAGGATACCGGTATTAGTTTAAGAGAATTGAGGTAAATGAGATAATGAGGCTGACTCAATTTGGTTACTACAGTTGTTCTTCTGTGGAAGTGAAATTGAGTTGGCGCCATCCTCTCATGATAGTTAGAGTAGTAGATAAGTTAATATATTTTAGGGGAGGGGGGTGGGAATAAATACATATACGTATAAATGTAAGATAGCTTAGGGTTTAGGTTAAAGATGAGGTTGGCTCAACTTAGGGATGGGAAGTAGAACAAAAGAGAGTGGAGGTGACGCCATCTATGGACGAAAGTAATTAGGAACTTAAAGTATGAGAGAAAGGGAAAGGTATATCTGTATTTTCTATTCTAGGAATGGGAAAGATCAACCTGTGGGTAGTAGTATGCTTGATGGTAGGCGCTTATGGAGAATAAATGAATCAGAGACTACACTCACAACTCCTTGAGTTTAAAACAGAGCCGGGAATTTATTTCGCAGAAATGGAAAGAGCGGCCGTATCTACGAGGGATTGGAAGATGGTGCTTTTCTGCAACCTTACTAACTATTGGGAAGAGTGGACGTATTTAAAACAAACACACAACTATCTCCAAGCAATGTGTGGGGCTATCTTGCTTATCTTTACACCAGAACCCTGGGGTTAAAAATGGGGCGAAGTAAATTTTTCTGCTTTTTGTGGTAAATATATTGTGAGTAAATGGCCTCTTTGTTTTTCTATGACTAGAAAAGTCGTAAACATTGTATGTATGCCATTAAAAAAAATATTTTGTCCGAAAAGCCGAAAAAATCATTAATAAATTAATTTCACGGACGATTATAGAAAACTTCTTAAAAGAATTTATGTTAAAATATTTTTATGTTTTGACATACAAAATATATATTTACCGTTAAATACGTTTCTGTAATTATTTGGAATTTTCTCAATACCAGGAATTTACAATTTTTTTTTTCATTATTGTTGTCTTCCCAAAGATGATGAAAAAACACAAAATATATTTGTAATTTTTCATTACTGTCACAGTGTGAAAACAATATAATTGTATTTTGTTGTCTTTTGTCACTCAAGGTGTATAGGGATGTTTCTGATGTGGCCAGCACTCGACTTTCTTATATAAAAGTACTGAACTGATACATATGAAGCTTCTATGTAAGATATTTTCGGTTATTTGATTTGACTAAGACACCAAAATTGATCAATATATCTACTTGCCAATTTTCATTTTCACCATACTTCCTTTATAGTACGTATAGGAAAGTAAATCATTGAAATTTTGTTAAAATGTTATGAATGTTTAGCATCCATAAACTGTTTTATTTTATTTTTGATGATGGATATTAGCGATGATGTTTATGAAATTCTGGATACATGGCTGTAAAGGACTTTATTTATATTTTATTTCAAACAGTACAAAGCGCAATCAATTAAATTTCAATCAAATTGTTTTACATATATCATTTTAACAAATGAAGTGAACTTTTAGTTGACCCATCATGATACCTGAATATTGATATCACCTTTTAAATGAGTTTACCTGCTTGAGAACTTTTTTAACTATTAAACAATATTTTGTGTACATTAAACAAAAAACTTTTATTTTAAGCACAACATAAATATATTAAAAGCTTTCTGTTTACATTTTCATTTTGACAACTTTTATCGAAATTTTATTATTTCTTGTCAAATTCAATAACCAAACACTCCAAAATAAATATCAGATAAAAAATTCGTAGTATCAAAGTTTATCAAAAATAATAAAAATCTATAACGCTTTTCGAATTGTTCAAACTTTTAGTCTATTTATTTTAGCTTTTTAAGCTTTGCCAGATTTTTTTTTTTTTTTGATAAAGATTGTTTTGAAACATCAAGATAAAAAAAGCATCAAACGAAAGTAAAATAAAAGAAAATTTATTCGGTTGTAAAAAATAAAAATAAAATTTAAGTCAATAAAAAATTGATGAAAATATCAGTATTTTGGTTTATTTTCAGCTTCAATATTCCGTTTTTATTTATTTATTTTATTTTATTTTATTATATTGTATACAATTTTCGGTGGAGAAGTCTAAAAATAATACAAAGATTTTAATGAAAGAATTTAATACCAGATTTTCTTAAAAAATGGGGAGGAGCTTTAGTGTGCTTTTTTGGCGCGATATATTTGTACAGCTTGATGTTTCAAAATATAAATTAATTAAATCGATATTGCAGTTTTGGGTAAAATTCGATTCAAAAATAAAAATAATTAATCTGGCAATTAAATATTATAGGATCCAGACTACGTTAGCTTATAATGTAATTATGAAATCGTTCAAACCGCCCGAATCAATTAAATTCAAATTTGTTTTGTATAAATACCTTTAATTACCTTTTCTCCTAGAACATCATAATAAAATAAATAAACCAATTTGGGTGACTAAAATTTACACACTTCGGAAAGCCATAAATTACTGCCTAAATAAATCATCAAAATTACATTTTAAAGGAAAATTTTATACCTTTTATGATAAACTTATTTAATTTTCTCTAATTAATAATCAATTTAAGTATTAAATTTTAAAGCACTAGTAAATTAAGAATTATTTATAGGTGCTCTCCTCTTTTGAAGGTAATCGATGTAGGCCGCGTGCATCTCAAAAAACTGTGGCCATGACCTTGTTGGCCGATAAAACCGCCTTTGCCTTCTTCGGCGCAGATTCGCCAGTAGAAATTCACTGTTCTTCTAGACTGTTCTTTGGTCTCCGTTGTATAGCGATGGATTCATGTTTCAAAAACTTCTTTTTATTTCGCTTGAACATCACCAAACCAGTCTCTGAAGTTGGCACACGTATGCGATTTTGGTCGATTGTAATCAAACGCGACACTCAACGCGCGGATACTTTTTTCATATTCAAATGTTCGTGTAATATATTGTGCACACGTTCATCTGAGATGCCTACTAGCTCAGCTATCTCACACACTTCCACTCTGCGGCCTTGCAATACCGTATCATGGATTTTGTCAACCAACCATTCGTGTGGTTTAATTAAAACACGAAATTTAATTTTTTGCATGTTTGCAAAAAAACAAAGGGTTGTGTGTTTTCAATGGCTGTCAAAACTGAACTAAATGACTATAGTGAAGTTTCCGACAAACTAGAAATGACAAAAAACTTTACAACAGCCCACAAAGTTTAATCCTACCCTTTCAAAAAAAACTTGTTTTGCAAAACGAAATAAAATGCTAATAAAATAAGTTTGCAATAGCAAGCTAATTTAACCACAACAATGAGTCATAACCTATCATTATATTTTCTAGAAACCAACATATCTTAGCGGTGGGGCTGTCATAAATTTTTTTCATTTTTAAAATTTTACTATAGTAAAAAGTGTAATGGAGGTTCGAAGGTCAATGACAAGGCATCGTAGAGATGTCTACGCTTAACTTAAAATGACTGCCCCACCGCATAAATATGTTGGCTTCTAGAAAATATTAAGAATTATCTAATTAAAATGATTTTTTATACCGTTAAGCGTAGACATCTCTACGATGCCTTGTCATTGACCTTCGAACCGCCACTACACTTTTTACTATAGTAAAATTTTAAAAACGAAAAAAATTTATTTATGACTTTCCACCGCATAATTATGTTAGCTTCTAGAAAACATTAAATACTGTCTAATTAACTGATCTCATATACCGTTAAGCGTAGACAACTCTACAATGTCATGTCATTAGCTATTGATTTTTACTACACATGAATAGTGCAGGTAAAATTTAATCAGAAGATTTGTGTATATACACTTTTAAGCTTTTGTAAGGTTTTTTGTCATTTTGTCGGAAACTTCACGCTACCACTAAATGACAGATCTGTCTGAAAATTTTAATTTGGGGGTAGTGACAGATGGTATTGACACATGACACGTGGGACTTGCGATTGTGGCGCCTTCTGTCGCAATTTTACCACACTTCTCACTACGCCCTCGTATGATAAATCGTCTATTCGAAATTATACAAGTTTCATTAAATTTATATTGTAGAAAACACTTTATTAAAATATGATAACAGTTTCTCGTGAAATATGAAACAATTTCACAGAATTGCCATTATCTGCCTGGTACCCGATGCGGCATTGGTTCTCGCAGCTCAGTCTGGTAGAGGGGAACGGTGTGGGTTTTGCGGTATCCAGATATCGGCCTAGTTTACCGCAATGAATAAAAAAAAACTAATTACAAAAAAAGGGAAAGGATCGAACCCCAAAGTAGTAGATTAATCTATCAACCCATGGTTTGGACAAAACTGACCGTGGTTGTAAATGTAAAACGTTTACACAAACATTTTACCCTAACCTAACTTAATCCTTGTGTCGATACCCGTCCACCCAATTAGATTAGGGCCAATTAGATTTAACATCCATAACTAACCAGCTCATAACTTTGACAATTTGAGCGTTACACAGTTCGTATTTCTTGATATCCCAGAATTACTAATTTTTTTTTATAAATTATCGCATTTAAGTAAAATAATTGCTAAAAAAGATTATTAGTTTATAACTATTTTTACCCGTGTAGTCTATACTCGCGTCTAAAAATGCTTAGAAAAGTTTATTTTAATCAGAACGTGAATTAAAATTTCTACATACATATGGTATGGTTGATTGATCTAAAACATACGGAAGAGCTAACTGGAGTGCTTAATCTTTCAAAAAATCTCGACGATTATGTGTTTTATTTGATCTGGCTGGATTGGATGCGATAGGCCCTCTTTACGTCCTTCTTTTGGTTAATGGGCGACCAGCTTATCCATATTATCTACTCCACCTTTTTTACCATTATAATAATTAATAATTTCCGGTTTTCGTTTTTCTCCAATTCTGTGCCCGTATAATCTTGAGTAGATAACAATAAAACACTTTTCTTTTTCTTTGGGACGTAAGAACCGGGTGTAACATTATCATCGCTGAATCCAAAGATTGATGAACAGGATCTGGATGGTAACATTTCCTTTAGAACATACGGTTTATTTTTTTAGGGTCCCAACTATGGATAAGTTCCAAGAGATCAATAAGCGGGCAAGAGGCAATGTTGTAAAAAATTGTCAGTTACTACATTTCTCCCTGGCCCTCTGAAGCGTGCACATAGGTCTTTTACTATCCGTTCCCCTTGATTGGTTTCTCGATCTGATGGTTGTTTACCAGTGTAGATCTGCTCTGTTATAGGATATCATCAAACTTTTTTCTCCATACTTTGCCAGTTTGGACGGAATATATTGGGTAAATCTTGTCCGCCCTGCACAAAATCAAATATTTTTTTTCATTTATAGAAAAACGATATTCGCAATAACGAATGTCTTGATAAATACCTCGGAAAGGAAGCAGTTGTTTATCTACTACAATGCATTCAGACCTCGTATAATATTTGTGCAAGTTCTAGTTTGGCAATCCAAATATTTCGCTTCTTGCAGCAGCTTTATCAGACTCTAGTCGTAATCGCCGCGTAATAATAAGAATTATCGATGCGTAGAAATCGTCTAATCTCCGAATACTGTTCAATCCCATACTCGCGGAGTACAAAGGGTCCGATGTAGTCGCCCATAAAAGCTTCGTATGTCCAATAGTGGATTGATGGTTACCAGCATATCATATGCTTTATAAAAATAGGTAGGAAAGCTTCGAACTCCTTTTTTGTTAAACATTTCCACTTTTTCGATGGTTTATCTGAATGTCTAAAGTTTTATTTTCCATAAACCTCCTTAGACTTCTTATTTGTTTGCCTGATGATTATTTCCTATATGATGTATGAAAGAATACACTTGAATGTATCCTTTACGGATAACAATTCCGTCAATCGCAAAGGTCCATCACGTTGACTTCTGAGGATGTTGTGTCTTAAAGTTTGCCTTCGAGGACAATTTTGCTCCATATCGTTCCATCTTTCCCTTTTAGACAATGCGAATTACTTTCAGTTCCCTCTTCAAGATCACTATCGTTTCTTGGTCAGACACTTCAATTCGAACTTCTTGAGCCTCTTATTCTTCAATATCCGAATTCTACGCGTTTCTATCCTTTGCTACAGGAAGCCAGTCATTCTCTAAGTCATCGTCAACAAATCCAATTATTTCTTCATCATCATCGTCACATGCCTCTAACGCATGTGCCAGGTACGGTGGATGATCTTCATACGGTAAACTGTAAGGAAATGTATAAAGTATCTAAAAACCGAAATGCATTTCTAATGATAAATCTTACCGTCTAGATGCTGCATTAGAAATTTCTCTAAAATCCACTATTTTCTTACATACGCAAACTTATTTTAATTTTCAAAAATTATTTGCAACCTTCGCATTAGAATAGAATGCCAATAACTAACTAATCACTTCTCAAATATATTTTGTCTACTCTTTGTTTTACTAGTTACGTTAGCGAGGAATCCCCAAACTACTTCATTTTTCTTTTCATGCGTTACAAATACATACTATGGCTGCGGCCCAAACCTTAGGTAAATACTATTTTTACCTATTTTTTAAGAGTGTACTAGGTAAATTAAGTTACTGTTCTAAAAAGAAGGGTAAAATACAAAAAAATGTAAGTGATTGTTGCTGCTTTTTTGTTTCTTTCTTTTTGACGTTTATTTTGTTGTGCCTCGGTATCATTAGGTGAAATATTTTGAATTTTCATCTTAAAAATAAATTTATTATAAACAAATTTAATTATTTTTTTATTTTTTCAAATAAAGAATTATCATAAAATATTAAATTAAAAACACGATAAAATGGAAAATTCAAAAAAAAAATTATTCCCAAAGATGTAAGTTTGAAGTATACGAGTATCTAAGTACATATGCTTTGTATTTTAAAAATATGTTTTCCCTTCTTAATTTCAGGAACATTAGAGGAGGCGAACTCATTGATAAGAGACAGAATAATGCTGGACTGTGAGTTCCAGAAAAAAATAGTAATCCACGTCAGTGTTGGGGGTAAGTCTATTTTTATTCGATATTGTAGGTTATGTATTTACTTACGTTTATTTTTTTAAGGAAGGTGATTAAGGAAATCAATCTTGAAATTTTTTTAAAAATGTCACACAGAAGTGGCAAAAGATTTAAAAAAAATATAAGATAAATATTTAAATTGTAACCAGAGGCTTATAAAATTATTTCATTGCAGAAAATGATGTAGCCCCAATCTGGAGTATCGACGGAAGATGGGGATCTACTGTCCACACAATGGGAGATATTTGATGAGCTTCACGACTTTTTTTCGACCAAACATGGACTACATCCAACATATATAATATCATTTATGCTCCATCTACCTCCGTGGGCTCATCCAGTAGCTTCCAAAATGTGAGCAGTAACTCCCCATTGAATTTGATTGACATTTCGACTGACTCAGACAGTATTGAATGCAAATTCAATCTTAAAAAAGCAAAAGAAACCCTAAAAAATGATTTTGCAAAAATGCTGGAGGTTTTAAAAACAACTTCGGAGGGCGTGTGGCAAAGCGTAGCAAATTTTGAAAACCTGGTCAGTTTTGCGACTAAGCAAATGTTTCCCGATTCCGAGTTGCCGGATTTGATGAATGTGATCATTGATAACAAAATATGTTTTGCAAGGAATTGCATCTAAAGTCGAAGACGAATGTGAGGAAAATGCTAATCTTTTGGTAGTTTCATTAATTGTGTTTGTGTTAGTGATATTACTTGGATTAGACGGAACATTATCGAAGATTAGAGTTTTCTTGGGTGTAATTATTAGTTACATGAATGTTTAATTTGAGTCACAAATATATTTAAAATTCTCAAAGGAGGTGTTAGTAGGGGACCATACAAATTAGACATAATATTCAGGACCTCCCCATTTAGGGGTGGGGACAATTTAAAGAATTTTTTATTAAGACCAAATATATTAAAAGTTCTTGGGCTAACTGAGATATCCCTTGAGATTTTAACATAACCTCAAGTATATGGGTTGTTATTTGGGGACCATGACAGTTAGAAAAAATTAGCAGCTCCTGAGGTATCCCTAGAGATCTTAACACAACCTCAGATAAATGGGGTGTTAGCTGGAATACATGTAATTTAGGTAAAACAATCAGAAGCTAGGCATCCAGGGGTGGGGACAGTTTACATAATTTAGTATTATGACCAAATATACAATAATAAAAATTCTTAGGCCAACTGAGATATACTCAGAGATCTTAACACAACCTTGTGTATATGGAGTGTTAGTAGGGGACGATGCAAATTAGAAATAATATTCAAGAGCTCATCTTCCAGGGGTGGGGA
Organism: Nephrotoma guestfalica; assembly: GCA_963691935.1. Taxonomy (NCBI): domain Eukaryota; kingdom Metazoa; phylum Arthropoda; class Insecta; order Diptera; family Tipulidae; genus Nephrotoma; species Nephrotoma guestfalica. Next base: position 262,958,946 of record OY829914.1, on the reverse strand, counting down.
TAATTGAAAGAATCTTGTATAAAGACCAGATATAATACAAATTCTTAGGCTAACTGAGGTATCCCTAGATATTTTAACACAACCTCAAGAGTATGGAGTATTATTTGGGGACCATGTCAGTTAGAAAAAATAATCAGGTGCTTTACATCTAGGGTTGGAAACAGTTTAGAGGATTTTGTATTATGACCAAATATAATTAAAATTTTAAGCCAACTGAGATAACCCTAGAGATCTTAACATATCCTCTGGTATATGGGGTGTTAGTTTAAGACTGTAATGTAATGTAATGTAATGGTTCCAAGGTTTATTGCGTACTGAATGTCTAGATGTATAGTATCTATTTAAAGGCTTTATTAATATTAATCACTTTACATCACATTTAAGGGTTTGCAAACAGACACTCATTCATTATTTTAACTTTTATTTAGTATAATTTATTTAATTTTTAAGGGTTTAGGTTATTTATATTTTAATGAACACTTAAATTTAAATTCAAACTCTCGATTAGGTATTATAATATTTTTAGTGTTTTATTAATATAATATTTGTAGTTTATTGAATGTTTAGTTTTATGGATAATATTATTAGCTCACTTCTAAATACAGACTCTCTGATTTTTACAAAATGTTTGGCTTATATAGCCAGATAGCTGTTTCCCATAAGGTCGTGAGCTTGTGTGCAAGAGTATTATACATTTATTTGTGTACTAAATTGTACATTTATTTCTGTACTAAATTAGTGTATTGCTACATACATATATCACACCTCACCCCTTATGAGAAAAAAAAAAAAAAAAAAAAAAAAATATAATAATAATTTTTTTTTTTTTTTTTTTTTTTTTTTTTTTTTTTTTTTTTTTTTTTTGAATGTTTTATAATGAGAAATACATAATTATTTCATATTGATTAAGATTAATAGTAATAAATATAATGTAGTTTAATTATAAATGTAGGAACCTAAAGCTAAAATAATTTATTTCACCTAAACCAATTTCATTTAATAGAAATAATGTTAAGAATTAAAATAAACAGTTATTTAATTTTCTGAAGTTAATCATCAATTTTATCTCTTTTAATTATTAACGATAAAATAGTTTTAATCTATTATTATGAATAATTTTGTTTTTATTTCCTATTCGAATTTCAGTATTTTCATCCGTCAAAATATCTGTTACGTGATAAGGTCCTTCCCATAATTCATCAATTTTTCCACTTGTAATTTCATTTCTCAAAAGAACTTCATCTCCTATTGTAAAAGTATCGTAGTGTAAATTTCTATCATAAAGTTCTTTCGATTTTTCTTTCGTTTTAATTAAGTGGTTTTTAGCCATTTCCCAAGAATTTTGAAGTCGAAATTTAAGTTCTTTTGTGTAATCTTCATAATTATAAATGGGTTCCGGTTTCTTAGTTATTGAATTTGGAATTATTGGTTTATTACCGAATAAAAGTTCGTAAGGCATAAATTGTGTTGATGTGTGTGGGGTGGAATTGTAAGCAAAAATTGCGAAAGGGATCCATTGGTCCCAATTTAAAGGGTCGCCTTGCGAGTAGTTCCGTAGGTATTCGCCTAGAGTTCTGTGTGACCTTTCCAAAGCTCCATTGCTTTGGGGGTGATAGGCAGTGCAATTAATTTTATTTATTTTTAGGATCTTGCATAACTGTTTGAACATATTGCTCATAAAATTTTGTCCTTGATCAGTTAATATAGTAATTGGACATCCGAACATACATATAAAATTTTCCACAAATGCTTTGGCAATTGTTGTAGTTTCTTGATTATTAACAGGAATTGCGCAAGAGAATTTTGTCAAGTCATCTTGAATTGTAAGTATGAATTTATTTCCTAAATAAGATGTAACTAGTGGACCCACGATATCCATGGCAATTTTTTCGAAAGGATTTGAAGATGTTGATGTAATTTTCATAGGCATTTTTTGACTTCGACCATGTTTATTATGTTGACATTTACTACAGGTTTTAATGAAATGTTTGATACGACTTAACATTTTCGGAAATTCGTAATAACTTTTAATCCGATTAAATGTTCTTATTATTCCTTGATGACCTCCTAACGGAGCTACGTGAAAATCTTGTATAACTTGATAAATTTCTTCTTCATTGCTCAGATGAACTCTATTATCAGAATTTGATTGAAATTGGAAGTTTGTATTAGAATTATTGCTGGGATTTAAAACGGGATGTTTAGTTAGTCTAGGATATAGATTTTTATTCGTTGAATTATTCGAACAAGAATCAGGTAAATTATTTGAAATCGATGCATCAGCATTAGTAGTGTTATTTTCCATATGGTAAGTTTCAGAATTGTCAGGGATTTGTGAATGTCTTGCTTCAGCTATTTTTGTTTGTGCACGAGTAACGACATTTATTAAATTTTCTTCGATCGGGAGTTCTATTCGTGAAAGCGCATCAGCATGTGAGATTTCTTTTCCAGGTCTATATTTAATCTTAAAATCGAATTCTTCCAACTGAATTCGCCATCTAATTAATATTGAATTGGGATTCGCGGTGGAAAATAAGTAAGTCAGAGGTTTATGATCTGTTACTATACAAAATTGTCGGCCGTAAATGTAGGGACGAAACCGATTTACGACTGCCCATTTAATAGCTAGAAGTTCTCGTTTAATCGTAGGATAATTACGTTCAGATTGATTTAACACACGACTCGCATAAGCGATAGGATGGTCCTCTGAATTAATAACCTGTGATAATACAGCTCCGATAGCTACGTTGGATGCGTCGGTCGTAATAAAAAAAGTTTTGGAAAAATCTGGAAATTGCAATATCGGGGATTTTGTCAAAAATGATTTTAACGTACGGAATGCTTCGTCTGCGAATGCGTTCCATTGAAAATTTTTTGGCTTACCTCTTTTAATCGCTATGAGAGGCTCGACTATATCAGCGTAGTTTTTAATAAATGATCGGTAATACCCTGTTAATCCAATAAAAGACTCTAACTCCGATTTATTTTTAGGAGTGGGATACATAAAAATTGCTTCCAAAAGCTTTGGATCGGGTTTTATACCTTCGTTTGTTATTAAGTGACCTAAATATTTAATTTCGCGGCGAAGGAAATTGCATTTTTTGGGTTGAAGTTTTAAATTAAATTTACGAAAACATTTAAATATTTCTACTAGTTTCTCATTATGATTTGTTAAATCATATCCATAGACAACGACATCATCAAGGTAAACAAAACATTTAAAGCTGTTTAACCCAGATAAAACATGATTCATCATTCTTTGAAAAGTGCTTGGTGCACCTTTTAAGCCAAAAGGCATTCTCGTAAAATGAAAATGACCCATATCAGTGCTAAAGGCTGTCTTCTCTTTGTCTTTCGGATTCAACATTATTTGATGATACCCACTTGCTAGGTCTAGGGTTGTATAATAATTGGAATTGCCCAGTTGCTCTAAAATTTCATTTATATTTGGTAAGGGAAAAACATTATTGATTGTTATTTCATTAAGTTTACGAAAATCAACAACTAGACGCCATTTTTTATCGTTTGACTTTGATTTTTTAGGAACTAATAAAAGTGGAGAATTCCAAGGACTAACACTGTGTTCTATTATTGAACTATTTAGCAATTCTTGAATTTGCGAATTAATTTCCGATTTCATTGATTGTGGCAATCTGTATTGTTTTTTATTGATAGGTTGAGAGTTTGGCAAAAGTGGAATGTTATGGTAAATTTTATTATTCGCTGATAGTTTATCACCTTCTAAGTAAAAAATGTCATTGAATTCACGATAAATATTTTGAATTGATTTTTTTTCTTCTATATTTAAATGGCTTGTATCAATTTCGTCATCTAATCTTCTTAGTCGTTCCTCGAATGAATCCGACCATTGTGATGCATGATACACGTCATAATTTGATAATTTTTCCTTTTTTATATCTAAATCTTCTAATTCAGTTTCATATTCATTGTTATTTAAAATACTAAAAACAGCACAATTATTTTTTGGTTGTACAACACAATTGGCTAGAAAAACACCAGGCAATAATTCTTGGGATGGACAGAGGTACTCTTCGTTTTCATCCGATGTAATAGGTAATAAGATATACTTTTCGGATCTTGCCGGAATTGTGTATTTTTGGTTTGGATTGTTAAGAAGAGGAATATTAAATTTTATTTTATTTTGAATTATTTCGAGCGACTTGATATCATAATCAATTTTACACTTATAATACTCTAAAAAATCTTTTCCTAAAATGCCAGCACAAGGTATTGGAAATGTATCGGGTACAATATGAAATTTATGAGCTAATTTTATCTGCTTTAGTAATACAATATTGGCCTGTACCATTGCCAAAGTGTCAACGCTATTTAAACTTATACCCTGGATTGATATTTTTTTATCCGGATAACAAATAGTTTCGGGTTTTAAGAACCCTTTCTTAACCAAGCTTACATCTGCTCCAGTATCAATTAGGAAGTAGGAATCAATACCAGTACAGACATCTAAATTTAAATTTACATATTTAGAATTATTTTGACAATAAAGTATAGAGAATAAAGTAGTGGAACATTCAGTAACTGTATTTAATTTTTTATCTGAAAAATTTAAAATTGTAGATTTATGTTGTAAAATATTATCTTTATTTAAAATTTGATCATTTGAACACAAATTTATGGAAGTTCTTGGACCCGAACGGCTGTGTTCACTTCCTCGGGTCCTATTTGGTTTCCCGGTAACGGAGAATTAATTACTTTAACATTAGAAGATGTAGGAGTTTGTTTAAGTGATTCGTTATATTTTCTTGTGTAACATTCAGAAATTGAATGACCTTCTCGTTTACAATAGTTGCATGAAATAATGTTACTGCTTATTCGATGGGAGTTCGAGTTATTCTGAAATATCTTTGATTGGAATTGTTTGTCATTTTTTCCCATAGCAGAAACGTCGAAATTCCGATTTTGAGGATTTTGTAGCATAGTACTGTTACTGTTGTAAGTTGGATTAAAATTCGAATAACTTAAATTATGATTTTTTCTTTTATAACATTTATCGATATTGTGACCAGATTTTTTACAATAGGAACATATTATTTGATTGTAACTTTGAGCAATAGAGAATTTAGCATACGAACTTGTAGATGGTTTGTGACTTATCTCTTCTTCTACGGCTTGGGCAATAGCGTCATTTAATTTTTCGAAATGGTGAGATTTAATAATTATTTTCAGATTATCTTTTAAGCCGTCTTGGAATGAATTAAGTGCCGTACATTCATTAATGTTCTTGATGATTTCTGCATGAGCTAGTCCCTGTTTTGAAATGCAAATATCATTTAATTCGTTCAGCAAGTTTTCTATTTTAGACGCAAAACTTTTCACACTTTCATTTTTTTCTTGAACAACACATACTAATTCGGCGGACACTGCACCTTGAGACCTACGTTTAAGAAATTTATTTTCTAAGGCAAGCTTCAAATCTTCCCATTTATCATAATCTTTGTAATGAACTAATTCATAAGCTTGACCACACAATTTAGTATTTAGAATTTTCATGAAAAGTATTTTTTCTTCCGGTTTAGTTATTTGAGACCAAATGACTTCAACACAAGAACAAAATTTGTGTAATTCATTAATTTTGCCGTCAAACAGCGGAATAATTTTCAGCGCATGACTTATGTTTAACGCCATATTATTTATTTCAATACCGTTTGTTTGATTCGAGTTATTTGTGATATTGTTGTTTTCAAATGAATTTTCGCTTAGCACTTCATCTTCAGAAGAAGACACTTCAATTTTGACACGAGGATTAATAATCTCTGTTACAGAATCGTTATTTTGAAATTCACTCATAAGAAATAGAAACAAATATTATCTTGTATTTTCATGAAGATTGTATACTACTAGGACAAGCAAAAACCCAATTTTCTCACTAACGATGAATTTGATGAATAATTAACAGAAAACAAATAACCGATAAATTTGTATAATAAATTTAAAAATAATGATTTAAATGAACTATGGTTTTTAAATGTAATAAATTATTACTTACAATTTAATCCTCTTTAAAATTGATTTTATTGAAATGCGTTGTTTAAACAATTGTAACACATTTAAACCGTTTTCCAAATTGGATGTGTGACAAATTGATGTTGAATTGTTACCGTTGATGTCAAATGTACTGATGTAGTTGATATATATAATCCGAGTCCTATGTTGAGTTTATCACCGTTGATTTATATAATAAGCGAGAGGCTTATAGCATAGGTAATTTCTTCTTCCAGCTGGTTTTGAGGTGACTGCAAATTATAATGACCGTTTTATCATATTTACGAAGATGTTTTTATGTATACTACAGATGACTTCTTTACAGATGCTTTTGTGATGCATACATTTAATAGATGTTGATTGTAATAAAATTTTTTTTTATATGAATTTTATGATATGATTTGATAGTATAAAAACAATTTTTTTTTTTTTTGTAATTGCGGTTATAATTTTAAAACAATATTTTTAAATATTTATTTTACTTTTATTAATGATGACACAATTTTTATGATGATATTATCTACACTCAGTTTTCAATGTCTTTTACGAATGATTTTTACTATCAAACATGTACCACCGTTTTACCTTTAACAATTTACAAACATTTCTTCTGAATATTATTAATTGATTTCAGTTAAGACTTGGTATTATAAAATATGTATATTATGAGCACTGTTATATGAACTTTTCTCAGTTAAATTTATTTATAACCGGTGGTAATATATAAAAGTATATAATATATTCGTCATGAAACACTTTATATTAAAATCACTGTAACCAAAATTTTTTTTATATCTAAGATCGTTTTTTGGTATGTTTACCGCTGCCACCAATGTAATGTAATGTAATGTAATGGTTCCAAGGTTTATTGCGTACTGAATGTCTAGATGTATAGTATCTATTTAAAGGCTTTATTAATATTAATCACTTTACATCACATTTAAGGGTTTGCAAACAGACACTCATTCATTATTTTAACTTTTATTTAGTATAATTTATTTAATTTTTAAGGGTTTAGGTTATTTATATTTTAATGAACACTTAAATTTAAATTCAAACTCTCGATTAGGTATTATAATATTTTTAGTGTTTTATTAATATAATATTTGTAGTTTATTGAATGTTTAGTTTTATGGATAATATTATTAGCTCACTTCTAAATACAGACTCTCTGATTTTTACAAAATGTTTGGCTTATATAGCCAGATAGCTGTTTCCCATAAGGTCGTGAGCTTGTGTGCAAGAGTATTATACATTTATTTGTGTACTAAATTGTACATTTATTTCTGTACTAAATTAGTGTATTGCTACATACATATATCACAAAGACCATGTCAGTTAGAAAAAATAATCAAGAGCTCCAGGGGAGGAGACATTTAATAAAATTTCGTATTATGACAAAATATAATAAAAATTATTAGGCCTTAACACAATAAAGATCTTAACACAACCTCTGCCATTTGAAGAGTTAGTTGGAGACGATGCAAGTTAGAAATAATATTCAGGAGCTCTTCAACCAGGGGTGGAAACAATTTATATAATTTTGTATTATCACCAAATATATCCCTAGAGATCTTAAGACAACCTCAAGTATATCGGGGGTTAATTGGGGACAATGTCAGTTAGAGAAAATAATCAGTAGCTCCCCATCAAGAGGTGGGCACAATTAATAGGATTTTGTATTATGACCAAATATAATAAAACAATTTAGGTCTGACAATACTATCTGAGGTTGTGTTAAGATTTCTAAAAATACTACAGTGCACCTAAGAATTTTTATTATATTTGGTCATATAACAAAATTCTATAATTTATCTCTACCCCTGGTTAGGAGGAGCTCCTGACATGGTCTCTAACTCACACTCCATATATCTGTGGTGGTGTTAAGATCTCAGGGCATGTCTCAGTTGGCCAAAGAATTTTTGTTATATTTGATCATAATATTAAATCGTATAAAGTGTGTCCACCCCTGGATGTCTAACTTCTGATTGTCAACTAACACTTCATATATCCGAGGTAGTGTTAAGATCTCTAGGAATATCTTAGTTATTCTATGAATTTTTATTATATTTGGTCATAATACAAAATTCTAGAAATTGTTTCCACCCCTGGATGAGGAGCCACTCAATATTATTTCTAACTGGCATCATTTCCAACTAACACCCCAAACTACTGAAGCTGTATTAAGATCTGTAGGGATACCTCAGTTGGTCTAGCTATTTTTATTATATTTGGTCATAATACAAAATTTCAACTGAATATATTTTCTAACTGACATTTGAGACCATGAGACCACACCCCATATACCTGAGGTTGTGTTAAGATCTCTAGGGATATCTCAGTTGGTTTAAGAACCATACAAAAACCTCTAAACTGTTCGCACCCCTGGATGGGGGGCTCCCGATAATTTTTTCTAATTGACTTGGTCCCCAGCTAACACCCGATATATCTGAGGTTGTGTTAAGATCTGTGGGCATATCTCATTTGGTCTAAGAGTTTTTATTATATTTGGTCATAATACAACATTCTATAAATTATGTCCACCCCTGGATGGGAAGTTCCTGATAATTTTTTTAACTGACATATACACACTGCTTTACATACATGTAAAGGTTTTGCTAGCTTTTTTAGTAATAAAATTTTAGCAGTATCATGCATAAGTCGAAGACATCCTGCTCTATAATATTTATTATCTAGCAGATTTGTTGAAGTTTCAGAAAGAAGATGGAATGGCTGAAAAGAGGTTTAATGTAAAAATGTTAGTTTCAAGGTGTTTGAAAATATAAATGTCCAACGAATTTTGGTGTTGGTTCAACGAAAATTCTCAAGTTTTGTTTTAAATTCTGCTCGAATTCAAAAATAGGGGTTTGAGCTTTGTCGTTAGTGACGAAAGTATTGAATTTTGTACAACATACTCGTAAGCCTCAATTTACTTTCATCACTGTAACACGAAAAAAGGTTTCATTATTTAGTAATGACATACAGATTATTTTCAAATTTTAGAGTTGGGCATTTGAAACAGAAGGTCTGATGAAAACATCGCTGCTATGTGTGAGAAACTGGCCACTTCTTGTGGCCTAAATTGAAAGAAATGGATACCGATGACGTGCGATTCCAACAGGACGGCATTACGTACCACATAGCGCATGCTACGATGGACATTTTGTGTGACCCCTCAAGGCTTGCTAATCTCGCGCAGGGCGACGTGGACTGGCCACTGAAATCTTACAATTTAACGCCTTTAGACTTCTTCCTTTGAGGCTATCTTAAATTGCGGATTTTTGTGAATAAACCATTTGCATAATTGATGTCCTCAAATAACGAACACCATCCAGCAAATTTAGCCAGATTTATGTGACAAAGTCATCAAAAATTGTACCTCCCGGATACATGCCACCAAGCAAAACCGGGGTGGACATTTGAACGACGTTATACCCCGTACTTAATGTCCTAAAATATTTTTTCAAATTATAAACAAATTGAGTCGGTCTATAACTTTATTTCACTTAGTTTTACGAAACTAATTCAATTTTTGAAATTTTTAACGACGTTTTGTAATTGCAGATCATTTCGTCAATGGCAGCCATAAAATTTCCTAAAAATCACAGAAAGTAATTGAACCGAACGATTCGCAAGATTTTTTTTACTGAACCTCATTTACGGATATGGTAAATGAAAATAAGTTATGATTTGTGTTCCTCTCAGAGGCAACAATTTGATTAATCTAGCGCCTATTTCCTAGCGTAAATAAATAAAAAAAATTGACTGACGGAAACGGAATTCTAGAACGAAATTTCCAAAAAGTTGTAGAGTATAATTGAACTAGGCAGTCCAAAACCAATAAAAACCAGAGTCGCCTTTCCTACGGCGTAGATACTCTGTCAAGTCCGTTCAAACCATTACAGAGGCAGGAAAGTGGCTTCGTGTGACTTATTTTGCAGCTGCGGTCTCTTTCTGATCTTTGCCTGTGCAAATTGCAATTGGCTGCAATTATGGCGATTGTGGACCAGCTCGATGGTAAAAATTTTCTTGTCGGAGAAAAGCGCTTTCTTTAAGCAACCGTCAGCAATTAGGCGAATTTTTCTGGTAGACTTTTCGAACCGCCATCATTGCGCAGCTGAGAAATTGACAGTAGACAAGTTTGTAGCCGCGAAGTCAAAGCTTCCTCTGTATGATCTGTACTGTCTTTATAGACCACTTTGTGCCATTTGATGTTAGTAAAGTGATTCTTTCTTTTATTACGAACACATTTAATAATGAAACGAGAAAGAAACCGAAGAAAGCAGAAACTACGAGTACATGAAATATACATTCGAGTGCCAAGAAGCGATTGAAAATTCCGGTTTGATTGTCATCCGGAGAGAGGAACAGGGTCCATTTTTTCAAAGAGGAAGCGACTGCAATGAATCATACTCGGGAAATTCGTTTAGGGGTTCTTTTCCCCATAACATGGGGATCAAATATAAATTCTGCACGTATCTCTACACATTTACCTATTTGAATGGCCATAAGACCTTTTTTAACCGATCGGGATACAACTATGTTTCTATGTTATAATAAATAAAAAAATAAGATGCAAAAATGAGTTCCGGATTTTGGGAAAATCCCATTTACGCCTACGTGAAGTTATCGCAACATTACTTAACCACCACACGCTCAACCAACTTAGGTCGAGCCAGGCTCGGTGCTGAAATGCATTTTTAAATTATTGAATGATTTCTTCGTTGAATCATAACCAGGCCAAGCGCTGCTGGATAAAGGGTACTGACGTGCTGTAAGGAATGTTCTCACCCCTTTCCATTTTACATCTTCTTTGTGATGTTCCCATGGGGTCACCCAAATTGGTATTGTGACACAAGTAATGCTAAATTGTTAGAAGCCAAACTATTTGTCTCAATTTGAAAAGAAAACAGGGTTTTAAGCTTTTTTATCAAAATGGTTCTGGATAAGCGATAATATCGACAAGCAACGTCCAAATAAAGAAAATATTTTGAAATGTTTTAAGAGTGGTAATTTTGGACATGCCTCGCAAAAGATGAAAAGCGTTATGCGAACGGGATAAAGAAGTAAGTAAATTGATAAAATCGAAATGCACAGTATAATCGACACTATGAGAGATTTTAATTTTTTTTTTCTAATCCATGTAATCTTTTCTGGGGCCGAAGCACTCCCTGCTCTTTCCTGGTTCATTTTTTCCATCTTACTTTACACATTTTCTGCCAACTCGAAGGCGTACACGGCTTTAGGATCGGTTTAAGTTACCATCTGCGCATTGCATAGCTCCATGCCAGCCTAAAGCTCTGGACATGGAAGTTGGGTCGGCCCATGAGTTTTGCACGCCGATAGGGCATCATAGTTGTGTTCCTTTTAATCAAAGATCGTAATCTGTTGTAGAAAATTTTTTTTTCATCCTGCCTCTATCGGGATTCGAACCCGGTACCTCCCGATCCAAACGCCTAAGCTTTAACCACTGTGCCATTTGGTCGGAGATTTAAATTTAATTTGACAGAAAAATATGCAAGCATCGGTGAGCCGGATTTTGAAGCAGTCCCGAATCATTTTCGGGTGTGGGTATAGTAGAGGTACAACTTTTTGCCTGTCGGCTTTGCCGAAGCGTTTTTCCTGTAATTTTAGACCATATTGAAAACAAAGTAGTGTGGATTTGCACAAATAAAATCAAATGAGTAATAGTGAACTGTTCGGAAAAATATCGGCAGACTCTGGAGATCGAAAAAACAATTTTATTAATGTACGAAAAACCGATCTCGTAAAAAGTGAGATACCTTTCGTCACTAGAGCCCGATCAAATCTGATTATTGTAAATTGGATTATGCTGTGGTGGGAGACAATTGTTAGTTGCTAAATATGTTTATACTTTGCATCCGATGGCAGCAAATCCAATCAAATTTACAGCTTAGGCCCCTTTGGACCCTACAATTCGCTAGTCCGTTTTCAAAGGTTGATCTACAAAATTGTTCAACCCTTGGTTGTTAAAAAACCATTTTCATTTACCTAGAGTATCTTGTTGATTATTTAGGATATTAAGACGTTGAACAAACTCCGTAGTTTAGTTGCGTCTTTTCACAACTAGTTTGATATGTTGTCGTTTTCAAAATGGGAAGGGAATAAAATAATACTATTGCTAGTTTGCTCACCGTTGGCTACCGTTCTGTTACAAAAATGACCTAGGGAGCAGACATTTCATTCTGTAGTTTACTATACAGTAACAAAAATACTCTGACAACAAGAGGCACAACAGTTTCGAATTAGTGATACTTGCAATTGTGAGTCAATGCCCTAGTATGTAAATTTAGAACACACTTGCTTAAACTTGAATTTATAATATCGAAGCAGATTGCGCTGCATTTAAGCGAAAATAGCAATAGGGAGCAAAAAGGAGTTGGTATCGAAATTCGCAAAATAGGTGCTGCAAGTAGAGGATTTTTAGGAACTCGTATATGTTGCTCGTTTGCCCCTTAATTTCACTGAGTAATGGATGCCTCCACGCTGCTGTACGAATTTATAGTTAGTTATCTTAAACCCTGTGCAACATGAGATAATTAGAATGTGTCATGAAAAAACCGTATTTTTGGAGTAAAAAAGACCGAGGAAGTGCCAATTTTTTATTCCGAAGAATGGTGGAAAAATTAAAATATTTATAAATGTTCGTATGTCATGTATTCTCAAAATGTGTGGGAAATAAGGATTTCTTATCCCTATTGCGAAAGCTGATGGCTTTAAAAATTGTAAACACTAACGAAACTATTGAAAAACTCGATATATATAGAAAACAATGGTTGAATTTGAGGAGTATTTTGAATATGGCAATCATTTCCTCCTGGTAGCCCAATAAGTGGAACTTGGAATTATCCAAACATTTGCAGAAGACTTTCATTATTAGATAAATATTAATCTTGCAAAATATCAGTTAATATTCATATACTAATTTGAGAAACAGTAGGTTAATCAGATCATCCCACATCAGCGTGACACTATCCAAGACAGTGTGAACTTGTTAGGCCTTGATTTTTTCCCAGTTAGGTATAAATAAACCTAATTGTGAAAGGAGTGGCCCTATTATAAGGTTCTGGCCAAAAATCTCATTAAATTCGTATACTCATGTTAAAATAATTACATCCGCCCATATAAATCACGAACCCCCAATTATGTTTATTCTAAAAAGTTGCGAACATTCTATTTTTAGGTCTGCGTTTGTTTGCACAAAATATAATAAACCGATTATTGTTTGTTTATATTACTTGAAAGCGAAATCTAAATTTGTTTATCAAATTTATTAATTCCTTGAACCCGCATGCTGCTACACTGTGCACTACGTCAATTTACTACTAATAGCTTTACTCTGCTAACTACGTATCGTTTTGCTTCTACACCATTTACGAATTTTGCTTGTTATGATAAAATATTTGTTGATTTTTCTGTATGTTCAAATTCCCTTCATTTTCCTATTATTTTCCTTTTATTTTCCTAACAGTAAATTATATTTTGTTTTTGGTGTGTATAACGGCAGCAGCAGTAGAGCAATAACAGCACAAAATACCACGCCTTTAACTCGCTCTAATCGTTTTATTGATTAGAGTCGATTGGAAAAAATAAAACAGCAAAATTGATTTTTATTTGGTCTTTTGTGTACGCTGTAGTGTAGTGTGAAGTTGGCGGAAAATGATTATGGATATGATTTATGGCTGTTTTCCCCCCAAAAGCTCGTAAAGTGCGATTTAATATTGTCCTTCAGCGTGGTGTTATAAAAATGCGACCAGCGGCGGAAATACGACCCAACCGCTATTTTGTTCCAAATATTTATGAATATGTGATTTGTGGACGTTTATGCGGTTTTATGTTTTCGTAGCAAACATCCTAAAATAGATAAGATTTTCGGTTTTTGTTTTAAAATCTATATTTGGATTTGGTTAACAAAACACAGAATTTTTGATTGATTTTCGGAAAATAGATTTTTGAATAGGATACTTTGTATTGCTGCAGGGATATTGTTTAAAATAAGTTTGATTTGGATTATGGGTTCAAAAATAAATCAAATATGTAGAAATTTGAATATGTTTAAGCAACACCCTATAATACACCTTCGAAGAATTTTAAACTTTCGACCCTCGTATGTGCTTTTGTGTAAATAAATTAACAACATTACTTAGCGTTGATTATAGAAAAGCATTCAAGAAGCTTAAAAATATAATTTAAGTTTTTCAATAAATTGTTCAAGCAGTACCGACCTGGTAACAACATCAACATTTCAAAAGCTAGAAATAAATTAGAAACTGTTCGTTGTTTGTTTATAAAATGTGTTTTCTTAGTTTTATGTTTTTTGGTACGAAATGTTTGCACCTGATTGAATTGGGTTACTAAACACAATACGTGTAACATTTTATACTTGGTCGTTGTTTTTTGCTTCTGTTGTATCGCAAAATTCCTCGTCTTAATTCTTCGTTCCACTGAATTAATTGAGTATTTTCAAATGTGCGCATTTCAAGATGTACACTCCTCCAATTTCATTTGCGACATTTTAGATTCTCATGTTTGCATTGGTTAACAATCTCACTATAACTATTTGCATCGAATTCTCGTCGACCAACACATTTTTAAATTTCCCGGTAGCTCTTGAGGAAATTACGCGGTCGCCGAGAATACAAAACGAGATTTCAACAAGACTCCGCATTAAACGGATTTACATAATTATTAGCAGTTACCCGTCAAAAATGACGAAGCTATTAGAACCGTACACGTGGGTAACTGCAGCAGGGAAACTTTCGAATTTCAAAATAAAACTTTGCATAGCGATTAAGCTCAATTTGTGCTAATTAGTGCTCACGGGAAAATATTAGTGCTAGTCCAGGAGCCGATAAAACGGGAAAAGAAAATTTCAAATTTTGCTTGAAAGACGGAATTAATAAAACCCGATTTCTAGAAAAAACCAGAAATAATTTAAGCCTAATTTTAAAACTTTCTAAAGGCAGCTAAACTGATGAAATTTGTGCTTATCATAGAAATATAATTTTCATAAATGTTCATTCATAAATCGAGGAAAATCAAACCAGCCCCTGAAAGATACTATATAAAAAAACAGAGATATATCGTTCAATAATATTTGTGTTGAACAACAAATTAAACAATAAAACTAAAATGTTCTAAAATCCAAGTCATAAGCAATTCAGATAGTATATTCCTGTCAGGTATAATGATTGCCATTCCAAAAATATACTGGCTGAATTTGTGCTAATCCAGAAATGGCAACTAACATATCTAATCGGAATATGCAATCTGAATTGCCAACTTCATTGGTTTCTAGAACACTTTTCGTCAGAAAATGGTTCATTCAACGGTCGTTGTTGTTCAATGGAATTGGGCCTATTCTGGATTAGCACAAACTCAGCCACTATATTTTTCGGATGGTAATGAACATATCTAATCGGAATATGCAATCAGAAGTGCCAACTTCATTGGTTTCTAAAACACTTTTTATCAGAAAATTGTTGATTCAACGGTCGTTGTTGATGAATGGAATTGGGCCAATTCTGGATTAGCACAAATTCAGCCACTATACTTTTCGGATGGTAATGAACATATCTGATCGGAATATGCAATCAAAATTACCAAGTTCATTGGTTTCTAGAACACTTTTTTCAGAAAGTTGTTGATTCAACGGTCGTTGTTGATCAATGGAATTGGGCCAATTCTGGATTAGCACAAATTCAGCCACTATATTTTTCGGATGGTAATGAACATATCTAATCGGAATATGCAATCAAAATTACCAAGTTCATTGGTTTCTAAAACACTTTTTATCAGAAAATTGTTGATTCAACGGTCGTTGTTGATGAATGGAATTGGGCCAATTCTGGATTAGCACAAATTCAGCCACTATATTTTTCGGATGGTAATGCACATATCTAATCGGAATATGCAATCAGAAGTGCCAACTTCATTGGTTTCTAGAACACTTTTTGTCAGAAAATTGTTGATTCAACGGTCGTTGTTGATGAATGGAATTGGGCCAATTCTGGATTAGCACAAATTCAGCCACTATATTTTTCGGATGGTAATGAACATATCTAATCGGAATATGCAATCAGAAGTGCCAACTTCATTGGTTTCTAAAACACTTTTTATCAGAAAATTGTTGATTCAACGGTCGTTGTTGATGAATGGAATTGGGCCAATTCTGGATTAGCACAAATTCAGCCACTATACTTTTCGGATGGTAATGAACATATCTGATCGGAATATGCACTCAAAATTACCAAGTTCATTGGTTTCTAGAACACTTTTTTCAGAAAGTTGTTGATTCAACGGTCGTTGTTAATCAATGGAATTGGGCCAATTCTGGATTAGCACAAATTCAGCCACTATATTTTTCGGATGGTAATGAACATATCTAATCGGAATATGCAATCAAAATTACCAAGTTCATTGGTTTCTAGAACACTTTTTATCAGAAAATTGTTGATTCAACGGTCGTTGTTGATGAATGGAATTGGGCCAATTCTAGATTAGCACAAATTAAGCCACTATATTTTTCGGATGGTAATGCACATATCTAATCGGAATATGCAATCAGAAGTGCCAACTTCATTGGTTTCTAGAACACTTTTTGTCAGAAAATTGTTGATTCAACGGTCGTTGTTGATCAATGGAATTGGGCCAATTCTGGATTAGCACAAATTCAGCCTTTATATTTTTCGGATGGTAATGAACATATCTGATCGGAATATGCAATCAGAAGTGCCAACTTCATTGGTTTCTAAAACACTTTTTATCAGAAAATTGTTGATTCAACGGTCGTTGTTGATGAATGGAATTGGGCCAATTCTGGATTAGCACAAATTCAGCCACTATACTTTTCGGATGGTAATGAACATATCTGATCGGAATATGCAATCAAAATTACCAAGTTCATTGGTTTCTAGAACACTTTTTTCAGAAAGTTGTTGATTCAACGGTCGTTGTTGATCAATGGAATTGGGCCAATTCTGGATTAGCACAAATTCAGCCACTATATTTTTCGGATGGTAATGAACATATATAATCGGAATATGCAATCAGAAGTGCCAACTTCATTGGTTTCTAGAACACTTTTTATCAGAAAATTGTTGATTCAACGGTCGTTGTTGATCAATGGAATTGGGCCAATTCTGGATTAGCAAAAATTCAGCCACTATATTTTTCGGATGATAATGAACATATCTGATCGGAATATGCAATCAAAATTACCAAGTTCATTGGTTTCTAGAACACTTTTTATCAGAAAATTGTTGATTCAACGGTCGTTGTTAATCAATGGAGTTGGGCCAATTCTGGATTAGCACAAATTCAGCCACTATATTTTTCGGATGGTAATGAACATATCTAATCGGAATATGCAATCAGAAGTGCCAACTTCATTGGTTTCTAGAACACTTTTTATCAGAAAATTGTTGATTCAACGGTCGTTGTTGATCAATGAAATTGGGCCAATTCTGGATTAGCACAAATTCAGCCACTATATTTTTCGGATGGTAATGAACATATCTAATCGGAATATGCAATCAGAAGTGCCAACTTCATTGGTTTCTAGAACACTTTTTATCAGAAAATTGTTGATTCAACGGTCGTTGTTGATCAATGAAATTGGGCCAATTCTGGATTAGCACAAATTCAGCCACTATATTTTTCGGATGGTAATGAACATATCTAATCGGAATATGCAATCAGAAGTGCCAACTTCATTGGTTTCTAGAACACTTTTTATCAGAAAATTGTTGATTCAACGGTCGTTGTTGATCAATGGAATTGGGCCAATTCTGGATTAGCACAAATTCAGCCACTATATTTTTCGGATGGTAATGAACATATCTAATCGGAATATGCAATCAGAAGTGCCAACTTCATTGGTTTCTAGAACACTTTTTATCAGAAAATTGTTGATTCAACGGTCGTTGTTAATCAATGGAATTGGGCCATTTCTGGACTAGCACAAATTCAGCCACTATATTTTTCGGATGGCAATCATTATACCTGACAGGAATATACTATCTAAATTGCTTATGATTTGGATTTTAGAACATTTTATTTCTATTGTTTAATTTGTTGTTCAACACAAATATTATTGAACGATAATCTCTGTTTTTTTATATAGTATCTTTCAGGGGCTGGTTTGATTTTCCTCGATTTATGAATGAAAATTTATGGAAATTCTATTTCTATGATAAACACAAATTTCATCAGTTTAGCTGCCTTTAGAAAGTTTTAAAATTAGGTTTAAATTATTTCTGATTTTTTCTTCAAATCGGGTTTTATTTATTCCGTCTTTCAGGCGAAATTTGAAATTTTCTTTTCCCGTTTTATCGGCTCCTGGACTAGCACTAATTTTTCCCCGTGAGCACTAATTAGCACAAATTGGGCTTAATCGGTATGCAAAGTTTCATTTTGAAATTCGAAAGTTTCCCTGCTGCAGTTACCCACGTGAACCGTACCTATTCGAGAAATAATAAGTGTTTTACTCGTATCAGAGCCTATGTATACTGGCTATGACACGTTATTTTAACACAGTATTAGTTTTGCCTGATCGCATACTACTTTAAAATTTTACTTGTGCTTTTTTTGCTTTTATAAATTCGTTTTCCGAAATGAAACGAACCAATTAAATTATTTGATTTTCTTTTTGTTTTGGTTGTTTGTTACAGGGTGGTGATAATTTATTTTGATGTCTATAGCCGATGACGTTTCGTTCTCTCTTACTTTTTTTCTCTCATTATTTGTGTTGTGCAGTAAATAATAATATAGCCAAAGAGCTATTAAATTTAAACAGTTGGTTAAATTAAAATCAGATATCCTTAGTTAAAATTTCCGACAGATTGGGCATGTCGGTTTATTGCTGGTATTAAACCATTTGTACTGAAAATATAAACAACAATTAGGATCTTGAATACGCAAAATAGTTTGCAAGATATACTTACTAAACCGGGCCCATGATATTTCTTTTTGCACGTTTTATACGATAATTTGGTACTTGGCACGTATCCTGATGGATAACACTGTAGCAAACATAAAATTCTTGAACACCTTCGAATTTTCGATCCAAATTATGTTTCCATAATATGAACAGTATTCGTCTCATATCGAACCATATACGAGTATTGTGTTGTTTAACCACATCGACTTTGTAATAGTCCCCCCACTTGTCGATTACACTGTATCGTCACTTGACCGAGAGGATGATTGAAGGACAATTTAATCATTAGTTCCATTTTCGTACCATCGACGTTACGTCGGCCATAAATTTTACAAAAGCTTTGTACAGCTTGAATACGCTTGCCAAAAATATATTAAATATCACATCGTTGAAATGGCCAACTGACTGGGACACCGTTACCACGCATGAGCTTTCAGTTCAGTTTTGCTCTATAGTATTGCATCGCATTACATTGTTTATCAACATCCTGAGAAAATAAATTTCCATATTTCCGTATATGGGATATATGGTCCAATATGTAATAATATCATCATTGTAGAATTCTTTATTGGCTTAGCTATTCAGCAAATCGTTATATGGCTCAAAACATTTATAATTACCGGACACTTTTAAACCGTAGTAGATCTCCGGTAATTTTTTAACCATATGAATTATATTAGTGTTATACACGTTACCATCATTTCCCACATCCCGGCTTAGTTTCATATTTTATTCCCATAGACGGTAAAATTATTTCACTGTATAACTATTTCACTAATTACATGGCTATTTTTTATTACATGACTATTAAATTTTTAGTTTCCAATTTTCCATATTAAATACGGACGTCGAAAAAAACATTCCTACACACATCATGCCACCATTAAACGTGTGCTCAAACTAAAGTCTGGATGAGAAAAAAGATAAAAATTATCATTTAACCACCCTCTGCATATAAAAAAACGTAAACAAAGATCTAATTGGGTCACATGACTAGCACTACACAAATCAAAATGCAGCAAAACATCAAACAAAAAATGAAAACATAATAAAAAATGTCGGATTAATAGCGTAAACTTTTAGAAAATATTAAAATTCTGAAATAAAAATTGGGATTAAAAATAGTCTGAAACTGTACTTGGATAAATTATGATTATGTCATTGAAAAATCATAATAAAAATTTAAGTATTTAAGGAAATGCAAGCAAAATAGAACTTGCTTGTCAAAAAATCTCATGTAAACGATTTTTTTACTATGGAGAAGTATAAGCGCGCTTGCCTGTCACTAACACCTACTCAACGATATTTTTTTATGTTGTCATGGCGATTTATATATTGGCTCTGGTCGTATAATAGAAATGTGTCATGAATCGTTTAGTCGAAATCATTTGTTTTTTATTTTATTGGGTTATTTAATGTAAAACGGTTAGGTATGATTGTATGACAATATCTGCCAAATTCATTCCAGGACTCTGCTGGTAACACATGATGCGCTTTGCGATATCTTCCATATGCTGTATAAGACAGCGGAAATTTGCGTGCAGGAAAATAAGAAATTACGCTACTCGCCGCAAGTGGCAGCACTATCACAATAGAGAGTATTGGTTATTCAGCGGAATTTTTTGTTCATTTTGTTCATCTTCTTTTACAAAATAAAACATTCTCACTGGAAACTCTTAAAAGCGTTCCTTAAAATGAAAAATAGAATTGATCTTCGAAGTAAAGGAACTCTGTATATGAAATTTATAAATTTAACAATATTCTATCATTCTCTGCCATTTCTTAACGAATTACGATGAAATTTGGTTAGAAGTATTGGTTAGGGAATCTAAACTGAGTTTTGAACAAATCAAAAAATCAAAAATCTTGCTTCAGATATGTCTACTACACGAAGTGTAGTACACGAGCTTGGTTATTCAGTCACCTAATTAAAAACACCTAGTTGCTGTTTCTGCTACAAATTATGATCTTCGAGGTGTACTGATGTCTTTTTAACTCAAATCTAAATATGAAATTTTGGATTATTCTGGGTGATAGTCAAATATTAGTCACCTCCTGAGATCGTGATTTGAGTGAGAGTTACCTAGCATGAGGTTTTATACACCTAACTAAAACCTCCTCACGGTGACCACCGGGTAACTATCTCAGTACAGTACTTTGCTTACTTACCGGCTGAGGGCCAATTATTAAAAAGATCAGGCTCTAACGGTGTCGAGATCGGAGGGAGAATCAGAGAATAATTCAAAGAAGACTATAATGCTAGAAACTGTGACTAGGCCTTTCAAATTGACAGAGCCCACGAAGGCGGATATACATCGTCCAAGAGTTGGAGGAAGAAGGAAAACGAGGGAAAACTCTAGATCCGCTTCTGCTGCTGGGACGGAGGGTGGCATTATTATTTATTATTATTACTTAGATATTTATTAAGCCGAGCTATCAGGCTGAAACGCCACACCGCGATAACTAACCTATATATGCTGCTAGCGACTACGTTCCCTATAACTACATTAGATTTTCATAGATGCATTTTAGCCATATCCATTGCACCATTGATATGTTTCCGTCCCTAGCCATCGTGGAGGCATGCATGATCTAGACAACAGTTCTGGACGCGTCTAGTCTACTAATATCTAATCGCAATGTTCCTCACAAATCTGGTCGTATCAGCCGACCATGTAATATTTGCATTGGTTAGGCAAGATTGAAGCCTTCGTCTTTCATTTTGATACAGTACACATCCAAATATTATGTGGTCAGGTGATTCTATGGTTGCACCGCAGAGGAATAGTTCATTATCCTTAATTCTAAATCTAACTAGGTAGCTGTTGAAGTTACCGTGCCCAGTAATGAATTGTGATAAGCAGTTATTTATTGAGTTCTCGTGTTAAGCCTCACTCTAACATTTGGAAAGAATTCATCCGTGAATCTTCCTTTAGTGGAGATATCCCATCTTTGCTACCACAAATTGCTGCATTCTTCTTTCGTTCTCTGGATATGTGAATTCTTATCCATCGTCTCGTCAGTTTCAATGATGGCGTTCCCTGTCATAGTCGGGCGTTCCTTCCTTATATTGCTGATAATTGCACTATGTTTTAGTTTGATATCTATCGGCATAACACCTGCAATAATATTTAATATTTTCAATAGGGCATGTCTTTGTGCACCTCCCAGTGTCCTTATATGGTGAACATTTATCTTGTCCACCAAGCTTACACAATCTCTCCCCTAAATAAGATAAGCAGCGTACGGTTATTAAGTCCCCAATCCACTTGCGAGATTTTTGCAATGATATGTAAAACTTTTTTGGCCTTTTCAGCGATATTTTTAACCTGACTTGTAATTCCAAGACGCTCATCAATACTAACGCCTAGATATTTGACAGTTTTGGCCAGTTTTATTCTCACATTATTTAATTTTACAATAGGCGGTCTATTAGTGTCCAATTTACCTTTAAGTAACATCATTTCTATTTTTCCGGGTGATAGATCTAGTTTATTTTTCATGCACCATTCCCTCATACGATTTAGTGCCAATTGAGTCTTATTTTCAAGATCTTGTCTGGAGTGCCCATATATGATTATAATCTTTTCGTCAGCATAGGAAATGTCGTCTTCTTTGCTGCAGAAACTATCGTTGAAAACGATATTCCAAATATTGGGGCCAATGATTGATCCTTATGAGCACCCGTTTATTAACGTTGTTCGAATTTTTCTATGGCAGTCGTCAATTATAGCAATCCGATCTTTTAAATAATCTAGTATTATTTTATAAATATTTTTAGAAGTGCCAATGGTTTTCAGGTGATTGATGATATCAGGTCTGCAGATATTGTCGAAGGCACCTGCAATATCGAGGAATAGTCCTAACACGTACTTTGCATTTGAAGCTTTGACTTTGATTATTAGCATTAGGATAGCATCTTCCGTTGAGCTATTTTTGCGGAACCAGAATTGTTTGGCAGAGTAGAGTCCGCTGGCGTTAAATTTTTCTATCATCCTGTCCATTACTAATGTTTCTAACAGTTTCCCGTTACCACAAGAAAAACTAATGGTCTATACGCTTTAGAGTTAGCTTCATTTCTATCTCCTCCTTTTCTGATCACAGCAACTTTACCTGTTTTCCAGATTTGTGGAAACACACCCAGCTCTAAACACTTATTGAAAAGATGTGTTAGTTTACTCCCAATGTTATAGGCCATACAGCCTTCAGCACTTCTGTTTCGATAAGGTCAGGTCCAGGTGCCTTGCCATTTTTCCTACTCAACAGTGCTAATTCAACCTCCGCTTCACTGAAAGGCGGATCGTCTCCAGTCGTAAGTGCCTGCTGAATCAGTATACTTATATTCATTTGCTCTTCTGAATTATTTGCAGGATCATCGTCAGGTAGCAGAGAGTTTAGTAGCAGTTGGTTTGTTTCTTGCCATGTTGTTGTTGTTGATCCATGAGATAGAATTGAGCATTATGACTCCCGATATTTAATTTTATCCGCCTAGTATTTATATATAAATCACCATGGCTCGCTGTTACCATGAAAGGAGACAAATTTTTCAAAGCTCTTTTGCTTGTCGCGTGCAATCTCTTTAAAATACGAGTTTCTTAGTTGCCTGTACATATCAGTTTCTTAATTTCTTTTAACTCTGTTTGCCTATTATTTTGGAATTTTTTCCGATTTCTTTGCTCTTCTTTTCGTTCTCTTTTGCCTTGGTAGCGCAAATTCGCAGGTTTTGATTATGCTGTCGGTGACCGTAGTAGCAAGTCTGTTTACAGTGTCTTTGCGGTTGCAGCCTTCCCAGATTACGCGATCCCATTGACCAGAAAGATAGTCGTTCAGAAGGATGCAATGCCACGGAGGGTGGCAGTGGAATCGTGACCAGTTAACATTAGGGTTATTGACCCTATACAAAAGTAGTCGCTATAAATTAGCAATCTCGAACTGCTGACGGTGGAATAGTCGGTGGACTAGAGAGTGGCCAGAGTAGAAGAACCAAAGTCTTATAATAGGTCAGCTATTATCATATTAAATAGAGAGTTGAAGGCTGCGCTGGAGAGAATTAATGGTTAATTTTGCTATGATTTGGGCGCAGTCACACTCAATATTTCTAAGCAATATGAGGGTGATATCTTGAAATCGCCGATGCCGGTAGAGTCCTCGGCTGTAAACATGAACCTCAAGGATATGGGTAAGGAGATAGAAACACTCTACAAATTCGGATATGTCTACTTCGATGTGATTCGCAAAGTAATCCCTGGAGGATTAACAGTCAAAAGAGGAGCAGAGGAGAAAAACATTGTGCTACTCCAAGAACCTTGGGTTAATGGTGACCAGGTACTATTTGGTGGTTACAACAAAAATTGATGGTCAAAATCTTTGGTTAATATTTTAGCGTGGTGATCTACCAGCACCGGTTCCAAACCGTCACGATTCATCGAAAAGACTTCAAAACTTCCGTTAAAAATGCAGAAAGCCTCTTTGAAGAGCCAAGGAAACTTAAACAGCTAATGACTGGGAACTGCTATAAGGAAGTCCTCAAAACATACAAATATAAATTAAGAAATGATAAAACAAAGGCACGGAGGCTATACCGAGTCTAAGTCCCACCACACCGAGTTTTTTGTTATACAACCACCGTATAGATTTTGGATCGTAACTAGTGCAGAATCTTTGGAGCTAATATTAGAAGCTCACTTTTCAGGTAGCTTGGAATCTGTGCCACTAAGGCCTAGAGACAACAGAGTCGTAGTCATTGTAAGCTAGGTTATAAGCTGGAGAAAAATGTTGTGGGCTATAAATAGCTTTAAGCCTTATTAAGAAATTGTCTCTCAAACTACTGCAGTGTTTTTCAAGCTGAACTAATCGCGACAAGGAAACCCGTAGACAGGTTGAGATATAATGTTATATCTGCAAGGGATTTTCGCCCAGAATTGTTTTTCATCTCTTAGTTAGATGGCTGATCTTACGAATGAATATTACGAGGAATGAAAAAGCGGTTGAACTCGCTCGACAAGGCATAATCTGGTAATGGATGTTGATATACCACACGCTACTTGGAAATTATTGTTTCAAGCGAGGAAGCTAGAGAACAATAACAACTGTCAAGTTTTAGGCAGCTTGTATCGCTGCGGTGGCGGCATGTCAGTACGGTGGTGGGTACTACTGCGAGACACTGTCACCTCACTTGATAACTGCCATAGTTGTGAAGATTGAGAGGAGGAAGAAACTGTTCTCCATTTGTTTTGTACCTTTCTCCGTCTAGCGCCTAAGAGGCTGGCCGTGTGGTACGCGTTATCAGTTAAACAAAAAGCGCAAGCTGTCGCTGATGCGGCATAGCCAAATCAACGGTATTTTGTGGTATAACCTCGCCCGTGTCTAATCACATCTGAGCATAGCTGGGTTCAACGTGCAGGTATACTGGCGCCCAACCACTATTTATATGATGGTTAAATGAAATTTTCGTCTACCCATACCCCAATAACTGGAGAGCATGTTACAATTCCTGGGAGCTTCTTACTTAAATGACTTGATGGACTCGATGAGTAGCTGAGGAGAGAAAATAATGTGAACCGGCTACAGAGGTGATTATGTCTAGGCCAGTCCTTTAGGACAAAAATCCTAACCTAAACTACCTATTTATTCGAAACTCAAATATTATAGTTGGACTGTATCAAGTTCTTATTAGAAGTTAGTACGAAAATCATAAATGGTTTGAGTTCAGTATATTCGGTTTGCATCCCGACTGATTTAGTACAACATTTTGGTTAAAAGTTTAAGGTTATGTTACCATAATATTTTTTTCTTCGTGATTTATCAATTAAAATTTTAATTTTTACATTAGTTTTAAGTTATAATATTTTTCTGCCATTTTAATTAAGACATTTTGATATACGTCTGATAAATATATTGATAACATTTGCTGCATTTCGAGAAACGTATCTTGATGTGCTTGTTTTTTAATTATAGCAAATTAAGTAAATTTATATTCGTCTCTATTTTCTATTTCATTTTTATTTTATGTCAATATTTTAAATTAAAATTGTGTGGAAGTTTTGTAATTTATGTAAAAATGTGTTCTCTGTTTAAAAAATTTACAAGTATACGTATATGATTCCAATTGGAATATTAAATGGAATTTTATAAAAAAAAGAAAAAATTCACGTAAGTCTTAGTTTATTACAATGAGTAATTTTTTTGTAATGGCTGGATTCTTCTAACAACAAGTAGCTTCCATTATATTTAGATTACAGCTGTTTAACTAATTTAAATGTTGACAAATTTTGACATTAACAAAAAGGTACTAAGGATTGTTCTAAGATGTGACAAACAAGAAAAAAAGCGATAGTATTAAACTGTCCATTTGCCGTGTCCCTGCGCGGTCTTCTCAATTTTGAACTGTTTACTTAATTTGTATGGCATACCGATTTTAGCTGCTTGAGTAGTTTATATGTTGACTAAGATTATGAGAATTACAGGGACTCTTCTAAGACTTCATCAGGTGGTTACAATATCTCTGTTACTTAGTACATGGAGCTATTGTAACCTCCTGATGGCGTCTTACAAGAATCGTTGTGATCCTCATAATCTATAAACTACTGAAACAGGTGAAAACGTTATGCCATACAAATTAAATAAAACGTTCGGGAAAACGTTATATACACTCCCGAGCATTTGATTATAACCACTTTAAATTTTGCCCTAATTCTTCATGTGGTTGTTGTTTTGCTATAATTTTTTTTATATCTTTTCTCTTGTTGTGTACTAGCTGATGAGAGAGAAGTTAAAATAAAAAAAAGGAACACGGTCAATTCAAATTTTATAATAATGTAATTAATAATGTGTAGGTCCCTCATTCTTGAGTTCAACTTCAAAAACTCTATCTGATAGGGAATTAAACAGGCTCTGTACATAATTTAATGGTATTTGCTCGAAAGCATCTTTAATTGCAGCAATCAGCCCATCCCTATTTTGAAATTGCCTGTTGAGATCGGGAGATAGCGCTGGCCAGTCCATAACTTCCACGTTATTGTGTGCAAACCATTGTTTAACCCGTCCTGCTGTATGAATGGGCGCGTTATCTTGTTGAAAAATCCATCGTTGGCCATTGAACATTTCTTGGAAATTGATTTTCTGTATTTCTAATAGTTCGATGTAATTCACTGAGGTCTGCCGACCTTCCAAAACAACCAAATCGATGGCGCCATGAAATGAAATTGCAGCCCATATCATGACGGTACCAATACAGCGGTATGACGACGAAACAGAAATTTCTCAGATTTCCTTAAATCATGAAAGTAATACTGAAAGCCATCAGGTCCATCCAAATTAAATTTCTTTTCATCAGAAAATATCACCTGATGCCATTCTTCCTTCCAATTAAAATGTGTCCGGCAATACTCTAATCTAGTATCTTTAAGGCGCTGAAGTAAATGTGTTTTTTTCATAAGTTTTTTCGTTTAAGATGCAGACACTGTTTAATTACTCTGCGTACTGTCCAGATACTGGCTGAAGTTCCAACTTTATCTTTTATTTTGAGAGCGGTGGCAGCAGAATTCGACGCAGCGCGTAAAATTAACCTACGCTCTCGTTCTGTTGTTGCTCTTGATGTGCGCCCTTTACGGGTTTTCCCATAATTTTCGATTAGAATAATTTGCTTGCTTAAATGCAACAATTTTACCAATTTCTTCCTTTGTCAACGTTTTACCTCGACCCATTGTTATAAAAATGGAATTTTTTTATTATTAATGAAGGGGGAAATAAATCGCAGCAATAGAAAAAAACCATTTGAAATAATTTTCAAGCATTTCAGTCTTTCAAAGTTTATAAACAATTAATAGTTATAATCAAGTGCTCATGTTTAAATATTCGCAAACTATAAAATTTGAATTGACCGTGCTCCTTTTTTTATTTTAACTTCTCTCTCATCAGCTAGTACACAACAAGAGAAAAGACACAAAAAAAATTATAGCAAAACAACAACCACATGAAGAATTAGGGCAAAATTTAAAGTGGTTATAATCAAATGCTCGGGAGTGTATATGGCATATAGGCCCTGATAGCTTTTATCCCTTGAAACTATTTTATTGACTTGATGGCATATTATAGCAATCCTTTAAACCAAAGCATTTTTTTTCAAAAAATGTCCACTCAAAATTCTTATTAGATTATTTAACAGTGTAACACTAATACAATGATATATTTGTTATTTGTTAAAATCCTCACGTCCGTATTGAAGTTTTGAATCTATGGAATATATCACTGGCTCCTATTATCTGCGCTTCCCGTTAAATTGTCAATGTGCTTGCTAAAATTAAACATAATTAGTTTTGGAAAATATAATTCCAGCTTAACCGAACGACTAATCGTTTTTATATTGGGTGGTATTACGTGTATGGAATATTAGATATTTTTCGATTCGAACAAAATATTACTCAACTGTAGAAATGAGCAAGAACAAATTGCGTTTCTGAGATATTTTTCATAAATTTGTTGATAACAATTTTCCTGCCTTATTACAGGTTACCTGTAATATGTATACATTTTTCTGTCAACAGTACATTTCTGCATTGCTAGTACGTACATTCCACATCAATTCCCCCTTCTCACTAGCAAAACGAGAATCCGAAAAATTACTAGGAAAATTGGTTCATATCAGTCAGATGTAAATTAATTTTTCTTATATTTACGTATTGAGATTTCATTGTGCTAAAAGGAAATGATTTAGAAAATATTCGTGTGTTAATGCTCTGTCGGTATTCTTGGAAATCGATGTACCCCCTTTGACTGTATTATTTGCGATGACAACCTGTATGCCTCGTGCGGAATTATTTTTCTGGCTAAAGGAGCTTGAAAATAATTGCATACTGGTATTTATTAATCTTAAACCATAATAAGGAAACCTTATTAAACTGTGGACTGGAAAATATTTTCCATGTATACGGCGAGGTGACATGAAAACTTGTTAGTGTACGTAGATACATAACCTCCCTTGAGAAAAAAGTCATTTGTTGGTCATTGACGGAATGATAAAACAAAAGCAGCAGCAACATAAAAATACCTGAAAAAAGAAAATTGCTTAGCTTGGTAAACCCGATTTAACTTCGATTTTGTTTTTATATCATTTTCTTGTAACTGTGTATAGTTTATGTATCATCACATAGAAGATGACATCATTCGAATTGAACTCTCGTTTAAATGGATTATTATGCTTATAGTTTCGAAAATTAAAGATAAGGATTTATGACTTGATGTCGATAGTTTTATATTTTCTTTCCTCTGGTAATTCATTTGTCTGCTCTTTATTTCATGCTATTTTGCAATTTGAATTGCTTTCTCGTGTTTATGTAAAAAATAGCAGGTTTGATGATTCGATTTGATCGAAACTGGATAGGAAAATCTTACACCTTTATTTATGTCCGTTTAAATTTAAATACGCTAAATGCTTATCACAATGACACAACTTTCTTTTACAATAATAAAGGATTTTCCAACAAGAGGTTTCATTTTGATATTAACAAAAACGAGTATTTTTTAAGAGAAATCAGTGCGGATTCTATTCCATTGTAAAGAGGAAGGTATGCCATTAACATTTGAGAACAATATCAGCCAAATGGCTGCCACGGCTACGCTTGCAGCACCATATCCTTTTTATGAAATTTTCCATGACTAATTCGCTTATTTGCAGCTGTATGTCCTCGATAACTTCACGAATTCCAACTTTAAGGTCTTGAATCGATTGTGGAGCATTGGCATATACCTTATCTTTCACGTGGTCCCAAAGAAAAAAGTCTAAAAGTGTAAAATCACAAGATCTCGGTGGCCAGTTGTGAATAACACGGTAAGAAAATTTTTCTTGCAAAATTGTGATTGTTTCGTTGCTTTTGTGGCACGTAGCGCCGTCTTGCTGAAAATAAACGCGTCGTCCACATCAATATCTTCCAATTCCGGCCATAAAAAATTATTAATCATAGCTCGGTAGCGCAATCCATTCACCGTAATCGAATAAATAAGGTCCAATCACACCGCCAGCCCAAGAACCGAACAAAACAGTGACACGTTGAGGATGGAGAGGCTTTTCAACAATCATTCTTGGATTTTCCCAAGTCCCAACTGCGACAATTCTGCTTATTAATGTAAATAGTTTCTGAGGTGAAAATGGGCCTGATCACTGAAGATGATTTTTCGATGAGAATCCGGATCATTTTGATGCATTTGAAGGACCCATTCAGCGAAGATACGACGTTTTTGGTGATAGACCGGCTTGAGCTCTTGTGTTAACTGAACTTTAAAACCCTAAAGACTTAAGTCTTTATGCAAAATACGGTGTAATCTCGTTTGTGGAATGTCTAATTCCAAAGATCGACGAGGAATCGACAAACCTGGGTTTTTTGTCAACACTACGGGCTACAGCAGCAATATTCACAGTTGTTCTTGAGCGACGCACACGGTTTCGATTCTTCACATCACTAACTTGTCCCAACAGCTCAAATTTTTCCATTAGTTTCACTATTGCCAGCCGAGAAGGTGCTTCACGACGACCCAAAAGTGCTTTAGTTTTGCGAACTGTGATTGCAAAATTTTCACAATTTTTGTAGTGAATTTTAACAATTTCAGTGCGTTGTTGAAGCATGTATCGTACCATTTCTAGTAAAGGCGTAGTTTTTACTTGTCAAGTGTCAAAAGATGACAGCTTCAAAATTGACAGCTGCCCAAATAGGAAAACCCTTTACTTGCTTCAAAATCACGAAATCTATTTTAAATTGATGTGCTCATATTGATGCTGGAATAACCATTTTAGTTCGAGTGTATTCGTACAAGCGCAATCGTACTGATCAAGAAAATAAATGATATCAGATGTCATAAATAAACCGTTAAGTACATCAAGATTCACAGAATTGGATTCACAGTACTGGATTAGTTATTGAGAAGGTCTTATATTTAATTAATTTGAGTAATATTTGACAGTGGTCGATCCATTACTTGTACTTGATTCTCTTTTTTCATTCAACTTTTGTTTTGCAACCTTGATCATCTTTTAAGATTTCCATTTTGGTTTTTATTTTTTATTTCTACCAATATTAACAAAGGCTTTTTTGATTTAAGCGTCATTGTTTGTTTTCTGCTGCGCCTTCCAATTATGACATAGTAAACAAAAACCAGCCGGCTCACTTTTCTATCCTCTATCGATATTGAGCTAGCTATAGGCACTTCTGTACGAATCTGTTCTGATAAGTCATATCTCCATCCCCAAGATTAATCTGATTATTTGTGCCTGTGGCAACTATGTCATTCACAAGATTTGTAATGTGAATTCAATGATCATTTAAATGGCCAACATTTAGAACTGCTTATAAAATCGAAGTTAGATTTCTAATCCTACAAATCAAATTTGACTATAATATGGGCCAAAAATCCATTGCCTAGTTTTACTCAGCATTGTCGAATTTTAGTACTTCGTCCAAAATTAATTTTAGAATCCACATCCGCTTATGAAGACCAAATGTGAATAATTGGTTAAGAATTGGCCAAATTTCGAACAGGTTGAACGAATTCCTGAACGAACATTCAGCATGGCCGAATTCCAGAACTGGTTGGGTACGGTTCGCAAAATCCAGAATTCAAAAATAAAAATTCTAAATACAAAATTCCTATACAAAATTCGAAATTTCAAAATTCCAATATGTCAAAGTCCAAAATACTTTCCATTTCACGCCCATGGAAATAAGAAAGGCACACTTTTAATAGTTCCATAGGCATAAAATGGAATTTATTTTGGTATTTCATTAAAATTTATAATTAAGAAATATAAATTTTTAATCAAAGATTTATTTTAATTTGGCCAAAACTTCAATCAAAATTCAAATTAGAATCCCAATCCAATTCTGCATGCCGAATTTGACAATTATTGGTTGAGAAATGGCCAAGTACAATTGAGCACAAATTCTTGAAAATTTCTAAATTAAAGGGTGTTCCATCTAACGTTTCCAATTTAATTTGGCTCTAATTCAAAGACGAATCAATATTTTTCAAAGCGGTTTGTTTTATTAGCAAGACTATACCTGTGCTGTGAGCAAATAGTAGTAAGACTTTATAATTTAAATTTCGCGCGGAAAACCATTCGTCGAAATATTTTTTTTCTATGTTGGTATGACTGTCAGTGACATCTGTGGCA
The DNA here is from genome assembly GCA_963691935.1 of Nephrotoma guestfalica. Classification (NCBI taxonomy): domain Eukaryota; kingdom Metazoa; phylum Arthropoda; class Insecta; order Diptera; family Tipulidae; genus Nephrotoma; species Nephrotoma guestfalica. The sequence goes on along the minus strand of OY829914.1, from coordinate 262,926,799 downwards.
GATGTCACATCAAAATAATCATTAGTGTTTAGTATACGCATGTCTTTCTGAAGTACAAAAAGTGCATTCGGCGATTTTTACAATGAGTGAAATTATTCAACAAAGAAGTTCCATTAAATTTTGTGTGCGGAATCAATTTTGTGGTGCCGAAACGTTCAGAATGTTGCAAAAGGCCTTCGGTGATAATTGTACGTCGTGAGCAAGTGTTTTTGATTGGTACAAATTGTTCAAAGAGGCCATCAACATCAACTGATGATGAACACGTTAATAAAATCAAGGAATTGGTACTCGAGAATCGACGATTAACAGTCAGAGACCTTACTGGCATCGTAGAAATATCGGAAGGATCAGTGAAAACCATTTTGAAAGATCATTTGGGCCTAAGAAAAGTGAAAGCACGATTGGTTCCAAAATCACTCAATTTTTTGGAAAAACAGCGTCGCGTTGACGTCTGTGACACAATGCTTTCCGACTACCAGGATGTTATGAAACCTATTATAACTGGCGTTGAGTCTTGGATCTATGCTTACGACACGGAAACAGGCGATCAATTGGCCGAATATCGTGCCAAAGGTCAGCCGAAGCCGAAAAAAACACGCCAAAGCAAGTCAAAAATCAAGGTAATGTTGACAGTTTTCTTCGATTATCGAGGTGTGGTGCACTCCGAATTCCTTCCGACCGGCGAAACTGTCAACAAGGAATACTATTTGAGTGTTATGCGTCGTTTGCGCGAGACTATTCGTAAAAGTAGGCCGGAATTATGGGTCGAAAACTCTTGGTTTTTGCACCACGATAATGCACCTTCTCATACTGCATTGGTTTTACGTGATTTTTTTTCGCCAAAAATTCCACCCTTATCGTTCCGCAACCACCGTATTCACCTGATTTAGCTCCGTGTGACTTCTGGCTGTTCAGCAAACTCAAACGACCGCTCCGGGGAAACCGTTTTGAATCAATTGAAGACATTAAACGTGAATCGCTACGCGCATTGGAGGCTATTCCGAAAATTGACTTTAACATCTGTTGCGAGGATGGGAAAAAACGTTGGCACAAGTGTATTGAGGCCGGGGGGGGGGGGGATTACTTTGTGGAGGGGGGATAGATTTGGAGAAATAAATAAAGAATTTTAAAATTATGAAGAAAGTCTTACTATTTTTTGCCCACAGTATTACATTGCCATTAAGTATGGAATACATTTCATTCAAATGACTACCACGGCTGGCTTTACAGTACTCGATTCGATGAATCTAATTTTTCACAACATTCTTGATTGTACAGGCTTCTATCTCATCAATGGCAACTTTAATTTGATCTTTCAAGACTTGGATAGTCTCTGGATGGTTAGTGTAACACTTATCCTTAACGACTTCCCACAAAATAGTCCAACGGAGTCAAATCACAGCTGTGTGATGGCCAATTGACATCTCCGTTACGCTGATTATTCGATTATTTGCGACAAGTTGCACCATCCTGTAGAAACCAAATGTGTGGGTGTGTGCTCCTCTTGAATTCTGGGTAACAAAATTTCGTTTATCATGGCTCGGTAACGCTCCCCATTGACTGTAATGGTGGATGCCGCCAAAAAATACAAAATCCACACCAAACAGTCATTCGTTGTGCATGCATGCAAATTCTGGAAAACCAATATGGACCGGTATTGTTGAAAAATTAATTTACAATCTTTCAGTTTATAATCATTTTTCTTGTAAATGATTTACTTTTCAAAATATTTACAAAATTCGATAAAGTTTTAAAGGAATTTGCAATTTCTTGTGGACCGATTTCGGCAAGAAAGCACCGGGGTCGTCCAATTTATGGAAAAAACTATACTGTAGATCGCTAACAGACATTTAGTCATATGCCAATCAATTTGAAATCTGTTTAGTAGACTAAACGTATTCCGGGGCCACGCTTCTACAGTTGGACTCGTTCTAGGTGGATCAGCCGGATTTAGTTTCTCGCGACTGCAGTGGAATAGGTTGGCGAGTTGCACGTTTACGACGCACGAACATAATGAGCCAGATTATTCCCAGGCATAGGCCACTCCAGCAGTGGATCATAGTGTAATGATGAACATGATGTAATCCCTCATTAGGTAGGTATTCGTTTTCTCTCAAAGTTGCTATCTCTGCTTCTAATGCAATATGGTATCTAACTTGACCCTGATTTTGAAATTTGTTTCCGTTGCTCTTAACTAAAATTTCGTAAATTGATACCCGTCAGCAGGTGGGTTGACTTGTGAAATGATTTGCTAATATTATTGGAACCCGTACTATAGGAGTTTATCTTTGAACCACAAAACACATCAACAATTGTTTCGTTGGAAACCACGAATATCCATTAGTTAGGAGCGTGGATGAAGCGGTTTTTTGCAAATTTTGACAACGATCCAACTGAGAGGAAAGCAACGTTGACGTAACTATATGAGATGGCGTAGTGCCATGAATTTTTTCTGGAACTGTGAGTACGGATAGTAGCGTGTATTCGCTAAAGAAGGCTAACGATATAACAAGTTCAATAATTAGATGTTGACGCGTCACTCTGTTTCGTACAACCATGCATTGATATGCAAGAATAAGGTCATGAATGTTGAGTCCAGGAATGGTCAGTGATGCGGGTATAAGTTGTCGAATTAGATACAGTTGGTCTTCTAGCTGTGTTGGATGTAATATCTTACGATGTGCATTAGAAACCATGTCTAGTAGGCTTTGCTGCATTTCCTCTAGGTTCTTTAAAATTAAGTTCAATTCAATCATGTTCAATAATCTATCAAGGGACCCCCCCACCCCTCGCGAATTCTACATACAAACGATCAATCCTTTGTACGGCTTGTGGCTCCTTCCATTGCTTGTTCTTAACTAAATGGGCAAAGCATAATTGATACTTGCATCCGCGAACGGTCTTCCCGGCTTCACTTTTGGAGTTGGTAGATTACCCATTAGTTGCTTCATGTTACGCTGTTTGTGGCGAAAGCAAATCACACATTTCTGGATCACGGGCGCACAGCGCGAACCATCAAGAATCCTCTTCTTGACATAATTTAAAAATTATTATTAGAAATGTTTCTCCCAACTCATTCCGAACTGCTTCATGTAAATACTGCTGGTATTTTGCTTCGTTTGCCAGTGAACATTCATCTATTGATACCTATCGAGAATGGTACCGTATAAATGGCAGTTAATGAGCCGTCTTGGAGTTATGCCATCTGGTGGTTCTCCTGGGACTTATGTGGTACCATGTTGTTGCTGGGAGAATTTGCCTTATTGCTGAGACCCTTTTTGCTACAAAGGTTTTGAATAAATTTTGGCTCATCCTTGTTCCAACTTAACGTGATCATTGAATAAGGATTCAGGCGTATGTCTTGTAGTTCGCGAATTGAACGTGCGGGGGAATTAATAACTTACTTTTAATTGGCGTAACTCTGGTTTTTACCAATAGACTTAGTTGCTAGAAAAAGAACAGCTGTGGTACTATACGTAACAGTGTTCAATTTATATACCTCTATTGGCCCCGCAGGATCACTTCTCCTTAGTGTACGTTGATAATTTCTGTCATCCTTATTAAGCCAGACTTGCCGATACATTTTCTCTGTATCAGGTGACATAACGTACCTACGTTTGCGCCATTGGAGTATGATATCAGCTACGATACTTCTTTTGTTGTCTTGGACGAGGCATCAAATACTGCTCGGAGTTTGATTATGCCGTAATGCGGATTGTAATATCAGTTTTGAACGGGGCTGTCCGCCATTTTACATGGTAGGGTTATTTGAATGAGGCATCCATCACGAACTTTCTTTCGAGCTGCAGCAACCTGGCTGTAGCCGTCCTTCTGGATTCCCTTAGTTTGACGTTATCATCCTTAAATGTGATTCTCAGCTTATATTTTCCATCTAACTCACGTTCCACGATTAATGAGATATGCTTTTCTACCTTCACTTCTTCTTCGGTTTAACTTCTTTCTTCTGGGATACTGTCGCTTTAGACAAGCAACATTAGTTGATCGTCAATACCTTTGGTATGCTTCCCAGGTCACCGATTGCGATCCACCCTTGATTATATTGTTGTTGGCTATTGACGGATAGTAGTCTGCTACCAAACTATGGATTAGCTATAGTTGCCTTTTGTGAAGATTAGTCCATATAGTTCTATCAACGTCCATCACCTCTTGCAGTTGATCTCCTGCAAACCTTGGTGATAGCTCGCTGTTGTCAACGTGCTGTCAAATACCTGCTTCCCTTCCACTAATATCCGAAATCCAAATGTATGGCTTTTGTTTTTTAAAGTTGAACTGATTGGTGGCCTTTGCCGAAATTAGAGTGGTTTTCGGTTTTCCGATTAAATTGATGGTGTAAGGTATCTAGGGCTTCTCTAACGGTGGTACTGCCTTTAGGATTTTATCATCTGTTACGACATATTCGTAGTACACTGTTATTAGTGTTTCTTTTTTTTCTCCAAGTATGTTGGTTGTCCTTTGTTTCCCACTTTTTGAAAACGGTCAGCAGCTGGTTGATTTTAGCAGCGGGCTCCTCCTGTTTTACTAGTAAATCATACATCTTCCGTTGATTAATGCTGCGTACATGACATCGGAAATAAAAAGCATCATACCCGCTCCCGCACTCAAAACCATTCAAATATCGTGAAATGTTTTATGCCCCGCCTATTAGTTCCATGCTACAGTTGAAATATTTTTAATTTTGTTGTTATTTTACGTGGGCTGCCGTGAAAGTTTTCTAGAAAAAGTAATAAAAAACTAAAAATTTTCATTTACAATTGCTTTATTGCTTTTCAAAATATTCGACTTCAACCATTTATCAAAACGCTTTTGCCAGTCCGAAGTTGCGCTTCTTCAGGCGATACAAATTGTTGTCCACACATCTTATCTTTGATTGTTGAGAACAGGAAGAAGTCATTGGGTGCCAAGTCGGGGCTATAAGGCGGATGGCCCATCAATTCGATCGTTTCAGTGCTGAAATACTCGCTTGTTTGATGTGATGTGTGTGAGCTCGAATTATCGTGATGCAAAATGATTCGCCGTTTTGGATTGTTTTCTCTCAATTTGTTGAAAACCTCGGGCAAACAAATGGTCGTGTATCAAATTGAATTGGACTATCTTTTGATTTTCAAAAGCCACAGTAGCCACATGACCGGTTTTCGTCAAGAAACGCGTTACCATTTGCTTCCCAACGCTCCATGCTCGCACAATTTTTGTTGGTTTTTCTTCGAATTGGAAGACCCAAGCGGTCGATTGCTCTTTTCTTTCCGGCTCATACGCATATATCAATGACTCGTCACCTATCACGATCTTGTATACGTTTTTGGAAGTACCTCCAACGAATTTTTCAAGCATTTGGTGGCACCAATCTACACGAACCATTTTTTGTGCGACTGTCAAAAAATGTGGAGTCCAACGTGCACATAGCTTCCGCACCTTTAATTGTTCTTGTAAGATCGTATGTACACTGGTGTTACTAATGCCTAGACATGCCTCGATTTCACGATAAGTCACATGACGATCCTCTTCAACCAATTTTCTCATAGCATCGATGTTTTCTGGCACAACAGCTGTTTTTGGACCTTCACGAGGCTCATACGAAAATTTTCACGCGATAATTCCATTTTTTCACTGAAAAACAATATTGCGATGCGAACTGACAGATGACTTCTGAGAAACATAACCTCCAAAAATGTTACACTTCTTGACTGACATAGAGATTTGCATCGGAAAACACCAGTATTACCATTTTCTATACTTTACGGCAGCCTATGTAATACATTCAGTAAGATCCATCGAATAAGTGGTGGAGTGAGTAAAGCATCAACACTAATGGTGTGAAGTTTTTGACATTTATCAAAAGTGTAGCTACACAAATTAACAAATAACAAAAGTGTAGTTACACAATAAGATAAAAATGGAAAACGATTATACAAATAAAACTAAAAATAATTGGTTTTTATTCATTGAACATTATAGAACTATGGTGGACTTAATTCTAGAGATGTCTAGGCAAATCTGGTTATACCGGCATTTTAGGGATACTTTACACAATTTTTATTGATCGCAGTATATCGATGCGACCCTCGGGGATTTTTTTATCGAATTTACAACAAAATAAAATTATGGAAAGTGTACGTACAGTATTCTGGATGTTTGATGACCATTAACACATAATTCTAGAGATGTCTAGGCAAATCTGGTAATAAGGACATTTTGGGTACACTTTCCATAATTTTATTTTGTTGTAAATTCGATAAAAAAATTCTCCGAGGATCGTATCGATATACTCCGTATCAGTATCTTATCCGTTGGGGAACAGCATAACGTTTCAGAAAAGCGTTAGTGACTCTAGTTGTCCTTCATCGCTCCTCGGGCAGATGACGTGCAGTGACGCAGGTAATGTTGGGAGGGGAATCCGTGCGATCTTAAATATTTAATAATTTAAATATTTACTAAACATGATACACTAACTTATTAGCGAATTACCCAGAGATATGGGTAAGGGTTCCAGCCGTGAACCGGACCACTCTTCGCGAGAAGCTGACGGGCAACGAGCACCTAAAAAGGTGAAGCTTGACGTGAATCTCAATGATTCTAACTCGGATGCCGAGCTTGTCAGCAATGATGAGGACACGGTTGAAGTTTAAATTACTTTGCCAAGCAGTGGTCAGTTTGCACCAACGTATGACTCCATGAGAGCTTTGCGATAGAAATCGTTTCTCTCGAAACGATGATCGAGCATACTAGAAACACGAAACTTGCTGAGCCTAAGTTTCGGAAATTAACTAATCACATTAAAAATATCAAAATTCAAATTCTAGAGGTGGTTGCGGAAACTGATCTTGTTGTTGGAAAACTGGAGGAAGCACGCAACCTTAAGTGCATTTGCAGCCAGAAACCAAAACCATTGGTTACTGTGGAAAAGTCACCAGAGATGGCTGCACAGGATTCAGTCCAAGTGCCTACCCAGAAAATACAAGAGAAGTAAGAAACGCGGTCGGTAAGAAACGCAAGAAACGGAGAAACAGAAAACGTTGGCAGGATTAGACGAAAACAAAACGGATAATTACCTCAGCTAGAGATAATGATTCCAGCCTCTTGACTACCGAGATTACCAAGAAAATCATAGAAATCATACGTCCTAGTGAATCTAACATAAAGATTTTCTATTAAACTAACGCTGAACCTAATGGTATTGCACTTACTGTTGATACTTCCTCGGATTTAAAGGTTTTCACGGAAAACACCAAGTTGGAAGGCGTGCATCTAAAATCTACCGAACCAGAACCTGTTAAGATATTACCCAAAGTGATTATCTTTGATGTAAGCTCCGAGCTTGATGGTGACATGATAAAAATAAAAAACGAAAATGAGCCTAATAAACGAAAACTGCCTGGATCAAAAAGATTTTAAAGTTCTGTATAGAACCGGTGCGAGAAATAAAGAGACCGCTCACTGGGTGGTAGAATTCGAACCAGTAACCAAAAACATGTTACTAAAATGTGTAAGACTGCACGAAGACTGGGTACAATGCCGTGCGAGAGAGTTTGTGACTCCAACTATTGAATTGTAGGTCGCGCACTGAGACCTGTGATCACAATCACTGTGTACATCATGGTCATGAATATAAGGGTTGTCCTAACAAAGACAAACCAGCCAGTTGCGCAAGTTGCAAGGAATTGCAAAAACCTCATGACCACCAAGTAGGTCGCGTTTCATGTAACGCATACAAAAGTGCTGTGCAACGTCCGAAATTAAGATCTAAACATGATGATTAGTCATAATCAAAGACATTGTAACAGCAACCTACGTATCGCCCACTTAAACATGCAGGGCGCTAAAATAGTCGGATCAGAAATATGTGAACGCATCTCCACTCAAACCAGTGGCATGCCTTCTACAGCCAGAGTAGTTACATGTTGCTCTGAGAATCCCAAAACTGCAATTAGTATTCACAATGCTGGCATGAGCATGATGAAGTTAAGTCAGTTCTGTGATAGCCACTGCACATGTGTTGAAATATCATAGGAAGTTGGTTCACTCTACCTATTTTCAATATATGCCCAATACAGTGAACCGATCGAGGACCATCTGTGCAAAATCGAAACGATCCTAGGCTCTATATCGGGTCAACAGAAAAAGGTAATGATCCTTGGAGACTTCAATGCAAGAAGTAAAATGAGGCATGACCGTTTAACCGATGAAAACGGAAGAAAAGTAGAGGACTCCAATATCGACCCAACCATGGTCAATGGAGCCTGCTCGGCTCGATAGTTGGGTGGTATGTAAGAGAAAATGGGACATTTAGTGATCATAGAGTCATCACGTTTGATTTATTAAACTCGCCACAGAGCAGTCCACTTGAAAGTAGCAAAACTCCGAGATTTCCCATTAAGATAGCCGACTGGGGTCTTTTTGCTAGACACTTGGTTGGCTCTTGGGACAGTGTAGAAGCACTTTCGGAAATAGATTCGATAGATGACATCGATGCTCGTGTGGATCTGATCTCAGCACAATTAGCCAGTATCTGCAACTCAATTCGTAAGAAGAGAGTTGCAAAGAAACGGAACAGTTGGTGGAACTCTAATCTAAGGAAACTTAGATGTTCTAAGGAAGGAACCAAATAGGAAAAGAGTTAAAACTGTCCTGCTTAAGAGTGGCACGAAATACATATTTCTATCAAGTATTTATAGCAAAACAAAATAGTTTCAAAGATACGTCACAGAACATGGTACATAAATTTGCCGCTGGCAAAGCAAACCTCGTTCCAGTTTTGAACACCATCAGGAAGGCGAATGGAGTCGTCACTGATACGTGACATAACACACGTTTGGAATTACTTACCTTACTTCTTCCGGACGAAACAGAAGACGAAACTGGGCCTCAAGCAGAAATGCGCGAGATCGCTACCAACAACAGTTGGAACGATGCGGAATACCCCCCATTTACGTGGGAGGAGGTCACCAGTGACTTAACTTGCTTCAAGCGTAACAAGTCCCCCGGACATTACAACTTGAATGCAGAAATAATCTAGCAGTAAAACAACTGCCTAAAATTTGGTTACTTCCCCAAGGTGTGGAAAACGGGTGAAATGATTGTAATCAGGAAACCTGGCGATAGAGATCCACTATGTTCGAAATTGTATAGACCAATAATGTTACTACCAGTTATGGGGAAACTCCTAGAAAGATTGGGCTGTGCTCGGACAAGCAATAGTCCGCCTAACTAACACTGTCAAACCCAAAGTTCTAAATATGTTATGGGTGTATTCTTGGACATTGTCGGAGCATTTGATAATCTTACGTAGCCTAGTGTCATTGCAAGTTTATCGGTCTATAATCTCCCTAGAAACACGATTAATGTTTTTAGGAGCTACTTCAGCAATCGGTACGCAGTAATCAGAGACATGTATGGTTCGGTATCAAAGCAAATTACAAAAGAATGTCCTCGGAGCTCTATTTTGGATCCTCTAGTCTGGAATATCGTGTTTAACACAAGCATGCTCAACGATTTTGAGGAAATTGCATTCGCGGATGACAAAGTCACTCTGGTGCACGGCAACCCGAGACTCGAACTTCAGCGCCAGGGTCAAATCGCAATAAATAATATGATCCAATGGTGTGAAGCAAATAAGATGTAACTATCAGCAGAGAAAACAGTGATGCTGCAACTAAAGGGCAAATTTGACTCTAGTCGACCACCAACAATGTCAATAGATATCTAGGTGTTGACCTTGATGAACAAATGGTAGTAGCTGTTCCACTCTTTGGCGAGAGTGTTAAGAGAGGGATGGGGACTTAATTACAAAACACTTAAGTTAATATACAAAGGTGTGGCGGAGGCGCTTTTCACGCTGATCACTAGAAAGTGCTCAGAAGGATATTCTGCTATGAGTAATAAAAGCTTACCGAACAGTATCTAAAGATTCTGTAGTGGTTCTGGCCGGCGTACTCCGCCGGTTGATAATCTAGGTGAATATGTACAAGCTGCTGATAGTAGGTAGGATCAATATAATAATACAAATGATACTGAAGCGATGGCGATTGACCTTCGGCAACGAAGGTGGAATGAATCAGCCAATGGAAGGCATACCTTTGGCTTCATTCCAGATATAAAATAAAGACTAAAAATGAAATTACCACTGACGAACTCGATGTGCCTAGTTATCTCTGGACATGCTACGTTTAAAGCATACCTGCAGAGGTTTAAGATAACAAACCAGTGTCAATGTCTATGCGGATCGGAAGTAGAAGACGTTAAGCACGAATGTAACGAAGTGACGGTTATGTCACTAAAACATAAGTGGCTTGGTAATATGAACATATGAGAATTACCACTGCCTATATTTCTAAGCAACGATTTACTCCCGAAGTTTCAGCCATATTGTGCTGAACTGATCAACGTCTTAAAAGAACGGAACAGTTGTAACAGTCACAGTCTTTAGAGACATGCTGTTATAGAAATTTATAATGGTACAATACTAATTCAGAGCCCTTACGCGGTCACGTATAGCGCGGCTAGATCTCAGGAGTGAAGGGGTGGGCTTGTTAAGGGTTGAATCAGTCTGGCTAAACCGCGAGTATGGAGTTAAAAAAAATGAAAGAAGGGAAATGATAAACAAAATTTATGACACTAACGACGGCTGTACTTAATTAACAGTATAAGCGATATAAAATGGTAGCGGATTTTAAAATGATAAACTAGAAAACGAACTATTCCACTTAAGGGATTCTGACCGGGACGAAACTATTAAAACAGGAAGCTGAGATTAAAGAAAATGGGAAAAACGATCATCAGAACTAGAATATACAATTAAATCGCCAGAATCGTAATGGTAGTTATGTTGAAACACTGCTTGTCATGACGGAACCTACCTTGGTCTCATTTTAATTTCGTTCACTGCCTCATAATAATTAAATGATAATAATAATAATTGAAATTATTGGCTTTAATCCATACATAATATAAAATAAATTCATAAATTTATTAATTTTTAAATTACAATTGGTATGGGAAAATTCAATTTATTCATCGGGAAAAATATTAAATAAACAGAAAGTAACCGAAATGAATTTAAAATTAATGAATAAAACCCGTTCCCGAATATGCAAAATCAAACTAAAAAGAACTTATATACTACAGCCTAACTAATTCTATACTAAATTACAAAACAAAATTTAACTTAACAATAGAAAGAATTAGATTTTTAGTTACTTAATTCACTTTGAGTTTATATAAAAAAAATTATTAATGAAAGAAAATATGAACCTGGTAAAATGTGTACGGCAATGATGAATAGAGATGACATGTTGATAGCTGTAATGATTGTGGTCGCGCAATAAACGTTGTGCCATTCGTTGTATACCGTCTCGAATGATAGCGCGGCGGAAAATTTATGGTTTGCGTAAGTGTAGACACAACCGTAACACAAATGGCGTTTATGTGCAATATGTTATTTATATTAAGATTGTTTTTAGTTAAGTTAGGTGATTTATGTTGTATTAAATTGTATTATTATATGATTTTTATATGTGCATTTTAAATTAAAGCCTAATCCACTTTAACAAAATCCACTTATGGCACTGGATTTGTATATACCGCGATATTTCTTTTAATTTTAACAGTTTAGTAAGCACTTGTATTTCTAACGGTAACTTACAGTTCATGCACAATTCATTTAAGAAGTTCAATGCTTATAATTTTATGTCACATTTAGAACTTATTATTATTACGTTTATTATTATTAGATTATTATAAATTAGGTAGATTTTTTTCCGAATTTTAAACAATATTTCCACTGTATTTGATGACAGTTAATTTTATAAACTCAAATTTCACAGTTTTTAATGTTGATAATAAGAACACATTTTACTTAATTTATAATTATAATTTAACTATATTTTAGTTCTACTCTATGTAATTAATTTAATTTTGCAAATAAAACAAACCCGTCAAATATCAGGTTAATATTTCGTTTCTCGATAAGAAAAATTATTTATATTTAGTTATTTAAGTTATTTTAGTTATTTAGTTATTTCGGTTCACTTAAATAATTATCTTAAAAAAACCAAATAATGTGATCCGATCGATAGCAAAATCCAAAACTTAATCATCTCTTCCCAATTTTCAATTCCCTCGTCAACTTCATAATCAAAAAAATGTGTTAACTGTGCAAACGAAGCAAGCATCCACGTCTACATGCTCAATACCAAGCAGGTTTGATTGACTGTACATGCGACGTCACGACAATTATACGTTCTACACAAATTTAACGCTGTGGTGGGCAACGCGGCGTTACACAGTGTACAATAGTAGATCGGTAAAACGGAATGTACATGTCTCCCCGTGACTAGGGACGGTAACGTTATAATTTTTGAATGATAACGGCTGAAATATAAAGGGTGGTTAAATTTTAAGGGCCGACGTTGAATGTGAACCACACCTAAACGTCAAGTTTTTTTCTGCATTTAATTTGACATTCCTCAATTTCAGACTAACTCAATTTGATTCCAAATATCGTCAATGGTCAGAATGGTGGCAAGAAATGGCAACAGTGGATGATCAATTTTCGAAGAAAATCATCTTCAGTGATGAGGCACATTTTCACCTCAGTGGATTCGTCAATAAGCAGAAATGCCGCATTTGGGCGAATCATAATCCAAGAGTGATTGTCGAAAAACCAATGCACTCACAAAGAGTGACTGTTTGGTGCGGTTTATGGGCTGGCGGCATCATCGGGCCGTATTTTTTTCAACGTGAGGACGGTCAGGCAGTTACTGTGAATGGTGTTCGCTATCGTGAGATGATAACGAACTTTTTATGGCCCGAATTGGAAGATATGGATGTGGACGATATGTGGTTTCAACAGGACGGTGCCACTTGCCACACAGCTAACGAAACAATGGCTCTTTTGCGCGACAAATTCAATGGCCGTGTTATCTCACGTGGTGACGATGTCAATTGGCCGCCAAGATCATGTGATTTGACACCAAATTGGACTTTATTCTTTGCGGTTATTTGAAAGAAATGGTGTACGTCGATAAGCCAGCAATAATTCAAGAGCTAAAGGATGAGATAATTCGGCACATTAACAGCATAGAACCTCAATTATGCCTAAGCGTCATCGAAAATTTGGACCATCGGGTGGGGGTGTGCCGCCGAGATCGCGTCGGCCATTTGGCCGATATTTTGTTTCATACATAATTGAACCATACCATATTATCATAATAAAAAGAATTGACAATAATTTCTTAAATAATTTGTGTTTTATTCAAAATCAACATCGGCCCTTAAAATTTAACCACCCTTTACAAACACTGGTATCGGTTGACTGCGCTAATTGATTAACATGACCCAATTGGCTAAGTAAACCGATACAAATTTGAATAATTCTTAGTTTAAGGATATGCCTAGGTATAAGATGAATGAATGAATGTCCTTCATACTACATTTGAACTGCACAACTATAAGTTCTCTACGTAGTGTTGGATATACTACCTCACATTCTGAAATTTTGGCTGTTAATAAATTTGTATCTTTATCGACCTCTAATCGGATGAGTTGAAATAGAGAAACTATAAAGGTACCAAAATTGATGCAAATTAGAATTTTTACAGTTCCCCTGGGTACAATAAACATAATCGTATATACGAGTATGTAAGCTTGTACGAGTATAAAAGCCATTTATATTACTAAAATAATGCCATTATAAGATTCTTATCAGGATAAAGTGTACATAAAATGCTATGTACGTACTAACAAGAACGCTTAATTGTTATTTCATACTAATGACTAACAACCATGACGATGTGACGATAATACGTACATACATCTACCCCACCTCCGATGTCTAAGTCGTCTTTGTGTACGGGATATGTTAAAGTTGATACCAAGTTACATAATTTTTAAGGCCGGAAATTAATAGAATCCATACTACTGCTGTGTACATGGGTACCCATAAAAATATCTTGAATATTCTGATTTTATGTTCTAATTAACATAGAATTTGTTTTATGTACTTATCATGTTTACATCGCAAAATAAATTAGACTTAATTAAACTGGAAATTTTTTAATGGTAAAAATCGATCGATCTCTTCTGTACGTCGTCACATAAAGATTGCTATTCCACATCCTGATTGTTATTTAGATACATAATGAATATGTGTCTGGTGTATTCAAAATCATAATTCAATCGATCACATTTTGTATTCATTAGCTGTGTAGTCTGTAGAGGCATGACCTAGTACACAGCTATACCGCACACAATGAATATTAGATATACAGCTGTGTAGGCTATGTAGGGATGTGTAGGCTCATGAATAATAACGCTCCGTAAAATTTTCGTATTAAAATTCAATTCACAGATCATGTTTATCTGTGAACACATAATATGTTTATTCAAGATGATTTGAAAAGGGTATCTGTACCAAATTTAACATCTTAATGTAAAAAAATTATTTAACCGCATAGAATTATAGTTACGTAAAATATGGTGTATCCTCCCAAATGTCAAAATTTTTAAAGTTCACAACCGCAACAAAAAAATGCCACCACACATAAAACTATAAATTTATGGCACTACAAACTCTTCTCATCTCATTTAATCGCTCCGAATATTTTAATATGAAGCAATACTTTTTGAATGTTAATTGCAGTTGAAAATATTTAAATATGCAGTGCGGTGAAAAGTCGTACAAAATTCTGGGACGAGCTTGATTCCAAATTTTAAATATTATTTTTCTTTAGCATTATTTATTTCAGTTTAATGCTAATTTTTGTTAAAGTATACTTTACCACCCAAAAAATTTTCCTTTTCATATCTGATGGATTTTCCTTTCTTCCTCGCCGCTGGAACATCGTCCGCAACAACAAAGTTATGTATGATATGAATATGAAAATTAGCATAAATATGGAAATGATTTTGCTGTCGTTGATGCTCTTTGTTATCAAATTTTTCATTTTCTTTGACGCCTTTTATTTTATTTCTATTTATAGGTTATAATTTAGAGATAGGTTATCAAATGGCTCCATCCATGATCCATCGAGAAATTATGCTGCTAATTTCAGTAAAAGGTCGTTGGCTAAGTAAAACTATTTTACATTGTCACCATAAACAACCAATCTTTTCATTATTAATAAAGGGTGACGTTGAATGTGAACCACACCTAAACGTCAAGTTTTTTTCTGCATTTAATTTGACATTTCTTAATTTCAGACTAACTCAATTTGAACCACCAACGTCGTCAATGGTCAGAATGGTGGCATGAAATGGCAACAGTGGATGATCAATTTTCGAAGAAAATCATCTTCAGTGATGAGGCACATTTTCACCTCAGTGGATTCGTCAATAAGCAGAAATGCCGCATTTGGGCGAATCATAATCCAAGAGTGATTGTCGAAAAACCAATGCACTCACAAAGAGTGACTGTTTGGTGCGGTTTATGGGCTGGCGGCATCATCGGGCCGTATTTTTTCCAAAATGAGGCCGGTCAGGCAGTTACTGTGAATGGTGTTCGCTATCGTGAGATGATAACGAACTTTTTATGGCCCGAATTGGAAGATACGGGTTTGGACGATATGTGGTTTCAACAGGACGGTGTCACTTGCCACATAGCTAACGAAACAATGGCTCTTTTGCGCGACAAATTCAATGGCCGTGTTATCTCACGTGGTGGCGATGTCAATTGGCCGCCAAGATAATGTGATTTGACACCGTTGGACTACTTTCTTTGGGGTTATTTGAGAGAAAAGGTGTACGTCGATAAGCCAGCAACAATTCAAGAGCTAAAGGATGAGATAATTCGGCACGTTAACGGCATAGAACCTCAATTATGCCCAAGCGTCATCGAAAATTTGGACCATCGGGTGGAGGTGTGCCGCCGAGGTTGCGGCGGCCATTTGGCCGATATTTTGTTTCATACATAATTGAACCATACCATATTATCATAATAAAAGGAATTGACAATAATTTCTTAAATAATTTGTGTTTTATTCAAAATCAACATCGGCCCTTAAAATTTAACCACCCTTTATTTGATCAACAAGTGACACTGGAGATAAGTACATTATTTTATATTATCTTAATTAATAGTTTTGTATTTTGTGATTAACGCTAAGTTTTCTCTTACTTTCAGGTTCTCCGAACATTCTCCCGCCATTAAGATTTAAAATAGAATTTGAATCTTAATCATCCAGTAGGTTCACGATTTTTGATAGTGGCGTGAAGTGACAGTGAATACTGATATGGGTATTTTAACAGTCACCACTCTGATGTGACCATCCGTACCAGGATGTGTGTTGATGATACTTCCTAGCGGCTAATTACATGGGGGGTAATTTTCGTCTTTTAAAATTACCATGTCACCGATTTTTATGTTTTCAGCTGGATTAATCCATTTTTGGAGTTGTTGAAGCGTATGTAGATATTCTCGATGGAATTTTTTCCAAAACCGTAATGCTCTAAGTTGTATTTCATCCCATATACTGTTTACCCTCACGCCCTCCAATGTAAATAGTTCCGGTATACTTGTCATCGGGCTGCCAATCAGGAAATGGCCAGGTGTAATGGCCTCGTATGATGTGTCATTATCGAACTGGGGTAATAACGGCCGTGAATTGAGCACCGCCTCTATTTGACACAACAAAGTCGCCATTTCTTCGAATGTTAAATTAATGGCCCCGACAGCTTTCTTTAAGTTGGTCTTGACGGACTTGACATCCGACTCCCATAAACCCCAAAAATGTGGAGCTAGAGGGGAATAAAATGTCATGTAATTGAATTAGTTGCTGCATATTTACCAATTTCAGTATTGAATTCATCTGAAGTAGTGGCCAGCAATATCTCACGCATTCCCCCAGCATGTATTGATGCCAGTTTCTTTTCTCCTGTGCCCCTTAAAATTATTTGCGTTGTTACTATATATATTGTCAGGAACACTCCTTCTACTCACAAATCGTTTTAAACATGATATAAATGCATTCGTCGTTAATTCTGTGACCATCTCTAGATGAATAGCCTTCGTTGCGGTGCCAACGAACACTGCAATATACCCTTTTGATACTTTAGTACCCCTGCCTCTTTTGCTTGCGATAGAAATAGGTCCGACATAATCAATTCCGGCATTTACAAAGGCTCGAAACCCAACTACCCTTGATTTTGGCAATTGGCCCATGATTTGATACAGGGATGCTGCCTTACACCGACGACAAATGACACACTGTCATGTAACTTGGTTAGCTATGCTGCGCCCATGAACAATCCAATATTTTTGACGCGACATATGGAACGTTAATGCTGTGCTGTGCATGTAGATTTTTTACATGGAAATATCTCATCAATAATCTGCTAAAATTGCTTGATTTTGGCAACAATATTTGGTGTTTTGAATCGTATTCCAGAACTGCATGTTTTAAGCGTCCGCCTACCCTCAGAATGCCTTCACTGTCTAAAAATGGCATATTGTTTTTACTGTATTTACCACCTCTGCATCTAGAAATAAATCGAAAATTGTAGCTGTACCCTGTTAGCGATAAAGAGCTTCCATTTAGACGGATGTGCGCTGAGATATGCCAGGAAGACTGATGAATCAGTCCATGCCTTCATCGTTTTTATAGCAATGTCTATTACCGAAGATAGGGATTTTAATAGTTTCGCCAATAAAAGTGCTCCACATAACTCCAGCCTAGGTATTGTTAAAGTTTTAAGTGGAGCGACTCTCGTTTTTGACGTGACAATATTTGTAACAATCGTTCCATATATCTCTATACGCCTGGTATAAACTATTGCTCCGTAAGCGGTTTTGCTGGAATCACAGAATCCGTGAATCTCGATTTCACCATTACTCATCCACCTTGGTATTTGCAAATTGCGAAACTCTTGAAATTCAGATTGTAATTTTCTCCATTTGTTCCGAATTTCACCTGGTAGTACGTCATCCCAATCCAAGTTTTTTATCCATAATTCTTGAAAAATTGTCTTTGAGATGATCAGACTCGGAGTGAGCCATCCAAGTGAATCAAATAGCTTTGATGCTTCGGATAGAAATCTTTGTTTCGTTAACTCGCCATAGTCAAACTCCTCTACCTCAAATGTAAACGCGTCTATACTTGGAATCCATTTTACACCCAATAAATTCAAAGGGCTATCGCGGTCGAATTCTTTAAAGTTTTCTGTATTTGGTTGATTCGGCATCTTACAATTGAACACCCACTTTCGCAGGTCAAACCTAGCTGAATTCAAAATGTTGCTAACTTGGGACTTCAATAATTTCAATTTTTCGATTGTATCCGCACCTGACAAGAAATCATCCACATAAAAATCGCTTATAATGGCTCATGCTGCCTCAGGATATTGCTTTAAATTCTCCAACCCTAACTCCTTTAAGCATGTAGTAGCTAGAAAAGGAGCGGACGTAGTTCTATAAGTTACTGTATTTAGACAGTAACTGTATCTGGCGATAGATGTTTTCAAGGTCTACCGCCATCACGTACTTGAATTTTTTGAATCTTAACAGTATGTCCCAAAGATTGGATTGTACGACTGGACCACATATTAAAATATCGTTGAGTGACAGTCCCGAATTTGTTTTGGATGATCCATCGAAAACTACGCGAACTATGGTTGTCGTGGTGCTTAGTTTGACCACCGCATGATGTGGCAAAAAATAGAAATGATCATTTACCGTTTCACCAGGTAACAGTCTTGACATATGGTTTAGATCTTCGTACTCTTTCATGAATCCACGTACTCCGTTTTTAACTCTGGATTATGCGTTAGTTTGCGTTCAACTGACATGAATCATCGCTTGTTTCTATGCTGAGATCAACCTCTTCTAATTCCCAGAATTTTCTGAGAGTTTTATCTACATCGGCCGATACATTCGGACTGCTTGCGTGGTTTATCACATTGATACTTCCGGAAATAATGTAGGCGAAAATAGTTTTTACTGCAACCAAGTTGTTGCCTAAGTCCTTGTGCCCATCTATGACTGAACTAATAAATGCACTAGCACCAATCAATAAATTTAGTTTTTAAGTACGACTGAAGCTAGGATCCGCCAGTTCAAAGTGCTTAATTTTCTCCAACTGTTGCATCTGTACCTTGATTTCTCGTAACTATATTGCTTTGATAATATGATCACATCATTGCTTATTGATTCATTGTTTGAAAATTTGGAGCTAATTTGAACAGAAGCTTTGCCTCTGCTATAAACATTGCTAGTGTTTACACCTGATATTTTAACATTGCAATTGGTTCTTGTTAATTGCAGTTTATTTGCTAACTCCTCATCGATGATAGTGACTTGTGACCCGCTATCTAATAGAGCAGGACAAAACACTGAACAACCGCCACTACCTTGAATTTTCACTACCGTTGTTGGTAAAATTGATTGAATCACAGAGGTATTAAACTGCGCCATTATTTGGTTAGATGCGGGTTCGATTTCAGATTTTTCGATTTTTCTGCCACACCTCTTACAATTTGATCCTACAACTTTCTGCTTGATGACCTTTCCTCAAACAACTAAAACATAACTGTTTTCCGGATATTACATTTCTTCTGTCAGTACTACTTAAATTGGAGAAGTCCTCATATGTATAAAGAACGTGCACCTTTGAACAATACGGACATTGATTTTTAGCGATGACGGATGAAAGAACAACAGCCTTCTTGTGCGATGGTTTTTTATAATCAGATAACTCAACTGTTTCCAATGAATTGACTTAGTTATAAATTCCAGAAATTCCTTTTATGGTTGGATAGTCTTTGTCGTTTGCTAGTGCCCATGCCCGTTTGGTTTCAATATCACATTTCTCCAGCATTAAATAAATCAGCTAGCAATCTCTTGTTTGTGCTTCATCGCCCACTGCTTCTAATCCTCTAAGCACTTCATCCGTTTCATCCGCTAAATTCCGCAGCTTTGAAGTAAATACACTCTATTGGTCGGTTGATTCATGTATTATTTAATTAGTGTTGTAATAATCTGTTATTTATTGTCGTATCGGCTAAAATAAATTCTCTTCTGTAACTAACACATGCTTCAACAGTGATGCAGCATCATCTGTCAGATATCCCTTGAAGTATTTGAATTTTTGAATTTTTGGCATCGATGTATTATGAATTGTAACTTCAAATAAATTTTTGAATGAAGGAAAATTTGATATTTTTCCCGAAAATTTCGTTGCTGTTCCGTAAATTTTGAAAATGACTCGTTAAATTTTTTAGTAGGTAAAGTCTCTTTCGGCATCCTAGCTCTTATTTGTTCATGTAATTTTGCCTTCACGATTACGAATCTATCTTCTATCTCCAGCATCTCTGAATCATGGTCCAATAATGCTAACGCCGAATCTGCGTCTGCAAAATTAATAAATGCTTTTTCTAAAAGATCCATTCGCACCATCAAAATATCCAATTGAGTGTCCTTTTTTATATTGGAAGCAAACGTTTCTGCCCGTGTAATGCAACCTTTTGCTTGACCGCGTTTTCTATTAAGTTCCGAAATTTGCGCCATCTTGATGATTTAATGTCACTTTAACATACAATTCACTTTCATGCACAAAGAATTAATATATTTTGACACGTTACAATTGATGACCGTACCCAAAATTATTAAGATGGCCGATATATCGTCACCTTGCACGTAGTTATTCATTTTAATTAATCCGTAAATTTCTCGATAATCCGACTGTATTTTCAAATTCAGATAGATGTTTTGTATCGCAAATAGTTTTGATTATAGTTTAATCGCAATATATTAGTGTTGCGAAACCAAATTTTGTATAATTTATTAAACAAACTGTATCTATAGGTCGCTGGTTCATACTGTTCTCAATTCACTACTCGAAGGACCATGTGTACGACGCCGCCACAGTGCACAACAATTCGTTTATTATTCGTTTATTCTTCAACATAGACGACAGGAAAAAGTTTCCAAGTCCAGTACCAAATAAAAAACTTGTTTAGTTAATAACCGACTTTATTGTTATTGTTTATTCGGTGTTTACTCATTGGCTTGTGGTACAAGTAGATACTATGGAATAGTAGATGCCGCAAATTTAATTGAGACCCTATTTTTATTTATCTCTTGCAAAAGTATGCAACTTATTACAATATCTTAGGCTTGGGCACTTGACACACTTTGATACAGGGAAGGGGGAAGGGCAAAAATTGTGAGAAATCATTCAAGACAACTGCTTAGCGATGGATGTCTCTGGTAATGGCAGTACAAATGAAAACATGAATCCTATTTCAGGCATAGCAAAACTCATTAAACTCGGATGCCAATCACTATAACGGTAGAATATTGTGTAAACTATTCGAAAATGTGGGTGAGAACCTGTGGACATTTCTACGATCGGCGGTATTCGTAAATTTTTCGTAAATCGTAAATTTTTTGTCCAGGATTTGTAAATATATTTAGTTCTCCCTTTCTTAGAAGTTTTTTCTTCTTAGAAGTTTCTAATATCTTTAAAACATAGTAAAACCCATCATAATTTTATCCTATTCACTAAAGACTCAGTAGATTGGATGATCTATTTGAAATTGTTAGTGAAACCACGTGGACATCTCCAAAATTGGCTGGAATATTATTTGAAACCCGTCAAAAATGCTCAATTTCTAAATATAATTTTCAATAGAACGAAACTCAAAAATATACTTTACTTACATACAATTAAAATCTGTAGATATTTCTAGATTCAACGGCACAACATTTAGAATCGTATCCAATTTCATAATTTTATTTTGAAAATAAATTCCAATAGGAAAAATAACAAATTTAACAGTGTAATTTTTTATTAATTTTTTTAGTACACACTTCACTATCATAGTTTCACACTATTAAAATAAAGAGTGTTTTGGGGCGAAACTAGCTTTATTGGATAGATAATTTTATGCCAATAATGCTTGAACATGATTTCGGCCATATGACCGCCGCGGCTGGCTCGTACATGGCGTAATCTGGAGGTCCAATTTTTGATCAATCTTCGCAGCAATTGCGGCCGTTGTGTTCCAAGTGTTCAATCGTTTCTGGTTTATCGAAGGAAATAATCTAATGGAGTTAGATCACACGACATCAATGGCCAATTAACAGGACCATTACGTGAAATAAGTCTTCAAATGTTTTTTTTTGAGTAAATTAATTGTATCGCGCGCTGTGTGGCATGTGACACTGTCCTGTTGCAACCACATATCAGCAAGATTTATGCCAGCCAATTGAGGTGCAAAACGTTAGAAATCATGTCTCTGTAACGCTGTATAAGATAGCGGAAATTTGACAGCGGAAGATAAGAGATTACGCTACTACAAAAGAGAATATATTTTGTTATATGTAATTTTGATGATTTTATCTCTTATATGCTGATCTGTCCTTAATATGGAAGAGAACTTATCTATACATGCGATGAACTTTTCTCTTTTGATGGCAATAATGTCTATGTGGATAATATCCGTTGGATAGGTCGGTATTGGTATAGGTTGAAGTTTAACCTTTTCCAGGTGGCGATCATATTTATTTGTGTGACAAATTTCGTGTGTACTTCTTTATCAGATTGGCCAAATGTGGGAAGTAATATTTTTCCAGAATGTGTCCTTTATTCTCCTTCCAGTTACGGTGCGCTCTTTTATGTTCTTCCTGAATAATGCTGAATTTGTTCTCTTCGACTCTTTGAGTTAGGCGGATTTTGAATCCACCAAAATATTCTGTAGATAGTTCTTGCAAAATTTGGATGTATTGTTCCGGAATCTTACGCCATTAATTGTTGTATGGTTCAGCTTTTCTTCGAGTGTGTTCATCAGGGCTTCTTTGGTTATATCTCGTCAATTGATACAAGGCCTGAAGTTGGTTCTGATCCGCGCTATGAATTGTGCCATCTGTTGATAGAGTATTGGCCTCTATCTCTAGTCGGGATAGGGCATCCGCAATTTTGTTGGTATAACCTGGTTTTTAAATTAACTCGTAGCTATATCCTTCAAGTCTAAATTGTTCAATTTGCTTCTCGACTTCGCTCATCATGCTAACGGAGTAGTGATACGATTTAGCATAAATAGGTTTTACGGTATTCGTCTTAATTACGGCTTTTATATCGGTATCGATTGGTTCAGTATTATTGACAGGTCCGTATAATGTTTTGAATTTTGATAGGATCCTTTGAAGGTTTTGTTTTCATGTGTATGACATGTGGTCGTCTCGTATTTCCAGATTATTTACTTGAGCTAATGTTTTCTTTTTTAGTGGCATCTTTATATGCGGTGTTAAGCGTAAGACGTTGTTTTTTCTATTGATGAGGGCTCACAGTTCCTTCAAAGTGCCGTCCCCGATTATTCCATCAAATGATTTGAGTCCGGGCAGTACAAAAATTCTATACTTTTGTTAATTCCAACACTTTTAAAAAATTGGCCCAAAATTGGTCTCTTTTATTAAGGTGGTCCTACCAGCGGACCTGATGTTGAATTGTGTCTTTGTGGGAATCGAATTTATAGCTGGTTCTGGTTTTACGAAGTTTTTATTGGCTCCTGTGTCTATGAGGAACTTGAGAGTGTTGTTGTCTCTCGTTTTGTACTTCCGAGTTGTCTTCTTCTACCTGTTCCTCTTCGGATACATTGATGTCCGAATTCTCATTGATTAATTGACTGTATACAGTGTTCTTCTTCATCGAAATGTTCAAGGTGAAAAACTCTTTTATTTTTTCGTGGCTCGTTCTGATATGAAGCTTTGCGTTTAAATGCTGTTTGATAGTTAGCGTTTACTGGGCGATTTTGATAGTTAACCTGCCTTGAGTTAATAGGTGACCTTATTACTATCGGTGTTTGTGGTTTCTGTTCAACTGGCCGAGGGGTGGTACCCTATTATTTTGATGTTGTATATTATCAGCTATATTTCGTTGTGGCGTGGTCATATTGGGTTGCGGTGTTGGGGTAGGCTTCTTTTCTAGGTTTTGCTGGTTTGAAGGAGAAATTATCTTTTAGAATTAAGTTGTGGAATTATTAGATTTTTATTTTAAAGTTTGTCAGAAAATATTATAAATAGAGTAAGTAGTAGAATTAGTAGGTATATATTTTTAGATATGCGAGCTCCATTAGAATTTTAACTGGGTTGGCACAAGTAGAGTGCACATATGGGTCTACCAACATATTATAGTGGCAAGTTTGCAGATCGGTGAAAATTTTGAAATATGAATTTCTTAGAATCAAAATGTCTAAGAAATTCCGTTCTTCACAAGAATGTCATTTTAGGTATGCGAGCTCTATTAGAATTTTTACCGGCTTGGCACGAGTAGAGTGCACATATGGGTCTACCAAAATGTTATAGTGGCAAGTTTGCCGATCGGTGAAAATTTTGAAATATGAATTTCTTAGAATCAAAATGTCTAAGAAATTCCGTTCTTCACAAGAACGTCATTTTAGGTATGGGAGCTCTATTAGAATTTTTACCGGCTTGGCACAAGTAGAGTGCACATATGGGTCTACCAAAATATTATAGTGGCAAGCAAGTTTGCCGATCGGTGAAAATTTTGAAATATGAATTTTCTTAGAATCAAAATGTCTATGAATTTCCGTTCTTCACAAGAATGTCATTTTAGGTATGCGAGCTCTATTAGAATTTTTACCGGCTTGGCACGAGTAGAGTGCACATATGGGTCTACCAAAATGTTATAGTGGCAAGTTTGCCGATCGGTGAAAATTTTGAAATATGAATTTCTTAGAATCAAAATGTCTAAGAAATTCCGTTCTTCACAAGAATGTCATTTTAGGTATGGGAGCTCTATTAGAATTTTTACCGGCTTGGCACGAGTAGAGTGCACATATGGGTCTACCAAAATGTTATAGTGGCAAGTTTGCCGATCGGTGAAAATTTTGAAATATGAATTTCTTAGAATCAAAATGTCTAAGAAATTCCGTTCTTCACAAGAATGTCATTTTAGGTATGCGAGCTCTATTAGAATTTTTACCGGCTTGGCACAAGTAGAGTGCACATATGGGTCTACCAAAATATTATAGTGGCAAGCAAGTTTGCCGATCGGTGAAAATTTTGAAATATGAATTTTCTTAGAATCAAAATGTCTAAGAAATTCCGTTCTTCACAAGAATGTCATTTTAGGTATGGGAGCTCTATTAGAATTTTTACCGGCTTGGCACAAGTAGAGTGCACATATGGGTCTACCAAAATGTTACAGTGGCAAGTTTGCCGATCGGTGAAAACTTTGAAATATGAATTTTTTTAGAAAAAAATGACTAACAAATTCCGTTCTTCACAAGAATGTCATTTTAGGTATGCGAGCTCTATTAGAATTTTAACCGGGTTGGCACAAGTAGAGTGCACATATGGGTCTACCAAAATGTTACAGTGGCAAGTTTGCCGATCGGTGAAAACTTTGAAATATGAATTTTTTTAGAAAAAAATGTCTAAGAAATTCCGTTCTTCACAAGAATGTCATTTTAGGGATGCGAGCTCTATTAGAATTTTTACCGGCTTGGCACAAGTAGAGTGCACATATGGGTCTACCAAAATGTTATAGTGGCAAGTTTGCCGATCGGTGAAAATTTTGAAATATGAATTTCTTAGAATCAAAATGTCTAAGAAATTCCGTTCTTCACAAGAATGTCATTTTAGGTATGCGAGCTCTATTAGAATTTTTACCGGCTTGGCACGAGTAGAGTGCACATATGGGTCTACCAAAATGTTATAGTGGCAAGTTTGCCGATCGGTGAAAATTTTGAAATATGAATTTCTTAGAATCAAAATGTCTAAGAAATTCCGTTCTTCACAAGAATGTCATTTTAGGTATGCGAGCTCTATTAGAATTTTTACCGGCTTGGCACAAGTAGAGTGCACATATGGGTCTACCAAAATATTACAGTGGCAAGTTTGCCGATCGGTGAAAACTTTGAAATATGAATTTTTTTAGAAAAAAATGACTAACAAATTCCGTTCTTCACAAGAATGTCATTTTAGGTATGCGAGCTCTATTAGAATTTTTACCGGCTTGGCACGAGTAGAGTGCACATATGGGTCTACCAAAATGTTATAGTGGCAAGTTTGCCGATCGGTGAAAATTTTGAAATATGAATTTCTTAGAATCAAAATGTCTAAGAAATTCCGTTCTTCACAAGAATGTCATTTTAGGTATGCGAGCTCTATTAGAATTTTTACCGGCTTGGCACAAGTAGAGTGCACATATGGGTCTACCAAAATATTATAGTGGCAAGCAAGTTTGCCGATCGGTGAAAATTTTGAAATATGAATTTTCTTAGAATCAAAATGTCTAAGAATTTCCGTTCTTCACAAGAATGTCATTTTAGGGATGCGAGCTCTATTAGAATTTTTACCGGCTTGGCACGAGTAGAGTGCACATATGGGTCTACCAAAATGTTATAGTGGCAAGTTTGCCGATCGGTGAAAATTTTGAAATATGAATTTCTTAGAATCAAAATGTCTAAGAAATTCCGTTCTTCACAAGAATGTCATTTTAGGTATGCGAGCTCTATTAGAATTTTTACCGGCTTGGCACAAGTAGAGTGCACATATGGGTCTACCAAAATATTATAGTGGCAAGCAAGTTTGCCGATCGGTGAAAATTTTGAAATATGAATTTTCTTAGAATCAAAATGTCTATGAATTTCCGTTCTTCACAAGAATGTCATTTTAGGTATGCGAGCTCTATTAGAATTTTTACCGGCTTGGCACGAGTAGAGTGCACATATGGGTCTACCAAAATGTTATAGTGGCAAGTTTGCCGATCGGTGAAAATTTTGAAATATGAATTTCTTAGAATCAAAATGTCTAAGAAATTCCGTTCTTCACAAGAATGTCATTTTAGGTATGGGAGCTCTATTAGAATTTTTACCGGCTTGGCACGAGTAGAGTGCACATATGGGTCTACCAAAATGTTATAGTGGCAAGTTTGCCGATCGGTGAAAATTTTGAAATATGAATTTCTTAGAATCAAAATGTCTAAGAAATTCCGTTCTTCACAAGAATGTCATTTTAGGTATGCGAGCTCTATTAGAATTTTTACCGGCTTGGCACAAGTAGAGTGCACATATGGGTCTACCAAAATATTATAGTGGCAAGCAAGTTTGCCGATCGGTGAAAATTTTGAAATATGAATTTTCTTAGAATCAAAATGTCTAAGAAATTCCGTTCTTCACAAGAATGTCATTTTAGGTATGGGAGCTCTATTAGAATTTTTACCGGCTTGGCACAAGTAGAGTGCACATATGGGTCTACCAAAATGTTACAGTGGCAAGTTTGCCGATCGGTGAAAACTTTGAAATATGAATTTTTTTAGAAAAAAATGACTAACAAATTCCGTTCTTCACAAGAATGTCATTTTAGGTATGCGAGCTCTATTAGAATTTTAACCGGGTTGGCACAAGTAGAGTGCACATATGGGTCTACCAAAATGTTACAGTGGCAAGTTTGCCGATCGGTGAAAACTTTGAAATATGAATTTTTTTAGAAAAAAATGTCTAAGAAATTCCGTTCTTCACAAGAATGTCATTTTAGGGATGCGAGCTCTATTAGAATTTTTACCGGCTTGGCACAAGTAGAGTGCACATATGGGTCTACCAAAATGTTATAGTGGCAAGTTTGCCGATCGGTGAAAATTTTGAAATATGAATTTCTTAGAATCAAAATGTCTAAGAAATTCCGTTCTTCACAAGAATGTCATTTTAGGTATGCGAGCTCTATTAGAATTTTTACCGGCTTGGCACGAGTAGAGTGCACATATGGGTCTACCAAAATGTTATAGTGGCAAGTTTGCCGATCGGTGAAAATTTTGAAATATGAATTTCTTAGAATCAAAATGTCTAAGAAATTCCGTTCTTCACAAGAATGTCATTTTAGGTATGCGAGCTCTATTAGAATTTTTACCGGCTTGGCACAAGTAGAGTGCACATATGGGTCTACCAAAATATTATAGTGGCAAGCAAGTTTGCCGATCGGTGAAAATTTTGAAATATGAATTTCTTAGAATCAAAATGTCTAAGAAATTCCGTTCTTCACAAGAATGTCATTTTAGGTATGCGAGCTCTATTAGAATTTTTACCGGCTTGGCACAAGTAGAGTGCACATATGGGTCTACCAAAATATTATAGTGGCAAGCAAGTTTGCCGATCGGTGAAAATTTTGAAATATGAATTTTCTTAGAATCAAAATGTCTAAGAAATTCCGTTCTTCACAAGAATGTCATTTTAGGTATGGGAGCTCTATTAGAATTTTTACCGGCTTGGCACAAGTAGAGTGCACATATGGGTCTACCAAAATGTTACAGTGGCAAGTTTGCCGATCGGTGAAAACTTTGAAATATGAATTTTTTTAGAATCAAAATGTCTAAGAAATTCCGTTCTTCACAAGAATGTCATTTTAGGTATGCGAGCTCTATTAGAATTTTAACCGGGTTGGCACAAGTAGAGTGCACATATGGGCCTAACAAAATATTATAGTGGCAAGTTTACCGATCGGTGAAAATTTTGAAATATCAATTTTCGTGGCAAATAATTTATTTTAATCAAATTGATCCTAATATAAGCATTGTGAAATGAAATTATTTGTAAACCTAACAATATTGTAAAATCGCCTAAATGTTCGCAAATCACTGATACAACTATACATACATTTTCTTTTATTTTGTATTATAACCTCATATTTCTCAGTATAAGTTTAAATTTTTTCCTAAAATAGTACTAACAGTACTAAATAGTACTAATAGTACTAAATTAATTTTATTTTAATCTTTATTGATCCAATTCCAAACTAAAATTAAACTTAAATCTAAGAAAAATTTGCAAATCCAAAAATTTGCAATCAACAAATTTTTTATGTTAATAAATTTGCAGTAAGCAAAATAAAATAATCTAATTGTTTGTAATTATGCCGGATGCTCGTGCAACTTAGGTGTTCATATTTCGTTGATGTAAATTAAGTGGCCCGTTGAAAATCTAGAGGCACCTTGTAAAGATTCAGCATTTTTATATCTAAGCCGGGTGCTCAAGAAGGCCTAGATTATTTGAAATACGTGGACGAATTAAGTGTTTCCGATTTTGGTATATTCGTAGATCTTATTGTGTGTGCGGCGGCCGGTTTGTATTTATAGTAATCAGATTAAATTGAAACTTTATCACGCGTCGTTTAAGTACAATACAATCATAATAGGATGTGTGACCAAATACGTAACATAAAAATAACAACTACTTGTAATCACGTTACATGTCCGATTATAATTTCTTTAATTGTGTACTGTGTAGGATTACAGTGATTTAGGACACTCGACATCAAGATTAAAAAACATGAAACGTTTAATTAAATTTGTATATAATAGCAATGTAAGTATACTTACAGGCCAACATTAAATATCGTGCAAGTTATGCATGCAAATCAAATGGTTACACAAAAACATTGTCCTACCCCAACACAATTCTAAAGGGTGTTTTTTTAGGAGGTTTGTTTTTCCGATAGATGTCGTTTTATTTTATGACAGTTGTTTTGACAGCTCAAAGTGGCATTTCTACTCAGTATTGTTTGGCAAATCATTATGAATAGGTTAACTCCAGAACAACGTTTTCAAATCGTGGAAATTTATTTTCAAAATCAGTGTTCAATTAAAAATGTTTATAGAGCACTTCGTGAATTTTATGGTGCACATAATCGTCCGTCAGAGACCACCATAAAGAACGTAATTACCAAATTTCGGTCTACATTCACTCTTTTGGATGCCAAGCCACCGACAAGAATGAGAAGAGTTCGTACAGAAGAAAATATTGCTGTCGTTGAGGCCAGTGTCGAAGAAAACGACAATTTATCGATTCGTCGTCGTGCTCAGCAAATTGGACTTTGTCCATCGACTTTATGGAAAATTTTACGTAAAGATTTGGGTTTGGTGCCATACAAAATTCAATTGGTGCAAGAATTAAAGCCACACGACCATCGTTTGCGCCGTGAATTCAGTGATTGGTCGTTAAATCAATTGAACGAAGATCCATTTTTTTACCGTAAAATTCTCTTCAGTGATGAGGCGCATTTTTGGTTAAATGGATACGTCAACAAACAAAATTGTCGCATTTGGAGCAAAGATAATCCACACGCCGTTCTAGAATTACCAATGCATCCTGATAAATGTACTGTTTGGTGCGGTCTATGGGCTGGTGGGATCATCGGTCCATATTTCTTTAAAAATGAGGAAGGACGACGCGTTACCGTGAATGGAAATCGATACAGAACCATGTTAAATGAGTTTTTGTTGTCAAATCTTGAAGATATGGATATGAATGAAATGTGGTTTCAACAAGATGGTGCCACTTGCCATACAGCACGTGAAACAATCGACTTATTGAAAGAAACTTTCAACGACAACATTATTTCGAGAAATGGTCCGGTGAATTGGCCTCCGCGTTCGTGCGATTTGACGCCACTCGATTACTTTTTGTGGGGATACGTGAAGTCATTGGTTTATGTGGATAAACCTCAATCGATTGACGCTTTGGAAACCAATATTCAACGTGTCATTGCTGACATACGCCCTCAAATGCTTGAAAAAGTGCTGGAAAATTGGACCTCCAGAATGACATTTGTGAAAAATAGTCGTGGTAGCCATATGCCAGAAATTGTGTTTAAATGTTAAATGCCAAAAAATTATCTACCAAATAAAAAAAAATTTTGGTCATTTCATAATTTTATATGTGTTTTATTCAAAAAAAAAATCGGCAACCTCTTAAAAAAACACCCTTTAGTTCGTCTAACCATAAAATATTTATGGTTAATAAAAGTTCGATGATTTTTTTATTATCACCTTGAACACGCAACCCCCGCGACCACCATTAATTAAATAAAGTCCAATCAATTACATTTTCCCATTTCCTTAATCTCTTATCCATTTATTAAAGTTTGTGTTTTCGTGGTGTCTGTTACGATCGTTAAGACCGGCACATTACCAAATTAATTATCAGTGAAACTATTTCCATGTACATAAATCGCGATAAAGTTAATATTTAACAAAACGATACGAGGGTGGTTTGATAAATCCTTGACTTTAAAACCAATAGCATGATGTACCACATAGTACAGTCACAATAAAACGCTTTAACCATTTTTTGTCCAATCAATAATCGAATTGGGGTTTTAAACTAAACCCAAAATTTCAATATCTCGTCCCCCTACTAAATCAATTCCTTTAAATCTGAGTTCATCTCAATTTCTTTAGATACCCCAAATTTCTTTAAATTATTTACGACGAAAACGAGCACAAAAGCTCAGAGTCAATCCTTTTATATAAAAATGTAAGATAATGTTAAGGTTGAAATGTACATGGCACAAAAACATGAAACGTTCTCAAACATGACAAGGAAAAAATAAAAATTTCTTCTTATTTGGCCCCAACCTCCTCAACGAATTTAGTAGTATTGACTATTTCTTTGTTTTATTAAAATTATTTATTATATTTTGAGGTTAATCAAGGACAATTAAATGTTCTTAATTACTTCTGTTTAACCATAAAAATCATAATAAATGTTTAATGAGTCGAAAAACTGTATTTCGACATCAGACACGACATAATGAGAAGTTAATTGTAACCTTAGCATAATGCCGCGTTGGTCATTTGATTTATGTTAATGCCAACATTTCGGTTGCAGTTGTAAATCGATACTAGTATTGTACTAAGCTGTAATTGCTACCCCATAGGTTGATGGAATCTACTACTCGTAATTCTGTGAAACCTGCAGCCAGTGTTGTGCGCCTAAGCGTAATTCAGAATTGTCGACATGCTGGTGTAGAAAATAGCGTAGACAATTCATTTGGCGTAGAAAATGTCGACAATGAGTAGAGTATGTAGAATATTTGTAGACAATGTAGATTATTACTATTTTTGTTATTTTAATGTTGGTCTGTCAAGGTCAAGTTATTCAAATCCTGATAAAAATGATAAAAAATGGCTCTGGCTTAAAACCAAATTTTTGAGGTTCGAAGGTTCCTGGATGTACGAATGATGGATGGATGTACGAATGACTGTACCGATGATATCTCAAGAACGGCTTATGCGATTCGAATTTTTTTTCGCCAATCTTCTTTTATTTTTAATTCGGTGCATTGAAAAGTTGGCGGATCTCTACCTCAAGGGGGTCGTTACCTCCATAGGAAATCACCCAATACCACGACATTGCTTTAAATTTTTCCTATATACTCGTGTAGTATACCGTTTGAAAAATTTTGGACCAGACAGCAATTTCTATTAAACTTTCGTTCATAAATCCTCCGTTTCGGCGTTGGTAGCCAATTTTTCGTTTATTATAAAAAATGTACTTGTCGTATATCTTTGAAAAAGCCTTGAAGAATGCCTTAAATTTTCCAAAAAATCTTAGTACTATCTTAGTACAGTTGTAGCGCTGGAAGCAGTTAAATTTTTTTATATTCCCGTATAATCATATATGTAACATATCGTTTGAAAGGTCTTGAAGAAAAATACAATTTTTGTATTAGTCATTTAGTTGATAAATCTACCGTTTTGGCGCTGGGAGTAAATTATTGATTTATTATAGAAAGTGTGACATATCAATGAAAAGGTCTTGAATAATGTTATAAGTCGTCTGATTAATACTCCAAAATACCATTGGGGCGCTGATTACAAATAATGTTTTTCTCGTTCTGATATGATCATACTGCTTATCGTTTTTAGATTTTGGGTGAAGACAAATTTTTTATCAGCATTTTATTTCTCAAATTCAGAGTTTTGGCGCTGGTAGGAAATCGTTTCTTAGGTTACGCATATATACGTATCTCATATCATTGAAAGATTTTGAAGAATGAAAATAAATTGCAGCACGCTTGTATTCAAAACTACCGTTGTGGCGCTGGAGACAGTTACATTTAGTTCGTTCCAATAAAATCAAGCAACGCATAAAACAATCATGGTCCAAAGGTTTTGCAAAAGTAACAAATTTATTACCCGCACTTTAGTTCATAAATTCACCGCTTTAGCGCTGGTGGCAAGCTACAGACAGATAAAGACAGAGGAATTAATGACGAGGAATGTTCGCTAATACAACTATTGCAAGTGATTTATTTACAATTGCAAAACCTACAACGTAAAAAGTAAACAGCGCACAATTTCAGTACACCCACCTACTCTTGAACAACAGAAACCATTGGAGCAGAGCAAAGCTCTAAATTAGATCACTTTCGAACAGAGCAAAGCGCTAAATTAGACCAGCAAAGTTCAAAAATAGACCAGCAAGGCGAGCAGCATAGTGCGCAATTGGCTGAACTACGTAATGGAAAAAAACTCAATTGCCAGAACTACGAGAGGAGCAAGGTGGTAATTTTGCTGAGTTACGTGTTACGTAAGGAACAAAACGCGAAGTCAAACTTCTTCAGCAGGACTTGAAACTCTATCAAATTCAGCACACTCATGAGCTTCAAATGCATGCGTTAAAATGAAAAATAATAAACCTTGAAGTAGAAGTGGTCGGTCGTTTAATGGAAATGAAAAATAAAACTAAGCAAGTCTCTAAGCCCGCCTTGAAACACAGATATTGCAAACTATTCTAGGCGGTCAGCTTAGTAAAACGTTCCCAATCAAACCAGTTGCCGGAAGCTCAAGAATAATTGAAAAGCCTCCGACATTTGATGGCGAGATTCTATTTAAGAATTTTAAAGTGGCGTTCCAAACGGCCATACAGAACGCGTGGTGGGGTGCAAGGGTGCAGCTTAACGAATTACTTTTTGCTCTTCGTGGGAAAGCTGCAGAAGTTTTGCAAACTGTATCCGCAAGAGCGAGGTGCTATGAGCGAATCATGACTAAGATACGGCCAGCCCCATGTCAGGGGATTATGCAAGATTCAATTACAAAGCGAGCGTCAAATACGTAAGGAAACCCTGTATGAACGAAGGAAACCCTGAAAGAAAGGTAACGAAATTGGGGCGGGAATTAGATATAACGCAATGCACTTGCAGAAGTGTTGCTCTGATTAACAATGGACGGGTTTATCAGTGCTGTCAAGAATGACCATCAAATGCTGCATTTGAGAACCAATACTAGAGGTTAATCCATGAATGAAGTATTGGCGTTTACTTTAGAATATGAGGCGGCCAGAGAAAGTTTAGCCACTGACAAATTAAAGTTGCGCAAGCTGGATTCAGAGGATATCATACAAATAAAGATAAGGACGCCATAGCTAGCTTTGTATGAAGCATTGTAAGCAGCCGAGTACACAGCGCCCGAGAGAAACGAGCCAAAAAACGCGAAAAAATGAGGCAGTTAGCCTATTCCGGAAAAGTAAGTTACACCAGTTTTGAGGGGTGTAAGCTGGCGGAAGAACAAAGATGCACCAATAACTCCTTTAAAATCACAAAACTAGAGGCATCACAAATGTGTTACTGCTATTGCCTTATTGGATCAGCGTGAATGCACCTTTAGACTGGATACCGAAACTTTTAAATCGGTTGTTCGTCCTGGTAGATCCAGAAAAGGTTGATGCTACTTTCCATTGTAACTTGCAATCGCAACCGGTGAATCTGCGATAGTCAAAGGAGGATGTACCCTACCAATAACGTTCGGCAGAATGCGGTTCAAACATCTGTTTACCTTAGCTGGAATAACTGATGAATATATCATCGGACTGGATGTTATTAAGAAATACCAGATGATCGTGGATCTCTACTCCTGCATAATA
The DNA here is from genome assembly GCA_963691935.1 of Nephrotoma guestfalica. NCBI lineage: Eukaryota > Metazoa > Arthropoda > Insecta > Diptera > Tipulidae > Nephrotoma > Nephrotoma guestfalica. The sequence goes on along the minus strand of OY829914.1, from coordinate 262,892,134 downwards.
AACAGAAGAGAACAAAATGCATTGCGAGTTATAATCTTAGACAGGGTCGAGGCATCACCGATGTGCGAAAAAGTCGTCTAGCCTAACTTTTATAAATTCATATCATATTTTACAATTTTTCGTGCTATCTTGTACTAAAAATGCAATATTCAAGATTTAAGCCAAGAGTGTTTCTCGTACCATCGCAAATATCCTCTAGCTTCACAGATATTTAAAGCTGCCCAGTCGTTCTCGGAACAGCCCTTTCGTCTGTATTCTCTCACTTGGTTATTTTTATCTTGTTATGTAAACCTTGTAACTTTCCTATATAGTAAATCTTTTACCAAAATAAAGTGTTCATATATCTTTTACAAAAAATATAATAAAGCACGCGTGTCTATCTTTTCTACACGTGAGAACATCTAATAAAATCACAAACGAAATGCTTAGGTATACAATAGACCGAATATAAATCGTTAATGCAGAGGTGTAACCATTACATAAAATGGTAATTTGTATAATATTCGTTCTATCAAATCAAAAATCTAAAATCAGCAAATTCATTCTCTCTGATGTATATGCATACCTTTATAGAGGACTATTCAATAAATTATACAACAAGATAAAAAACGGCACACAACATATTAAGAAAAATTCGTAACCGGATTTCAATTTTTCACCCACTCCCGCCCGTCATACATCCATTATAAATTTTATTTTTCAATAGAAAATGTTTGTCATGTGTGTCTCAGAATTTTTTTTTGGTAATTTTTAGGAGGTTTGGATATATAAGTAATATATAGATATAGGAGATGGATTTAACATGTCGTTTCGGTACAAGAATTCATCAATACTAAACGCATCATTATCTACGTATCCATCTTCATCGATTTAACGGGGTATCAGTTGTTTGCGGAAAACTCTAGCATTTATAATGAACCAATTTGTATTTTTTGTGCATTCAAATGATCACATCACATTAGTTATTATACGAAGCCAATTTATATAGTCTATATGTTATATGTCTTGTGTACGTACCATCGACAGCCATAAGAAGCAGATATCACCCCGTGCATATAGCGCAAGAAAAAAAAACATTCTTCGTATATCAGATATCACCAAACTAGTAGGAAGGAAAAATATTGATTTCCATTTTAAGTACGGAGAGCATATCCATCTCATCTCTATTGGTATCTGAACATAATTTTCCTCGACGTCGTCTTTTTTATTTTATTTTAAATTTTCAGTTCATTTGATTTGATTTTCCTTTTTTTATATCGTGCGCTTTTCTCTATATACCATACACTATACAGTCACTGGAAAACTAATAAAATTGGATAGAGATATCTATGTGATAAAATTTAATAGAATGATAATATTTGATCATAGAAGGAAAATCATATTAGTGTGAAACGAAAAGTTATCCATTCCATCCACATACGAGTACTCTATGTGGGTACTGTATAGACTGTGCAAAGTGTATGGAGAGAGTGGAGGAACAATTAAATTAGATTTTCCTTTATACACAGAACACGATCCGAAACTGAAAATCATTAAAATGTTTTTTTTTATATTTAGTACCACAAATAAAGTAGATAGTCATCTATTTAAGGGAGGACACATTTCCTGTCAATAAGACAAGATGTATATTGTAGCACATAAAAGATGATAGTTGCTAATGGTGCGGTGAACACATAATGATAGGTTGTTTTAACGCAATGAACTGAAAATTAAATGTTCGGCATTTTTTGTATTGGCATGACTGATTTTAAGTTGTGTTCATGAGTAATGAATTCACATCATAAATTATCAAATCAGCTGTTCACCGAATTTCAATGTCATAACACAAAATGTATCGATACATCACTATTGGTCCAATGAAATGTTAAAGCTGCATCTCATTCTGAGTACTATTGGCGCTACCTAAAATAAATCAAAAGGCTACTCGTATCAATACACCATACCATATTTAATATAAATTCCATTTATTTTTGATGTAGCTGAAACCACTTGATATTCAAATCAAGAATCTTAAATTAAGAAAAATTATTGTAATTAGACTAGTTAAAGTTGAATTAAGAATATTTATATTATAAAAATACTTACTATAACAAATTTCTTCTGACAGTTCATTGTATACTTTCGTAAATTTCATATTTATTAGTTTAAAATCTAGTACAAATTGTAATAGCATATTCTTACTTGGTACGGAAAAAAGAAAATCTTTCAGCAGCCGTATAACGCGAGATCAGAAAAAACTGCATAATTAATTTATTAAGAAATAAATAATCCTAAGTTAAATCTATATATAAACTTGGGTTTTGGTTTTTTATTTCTTAAACAAGAAAAAAATTGGTCCTTCGAGCCGGATTTGGTGACATTTAAGTATCTTTTCTTACCGATCCACACCTGTTTAAAGTTTTGAGCTGTAAGTTGTAAGTAAATACTGTCTGATCAACTATATTTAAGTGCGAACATTCTGATTCAAGTGCATAAAGTGTAAATAGTGCAAGATTTTAAGTGAACACACATCGTTGAGGTATTCCGTAAAAATCGTATAAGAAAACCCACGCGATAACTTAACCTCAAAGAACATCAATTTACGTGCAAGTCAACCTCAAAGGAGAAATATCTAATTGTTATCGAGAATTAACTGCATGAACGAAAATCGCTAGTAAGATGACATCAGAAAAAATAAAGGAATGGACAAGCATGCGAGGTCAAGCTAAGAGTAGCATTACACGTATCGCATCATTTGCGGACCATATGGACAAGGATACCAGGGCGAATGAAGTATCATCTCGTCTGGAATTGTTGGAGCGCGCGTTTAATGTTTTTCAAGAAGCCGATGCTAAACTAACTTCTTTAGACTGCGAACCAGAAATTGATGAATTCGAGTCAAAATATTTAAGTTTAAAGGTTAAGTTGAGTGAATTTCTAGCTACCCGTGCTACAGCAAGTGTTTCAATACTCGATCAGTTTAATGAAGTTATGGCACGTACAACGGCACAGCAGAAAGCATTTTTATCTAAATTTACGGACACCGTGTCTACGTCATTAAATCAAAGCTTCGTGAATCAATCATCAGAAGAACCGCATTTCACAGCAAGGCTTCCAAGGTTACACGTACCAACTTTTGATGGAGATTACAAAGAGTTCCAAAGTTTTAAGGATTTATTCATGGCATCCGTTCATAACAAATCATATCTTGCAAATGTTGAAAAATTTCAATATCTAAGAAGCTGCCTGACGGGTAAACCTGCTGAGCTCATACAATAAAAGAAATATTGCCATAAGCCATTTCATCCAAACATTCCTTGATATACAACCTATAAGAGAAAAATCCGCTAAGAAATTAAGAAATATACACAACGTTGCTGACCAGGTTGTTCGTGGACTCTAAGCCCTAGGGACAGAAGCCGAAACGCGAGATCATTGGCTATTGCATATCTTGCTAATGAAAACTGATGCTGAGACGCAGCAAGCGTTTCCATTGATCAGAAATATTCCATCAAAGCAAGATCATGTCCATTTTGTCAACAGCCGCACAAATTATTCGAATGTGAGAAATTTCAAAGGCTTGAATCAATGAGTAACCGGAACGAAGTACTCAAATTGGATGTCTGCTTCAATTGCTTATCCACGTCGCATCGGGCTAACAGATGTCAATCTCGACGATCGTGTAACAAATCTAGTCGCAGGCATCACAGTTTGTCGCACGATAGCGTCATATCTAATGTAAGCAGCACATTGCATTCAGACAGTAAAATCCAGAACGAACAGCCAGTTGCACAACTGCATATTAAGCTAAACACACCAATTGTAAGCAGCTCGCCCAATCATTGTGATGTCCACCAATAGGTAAATGGGATATGCCATATTACTCACAGCCGTGGTGAATATACTTGATCGTTTCGGTCATTCACACGAGTGTAGTGTGCTGCTAGACTCGGGCTCGCAGGTATCATTTATTTCCGCTCAATGTGTAAAAAAATTACAATTGCTGCGTCAGAGGGCCAATATTATATTTAGTGGACTTGCTACTTCCAACACAACCACCAAAGGAAGAACTACTGTCGTTATTCGTTCCAGATTCAATGACTCCAGTGAAATCCAGCTAAATGCATTCATCCTAGATCACATAACTACAATATCTCAATATAAACGCCTAGATTATCATGATGCCAACCGTTTAATGATCTTCAATTAGCTGATCCAACCTTCTTTAATAAAAAAACCATCGATATCTTGATTGGCGCTGATTATTTTTTTAATATATTGAAACACGGTCAAGTGATCATCTCACCAACATCACCAATAGCTCAAGAAACTATTTTTGGTTGGGTAATATCTGGCCAATCGCAAAGCAAACAAACTGGTGGAATCGAAGTGTTACGGAATACTAATATATCAGTGCAGGATGAGACAAACTTAGATGACATGCTTAAACGATTCTGGGAACTGGAAGCAGCTGGTATCGAGAATAAATGGAATGAAGAGGAACATAAATGTGAGCTGCATTTTAAGACTACAACGAAACAGGATGATTCCGGAAGGTTTATCGTCCCACTCCCATTTAAAATTAGCATGCCAAACCTGGGTAGTACTTATACAGCTGCCAAACATCGACTATTGGCTATGGAGCGCAAAATGAGATTAAATCCTATTTTTGGACAACTATATCGCGAGTTTATTAACGAATACGAAACATTAGGGCACATGTCCAAATTATCAGCAGCAGAACTACCTCTAAAGCATGAAGAAATATGTTATTTACCACATCACGGCGTTTGGAAACATAACAGCGAAACGACGAAATTAAGAGTTGTGTTCGATGGGTCATGTCCATCTTCAAATGGAGTATCACTCAACAACAAATTATTGGTGGGTCCTGTCGTTCAATCCTCTTTGTGGACAGTATTGGTACGATTTAGACAATTTCCAATTGCATTGTGCGCTGACATAGAAAAAATGTACAGACAAGTCTTAATCGATCCCAGCCAACGCAGGTATCAACGAATTCTATGGAGAACTTCTGAGGACACACCAATAGAGTCCGACGAGTTGAAAACCGTGACTTATGGTACATCAGCAGCATCCTTCTTAGCTACTCGAGCATTATGTTCCGTGGCTGAAGAGAACGAGAAAAAATTTAACACGGTCGCTAAGGCGATTAAGCAAAATTTCTACGTTGACGACCTCCTCACTAGTGCCAAAGGTAAAATTGAAGCTGCAAACCTGAAATCTAACTTGATATTATTATTACAAAATTATGGATTCCCATTACGGAAATGGAAATCAAGTATACAGCATTTGGCAGATCATTCACAATCCATATCATTTTCGGATCAACAGAATGCAACACATGTTTTAGGCTTGATTTGGGATCCAATCAATGAACATTTTTATTTTAATGTGAATGTTCCAACGGAAAGGGTTTGTACGAAAAGAACCATCCTATCTATAATAACATGAATTTACGATCCATTGACCCGGTTATCTCCATTCATAATGAAAACCAAACTAATTATATGCAATACTTATGGATAGCTAAGGTGTCTTTAGAATCATTGGAGTGAGATTAAGTCGGAATTCGAATGCATTATGCAAATCAAAATACTAAGATTTGTTGGTCCAATTTTAAGCAATATTGATGTACATGGTTTTAGTGATGCTAGTGAGCTGGGCTACGCCGCTTGTATTTATTTCCGAATTCGTTCAAATGATAAGATCACATCCAACTTGGTAACCAGTAAAAGTAAAGTCGCTCCAATCCAGTCCGTATGTATTCCTCGACTTGAATTATGTGGAGCACATTTGTTGGCTAGGCTCGTCACTAATGTATGCCAAGTATTCGAATTAATAACAGCACCAATCTACATATGGACTGACTCAACAGTAGTTTTATCATGGTTACAGTCAGCTCCACCAAAGAGATGGAAAGTTTACGTCGCAAACCGAACAGCCGAAATTCACAAATTAGTGCCAAAGGCTATTTGGAAACATGTAAGCAGTGGTAAATCCTTCCGATTTAGCGACTCGAGGCATCAAGCCAACTAAATTATTACAAAGCAAATTATGGTGGAAAGGACCCAAATGGCTTTATACGCACGATGAAGAACAGCTAGCGAACGTAAGTGGTTTACAACTAAGGAATGGAGATATCGACATGTTTGATGAAATGATCGAAAGGACAGAAAAATGGATGAAGTTAGTGAGAATTTTCACTACCATAGTAAGGTTCATCTCTAAGTTGCGAAACCCTGAAGCTAAGAAATCCTGATTTTTGACCATAGAAGAGCTGAACGAAGCCGAATCTACGATTATTAAGCATATACTACAACAAGCGTTTCCCACCGAGTTAAGCAGTCTAAAGTCAGGCAAGCAGTTGAAAACGAAATCAGCATTATTGAAGTTATCTCCGTTCATCGATCAAAGGGGCTTGTTAAGGGTTGGTGGACGATTAAAAAATGCAACATGTTCCTACGCTATAAAACATCCGCTGATCATCCCAAAGGGCCACAAGATATCGATAATGATTCTCAATTATTTACACGCTAAACATTTGCATCCGGGGTCCTCCTCAGTACGTCGCCTAGTTCGAACCATATGCCGCAAATGCATCATATGTTTCCGGTACCCAACACACACGTCAACACAACTGATGGGTAACTTACCAAGTCAAAGAGTTACTCCTTCCCGTCCATTCTCCAGAACCGGTGTCGATTACGCTGGCCCTATTATGTTGGCGTCTAAACGAGGCAGAGGATCCAAACTGATCAAAGGGTACATAGTAATTTTTGTGTGTCTATGTACAAAAGCACTTCACGTTGAAGTAGCCGGTGATATGACGACAGCTACATTCATGGGTGCTTTAAGAAGGTTCACATCACGAAGGGGAGTACCCAATCAAATTTTATCCGATAATGGTTCTAATTTCCGCAGAGCTAATCACTTATTATCCGATCTTTACAGAGTATTCCAAACGGATGAGTATACGAATGCTGTACATCAATACGCAACAGACTGCCAAATTAAGTGGTTATTCATTCCTCCGCTTGCACCGAATTTTGGCGGAATTTGGGAGAGAGCAGTCCGATCCATCAAGGTACATTTGGCAATCATACCTGATGAGAATTTTACCGAGATTCCCAGCTCGAGACTATCACGATGGCAGCTTGTTCAACAATTAGTACAATCGTACTGGAAACGATATTCCATAGAATACTTACACACACTTCAACAGCGAACTACCGCAAAATTTAAAGAACTCAATCTTCAAGTAAATGACGTCGTATTGGTAAAGGATAAAGCCAATCCACCAGGTTGCTGGCCTTTGGGAAAAATCATTGGTATACATCCGGGAAACGATGGAATCGTAAGAATCGCTACAATCAAAACAAAGCAGTCTACGTTTTTCTTTTTGTCAAATACAAGAACTATTCCCAGCTGTTGCTATGATTTTATTTACTAGCGTTCCAGCAATTTGGCAGCCTCAGTGAGGTTACAGTTATTATGTTATTTTTGGATTGATGACGATTGGTCCATTCAATCTTAGAAAGTTTCCTTGGTTGTAGTTGGCTAATGGGTAAATACAAGCAGAAAAACAACAGATCTTTTATCAACTTTTATTTATTTATTTATAAATGATGTCTACAGTGAGTAAAATCGGCACAACAAAACAATTGGTAAAAAAATTACGGCACTTAAGCTCGAAAACAAAAGATTATATAAAGCTTTCTTCAATGAATTTCTCTACAAGTAATAATTTAAAGCTTCGTAGACCTTGTTGAATACCCGCGATACCCTCGGAATTGGATCAGAAAGACCGTAGTTCGTCACCGCCCGGTTGATGAATAAAGCTCCATTGCGTTGACGCATTCGACGTTCGGGAGCGTACAAGTTGATACGTGCTAGTAACTCGATTCAATCGATACGGGAATTGATGATATCACGCACAAACAGCGTGGAAGCTACACTTTGGCGATTATCTAGACGTTGCAGTTTCAAAAGACTACATCGATTCTGATAAGGTGGTAGAACGTAGATGTCTGATAAATTTGGATGTAGACTTTCTCTAATTTACTTAAATAATATAACTAATTTTCAAAATATTTTAATTATGATAGTTTGTGTTTTTTTTTGTTTAGTATTTGATATAAAATAATTGATTAAGATCTCTGATAAAAAATATTGTCATACGTACAATTTTAAAAAAATCTTGCTAACTATACGTGCTAGTTTCACATTGGCCAACTATAAGTTGATCAATTCTAGGGGTTTCATTATTAAAAAATGTTGTGATATTACAAAACCTCGAAGTTTCTCCGACTGTAAGCGGTCCGGTTGTAACATAAATATTTTACTTCTACTCGTAACGCTCCGCTTTATTCTACAAAGGCGAGCAAAATAAAACAAATTGCGAGATTACGTGGTTCTATCAAATGGTCTACATGCTGCATTGTTGTTGTTACTGCTGCTGTGACGCGATGTTGCTTGCCAGTGTGGTAGCAATACGTAACTGGGTACTTGCCCCCTCGGTAATAAGTTATTAACGTCGTCTAAAATTTATTAAGTGAATTAATTAAAAAGTAAATTACGTAGTTTGGATTTTATATTTTGAGATTAGAGAACAAAAACAAATATTTATTTATGAAAAATGTCTTTATTGTTTTTCAAAATATTCTCCATGAAGATCAATACACTTTTGCATGCGTTTGAACCAATTTTAAAACCAGTTTTTCCACTCCAATATAAGCACTTCCTTGAGGTTCTTCGGGTTGGCACCCAATCCTGATTTATAAAAGTCATCCCTTGTACTAATATCACAAGTGAAGTTAAAAGTATAAGAAAGATATATATTAGGTGTGCAAGTAGAAGCTCTGCTCTGAAGTTGATTGCATTAAAATATACTTGAAAGCATCCAAATCTCCCGCCATTTTTGATATAAAGAGTGTTTTCTTAGAGGTTCACATCTTTAAGTTGGCAACACTGTTTTTTGACAACCAATTTGACAGCTGACATTTGCTATGTCATTAGTTTGATTTGCCATTTCAAAATAATTAATAGACTCATGCCAGAGCAAGCTTGCAAATTGTTGAAATGTTTTATCAAAATAATGGTTCTGTTCACCAAACTTATTGTGTATTACGTCCATTTTATGGTCGTCAAAATTGTTCATCAGAGCGGGTAATTCGGTTAACTATGGATCGTTTTTGCACCACGGATACTCTAAATGATAATACGCATTCAGTAAGACGTCAAACAGATAGACGCGGTACAGCGTAGCATTGAGGAAGACCCAAATCAATCAATTCGACGCCGTTCTCAGCAACTGGAGATGTGTCCATCTACTTTATGGAAGATTTTATCTACGGATCTTGGTTTATGTGCTTACAAAATTCAACTTGTGCATGAATTAAAGCTATTCGAACATTGCACCCGCCACCAATTCGGCCAATGGGCTGAAGCACAAATTGATATTCATGTAGATTTTCCAAACAAAATTTTGTTCTGCGATGCTTCTAACTTTTGGTTTGTCGGATTTGGACTCACTTTGGGTTTATCAGAACTGTCGGATTTGGTGTGAAGATAATCAATCCACAAGCCTTTACCGAAACACCATAACATCCAAAGAAAATCACTGCTTGGTGCGCTTTATAGGCCGGCGGAATCATTGGTCCATATGTCTTCAAAAACGATGATGGGCGGAATGTTACAGTCAACGATCAACGATATAGAGACATGATTTCTAACTTTTTTGTACCTCAATTGGTTGGCATAAATCGTGCTAATATGTGGTTCCAACAGGACGGGGCCACATGCCACACACCGCGCGATATTGATACACCAATTAATTTACTCAAAGAAACATTTGATGAAAGACTAATCTCACGTAAATAGTCCTGAGCGATCGAAAATTGGACTTCCAGATTACGCCAGCGGCTAGATGGCCGAAACCATAGTCAAGCATTAATGGCATAAAATTATCTATTCAATAAAGCTAGTTTCACTGGTGTCCAAAATGTTTTTCTTTGTTCTATTTTAATTTAAAATTGTGAACCTCTAACAAACCACCCTTTATATAGCTGCTTTATTTTAATTTAGAGATAAAATTCTAAGGGTTTCAATTTATTTGAAAATTGTTTCATTTAATTTAGTAGTTATCGAGATAGTGAAGTTGCTAAACCAACCGCAAAATCACGAAAATTAAAGGGTTTAAATATCCAATCAGATGGATCAAAACCCACAACCATGCAACACAGGGCAAAGAAGTTCACTTGCCCAGGTAGTAAAAGGTTTGGGTTCAACCAAACATATGTGCTCTGAAAGTAACCAAATTATGGAAAACATTATGAACAGCATTGCAGCTATTGCAAAGATGGCTAAATAACCAAAGTAATCTGGACAACATGATAAACTGAAGAAAATGCTACTCCCTCAACGCAATCCAACAAAACATGTTAAGTAAGAACACAACTTTCAAAATAGCAATCTGGAATGCGAATGGCATTATGCAACATATTCCAGAAATAGAAGTTAAATCTTCGTTTGCTAAAATACAGGGTTATAACTTATATCACTCCATTCATCCAGCGGAAAGAGTAAGAGGTGGTTCGGCATTACTAATAAAAGAAAATATAAAACACCATTTAGAATCAAATACCGAAGAAGAAACAATGCAAGTCACTACTATAAGGATCCAAATTAAACACAGACAGCTTACTGTCTCTGCAATATATTGTCCTCCCCGGCATAACTAGAAAAGGGAGGACTACCTTAAACTATTTAAATCGCTTGGACGTGATTTTATTATTGGAAGTGACTTTAATGCGAAAAACACCTATTGGGGATCTAGATCTATCTTACCACGTCAAAAGGTAAAGAATTGCTGCAAGCAGGGCAGACATCAAAATGTGAATTTTACTCTGGTGGTTCCCCAACATACTGGCCCAGTGACGAAATGAAGATACCTGACCTAATAGACTTTAATGTAGCAAGAGGTATATCCCAGAACTACATTCACATTGAAGACAGTAATTCTCTAGTATCGGATCATTCCCCGGTTATCATGACAGTCAGTGAAATGGTAATTCGAAGGGAGAGTGCCCCCAGATTAACAAATGCAAGCAAACTGGGATCTCTTTCGTGAGGTATTGGAGGAAAAAATCAATCTTCAGGTACCGATAAAAAATTCGTACCAGTTGGAAGATGAATTAGAACAACTCAATGAAGCAATTCACTATGCTGCTTTGGCAAGTACCTCCATTATACAAAATAAGAAGAAGCTAACATATTCTACCCAAAGGAAGTTAGAGAGTTGGTAAGAGAAAAACGACGGACACGTAAAACCTGGCAAATAACTAGAACGCCGGAGAACGAAACAATTCTTAACAATTTAGGTAACAGTCTCAAATCTCTTCTTAAATGACTTAAAAATGCATCAATCAACAGATATCTAGTTAGCCTCACCGATGAAAAAAATTCTGATTATTCACTGTGGAATGCGACGAAGAGACTCAAAAGACCCAATATTCAAGTGTCTCCACTTGAAAAAGAGGATGGAACCCGGGCAAGAGGTCCTAAAGAGAAGGCTGATCTGTTTGTGGACTATCTCGAGGATACCTTCCAAGCACCACCAAGGCAAAAGGCCAATGAACATATAATGTCAATCCACCAGCTGGATGATTTGGATATATGCCCAGTAACCCTCAACGAACTAAAAGAAAAAGTAAAAAGCAACATGAATGTTAACAAACCTCAGGGTATGACTTTATTACTTGCCAAATAATCAAGGCTCTACCGGGTAATGAATTTCGTAAGCTATTACACAGCGAAATCTGATAAACCACCTAACGATAAAAAACCGTACTGGTCCATTTCATTGCTGCCAATTTATCAAAACTCTTAGAAAAATTATTACTAAAAAGACTTTAACCTATAATAATTGAAGACCGACATTATTGAAAGAACGTTAGAACTTAAAAAAGTATGCTCCAGCATATTTCCGGACGTCGCCCAAGTATATACTAAGATCATATTTATCCAATAGACATTTTCGTGTGAAATATGACGATGAATACTCCGAACTACAGAAATCTTTGCCAGTGTCCCGCGGGGGAATGTCTTTGGATCAATCCTGTATTTATTATATACAAGGGGTATTCCAACTATAGATGAAGGAACCATAGCCACCATTTCAGATGACACGGTTTGTAACTGGACTAAGCGCTAGAGAATCAAGCTTAATGAGACGGAATCCACGCATATTAACTTTACATATCAAAAGGCTTCCCATCTACCGATAGAAATTAACTCATGACCGGTGCCATATGCAAACAATGCTAAATATCTAGGCATGACACTCGATGCCAAGCTCAAGTGGAGAGTCAAAAAGATGTCATCAAAGATGCATGTCAAAAAGAAACAGAAGAACTTAATATTAAGTTCAGACAAATGTATTGGCTCATAGGTAGCGGCTCCCAATACACAACAAGCTGCTGCTATATCGGCAAATTCTGAAGCCGATATGGACCTACGGTATTCAACTCTGGGGATGTACTAAGCAAACAAACGCCAAAATGTTACAGACGTTTCAAAACAAGATTCTCCGTAGCATCGTAAATCGGAGTAATATATCATTGATTGAGATGGCAAAGACATTACAGTAAACGCTCGATTTAACGAACTAATTGGGGGTGTCCGATAAATCCGAATGTTTTTTAATTTAATCGATTCGATCGAATTTAATCTGGGAAAGTCAGGCATTTCTTACCCGATTTTCTTGGGATTGTTTATACTGGATGGAAATGGGTTTCTTAATTGTTTTTGGGAAGAAGTTCTGGAATATGACAAACTAGGACAGAAATTGGACATTGTGGGTGAAATGACATTACTAAATAATTTTTGGAAAAAGTTCTGAAATATGGCCATATGAATTAAGTTCCTCAAAGGTGTAAACTTTCGCTTTGTTTGAAAGGATCTGAAGATTTCATGGTCTTAGAAGGCATCATATTCCATGTTTCCGTGAACAGTTTTCGAGGTCGTTGTTGATAAGAATACTCTAGTAGGGTTCATAACGTTATTTTATGTGAGAGTGTGAAGTAGGCCTGCTGCTTAACCTACCAATTCCATGAGTGGTGAGTGTTCGAGTGGTTACGTACTGGTGAATTCAGCATTACCTGAAACTAGTTAACATCACGAGCCGCTTGCTTCAAGAAAAATGCCTGCTTAATACTGAGTTTCGTGGCCATATTCCAAAATTTCTTATACAATTCATTTAAGAATCCCATTTCCATCCAACATACTCAATCCGATCATAATCGACTGATTTATGTTCCAGGTGGCCATATTTGAGAATTCCTTCCCCAAATCTGTTAAGAATTCCATTTCCTTCCAGCATACCCAATCCGATCATAATCGGTTAAAAAATGGCTGAGTTCCGTCCCAGGTGGCCACATTCCAGAATTTCAATCCCATCATAATCGGCAACCATAAATGGAAAATAAAAAATTGTCCGTTAAATCGAGCGTTTACTGTGCTTGCATTACCAATTTTCGGCTAACGTTTTATTTATGTATAATGCTGCTAGGTAAATCAAAATAGTTTAGAAACCAATGGGGACGTTGTAAGAACAATTACCAAATTAGGTCAGAATCAAAATGTTGCTAGTCTTTTAGCATAGGAACAATGTAATAACTTTAGCTGAATAAAATTAACCATTAAGTAGAGTTTGAGGAAATTTGCTGTAACACAGCAATAATACATACATAATAAAAATTTCAAATTTTGCTGATTCAAAACGTGACCACGTGAATCACAAACCTAAAACCTAAAATGTTAAAATGCATCCTTTTTGAATAATTGCCCCAGCATGATGGCCTAGATGACTAATCATTTAAAAAATATTATTGCTACAAACAAACCTCAATGTTTTCTACCACTCCAGCGCAAAAACGAAAAAAAAACATAAAATGAATTTACCATCCATCAGACCAAACACAACCCCCAACAAAACAAGAAATGCAATTAATCAAAAAATATATAGGGTGTTTTTTTAAGAGGTTGCCGATTTTTTTTTTTGAATAAAACACATATAAAATTATGAAATGACCAAAATTTTTTTTTATTTGGTAGATAATTTTTTGGCATTTAACATTTAAACACAATTTCTGGCATATGGCTACCACGACTATTTTTCACAAATGTCATTCTGGAGGTCCAATTTTCCAGCACTTTTTCAAGCATTTGAGGGCGTATGTCAGCAATGACACGTTGAATATTGGTTTCCAAAGCGTCAATCGATTGAGGTTTATCCACATAAACCAATGACTTCACGTATCCCCACAAAAAGTAATCGAGTGGCGTCAAATCGCACGAACGCGGAGGCCAATTCACCGGACCATTTCTCGAAATAATGTTGTCATTGAAAGTTTCTTTCAATAAGTCGATTGTTTCACGTGCTGTATGGCAAGTGACACCATCTTGTTGAAACCACATTTCATTCATATCCATATCTTCAAGATTTGACAACAAAAACTCATTTAACATGGTTCTGTATCGATTTCCATTCACGGTAACGCGTCGTCCTTCCTCATTTTTAAAGAAATATGGACCGATGATCCCACCAGCCCATAGACCGCACCAAACAGTACATTTATCAGGATGCATTGGTAATTCTAGAACGGCGTGTGGATTATCTTTGCTCCAAATGCGACAATTTTGTTTGTTGACGTATCCATTTAACCAAAAATGCGCCTCATCACTGAAGAGAATTTTACGGTAAAAAAATGGATCTTCGTTCAATTGAGTTAACGACCAATCACTGAATTCACGGCGCAAACGATGGTCGTGTGGCTTTAATTCTTGCACCAATTGAATTTTGTATGGCACCAAACCCAAATCTTTACGTAAAATTTTCCATAAAGTCGATGGACAAAGTCCAATTTGCTGAGCACGACGACGAATCGATAAATTGTCGTTTTCTTCGACACTGGCCTCAACGACAGCAATATTTTCTTCTGTACGAACTCTTCTCATTCTTGTCGGTGGCTTGGCATCCAAAAGAGTGAATGTAGACCGAAATTTGGTAATTACGTTCTTTATGGTGGTCTCTGACGGACGATTATGTGCACCATAAAATTCACGAAGTGCTCTATAAACATTTTTAATTGAACACTGATTTTGAAAATAAATTTCCACGATTTGAAAACGTTGTTCTGGAGTTAACCTATTCATAATGATTTGCCAAACAATACTGAGTAGAAATGCCACTTTGAGCTGTCAAAACAACTGTCATAAAATAAAACGACATCTATCGGAAAAACAAACCTCCTAAAAAAACACCCGTTACAATGAATACAATGAAATAAATCACTTTGCCGTGTGTCTTACGATTGATAAAACGAAATAAACTGAATCAGAGCAACAACACAAAACGCTATCAAGATATAAATGTATGTATAGGAAGGGATCGAGGGGGTAAACTGCTTTAATTGTAGCAAAAACGAAAAGACTGGAAAATTCATTTATTTTGCTTGTTGTTTCAGGGTTATGCCGTTTGAAGCGGAAGTTGTATGATTTATCATTCGTAAGTAAGTAGTTTTTCTTCTTCGTGTACGTCTAGTTTTTCATGTATTGCTGTTATTGTGCCAGGTCTTGATAATAGATAGTTTGTGTATTACAGTTTACAGTTCGTATTTAATTTGTACTTGGAAGAAGTTATTATTAATTGCTTTATTACAACTACACAGTAGGATATCCGTTTTTCGATGGTCTTTCATATTCCGTACAGCTACACATTTTGAGCCACCACTAAATTTATGCAATGTTTATATCCGAATGGTTGCACAAAGCCCTAATTTGTTATGTTAAGCCAAAAACGTTATGTGCCCATGTAACAAAAATTTTATTGTTTCAGTCGTGTCGGGATTATTCAAATTAACTCACATTCCCAGTATAATCTTTGTTATGTTTGTGTCTGTGTGTGTGTGAGTGTTAAAAATAACAATCCTCTACATATTTATGAACATGGATGGAATAATATAGAGGCGATTTTTCATTTTTAACGAATTTTTCTAATATTTTTAAATGGATACACGGGATTATGGTGATGCAAAAACGATTCTTTTCGGTTTATCTCTGCCTCTCGCCTCCTCGCATAGGATATTTATTACACAGCTACAATATATCATTCACCAACAATAACTAACTATGTAAATTTTTTAGGATATATATGGCAAACAGAAAAGAACAGAATTTATTTTAAATTAAAAAATGTTGACGAATAAACCAAAAATCCTGTGTTCGTTACATTATCTCACCGTAATTATTCATCCTCGTCTCAAAATTTGGGTTTATCGCGCAACAAGCAAATCGAAAATTAAGTAGAAAATAAATCTTGGGCGCAAATATATTATAAAAATTGATGAACAACGAATTAGGTTGTTCTAACAGACATACTCACCTACGATTCTAGAGGGTACGTGAATCGTGGAAGATAACTTTTAGAAAATAAAATTGATCGAATAAATTTATTTATGTAGGAGGTGATGGGTTAAATCTGCCTAAATAATACAGAATTGATTTGCCTTAAACAAATTTATGTTAATCGCCGTTTAAATGAGGCGGGGATAATCCATTCCCGGAATATGATGATGATCCGTTATCAAGAGGTTGACGAAAAACTCAACACCATATGGCACATTTCTTGAAGCGGGTAGCGATTACGGTTTCTCAAACGGGATCCCGTTTTCCCGGGAGCCCTATTGTAAAATTGAATCCCCTAATCCCGAGATTTCAACCAAAATTCTCGCGCTTAATTGAAAATATAATACAGGTGGCACTAAATCTTTAATTTAGGTTTGTACCTAAGCTAGACAAAATTAATTGATTTATTGGCCGCATTCTTAGTATAGCGCTACGTATAATAATACTGTGGGCAAAAAATAATAAGTCTTTGTTTATAATTTTAAAATTCTTTATTTATTTCTCCAAATCTATTTAATTCACTGAGCTGATCATACACACCCAATTAACAGTCCATCCTAGAGTTTCCGCAATATAGCCACTACTATTATCGAATAGTAGACATTCGAGCCTATTCAAATTAGCATAGCTCGTACATATAAAAAGGGTTGAACTCCTCTGACAAAATTTGATATGAGAGCTGATCCTACACACCCAATTAACAGTCCATCCTAGAGGTTCCGCAATGTAGCCACTACTATTATCGAATAGTAGACATTCGAGCCTATTCATATTAATATATCCCGTACATATAAAAAGGGTTGGACTCCTCTGACAAAATTTGATATGAGAGCTGATCATACACACCCAATTAACAGTCCATCCTAGAGTTTCCGCAATGTAGCCACTACTATTATTGAATAGTAGACATTCGAGCCTATTCAAATTAGTATAGCCCGTACATATAAAAAGGGTTGAACTCCTCTGACAAAATTTGATATGAGAGCTGATCAAACACACCCAATGAACAGTCCATCCTAGAGTTTCCGCAATATAGCCACTACTATTATCGAATAGTAGACATTCGAGCCTATTCAAATTAGTATAGCCCGTACATATAAAAAGGGTTGGACTCCTCTGACAAAATTTGATATGAGAGCTGATCATACACACCCAATTAACAGTCCATCCTAGAGTTTCCGCAATATAGTCACTACTATTATCGAATAGTAGACATTCGAGCCTATTCAAATTAGCATAGCCCGTACATATAAAAAGGGTTGAACTCCTCTGACAAAATTTGATATGAGAGCTGATCAAACACACCCAATTAACAGTCCATCCTAGAGTTTCCGCAATGTAGCCACTACTATTATCGAATAGTAGACATTCGAGCCTATTCAAATTAGCATAGCTCGTACATATAAAAAGGGTTGAACTCCTCTGACAAAATTTGATATGAGAGCTGATCAAACACACCCAATGAACAGTCCATCCTAGAGTTTCCGCAATATAGCCACTACTATTATCGAATAGTAGACATTCGAGCCTATTCAAATTAGCATAGCTCGTACATATAAAAAGGGTTGAACTCCTCTGACAAAATTTGATTTGAGAGCTGATCCTACACACCCAATTAACAGTCCATCCTAGAGTTTCCCCAATATAGTCACTACTATTATCGAATAGTAGACATTCGAGCCTATTCAAATTAGCATAGCCCGTACATATAAAAAGGGTTGGACTCCTCTGACAAAATTTGATATGAGAGCTGATCATACACACCCAATTAACAGTCCATCCTAGAGTTTCCGCAATATAGCCACTACTATTATCGAATAGTAGACATTCAAACCTATTCAAATTAGTATAGCTCGTACATATAAAAAGGGTTGAACTCCTCTGACAAAATTTGATATGAGAGCTGATCAAACACACCCAATGAACAGTCCATCCTAGAGTTTCCGCAATATAGCCACTACTATTATCGAATAGTAGACATTCGAGCCTATTCAAATTAGCATAGCCCGTACATATAAAAGGGGTTGGACTCCTCTGACAAAATTTGATATGAGAGCTGATCATACACACCCAATTAACAGTCCATCTTAGAGTTTCCCCAATATAGTCACTACTATTATCGAATAGTAGACATTCGAGCCTATTCAAATTAGCATAGCCCGTACATATAAAAAGGTCAGAACTCCTCTGACAAAATTTGATATGAGAGCTGATCAAACACACCCAATGAACAGTCCATCCTAGAGTT
This sequence comes from Nephrotoma guestfalica, assembly GCA_963691935.1. NCBI lineage: Eukaryota > Metazoa > Arthropoda > Insecta > Diptera > Tipulidae > Nephrotoma > Nephrotoma guestfalica. The sequence continues at coordinate 262,873,419 of OY829914.1, read as the reverse complement.
TCCGCAATATAGCCACTACTATTATCGAATAGTAGACATTCGAGCCTATTCAAATTAGTATAGCCCGTACATATAAAAAGGGTTGGACTCCTCTGACAAAATTTGATATGAGAGCTGATCATACACACCCAATTAACAGTCCATCTTAGAGTTTCCCCAATATAGTCACTACTATTATCGAATAGTAGACATTCGAGCCTATTCAAATTAGCATAGCCCGTACATATAAAAAGGTCAGAACTCCTCTGACAAAATTTGATATGAGAGCTGATCAGACACACCCAATTAACAGTCCATCCTAGAGTTTCCGCAATGTAGCCACTACTATTATCGAATAGTAGACATTCGAGCCTATTCAAATTAGCATAGCTCGTACATATAAAAAGGGTTGAACTCCTCTGACAAAATTTGATATGAGAGCTGATCAAACACACCTAATTAACAGTCCATCCTAGAGTTTCCGCAATATAGCCACTACTATTATCGAATAGTAGACATTCGAGCCTATTCAAATTAGCATAGCTCGTACATATAAAAAGGGTTGAACTCCTCTGACAAAATTTGATATGAGAGCTGATCCTACACACCCAATTAACAGTCCATCCTAGAGTTTCCGCAATATAGCCACTACTATTATCGAATAGTAGACATTCGAGCCTATTCAAATTAGCATAGCTCGTACATATAAAATGGGTTGAACTCCTCTGATAAAATTTGATATGAGAGCTGATCCTACACACCCAATTAACAGTCCATCCTAGAGTTTCCGCAATGTAGCCACTACTATTATCGAATAGTAGACATTCGAGCCTATTCAAATTAGCATAGCTCGTACATATAAAAAGGGTTGGACTCCTCTGACAAAATTTGATATGAGAGCTGATCAAACACACCTAATTAACAGTCCATCCTAGAGTTTCCGCAATATAGCCACTACTATTATCGAATAGTAGACATTCAAACCTATTCAAATTAGTATAGCCCGTACATATAAAAAGGGTTGGACTCCTGTGGCAAAATTTGATATGAGAGCTGATCATACACACCCAATTAACAGTCCATCCTAGAGTTTCCGCAATATATAGCCACTACTATTATCGAATAGTAGACATTCAAACCTATTCAAATTAGTATAGCCCGTACATATAAAAAGGGTTGGACTCCTCTGACAAAATTTGATATGAGAGCTGATCCTACACACCCAATTAACAGTCCATCCTAGAGTTTCCGCAATGTAGCCACTACTATTATCGAATAGTAGACATTCGAGCCTATTCAAATTAGTATAGCCCGTACATATAAAAAGGGTTGAACTCCTCTGACAAAATTTGATATGAGGGCTGATCAAACACACCCAATTAACAGTCCATCCTAGAGTTTCCGCAATATAGCCACTACTATTATCGAATAGTAGACATTCGAGCCTATTCAAATTAGTATAGCCCGTACATATAAAAAGGGTTGGACTCCTCTGACAAAATTTGATATGAGAGCTGATCATACACACCCAATTAACAGTCCATCCTAGAGTTTCCGCAATATATCCACTACTATTATCGAATAGTAGACATTCGAGCCTATTCAAATTAGCATAGCCCGTACATATAAAAAGGTCAGAACTCCTCTGACAAATTTTGATATGAGAGCTGATCAAACACACCCAATTAACAGTCCATCCTAGAGTTTCCGCAATGTAGCCACTACTATTATCGAATAGTAGACATTCAAACCTATTCAAATTAGTATAGCCCGTACATATAAAAAGGGTTGGACTCCTCTGACAAAATTTGATATGAGAGCTGATCCTACACACCCAATTAACAGTCCATCCTAGAGTTTCCGCAATGTAGCCACTACTATTATCGAATAGTAGACATTCGAGCCTATTCATATTAATATATCCCGTACATATAAAAAGGGTTGGACTCCTCTGACAAAATTTGATATGAGAGCTGATCATACACACCCAATTAACAGTCCATCCTAGAGTTTCCGTAATATAGCCACTACTATTTTCGAATAGTAGACATTCAAACCAATTCAAATTAGTATAGCCCGTACATATAAAACGGGTTGGACTCCTCTGACAAAAGTTGATTTGAGAGCTGATCATACACACCTAATTAACAGTCCGTCCTAAAGCTTACGCAATATAGCCTCTACAATTATCGAATAGTAGACATTCAAACCTATTCAAATTAGTATAGCCCGTATACATAAAAAGGGTTGGACTCCCCTGACAAAATTTGATATGAGAGCTGATCATACACACCCAATTAACAGTCCATCATAGAGTTACCGCAATATAGCCTCTACAATTATCGAATAGTAGACATTCAAACCTATTCAAATTAGTATAGCCCGTATACATAAAAAGGGTTGGACTCCCCTGACAAAATTTGATATGAGAGCTGATCATACACACCCAATTAACAGTCCATCCTAGAGTTTCCGCAATATAGCCACTACTATTATCGAATAGTAGACATTCAAACCTATTCAAATTAGTATAGCCCGTACATATAAAAAGAGTTGGAATCCTGTGACAAAATTTGATTTGAGAGCTGATCATACACACCTAATTAACAGTCGATCCTAAAGCTTCCACAATATAGCCACTACTATTACCGAATATCAGACAATCGAGCCTATTCAATTTTGTATAGCCCATACACATAAAAACGGTTGAACTCCTCTGACAAAATTTGATATGAGAGCTGATCATACACACCCAATTAACAGTCCATCCTAGAGTTTCCGCAATATAGTCACTACTCGATAATAGCGGAATCAATCTGAACACCAGTAGAATTAAAGTAAATTTACGAATGTTAAACTTTTTGGTACAATTAGTTAAATAACTATTTGAGACTGACAATTATTTTGGTGCTGGTATTTTGGTTACCTGTAGATGCGTCCAAACAAACTTAGACGTGTAATTAAAAACCATATTAAAAATATTGTTAGTATATGGCCAATTGATGGATATATTCCATGACTTATTTTTTTGTAGAAAATGGAAAAAACTTGCTGTTTGGGCCAACCTGAAACTAAATAAGAAAATTGAATTAATTCAGAATAAAACAATAACATTAATCTCACCTGTCAATTCCCAATTGTGAATATCAGTAGTACCAACTCAATTAAACTCGCAGTGTAACTCAACCTATAACTTACTTGTTCAACCTTGCCACCATTAAGTTTAAAGAAATTGTAAAGTTTTGACATGAGAATGTAGTATTAATCTGGTTGTCTGCCGATCATCTGTGCATAACACCTTGCACAAATAGAATTACGGAAAATTGATTGCAGTGTTTTTATTTTTATGTTGGCCCGAGGTAGTTTTTTTGTTTTCTCTTAATTGAATTGAGTGGTGTGTGTCTTTTGCGCAAACACTTGCCCATTTCACCAACCTAAAACTCATCATTAATCAGGCCATTGTGAATGGTTTATTCAATCCGTTTATAAATATTTTTTTATTTCCATTATCTCCAATTTAGGTCCATAGGGGCAGAACGACTACTAGGCTGGATTAATCAAACTGTGTGAGGTGTTATTGCTTTGGTTTCTACCCATGACTTTCTGAGTTGTTTCGCTTTTGCTACTATCGTTCGTTTCCTCGTTACAGCTGATTGCCCGACTTTTTTTCCAATATGGCTTCCGTTCCAGAGATCTTCGTGTTATGTCATTCGGTGAATTCCTCAGTGTGTGATCAATCTACAACTACTTGCACTACTTATTTCGGTTTCCACGACTGCGATGATTCGTTTGCCTAAGGAGCTCAACATTTGTTATTTTGTTAGGCCAAAAGCACCTGAGTGTTCTTGTATCGCAATTATTTACAAGGACCTGTAGCTTACTGTTGATCTTATATGCATTCTTCAAAGTTGCGCAACCGTACAGCAGCACTGATTTCACACATAACTTGAACATTCTTAACCTGTTGAACATTGCTCTGGCTTTGTTGATTTGTTTCTTTATGTCTTTATTTATTCCACCCGTTCTCGTTAGTGTGCAACCAAGTTAAACAAATGCAATGACCTCTTCTATTTCTTCTGGGTTGATATAACTCGGTGTGCATATTGATGCGTGTAGCCAATTGAGACAAATGTTTGTTTATAAGGGTTAAACGGATCGACATTTAGACGGTCAACCATAACTATTTTAGACTTTTAGTTATCTACAATCAAAAGATGAAATTCATTTATGTATCTACACTGCCATCTGTGTTCGTTTTGAATAAGCTCTAAAACCGATTACTGGCATCTCTAGGTTTAATTTACGAGTAGCTGCGTATGAGAAAGATAATAATTTTTATAATGTAAATTATTTTTCTGTAGCTGAATTATTACGTGCCATCTATTAATACTGTTAAAGTTAGCCGAAAGTTTCCAGCCGAAAGTGAAAAAATCGATAATGCAGATAGTGTCTCGACTACTTCAGCCAAAACGTAAAATAAATATGTATTGGATTTAAATCCCAGCCGAAAGTAACTAACCAACAAAATCAGCCGAAAATATGTATACATTCGTAACAAACTACAATTAAAACTAAAATACCGATATTAATTTATAAGCTTCTTATGCATATGATATGAATATAAAGTATCAAACTTCAAAAATGTATAAAAACTTAACGTTTAAAGTGTTGTCTGGAAAAGGTCTCGTTTCTATCGGTTTGTCGATGGTTATTTTCCAGGTAAATTCGAGTTTTCCAGGGCTCAATTTTGCCGAACTCCCAACATGAAACGTGACTTGCAGAATTTTCCAGCAATAACCATCGACAAACTGATTCAAGTAAGGCCTTTTCCAGACAACACTTTAAACGTTAAGTTTGTACAAATTTTCGAAATTTGCACGTGTATTTCACTCCCCTCAATTTTCCCGAACCCCCAACATGAAATTTGACCTGGCAAATTTTCCAGTGATAACCATCGACAAACCAATTGAAACGAGACCTTTCCCATACATAACACTTTAAACGTTAAGTTTGTAGAAATTTTTGAAATTTGCACGTGTATTTCACTCCCCTCAATTTTTCCGAAGTCCCAACATGAAACTTGACCTGGAAAATTTTACAAAATAACCATCGACAAACCGATTGAAACGAGACCTTTTCCAGACATAACACTTTAAATGTTAAGTTTCTACAAATTTTTGAAATTTGCACGTGTATTTTGCTTCCCTCAATTTTCCCGAACTCCCAACATGAAACCTGGCCTGGAAAATTTTCCAAAATAACCATCGACAAACCGATTGAAACGAGACCTTTTCCAGACATAACACTTTAAACGTTAAGTTTGTAGAAATTTTTGAAATTTGCACGTGTATTTCACTCCCCTCAATTTTCCCGAACTCCCAACATGAAACTTGACCTGCAAAATTTTCCAACGATAACCATCGACAAACCAATTCAAGTATGACCTTTTCCAGACATAACACTTTAAACGTTAAGTTTTTTAAAAATTTGAAACTCTCACGTGTATTTCACTCCCCTTAATTTTCCCGAACTCCCAAACTGATGTAGCATTTTACAAGGTAAAAAAATATTGCTTGGAAACGCTGGTGTACCGTAATTACGCAGTTCTTGCCGAAGATGCCCTACCGCCACCACCAAACAGTCGAGATCATAATCCAGAAACCACCATGAGACTCACCGCGTCCTTATTGAAAGACCCTTTATTTCAATTATGACATTGTTTACGAATTTAATTCAGTAGAGAGTAATAATATGTGTTAAAGTTTTTTGGTCACAGTTTTTCATAAAGTAACCCAAAAATTATTATTAAGCAAGCATATTCATTCTATAATCTCTTAGATGTGATAAAACTATTATCTAAAATATAAACCGCAACCATGACTCCGTCAGGTCGGTGATTATTTCACAAAAATATTTATAATCCCCGTATATTTCCTTAGGGTAAAAATGACTTTAAAGCAGCAAAATAGAACATACCACTGTACAACGGTAGCAATATCCTGACTGTAGCACAAGGTAACTACTCGTTCAATATTTTAGTAGATTTGGAAGGATTTTTTGCTTTATTTACCTAAATTTTCTAGTTTGGATACAGATAGAGAAATACAAAGCACAGAGAGTACGATTTATCTACACTACTAAAGTCTAGTGTACCTTTGAGATTTTGTGTTTGCTGCTATATACACTTTTTAGCACGTAAAAGCTTTTGTTGTAAAATAATAATTTAAAATATACAACTGAATGAATTTAATTTTATTTCCTTGGTCTAGGAAAAATAAAAAAATTGTAACTTGAGCAATATAGTCAGGTATCTAGGTACAGTATCTAGCTTTATATCTACCTACTTAATTCTGTTGTATTTATGTATAGCTATATAAAGCGATGAGTAACCTACACTTGTCTAGCTAAAATTAGAAATTAAGATCTTGGAGTATCTTGGAGTATAAAATTGTGTAATCTTAAGAAAATAATTTTTGCGAAAACAAAATAATTGAATTTAATTAATTCCTTAAATATTTTTATATTATTTAATTATTACATTCATTTGAAATTTATCGCTAGATAGCACTTCTAGTTTCCAGGAAAGCAAATAAATTTATAAATGTATTGACACCGCTACAAAGTACCATTTAAGCTACTTAGAGAACAATACAATTGTATTTCCATATGCAACAAATTTACCTTACACAGAAGCGTAACAGTAACCTATGTACCCCACATACACAAAATACAAAACTTTATTCTTTTGTTTTCGAACGATTTTCCTTCCAAAGCAAACAATACACAATATTAAACCTTATTAGGTTCCATAAAATATTATAAAGCTGCCATTGTACTATACGGGGAGGATATTGTAGAATAAACAAACAAAACACAAACATAAAGTTGCCACAAAATAAGCTTTTGTTTCGTTTTCCCTCTTGTTCTGTTGGGAATACGTTTTCATTATACAGGTTTTTGTTTTTCCATTTCAATATTAAAATGTGTAAATTAAAATTAGGAAAATTGTAATTTGCTTTAGAGGATATGTTATTTGTTTTTCTCAAGCATAAAGTTTTATTGATGGATCACGTTGCAGTTAAATTGCCCAATTTCCAAAACCCCCTCCAGTTTTATATTTGATATCATACCTTTAGCAGAAGCAAAAAACCGTATGAACAATTATAGGCTCATTATAAGCTCATAAAATGGCCTGTAAAGCTTTTTTGGGATATCCCAGTACTTGATATAATATTGGATTGTTTAATGGTCAACACGAGTACCTAAAATAAAATCACACAATTAAAGGCTCACAATTAATTACTAAAAATGTCTTATTTTCCATTAGGCTCGTTTTTAACAAAACATTAATAAATGTTGATGAAAATAAAAACAAGCAGCATTTAGTTTTTCGTAGTGTTGGGTAGTGTAGTATAGTGTAATGTACTCTTGTATAGTGTGGTGTAGTGTGGTGCAGTGTAGTGTAGGGTAGTGTAGTGTAGTGTAGTGTAGTGTAGTGTAGTGTAGTGTAATATAGTGTAGTGTAGTGTAGTGTAGTGTAGTGTAGTGTAGTGTAGTGTAGTGTAGTGTAGGATAGTGTAGTGTAGTGTAGTGCAGTGTATTGTACTGTAGTGTAGTGTAGTGTACTCTTGTATAGTCTGGTGTAGTGTAGTGAAGTGTAGTGTATTGAAGTGTAGTGTAGTGTAGTGTAGTGTAGTTTAGTGTAGTGTAGTGTAGTATAGTGTAGTGTAGTGTAGTGTAGTGTAGTGTAGCGTAGTGTAGTGTAGCGTAGTGTAGTGTAGTGTAGTGTAGTGTCGTGTAGTGTAGTGTAGTGTAGTGTAATAAATTGTAATGTAGTGTAGCATAATAGTGTAGTGTAGCTAAGTGTAGTGCAGTTTAGTGTAGCATTGTATGATGTAGTCCAGTGTAGTAATGTTGGGTAGTTTAGTGTAGTGTAGTGTTTTCGTAGTGCGTTGATTGAGAAAGTTTTCTATAAGATCGGAGCTGAGGTTTGTAGCAAGCATTTCTGCCATTTAAAACCTAGCACTCGATTAACCATCCTCCGTGCAGGACTATCGTCGGACATCATTAAGCATGAAGGTGATTACAGTCTTCCAGCGTAAATAACGCATATGTGTTTAAAACGATTGCTACCCAGGGCACTTTATTCGAGAATAATTTGGTAATTTAATAATTTTCTTGTAATCGGCACGGAAATCGGAATAGTTTAAAAAATTTCAAATTAGCTAAACTGTAATTAATTTGACTCTTTATTTTCTCGAGCTTCTAAACATATATTTAGATTACCACTGCTATCATCAATATATTTTCTCATCATCTTATAGCTCTTATGTGTATACTGTGGACTGATAGGCTACATACATTGGAAGATAGCGCAATGGGAGCTAAACCCACACAAAAATGAACAGCAAAATGAAAATCATGTCATAGAATGCTAATAGTCTGCTCCGGCATCAACAAGAACTACAAGCAGTCCTCGACATAGATAATATAGATGACATAGAGAATATAGATGTGTGTCTCATTTCTTAAACACATTTTACTAAGCAATCCTACGTAACATTCAGCCAGAGGAGGAAGTGCAGTCATCATAAAAAAAATATTCAACATTTTGAAAAAGCAAAGTACTCGTATGAAAAAGAAGAAATTCGGGCCAGGTTGGTTTATATAAAAGCCAACAACTTTATTTTTGTTGTGGCAGGATTGTACTGTGCACCAAGACATTCTATTAAATACAAACGGTACTTAACACTCAGACTTCTTCAAGCGTCTGGGAAAATCGTTAATAATAGGTGGTGATTTCAATGGGAAACATGCTCACTGGGGTTCTAGATTAACTACAACTGAAAAGAATTACTGATTACCATTAAGAAAATGGATGTGACTCCATTTCATCAGGAAAACCAACATATTGGCCAACTCACCCAGGAAAGATACATGACCTGATCGATTTTTTTTAACACAAAATATTTCTAATAATTTTATGGAAGTCGAAGAAAGTGAAGATATCAGCTCAGATCATTCTTCGATAGTCCTAACCCTAAGCGAGTATATCATTCAAAAAAGGAATAATCCTGTAACCAACAAACATACGAACTGGGAAAGTTTCAATGTTCCTTGAACAAAGAATACTTTTGAAAGTTCTTTTAAAAACTATCGATCAACTGGACAAAGAAGTAGAAAAGTTCATTACTGGTACTCAACAATCAGCATGGGAAAGTACTCCAGAAATCAAATCAAGGCTAAAAGGAAATAACTATCCAATAGAAATTAGAAATCTCCTTAGGGATAAATGAAAATTCAGAAAAAAGTGGCACCAAACTAGAGCTCCACAATACAAAAAAAGTCTAAACAATCTTACTCAACAATTAACAAGAGAATTCAGAATTTAAAAAATGAGTTAGTTAATTTCTAGTTAAGCAAGTTGACGAATGTCAGTAATACGGATTATTCTCTCTCGATAACGGCTCAACGGCTACTAGGATTCATGCTATCATTAAAATGGATGGAACATGGGCAAGGAAAAACAAAGAAAAAGCTGAAGGAGAATAGGTACGGTAAAGTTAACTAATATCATAAACGCTGCATACAGGTTAAAATATGTGCCAAAACTTTGGAGAGTGGCTGAGGTTATCATGATTCCCAAACCAGGAAAACCGCCACATCTAGTAACATCATATAGGCCTATATCGTTGCTGCCAATAATGTCTAAACTCTTTGAAAGGTTACTATTAAAAAGAGTGGAACTAGTCCAGAAATACCACAAATATCTTGGTATGACATTAGAGGCTACGCTTCGCTGGAAAGCTAAAAAAGAAAAGAGACGAATTAGGATTAAAATACGATAAAATGTGTTGGTTACTGAGAAGAAACTCTAACCTCTCAATCCCTAATAAGCTTCTGCTTTATAAGCAAGTATTGAAGTCTGTCTGGACTTATACTACTTAGCTGTGGGGATGTACTAAGCAACATGGATATTAGCCAACGATTCCAAGTGCTAAGAAATATCGTCAAAGCACCATGGTTTGTCAGAAATAGCGACATTGACAAAGATCTGAGCGTAGAACCCGTCAAAACCGAAATTAATAAATTTGCTAGAAGTCATGAACAACGGCTATTACTATTTAGCTACTGGATACTATGGATTTAGTTAGAAGGCTTAAAAGAGCAATGCCTTTTGAGTTAGGGTAAAATCAGCTAAAATAAATCTCTATCTAGCGCACAACAAATCTGAGAGGTACATCAACCCAACATAGTCAATCGTTTATAGTCAACGTGATTTTTTCAACCCATGCGTCTGGCTCTAAAACTCGCACTGCCATTTTTGCCGTTTGGGTGCCTCAATAGTCTATATTCCTCCCCAAGTTTCACTTCCACCAACTCCCAGTCGGGACCCTCTTCAATCTCATGATTGCCAAGCTCAACTGAGTTTTCATTCAAACTTTTATCGCTTACATCTAAGGTTTCGCCAGTTCTCCATTGTCCGTTATTTTGGGTGTGCTCGCCGCTCAATCGGTGAGTTTTGTTCATTCGATCTTCTCGTTTTGCAGTTTCATGCCATTTGTAATTCACCGTCAAACGGTGTACTTTTCATTACTTCTCGGGTTAGGTAGTTTTTAAGTAGTTTGGGTCTCAAAGGATACGATATTCTGCTGTTTAGGTTAAGTTTGGCACTCCTTCGACATTTAATGATTTCATGCGTCTGCTGTATGACCGATTCTTCGGTATGGTTCTTCGAGTTTCTAACAATACATATTAGTTTGCATCAGCTGTTATATCGGCAGTTTTCTCTTATAGTGTCGTGCATAACTTTCAAGGATGGCAGCACTAACAGCAGTTCTCGCTCCGTTTTTCTTAACGTATGCGTTGCTCCTTAATGGTTTTTCAAAAACGATCACTATTCCACTTGACGATCAGACACATTTGCAAAGCTCGTCACTACCATATCATTGAGTATTTTTGTCTCAAGGAGTGGGATCATGATTGTTCACTAACCGCAGTCGTTAATACCGGGTGTCTGAGTTCCTGCACCGTAACTTTTGGACAATGAGCTAGGTTTGTGTACTAGAACTTCTAATCTGAAGCAAACAATGACCAGACGTCCACGAGTGGAATTTAATTTTCCACGTACCCGCCTCTAAACCCATTCTCAAATCCGATATCAGCCAGGAAACAAGCCTGATGGAAGATCTTCCAACTTCAAATGAAACTTTCGGTAGTCTTCGCATATGAACTACTACCTACCTGCCCTGGTAAACTATTCTGTTCGACCCCGTGAAACTACCATTAGATACTGCTTCATGAGGTTGGCTCGATCTTACCTCTGTCAATCCATTCATAGCAAGCAACAAAGCTTTATTCACAGCGTACGAAGATATTCTCTGAATCAACCATGACCGGTTAGAAGTTGATGATAGTGCAACTCTCAATTGATCTTCGGTGGTCCTTTTCTGTTCCCCTAGCTAGAGTATGACTATTAAAGGCATTTCCATCCTCGGTTATAAAGTTTTAGATCCTCGGTTTGAAGTAGCTCTCAACTGTCTTCAATAAATATTCCGATAGTGTTCTACCAGTTTGCCCTAACGATAGCTTCATGTAACCAGCCACATAAAATCTTCTCAAAGATCTTTCTTCCAGTATACAACAAGCAGATAGGACGTGGTATGGACGCTCTCATGGTAGTTTAGGAAGCCTCTGTTCCTCCCATTTAGTGTAATTCCTTCTAATAAGCACTCAGTGTATGACTCGGTAAAGAACTTTGGATACATCCGTGCTGATTTCAATGCTATGTTCGAAGCGTTTTTGGAGCCTAAAGCTTTACTGTTTCACACTCAAGGATATGTCTTCAAAAATTCCTCCACAATTAATGGTGAAACATCATCCTCCTTGTCCCTCCTTGTTATGTAAATTGTTGGGTTTTCGGGTGCCACAATATTATCGGACATGCATTTATTTATTTATTACTTCTAAACTTTTTCGTCACCGATCATGGGTCGCAGACAACTTCGTCGTACAGTTCTCAAAAATACTACACTTCTGTTTACATAGTTTTCGCAGAGTAATGATTTCAATGTTACTTGTTTCGATGGTACCATCTTCGTATCTTGAGGAATTTTGGAGCTTGAATTGCCTCTACGCATTCTAAATAAGGATTACATCTGACATTTGTTTCTCTGAGTCTCTACTCGATGATCAATGCACTGAAGTGTACCAGCTAATGGGTTTCTACTCTGTGCGTCATTCGGAAATGTGTTGAATTCCTCAATTGATGCACTACCTCGAGCAGTTGTAAAATTGAATAACATTGACCTTGGCTCTGAAATAAGCAGTAACAAATAATAACGATTTTCATGCAGGAAGTAGTTACCACAAACCTACGAGTAAAAAACTGCTCGTCTAGATATGTAGAAGGGGAACTTGACCCTTTAAAAGTTGTATAGACTGGAATAAGATCCGAAGCAGCGGTCGTCATAGCGGTTATATTTTACATTCTAAAGCTCTCATTCACGTGTTTGTTAGTATAGTGCAGTGTAGTACAGCGTAGTGTAGGGTATTGCAGTTTAGTATAGTATAGTGTAGTGTAGACTAGTGTAGTTTAGTGCATTGTAGTGTAGTGTAGTATAGTATAGTGTACTGTCGTATAGTGTAGTGTAGTTTGTGAAGTGTAGTGTTGTGTAGTGTAGTGCAGTATAGTGTAGCGTATGATTTTGAAGTGAAGTGTAGTGTAGTTTAGTATAGTGTATTGTTGTGTATGGTGGGGTAGTGTAGTGTAGTAAAGTAAAGTGTGGTATAGTGTATTGTAGTGTATTATAGTTTAGTGTAGTGTAATGTAGCGTAGTGTAGTGTAGTGTAGTGTAGTTTTGTGTAGTGTAGTGTAGTGTAGTGTAGTGTAATGTAGTGTAGTGTAGTGTAGTGTAGTGTAGTGTAGTGTAGTGTAGTGTAGTGTAGTGTAGTGTAGTGTAGTGTAGTGTAGTGTAGTGTAGTTTAGTGTAGTGCAATGCAGCGTAGTGTAGTGTAGTTTAGTGTAGTGTAGTGTAGTGTAGTGTAATGTAGAGTAGTGTAGTGGGGTGTAGTGTGGTGTAGTGTGGTGTAGCGTAGTTTAGTGTAGTGTATTGTTGTGTAGTGTAGTGTAGAGTAGTGTAGTATAGTATAATGTAATGAAGTGTAGTTAGTGTTTTCGTAGTGAGTTGAATGAGAAAGTTTTCTATAAGATGTGAGCTGAGGTTTGTAGCAAGCATTTCTGCCATTTAAAACCTAGCACTCGGTTAACCATCCTCCGTGCATCACTATCGGCGAACATCACTAAGTATGGAGGTGATTACAGTCTTCAAGCGTAAATAATTCGTGCATTTAGAACAAAAAGTGCTTCTACTAGGTGATTTGTTCGAATAGAACACCCAGGGCACTTTATTCGAGAATAATTTGGTAATTTAATAATTTTCTTGTAGTAAAATATTGTTTTAATATTCGTCATTTTTATTGTAGTTTACGTGCTTTTTCCAAAATTTCAGAAAATCTACATAAATTAGAAGTGCCGTTATGCTTTTCTTTTACTTATTCACGTGTTTGCTAGTATAGTGTAGTGTAGTACAGCGTAGTGTAGAGTATTACAGTGTAGTATAGTATAGTCTAGTGTAGAGTAGTGTTGTTTAGTGAAAAGTAGAGTAGTGTAGTATAGTGTAATATAGTGTCGTACAGTGTAGTGTAGCGTAGTTTGTAAAGTGTAATGTGGTGTAATGTTGTATAGTGTAGTTCAGTGTAGTGTAGTGTATGATTTAGAAATATTGTGTAGTGGAGTTTAGTGTAGTCTAGTGTAGTGTAGTGTAGTGTAGTATAGTGTAGTGACGTGTATGGTGGGGTAGTAAAGTGTAGTGTGGTATCATGTATTATAGTGTTGTGTACTATATTTTAGTGTAGTGTAATGCAGCGTAGTATAGTGTAGTGTAGTGAACTGTAGTGGAGAGTAGTGTAGTATAGGGTAGTGTAGTGAAGTGTGATTTAGACATGAAATCAAAGTGAACTAATTTTAATTTGTTAAATTACAAAGCTAAATATACATTTTACAGAAGAACTCATGATTATTTTGGAAAATATTAAACACATTTTGTCATTAAAACATTTATTTCGGTTTAAAAATCTTTAATCTCGGCAAGGAGGACTTACCTAAGCCAAAAATAATCAAAGTTAAAATTGACAATTTGTTCTATATTATGTATATATGAATTCTCTACAGTGCAATCGTTCTGTTTTTCCCTCCTTAATAATATTTTCACTCTATACGAGTATACATGACCCAAAAGCAAAAAAAATTTCAATTTTAACTTTACATGTTTTAACTTTAGTTTTGGTAAATTGCATTGGTACCATTATATTCACAAAACGAACTATATGCTATAATTGTAAAACGTAAAAAGGATGTGCTCATATATTTTTATAATATGGAAGCTTCTCAAATGGGATTTTAGTTTTGTATTTTGGTTTAACAAAGAATGAAGTCTTTCGGTTTTAAGGAATATATTGTTTGAATGAAGTTGATCTAATTTTATATATTTTTTGTGTTATCCAATTATTTAATCTAAACTAGAGTAGCATAAAACTAAAAAAAAAAACATATAACATAGTTGAGTGAAGGAACTATATCAACCATTGTACATATATAGTGAATTTCTGTGTAGTATTTTCCTAACCGGAATTCCAGTAAAGTTGTTTTTTAGTAGAACACAGTAATGCAGTATAATGAAAACAAAAACAAGATCCGTTTATGTTGTTTGCTTTGAGAACTAGACAGCGCAGCTAACGTTAAATTGTTTCAAATTTACATAAGTGGTTTTAGGATCTATATGTACACAAACAAGTCGAGTATATTCTGCTGGAAGCTACATCGATTTATAATCCATTTAACCACTAACCAAATATTATTTGTGTACTTAAGCCAAAATTATATTTATGCGCTCTAGGGACTAGGCAAACAAATATAGAAAAATGCTTTTGGTTATATAAATAAAAATTTGCACACCCTAACCACACGGAGGTATGGGGAGGAAGCACTTCCAAAACCAACTAAACCATTATGTAGAAAATAAAATATATTTATATACACGGTTTGAAGTAATCAATCAATCACATACAATAATCAGGCGGATTTTTAAAATATGACTACATTTCTATAAATATACTAGATGCTTACAGCAGTCTTAAGTTCCATATATTATATTACATATTTTTTTGATAACGATATATACTCCTATCGATATACAACATAAAAAATATTTATTAATATTCTTGGAAACAAAATTATTATTATGTTAACAGCAAGATGTCCTGTCACAATTAAATTTGTATATTTAGTTGCTGGAACGTTACAGATTCAAAGAATATCGTACTGCGCGAATTGATGTTTGTTACATCTCAAATCGAATTTTATTTTTAGTTCTAAAGGCTGTATAGTGCGTCGCCATGGCTAATCCAAAAATTTGGCGTACATCTAGCATTACATCATATGGTGCATAGTTCATGAAAACCACTATGCTTGTTTTATTAAAATTCAGCACCGCATACATTTTTTTCTGATCAATAAACCTGCAATTCTCTATGCTGTATAAGATAGCAGAAAATTTCCAGCAGAAAAAATGTGTTTTTGTTATTCACCGCTAGAGGCATCACTATCACAAAAAAATTCTGCTGATATTTTTCTGAAGAATCATTATTGGAGTTGAAAATGACTTCAAAAATTTATGGAATGCTACTGACGCCAGTTGCGATTCGTATGTTGCTCATGTAGATAGAGTTATGATTCCAGTTACCATAAAAACATATACCCAGAGTGCTATCAACATGTATTTGCATTATGATGATTATGATAATTGTTGTATATTTTGAGAGCCTTTCTTTTTCTAAAGAAAATTTCACTTTTTTCGTTTCAAAACGTTTAAACATATATTTTCTCATCTGTATCATAAATGCTTTGGTTTTTCATAACACTTTTTGCTTATAATTATTGATTTGCTTAAAAATTTCAGAAATGCTCTGGTGGTTTCAAAAAATGTCAGCGTAATAGTGATGCCTCTAGCGGTGAATAGCAAAAACACATTTTTTCTGCTGCAAATTTGCTGCTGTCTTATACAGCACCAATTCTCTGAAGATTTAAGTGCGAGTACGTCGTAGGTAATTAAGCCAATATAAACTGTTAACATGGACAGACAACAGGTATATAGTACAGCACTATTTCCCTATAATTGTGAATTCCACCGCATTCTAATAAACTGAAATAAACTCTTTTCCACATTCATTTGAAATGTACACAGTATTGATTATAATTATTATGATTATCGTATACAGGTAGGTGGTTGACCTAAAATTACAAATAGAAAATACTAACTAGAAAAATAAAAGTTTAAAAAAATAACTATTCTATTTGCGATAGTGCGGTGCTATTGAGTTTGTTTGGCACACCTTTGTTTTAGTTTTATTTAGTTTGTTATTTTTTATTTAGCTTTTCCAGTTAAAATGCCAACATAAAAATAAAATTTCTTAATTAAATCATCTGCGATGAAAATCGTGTCAGGATATTTTATTGTGTCAACAAATTTTCTTTTATGCTATTCACTACGTGGGTATATGAATGTTGAATAATTTAATTTATCAACGCCTCTCCACCCATATACGTGGTAGTACACTCATATTTAAAACTAGAAAATATGTTAACTATTAACATATTTTGATATTGTTGAACCAACGTGAAGACTGTTCTTAAGTATTACTTCCCATAAAATTGTGAGTTGTGTTTTTGAGGGAACTAGCGACTCTGTGGTGGCCGTACTGCGCCCGTACTCTATGAATTTTTAAATCTTTTCTCGTTGCTGCGTGTTTAATTAAGTTACCTTTACCTAACTGCAGGACAAACTTAAGAACATTTTTGTTATTGGATGTATAACTTAGTTTTCTGGATTTTCTAAGAGATGGCGTAACTTGAGTACTAAACATTATTTTACAATGACACCTACGGCGTTTTAAAGTGTTGACATTCCACATTAAAATTTAATTTAATGTAATTATTCGTGAAAGCGTAAACAACATATTTTTTAAATCCGTTTAAACATGTCGAATTTCGTACCAACAAAGCATTTTTTTGCTTCAAGAACGAAAACTCAGCTCAAACAGAAAAAGAATTTGCAGAACAGTTAAATGTCACTCAAGCAGCCATAAGCAAACGTGTACATGCCATGAAAATGATTGAAAAAGAAGGAAAATGGGTACCGCAAGAACGGTCTGAAGCCAACACTCAGAAAAAATATTACTACCAAATACTTAGTAAAATTAATTTGGTTGTTTTAACACAAAATTCTGAGCTAGATAAACCAAATCGTTTGTTTAATTTAGAAATTTGGTATTTTCTTACTTGGTTACTACAAAAAGTGGATATAATTTGAGTTACCAGGATGCTGGTACGTAGTTTTGTTTAATTTAACCAAAAAATATTTTGTTAGGTGAACAAAAACTTTTTTTACTTTGTTGTAACTAACAAAGTATTTTGGTTTATCTTAATACACAATACATAGTGAGAATTTCCAAAAGTTTCTGATTTGGCGATATAATTCGGCGATATAAGTACTATCGGTACAAAGCAAGAGTTGAATTTTTGCAGTTTGGTCGTTGCAAGTGCAACCTGATGATTGAGTAGACCAACTTTTTATCAGTACGAAACCAAGCTGTCAAGAAGAGAGACCTAAGGAAGTTCTCATTTTTGTGTATCTTTACACCAGAACCCCGGAATTAAATGGGGGCGAATAAATTTTTCTACTTTTTGTCGTAGATATATTGTGAGTAAATGGCCTCTTTGTTTTTCTATGACTAGGAAAAGCTCATAACCATTGTATGTATTCCCATTAAAAATAATATTTTGTCCGAAAAAACGAAAAAATCTTAAATAAATTGTCCGCCATTTTTTGTTACATTTACTAAGAAAATTTGGTAGAATTAACAAGTCATTAGTAAAATAATTTTTCCGTTGGTTAATTTTCCAAAATAGCTGGACACTGTTACCCATTTTTTTGCACTTCTATCCAATAAAATAGCCATATGTTTTGGCTATATTAACTAAGTTAAAAATTAAATAACCATGATTTGGTTATTTAAAATTAGAATTTTATTCAACCAAGATCTTGTTTGTTTTTAACTAAGAGATTTGGTTGATCGAAAAACACCAACATTTTGGCAAAGTAGACTCAGATTTTTGTTTCTTTTGACCCAAGTTCGTCTCTGAGTGAACATTGAAAATCGTTTAATGGTTTGCAATTCTTTGCTTACAAGTTGGTGGATTTAGGCGCTAAAACTACACCAGCAGATTGCACGGATATTCTTAGTGGAAAAACAATATTCAGAAAAATAGATTTACAAAAAGCATTTCATCAGGTTCCAATTCATCCGAATAACATTCCAAACACAACCATCACTGTGAACACAATGAAAATTTATAAAAATTATATTTCTATGGCAAGCACAAATTTTGTCAGTTTAGCCTACTTTTGAAAACATTAAAGTTGGGCTTAAATCTCTGGTTTTCTCTAGAAGGCGGGATTTTATTTTTATCGTCTTTAAAGTGATACAGTGTCACAAATCGAGAATTTAGATTTGTGCAACACATTAAAAACCGGCCATTATATCGAACCTATCACTCAGTCATGTCGTTTTAACCTACCTATTCATAGAAACAATCCTTTGATGATGTAATAAGAAATTCTCGTTTATACAATACATGAAGTATTATTTTTTGCTTCGAAACTAAGTTTTCGATATTCTCTAAAGCCGCGTATAAATGCAAATGAAAAGGTAAAATTTATTACCTTACATATACAAAATGTAACTAACAATTCAATATAATTAATGCAAAGGATTTTAATGTTTTATGTAGACTTATTTTATTATTTTCTAAAGCATGCAATAATTGAATTCATTTATCCACTCGTTTACTTTATTTGTGGAGTATTCAACTTCGTGTAGTATTTGTGTCAGCAACAACTGAATAGATTCCACCTCTGAACCTGGAACATTGTAAATTGTTTCGGAGTTCAATCAGTGATTTTATCCCACATCACTGATCATTGTCTCATTTTCAAAACGTTCCAGCTATTTTTAACTGTGGTTTGCTTAAGACCAGCCCAAGAATTAACTAAAAACATCACTGCAATCTTCAGATTAAAATTGTTTATTGCCTTGTTTGAATATTGTTGTTGCCGACCGCTACGATATGTGACAATAAACTCTTTTTATAATTCGTTTTGAACGTATATGTATGATGTGTTGGTCCATCGGCTGGAACAGAGTGGTACAGTTTGGTGCGAAGCATATTATTGTTAAGCTTAAACCATTAATTAGTAAATTAGAATCACGAGGATGACAGGCAGCAATGTCAAACAAAATAACAGCTTTTTGAGGAAGGTTTTGAGATTGAAGGAACTGTTTCACCTAAAATTAATAAAGCTATGATTAATTACAACATTTAAATTTAATTTGAAGAACATAAATACCTTGGAAATAAAAGTGATTTCTAACCAAGTTTGAAATAAAGCGGATGTCATCCAAGCACTTTGATCTCCCCTATATAAAATGTGTAGATGAGCATTTTTGAAAGCTCTTGGTTTCTTTGCTTTGCCGATGACAAACAGATTAATTTTGTGCGTCCCTGAACTATTGGTACAGGGTAAAAATGTTATACGCTGTGTAATTACCTTTCGCCCTGTAGCTGATTTTTCCACTATCCTTACCAACGTTTTGTCTGGCAACATTTCCCAAAATAGCTCACTTTCATCGGCGTAATTTATTTGGTCGTCGGTTACATTCAATTCGCTTATCATTTCGTGAAAATATATATGCAATAAACGGATCAACTGCCTGGCTGTTATTTGAAAGTTGTTCACCAACAGTTTGTACCGACGTCAGCGGCGGCTGATGACATTACTTGTGTCGCGCCTCCTTAAGTGGTGCGAAAATTCCCCCATTTTTTTTTTTTGTTGACATTTTTGATGACTGGTACTTTTCGTTCAATAATCGTTTTCCCTCCATCTGGCAATTCATTATCCATCGTGCCATAAAAACAAACAAAAAAAAGATATAAATAGTGAAATGTTGACCTAGATCAGGGATCAGTATTATATTGTTCTTTTTTGGGTTCATCGTAACCACAATCAAATAGTGTAGACCAATTGGGCTCGAATCTAAAAAAATAGAAAGAATAATATTTTTAATGCAATTACTGTGCTGAAGAATCCCTGTATTCGCAACAAATAGAACAATTTTAAAGAAAAAAGGAAAAGCGTGGGGATCGCGAATCGCATTATCGGGCGATCATTATTATTTACGATCGGATGTGGAAAAAAAAATAATAAACAGTGTGAAAATTGGCGAAGTGAACCGGTTCAAACGAAGCAAAGCGGCCATGGTTTACCACAAAATAGCCAAGAAATGTTTAGTAATTTGTAAGTAATTATGGGACTGGTGTCGTGTACGAAAAAAAACATTCACAAGTGCAGTTGGTGTCTAATAATAACGAACTGTAAGTATTAATAATAAAGTGGGATAAAAGAAAACTATAGGGTTAACATATAATGGTGGTGGCGTCTTGAAGAATACATATAAATGAACTCAAAAACAGTAATATTAAATTGACAAAAAGAAACAGAAATTAATAATTTGTGCAGCAATTACGTACAAACTAATATACAACCATTCATATACCCAAACAATATAATATACTAAAGTGTATATCGAAACGCCGTTATGTTAAGTCGAGCAGCTCATCTGGATACGACCGTGATTTTCGAGGAGCAGAGCAGCAATTCAACTCAAGCTAAAACTGCTTTTAATGTTTATTTAATTGGTTATGATTTTTTTAATTAAATTAATTTTCTCTCTAATTATTAATAAAGCACAGTGAAAATTTGTACTTAATTTTCAATTTCAAATAATATAAATAGAACATACTTTTTGTAGACTGGTTTAAAGGGGTGAGACTTCATATGTGTTACGGCTTGGCAAAGGGAAAATGGTTTCTTAATTTTTCTTTTTCTTTTACGTTTGTAACGAAAAGTAAATCTTTGTTGTGATATGCCTCGGCCTTTTTTAGATTGCTTACTGCAGGCACTATTTTCTATGAAAAATTTATCTGGCTCAACAATATCTCTCGAAACAGGGTCGCAATTACATGAGAACGTCAGACACGAATATCGATTGATTTTAGTTCTAAATCCTATTCAACGATTTGCTCATGCACCAATTATGTAAGAAGCCTTCCGCGTGGTTCTATCTTCCGTTCGTGTAGTCACCTCACGTAAACCTTGATCTTTTTTGACGGAAGATGCATAAATTAATTTTTGGTACGAATCGGGCTGAATTTGAATTCTAACAAGTTTTAGTTTTGGGAAGGCTGAATATGCGTGGGTCATCTCTTAGCGGGTTAAGGCCAAGTTTGGTTCTGCTATGGAATGGAGGAACTGGATAATTGCTTGGCCGTTTATTTTCAAATTTATTTTGTAGAAAACCCCAGAACTTCATCAGGGATTTATGATGGAATCTCGATTCAGCTCAACGCCCGAACTCCAGGATTTCTCTAAAATACATTTTTAAATCGCCACCCAACTCTGAATACCTGATTTGACAAATTTTTTTTTTCTGATATGGCCAAGTTCCATTCAAAATGATCAAAGTTTTACACTTCATCAAAAAGACACGTTAAAATCTCAAAACAAGCTGACCTTTTTATTAGAATCCTACCTCAGCTCTGCAAATTAAATTGGAAAGTTAACGGTTAGGAAACGGCCTGGTTCCATTCATTATATCCGAATCCCAAAATTTTGTTAAATTCGGCTTTGCACCCCTAATTTGACCATCATTTGTTGAGAGATGGCCTACAAATTATACTTGGTAATAAATGGAATCTTCTTCGGTGGCCAAAATTAATAAAACATTTGAAATTTTGGCGAAATAAGCTAAATTTGGCATTAAATAACATTGATAGTTTTCCGGGAACCATTGCCTTTGGGATGCCTTACATATTTTTTGCAATTTTTTGAGAGATATTTCGTGATTGCCAATTCAAGGGTTAAATACTAATG
Organism: Nephrotoma guestfalica; assembly: GCA_963691935.1. Taxonomy (NCBI): domain Eukaryota; kingdom Metazoa; phylum Arthropoda; class Insecta; order Diptera; family Tipulidae; genus Nephrotoma; species Nephrotoma guestfalica. Next base: position 262,851,331 of record OY829914.1, on the reverse strand, counting down.
AATTTTGAGTAATTTTTAATATAATTTAAATAACTATAATTTCAGGAAATTCGATTGTAAGTTGTGGAGTTGCAGGAGGATTAAATTAATAAATGTTTAGGAAGCCGGAAATTATTAAATTAGAATTAAATTTCAGGAAATCTACAGGTGCTCGTGAAATAATAATATATATTTTTCTCAGGTTGCTGATTTAGAGAAGCAATTGTTGAAGACCAATACCATCGTTATCCATTAAACCTATTAAGCCTTTATCCTTCCTCCTATAGATTAGAAGTAGATTAGAATTGTGTTGTGCCGTACGATCGCTAGGTGTCTGAAACCGGGTCGTTCTGTCCCAAAAAAAAAACTTTCCTATCCTTCCTATTATTATGTGTAAACAGGCTGTAGGAATAGGCCTGGCGTAATCCGGGACACTTGTCCTACTTGGTCCTGCAGTCCAATCAATCAATCAGTCAATCAATCAATTTTTACGTGGAACGGGTTTCTTTACGTGGAAATACGTGAAAAGTCAAAAAATACTGGTCATGTTGGGAAAAAGGTAAGTTACGTGAAGCAATGGTGATCCGTTGCACTTCCCATGGTTTATTCATGATCGGTCCACACTTCTGAAACCCCCGCGAGCTTTAGTCGGCTACCAATTACCGCACAGAATTCCCTGCACTGATATTCTATTAACGGTCCGTCGAAAGTCGAGATATTACTTTAAACGGCGAACGACGATCCGTTACAATTTTACCATGTAGCTTTATGGCTTTTTCATATAAAATACGGGACGAAATAGAAATACGACTAGCTCTCTGGTTACAAAACCATTTATAAAGGGTGTTTTTTAAGAGGTTGCCGATTTTTTTTTTGAATAAAACACATATAAAATTATGAAATGACCAAAATTTTTTTTTATTTGGTAGATAATTTTTTGGCATTTAACATTTAAACACAATTTCTGGCATATGGCTACCACGACTATTTTTCACAAATGTCATTCTGGAGGTCCAATTTTCCAGCACTTTTTCAAGCATTTGAGGGCGTATGTCAGCAATGACACGTTGAATATTGGTTTCCAAAGCGTCAATCGATTGAGGTTTATCCACATAAACCAATGACTTCACGTATCCCCACAAAAAGTAATCGAGTGGCGTCAAATCGCACGAACGCGGAGGCCAATTCACAGGACCATTTCTCGAAATAATGTTGTCGTTGAAAGTTTCTTTCAATAAGTCGATTGTTTCACGTGCTGTATGGCAAGTGGCACCATCTTGTTGAAACCACATTTCATTCATATCCATATCTTCAAGATTTGACAACAAAAACTCATTTAACATGGTTCTGTATCGATTTCCATTCACGGTAACGCGTCGTCCTTCCTCATTTTTAAAGAAATATGGACCGATGATCCCACCAGCCCATAGACCGCACCAAACAGTACATTTATCAGGATGCATTGGTAATTCTAGAACGGCGTGTGGATTATCTTTGCTCCAAATGCGACAATTTTGTTTGTTGACGTATCCATTTAACCAAAAATGCGCCTCATCACTGAAGAGAATTTTACGGTAAAAAAATGGATCTTCGTTCAATTGATTTAACGACCAATCACTGAATTCACGGCGCAAACGATGGTCGTGTGGCTTTAATTCTTGCACCAATTGAATTTTGTATGGCACCAAACCCAAATCTTTACGTAAAATTTTCCATAAAGTCGATGGACAAAGTCCAATTTGCTGAGCACGACGACGAATCGATAAATTGTCGTTTTCTTCGACACTGGCCTCAACGACAGCAATATTTTCTTCTGTACGAACTCTTCTCATTCTTGTCGGTGGCTTGGCATCCAAAAGAGTGAATGTAGACCGAAATTTGGTAATTACGTTCTTTATGGTGGTCTCTGACGGACGATTATGTGCACCATAAAATTCACGAAGTGCTCTATAAACATTTTTAATTGAACACTGATTTTGAAAATAAATTTCCACGATTTGAAAACGTTGTTCTGGAGTTAACCTATTCATAATGATTTGCCAAACAATACTGAGTAGAAATGCCACTTTGAGCTGTCAAAACAACTGTCATAAAATAAAACGACATCTATCGGAAAAACAAACCTCCTAAAAAAACACCCGTTACAAGGCTTCTTCCATGTTGAGTTTAATAATAAAAACTATATTATTGCGATATGATTTGGTTTAAGTGTTATTTATTCAGCGCTATTTTCAACCATGTTAATGTCATACGAAAATCATTTATTTATATACAGTCGATCGCATGAACTTTGCATCAATTATTAACAAATGGTTTATACCATTCATTGAGCTCGTTTATATGTAAACATAAATTTGTTCATACAAAACATTCCATTTTTTGGGATTCCGGAGATTTCAATGTCTTTCGATTTCTGGGACTCACCTCGGTTTTACAAATAAAATCGTGAATACGTATTTTTAGTTTGTTGAACCCGTACGATAGTTGATCTATGCACTAAATACTGTGCTGCCAATTTTCCGGCTGATACACCCTTTTGTAAGCTTCTTAATATTTATTGTTTTTGTTTTATGGAAAGAAACGATTTCTTCACTTGGAAAGGCATTATCGCATTTCGCAACGCAAAAAAAGAAATATTGCAATTATCAATAGCAATGAATTTTTGTTTTGATTTGCATTTATCGAAAGTGGCAAGTATCGAATGTTGCACAAATCGAGCTTTTACTGTATTTGAAATTTTCTTTTCGCGTATTCTCTGCATATGGACTAGCAATATTTTTTCACCTAATTGCCGGTCTGCAACTGTTGATTTTGAAATTCGAGAGCTTCGAACCCACACAAATTCATACAATACAATAAAATTCCATATTTGGTTCAGATCGGTTGAACGGTTTAGAATTGTATTACGTACAAGCATCCACATGCTTTGTATTTTAGAAAATAGGTATATTGATTAGTTTTGCATTTAACTATTATTTTAATTATAAAATTACTAAAATCCACGTTATTTTAATATTATAAATTACATAATTTTACTTTATTCTCATTTTTCGCCCCGTACAAGTTTCCAGCTCAATTATTTTTAAATAAATCAAAACTTTTGTTTTAAAATATAGATAACAATATTTTAAAATTTTTAATTTATCACGATTTTAATTTATGGATATGTTGCGGTTTGGTTTATAATTTGCGCCTGTAACATTAATCAAATTAATTTGGTTTTGTGGTGATCATGTACTGAGTGAAATAAAGGCAAATAATAATTTTACGTTTGGATGAAATGGTAATTGGTAGGGAGCAAATAATTACGTTCTGAGGTTAGTTCACCTACACACCAAACTATTTCAACAAGTGTTTTTGGTTTAGACGTCGAAGGCCTCCGAAGGATCCGGGTGAAATTATTTTTAAAATTGAATTCGAGTTCTATGCTCGAGCTTATTATGCTTTCCTTATAATTTAACTGTATACACATAAAACAATAGCGCTTATCTAATTATGATAATTTATTATTTTCATTTTAATTAAATAAATACGAAGAAAAACGTCGTTGTTACAGTAGATTTTCCTCGTTATTTATTTATACTTTAACGGAACACAATGATGACAATAATTTTTATAAATTTATCTTTTCCATATAACTGACAATATAATAAAGCATTGTCTCATACTTATATTAAAGTTGCTACCCAAATAGTAAATAGAAGACATCACAGCACAACGCTCTTGTATAGTGTTCGGAGAAAACATATACCGGTATGTTATAGACGCATATACTGTGAATTTGAAGATGACTCTATTGTTGATTTTATGTGTTTCTCAAATGTCGTTGTCGGTGTCGTTGCCGTTGTCGCCTTTCTCATCCATCGTAAATAAACCTAAATAAATAATAAAAGTTGTAAACCGAATTGTTAAGTGAATCTGTTTGCGCCTTTGGATATTTTTCGCTCTTTTGAAGAAAGTATTACTGTAATTAATTTAATAAATTTGTCCGCTTTGTATCGAAATTATACTTAGTGCGAAATGTGCAACTGTGGTTTGTTATTGACCCCTTTTCTTGTGGTTCAAGATAGCAAAAATTATTGTGGATGGGTTAAAATTAAAGTTTCAGCTAATAAACTAGCATAAGGTTTATGTGCAGTTTTAATCCGATAGTCTGGTAAACTATTTCGCTAAGTAGAATGGATGTAAAATACGTATTAAACAAAATTGTCGATGTGGTAATTCGTTACCCTAAATGTTGTTTGAAGAAGCAAAATAGCCAACATTTAGGAATAAATTATAAATGGACCTGTATGTAAATTTTATTACAAAACAACACTTGTTTTAGGTCTCTATGTGGTCGATTTAGAAACGTAATTTTTGTTGTGACAGGAATTTCGGCAAATATCAATGTGAAATTTATGAAAAAATAGTCAATATAAAGGCCCGTTGTACATTTCAGATAAGCTAAGCGAGAAAAAATACCTTTAGTTTAGTGCGCTCTTTCGACACGTTGCACATCTCAGCTTATATATTGGCTCACAGATGCATTGGCACACTTGTGTCATGTTGAATTTTATGTTTGAACAGATCCATAATTACAGATCCATAATAATCTTCAAGTTAGATTATACAGGGTGTCCACCGGGAAGGTATACTACTTTGTTTGTTTATGATTTTTGATTAAATGAAAGAGAATGGATCTTATATTGGTAAATGTTTTATTTAATGTCGGAAATTATGTATGGAATACAATATCAGATAAATGTCCGCCTCTGTTAGCCTCACAAATGCGAGCCCTTTTGAGCACATTTTTCATTACATTCTCACACATTTCACGCGGTATTTCATTAATTTCATCACGAATATTTTGTTTGAGTTGCTCAAACGTTTCTGGTTTGTTTGCATAAGTCTTGCTTTTTAGATATCCCCACAAAAAGAAGTCCGGAGCAGTCAAATCAGGCGACCGTGGAGGCCAATCAACATCACCATTTTTTGAAATAACTTGTTGTGGAAAGAGTTCTCGCAGTAATTCCATTGTAATCCTGGCTGTATGCGATGTGGCACCGTCTTGTTGATACCACATGTTAATCAAGCCCAAAGTATGCGGTTGTGGCGTTAAAAAATATCGCTCTCTATTCACAGTTACCGTTACGCCGTTTTCATTTTCAAAGAAGTAAGGTCCAGTGATTCCTCCTGACCAAATTGCACACCAGACTGTCACTTTTAATGGATGTAAAGGTGACTGATGAATGGTGTGAGGGTTTTTCATTGCACAGAACCGACTATTCTATTTAATTTTGTTCACATATCCATTTAAATGAAAATGTGCCTCGTCACTTTCTTGTCGTAACTTTTTCATCGCCACAGTAATCGATGATTGATTTTGATAAAATGTTTTAACGATTAAAACACGATGGTTTATCGAATATTTTTCCATAATCAATTTGCCACGTGTCTACTTCACGACTGTCAAGTATGAACTGTCAATACTAATATTCGCCTAAATGGCGGCAAAACAAAGTAGTATACCTTCCCGGCGGACACCCTGTATATTAACTCACAAATAAAGTTATCACTTATAGTCTTTAAAATACTCATTTTATTAAGAATTATCAAGCAATCATGTTGCTTAAATTAAAAATTGATAAAAACATATATATAATTATGGGTTCGAGCTTTAGTCACCAATAAAAAAGATTTTATTTTCAACAATTTTTATTGTTACAATTCTTATAAAAAACTCAACTCTATTTTGACTAAACTCGAAAATAAGACTAACTATAATTATTTAAGATTACATCTATTTATCTATATCTAAATTGTTTCGTATTACAAGCCAAGCCAGTGAAAATTTATTGATGCATTTTGATGAGTTCGCATTTCCCAGGATTTGTCTTGTTGTTGATCAACGCGTTATGCTGAAGTTGCGTCTTTCAATATTGGTTTGTTACCTCGCATTTCTTATGGGTTCATAACTCCTCCCAGGGGTTGAGAACGGGCGTCCGCGTCCTTTGGTATAAAACTTACTGCTTTCTGTCTTGGCATGATGTACCCAGGTTATCTTGTTCTACTTTGCCTTTGGAAATTCCCCATTTCGATCTTTGAGTTGTATGGTTATTTTGTTGCTGTGAACACAAATGTAAAGAATTAGCAATATTATACAGATTGTGGAAGTTGATATGCCTTCAGAAAGCATCCACGTCCAGGTTTGGTGGCTCATTTGTTTCAAATAAACATTATTCAATTGTTTTTTGTTCTGAATATTCTGAATATGTTCTCGGGTTATTACTGTAACATCTGGGGTTGTTATCATGTGGCAAGTAACTTGAAGATTGTGTAATGGTCCTTGTATTACTTGTATTTCACTCCTTATTTCGTAGGAATGAAACTTTTTGCTGTTAAACGTTATCGTGCAGTTAAAGAAATCCACTAAAAAGTTTCGTATTAGTTCCCAGTTGTTTGGCCCGCAGTTCGAGAAGAGGGTTTCGTCCCTGGCGTTGTTTATCAGAACTTTGTCCTCCGAAATATACTGGATTGTTGTTTCCGTTTCTGATGTGACATTACACCGACCCTTAGTCCCCATTACTAGTGATACTATGCAATTATCGCGAAATTCTTTTATGTGCGAATCTTTTGTACGAAAATGGTTACAAATATGGTTTATTGTTGTGAATACCCTTTGTTTCGATTTAATAAGATGTTGTGGATAACTTTGCATAATTTTATTGTTAAGAACTAGAGGTATAATCATCATTATTATTGAGTCCTCATCTTCTAATTTTGGTACCTCAAGTATGTATAATAGAGTTTCTTTGTTTATATCAATTTTTGGGGTGACGTACTGAAGCGCTTCATCTGGTAAGGTGATGTTGACACCTTGGTTGATTAACAGGTCTTTAATTGTAACAATTTCTTTTAGTGACAAAATCCTATTACTTGGAAGTTCAACTTTTGTTCTAACTATTGCGTCTTGTATGTCTTCCAAAATTGTATTGATGATGTCGATGTTTATTATTGTTGCTATCCGTTCGATTTCCGTTAAAACTATTGTGTTTGCTATTGTAGAATTTACCAGAGCTCTGTTTACCGTATTTGTGATTAACTCGATTCTTTGATTAACCCATTAGTGACCAAAGTTTTTATTTTGAGTTTTTTAGTATTTTTTGTTACTTTTCCCTTAATATAGTTTATTCCAATCATAAAATATTTTAATACGTGCTAAAAAGTTACTAGTAATGGAAATATGACACGTTGCGTAAAAGCAACATTGGTCGGTCACTAAGAGCTATTTTGTGAGTTTCCTTTTTATAATTTAATAAGACGAAGGAAACAAAATAACTTACGGAACTTCATTTATTTTCAAAAATCAAACTAATATATCAATAAAACATAAGCGTTAATAAAATTTAATAAAAAAATCACAATTCATAACACATTCAAATTTAGTTGGCCTATTCATCGGAGCTTATTGTGGAAGTCCTCTGAACAATTTACGTGTAAAGCAACATCACATGAAGAACACATATAAATTGTTTGTGATTTGCAATGTTTACAACGCAATCTTTTAGTGCCGTTTAAAACAGTGTGCACCCCCTTTGAAAGGAAATTCGTTTTGTTACATGTTTTACCTTTTGAAGATAATTTTCAATGTCGCTTAAGCAGAGAAACGGCTAGCTCTTGTCGAAAACTTAGTTGGTTTAGTTTTGATCCGTATGACGTAGCTAATGACCAGGAATTTGTCACAGCCAGATCCATCATCCACAGCACTATGGGCATACAAAACTTTCAAAACGCCACCCATGTTTTTATGGTACATCTTTACAACGTCTGGTTGTGGTATATAAACTTTTTTTCTCTCTGTGTGTACATATCTCCGAGCAGTTTCAATGGGATGTTTACCAAAACAATTTGATAAAAGAGAGACCGTTCGGTTGTCCTTCCAGCGTGTTAGTACTAAATCGTTTCCCTTATCTACATAATTTTCGAAATATCGCCTAGGCTTCTTATTTATTATTTTCTTGTCTTCCATTTTAATATTTTTCAATCTATTTTTCCACACAGTACCAGTTCCTCCAAATTTCAGCGCGCTCAGTCCACAAAGAAGATTTAGGCCGGTAAAATAATTATCGAAATAAAACGAAAATTCAATTCTTGGGAAGCTCGCTTTCATTGTTTGAGCAAAGTTTAGTACTATGGATTCCCCGAGGCCTAATTTCTTATCTAACCTCTCATTTCGCCCTTGATATATATCAAACTGGTAGCAGTGCCCTAATCTAGACACTGCTACCCAAGCTTTATAACCAAAGCGTAACGGCTTATTCCGGATAAATTGTTTACACGGATGTTTACCGTAGTATGGTATCATCGATTCGTCGATAGCTACATTCATTTCTACAGGAGCATGTCTCAAGAAAACTTCATTCAAATGTTTTATAAACGGGCGCACTTTCACAAAGCGATCAGCTGTGAATCCAATAGAATCAACATCGCAAAAATGGATATTCGTAAAAATTGCTTCAAATATTCGCCTTCTCATATATTTGGATATCAATTCATTTCGAGTATCTGGGTCAGTGGCCCAATATAATCGCCTCCGATTGTAACCCGATATGATCAGTACACCCATAAAAGTATATATATCATCCGAATCAATTTCAACTGATTTATTTTTTTTTCACTGCTGCATAATTTGTAGTATGAATTTTTATCAAATCTACAAATGATGGTGTAAAAAATAATTTAAAGAAGTCAAATGGCTCAGATTCAACTGATAACGTCAACGGGCTTATGAGTGTATTAGACCACGATTTTGTTTGGTACATATTTGAAGACAATCTCAAACTTTCTTCATTTCCGCGTTTCCATTTTTGGTTTACTCGAATCTGTTGGGTGGATTGTTCTTTGACTGCTTCATTGGGCTTTTCTGAATCTTGACTTAGATTATGCGGCATGGACGCATCTTCTTCTACATAATCATGATCGGGTTCCACAAGGTTTAATATTTCATCATTAAATCTGACTTCCACACCAGACAGTAATTGGTTTTTATGAAATAAATTGGGATCACACTCCTCCTCATCACCAGAATCTTCGTCTGTTTCGATCGTGAAATTTGAGGCTTCTAAATAAACATCAGTTGGCACTTGGACGTCGTCAGGCATGCTTTCAAATGCTTCTAAAATATCAGCAATATTCTTTAACGGAGTTTTCCTATAAGAAAGAAATGTATTAATAAGTGACCAGTGTTGCGTGTACGCAACATGCAATAATAACGGCGATTATAATAATGGAAATGTACTGTTTTTAATGTTTTTGTTTTTTATTACATTTCTTGGTTAATATTAAATGTATAAAAATCAAAAAATTTGATATAATATCATTTACTAATTACTTACCAATAATTCCTTGTCCTTGAATCCATTATTTTTTAATTAAAAAATTACACACTTTTTGAAACCTTAATTGTGTGAATACAAACGAAAACTAAAATATATCATTTGATGCATTTATATATACAATCTAGAAAAATAACGGTATTGCATGTTACAGGATAATTCAAGTTAAATTTTTGTAAACGTATTAAATGTGTGCTCGGTGTTGCGTTCACGCAACATTTTTCACTAATGGGTTAACCTGTTCATTTACTCTGAACTGTTGATTATTTGCGTTTATCAGTTCATTCATTGTGCCGTTGATTAAACGTAAGTCTTCAGCATCTGGGCTTCCAGTGGCCCCATTCTGGCTTTCCCCGGGAATTGGGAATTGGGGAAAAATATTGCGATAATTCCCAACTACAATAATTCCCAAATTTTTATTCCATATTTCCCACAAGCGTATTCTGCCAATTTGGGAATAATTTCCCCTTCAAAAAATACTGTTTCAAATGTTCGCCGCTAATAATCTAGTAGACGACACTATTTTGACAATAAAGAAAACAAATTTTGTCAAAATTAATTAAAGCTACCGCTTATATATATAAAAATATTAATATTTGTTAATTTAAATTATAATATTACATTTAATTATTAGTGAAATCAATTTTTTTATGTATTTCGCACAAAATTAAATTGTTAATTAGTGATTTAGTGTGAAAAAATTAAATCTATAATGGCCCGACGCCTAATGGAGCATTTAGATAATGATGGGGAAGGAAGGCGCTCTAACTTGCGTATAATACGAAAGCACTTACGGGATACAGCCAACCCCTTTGAAATTACTGAAACGGAGTTTATAAGCATTTATAGAATGCCGCAGCAATTGGTATTTCAATTCAAGTGCCCCTCCAATGCCATTTAGCTTCGTTGCCAGTTCTTCCCAACATTGTCTATTGACTTTTTTACCATCTATTCCTTGGAACCTACGGACTACAAAGTTAACATGATTTAATAATATTGTATGAGGCACAAAAGCTGTGTTATTAAGGTCACCTATCATTCGCCAATTCCGCATTGTCTTCCATCATCGTAACCATTACCTCTTTTTGTTCTTTCGTTATATTTTTGCCCTAAAACAACATAAATTTGAATTCGCTTATATATTATTTAATTAACAGGTATTATTTACTTACTCTGTTGACACTTGCCATTATTTATAATTTATTTATAATTAATATTAAACTTATTATTACTTTTACTCCGTTGAGTAAACACAAATTATGCAGGGAAAAATAAACGTCAAAACTGCTATAAAATGGAATTATTTTTTCCCAAATCAAAAAAATTCCCAATTGCCAGAATACACTTTGGAGAAAAATAATTCCACACTGCTATAAAAACGTCAAAAATTCCCAATTCCCAATTCCCTGGGAAAACCAGAATAGTGCCACAGCTAATCATTTCCATGCTGAGCCTAAGGTGTCCCAACGTTTGTATCTTGTAGTCTGGCTTGGTTTTATTTGGTGGAAAATATTTCTAAGTTTTTTATATTTCTGTTGTATAATTGAAGCTTATCTTCTACTTTATTACTAATTATTTCTACTATCGCTCTTATGTTTGGTTTTAAAAACACTACCTGCCCTTCTGATAATTCAGGCGGATTTTCTTTTTTATTGTTTTGTTTAACCATTCGGCTTACCGCTAGTTGTAAATTGTTACTCACGCTTTGGAAAATATTTTTAGCTTGAGTCTGAATTTCTTTTGGGTTTATGAGGTTGCTTTGATTAAAGATCACCTCATTTGGTGTAGAAGAGTGTACCGTGTCCACGTCTGAGTCACTATTTGGTGTATTATTACGCATTGAAGCATAATCTGGGTTAGGTGCTTGCATATCTAGATTGTGAAAGTTAATTTCTTTGTTTTGATTTAATTTAGTTTCATCTATTGGAAGTCTACTAAGGGCGTCGGCCACAACGTTAGCTTTGCCTTCCTTATAAATCACTTCGTAATCAAAATTCTCGTTTTTTTAATATCAAAATGAAACCATTTATTGGAAAACCCTTTAGTAACGAATTTTATAGTTTTTATTCTAATTTACTATCGACGACAAGACCAACGCATGTAACGAATGTTTTCCTGCTTTACGGCAATGCTACAAAATATCCAAATATTCTAAACGTAATAGCATCAATCTAAAGGCGAGCATGAAATTGAAACACTTCGCCTCTAAAAATATATTGCTACTTAAGCCGCGTCTTTATTCGTCGCCAAGCCAATTTAATATTACTACCAAGGCCAATTCATTTGTGTTTATTCAAATCAGTTCAACGTGCCCTTTAAAACATCAAAACGATAAAAAAAAAATTCAATAATAAAATATTCTTTCTTTACAGAGAATATTTTATTCTTTTGTTCAGCCTCATCCATACCACCGTTCGATGCTGTATCCTAAAAATATTTCCTTTCTATATTTTGTATAAAGCAATTTTCTATTTTTTCAATTTTGCGCTAAATTTCCAGTATATTTTCTATTATACTGTTTTTTGTGCTCACCAAAACAAAATTAATTTTCCTTCCGTAATTCCTGTTCATTGAGGGGGACACTACGCACCACCATACCGTGCTTACCAAAAACAAAAATAAATGAATAGAAGGAAATTAAAAATTCGATACCCGAAATAAAAAAGTTTTTTTGGAGAAAATTATCGGAAACAAAATAATCGCGATTTGATCAGAAAATCAAATATTCACGGCACAGACAACAAAATTATATTTTAAATTCGAAACAATTTAGGGTTTTAATTAATTTACATATAAACTCTAAATTTTAAGAAAATTAATTTCTGATTTATTTTGAACGTTTCTGTGAAATCACAGTTCTTCTAAATGTACAAATGTAAAAATATTTGACCTGATTAAAAGTGAAAAGTAAAAATAGTTACAAACAAAATTCTAATTCGACTTATGTGGCGAGTTATATTGGTAGATGGCCATGGAAGGCCATAACTTATCTAAATCTAAGGCTGGGCCATTTTTCTACATTTCAACGGAACCAAAACGTTCCCCGTGTCACATATATTCGAATAGCGGAAATTCTCAAGGTCAGCGAAATTTTATGTTTCGTCGAAAATTGGCCAAAGTATTCATCCCAGAAAAAATTTCGTTTCTCAAATTCGAAAAATATCGTAGAACGCTCACTCAAATTTACATAACTGTAATTCCCACAATCAGCGGGTCCTCATACTCAAAAAAATTTGCAAACCTTTTGAAACCTTTGACAGAAGAATTTCCCTATTTGTCAATGGAACAAATACGTTTCCCGTGTCACATACATTTGATGATTCCCACCATCAACAGAATTTATAACTTGGTCTGGAAACAGCCAACAATGTTCGGCGACCATTTCTAAATGTTAACAGTACAATTTGTACTTCTCCAAAGGATTTCAAATGTCACCTGGAATAAAACAAAAAGTATGGGATGAGAAAATCAAAAAAAATGGAAACAAAAAAATCGTGGGATGAGAAATTCGTATTATGTACATTTTACGGTAAAAGTCCGAAAACGATTAAAGTCCGAATAAAAATTGAAAAAACTGTTTTATTGCTCCGAAATCTATGAAATTAGAGTCCCATATTCTCACCCTTCACCCCGCGGAATTTTTTTTATAGTATTAATGCAAATTTGGAATAGTAGGATCTAACGGTTTTACTAACTCCCACGGGCTCGCGGGATCTAATTGTGCTCCTCATGACGCTTAGCCCTTTGAGAAAAATAAATGAAACTACGCGGTTGTAGAGGGGAAGTCAAAAAATATTTCGTAACCATCGGTTCTCTACACAACCGGTTTATAATCGTGTAAACGAATTTAAAAAATTAAAATTTCAGACATTTACCGATTTCGGACAAATGTAAATAGTCTGTGTTGAGTTTTTTAACACTTGTGCTGCTACTGGTATTTATTTTTAAAATCGTGGGCTGAAAGTTTGGGATAACTTCAAGTCTTCACCTGTTTTCATTTAATTTATTATTTTTATTTTGATATTTCATTTCGACATCATCTCTTGTCGGCACGATTAACTTCAGTAAAAAAATAAAATAAAATTTGAACGAGCCCCTCCAAAGAAGGGGGGGGGGGGACGAAGGTGCCACTTAATCGAGGAATGGCGGGCCTCAGGTCTCCAGAAGACGAAGGCCAACCTAGGCCATCCTTTCCCTTTTCTCACAAGGTAGCCAAATGGTTTGGTCTTTTGAACGTCAAAATTTTGTTATTTTGTATGTACGAGTACATAACGAATTTTAAACTAGACTTGCCGAGCAGTTAAGTGTTAAAATAGCCAGTCTAAACACTTTGCCAGGCAACGTTAATATAAACGACACCATGAAAAATGGATGACGAAAACGATCATAAAATAGACGGATTAGAACAATTGACGATTGCGTCCGAAACAATTAACACCGAATATTCAAACACGATAATCCAGTTCCATCAATTACGAAACCACCCGGCTAACAAATTGAACATCTAAACGATATCAATCGAGCTCCAATTAAGTCGCATTGAGGCAAGGTTCATAGAAATAAGACGTGCAAGCAGTAGCCATACACAACGGGACGCGTCTACACGGTGACATATTTAACGATATACGGGATTCATAACAATAAAGGGTTCAACGAGCCGAATGCTGGTACCACGCCAATTTACAATCACGCAATGATTCTCAATCATGAGACGATTCACGAACACTTGGCGTTGAAATACCAGGCTATGCTGGTATATCACGCGAACATTACGAAATATTTTAAATGCAGCGCGTCATCCTCCTCCCAAACTATTACAAAAAACGAATAACGCAATCGCAAATATAAGCCGACGATCATCTGCGCCAGATATTTTTGTACGTCAATTTTTTTGAATTTAAAATCGAAAGATCTAGAATTATTGGCCGCCAATAGTTAATTTTAGTCGATATCAAATGAAAATGGCTCATTGATTCAGCGAGTCAGCCGCCAAGCGATGCAACTATCTTTACTTTACCATCGACAACGATTATGGTCGGCTGCTAAAGAACTTTCCTTCACTAAAAGAAGAACCAAATTATAATTTCAATTGCAATCAAGCACTCTGTCGTTCATCATATCATAACGACAAGTCATTTACTTGTACCTCGACCTTGAAGACTAGATGCAACTCATTACAACTCAATATTGAGGATTTGCCGCCAATCGGCATATCCCGTCTCTTGCCCACTTCATATGATAAGAAAGAAAATCTCAGTTGCAGAGTATGTGGAGATTATCGGTAACTTATTCAAAATCGATCTCAAGTCTATCAATTAATTCCCGTCACACTCGTGAAACATTTTATGTATTTTAATGTATTAAACTGAACGTAATCCAAGACAAGCAAGGCATTTGGATTACAGTACGACCAATATTAAACCGACACAATCGACTACCGAACCGAAGCTAATTTCAGCTACAACACAATAATACAGGCAGAAAAAACAGAGCCAGAATGTCGCGCTAGTTCGAATTACAAACTAGAGCCTTTTAAAAATAACTGGCTCTCAAATCTATTGCGAAACATCGACGGGCTTCGAAGTTTTACACATCTTGGTATCTGCGTAACTCCTAAATTGATTACTAATCGTTATTTCTGCCCTAGTTTATTGTTTTTTGCAACTCCTAAAGTTTTAGTTTACACTAAATAATGTAGCTGATTTTCCCAATTTGTTTAATTAAACTGACGCACAAACAGACGGCATTTTCATTTTAGAAGTAATTCACCAGAGATTTTTCGACAATTAAAATAAATATATCACAATTTTATTTTGCGATTCATCGCCTTTAAAACGTTGTAAATCACTTTGAATAATTCACACATTTCGTGTGTAAATATCTCGAGATCACGCTACGATGAAAATTGACTGCAATAATTGTGGGAAACAGATAACCCTCTTGATGGCAGGACTAATTGATGCAATTTCACTTTCCCATCTGTGCAACACAATCCAGGAGTATCGCCGCTGATTTTCAACACCTTACAATGTGGACAAACTATTGACATTTCTCCAATCGTTACTGATCTGCCCGCACTGTAATCGATTTCCGAATCGTAATGGAATTGCGCTCGTTCCAGGTTTATAGGAGCACAGCGTCAGCGCAATCGGTCATGTTCGTTGTGTTCTGCTCGCTGGCGTTGTGTTTGATGTTCACGAATTTGTTGCATTCTGGATCTATTCGCTTGTCGTTCATCTTCGGTTGCTCTCGATCTTAATTGAGATATGCCAATACGAATATTATCATTGTCCGTCGCGCGCTGGTCATTAGTACGGTTCGCACGTGAAGTAGATCGCTGCACAATTGACTAACTGCGACGACCTATGTTAGCTGTAGGCATTATATTGTAATGGACTCTGTAAAACGACTGGGAATTGTTTTTACAATCAGTTGAACACCACCCAAATTTGTCGAAATTACCTTGTTATTCTTCACTGACAATATTGAAATCCTCGTGTATCAAAACTTATCGAGCTTCGCTAAACACATTAGACTGTGAGTCAATTTACCTTAATAGATTAGGTGAGTAACTTAAATCTATTTGGTTTCACAAATTCTTGCTCATATGTTTGAGCACAACCGCACGGTGTGAATAATCGAATCAGAAATATGCAATGAATGGCGCAGTGTGGGTAACTGCAGAAGGAAAACTTTCGAATTTCAAAATGAAACTTTGTATACTGATTAAGCCCAATTTATGCTAATTAGGCTCACGGGAAAAAATTAGTGTTAGTCCAGGAGCTGAAAAACGGGAAAATAAAATTTCAAATTTCGCCTGAAAGACGAAACAAATAAAACCTGATTTCTAGAAAAAACCAGAAATAATTTAAGCCTAATTTTAAAACTTTCTAAAGGCGGCTAATCTGATCAAACTTGTTTTTATCATAGAAATATGATTTTCATGAATTTTCATTCATAAATCGAGGAAAAACAAACTAGCGCCTAAAAGATACTATATTAAATTTAGAAAACACAGAGGTATAGCGTTCAATAATATTTGTGTTGAACAACAAATTTAACAATAGAAATAAAATGTTCTAAAATCCAAGTCATAAGCAATTCAGATAGCTTATTCCTATCAGGTATGTTCATTGCCATCCGAAAAATATAGTGGCTGAATTTATGCTAATCCAGAATTGACACAATTTCATTGGACAACAACGACCTTTGAATCAACAATTTTCTAACAAAAACTGTTCTAGAAACCATAGAACTTGGCACTTATGACTGGTATCCAAAAAATATAGTGACTGAATTTGTGTTAATTCAGAATTGGCCCAATTTCAGCACAAACGCAGCCACTATATTTTTAGGATGGCAACGAACATACCTGATTGGAATATGCAATCAGAAGCGCCAACTTCATTGGTTTCTACAACATTTTTTGTCAGAAAATTGTCGATTCTACGGTCGTTGTTGTTCAATGGAATTGAGCCAATCTAAATTAGCACAAATTCAGCCACTATATTTTTCGGATGGCAATGAACATACCTGATAGAAATAAGCTATCTAAATTGCTTATGACATGGATTTTAGAACATTTTAATTCTATCGTTTTATTTGTTGTTCAACACAAATATTATTGAACGCTATTCCTCTGTGTTTTGTTTGTTTAATATAGTATCTTTTAGGGGCTAGTTTGTTTTCCTCGATTTATGATTGAAAATTCATGAAAATCATGGCTTTATAATGTTTTAAAATTAGGCTTAAATTATTTCTGTTTTTTTCTAGAAATCGGGTTTTATTTGTTTCATCTTTCAGGCGAAATTTGAAATTTTATTTTCCCATTTTCTCGGCTCCTGGACTAGCACTAATTTTTCCCGTGAGCACTAATTAGCATAAATTAGGCTTAATCGGTATGCAAAGTTTTATTTTGAAATTCGAAAGTTTCTCTGCTGAAGGTACCCATACCATGGCGCAGCTGTTAAATTATAGGTCAGCCACCAACGCCAACTATTAAAAGTAATTCGAAGTGACTATTGAAATGAATGATCAGTGTCGAAATACAATTCTCATTGGTGGTGTTAAACGCAAATTTCGATTTACCGATTTTTTCGATTTTTCGGTTTTTCCTTTGGGGATTTACGATTTTTTTTCCTAAACCACTCCAGTATTTAGACGAACTAAATAAAAAAATAATCATGCAAATCAGCCGTTTTATCAGTAGATAAAAATATCGAGCAAAGAATTTGTCTTAAATTTTGTACTGTAAATGGGATTTCGTGTGCCGAATCGCTGAAAATGTTGCAGAAGGCTTACGGTGAATCGACTTTATCAAAAATACGTGCATTTGAGTGGTACAGCGCATTCAAAAGCGGTCGAGATGTGGTGGAAGGTTTGTCTCGTTCTGATAGGCCTCAACTAAAGTTAACATCAATAAAATGAAGGAAATGATGACGGAAAATCATCATTTAGGTTTGAGAGGGAAAGCCGCTGAACTTTCTATGTCTTACGAATCAATTCTTATCATTGTTCACGATTGTTTGGGCATAAAGCGGGTTGCCTCTCGACTCGAGTTCCGAAAGACCTGAATTTTCTTGAAAAACTCAATCGCGTAAAGGCTGCTGACGGTATGCTAGAACGAGTCAATCCCAACCCCACATTCATGAAACGTATTATAACTGGTGATAAGACATGACGCCTCGGAATCTTCGGAATGGCGCCTTTCAACCGAGCCGAAACCGAAAAAACCACGGCAAAGTAGATCAAAAGCCAAGGAAATGTTAACTATTTTCTTTGATTATCGCGGTGTTGTTCTGCACTCGGAATTCTTGCCAGAAGGTCAGACGGTAAATAAACAAAATTATCTGGGCTTTATGCGGCGTTTGAGAGAACAAATTTGTCGAAAACGGCCAGGTTTGTGGAAAGAAAATTCATGGATTTTGCACAACGACAACACACCATCTCACAAAGCTATCATTGTGAACGAATTTCTGGCCAAAATCTCAAGAAATATAGGGTAGTGAAGTCCAAAGGATTGTCTTGAAATTTTTAACAACTCAAGTTAGAGGAACTAATTTTCTCACTATCGGAAAAAAATCGTATTTAGTAATACACCTACGGGCAATCATCAACGATGCTCCAGTGATTTTTCAAATAATGTCAAAAACTCTTCTCTTAAAAGTTATTCATTATTCTGAGTTCTTAAAAAGCACAATATTTCACCTGTAGAAGAGAAGTCAATCGAATAAATTATGTAAATCAATCAATGTTTATGCTCTCGCTATTAAAACTCAAAAAAACTTGGCGCAATTATAATTTGCCTAATCGAACGATAAATAATTTTAAGTACACGTTGCTATGTAACACGGTAATGGTTTATAAATCAAAATTCATTGTACCAAATTTTTATTGATTTGTCATTTTTATGAATACAACAACAACAACCATAATTTATTTTGTGTATATTCGAAAATATATAAATAATTTTTGGTTTTTTGTATTATTTATGATTAATGATAACAAATTTACTTTTGAAATAGACCGTGAATGAATGGAAATTTACAAATAAAATCGGCCTAAATATTGTATGTGGAATTTTCATTTCAATCGCGTTACATAAAATGTATATGTGTAGAAGAATTTGGTTCGTATGTGTATGATTTATGAAAATTATGTAAGTAGGTAACCTTCTTAAGTCAATACACCATCAGGGCAGCAAATTGTTCGCAGAAGATCGGTTCCAAATCCATTATACGCATACACAAAAGTTTAATTTATCTTCATTTGCCCAATTGACAAATCTACCAATCTACGTATACACAAGCAATTTATAAAGATTGTGTGGTAGACAAACAATTTCTAGAATCTTAATTGATATTAAAACTTTTAAAAACTATAACATTAAAAAAAATTAATAAATTGAATTTTCTTTTGCCGCAACAACTTCCTTTTTGTGTAAAACCAAAAGGAAAAATCCAAATGGATTAATTTAATCAAAAAATAAATCCTTTTTGTTTTGTTTTTGAAGATCCTATCCTTTTTATTTATTTTGTCTATAGGGAGAGAGCTTTTATAAAGACATGGAGTAAATGAAGGATTGAATTAAATTATGAATTGGTTCGCTTGGTATGTGTTTTATTTTTGGATCCTCCTTCATTCATCTTCATCACGCTGTAACTGTGCTGAATTGGATTCGTCCTTTCTCTCAAACTTTTTATACCTTTTTTTATTAAAGTCATTACAATATTATGATTATATAGTTATTGTTATTATGATCATCATGATTATTATTAGCGATATTATCCTTTTGTTATCCTTTTTTTATTAACACAATAAAATGTTTAGATTTTTTGAATGTTTCTCGAATGTGATGGTTTTGTAACGAATCCCATTAGTTATTGAGAGGATAAATTATTTAAACCGGGCGGAAATAATTTTGAAAACCATAATATTTTATCCATAGCAGGGGTAGTGGAAAATCTTTCAGTAATATGTAAGGCAGTAGTATTTTGAAATTTGCTTTCAGACGTTCTTTAAATGCTTGGCTAAATTCGTTGACATCACTTTTCATAGCGGTAACAAGATGAAAAACTCTTACTTGTGTGGGTGACGATGTTGTAAAGATAATCGCAGTGGAATAATATTGAGTGTCACAGTGAATCATGGCACCTGAAATCCAATATTACATCAGAGGGGTAGAATTATGAAATTTAAATGGAATGAACATTATTTTCGAACAGAGTCGTTTAAATTTATTAAAATTAGCCTTAGTAGATGTGACTTGATGCATAGATGCAATTAGGACATCGAGAAGAAATATTATACCACTGTTGCACACTTAAACCAGAGCCATCTAGATTAATAGAGCCTCCTTGTTCAAGCTTTTCTGTACTAAACTTAAAATATTGGATAAAGAAATTTATATTTCCCATTGAAAATAACGAAAAACGGCCAATTTTATTTATTAGTTTGTTTCTAATGGGTTTTCCATTTTCAAACAAATCACACTAATTTTTAAGGAAATTGAAATGTTTTTTATTTAATGTGAAGTACAATCGATACAATTAAGTTCTAAATAAAACGTCATTCAAATGGCCTCCACGACTTGTTCTGCAGGAATGAATTCGATGAACCCAATTTGAGAGCACTTTTCCACTCAATCATGTCGTATGTCATGAATTACACGTTCAATATTGACTTGTAAAGCTTGAAGAGAGTTTGGTTTATTGCTAAAGACCAATGGCTCAAATAACCCCACAAGAAATAGTCTAATGGTGTTAAATCACAACTTCTTGGAGGCCATTCAATATCACAAATTCTTGAAATAATCGAATCTCCAAACTTTTCTCACAATAATTAAATTGTTGCACTTGCTGCAAACTTTTCTCGCAATAATTCAATTGTTACACTTGCTGTGTGGCCCGTAGCCCCGTCTTGTTGGAACCAAATGTTGTCAAGATCAACTTCTTCCAATTTCGGCCATAAAAAGTTGGTTTTCAGCGATCTATACCGATCTCCATTGACAGTAACGGTGTTACCATATGTGCTTTTCATGAATAATTTGTGGATTTTCTTCGCACCAAAATCGACAGTTTTGTTTATTTACCGCACCACTCAGATGAAAGTGAGCCTCATCGGAGAAGATGATTTTCTTAAAAAAATCGTTATCGTTTTCAAGTTGTTCCAAGGCAAAATCAGCAAATTCACGACGTTTACGGTGGTCCAATGGCTTCAGTTCTTGAGTGAGAACAATTTTATACGGATGGAAACCCAAATCCTTTCTCAAAATCCGCCAGGTTGTGGTTTGAGACAATCCCAATTCTTGAGAACGTCTTGGAATCGACAAATTGCGGTCTTCAGCAACACTTGCCTGAACGGCAGCAATATTTGCATTACTTCGAGCGAATCTTTGTTTTATTGGCAGTTCAACATTATGTAAAGAAAATCGACGAATAGCGAGCACACTTGGACGATTATTACGACTATAATTTGGCAAAAGCGCACGAAACTTGCAATTGGAGGACGATTATTTTGCTAAAAAAACTGAATAATTTGTAAACGTTGTTCTTGCGTATATATATATATATATATATATATATATATATATATATATATATATATATATATATATATATATATAACGGGTGTTTTTTTAGGAGGTTTGTTTTTCCGATAGATGTCGTTTTATTTTATGACAGTTGTTTTGACAGCTCAAAGTGGCATTTCTACTCAGTATTGTTTGGCAAATCATTATGAATAGGTTAACTCCAGAACAACGTTTTCAAATCGTGGAAATTTATTTTCAAAATCAGTGTTCAATTAAAAATGTTTATAGAGCACTTCGTGAATTTTATGGTGCACATAATCGTCCGTCAGAGACCACCATAAAGAACGTAATTACCAAATTTCGGTCTACATTCACTCGTTTGGATGCCAAGCCACCGACAAGAATGAGAAGAGTTCGTACAGAAGAAAATATTGCTGTCGTTGAGGCCAGTGTCGAAGAAAACGACAATTTATCGATTCGTCGTCGTGCTCAGCAAATTGGACTTTGTCCATCGACTTTATGGAAAATTTTACGTAAAGATTTGGGTTTGGTGCCATACAAAATTCAATTGGTGCAAGAATTAAAGCCACACGACCATCGTTTGCGCCGTGAATTCAGTGATTGGTCGTTAAATCAATTGAACGAAGATCCATTTTTTTACCGTAAAATTCTCTTCAGTGATGAGGCGCATTTTTGGTTAAATGGATACGTCAACAAACAAAATTGTCGCATTTGGAGCAAAGATAATCCACACGCCGTTCTAGAATTACCAATGCATCCTGATAAATGTACTGTTTGGTGCGGTCTATGGGCTGGTGGGATCATCGGTCCATATTTCTTTAAAAATGAGGAAGGACGACGCGTTACCGTGAATGGAAATCGATACAGAACCATGTTAAATGAGTTTTTGTTGTCAAATCTTGAAGATATGGATATGAATGAAATGTGGTTTCAACAAGATGGTGCCACTTGCCATACAGCACGTGAAACAATCGACTTATTGAAAGAAACTTTCAACGACAACATTATTTCGAGAAATGGTCCGGTGAATTGGCCTCCGCGTTCGTGCGATTTGACGCCACTCGATTACTTTTTGTGGGGATACGTGAAGTCATTGGTTTATGTGGATAAACCTCAATCGATTGACGCTTTGGAAACCAATATTCAACGTGTCATTGCTGACATACGCCCTCAAATGCTTGAAAAAGTGCTGGAAAATTGGACCTCCAGAATGACATTTGTGAAAAATAGTCGTGGTAGCCATATGCCAGAAATTGTGTTTAAATGTTAAATGCCAAAAAATTATCTACCAAATAAAAAAAAATTTTGGTCATTTCATAATTTTATATGTGTTTTTTTCAAAAAAAAATCGGCAACCTCTTAAAAAAACACCCCTTTATAACCAACAGTTGTTTAATGGAACTGGTTGGAAGTACTCTATCATGAATCCATCTGCTCCGATTCTTTACGGTTTACCAAAAATCCATAAGGAGGGCATCCCGATTAGACCAATAGTTGCGTATTGTAATGCTCCTGCCTACAAGCTATGTAAGGGTTTCATCAACTTTTTCAATGATCATACTAATTTCTTTTCGGCTTACTCGGTTAAGAACTCGGTAGAATTGATTAGCAAAATTCAAGACGTCGACATTCCACTACATTCAAAACTAGTTTCGTTTGACGTTGTCAGCCTTTTCACTTCAATTCCAATTAAAACTTTATCTCAAATAGTTTGTAATTACTTAGATAGGGATGTTGTAGATGAGGGCCTACGTCGTGAACTGAAGTTGGTCTTTGAGACTTGTATTAAACAAAACTATTTCTGCTTTGATAATACATATTTCAAATTCGCTGATGGTCTACCCATGGGCTCCCCTCTGTCACCTTTGTTAGCTGAAATTTTCATGAATTTCTTCGAACAAACGATTTTATCAAACAACAATCCTTATTTTCGTCATATAATCTTTTGGTATAGTTATGTTGATGACATACTATGTCTATGGAATGGAACTGATAGACTGTTAAACTCATTCCTTACTTGGTTAAATTCTCAGTATCCCACCATTGATTTTACGTTGGAAAGGGAAGAAAATAAATGTATTAATTTTCTAGATATAACAATAACCAGGATTAATTCTTCCTTAGACTTCAAAATTTATCGGAAACCTACGTATACAGACGCTATTATCCCTAGTTCTTCAAACCATCCCCATAATATTAAAATGTCAGCTTTCCACTCACTTATAGATAGACTAATAAACATCCCTTTGACAAATTCAAATTACGACATAGAGCTTAATATAATTCTACAAATAGCAACGAATAACGGATATGCAACTAAGACTATATTAAAGTTATTAAATAAAAAGCTAAAGCTAGAGCTTTGACTAACGGGTATTTATCCACCGGATAATCCAACGCAGGAAAATTGGCGTCGCTTAGAGTATATAGGAAAAACTAGCCAACGGATTAGCAACATCGTGTCCGATTATACCAATATTAGTTTTGCTTTTTATAATAATAACACAATAAAGAAAATGGTTTTTAACAATAAACCTAGAGTTGATCGCCTTTCCAAGTCTGGTGTTTATAGGATTAATTGCAATGATTGTAGTTTCTCATATATTGGGCAGACTGGGCGCAATTTTGGAGTTAGAGCTAAAGAACATTTATCTGGTTGCAATCAATCAACGTTCCATAATCATTTAACTTTAGAAAATCATACAGCTAGCTTAAACAATTTAGACATATTACATATACAACCTAAAAGCAGACGTTTAGATACCTTAGAATCTTACGAAATTCGAAAATCCATATTCCTTAACCAAGATATCCTTAACGAACAGAGAGAAATCCGTTTCTCACCAATTACAGATCCCGCCCTGTTTTATTCTCACGCTCTTAATAATATGACTAATACGTCGGGTAATTAAATGCACTTCAATATACCTTGAATTTTGTTACTCAACCGATAACTAATCGCTTACCTGCTATTGCACCCCTCCCCCTTTTTATTAGTAATTTTTCCGTGTAAACAACAGATGGTTGGAACGATCAATAGATTAATTTTTTTGGCCAATTTTTTGTCCCTCCTTCTTTGATTTTATTTTGCTTATTTCTACTATATATAACTAAATTTTTATTTTTAACAATCAGTAGATACTCCTGATGATGACCTAACAAGTCGAAATTAATCGAGTAATTTTTTAAACATTTTTGGAAAAAAAAATTTGTGTGCGAAATAATAAACAAGTGTTTTAATGTGTTTATTAAGTGAAAAAAAAAAAAAAATATATATATATATATATATATATATATATATATATATATATATATATATATATATATATATATATATATATATATATGTATATATATACAGTACAAACTCGATGAAAGCAACACTTGATAATTGCAAATACTCGATACTTGCAACAATGTAAATTTTCTATTATAAAATGTTAGCGCTGAACCGAGTAAAATTTTACCTCGATAATTGCAATTTTAGCGAATAAACATTATTCGATAAATTTTGCTTTTCAAAATCGTTAAAAAAGAGAAAGGATTATGATAAAATACCCATGTATGAGATAGTGTCTAGGAAGACGAGCAAAATAAACTCTACCGGATTTTACTCGCATGTATATTCATACTCTTCTATAAGGAGTATATCGTTTAACAAATGCCATGACACAACCTTCTCTCTCTTTTTAAAATTCGAATATAAACATAACCTTAAATATTCATAAGCTGTTAAAGTATAACTAGTGTGGGTTAGTTTAAATCATAAAAATGCGTTTGACAATATCAAGAATTAAAAAAATTAAAGTCTAATTACAAAATACGCCAATTCCCATTTCAATCCATTATCGAAGGTTAAGGCTATCAAATCGTGTGAATTTGCTAGAATGGAACCAGGATTTATATAAATGGTTTGTGAATCTGCGAGATCGACACATTAGTAACGGCTTGTTGATGAATCTGATTTATTTTGGAGAATTCTTCCAAATAAAACGCTTGTTGACCATGAAGTAATGTGTGCACCAGGCCAAAAAATTTCGAGAGGTGCATCGGGCAGTCATAAATTAAAACGTTTTGTAACCGGAAAAACTAGACAACCAAGAGCTTTCAAAAATTTTCATTTGTACCACATTGATTAAGCCAATGTACCAAAACGTAATCAAGTTTACTAAATTGACGTATAAAAATTGTGTTAAATCATTTGCACAAGAAATCAAGCGAACACGATTTTGAGACAGCATTATCTCCAACGGCGGGGAAATTTCGAGTCAGCCGAAAATACTAAGTGCTGGAAACAAATAATGCCGGTAATTCACGAATATGACTCCGAATATGACATCCCATTAAGTGTAACCCGTAATAGAGCGACAGAAGAGAGAACGGCAAGTTTTAATCCAATATAGGCTTTACTATATAAAATGTTGCCTAATGTATTATTTTCTGAACATGAAGTTAACGAGAGGATAACCGAAATCCTAGCCCAAACAGATTAATAGTGTTAACAAGAGTTGGACAATGAAAAATCAAAAGAAGGAGTCAAAATTTTGAAAAATGTTCAAGTTAAACATGAACAAGGCGTTACCTGTTTTAATATTTGATGAGATCGGGCAGAATTAAACGAAATTCCTACAGAGGATGTTTTCTGAATATCTTAGAATTAAATTTAATTTTATAAAAGTTATAATTTTCACCTTTGTGAGGATAGCCCAAAATTCCAGCCCCGAAAATAAAAAGGGTGCGTCTTTAATTCTATTTATACTATAACGACATTTCAACAAACAATTTACTGTCAACTATACTAAAATCGACGTTAAAATTAGTAATGGGGATTATTTGATCATAATTTCTGTGCTTATTTGAATATAAAATGAGTTTAGATGTCCAAGAACTATTTGTTCGCCCAACCAGCGGTGCACATCTTTTGATAGGTGATTGTTTAAGGAGCCCGTACGATCTTCTTTAGAATTTTTTTATTTAGAAGAATTGAGATGTAGTCTATAGAATTCAGAATCGTATATGCGTCTTAAACATTCACCCATCAAAAGATGTGCACCGCACAAAAAATCCGTACATTTTTACTCTCCACCCCGAAAATGTTGATTGTCACGACAGTTTTTAACTGTCGTAATAGCATGAATTTTCGGGGCTGAGAGTAAAACGGTCGTGATTTTTTGAGCTTAGAGTAGAAAATACCATGATAGCAATAATTTTGTTGCCATCGGATTCGTCTGAGCTGAGATAGAATTTAGCCTATCTTCACACACATATGAAAATGTTTTTATATATAAGTATTATATCTACACCTAGCCCCGAAAATATCAAGTGTCATGACAGTTTATAACTATCGTGGTAGCAAGTATTTTTGGGGCTGAGAGTAAAAAATGTAATGATACCCATAATTATTGTTGCCATCGCATTTTTCGGGGATGGCATTTGGGTTATCTTCATATACATCTAATTTTCTGTGATTTTTATTTTAAAGAAACGTACTTTGTAGAAAAATCAACAGTTTGCAATAAATTGTTAATTGTTAACTTTTACTCGATATTCACAACTTTTCGATTTTTGCACCGCCCGTGGACTTTAGTTGGTTGCAATTATCGAGGTTGTACTATATATATATATATATAATTATGAATTGTTGGTTCATAAGAATTTAAAAAAAAATTATTTATTTAATATTTCTTTATTTTACATGTTAATTCTTGAAAAACCAGTTTACAACTAACTAAAATTATTTTCTATATTAACTATTCTACATAAAAAATGCTTATCTATCAGTTGGAGTTTATTGATGTTACTTTAGGTGGCTCATGTTTCCTTAGTGTGCATGTTCAATTGTGGGAAATGCAACTACGCATCTTTATACATTCTTATTAGTTGTTCCACGTGTGGGAATTGCAACTAAGCATGTTTATACAATGTGTTGGCTTATAATTCCTCCGGGGGGTGAAGATAGGGCGTCCTCGTCCTTTAAAGATGATAATATTTTTGCACACTGTGTGAGCTGTTCAATGGCTGTTGGTTCTGGAAGTGGAGTGTTGACGTTCCTTATTTTCACCTTCGCGTGTTGTCTATGGATAGCAACATAAGCGATTAGTACTATTATGCCTATGGATGATAGTGACATGCCCCCTGACATTGTCCAAATCCAGTTTTGGTGTTCTATTTGTTTTAGATATACGTGCTGCAGCTGTTCTCTATTTTTGATATTTTCTTGATGAATCTCGTTGGCGTCAAGCGTTTTAATTAATGTCCGCGTTGCTTGAATGTTATGGAGCGCCCCTTGAATTTCTTGCGTTTCGCTTATTATTTCGAATGATTGAAACTTTTTGTTTTTAAACATTATTGTGCAGTTCCAGAAAGTAATTAAGAAGTTTCCATTCAGCGTTCTGTTGTTCGGTCCGCAATCGGAGGATAGCGTTTCGTTTTTGGCATTGCTAATCAGAAGTTTATCTTCAGCGATGAATTGCAACATTGTTTCTGTTTCGGTTGTTACATTGCAATGGCTTTGGGTCCCCATTACTAATGGTTCAATACAGTTATCTTGAAATCGTTGAATGTCTGATTCTCTTTGCACGAAGTTCTTGTGATTCGTGGTTACAAATAATTTCTGGTTTGTTCTGACTATGTGTTGCGGATAATTTTTAATGATTGTGTCGTTTATGATTAAGGGTACAACCCTCATTGCCACAGAGTTTTCCTCCTCTAATTTTGGTACATTTAGTATATATAGGAGGCTTTCATCATTAACTGCTATTTTCGGCGTGACGTATTGTAGCGCTTCGTCCGGCAGTGATATGTTAACACCTTGGTTTACTAGTAGGTCTTTTATCATCATTATTTCCTTTAGCGATAAAATTTTGTTGCTTGGCATTTCCAGTTTTGTTCTAATAACCGCGTCTTGTATCTCCTCCAATATAGTGTTGATATTATCAATGTTGATTATTGTTGCCAACAGCTCTATTTCTGTTAGAGCGACTTTATTAGCCATGACAGTACTTGATATTGCTCCATTCACAGTGTCCGTAATAAGTTTAATGCGCCCATTGATTTGCTCATTGATGCGGAATTGTTCGTTATTTTGATTGATAAGTTCATTCATTGTATTATTGATCACGTATAAGTCCTGTGCATCTGGGTTACCCGCGAGCCATTTCCATGCGGTTCCTAAAGCGTCCCAGCGCTTATATCTGGTGTTTTTGGTCGGTTTTATTTGATAGAAATTATCCCAAAGTTTTTTATATCTTTGATCTATTATTTTAGATAATTCTAACTTATCATCTACTTTGTTTGAAATGAATTTATTTAGAGATTTTATTGTTTTTTCTAAATTACTTAAGCTAATCGGGTGTACAATCTTGGTATTCCCTATCTGTATTTTACATATTTTTGACTTTATCAGTAAAATTGGATCCTTATCCAAATTTTTTATTTCCATTCTTTGGGTTTTGCAAAAATGTATCGTAATCATTAAGATTACTAATCTTAACATTAAGGACATTTAAATTTTTTTTTTTTTATTATTTTAGTTTAACAAAATTTGAAATGATAAATTCATATATTCTTTGATTGTTTTAAATATGGAATATATCAAAAATAGGAAAAAAATGTATTACTTAGATTAATAAATAAACTAAATATAAAATTTATTTTTGAATTAGTAATTACTATTTTCAAGTTAATAAAAAAAATTGATTTGATTTGTCATACAGTTTTTTATGAAATTAATGAAATGAATCTTCCTGAAATGATACAAATGATATTTAATTAGTATTTCAGTTTTAGTCTTTTAATTTTATTTTTGCTTCTCTTGATATTTCTCATGGTTTTAAATGTTTTAAAAGTAATATCCTTTATTTGCGTTTTGACCCCTCTTTCCTGAGTTTTTGTTCGTATGTTTGGTTTCAGGTATACAGATTGGTTATTTCTCAAATCTGGAGGTTCTTCTTTCGTATTGTTTTGTTTAAGCATCCGATGTGTAGCTTTTTCCAAACTAGTGCTTACATCTCGAAATATGCGGTTAGCTTGCTTTCGAATTTCCTCCGGGTTTATCACATTGTTCTGGTTAAATATTACTTCGTTTGGCGTGAAGCCAGTGGAAGAATGTACTGAATTATTATATAAGGCTACTGACAGTTCGATAGCTTGGAGGATATTAAAATTAGGAATTTTGTCTTTGTTTGTATTGAGAATTTCAATAATTGTAGCGTGTGTTTTCTCTACTTGGCCATTAGACTCTGAAGATGAAGCATGGTCTAATCTAATGTTGAGATTATTCAAGTAGGTTTTAAGCTGTATAGATTGAAAAATGGTCTCATGATCCGAGACAATAGTGTGTGGGATTCCGAATGTTGTGAAATAGGTTGTTAGTGCTTTCGTTGTGTCTGTCAGATTTTTGCTGTCCATTGGTACCATTTGAAGATGCTTTGAGAATGCATCTATTATGGATAGGAAACTAGCCTTATTGATGGTAAATATGTCCATATGTATTCTATCAAGGGGCTTCCTTGTGCTAGGTCTGGGCGAAATTTTTATGTTGTATGGCTTCCTGTCATATTTGTGTTTATGACAAATATTACAAACGTTAATATGATTCTTGATTTTACGTGCCATTTGTGGGAAGAAATAAGCCCTTCTAATTTGACTTTCGACTTCTCTCGTTCCTCTATGGGCCCTTTCGTGTTCTTTCGTTATTATCGCATTTTGGCGATTCTCACTAGTTACGTCCTCGATTACTTTTGTCACAAAAACAAAATGACCTTTTTGAGCAAAGTTTTCTCTGAATGCTTCTTGAATCGTTTGATATAGTACCTCTGGCGCTAGGATAGCTGATTGCTTGCCATTATGGAACTCTTTCATGTATTTGACTATTTCCTTCTTTCCAAATGCTTTTTGGGATATAATGATTCTTCTAAAATTTTGAAATATATCTTCCGAAATTATGGTTTCTATTCGAGATATTTTGAATACAATTTGATTCCTGTAGTAATTCAGAGGTCTCTCTGAAAAATGGATGAAATAATCATCTGAAGTTTCTGCTGAATGAATCGTTTGTAGGTCGCTCTCATTGCTTGGTGATTCGACCTCAATTCTCTCGGGTTCACGTGAAGTGTTATCCCTTTGTTCATTTATATTTATTTCTTTAGAAGTAGGTATTCGGCTAAGCGCGTCCGCCACGACGTTGGCTTTACCTTCTTTGTAGATGACATCATAGTCATAATTCTCCAATTCTAAACGCCATCTAAGAATTTTAGAATTTTTTTCTGACGATTTTATGAAGGTTAGAGGTTTGTGATCTGTGACTAACGTAAATTTATTACCGTAAAGGTAAGGCTGGTATTTTTTTACCGCCCAAATAATCGCTAGTGCCTCCTTCTCATTTGTGGCGTATCTAGATTCCGTATTGTTTAAGGTCCTTGAGCCGAATGCAATTGGTCTCTCAATTCCATTTTGAACTTGAGATAGGACTGCACCTAGAGCAAAATCTGATGCGTCCGTTGTAAGTATAAATTGTTTAGTGAAATCTGGGTAAGCTAGGATTTGATCCGTTGAAATAATGTTTTTAAGTGTTTCAAATGACTTTATATAACTCGGATCGTTGATATCGATAGGGATGTCCTTTTTTAAAAATTTTGTCATATTCCTTGCAATTTTCGAATAATCTTTTATGAATCTTCTGTAATATCCTGACATTCCAATAAACTGTTTAATTTCTTTGGTAGTCTTTGGTATCGGCCAATCTATTATTTGTTGGATCTTATCGGGATTAGGTTTCACTCCATTTTGGGTGATCACATGTCCCAAAAATTCCGTTTCCCTCCTCAAAAACTCGCACTTGTCTAATTGGATCTTTAAATTAAATTCCGACAATCGTTTTAGTATTGTTTCGAGGTTCTCGAGGTGGTTTGTTAAGTTCTTTCCTACCACGACTATGTCATCCAAGTATACATGGCAAATGGTACCTATCAAGCCATGAAGAACATTATTCATAGCTCGCTGGAATGTAGCAGGTCCATTCTTTAGACCGAAAGGCATACGAGCAAATTCGTAATGTCCCTAGTCAGTGGAAAAAGCCGTTTTCTCTTTAGACTGTTCGTCCATTGGAATTTGGTGAAATCCAGACTTCAGGTCTAATGTTGAGAAATATACTGACTGACCTAAATTGTCCAATATTTCCTCGATTTGTGGTATCGGGAATTTATCGTTGATGGTTTTTTCGTTCAACTTACGATAATCAATCACCACTCTGATTTTGCGTTTTCCTGACGCATCCAGTTTTTTTGGGACTACCCAAATTGGTGATGAATACGGACTACTAGAGTGTTGGATTATACCACTACTTAACATCTCTCGGATTTGTTCCTCTACATCGGTTTTGTAGTGATGAGGATACCGGTATGTTTTGGTATACACTGGATTGTTATCTGTTGTTATTATTTTATGTTTAATGATTGTCGTCGAGGATAACTTCTCATCTTGTTTTAGCAGAACCTGTTGGTTTTGCCAGATAGTTTCTACAAGTAAATTTCTTTCATTTCTGCTCAAATGTTCTGTTCTAATTAGATTTTGGATAGTTATTCTATCAATTTTTCCGTTTCCGGATTTGGGAATAGGTTTGAATGTTTCGAAATTGTTTACTAAGAGTTTTAACTTAGGGAGTTTTTCTGGAGGCTCAGGGCTGTTTGTAAGTATTTTTACAGTTGTTTTGAAATTATTGGCTGAATATAACCCTGGTTGTAGGATTATATCTTTATTTAATTCGTCGAAATCTGGAACAAACCAGTTGCCATTTTCTGACGTACTCATTGTTACGATATGGTTATAAAAATTTTGTTCGGGATAGTAACGGTAAAATTTATAAGGGTGATTATTTATCAATATAGAATTTAATTTGTAGTCAATTTTTGTGTTTGTTTTGGCCATGAATTCTGAGCCTAAAATACCGTCAAAAAAATTGTGGAAATTCATAACGTAATATGTTTGTATCGGTTGGTTATTGCCTAATAAATTAATTTTAAACCTATGATTAATTTCGTGTGTCCCTAGCACATTTTTTACTATGGTTTTTTCTTTTAATTTCTCGTTGCTAATGTTACTTGAATTGTTTGGTACAACATCTGGCCTAATTATATTTTTGTTTGCACCAGTGTCGATGAGAAGTGTTACGGTGCGTTTGAGTTGATCACTGTAACACTTCAGATATGGGAGATAGTTTAATCTTCCGTATCTGATTCTAGATTTTCTTGAAAATTTACTAGATCATTGTCTTCTAATTCTGGGTGTTCGGTATTTGAATAGTCTTGGGAATTTTCTTCGTTATTGTTCACTGTTTCATTATTGTGAATCATTTTTTTACTAAATGTTCTCCTGGACCTCATGGATATATCCATGTCCATTGGAGCGGCGGTTGATTCTTTTACCGAATAAGTTTGTTTTCCAAACTCCTTATTCTTTTGATTAGGTATATTATCTTTTGAATGGTTGTTATTAAAATTTGTTTTTGATTGATGGCTTAATGGTTTTCGAACGTTGTTAGAAATTATCTCATTTGAGCTAAATTTGCAGAGGAAAGCGTACGCTTCCTCTACATTTTTCGGTTTGGCGGCTTGCGCGTAACCGAAATATGGTTTACGTAGCCCGGAGATGAAGGCGGCTAACGCATCTTCATCAATAAAAGCGTTTATCGCTTCCCATGAATCATTATACAAGGCATTTAGCTTTGCTAGTGCCTTGATATTCTGAATGTTTTCTTTTATTTTATTAAAGTAGGAATGTACTGATACATTTTCACCCTGCTTCGTCGCCCACAGCTGCGATTTGTAGTACGACAATTCTTGTTTGTCGCCTAAAGTTTCCAGAAGTATTTCCTTTATTTCTTGAAAACTCTGTGGATTTCCCGCTAAGCATAAAGCGTCTTTCGCTTTGCCCTTAATCTTGTTGCTTACAGCTTGCAAAAAGAGTTTATGTTGTGGTTCACTCACGAAAGGTGCAAACACGTTCAGTGTGTCTTCCGCAGTTTTGATCCACGCCGTTAATTGTCGTCTGTTACCATCGTAATCCGGTATAGACTTTATAGGATCTGGTATTTTGAATAAATCAAGAATTACTTGTTGTTGACGATCATTTGGAGGTATTTGTGCCCTTGCAGCTGTTTCCTCTGTTTTCTGTTGCAAATAAGCTAACGTTCGGTCGTGTTCTTCCGACTTTAACGTCATTAGTTGCAACTGTTCAACAACAGTTTTTAACTGATTTGTAAGTTCGTTTACCATTTGTGGATCCATTTTTCGAGTAGGAAAAATATTTCTATTTTTTAGAAATCTTTCTTGTATTTTCTTACTCATTCACTTATGACACTTAAATATTTTTTCTCCGTGTCTATCTGGTAGTGCACGGGTTATTTTCACAGGTAATCACACAAAAAAATTAAAGTGTATAAAAAGTATTCTTACCTTTGGTAGTCGTGGAAGCGGGTTCTAGCGTTTAGTACTATGATGCGCGGCGAAATTCTCTAGTCTCTTAGCGGTTTAACCTTTAGCTAGAGATGTTACGGGGTAAAAAATTTCACAGATTTATATTTTAACGTCCGCAACGGAATTCACTTTGAAACACTTTTTATTCTGTATTTCTTTGCACTGTTTTACACTTCATAACACTATACACTCCGCGAGGCTGCGCCAATTATGAATTGTTGGTTCATAAGAATTTAAAAAAAAATTATTTATTTAATATTTCTTTATTTTACATGTTAATTCTTGAAAAACCAGTTTACAACTAACTAAAATTATTTTCTATATTAACTATTCTACATAAAAAATGCTTATCTATCAGTTGGAGTTTATTGATGTTACTTTAGGTGGCTCATGTTTCCTTAGTGTGCATGTTCAATTGTGGGAAATGCAACTACGCATCTTTATACATTCTTATTAGTTGTTCCACGTGTGGGAATTGCAACTAAGCATGTTTATACAATGTGTTGGCTTATAATTATATATATATATATATATATATATATATATATATATATATATATATATATATATATATATATATATATATATATATATATATATATATATATATAATCGTAAAATTAAATAATTATTATTTTTTGTTTGTTTCTATATTGATAAAACGATTTTTAGTTCAAACATGAAAGAAAGAAAGAAACAACGAGAAAAATAAATCTTTGTTCGTTCAGAACGAAATTGAACCTCAAGCTAAAAAAAATTTAATATTTAGTTTGCATGTTTCGTTCATAGAAAATACTCCTCTTGTATTAGATACTCTTTGATACAAGACAAAAATTCGGAAAGTCCAATTTTTCGATTTAGTGTGGTGTATTCGAGATCTATGTAGATTTGTCATAAAAAAAAGTGTGGCGTTTCCCACAACATATTCACCCCTCCACTATTTTCTTTCTCTCTCTCACTATAAATTAGAATTTGTAATGAATTTAATTGATGAAATAATTGAATCTCAGCTTAGGTAGAGATACCTGCTGACACCATTTCCAAAATGTTTAGTACGGGGCGATAACGTAATTCAATAAAATCGTTTGGCCTTATTTTGTAGTCGTCTGTATTGTAACAATACGAGAATGACTAAAATTTTCCATGTTGATAATTAAATTTTCTTTCGTGTCGTAAGACGAATAAATGTAATCAGATTAATTTACTCATATTTTATAATTAGTTTCATTGTTCTGATAAGGTTATTGTTCATACTTTCAGAGTTACGGAAATAATACAAATTAATTTAAATATTTTGTTGTATAATATTTAACTCATTATTTGTATTGAATTATGTAATATAGGATTAGAATAGGTGGGTAAGTAAAAATTGGAATTTTATTAGCATAGGTCTCCCACCCCTTATGCGAATGACCTACAAGAATATAGAAATACATTTCCAAATAGTTTTCCTGCAAAAAAATGTAAATTACAAACCGCTGACAAAAAATTTGTGCGGTATTGTACTACCTAGGTTTACCTAATTTTGTATGTAAAGACACAAAAATTGTGATAAAACCACACACACATATTTTGTACGCGTTCGTTCGCTAAATTTTAACATCGGTTGTTGTATCTTCCCACAACTGTGAACTATTTTGTACACCAAATATGTATGTAGCATGTATGATTATGTTCACTACCCATGTACATGCACATAAAATATGCCGCATATAGTACTCGGCATCACTATCAATACAAATTGATTATTGATTAAATTTAAATTATATCGCGCCTATTTATTGTTTTATAACCACAATATACATAATTACAGCGTGTCAAACAAAATAGGAAACTATTAGCGCGGACTACTTTTTGTTATCACAAAAACCAATAAAATTCGATTATCTTATCACAACTAATTAATTATTTATAATACAAATCGAATGTTATCCGGCTCCTACCAATTAATCATTAATTTATTGGTAGGTAGTAGTTTTTGGTTGATTTAGCGTGTACGATATGCTTTAGACATATGCACGTTACATACCACCAATTATATTGTCCCTCTAATCTATATCTATATACAACATGAAAATTATTAATAACGATAATATCGGAATGATTTATTGAGGTTAACTTTAAGGACACTCGTATTTAGGATAGAATAAATTTTTTTAATAACCAAAATCATAAATTTATGTTTTATGATATGAAATTTTATTGGGTAGATACTTATGTAAGATACATATTTTTATGCTTATTCATGATGATTGTGTGCGGCCTGATAAAATATGTGTGTATCGTAAGGCAACGAACCTCGAGAAGAAAATAATTTTTCTTTTCCTGGCGTACATCTTACTAGTCGGATCTAATCATCATCATCATTAACCTAAAATTAGGAATCGTTTATTATGTTGGTTTTACGTGACTTAAAACTTTCTTTAATCCAATTTCGACTAAATCCAATGTAGCTGAAAAACTTCAAATTTTCGTTGGAATACAGAGTCAGTGTGGTAAAAAGTTCATTTTCTTTGAATGTTTAGAGATTCATAAGAAGTTTGCTCATTACAAAAGTTGACAGGCGATTTTCAAAGTCAGGCAACAACGCGTCACAACGGTGAGATATTCGACCGGTCTCTCATAAAGGTGAAATAATCACAGGTTAGATGTTTTCGAATTGAACAGATTTAAAATTTTCAATAAAAAACTGGCGTTGCTAAAATAAAGCTTAATACTTTATGATTTTGAAATGGCGCAACTGAATTTTTTTAAATATGATTATCTTTGAAATCGGTATACCCAGAATATTAATACAAAAACTAAATCAAGATCGTTAAACTATATGAAGGTTCTTTATGCAGAACACGCGACTGAAACTGTACCTTTTCAAAAGAAAGGCGTATGTCAACGTTCTCCAATCTGCATACCCTTTAAACCTCAATAGATTAAAACTTGAAACAAAAAACTAAATAAAGGTCATACAAAGCTCTTTGTTGAATTAACCTTAATCCTGTTAATGTGCCAATCTTCAGTCCAGTACGCAGTGGAACGAGTAAATAAATGCTGACGTGTATTAAACAAAATGTTATACTAACAAAGACAACTACTTCAACGTGTTTCTTGTTCGTTGTCAAAAAATACATCAAGACTCATACAATTGAGTACACCGACCGACCCTAAAACCATGATGCACACTTTCATATACACAATGTGTCAAACCTATCATACTAATTGCAATACCCCTGTGTTTTTACATACAAGTTACTTTTTAAAAATAACGCTTTGGTCATTATGTCGGCCGCCTGTTCATCCGTTGCCATATAATCCTAATTGAAAATTCCTTCCTAATACTTCTCTCTGATGTCACAGACACCACGTTTGACACCACTTTGAGGTCGAATTGTCATGTCCTTTATCCTTTTTTCTGCTGTCTGGTTGCGTTGCCACCGCCAAATACATTAAGCTACCGATTTACTACGATTCCGTACATTTTTAGATGTTCGTACTTACGGTTTACTTACAGCAATTGCGTAAGCTGGAATGACGACCAGCAATTTAGAACATTTAAAACAAATATAGAGAAAACTATGCCGGTACCCAAATTCTCTAAAGAGTAAGAGAACAAAATTTTTTAAAGATGTTAAATTAGTTATGTAGATATTAGCAAAACAAATAAGTAGGTATTGCGATACTTTAGCCGGACAGTCTGCTGATAATATAGTGGCGCCCCGCGGTTTGATGGTGGCACAATTTCGAACTACTATTGAATGTGCTGAATTATGCTGTTTTCTGATATTCATCATTCTTTTTTTTAAAACTTAAATAACTAAACATAATCATTCTCGACCATGGTGTAGTGGTTAAGATAGTTGTTTATCACGCCTTGGTCTTGAGTTCGAATCTCGCCATGGACTTATAAATTTATTTATAAAATACTATACGCGCTAACAACTGGTTATAACAATATCGAAGACGATCAATCCACTTTTGCACTGTTTTCTCTTCTACCAATCACCAGCTGCAAAATGATATTATCACAACGTTATAAGGATATGACAGCACACCACCACACCCCACCACCACCACCACCACAGCGAAAATAAAACGATTTAGTTCTAATTATTGAAAAATATATCCGATACGCAAACCAGTATTAGCCGGGAGACAAACTATTAATTCAGCGCATTCACTAGTAGTTCCAAATTGTGTCACCACCATACAGTGCGGGCACCACTGCATTGTGAGCAGACTGTCTTGCAAAAGTGTCGCAATACCTAGTTATATACAGTCTATAACGATGAATAGTTTTCTTTAATTTAAATTGGCTTCAACAGTGGTCCTTCAAACCTGATCGTAGAATAAGAAAACGGATATTAACCATCTTTTGGAGATTAATTTTGGATGGTCGATCGATGATTAAATTTCATACCAGAGGAAATACAGCTTTAAAAACTTAATTGCTCCTAATTTGCTCATAGTCTTCTCTTCTCTTTATCTGCCTGATAAAGTTGCTGTTTATAGCTAGCTTATATATATATATATATATATATATATATATATATATATATTTATATATATATATATATATATATATATATATATATATATATATATATATCCTATCAAGAGATAATAAAATATTCCTTAGTAAATAAACCTGTAATAATAAAACCTCGTTAGAGGTAAAGAAGAGCAGGTAAAGAAGCCCTTTAATGATTTTGATTAGTTTAAATGGGCAAAAGATCGGGCTACATTCAAAATATCACAATAAAGTGCCTAATTCATAAGAAATGTAATGTTTAACTGCATAAACAAGGCAGAACATACAGTGACACTAGAAAATGGCGAAAATCCTTAATATTGAGCAACTGTTTTAAGAAAATAATTACATTCAAATTTTGGTCTATTGAATTGGGCGTAAAGTTTGGTTTAAATGAACACTAAAAAATCTTTCCACTACAATTGTTGTTGTGGTAATAAAGAGGCGTTCTAAAATATTAGAGCTCTAGCCGAAATTTACCAGGTTAATTATTTAGGCTCCTACCACAGTAGGATTATACATAGGAAGATCACAAAATATCTCCTCTTTTCAGTAATTTCTGAACAAACAGAAATTGTTAATACTGGTCCGTTGTTATTTTAAAATCAGTTCTTAGATTTTACGTCAAATTTTACGAGACGCGAGATTTTTCAATCCCAATCCTTAATTGCGCTAGTCGAGTTAAAGTTTTCAGACACTGAGAATAATCGGTCCTAAGTCATTTATTTAATTAATTTTGAATTAATGCAGCGGATATAGAAGCTGGAAGTTGAGTGTTAATGTAAATCAAAAGAGATGATATCCATTACGGCAGTTGATTTATGATTTGTTATGAAAAAATCACTCCAAGCTTCACCGTTCAGATAGAGCCAACGGAGGTCCGAAGTGTGCAGTATTTAACGCCACTCTTTCCGGTCTCAAGTTTCAGGATTAGTAATAATATTTAATTGCTTCGATTGTGATAAAAACTTTAACGGGAAATAGTTAGAAGGTTTAATGATCAAATGAAGAATGGGTCTACAACAGCACGCACATCCAATTAAAAGATTGCAGTAATTCCTCAAGTAAAATGGAGGGACACAATTTGCGCAGTTCTAAACTTGAATTAATTGGTCTTGAACTTCGCCGGTAAAGTTGCTGAATTATTGGTGGAGTTAATAATATTACTTAATACTTCGTTCCACGAAAATTCAATACTTTTGATTTCCTGCCAATATTATACCTGATAATATTTATATTATTAGAATAGTTACTTTGCGCGCCATCTCTTATCGAATAGAATTATTTATCGTGATGGAAGATTTCTGTCGACCGTCATAGTGCACAATTTTGATATTTTCGTTTTGTTTTTTGTACATTGCTTAAATAATCTTGGCAATGGAAGGTTAAATATCGTGAATATCATGGTAAAAATGCGAGAACTGGGGTTTTTTGTAATTTTATTTGTGGTCAGATCTTTCAGTAAATATAACCTTATAACCTTCCATTTACTCCAATTATTGCAGGTTCTGCTTAAGGGAAGGACTGCAGCTATGGATTGTATTTCTTTTTTGTTTTTCTTTGTGATATGTACTAACCACTAAGTACAGTCAGCAAAATTTTTATATTTTCTGTATTGTCGTGTAATTTAAAACTCCTAAATTCTGTGCTCACTCGTTGATTATTCGACTGGAACTGAAAACTGGAATTATAAACTATGTAGTGTGTGAATTTCTTGAAATTTAGTCGTGCTAAGTTAAAATTCCCACATCACATCATGCCGACCAATTTGACAGCATTTACAGTTTGCTGTTTTCTCAGGGTATCTTTCTTCTAATGAAACATTTTCATTTTACCAAAAATAAAACAATTCAACTACAAATAAGGATATGGCATTGTTACGGAACAGATTACTTGGCTGTTTTCTCCGAATGAGAAAAGTGGTCAGAGTTTAGACCTGGTCACCATATTGTTGTTCATATTAATTTTACTTGAGTTATGAGCAATCTTTTTTTTAGGTAAGTTGACCAGGTTTTACTGTATATTTTATTTAAATATTTTTTTGCATTAACTAAAATCTCCGGAAACAGAAGTTCAAAATGTGTAGATTATTCAATCACAACTGACGTGAACCGCAATAGTTATCGACTTGTCTATTATTAGTCGGCGTTGTCTATGAGTAGTCGACGTTATCGACGAGTAGTCGGCGTTCTCGACGAGTTGCCGACGCGATTACGTAAAAATTAGTAGATAGCACGTAAACCGTTTTTACGACGCCATTTTTTAATTTAAATCAAATTTAAATCGCTAATCAATTTTAGTTAATCGATTACATTGATTCCGAACGTATTCAAACTTTCTTCCAGCAGCCGCCCATTACGTCCAAAGGCGGGTCATTTCGTCAGTTATGAAATAACTCAAATGAGGTTCTATGAGGTTTATCAGCATTAGGAAGAAATTATGCAGCGCGAGATCCGTGGTTGATCCAACTGTTGCTACTTAGAGAATAATTATCCAACTACAAAATATTTCATAAAATTCCTTAATGTGATATATTAGGGACTTGTCAAATTAAGAATAGCTACCTAGTGAGGTAACCAACGTTCATAACAGGTCAATACTGATCGAGTTGTTTAAAGGGCAATGGTGAGCATCCATAATAAAAGTGCAAAGATTTTGAAGACCTCAAAAGCGTCGAAAAAGGCGTATTTAAATGATTGAACGATCGAAGCTAATCGCAAAAGATCACGAATTATGCAGTTGCAATTGTGAAAGTCAATGCATGTGAGACCGAACGGCCGTTTTCAACAGGCGGATTAAATATGAAGATGGAAGTCCACCATGCACAAATAAATTGACAAACTTTACTTCCGACAGCTCAAGTTTCAGTCGGTGTTAGATTGGGGATCCCAGACATCCTTCACACACGAAATTTTGGTTTCAAAAATAAAATTACGCCGTTCACATTCACGAATTTAGTTAACATACGCGTGAATGTATGTTTTACCCCTTCCGCGTGGGAGTTAAAAATGTGAGCTATATTGTATTTAATAAAACAAACATTTTTAAATATCAGTTTCATTGCTTTTATTTTAATATTTTTTTTTTAACAAAAAAGTGTTTCATTAATAATTTTCTCGTGTGTGGTATATCTTGAAACAAGAGTCCGTCCAGCTTTACAATGGCAGGGCACCAGTAAATTGTTTACTTCCTGCGTCCACGTTTATAGCAAACAACACATGTTCTTTGCGGCTTAGCTTTTTGTTGAGTTGGAGGAATTCTTTCAATAAAATGACGATCACTAAGTCTTGATAATTTCTCATTTTGAGAATGTCTTCCTGAAACCTTTCTCTGGACCTTATTTACATATTCGCAAAAATTTGTTCGACCAGTTGAACTCGAAATTTTAAATGGTGACTTTTTGTCAATATTCAGTAACCTTCTAAATAGTTTTATATACCATTTATGCATTTTATTGCTTTCCAATAAAAAGCCTTCTAACATTTGATCCTTCAAATCCACTCCACCCATAATTTTGTTGTAATCTCTGACACTTACAGGTTTTGTAACTTCTTTGTTCCTTTCTATTATAACACCAGTTTCTTGCCCGTGATATGTCGAAATCATAGTAACGGGCCTTTTGTCCATCCATTTCAATATGGTTATGCCTTCACAGTGTTGGACTATAATTTTTCCTTTTCGTAATTTTTTCTTCAACTCCTTCGCCAGTTCTACGGAATTAAAATTGTACATCCTTACAGTATGGCCTTTATGTAATAATGGTTGTACAAGTTGTAGAACAATTTGGTGGGTATCTGTCAAATCTGGTGTAATGAGAGGTGACGTAAATTCGCAATCTTTCCCGGTATAAACTAAGAATCTCCATAAGTACCCAGTTATTGATTCGCAAAGCACAAATTGGGCAGATTTCAGTGGAATAAATTGTTTGAAGGACAATCTTTATCTTTCCAATAATAATAATATTTTTGGACTTTCAAAAGCATTGATGGTGTCATTGTCAATAAAGTGAAGAAAATTGGTTATAGATTCAAATCTTTAATAGATAGAGACCTAATTTTTTTTTTCAAGTAGGGTGTAGCCATTATGTCCTTTTTAGAAAAGTAAGATCGTATCGTGGTTTTTTAATTATTCCCGTCAGCATATATAATCCAAATAAATTTCTTCTGCTGTTACATTTGTCCACTCATTCTTGATTTGCGAGGAAAAATCATACCCAATTCAATTGGGAAAAATAGTTCAAAAATGTCTGGAGGTTCAGTTTTCTCTTTTGCTTAACTTTATTTTTTTTAAATATCTATGCGCAATGTGCTGAATGTACTTGAGATGATTTTATGTATGACGTACACGTGAACGTCATTCCACGTGGAAGGGTTAAAGGAGATGATAACTGGTACCATCAAACCTATAAAGTTGATTTAGTTATCAAAATTATTGCTTGCTGATCCTGAAGCCTAACAAAACGAATTAATCGACTTAATCGTTGGAACTGACTACTGTGTTTTGTATTTATCAGATGGCCACAAGGAATTGTGTAACAAAATTTTAGAAGGAAATACAAAATTTGTTCGAAATGTTACAAAGTTTTTAGGAATCCGACTCTGTGCCGTACTCGAAGGAATACACAGATGATGAACGGATAGCAATCGAGCACTTTATCAATGAAACAATTACAACGGCCAGTGATGGTCGATTCATGATATCCTTGCCATTTAAAATCGATGCGCTTCTCACGGATGGATTGCTACGGTGTGGCGTTAAAATGATTTTTATCAATGAAGAGGAAATTCAAAACAAATAAAACATTAAGATTGGCATATAATGCGTTTATGGAAGAGAATCTAGAGCTTGGGTATATGGAGTCGGCTAAATCCGATGATAGTACTTAATACAATGGCAGGCGTAAAACATTATTTTCTGCCTCATCATGCCGCTTATAAGGTCGATAATGGATCACAAAAAATTAGAATTGCATTCGACGGGTCCATTAAGCCAAACGGAACAACATGCTCCTAAAAAGAGGCATTAATAGGGAGACTAAATTTACAGTCAACATTAATTAGATTTTGGAAGCATGAGGTATCATTGCTAGCAAATTTGGTTTCAGCCTTCGGACGCAGTTTCCATAAACTTATTTGGCGTAATAATAAGTCCGATCCACTCAAAACTTACCCGGTAAAAACCTGTGGTAATCTGTGACACTTCAAGCACGTCGCTCCAATTGAAAAAACTAACCCGACTCGATAATCTCGGAACTTCAACACTCTAAAATGATCTTAAAAATCACTGGTTTAATTTAAGAAAAATGGCCTCGTCTCACTTAGAAGTTACAAAACATAATGAACGGAATTTGGTAATCGACAGCGAAAGAGAAATTCCTAAAAAGTTTTTTGTGGTGTATAAAAAGCAAGAAATGATTAGTTCATTTTCAATATTAATTTAAGTGCCACAAAAATTCTAACTAAACGGCAAGCAGCCCTTTCTCAAGCAGCTCAGATTTATGATCCATTTTTATTCTTAGTACCGATTGTTGTTACGAATAAAATATTGCTCCGAACACTATGGTCGATAAAGGTATAGATTGGGGCCAGAAAGTTGCAATGGCAATAGCAGAATCGTGGATGAAGATTACCACGGAACTACCTGATTTGGCACAATTAAACCTACCTCGATACGTATGAATCGGTTTAACTCCAATAACTAAATATGAAATTCACGGCCTTTCTGATCTAAGTGAAGATGTCGTGTTTGCAGATATTTGCTCCAGAACCATAAATGTAGACGGTAAATTAACCATACGGTTGTTGGTGGAGAACAGCAAAGTAGATCCGCTGAAACAGGTCTCTGTTAATTTGCTAGTGCATGTACTAAATTGAACGGGAGCGAGCA
Organism: Nephrotoma guestfalica; assembly: GCA_963691935.1. Taxonomy (NCBI): domain Eukaryota; kingdom Metazoa; phylum Arthropoda; class Insecta; order Diptera; family Tipulidae; genus Nephrotoma; species Nephrotoma guestfalica. The sequence goes on along the minus strand of OY829914.1, from coordinate 262,807,042 downwards.
CACTGCCTGAAAAATCACCGAATGAATTATGGTACGGTAAAAAGCGAAAATCGATCATTTTCGGATCAGAAGTATTTATGTACAATGGCTACACTGGACATTAGTTACACTAATTGGGCGCAACCAATCGAACGTGGTAAAATATGCGATATAGATAAGAGAAATATCATTGAACGATATTTGCGCGTTCGAAACATCATTGGAGCAGCGCGACGATTAACGTATTGTGTATCGGTAGAACATGTTGCCATGTTTACAATCAGCAAAAAACCAAGGACATACGAGCAGGCAATTGAATCGGATAATCACAAGCAGTGGAGCAAGCAATGAACTCATGAAGTATTGATCGATATAAAGCACGATTGGTAGTGCACAGGTTCACACAAGGATGTGGCATCGATTACACAGAAACGTTTAGTCTTGTTGTTAAACGTGTGTGCTATCCATGGGCTTGTCCGCATTGAAACAAGGGTCGCGCTGCTGGAACACAAAGTTGAGGTCATTCATTTAAAAATTCGAGTTTGTGGTGAATGATTCGGATTCATGTGCTTTGGTGTATAATGGGTAGAATGGAATGATGATACATACTTACGATTTATGTTCACGACAGTTCGAATGCAACGGAGAACGAGAACGCATCGAGTCATATGAATCAGCAGGCGTATGCACATACAATACACAACCATTTTGGCACGACGAATTGCCATGCAGTGGCAACTCCATCGAACAGTGTACAGAATCTTGGCGATTTTGAACCGGTTGGATAAATAAATTTTCCGTATCATGTGGTTCTATAATTCTACGATAATTTAACATTTTTAATATTTTTTGTTCTCTTACACTTTAGAGAATTGTGGTACAGGAATAGTTTTCTTTATATTTGTTTTAAAAGTTGTAAATTGACCGGAATGAAATAATTCCTAAATAAATCCTAAGTAAAAATATCTGTAAATATACACCAAAAATCAACATTTAGGCGAACCTATATTTTACATAAAGATTTTTGTTCGCAACACAAAATATAAATATTTGTAATGTTAAATATGCATTTGTGAATAATTGGCCTTATCGATAGGTTTAAAATTTCAAAAATTATTTTACAATAGAAGAACTCTCTGTCTTAAGATACTTCTAAAAATTGACAACTCTTGAGATAGGTGTTTTCGCTTTGTACTAGATCCAATCCATCTAGAAAACATGAGTCTTCCGAAAAAAATTAGGGGAACACTGGGTTTAATATTCAAAAGTTGCAAAGACAAAAATTGAAGTAATAACCCTCTATCCTAAGATACTTCTAAGAGGTTACAACACTTAAAATAGGTGTTTTAATTTTGTACTAGACCCAATCCAACTAGAAAACATGAATTTTCTGGAAAAATTAGGGGAACATTGGGTTTAATATTCAAAAGTTGTAGTTGTAAAAACCCTCTATCCTAAGATACTTCTAAGAGGTTACAACACTTAAAATAGGTGTTTTAATTTTGTACTAGACCCAATCCAACTAGAAAACATGAATTTTCTGGAAAAATTAGGGGAACATTGGGTTTAATATTCAAAAGTTGTAGTTGTAAAAACCCTCTATCCTAAGATACTTCTAAGAGGTTACAACACTTAAAATAGGTGTTTTAATTTTGTACTAGACCCAATCCAACTAGAAAACATGAGTTTTCCCGATAAATTAGGGGAACACTGGGTTTAATATTCAAAAGTTGTAGAGATAAAATTCAAAGTAAAAACGCTCTGTCCTAAGATACTTCTAAGAGGTTACAACTCCTGGGATAGCTGTTTTCACTGTGTACTAGAAAAGATTAATTTATGTATCTACACTGTCATCTGTGTTCGTCTTAAATAAGCTCTAAAAACGATTACTGACATCTTTAGGTTTGTTTAGCTGCATATGAGAAAGATAATAATTTTTATAGTGTAAATTATTTTTCTGTAGCCGAATAATTATTTGGTACGTGCCATCTATTATCAAATATGTAGCATTTTACACGATTTCTTCATAAATATCAAACAGTCAAGGGCATCGTAATTTACTGGAAGTGTCATATATTCAGAGAGATTGTTTTCTTCTAGTTTAGCATCAGTAGTTTTGAGATATAGGACCAATTGTCCATTTTATTTTTTATCTTGCAAGATCGACTTAAAGCCTGAATCGGATAAACAATACGAATGCACACAGTGTGAAGGTAAAACGTTTAAAAATCAAAAGTCGTACGCCAAACATATGCAGATACATAAAATTTACTATAAGACCAAAGAGGATCCAACTGTGCTTGTTAACGTTTTTTTTTGGCATATTTCACATTTTGCCATATACTTTCCGCTGTTTTTTAATAACACAAATTGTCCTTTTTCGATTCGTATAAAACAGTAAGATAGTTTCACATTCAACATCTCAGGAATTCAAAAGAGTGCTATCATTATTGGCGTTGTTAAGCATGGTTACGTGCACAAACAAAGTGATGAACAACAGAAGTGATGAACAGATTTAGAGTCCCATAAATTATAATAATTAGGAGGTCGCTTGTGGAGTTGAAAACTTTATAGATGGCAAAACTTGGTGTTAAAGAGCCTTAACGCGAAGAAAACGGAATGACCTAAGCTCTGAAGAGAATAAAATTGCAATGCGACTGTAAATCTTCCTAAAAAGAAACAAACTGATGGGTGTCATTTTGAAGACTCCGAAGCAGGCGAAGTCTTTGATGCCTATATGGTACAGGTAATTTCTAATTTTTTTCTGAGTTACCGGTCTTTCTATTTTTATTTATTTTTTAGAAAATAAAAGCGCCGTACAATACAGTTGTGGTCGAATGTAAACTAAAGAAGAATAAAAACTACCATGGATGGTTACATTTATGTCATTTTGTACCTCATTATCAACTTCCGAAAGAGTTTAGTGTGAAGGACGTTCGTTCACTCATCACTTTCGTCGGATAATGTACTCACAATCTAGGCGCAACCAAAAGCGGATGATTCAAATTCATTTAGCCGAATTCGCACATCTTCCGGTTAAATTAAATTAAAAGGGCCAACAAAATTTAAATATAACTTTTATAGCCAAGCATTTGATAAGGTTTAACACCGTGGTCTGGAATTTAAACTCAAACGAGATTTGCCAAAACAATATTTTGAGTTAAGAACGCTCTGTCCTAAGATACTTCTAAGAGGTTACAACTCCTGGGATAGCTGTTTTCACTGTGTACTAGACCCAATCCAACTAGAAAACATGAGTTTTCCGGAAAAAATTAGGGGAACACTGGGTTTAATATTCAAAAGTTGTAGAGGCAAAACTTATGATTTCTAGTTGGATTGAGTCTAGTACAAAGTAAAAACACCTAGTTTTTGAAATTTTAAATTTATCAGTAAAACGAATTATTCAAAATTGCATATTTAACTAGCTTCGCCTAAATGTTTGTTTTTTGGTGTATATTTACTAATCCACAAACACGATTTTTACTTAGGACTTATTTAGGAATTATTTCATTCCGGTATACAGGGATGTGAAATATTTCCTCAACCTTTCCTAATTTTTTTTTATCTTAAAGTAAAGTTAGGAAATATTTCACGCGCATCTAAATTGCTTGTCGTCATTCCAGCTTTCGCAATTGCTGTAAGTAAATCGTAAGGACAAACATTTAAAAAAGTACGGACTTTATTACGACAACCTGGGTTTACTCAATTTTATGTTAGTATCTTGGTAGAGTTCGTTCGTTTGAGAAAAATTGTAGCCCCTTAATTACAAAAATGAAGCTAGATATAATATGTAATATCAGTTGCAGGAATTGGATTTTAATTATGTTGATGAATGTCAAATCAGACAAATTTCACAATTTGATTCGTATATTGTGTCGATGCAGGAAACAGGGTGGATTCGACTTTTACCACAAATTGTATTCCTATTATTCATAAACTTTGGATTGGGCGAAACCCCAAACGTAAGATAGTTTACTATTTTAAAACTAGAAGAAACGAAAAGTTAAAAACTTGCTTGGAAAAATCCAGGAGGATTAAGCATAATCCACCGATTACATATACAACTAGTGTTGAACAATAATCTTATAACAAAAACTATGAAAAGCTTTGCCAGCTTTTTTTTATACTTATAATATAATTTTCTTCTTAAGTACTTTTCTATACACATATACCATTTAATGGTGATGAAGATGGTGTTGTTATTTTATATTTTGTACATCTCGCTCTGTAAAAATTATCTTTAATCAATCAACTTTTCAAAAAAAAAAAAAAATGTAGAAAACACATAAAATTCGAAAAGTTCTACATCTTTACCATCTTACACCACGTCTCGAGTCTACTCGTATCTATCTATCAACCATCATCTACTTGTTAGATTTTAACCCAGTTTTTTATATGAACAAGATAATTTTTTATGTTTCTCTAGCAAAGCATTACTTTCCAATGATTAGTTTAATTATGATTAAATATTTAATATCTTGTTGAAAATCGTTAAAACAGAAAAAATAAAAATCTCCATCGTGCTGTTTCGCAAAAGTTTATATACGGAACACTATCCCCTCGTACATATACCAGAGGAATAGCTAGGAATGGTGAAGTTAAACAAAAAAGTTTTTTCTTAAATTTTTTATGATTTTGATTTTATTACTCAGAGCTTTTGCTTCTCGTGATGGATAGCAATCTTTAATCGTTATAATGATCTTTGTGGTCCAAATTTGTTAATCGATTTACAAGCGCGCTAATTTTATAATCCTTGATGCAGTTGAATTTTAATTGCTAATGTAATAAATTACAATGTTGCGCAACCAGGTGATAATGGTGTGACGGCAAGATAAAGTTTTAAGTATTCTGTTTAATTATTTGTCTATTAAAAATTATTTCAAGTATATCGTGATTACTTATTTCATCGCACTAAAGAAAATTCGTGGAAATTTACTGCAGTAGAAGATAATCTAATGAAATGATGTCGTAGATTTTATATCAAATGTTACTCGATTTAAAATTTAGTCATTGGGAAGGCAGTATGGTTCTGAGAAAACAAATTTATTTTTAGTATCGATATTTAAATGCCCCTAACATCAATGCAACCGGTTTGTTTCTTGGATACGTGTGAGTAACAAATTTGTGTAATTTGCTAACTCATATTGTTTATATAGACTAATAAAATTAATTAACATATTTTGAGTTTTCGTCATTGCTGAAATACTGTCGCTAGATGGCAAATCACGAAATGATAAATGTGTCCAAGATAAATGGTTAAAGTTTATTATAATTGCTGCGTTCCATTTTCGGTAGCAAAATACCCACAAGTACTAAAAATTAGATAGTAAATGGAACGCAAAAACACAAAAGTCAAAGCAAAACATAACCAACAATTTTTTAAAAAAATTTTTAATTTTTTTATTATTACCAATAAGGAACTGGTCATATCAGGAGGGAAAGGCGTTAGTAAATACATATGAAAATGGGAAGGACGAATTTTTCGAGTGTAAAAAAAAATTGTTTTGGGAAACAATTTTAACAGATTTAGAGGCTTTAAATGTTTTAGTAAGTTTTCAAGTGACAATACATATTAATAACAATTAATAATTACATAATAATTAAATAATACGTATTTTAGGAATGCCGTACAACCACAGAACACGTAGAAGTGAAATGGCAGAATCCCTACCGGGCATATAAAAATACCAAAGATCGCGGAACTGGAACAAGCACGACGAAATGCAGCTTCCAACAGCACAAATATTTCAGAAAACACTAACGATTCTAACGAATATGTGGAAGTGTTAACGATTCTGGATGAGCCACATGGTAAAGTTAAGGCTTCTAACAGTAAAAAACGAAATAAAGAGACTTTTTTTAGTTTTTTGCATGTTTTATTAAAGAATAAATTTATTTTATTGCGGCGTAATTTTAGTAAACTGTAGTAGTAGTTATTCACAGTATCACTTGGTATATCACAATTTGTGCTATAATGGTTGAAATCCATTTTTTAGCCCCACTGCTAACTTTTGTCACTTATAAAATTGAATGTAAAATTAGTTTAGTTGATTAGTTGTATATATTAGTTGTAAAAAAGGAACTGAAGAAGAAATACATTTTCGAAATCGATCTTCCTAATAATAAAATCAATAAATATTGTCACTCTAAGGAAAATTGTTTACAAGTGTTTTACAAAAAACAATTCAAATTCAATAAAGAGACTGTTCTAGGAAAAAAGAATTATTACACGGAGAAATTAAATGAAAAAAGGAAATGAGAAAATTGTTCAAAAAATACCTTCAGGACAAGGAAGCGGCTAAGGAGAAAAGATACCAAGAATTGACGGAATCATTGCAAGTGTAATCTTGATTAAAAGTGTACCTTGCAATTTGGTTTTACCTATATTTTGGCAGTTAAAATTCAATTTTTATTAAACAAATAGGTGAGATTGAAAATCTTGATCAATCGATGTCTTTAATATTGGTACAACCATAAGCGACTTGCTAGACTACAGTCGGTTATGGTTTCGCTGTACCACATGTCCCGTCTGTCATGAACGTTTTCGAAACAAATATTTAATTTCTGATTTTAATGTCCGTTTTTGAGCAAAGTAGTTGGTTACTACAAACCTTATAGCGTAAATGAGTGTTGTTGATTGTTTACTGTTTTTGGTTGTATTTTGATAAAAATTAAATACAAAAAAATGATGTTTCGTGCAGATAATGTGGCTTCCACAGGATTACATTTATCCCAGAGATTCGCTAATTGATTATCAATCGACGTTAGCGTTTCCTGGCATTAATGAAATAGAAACCTGCGGAATGGTCGTAACAGGATTCCCTACAAAAATGAAAATCACAACCTTTAATATTCAGAAATACGCTCCAACAAAATATTTAGATGAAACAACCAAGGACGAGTTCTATGAACAATCCACAATAGGAAGGACACACAAGAAAATGACCCAAATAATAATACAAGAAGGAAAAAAAAATCTCTTTCTTGTGCATGCAGAAATTTGTACATATAAAATTGACCTGATAAACCATCATATGGCTGGTAAACAATCAATATAGACTCTGTGCGTAGTAATAATGGAGAAACTCATCGACCACTGTATCACAAACCAGATAGTTCATAGAAGGCAGTAAATTTCCACACAACAATATACATATTTGGACATCACCTGAAGTAGAATAACGAAACCAATGCAATGACGAAACGTGATGACCAATACAATAAATTTCTCAAGTTATTACAAGATGTCAGGGCATCGAGTGGTGTAGACATTTTCAGTGACCACCTACTGGTAAAATATCATAATGCAATATTAAACCTGTCGCTGTAAAACAAAACCGAAAAAACTAAACACCGACAGATTAAAAGATGCTGGGCACAAGAAATACGTTCTACGAAACCAACGAAGAAGCAGCCATCAATGTAGACCAACAATGGAAACAAATCCAAGAAACAGCTATCAACACACTGGGGTCGGGCACCAAGAATTCAGACGCAAACTCAATAACGCAATAATCAATAACGATTCTTAAGTAAGATGACCTAAGAGAATGTATAAATTGACAGGATGTATATCCCTCATCAATATAATCGTAAAGATATTAGCTATGGCCATCCTCTATAGAATTCAGACCAGGGCGATGTTACACCAATGTAATCATATTAAAACAAAACGCATTTTCATTGAGCAGTGTAATGAATGGAATTCACCACTGAACCTACTCAAATCCAGCAAAAGAAGTTGGCCTCAAAATAAATATCAGGAAAGCCAGATGATGAGGCTAAACACACCAATAAAATCGTATACATTGGTTGTACATACTTTAGCAAAATCGGGTGGACAGATGAAGTTATAAAAAAACAAATCAACAACGCCAGAACAACATTGAACATGTTACACAAAGTCTGGAACACATCTGTCCTATCTCGCAAACACCAAACTAAGAATGCTTAATTCATATGTGAAATCTGGAAGCGTACACATACGATCAACAATTAGCCACAGGTGTTTGTAAATAAATGCCTTAGGACAATACTGAGGTGCTTCTGGCCTCAGTAACTGGCCAAAATAACAAATAGTCAGCTCCTAGAGATGGAATACCCATATTGAGGAAATCAAAGAATTACATGACAAGCAGGTCTCTGAAAAGAACCCGAACCCACAAGAGAGAAGAAAAATCGGACGTCCAGCTTTAACATGGAAACGAAGCGAAACAACTCGGAAAGTCCTGGCTCGAAATTAAAGCAATAGAACCCAACAGAGTTTGATGATCCAGCCCAGTAGACTCCCTGTGCTCCTAAATGGAGAGATAATGGGAAAAAATATTGCTTAAAATATCAAGTGGGACTTCGATTATATTTTGGCATTTATTACTATTAATGAACTCGAAGAACTTCTTCTCGTATGGTCATTATTTGCCTCAAATTGTTTTTATGTTTTACCATTTAATTGCGTGCTAACGATGATGGACATTGTAAAGAATCTTTCAATAGGGACACTCGAAATTTGTTAGGTTATACCAGCCAAGTTGTTAGATGTTGTTAAATCTGTTGTGTGAATTGTTCAGTAGTGTATGGCAAATTATCATGGAAGGGTATAGCGTTGTCTAGTCAACAGGAATTATTTTCTTAATCGGCTATCTTCCACCATGTAACCCAACATTGACCCTATTTACAACCGAATTTTTATCGTATAAACTATTTAAAAAAGTTTGCACATTTACCGATTTTGCACTTTAACCGTAACATACACAGGAATGTGCTTCGTTACCATATAAAAGATTTGGGTCAAATTTTTCAATGTGGAGAAAGAATGAACTCCATCTTGAAAATTACAAAGCAACAATAGGATTTAGATAAATGTTAACAGAAATAATAATTGTTGACATTGTCTACACATTCTCTACAATGCCGACGCTATTTTCTTAATTTTCTACATACATTGTCTACACGTGCAATATTAATTATGTAGCGGTGTCGACAATACGGCACAACACTGATGCAAAGGGTGTCCACTAGGAAAATACCAAATGGGAAGTTCAATACTGAATCCAATTTAAGGACGGGAGAGAGCTAGCTCAACAGGGTTATAAAACCGTTCGTGCAGAAAATATCAAATTACGAAACTGTATATTTTTGAAATATAATCATTTTACCTTATATATTTATATATTAGATAAAATGGATGGCTGGGGGAGGGGGGGGGGGTTGCATTAGAAAAATATACGATTATGGAAGGTATTGGAAAGATATACAATTTAAACAAAATTATGGTTAGGATTTAATGTCAAGAGGAATGAATCATTTTGGAAATTTTCAAAGGAACCTTGGACTTCAAATTTCGAAATTTTATATTACGGGTTAAATTCAAAGGAGGGACTAATGGGAAGATATCAGTTTTCGAATTTTTATATTTATATTTTTATATAATTTAAAGGAGGTGCGGCATTGGAAAAATATGAAATTTTGAAACTTTATGTATTGATTATTATGAAAATTGGGGGCATCGGAAAAATGTTGAATTACGACATTTTATATTTTGCATATAATGTAAATAGAGGCGGGGGGCATTAGAGAGACCGATAGGAAATTAGGAAATTACATCACTTTGTATTTGGGATCAAAGGAGAGACAATTGGGGACTAAAAGAAGAAATTTCGAGTTTGTATATTTTTAAAATAATGCAAAGGGGAATACCATCAAGGGAGGAAAATATCAAGTCACGAAATTGATTATTTTGAGATAACTAACGCAAAGGGGAGTTGAGAAAATATCATCTGGACTATTTTTAAAATATAAAATTTCGATTATTTTTTAGGGGTGCATGGCGGGTGAGGAGATTTAAGAAAAGTAATAAATGGCGACCACTACAAATTATAGTAAACAACTGCAATGATGATAATACATACCTGCTTATCATAATGCAAATATGTAATAAAAACTACTTTTATTAAATTTAAAACAGCCTTGAACATGCTTTTCGAGCAAGCTATGTACAACTATCCGATAGGTTATTATTTATCAACTCATCTCTATGTGATATGTGTCTCATACATACTTGGAGAACTGTTTACACACCGCAAAAATTAGAAAAATGACACACACATTATAGCGGTATTTTCGGTGGACAAAACTATATAAAGAAAATAACGGTAACCGTTCAGCGCCAGTCTACCGGCTTTAGCTCGACTGGGTACTTAAATCACGAATTTCAAGGTGCTTAAAAATAAATTAACAAAAGGAAATTTGGGATTGAGAAAACAACATAAAAGAGCACCAAAATAAAAGAATAAAAGAAGAAATAACATCTCACGTTTGTGGTTATCCAAGATCACCCACCGGTGACCTGGTTACGATTATTTGGCATTCGTCATCACACTGTTACGCTGTTCCCTATTTATGTTCAAACGGTTAATTCCTATATCACTATTACACAGGCTTTGGCAAACAACTTTTATTTGTTCTGTTTAAGCTCCAACCCATTCCCTCACCTTTTCACTCTTTTTTTTTGTCCTCCGTTCAATCAATAATCCGAATGCAGTTCTTACAGCAGTCCGAGTTCACAATTATGTGTAATAATGAAAATTGGAACGGATTTTAGATTAAAGTAATAAAAACAAAATTTTTCAAGTACTGTTAATCATTAATTTCTGTCCATATGGTCGCTTCTCTCAGATAATATTTAATTTATTTACAACTTGTTAGGTTCACTACCGACATATTTTACCATCAAAGGAAGATGAAAATCCATTTACCAAAAAAAAAAAAATTAAAAAGTAAAAGTAAAAATACGTTAAAAATATAAAACCAGCAGACATTAATTAATCTTAATTTTTTTTTTGTTCTGGTAAGTACAAAAAAAAAATTGGAAAATCCTTAAAACCCAAATTGTTTATTTTTTGTGATAAAACTGATAACAAATCATATAGAGGTACCTAATAAATTAGAGCTTTGGATTCATAAATCCGAAATATTACACATATAGGATCATCATCATCGTATATGGTATATAAGGAATGTTGGTGTCGTTTTCGGTTACGAGCGTAAAACCCTCATATAATGTACTCAGCTACATCAAAATCTCATATAACAGTTTAAACTCCAAAATTACCTCAATCCAGCAATTTTTGTTAAATATTAAGAGTTAAGGGAAGAATATTATATTTAGGTTACATGTTCATCGGTAGGCATTTTCCTTATACCGTACAAAGAGTGTTCACACAGTTATGACGAAAATGAGGGAAAATAAAATTCCATTAAAAACACACAGTGTGTGTGTGCGCACGAATTTTGTCGAACGACGTTATAAGCCTGGAATGACATCAATATTAAAATAGAGACACGTAATTTCCGATATATGTACGTATACGTTCCCGAGTTGGTTACTAGTATACGTATACGTATTCGTAACGTACATGTTGGCGAATGGCAAAGACATAAAAATGTTAATATGCGGAACAATATACACTTGGGTTTAACGTAATTAAAAATTTGAAGAGATACACGAGAACGAGTATGTGTGAACAATGTTATGCTGCTTTTGATTATGTATATTGTAACATAATTACATTATGTTAATTGTTTTATGCTTTCTAAATAATGGAATGTAAATATATCTATCATATCTTATGTATCGTTAGTTTGCAAAACAACATTTTCATCGAACCACATATTTATTGTTGGGATGCTGTTTTTTGTAGCCTCAGCCCTCCAGTCCCTCTTCTCGAAAATTTTGTACTCCGATAGTTATTCATTCCGAGTATAATTGTAAAATAACTCGAAGCAAACATCGTATATTTTCTAAAATACCAGCAAAACGAGATATTTGAAGGGTAGACGAGATTGTCGTCTATTGTCCGGTTTAATATCAATGAAATTTAAAGCCTCGTCAATATACACTCACAGCCTTCCGCTCCAAAACTGTAAACGCGATCGGCTAACTTGGCAAATTGAGTTCGCTGCGTCAAGCTTCCACAAGCTTGGTATTAAAGCCAATTTTGTTTGTGCTTTCAATTTTGTCAAGCACAATATAACGCCAACTCGATTATTGGAAGTGGCGAAAGATTAACAAGCTCCAATCTAATATTTGAACACAACCATCCAGTAATTGTATTCAAAATATATATCACTGTTCAAGTTGATCATCAAAGAAGATCGGCATATGAAAACATCTGAGGGGCGAGTTTATTTACCTCTTAAATTTCCAGTAATATTGGAATGAACCGGCACCCACATCAAATAAATGTTGAATTGATCTGTTTAACATTACGAGTATACCTGCGCCAGTCTTGCGACTCACTGTCAGAATAATTTCAATACAAGTTGCTGATCAATTCATCATAGAACACTCCACCTACAAACTTATCATCCATCCTCAAACCATCCATGAAAAAGCTATCACATTCAGGGCTCAGAACAGTTATTATCACCCGGGAATATCAGTTCTAAACCTCTCGTCAAAGAACATACAACGGAAACAGTGTAAACGTGCGTTTTGTGTTAGAACAACATAGTTGGAGGTTTTAGAGATGCTCTGTTTTTAAAATAGATGATTGTGTTGTGCACATACTGCTCCACTTGGAGACGGAATTGAAACTTGCAACCATTTATTTAACAAATATATATCCAAGGACGTGAAAAGAAGGAGAATCTCCAGTGTTTGAATACGTGTGCTCCTAAGTGCTCTATTTATGCTCTAGATAATATTTAGAGTCTTCCGCCAGTCAGTTGAAGTGCAGAGGCAGTCTATACGATGTGGGTTTCTAAACACTTTTTGCCATTGAGCTTTTGCAAGGAAAAAGCATTACAGTGGCTTTCTTATATATCAGATTTTCAGTTAAGATTGCTAAAATAACAGTTAATCTGTGTAAACTAACTCAGTCTTGTGTTGATTGACGCTCAAACCACAGCTGTTAGCTTAATTGAAGAGTTTAGTCGAACCATTCACATATGTATCCGCCTGGAATCCGCATCATTCCCGGTTTAATAACCGATCATTAAATACCAGGTTCCAAATAAAAGAGAATAGCACTTTTCCTTGCGGTGTTTTTCTAATCACAAATCAGTTAAAGGAGAGACCCAGACTAGTATTGACGATAATGCTTAAAAGCATCTGATCTAGTCTATGAGTGACTCGCCACGTCCAGAATGTAGGTAATATGTCGAAAATTGCTGTTCCTGTTAACAATAAGCAAAACAAAAGGTTAACTGTTTTAGGACAATTTCGAAAAAATCGAAAAACAATAGACGCTTTTATTAAAAAGTAGAACTTGCGTGCATGACAGTTAAGTTTTTAAATTAAACCCAGAGATGTCCAACTGTTACGTCCATATTATTCACCCGGTTTTAATTTGGTTTATTTTAGACCATATGGTTTGAATCGTTTTAGACCAAATTTTTTCTGAAATTTCATATTAATCACTTGGTTTAAAAAATTTACGCCAAAATTTTTAAACCAAATGTTAAACCACGCCGAGTTTAAACTGCACTCCGACGGCCGGTTTATGAACATTTCCGTTGGTTTAATCCATGTTTTCATATTATTCGTCCCCTTTTACAATCGTGTTGTGAATTTTGTCAAATTAAATTTATTTTTGATTGAAGGTAAGTTCATCGTTTAATTTCGTCATTTTCGTGCCCTTTTGCTGTGCATGGACATAATGAGAGGGAAAAAATGTATCACTCTATTGACTGTCATAATTCAGAAATACGTCCCTTAAGCTAGCAGAACTCATACCGCAGAACATTACAAGATAGTATGAATAATTATAGGCTAATAATAGGCTAATTAAATGCTCTACTAAAAAATTTTGGGCTCCACCCCTTCCAACAAAAACGATGGGTTGTAGAAAAAGCTAGCTTTAGAAAAAGTTAGCAGAACCCATATCAAAAAATATTTTAAAAACAATTGGAAAATTAAAGGTTAGTTTTAGGCTAATTAAATGCCCTATGTAAATTTTATTATTCTTCTCATTCTAGAAAAGGCATAAGGCTTTATCATTTCAGAGCTAGCAGAACCCAAAACGAAAATCGGACCAAAACCGAAATTAGAACCCAGAACAAGATCAATTAACATACAAATAATTTTAGGCTCATTATGGCCTAATCAAATACCCCATTAAAAAATTTTGGGCTCCTCCAGTTCTTGACCAAACTTCAGGTCGTTTAATCTAAAGCTAACAGAATCCAAATAATATAACGCATTGATTTCTACTGAATTACGGGGCCTTTAATTATCCACATGACACAATTACATTGAAAAATGTAGATCTATCAAAAACGAGTAGAGTCCAAGGACTAGAGGAGTAGAGCCCAAACTTGTTTAATGGGCAATTGATTAGGCCATACTGAGCCTACAATTATTTGTATGTTAATTGATCTCGTTTTGGGTTCCAATTTCGGTTTTGGTCCGATTTTCGTTTTGGGTTCTGCTAGCTCTGAAATGATAAAGCCTTATGCCTTTTCTAGAATGAGAAGAATAATAAAATTTACATAGGGCATTTAATTAGCCTAAAACTAACCTTTAATTTTCCAATTGTTTTTAAAATATTTTTTGATGTGGGTTCTGCTAACTTTTTCTAAAGCTAGCAGAACCCATCGTTTTTGTTGGAAGGGGTGGAGTCCAAAATGTTTAGTAGAGCTTTAATTAGCCTATTATTAGCCTATAATTATTCATACTATCTTGTAATGTTCTGCTGTATAGGTTCTGCTAGCTTAAGGGACGTTCAGAAATGGATGTTTTATGTGAAATTGACGATATTTTGGTGCTCTCCAGGTCGTCATCAGAGGGAGAAATAGTTGCACGGCAAGTGCGACACACGGTGCGACGTCCTTACCGCACCAACAAGCGCTTCAAGGTCGACAACTACGACGACGACGACTTTCGAAAATACTTTCGGATGTACAAGGACGCTGTTTAACGACTGCATGCCATGGTTCGCAACAGCATCGATAGCGTTCCACGTCGGTATGCCATGCCCGCATGTTTTTTCATTCATTTTCATTCGATATTCCGATATAATATAGTATCTGAGGTTATCTTGGCATTTTGTGCGTATGAGCATCGCTTTCAAGTCGCCACAGGGAATTTCGAATTGCTAATGAACGATGACATCTACAATGAAGCGTTATTGTTAATTGAAGATTTGTGTTTGCTTATGAGCGGCAAACTATTGACTAAAATTCATATACCAGCGCCAAATCGTCAAACTAGAGATTTATTGAATCGTGAATTAGAACGCAAGCGTGCTTACGACACGACAACTTTGCAACAACAAGTAGAAACACATGTTCCACTATTGAATGAACAGCAAAAGAGTGTGTATGATCTACTGATGAAGGCTGTCGATGATGGAAAAGGGGGACTATTTTTTCTTGATGCGCTCGGCGGAAGTGGGAAAACGTTCCTGACATCATTGGCATTACCAGAAATACGTGCTCAAAGTGGCATTGGGTTAGGTCTCGCATCTACCGGAATTGCAGCAACACTGTTGGAAGGCGGAAGAACGGCACATTCAGCACGGAAGCTTCCGTTAAACCTGCAAATCAGCAAAACCCTGTTCGCAACATTTCAAAGTAATCAGCCATGGCAAAAGTGTTGAAAAATTGTAAATTGAAAATGGGATGAGTGCACGATGGCGCACAAACCATCATTAGAAGCACTCGATCAAACATTGAAAGATTTGAGCAACAATAATCATCGCTTTGGTAGCGTGATGATACTGATGGCGGGCGACTTCCGACAAACACTTCCCGTGATTCCGAAATCAACAGCGGCGGATGAATTAAACGCATGTCAAATGGACAAATTCCGGTAGATACTTCCAGTGGTTTAATATCGATTCCATCTGAAATTTGCCAATTCACTTCAACGAAAGATGAACTCATCACTAATGTAAATCCGAACCTTAGTCAAAATTATCGTAACTACGATTGGTTCAGCGCACGGCAATTTTAGCAGCAAAAAATATTGATATCAATGACTTGAATTGGAGGATTCAAAATCTAATTCCGGGAGAATTGCGTTCATACAAATTTATCGATCGCGTTGAAAACGAAGACGAAGTCGTAAATTATCCAGTGGAATTACTAAACTCTTTGGATTTGCCTGGCATGCCGGCCCATCATTTGCGCCTTAAAGTTGGATCCGTCATCATTATGCTACGAAATATTCATGCCCCGAAACTATGTAATGGAACCCGACTGATTGTGGCGAAGCTAATGAACAACGTGATAGTGGCAAGGATTTTGAAAGGGCCGTTCAAGGGAGAAGAATGCCTAATTCCGCGAATTCTCTTGACTTGAGCTCTCGACAACCGATTTGCCGTTCCAGTTCACACGCATTCAGTTCCCAGTGAAACTTGCATTTGTGATGACCATAAACTAATCACCAGGCAACATAAATCTGGAAATGTCATGTTTTTCACACGGCCAGCTATATGTAGCATGTTTCCGAGTTGGGAAAACATTCTCACTCTTCATTTGCGTTCCGGAGCAGAAAACAAAAAATGTTGTGTATCATGCAGCCTTAAATTGAATACAATCATTGTTCTATTCGTTTTTTTAGATTTCAATAAAACGAAATTAATACTTGATTTTTTTTTATTTTCCAGGCCAAATATTGGCCGGAACGAAGTCCGTCGGATCAGCTTTCCGTATATAGGATATTAAATTCAATGGAATTCGAAAAGTGTTTCATTCAATCTATAAATGAAATTATATTAAAGCGTCATCTGTTAACGATCTTTAGGTAAGCTGGATTACTTTTCAGTTTCATGCAATAATCCAAATCCTACCACATAATTGCTAAATCGAATGCAATAATGTTTTTTAAATATTTCAATTCGTGATATGCTTCAATAGTGCTTTAATTTAAAACCCAGAAAATCGTTTCTCATGTTTTTGTTACTTGGCAGTCTCGAGGTAAAATTTTTGAAAGTGAGCCAAATATTTTATAGGAATTGGATATAGTTCAAAAAAATTTATGAATTTTGTGATATTCTCATTATTGATTTATAATAGTAACCGTTTAACATTTTAAACCCCTCAATCAATTTGGTTAAATTGAAACAAATCTGGTAAATTGCAAAAAAAAACTTTGTCAATGTCGAAAAAAATCAAGAAGTCAAACATACAAGAGCGGGGAATATAACGTAATGATATTTTCAAGTTTCGCTTTATGTGTTTTTATTTTTCTAAATCCATTTACGTTTTTTTTTTGGAAAATTTTCTCGTTTTCCGTTTACACGCACACAGGTATACAAAAGATGTCAAATTGTGTACATGAATTTAATGATTTTACCATAGCATATCAAAAGAAATCGCGCTTTGTGATACGAATTTTGTCTTATTGCAGAGGTATACAAATTACGGCATTTTATTTGATTGCCTCAAACCGTACGCCCCCGTCACGAACAACATTATCTCAATTTTCGATCCGCATGAAATTCTGATAATGAACTACTGTAATGTGGTTGTGGTGATATTAATTTGTTGTTGTATGTGCCCCAATTAACATAACCTTGTGTTTATATGGTGAGCGATACAAAATTAAATTATCTATCATTATTCACCTCGTACACCCTATACATCGATACCGAGTAAGTTCTGGGAAGTAAACAATACTCGTACATTGTAGTGTCGACTCAAATTTATTATCGAATACGTATTGTGTTTAAAATTTTCGTCACGTTTCCATTTATAGAAAATTTAAAAAAAAATTCAATTTGTTTCCATCAAATTTATAACGACAAATTCGTGAGTTTTTAATAATAATTTTGGAAAATATAACTTTCATAAATTTAAAAAAAAAATACCATACAAAATATACAGCGAGCGGTATAGTGTGATTGATACGTATAATAGAGTGCAGATGTTGGAAATGATAACGATTTTTATGTAACATTTCTAATTTTGCATATTTACATAAATAACGATGTATCGCAACACCATATGTAGCAATATCAAATATGTAGCGTGTACTACTCGTACATAAAATTGCAAATTAGAATTATTAATGCGTGCAAAATAATTTTAATTTGTTTTCAAGTGTTCATGTTCACGCATACAATAGAAAAAACAATATGTATTGGTGTGCCTAAA
Organism: Nephrotoma guestfalica; assembly: GCA_963691935.1. Classification (NCBI taxonomy): domain Eukaryota; kingdom Metazoa; phylum Arthropoda; class Insecta; order Diptera; family Tipulidae; genus Nephrotoma; species Nephrotoma guestfalica. The sequence goes on along the minus strand of OY829914.1, from coordinate 262,788,964 downwards.
CGTCCACTCTTTTCTCAAAATTTTCGACTAACTAACTTTAATTTACTCAGCCGTGTTCACCCAGTTACATACCAGTCGTTTATAGGTGGCACTTAACGAACCCCGCAAGAGAATTAGTTGTTTTGGTAGTTTTACATATATCACAATTTGTTACGAATGCAAGCACGTCAATGCCATTTTGCAGCGGAATGTCGTCACAGAACCTGCAATGAGACACGACCTTTTGGTCGCACGTTAACAGCTGCCCAGGAGTTCGCCAGGAGGACAACGGTTTGTCCGTACCCACCTGTCCTTCGTCTTATCATTCAATAAAGCCAGATTAATCCGTGCGCAGCTGGTATTCTTCCGATACAGTGCTGGGAAAAAAAATTGGGCTAACATATTTTATTGCAAATTAGAGTCATTTTTTGCTAAAATTACAAAACTTTTGAAAGCAATTGGCTAATTGTTTCATTTTAAATACATGTATGACGTAATTTTTTGAAAAAAAATTACCTGCAATTTAGGGGCTAAACTCTAAACAATGTCAAAATATTCAAAATATGTTGATTAGAGTTATAATGAATTAAATTAAGCACCTATTTTGCAATTTTTTTTTGCTTTTATTGATTTATAGAAGTTCTATCTTTAATATTAATACTTGTGGGACCATCATTTTCTTTTATTACAGGGATATACCTCCGATTCATTGAATTTGATAAATTTTTCAAAGTCGTAGGAGGTATGGATTCCTAAATCGTCATCAACAAACTTTTTAAAGCTTGAATTGATTTTGGGTGCTTTTTTGCTACTTCTAGCTTCATTATAGACCAAATATTTTCAATGGGATTTAAGTCTAGACTATACGGGGCCAACTCAACACATCGATACTTCTTTCTTTGAAGTACTTTTTACCTTTAAATGAAGAGATAAGAAAAAAAACAAGTTTTTAACAAATTATTTATGTTTGTCTGAAAGGCAAATTTTCTATCTACAATTTAAAATTAATAACTCACAACTTTGGCAGTATGGCACGGAGCGTTGTCCTGTTGAAAAATAAATTTGCAAGTCTCGTCAACAAGCTTTAACACAGAATGCTCAAGTTCGTTGTGGAATGGGACTAAGGAAGCATCCCCTGACCAAAACTCCGTCATTTTTCGGTGGAAGTCTTAAAATAAATTCGTTGCTAAGCCTCTCGCCCGGTTTTTTCTTACGATAATTCTTCCATCTCCAACAAGCAGCTTGAATTTTGATTCAACGGAGAAAATCACATCATTGCACATCTCTGGAGTCCAAGAAGCATGCTCCTGGGCCCATAGCAAACGTTTTTTTTCACTAGTAATGTGAACTCAGGCTTCTCGACTGGTTTAAGTGCTCTCAAACCAGCTTTAACAAGTCTTTTTCTCACTAAGCTGGCTGAAATTTCTTTTCTCGTTGCTCGCTCAACATCCCGTCTTATGTCCGATGAAGTTTTAAAACGGTTCCTACGACATTGTAAAATTATGAAACGACCTTCCACTGGCGTTGTCTTTCTGGGCCTTTCAGAGCCTTTCTTTCTTTGTGTACTGCCCATCTCTCGCATTTTCTTAATATGCCACACGACAGTACTTTTAGGAATGTTTAATCTTTCTGCTATTTTCACTGCTATTGCACTTTATTCCTTATTTGGCTAGGATCACTTACAGAATAACTTAGTCTTACAAAATATGCTTTATTTATTAAAAAAAAAAATTACAGGCAATAAAACATCTACACCCTAATGAGGGCCAAGGACGGTAGGCGTAAAATAACTGCTTGACCAATTTTTTTGCACATCAGTAGCGGGGTTGTACCGGTGTAATAAAAACAAAAGGCGGTCCAACAAAATATTAATATTAAAGACAGAACTTCTATAAATCAATAAAAAACAAAAAAACTTTAATCCAATCAACGTATTTTGAATATTTTGGCATTTTTCGGGGTTTTGCCCCTAAATTGCAGCTAATTTTTTTTTTTTTTTTTTAAAATTACGTCATACATGTATTTAAAATGAAACAATAAGCCAATTGCTTTCAAAACTTTTGTAATTTTAGCAAAAAAAGACTCCAATTTGCAATAAAATATGTTTGCCCAATTTTTTTTTCCCAGCACTGTATAGCAAATGTAAATTATCGCTGGACGAACACGTTTATGTAATTTATGATGTGAGATCCAGGCACCACTTGACGATATACACCCGTTATCCCATCCGGATCCCACAAAGTTTGTCAGTTTACTGATATTTTTAACGCTGGTACAACAATTGTGTACCATACTGTACTTGGACGTACTTATCGCAGTACCAACCTTTTACATATATTCGCCGCCCCTTTATACAATTACAGCGTGCTCGATTACTCAATTACACCAATTATTTTATTAAATATCAATTAACTGTTATTATTATTTTGGTGAATAATTTATTATTTGATGGTCGATAAAACATTTATTTTTTCATCACCTTTAAGTTGTCAAACAAAAAAAAATTGTGTTGTGCCTTCACTACATGCAACCATGCTTGAATATTTCCATAAAAGATGTCGTTTCGTGACTGTAAAGCGCTATTTGTATTGTGTAAGAAAAATATGTACGAGTAATTACAAAATTAAATTATCGCAAAAGTAACTCCTAATTGAGAAGCATTAGGTAGTGAATGAGTTATTTCCAACAAGATTTCAGTGAGAGAAAAAACCGTCTGTACATTCCTCCATGACCAGACCCTTTTTGAATTGTTAAACGGTTTTAGGAAGAGCATTGGTGGTAATGGATCTAACTTGAGTACACCATCTCCAAAAATGTATTCAAGATTTCTTTTAGGAGAGCCTAGGGGCAGGCAGAAACCGACATGGTGGACCACGGAGTTGGGAACCTATCGGAGGGCGTATAGGACAGCCTTTAATATAGCCAAGAATACAAGGGAGGTTTGGGATTGAGACTATTATAAGGAGGACCTAAGAAAGTACAAAAAAGAGTTGAGGAGGGCATAAAAAGGGTCTTGGAGACTCTTCTGTTGAGGAGGTCTCTGAGACTTCTCGTCTTAGGAAAATACTATCTACTAACCCAGCCAGTCCTAGTTATTTAATTAGACCGGAAGGGTCATGGACAGCTTCAAATGCGGAATCATTGGAGCTTCTCATGCAGACCCATTTTCCGAGAAGCTTTGATAACACGGTGGAGCCTGGAGCTCATCGAGGAACACCTTCAATAGATATGGAGGGCATCGTGGACAAGGAATGAATCCTGTGGGTGCTGAACGGTTTTAAGCCTTATAAATCGGCAGGCCCGGATCGGATTATACCAGCAGAGATCCAAAGGATCTCGGCAGTTATCCTCCCCTGGCTGGAGGTTATCTTCAGGGGATGTCTAAAACTGGTCTATATCCCTAAGAAATGGAAGGAGGTCATAGTAGTTTTTATCCCGAAATGGGAAAAGAGCTCACTTACTTGTCCAAAGAACCTGAGGCCTGTAACTCTATCATCCTTTTTGTTCAAAACCTTGGAAAAGCTGGTAGATGTAGTTATTCGAACAAAAACTGAGCCAAGAAATTGGGCAATGTCGCAGCATGCGTACTGTAAGAGAAAGTCGGTGGACACAGCTTTGCACGATCTAGTACGCACGATTTAGAAGTCAATTTACTCGAAAGAGTTTTGTATAGCATTTCTGGACATTGAGGGTGCCTTTAATAATGTAAAAATGGAGGCGATCATGGAAGGATTGTCATTTTTGAAGGTGAACTACCCTATAAGTAGGTTGATAAACCAGATGCTGATCAACAGGATTATTACCTCGGAACTGGGAGAGTCCACCATTAGAAGACGGGAGGTTAGAGGACCCCCGCAGGGAGGTGTAATGTTCCCCTTGAAATTGAATTGAAATTGAATTGAAATTGAATTGAAATTGAATTGAAATTGAATTGAAATTGAATTGAAATTGAATTGAAATTGAATTGAAATTGAATTGAAATTGAATTGAAATTGAATTGAAATTGAATTGAAATTGAATTGAAATTGAATTGAAATTGAATTGAAATTGAATTGAAATTGAATTGAAATTGAATTGAAATTGAATTGAAATTGAATTGAAATTGAATTGAAATTGAATTGAAATTGAATTGAAATTGAATTGAAATTGAATTGAAATTGAATTGAAATTGAATTGAAATTGAATTGAAATTGAATTGAAATTGAATTGAAATTGAATTGAAATTGAATTGAAATTGAATTGAAATTGAATTGAAATTGAATTGAAATTGAATTGAAATTGAATTGAAATTGAATTGAAATTGAATTGAAATTGAATTGAAATTGAATTGAAATTGAATTGAAATTGAATTGAAATTGAATTGAAATTGAATTGAAATTGAATTGAAATTGAATTGAAATTGAATTGAAATTGAATTGAAATTGAATTGAAATTGAATTGAAATTGAATTGAAATTGAATTGAAATTGAATTGAAATTGAATTGAAATTGAATTGAAATTGAATTGAAATTGAATTGAAATTGAATTGAAATTGAATTGAAATTGAATTGAAATTGAATTGAAATTGAATTGAAATTGAATTGAAATTGAATTGAAATTGAATTGAAATTGAATTGAAATTGAATTGAAATTGAATTGAAATTGAATTGAAATTGAATTGAAATTGAATTGAAATTGAATTGAAATTGAATTGAAATTGAATTGAAATTGAATTGAAATTGAATTGAAATTGAATTGAAATTGAATTGAAATTGAATTGAAATTGAATTGAAATTGAATTGAAATTGAATTGAAATTGAATTGAAATTGAATTGAAATTGAATTGAAATTGAATTGAAATTGAATTGAAATTGAATTGAAATTGAATTGAAATTGAATTGAAATTGAATTGAAATTGAATTGAAATTAAATTGAAATTGAATTGAAATTGAATTGAAATTGAATTGAAATTGAATTGAAATTAAGTATAAAGTTGGTCATTTCTCTTATGGGAAGAAGATGATATCTACTTTGAAAAATAGATGAAAAGGTAAATAAGATCAAATTTACCAGTATTTGACTAAGAAGGGTGACTTTACATAGATTGGCTTCTCAATCGATAAATTTTAGAATTATCCATGCCTATGCTTTGTCAGAAATAAAAGAAAATGGTGGACACAATGGTAAACTAAAGTATAACAATTTTTAATTCCCACCGCGAACATGCAGAAATGCATTTCATTTATGACTTATGTAATGGCAACGCCCGAGCAATTTTGTCAAAAAATACTGCGTCGATGCCAAGAAAATTCGCAGTTTTTAACAACATTTTATGGAGTGACGACACATGTTTTAAAAGGGAGGAGATATTCAATATCCATAATTGGCACTATTAGGCCCGCGTAAATCCAAAGAAAGTGCGGCATAGTCGGTTTCAAGACCAATTTGGAGTGAACATGTGGGCAGGAGTAGTCGACGGAAAATTGATTGGCCCATTTGAACTCCCACGTCGGATCATCGGGGAAGTCTATCTAAGTTTTCTACAACATGACTTGGATGAATAACTTGATGACGTTTCTCTACAAACACGTGGAAATATATGACTGCAGCATGATGAAGCTCTCTCTCTCTATACACAAGTAGTGATACAACATCTGAACGTAAATTATCCAAGCCGCTGGATTGGGAGAGAATTGTGCATTACATGGAGACTGGGGTTATTGGTGAATCGAATCGTCGAATATTATTAAAAGTAACGAACGTGCATTTCAACGAATTAAGCAAAATTTTATACGGCGATACCGATTATGTATTTTGGCAAATGGTGGACTCTTCGAACACTTATGACAAATCGTCGGTCGGGGGACATACATTAGTGCTAAAATCCTCTTCTCCCTTTCTTGTAGGTGGGGTGGAGGGTAGCGTTGAAGTTAAAATAGGCTCCCTTATTTTTTATTGCAGATTCGGATTCTACGGCTTAAATAAAATTCGTGGGATTTTTTTGAAACATTTTTTTCGATTCATGATAGATGGCGCTGTAATAACGATATTAATTTTTTTCGATTTCTCCTTGCCATACGTTTGAATTAAAATTAACACGTTTTCAATGTAAATACACGAATTAGTCTTAAACAAATTGTAATTTCTTAAATTTTTAATTACCGAAAAATGACTTGTCAAGAAACTACTATTATCGTAACCCAGGAACATGCGATTAAATCTGCTTTCAAATAAATGATTTTTTTTTGATTTTTTTTATAAACATCTGAACAACTGGGAAATTTTTACCTGTAGAAATGTAATTGGCTGGTGAATAACTACTTTCAGCGTAATCCAGGAACAACATCGTGGACGTACTAGTTTTCTGTTCCGTTCGGGGTGCTTGATTAACGTGAGTCCCCTCGCCTCTCACGTACTATGGTGCGTGGTTTACATGGGTCTCCCGCCTCATCTTTTAATTAAATTAAGTGCTCAAAATGATACCCTTCGAATTCAATGCAAACATTTCTGATTCGCTCAGTCATATTATCACGTGTTGTTGGTAAACTTTGTCTTTGAGATAGCGCCACAAAAAGAAATCTGGCGAAGTAAGATCTGGTGATCTGACAGGCCAATTTACCGGACCAACTCTACCGATCCAGCGACCATTGAATTCACGATCAAGTACTTCACGTGCTACCGACGAATAGTGTGCTCGACTATCTGTTGTTCAAACCACATATTCTACCGCTATTCTAAGTTCAAGTCTTCAAATAAAGTTGGCAGTTCATTTTCCAAAATGTCTCGGTACATTTGACCATTCAAGTTGCCTTCAATAATGTGGGGGACGATGAGGTTGTTGCCAATTATTCCACACCACACGTTGATAGTCCAAGGGCGCTGATGTTCAACTTGACGAAGCCAGTACAGATTTTCAACACTCCAGTAATGCATGTTGTGTCGATTAACCGTTTCATGGTTTGTAAAAGACAACTCGTCAGAGAACAATACGTAGCGAAAAAAATTGGGATTTTGCCCTATTTGTTCACGTGTGCCCACGGACAAAAGTTACCCGATTTTGGAAATCAACGCCATGAAGAACTTGGTGTAAAGACACATGATACGGATGATACTTATGACGTTTTAAAATTTTCCAAATACTGCAGCAATTTGAATACTTTGCTCAGTAAATGTTGCTCGACGAGTCTATTTTTTCGATTGAATACTTTCATCAGTAGTAAATTGTTTAACAGTCCGGTAAAATGAAGCACGTGACCGAATCATATCCGGAAAACGGGAAGCGTAGAGAGTGACAGCATTATCAAGACTACAGCCAGCGTCTCCAAAAATCTGGACCATTTCAATTTTTTCTTGTACAGTTAAATACTCATGTCTTATTGTTTTCGAAATATTCTTCGAACTGAATCAACATTTTTAAAACAAAATACAAAAAAAAATAATTTATTTGAAATTTGAATTTATTTAATCGCATGTTCCTTGGTTACGATAATAGATAATGCATAGGTTCCTAGTAGGCATAGGTTCCATGAATCGAGAAAAATGTTTCAAAAAAATCGTTCGTTAAAGTACGTAGAATCCGAATCTGCAATAAAAATAGGGATTCCTATTTTAAGTTACCCCCCCCCCCCTCCCTGCCCCACCTACAAGAAGGAGAGGCACTAATGTATGTCCCCCCTGGAATGATTAAGTTTTGATAATGGACATGTTTTTTGTAGAGTGCTTATTTTCCGAGATATTTGAAAGCTTCAGCCTAAAAAATTACCCGGTATATTTCAAGGTATAAGTTACTTCACGTACCACGATTAATTACTAATTGAGTTATTTTTTGTTAATTCAGATCAAAACGTCTATCTATTTACGTCTTTGATCAAAAATGCTAAAAGAGTTTTCACAAAATTAACATTTAAATTACCATAAATATAAGATTTACAAAATCCAAATGCCGTTGAACTCTGTTATGTCGTAAATTCTATTTTCATACATCCTCTTAAGGCACAAAAATATGTTTACAACAATATGCTTTTATAATAGTCTTGTCATACGATAGAACAAAATTAAATTAAAACACAAAAACATACAATTTTATCAAATTTTAATAAAAATTCAATTAATTTTCCTTACACTCAATGAAATTTTAATTATAAGAAAATTCGTACTCCTCCAAATCTTCCACATACACGTACAACGCCCAAATATTTACGATGTTATATCTCGCATAAATATAACACGAACGCGGCGGATAGTGTGAGATTGAGATGTTTAACGATTTAGTATTGCGATAGGGCATGAACTATGTGTGCGCAGACAAATCATGCGGAAATATTGAAATAATTAGTAATTTGACACCCGAACCAACTTTTTATACATAAAATTAGTGGTTATATAAGTTATTTCGATTCAGGACGAGTACGAAAACCTCACACACAAAGAACAATAAAAACTTCTACATTTTTCCAGAGTTTTCCAGATGAACAATTTCTGTTTACAAGTCTTTTCCGAGATAACTAAGTTACTCTGAACTATACGGGTACTTACAGAGCCGCATACTAAAATGCTTTATTCCATCTGCCTTGTGAAATGAACTCAGATGGAATCAGGAAAGCAAAATTGAGAATCTTTGTGACAATTTGTTTTGTACATACAAGGAGATAAATAAGCACACACAGGACAAGTCGTGCGAATCAGTGTTGTATGTAATAAAAAATTTATCACTGAAAATTATGTGGCTACGGTTATCAGTTTATCACACTATAGATACATGAAATGAATTTATCTTCTGTGGCTGGTTGGATAACACACACGTATTGATACTTCCTATACGATATTACGATAACACATTTTGATGTGATAACATAACATTTTCCGAATGTAAACAAAAAAGCTGTAATAATTTAATAAATAATTAATTGAATTTTCCACAATATTGTTAGGTAGTTCGATAACTTTTTATGGATATGGGTGTGTGTGTGTAGGCCATATACATAAAAGCTGTGATGACGATGATTATATATAACAACATAAACTTCATAATATGTGTACATGGGTTGATGGGCGCGTAACGTTTGTAATGATTGAGTTGAAGATTTGATTTATGGCAGTAAAAAGCTTATACACAATCTTGGGATGAAATATTACGGTTTGATTTATAGCGCACGATAATCTTTACTGTTCAATGAACTAGCCATATAAGGGCCATTGCTATATCGTGTATTATACGATCTAATTATTTTCTTGCCATAATAAAACAATAAATTCTTCAAAATACCGTTTATATTTACTAAAGAAAAGTAGATTTTTTTTTCTTGACAATAACTTATATTTTGTATAAAAATGTCTAGACATTATTGCATAGTAGAAAAAATATCCATTTAAAAAACTATTCATCCAAAGAATTTACCTTAGTCTATTCTATTCATAATGTTATTTTCGGGATATGCGGATATCGTAGGTACAGGAATACTTCGTTTATCTTAATAATCAGTGCTCTAAACCTGCACCGACCAAATTAGCCCGCCTCAATGAAACCTGTACTATAATTTGTTACACATTTATTACAATTTATTACAACAGATCCCGATTTTATTACAGTTACCGTTTTCGAGGAACGAGTGGTCGGTTTAGCTTACAATTAAACCTGCACCGCTAAAATATTAACTTTTGATGTAGCTATGAGATCGGAATGATTCTTGAACCAGAATTTATTACATTGAATAAGTTAGTTCAAGACCACCCCTATAACTAGCCTAAGGGTAAATTTCACCCCAAAACGATTATATATTTCAAAAACGTCAATTTAACCAAATTTAATTGCCCGGAATTGGCTCTCAATGGTAGAGGCTTCAAATAGGTAACTCAAGGGTCGATTTTACCATATTTAATAATTTATTACACCAGACCGCCACCAGATGTTGAATCAAATATTACTCCTTGAACATTGCGGTGGGCAGATAGGATTCGCCATTAGATTTAAAAAATGGTTCAAAGATATTAAACATAATGAATATTCACAAATAAATATGTGCATTTGGATTACAACCTTAACCTTCTGACACTACACTGTTAAATTTTGTTTTTCCATTTGATTAGAAAAAATCCCAAAAAACTAAAAGTTTTAAAAGTTTAAAATTGAGACTCTACTTTACCCGGCAAACAATTAAAAATCTATATTGGTAATTAAACACTGTAGCAAGTATCTAACATCTAAAATAGTGTTAATTTCGCGTTAGAAGCACCAACCAATTGAATTTAACAAATTTATTTCATTTTCAATGATTTTATCATTTATTAAGTAGAGCACTTTTTTGGACCATAGTTATTACCCATATATTCTGAAGCTAATTCCGTCTAACCTGACACAAAAATAATAAAATAAACATATCCATACGGTTCATATGCCAACCACAAGGCCAATGTGGTCTAAAATCGACCTTTAAATTGAAAATTTAAATAAAATTAATTTAAATTAAGTTGACAACTGTAAAGGCTTCAGTTTGGAGCTAATTCCACGTACTCTGATACAAAAATAATTCATTACACACCTGTATAAGGTTGACCTACCCTTTACAACGACCACAGAATAACATTAGACCCCATATCTGGTGGCGGTCTAGTGTAATAAATTATTAAAGGTGGTAAAATCGACCCTTGAATTACCTATTTGACGCCTCTACCGAACAACTGGATATTGTTGACCTGCCCACCACAATGTCCAAGGAGTAATATTTGACTCAATATCTGGTGGCGGTTTGGTGTAATAAATTATTAAAGGTGGTAAAATCGACCCTTAAATTACTTATTTGAAGCCTCTACCGTTGGGAGTCAATTCCGCGTATCCTGACACAAAAATAATTTATTACACAACTGGATAAGGTTGACCCACCCACCACAATGCCCAAGGAGTAACATTTGACACAATATCTGGTGGCGGTCTGGTGTAATAAGTTATTAAAGGTGGTCAAATCGACCCTTAAATTATTTATTTGAAGCCTCTACCGTTGGGAGCCAATTCCGCGTATCCTGACACAAAAATAATTTATTACACAACTGAATAAGGTTGACCCACCCACCACAATGCCCAAGGAGTAACATTTGACTCAATATCTGGTGGCGGACTGGTGTAATAAATGATTAAAGGTGATAAAACCGACCTTTACATTAACAACTTCAAACCTTTACCGTTTGGAGCAAATTCCGTGTAACCTGACTCAAAAATAATTTATTACACACCTGTATAAGGTTGAACTATCCTTTACAATGAACATAGAGTAACATTAGACCCCATGTCTGGTGGCGGTCTGGTGTAATAAATTATTAAATATGGTAAAATCGACCCTTGAATTACCTATTTGAAGCCTCTACCATTGAGAGCCAATTCCGGGTATCGTGACACAATAATAATTTATTACACACCTGGATAGGGCTTAACTACTCTCGACAAGACTTCTTGCAACATTTTTCCTAAAATCTGATGGCAGTCTGGTGTAAAAAAATTTATTAAATTTGGTTAAATTGACGTTTTTGAAATATATAATCGTTTTGGGGTGAAATTTACCCTTAGGCTAGTTAAAGGGGTGGTCTAGAACTAACTTATTCAATGTAATTAATTTGTAATAAATTCTGGTCCAAGAACCATCCCGATATCATAGCTACATCACAAGTTAATATATTGGCGGTGCAGGTTTAATTGTAAGCTAAACCGACCACTCGTTCCTCGATAACGGTAACTGTAATAAAATCGGGATCTGTTGTAATAAATGTGTAACAAATTATAGTACAGGTTTCATTGAGGCGGGCTAATTTGGTCGGTGCAGGTTTAGAGCACTTTAATAATCTCATTTTCAACCGAATTTTAAAAAATCTTCTTACTCTGCAATAAATCGTCAGAATATCCCCATACCAAATTGTATCCATTACGTAAACGTAATAAATTTGGGCTTGAGGAAATACAACTAGAAATTTGTCCAATCGGCTTGCTAAGGTACTTTTTCTGGGAAATGATAGAATCAATAGACACTTCGGGATTGCCGGAAGGTTGGAAGAATCGACGCTGAGAGTTTAGGATCAGGGAAACTGTGGACAGTGGAATGAACCCGAATAAAAAACATAGCGGCCTTAGGAGCTAAAGCAGTTTAACACCAGGTAGCAGCACTATGGAAAATTAGAGATTTGTATAAGGCGCTAAGCACAATTTTAATGAAGCTGCGAGAAAATCAGAGACCTTCCTCACCTGCATAGAAAATCTGATTGATATCAAGTCATTTTAAGCTGAAAACATCTGAATGCGAGAGTTCAGCGGATTTGTATTAGAATGCTGTAGCCGAAGCTGTCGTAATTATTATAGGTTATGTCGTAATTATTATAGGTTTTGCAATTCAAATTCACGATTTTGCAAATGATATTCAATTTTTTTTAGTTCATTCTTAAGTTTTTATAAGTCAACCACAATTTTGTATACTTCATTGTCATTTTTTTTAAATCAACCTCATTTTTTTGCAAAGTGAACTCGTGTTTTTTCAAAGTAACTTCAATGAGAGAGGGTAAATTCTAATATTTTTAAAACAAATTCAAGTTTTAATATTTCAAATTCGTACATTTCTGCATTTCAAAATCAAATTTTGGCAAAACAAATTCGGTGCTTCCAATTCTTAGCCGATTATGATTGAAAATAGGATTCTTAACTGATTTTTGGAGAAAGTTCTGGAATATGGTCATCTGAGGCGGAGCTCGGCCATATTCCAGAACTTGAATTTTTGTTTTGCCAAAATTTGATTTTGAAATGCAGAAATGTACGAATTTGAAATATTAAAACTTGAATTTGTTTTAAAAATATTAGAATTTACCCTCTCTCATTGAAGTTACTTTGAAAAAACACGAATTCACTTTGCAAAAAAATGAGGTTGATTTAAAAAAAATGACAATGAAGTATACAAAATTGTGGTTGACTTATAAAAACTTGAGAATGAACTAAAAAAAATTGAATATCATTTGCAAAATCGTGAATTTGAAGTGCAAAACCTATAGTTAGAAGCATAACTCACATTGAATTTAGGACCTGTATCGAATTTATCAAATCGTCAAGATTGATTAAATCGAAACAGAACAATATTTACATCCAAGTCAAACGTGGCTGAATCTAAAATGATTAATTCTTTCAAGATTGAGTAATAAAAATATTTTGATAATTTTTGACAAGAAAAATGGTAAGGGAATCGCCTTAGGCTCGGTGAAGTGCAGATCCCGCAACGGCTAGAAAGGTGGAAGTCCCAAGCAGTCAGTCTTAAAGGGTTCTAGATAACCAGATATTTTGATCAATAGGGAATTTCTCACAAATCCTGCCGGTGAAGTGGAAAATTCAGGTCGATGTCTATAATATTTCCAATCTAGAGATACATTAAATTAAAATCAATAAAGAGGATCCATAGACTACTGCCATCAATTAGCCTGCAATAGTGGGTAGTATGTCTATTTGGAAATTAAGCGCTGCAATATGCTTCGAATAATTTAATCAACAAGCAACGCCAAAACTAATACGAATGAGTTCCTTCTCAGACTGAAAAATACGGAAGAAGAATTAGTTCTTATTCAAAAATCGTATCAGGATACAACTCTTTAGAGCGAACGAGTATAGGATACTACACCCTGTAAACAATTGAATATAACCGTACTCTAGATGCGCCTTATCAAAATTCTCTCTACCAATCTAACCACTCACGGTTTTATTCTTTAACCACATGGATAATGAGCATCTACAAGTGTGGAATCCTTACAACTCTTTTCTGTTGGAGTTACACACCATCTTGAAAGACATAGCGTTACAATGGTACTGGACATTTCGTAAACACAACCCGCACGCTACCTGGTCAAAACTAAGAAGCGGTATGATCGAGCGTTTTCAAGATCGTCGCACCAATTACGAAATCCGCAGAATGGTCGAGGCACGTAAACAACAACCGAACGAAAGTTTTCTGGATTTCTACAATCATGTTTGGACGCTTACCTTACAATGTCGTACACCGTACTCTGATGAAGAGCTCATCCAAATTCTCATGAACAACATGAAGCCGACACTACAATACCATTTAACCGATCGTCAATTTGGCAGCATCAACGAGCTGATCAAAAGCTGTTCGGATTGGGAGGAGTCTTTCCGGCGGCTCAAAGCTCCGGCGGATCCTGCAATCCATCCACGACGCGTGATCAATGAGTTATCAGGCGGTCCGTATGATGATATTGGAGCATATGACTCTTATGAGAATTATCCCTTAACTGATGTTCTACCCGATAACTCAGTATCCGCGATTCAAACGGGGAGCAGGTATCCGTCGGCAGTGGCGAGACGTTCTGGCGGACAAGTCCCAGCAGACAGTTCAGGATTAGTGTACAAGCAGCATTCAAGTTATGGTAAAAATATGGTCTGCTTTAATTGTTCGGATATGGGTCACACGTTCATGGATTGTCAATTGGCTCCCGCTGGATTGTTCTGCTATCGATGTGGGTTAAGAGGTACGATTTCTGCGCAATGTCGACGTTGTGCTGAAGAACGAAACACGCCATCAAGATTGTCGGAAAACCAGAACAGTGGTTCTTGGAGGACTGGGTCACGAGAATCACCACAACCACAACTGCCACCCAGACTGATGCCTCAACGGACAAGTCCACTCAAACCGATTCAGGAGGACGCAGCGAGCAATACGGACGCGGAACTCCGCTCCCAATCGAACCCGACCAGAAGGTAAACTCGTCTGCCAGTCATGATTCCCTTCCCGATCCTTATTCCTCACCAAATTCCTCTTCCCTTCCTGTCGCTCTAAAGTTTTTCTATAATTCTCCGTCGTTAGCTAAGTTAGATCGTTTAAAACGTTCCAAGAAATATTGGAACCACCGCGCTGCAATGAGAAATGACGTGATTTCCTCCGTTTTGTTCTCCGAGGGTAGTGACACTCGGCCTTACGCCCAGGTCTTTATCAATAAGATCCCGTTTAAGGGTCTTCTCGACAGCGGGGCGAGTGTCAGTGTTCTCGGGAATGGATCGGAGAAAATCTTGTCCAATCCCTTCGTAGAGTTTCATAATTTTCCATCCACGATAACTACCGCGAGTGGTCAAGTCCAACGAGTATTTGGTTACATACGAGCTAACGTCGAGTTTAATGGAATTACTCAAACCATGAATTTTTATGTTGTTCCTTCCTTAGAACAACCGCTAGGTAATCCTCATAGGCTGTTTAAAACGGTTATCTACATATCAATCCATGTTTATCAAAGGTAAAAGATTTAAGACCGATTACCAACAAATTCCAATGAAGCCTCCCAACTTTAAAAAAAAGCTTAAAAATAACGTTTCATCCCGATGAATCAATTCACCTAAACTAAAAGAACCCAAATCTTTGTGGAAAAAGTTTTTTTTCAAAGATCGTCTTGTTCGTCCCTACCTTATTTCAGACCCGTATCATCGTTCCTGCATTTTTTTCTAAAAATAATTTGAATATATTGTGTTTCTAAATTACAGTAATTTAGACATAGATTATTGAGCTATTTGACAAAATTTCTGGCAAACATCAAAGATGGGTAAGCTATTCCACTGTTCTGTTTACTAATAAGAAGTAGAAACTACCCTATGTCCATATCAGGTGGAAAAACCTTTTTTATTATGTCGTATACGCCATGGCTATATCTCTAGGTATTTCAGTACAGAATTTAATGTGGGCCTATGGTAACTGCACAAAAACCGCTTTTCGGTTAGATTACCAAATAAAAAAGTGCTATAATGGTTGAAATCCATTTTTTAGCCTCACTGATAACTTTTGTCACTTATAAAATTGAATTTGAATTGTTTTAGTAAAGCACTTGTAAAAAATGTTCCTTAGAGTGACAATATTTATTGATTTTATTATTAGGAAGATCGATTTCGAAAATGTATTTCTTCATCAGTTCCTTTTTTACAACTAATCAGTGATCATCACCAAGGAACATTTTTTACAAGTGTTTTACTAAAACAATTCAAATTCAATAAAAAAAATGTTTTTTCCACCTGATATGGACATAGGGTAGTTTCTACATAGGGTATATCCCGCTTGCGTTCGGGCTAACTTCAGCTACTTTTTAAATATTCGAATGCTGGAAAACTATATTCATTCATACACAGAATAAAATTCTCTATTACAGCCGGCTATCGCCATTGTATAAATTTAAATAATGCAGCTGTCATATAATATTGACAGGCACAACAATACACTTTTAGTCATGATTACACAAAACAAACATTTTTGATTTTTCGTTAATCATTTGTACAGGATTGCGCAACTCTTCAATTATCATTGTACACGCCCAAATTGATTACGCAGACACGATTATTGTCAAGCAAGCTTGCAGGTGTTTGGGCAAATGTATGCTTTACTTCTAACTAACAAATTTGCCCTGTTTTCCATTCCTCACCGATAACACGCCGTATAACAAACATATGGTCATCTGTCGACCGATTGCGGATAAATGCAGCCTGATATGATCCTATCTGAGTGTGTATTTCTTCGAACCTAGATGATAGGAATTTGGCATATACTCGATACCCAGTGTCTGAAAGAGTTATTCGTCTATAATCTGTGATGGTATTGGGTCGTTGTTTTTTTGGTAAAGGAAATTGGACCGTTTCTAACCACTCACTTGGTGGGGTGTTTAATAGCCAAACCTGTTGTAAAACATACAGAAAGATCTTCATTCCCTCTTCAGGTAAAGCTTGTAATAGCTCAATTGAAATTTGATCTAAACCAGGAGCAGTTCCTCTTATAATGGAAAATAGGATGGTTTCTATTTCTTCCCGGGTTGGAGGCAATCCTAATGGCCAATGGTCTTTTTCAGCTATTAGTGGAATGGCCGAACCTGAGGTATTTAATAATAATTGCTCCCATCCTGACAAAGGAATATATGTACTTGCCATCTTGAACGAATAAATTGGTAGGTTTGGCGGAGTCGACTAAAAGGATTTACATCGTTTAAATTTCGGAAAAATTCTCTACATTCTTCTGCTTTGGATTTTCTAAATTCTTGATGAACATTAAATCGACAATTTCTGATCAGATGAGGATTACTTGGTGTCCTTCTCAAAGCACTTTTTAAAGAAGTTATTGCTGTTTTCTGTCCCTTATAGTCATAGTGGCTTGTCTAGTTAAAATTAGGTCTGATGAAGCGTTTATAGAATGTACTAAAGCCCTCCAAGCTATTTCAACTGTTGTTATCATTGGGAAATTGAGAGTACCATCTAATATTAAACCATTTCTAACCAGGAATTTTATTACGTTGGATTGATACTGTTTTAGGATAGCTGGATCTTTTAATAAATCAACTCTCCATCTTCTAAAATTTTGGCTTTCGTAGTCTTTCTAATTCTAATTAACTTCCGTGAGTCAGATTGTACTTTGATTACATGTCCAAATACTAATTTATGATCCGAAATAAATTTCTTTACTAGTTTACCTTTTACCTTCGTTTCAATTTTTCCGAAAATGTGCCTTTTGCATGCTTTATCTCTAATAATGATTTTCCGGGGTTGAACAATATATGATCTAATTGGGATGATGATTTAGGGCCTTTCCAAGTAGTAAGGCAGGATCTACGACCAAAAGTGGTACAAATTGATAAACTATTCTGCAGTGCAAATTCAATTAATATATCGCCACGTTCATCAGTTTCTTGATGATATAAATTTTGCCCTAATATTTTTTTATGTGATAAATTCAATTGATCCTCCAAGGTTTCGTACAGTGGGCATCACTCTTTTTCTATGACTCAAGTACCAATTATAATGTGGAGTGTTGATTTGAAGCGCAACTGAATTTCTTTCCTCTATAGCTACAATATCTATTCCAACTTTAATTAATGCTTTATCGATTATTAATTGCTTTGAAACGCAAACCCGAACATTCCATGTTCCTATACAAAAATTAGTACGTTTAGTTATTATGAGAGGTAGTTGGTTGTTAGACTTGACTGGTTGTAACCGGAATGAACTAGAATCGGTCCGTATTTGCATGAGGTGACTAATTGAAGGAGGATGAATGGGGAGGTTGTTTAAAGAATATTTTCTACATAATCCTAGTACTAATATTAGAATCCTTTACCTCAACCACAACTAACCCAAATTAATAAACTAACAAAATCTAATCTAGAGTGTGAATATAATTGAAACTAACATTTTAATATATTTAAGTAGTTAGAAAATGACTTTGCTGCGGTTCGCCCTAGTTATTTCTATGACTAACATCCTTTCCTGTTAACAACCTTATCTGTTAAGGATGCAGGCAGGGCCTGGGCCCGCATGATGCTGAAATATTATTCGCTTTCAGATATAATTTGTTATTTGATTGTTTATATTTCAGGATTATGGTAACGTACCTAGGATCGCCGTTATTGCTGGCCAGTACGCCTCTATCATATCATATCATATCATATCATACTTCTAACTAACAAAATTGCCATTGAACATCTACTCACAAGTACTAGCAAATAAGTTGCTATTTGCTACAATGCTGTCAGTTGCGCCGTGTATATTAGCCTACCAAAACAATTGAAACATTAGATAAACAAGAAAATGTTTCTTATCTGCCAGGCGGTTTTTTATCTGCCAGTATTTTTGTTTTTTGCAGGTGACAGTTGACAATTTCAAAATAAATTGTTTACCTGCTTAGTTTAGTTTGACTGTTTTTTGAAATCTTCATACTTTCGAAAACAAATCACTAAAATCGAAAAGTGACAACATCAGTTACTAATTTGCCAGTAATGCATGCAATATGTGGCGCTAGAATGAAAAAACGTATGGCATTGCGAATACAAAATTGGAAAATACCTTGCATTATTTTAAACATAAACTATTTTCACCTATTTGGTTTGTAAAAATTGAATGAAAAACTGAAATGGCAAATCCCAACTGAAAAACTATGAGGAAAACAACAATAATAAGCAATAATCTACATTGTCTACGAATATTCTACATACTCTACGAATTATCGACATTGTCTATGCCAAAATATATTGTCGACGCTATTTTCGACACCAACATGTCGAATTCCAGATTACGCGTAGACACACAACACTGTTCAAAAATTGTCTAGAAACTTCACACCGATTTCGCATGTGAACGGCATGATTTCTTAAGAGTAGTTTCGTTTCTTCTTCCTTTCGAAATCGAAACTAGTCAAGGTTTAACGGGTTTCTGACTTCCTAGATTGGTGTGTTTGAAAAAAATTACCCTCTTGAATTTTCGATTTTCCAGTACTATCACTTTCTTGAATGAATTTCTCGACAAGTTATAATCGAAAGCTCCGTAGATCTTGTTGAACACTCGAGCTACCCTCGGAATTGGATCAGAAGGACCGTACTTCGTTACCGCTCGATCGAAGATTAAAGCTCCATCGCGTTGACACATTCGACGTTTGGGAGCGTACAAGTTGATACGTGCTAGTAACTCGATACCGTCGACACGGGAATTGATGATATCATGCACAAACA
This sequence comes from Nephrotoma guestfalica, assembly GCA_963691935.1. NCBI lineage: Eukaryota > Metazoa > Arthropoda > Insecta > Diptera > Tipulidae > Nephrotoma > Nephrotoma guestfalica. The sequence continues at coordinate 262,769,509 of OY829914.1, read as the reverse complement.
GCACGGAAGCTAAGTCTCGGCGATTTTCTAGACGTTGCAGTTTCAAAAGATTGCATCGATTCTGATAAGGCGGAAGAACGTAGTCCACGGCACGACGGGATGGTAAATGTCGTAGCGCGAACAAAATAAACTGTTTCTGGATACTCTTAATCCTCTCAGAATGACAGTGGTAGGAGGGTGACCAAACAGGAAATGCATACTCCAAAATGGGCCGAACAAGGCATACGTATAATGATGTCAAAGATAACGGATCACGAAAGTCCTTGCAGTTTCGGTTAATGAAGCCAAGCATAATGTAGGACTTTGAAATAATGGCATTAAAATGTCTGGTAAATGTAGCATCAGAATCAAAGATCACACCAAGATCCGAAATGAACTCAACCCGATCAATGGTTTCGTTGTACAGTTGGTATTGAAAAAAAACTGGCGAGCGAATACGGAAGAAAGCAAGAATTTTGCATTTACTCACGTTTAAAGCCAGTAAGTTGTTAATTGACCAGCTGCAAAAGCGGTTTAAGTCGTTTTGTCGTCTGTTAAGTCGTCTGCGAAGAGGGGGCAATTGGCAAACTTAAAACATTTTACAACGTCGTTAATAAATAATGGAAATAACAGTGGGGCGATATATCAACCTTAAGACACGCCGGATGGCGCCCGAAATAATGGAGAGAAAGAATCCAGAATCCTAACAGATTGCTAACGATCTGAGAGATAAGAACGCAACCAGTCGATGGGAATGAAATCACAGTCGAGACTCTCAACCTACTGCTTGGAATTTAGGCTGTCAAATAGACGACCACAAAATGAGGACAAGTTAGACACGGTAGACCTACCGGGGTGAAATCCATGCTGAAAAGGAGAAATAAGTCCCTTGGTATGGAAGTGCAATACTCTGTAAACCATGGACTCAGACAGTTTGGGTAAGACAGAGAGAATGGCGATCCCACGATAATTACTTACCTCACTTCTATTACCCGCCTTAAAAATTGGATGAATGCATGATATTTTCCAGGGATCTGGAAAATACCACGACGAAGGCTTTCGTTAAACAAGAAGGTAACTGCATGGGCCAGACTTACGGCACAACGTTTGAATAGGATCGGTGGAAGCCCGACATAACCAGCTCCCTTGCTAACGTCGGGAAGGAGCAGTTGATCCAGAACCTCCTATTCGGTAAGTTTGAAATGATCGAGTACAATGGAGGTGGAAGTAGTAGGAGGACCGGTGTCTGTTGGCCGAAGTGGCTTGTAAACCGATGCAAAGAATTTGGCAAACAAATTGCAAATGTCGGATGGCTGACTAGCGGTGGAGGTCTGATAAGACATATTCGACGGAAAACAAGATACCTTTTTCTTGCTGTTAATGAAGTTCCAAAACTGTTTGGGATTGGATGTTAAAACTTACTCGATGTGCACTACGTAATTATTGAAAAGGAACCAAATAACCCTTAACTCATCTACTCGGTATTATACCATGGCTCCCGAAAGCCGGATTTATTACTGATAACCCGCGGAACGTGTCTCTCGATATCACACCCGAGAAGCTCGTTGAATCTGTGCACTGTGTCATTCAAATGACGACACACCGTCGATATCGTTCCAAGATATACCGGGTAAGTTAAAGTCATCCACGATGATAATTTGCAATCAATTTCCGCGATAACAAATCCTCTTGCTGCTATTTAACCTTTAAGCGGATCTCATCGTTGATTGGATCAGGTTATTTGGAATTGTTCCCAGTCTAATGGGCTTCAAAATAAAAATGCCTTATATTAAAGGTCGAGTACTCCGAGATTTTCGGACAAAAATATATATTTCTACTACGCTCGACGATGTCTCTCTGTATATAAGGAACGGTCTTACAAATGCTATAGCATAATTTATGTATATAGCATGTCCGCCGATTTGAATACAGACAAAAAACTAAAGAAAATCTATTTTTTCGGTGTCTTAAGATTTAGTTAAAAACTCCTTCTAACTGATTTCTATACGGTATATCAAAACACAAATTATAACTACAAAAAATTTTTAGGGGTTGAAAATATTCTTGCTTTGTAAGTAAATATAAATGGAAATTCCTCTAGGGAGTATCTATTTATCAAGCCAAATAAATCATAACAATAAGATAACATTTCTATTGTGTTGCCAAATATGTATCTTGGACTTCAGTTTCTTGAGTATAGAAATTATTTTCTATAGGAATTTGTCGACTGGGAAATCATGTTTATTGAAATTATATGATAGAGCCTAGGGCAATTTTATACTGGCTATAGTTCCACCCTAATTAATCTTAAGAAAACATTAAAGATTGCGTGCTTATCAAAATTTGGCTTTGCTTAAACGATTAGGACATTCAATTGTGGTAGTTTAATAATATCTACACTCACACACGTATAGAAATATTTACTCATTCTTGCTAAAATTTTCTTAATTAGTTTAAGTTCTTCCCGCTTTGAATACATAAACTTAACCAAATAAATCTAACCATGTGTGTGGCTGTGTGTACTCTACTGTGTATACGTTACTTAATATAATTCAATAAAAGAAAACCAGAAAAATAATAAAACTTTTCCTACCGATAAAGTATAAAACCGCGGAAAATTCGGAAAAGTTTTTTGTTTTGTGCTTATTGTTAGAATTTTCTCTTTCGTATTTACCTGGCTTTATATTTTAAGAAAGCGTAACAAAATTTTACGGAAAAGTGCGGGAGAAAATTATTTATATTTTATTATTATTATTATTATTACCGCAAGGTAAATGTTAATGTTGTATAAACCTGAAGATAATACGCGAATACAAAAACGGTTATTTCGCCTGTTAATTTATGAGATGCCCATTTTTGCACCACCTTTGCAATTTATTACGTGCCAACGCGTTCTGGGTCAGGTTTGCGATTTCTGCAAGAACTTTGATTTGATTTAACACTGTTCTTGTAAAAACAAAGTTTTTATTGTTTGCTCAATAAAATACGATTATAGCATGTACACGAGCATATTAAGTTAATTCTACCGTTCCACATAACATTAAATTTGATTATCTTTTTGTGGTGATCTACTTATATGGGAACAGTTATCGCAGCAAAAAATTAAATCGATTAAAAAAAAACTAATTAAAAAATTATTTTGCATATGCTGCTTGAACAGACTCGTGCATAACACAAAATAACTGTTTGTCTTACGAAGATATTCTTAAGCTTTTCTACTTGAAAATTGAATATGTAATGCATGTCTCAAATAATCAGCATCTCCTCGACTATCTATGCATACGGATTACAGAAAATTATCATACATGACTTAATCCAATGATGCATACCGAACATTTTCTTTTGTCACATTACTCGTAGTAGTTACATAAAGCATTAAAATCAGATTATGTTTCTTCGATTATTTTAAAAAGTCTAGACGCAGATTGTTTTGCTGTTTAAATATCGTTTTTCGAATACGTACAAAACAAACTTAATATTTCTTTAATTACTTGTGCCGCGAAAGATTATCAAATTTTACCGCCGTAAAAGCACGTAATTTTTGAACGCCACCCACCAACACTCGAAAAGTTCAGAAGTTCGCTGTAGATTGTAAAAATTCACATAAATCATAAAAATGTTAGATTAATGTAAATATGAATATTAAAATTCGTTTAAGGTAATTACGACAGTTTGTTGGTTCTTATATTGTATCGCGTGTTTTTACCGTTATAATGTTACGTGCTCGTAAATTGCGTGTAAATGTTTAACTATCGACTTTATTTTTTTATTTCTACTTTAAAGTAGCTGTTACCCGCAACTTCGGTCACGTGGTCTTCCATTTAATGCGATAATATATTTAGTACGAGTAGCCGGCATGCGTTGCAACGGCACTCATTGAAAGAAAGTGATATAATGGTTTAATTCTGTTGGGTGCGGTTACACAATAAATATCAGGTTTCCCGGCACGTGAGCAGGTCACATACAGCTGTTCATGTGAAAAGCACGGCTTTCTAAATTTAGTACACACACTTGTAGTTAATGTCGGAATCATTGGAATTTGAAAATTATGCTTCATATTAAACTAAACAAAATAAAAGAACTTATCTGAAGTCATCAACCGCCGCTTTCATCCGATGTATCAAGAGAAGAATGCCTTTAGCTGGAATTTAGTTTATTCACCGATTTTATCGCCGATAACAGTACGCATCGCCGTATAAATCCCAATAGCCTCGGTCCAATATTTATTAAAAGTAAGCTGCCGGTTGGTAGTATTTGAAATTTACATTTACCTTGAATTTAAACGAATGTGAAGTTTTCGACAAAATTAAAAAATAACAAAACATGGCGGACTACAAAATTTGTCGAAATAACAAAATTTGTCGAAATTCGAAATGTTCAAACAAATAAAAATTACCCCCATTGTAATACGATGACGTAGACCCATTTGTTATTGAGCCTGAACTTGTGAGCTGGCCAATTCTCAATACAGTAAACGTTTAAATCCTATTTATTTTTTGCAAAAATTGATTAAGTTCTGGGTCAATAACAAAACTACAATTGGGATAACTTTTATTTGTTTGAACATTTCGAATTTTGTATTAATCTATTTTTTGTTATTGTCATTGCCGAAGTCACCAGTTTACTAATTGCGTGTTAACGAGCAGTTGATTTTCATAGCAAAATTTTTAAATAATCCTAACATTGCTTTTGTCAACTGTTTTACTAATGCATATGCATTTTTGTTATTTGGACAAATTTTGTAGTCCGTCATGTTTTGTTTTAATTTTGTCGAAAATTTCACATTCGTGAATTTAATACGTAACGTTTCACGTGTGCCACAATAATAAATATTTTGGTGCGTCCTGATCGCTTTTCAAATAGTGAATTTAACCAATCACTTCTAGAGGTAGTTTGAACTGTGTGGGTTATTAGATTAGTGTTACTCATCTCTTTTTCAACCAATGGTTCGAATTAAGTATGTCTTAACTTTGTCCTATATGACGACCGGTGTGAAGTACTTAACGTTAATGAAAAGTGTAGGCTCAAAAAGTGTAGACACACAAATTATCAAAAAGTGTAGCTGCAAAATAAAAAAGTATGGAGTTCGAATTACGTGGTTTAATTAAAATTATTAAAAATAAACAAAAAAAATTGAGAATCACAGTACTACAATAATAAGTTTATATATAGGGTGTCTCAGGAAGAGCGCCGGATTTAAATTTGCCGCCATTTTGTTAATACGAGCTGTATTTCACCAATAACGCGTCGTATTTCCTCTTTAAGATATTCGACTGTTTCAGGCTTATTCGCATACACCTTTTCGTTCACAAAGATCCAAAGAAAAAAGTCCATGGGTGTTAGATCGCACGACCTTGGTGGCCAATGTTGATCACCAAATTGAGAAATGGCACGGCCTGGAAACTTGGTCTGCAGTAACACAATTCTTTCACGTGCTGTGTGGCAGATCGCACCGTCTTGTTGGAAAAACATGTCCTCCACATCAATTACATCCGATTCGGGCCACAAAAACTCCGTTAACATTTCGCGATACCGCACTCCCAAGTTCCTGGATTCTCGGCCACAGATTACCGTACTGTGGCTATATTTTCGAGTGACCGACAAAAACGACGACGAACAATGATCTTCTGATCCAACAGCGTAAATTTGGTCTCAAATTTTGTAATTAAACGCCTCATTGTCGATTCATTTGGCGCACCGAAAACTTGACGTAATTGGCAAACCGTGTTCGCATAACTTTCACCATTTTTGTAATGTGTTTTTACAATAATTAAACGTTGTTGGTTTGAGTACTTCTCCGTATTCTTAAATCGCGAGGTCTGTACGTGACAACTGTGAAAAAAATCACCGTACACTCCTATTAAAAAAAGGCGGCAAATTTAAATCCGGCGCTCTTGCTAAGACACCCTATACCTTCTTTATAAAAAAAAAAATTTTAATTTTTTAAAACAGAAAATCTTCCGAACAATGAGTGCCGAGTGTGGAATTTAGTGTTCTCAATTTGGTATAGTACCTAAAATTTAGACCAATCTAACCAATCACAACATGTAAATTGTCTTGAAATTTTTTGTACAAATTTTAGACACCATGCCGAGTTGAGAACATTAATTCTGCACTCATTGTTCCGATGACTTTTTGAATTATTAGAGAATTAAGTGAATTGACCCCAAAGGCACATCCATGTGTAGCGCCATATCGCCAATCACAACATGCAAATTGTCTTGAATTTTTTGTGCAAATTTTGGATACCAAATGGAATACTAGTCGAGATTTTGCGAGGTGGTCATCGATCTCACTATATTTTTATGTTAGATATATCAAATGCCCCAGAAACATATAACTACTGCTGTAAGAGTTTTTAAGATCTGACATAAAAACATAGTGTGATCGATGATGATCACCTAGCAAAATCTCGGCTAGTATTCCGTTGAATACGAAAAAACTCTTACAGCAGTAGTTATATGTTCCTGGCCCATGTTTGGCAATTCCACAACTATGACAAAATTCTGAAAATCGTCATGGATATGGACATTTGATCTAACATAAAAACATAGTGAGATCAATGATCATCTCGCCAGTAGTATTAGTATTCCGATGAATTCGCAATGAATTGAATTTTAATTTAAAACAAATGGTTTTAATTGTTTTGCGTTTTAAATGTAGTTTCGCCTAAATGTTTTTTTAGTGTGTATCACTAAACAAACACACAATTTTTACTAAGGATTTTTTTAGGGAATATTTCACTCCGGTATATTTAGGACAATTTTACGACAAACTTCATTCGCCTATATAAGGTAATGAAGTTTTTACTAAAATTGACTTCCTTTATAATTATTAATAATGTATTGGTAAAACATACTACTGTGGGCAAAAAGTAGTAAGACTTTTTAATTTAAATTAAGCGCGGAAAACCTTTCGTCGAAATATTTTTTTTTCTATGACTGTCTAGGACGGCCATCAACATCAACTGATGATCAACACGTTAATAAAATCAAGGAATTGGTGCTCGAGAATCGACGATTAACAGTCAGAGACCTTACTGGCATCGTTCAAATATCGGAAGGATCAGTGAAAACCATTTTGAAAGATCATTTGGGCCTAAGAAAAATGATAGCACGATTGGTTCCAAAATCACTCAATTTTTTGGAAAAACAGCGTCGCGTTGACGTCTGTGAAACAATGCTTTTCGACTACCTGGTTGTCATGAAACGTATTATAACTAGCGGTGGGTCTTGGATCTATGCTTACGACCCGGAAACAGACGATCAATCGGCCGAATATCGTGCCAAAGGTGAGCCGAAACCGAAAAAACCACGTCAAAGCAAGTCAAAAACCAAGGTGATGTTGACAGTTTTCTTCGATTATCGAGGTGTTGTGCACTCCGAATTCCTTCCGACCGGCCAAACTGATAAGAGGCCGGAATTATGGGTCGACAACTCTTTTACGTGATTTTTTCGCCAAAAATTCCACCCATATCGTTCCGCAACCACCGTATTCGCCTGATTTAGCTCCGTGTGACTTCTAGCAAACTCAAACGACCGCTCCGGGGAAACCGTTTTGAGTCAGTTGAAGACATTAAACGTGAATCGCTACGCGCATTGGAGGCTATTCTGGAAATTGACTTTAACAACTGGTTCGAGGATTGGAAAAAGCGTTGGCACAAGTGTATTGAGGCCGGAGGGGGGGGGGGATTACTTTGAGGGGAACAAAATAGATTTGGAGAAATAAATAAAGAATTTTAAAATTATGAACAAAGTCTTACTATTGTTCGCCCACAGTATTATATCTTGACTAAGCAAACATTTAGGCGAAATTATTATATTTGAAAGTAATAAAAATAATATACAATTTTGTTAATAACAATTATTGTTTAATAACAAAATGCGATAATGCACCAATCAAATCAAATAAAATCAAAAAATAAAATTAAATCATTTTATTAGAAACGGGCGTATTTTAAGCCTGATAGAACTTGAAATTGTAAAAAATAACACAAAAAATTAAATTGTAATCAAAAACTGTTTTTATTTGAAAGATCCATACATGGCATTAATATTTGAAAATGATTTCCGGCATTTTGGTCGTCCAATTTTGGGCCACTTTTCGAGCACTGCTGGCCGTATGTCACGAATAACACGAACAATGCTGACCTCCAAGGCGTCTATTGTTGCTGTTTTATCAGCATAAACCAATGACTTCACGTAGCCCCATAGGAAATAATCGACAGGTGACAAATCGCATGACCTTGGAGGCCAATTGACAGGTCCATTTCTCGAAATCAACTTATCGCCAAATTTTGCGGTCGTCGTATGACACATAATGCCATACTGTTGAAACCACATCTCGTCCGGATCAATGTCATCCATATTTTCAACAACAAAAAAATCATGCAATCATTGGTCATGGTGTGGTGACGATCTCCATTGGCCATAACGCAATCCCCGGCCTCATTTTTGAAGAAATAAGGTCCGATGATGCCACCGCACGGTGCATTTTTCTGGATGTAATGGAGTCAGTAGGGTCTCTTGTGGAGAGTATGTGGTACGAAATCTATCCGCAGTTCGACGGATAACTTGCTCAGATGGACGATTATGTGCGCCATAAAAACCACGAAGTCCTTGATAAGTTGCGCGGACAAACGACTGATTTTCAAAGTAAATTTTAATAATTTCGTAGCGTTGTTCAAGCGTGAGTCTATTCATAATGATTTGCCAGAGTCTGAGATCTGCCAGAGTATATTTTTCATAAAAATTTAATTTTTTGTTTTATTTTTTACAATTTCAAGTTCTATCAGGCTTAAAAAACACCCGTTATTATCGCATTTTGCGATATCACGGGTCCTAGAAAGAAGGATGAAACTAGCCATAAAACTATTAGCCATAAAATATTAATTTGTGCGCCTGAATGTTTTCGTACAAAATTATTTTACTTCAAAGTCGTGCCACGGATGCTATACCACCATTCGATTGTATATACGAGTAATAATTTTTGTGGAGATACTCCCTGGATCCATGATCAAGCCTAATGTTAATCTGGGAATTTTGTCCTTCGTTAACAATCGTACTGCACACAACTTCAATAGGTTGACAATTATTTCTCCCTTCTCGTTCACAACTCTGCTCACAGCCTTTGAAATAATATTTTTAATAATATTAGTGAATGACAAAAACCAAGTGGATCGAGACCCTTCCGATATTGTTTTTATTTTCGTACCACAACCATCTTTCACGGAGTGCCGGTGTAACTCAAAAATTGTTATTGTCGCAGTTCTATCACTAACAATTCTGTAGTATCCTTAGCGGCTTCATAAGCATGAAGATTTGGACCGCCATTTCCTTTATGAAAAACCACCTCGTTATAATACTTTAGTAATGTTATCTTTGAGTTGAATTGCACCTTGCACAGTATCGCTGCCAGACAGAAAATCGTTCACATAAAAATCATTCAAAACGTGGTTCAGGAGATTTTCGCCTGAAGGACGCTTACCGTTAAATAGGCAGAGCACGCAAGAACGAAGGTGGCTCTTATAAATTTAAAATGCCGCAACTGCTCGTTCAGATTGTCTCGCCAAAAGATATGTATCCTCAGGAGGGATACTGACTTAACGATACATTATTTCTAACAGTTAAATCTGAACCGCATCAACGTAGCTCATAAAGTCGGTTGCACCTTCAAAATGTTGTTCAACGAAATGCCTGTTGTCGTTTTACTGGAAGGGTCAAAGACCACTCGTAATTTTCTAGATCTCTTCAGTAACGCCTAATGAGGTAGATAATATGTAGCTTCGCCTGTCGTTCTGTCTTGTTTTGGATTGATTTCCCTCATGTGCTACATTCGCAGAGATTCTCGTATTTGATCGATGCATTCGCAGAGATTCTCTCTTTCTAGCGAAAATCTCCTCTATTTACTGTCCCGCACGCCAGTGAAAAAAGAAAACTACAGTCAACTTTTAAAAATCACTGGGACCAAATTTATCATAGGCGGTAAGTTTAATGGAGATCTAGACTTACAACTTCTAAAGGAAAATACTTATTTAATGCGGCCCGCGATAAACCAACATATTGGCCTGCTGATATACATAAAATACCAGATCTCCTTGATTTCTTTGTAACAAAAAGAGTTTTAGAGGACTACATGTGCATTGAAAATAGTGAAGGACTATCATCTGGCCACTCAAATATGATCATGATTCTGAGTACAATGATAATAGATAAAGATAATTCACCTAAATTAACAAACAATAAAACCAATTTGGATCTATTCAAGAGATTAGTGGAAGAGCGAACAAATCTCGACGAACCAATTAGAATGAAGGTGCAGGTGGAAGATGTACTAGAAGCATTTAATAATAATATCCAACAAGCTGCTTGGGAAAGCTCTCCGATTTCTCATATCAACACCACAAGGAAACACAATTATCCTTTTGAGATCAGAGAACTAGTTAAAGAAAACGGAAATCTCGTAGAATCTGGCGGCAAACTCGTGCCCCGCAACACAAAAATATCCTCAACTTTCTGTGCAACAAATTAAAGCAACTAATAATAAAAATAAAGAACGAAAGCGACTTCGAGGTCTCTCTGAACTAAAGGGGCTAAAACGAACCAAAATGCATGTGCCACCTATCGACGGTTCTTTGGCTAAAAGTGACAAACAGAAAGTATTCCTATTTGCTGCTTGCAACCGTTGCCGAGACAAACATCAAATGAAAATACAACGGTCGTAAACAAAGGATATGACTGGGCAAATTGAGAAAGCCATTCCCCATAAAGGCTTGCGTAAATTAGTTTAAATAATTAACGCAGCCTTCAGACTGAAATATGTTCCACCTCAATGGGAGGAGGTTGAAGTAATTATGATTCCTAGACCAGGTAAACCAGGAAACCATAAAAAATCATATAGACTGATATCACTACTTCCGGTTATATCAAAAAATTTTGAAAAACTGTTCCTGAAGAGACTCATACCTATAATAGAAAAGAGATGCTTAATTGCACCACACCAATTTGGATTTAGAGAAAATTACTCTACAGTTGAACAAGTTCACAGAATAACGGATGTCATTAAGGATGCACTTGAGAATAAGAAGATATGCTCCAGTATTTTATTGGATGTAGCTCAAGCTTTCGACAAAGTTTGGTATCAAGGTTTTGAATTTGAACTGCATCGAGACCTGCCTAAGCAATTGTATCAAATTCTTTGATCCTACATAGCAGATCGACATTTTAGAGTTAAATTTAAAAATAAGTACTGGGAACTGTGAGCGTACTTGGACCTATTCTGTTTGGTCTTTATACGAGAGACTTACCTAATATTCAAGGTACTACAGTAGAACATTTGAAGATGATACAGCTATATCCTCGCGGTTGGAGAAGATATTTCGGAAGCAACAAGCAAACTTCAAAATATGCAGTTAACACCGTGAGAAACTGGACTAAAAATGGCGCAAGTATTACATGAAGCCAAATCAGTACACATGAAAATGTAAACTGAATTCCCGAAGATGGAAAGCATACATCTAGAAGAAAAAAGAAGAGTTAAACATCAATTATAGGAAAATGTACTGGCTCATGGGTAGAAATTCTGAGTTCTCAATAAACGACAACCTTTATGGGGACTTGAAGATGGAATACGTCATCGATGAAATCAAGAAACAATCAAGGAAACACGAACATCGATTAATCTCTACATGAAAATGCAGATATCCGTCGTATGTTTGACACCACCAGTGGAGCGAGAATACTCCAGTCTTTCTGCCATTCTAAAAGAATGACGATGAAATTTGGATAAAAGTATTGATCAGGGGTCCAAAACTTAGGACAAAACTCATGCTGGACTAAACTAGGCCATGTCATAACCAATACTTTCGAAAATTTATATTTTTTTATTAGTTTATTTTCAGTTTTTGGCCAATATCTCAAAAACTTCCACTAGTAACCAATACTTTTGGTTGTTTTTCTAATAGCTTAGGTCATACTGAGACTACCAGGAATATTTGGGGAAAATTGATGGATTAGAATTTCCACTTTAATTTTTTGATTTTCTGCGGCCAAATAAGTTATTTTCAGTTTTTCGCCGATATCTCGAAAACTTCTACTAGTAACCAATACTTTCGGTTGTTTTTCTAATAGCTTAGGTCATACTGATACTACCAGGAATATTTGGGGAAAATTGATGGATTAGAATTTTCACTATAATTTTTTGATTTTCTGCGGCAATATAAGTTATTTTCATTTTTTGGCCAATATCTCAAAAACTCCGAAAACAGATTAAAATTTTGTATTGCGTGATAGGGTAATACAAAACGGATGATTTTTTATATCGAGCCTTGGCTCAAACTGTCGCATTATTAACCGATTAACCGATGAATTTGTACGATCATTTAATGTATGCTTGTCAGGAACACTTTTTGTGATTTAAAATTTTTTAGCTTTCTTGTTCATTGACAGCTGTGTGTTTGATGTAAAACATAACTGTGTATCAAGTATCGACATGTATCGACATACATTGTCTACCCATGTAGAATATTAATTAACTAATATGCAACGTAGACAATACAGCACAACACCGTTTTTGCAATATACGTGAATCTGAGCCATAAGAATCATTTCATTCAAAAAGCTAAATTTTACGAACAAATTACTCTTCTCTAATATAAAACGGTTCTGTTAGTGTTCCAAAATTCACGAACACATATGAACCTCTTACTCCAGTATAAATAATTGTGTTTTGCTAATAAATATATTTCCTCCATAGAGTCTATAAAAAATTTTTGAAATATAGAATCAGAATTGTTTTGTGTCACAACAGCAAATCAATAAAATATAAATCGTCCTTAATTCATCTGCCAATAAATGTAATTGTGACCAATTAAATATTTTAGTTGAAGCATATATTTTCAAAACGTGACAAAAATTAAGCAACCAAAATTTATTACATCCCAGACGAAAACAGAGCACAGAGCAGTGTAATTTATGGTCCTACTGTTTCTGTAACAAATTGCTAATAAATTCCGGAACTAAAAATTAGATTTATGAAATAATACACAATAATAAATATTTAATAACAACAAATAAAAATTATGGCACTTGTATGTGCAATTGTCTATTCTATTGTAATTTACACATTCCATTAGATTTTATTAGACAAACGATTTCTATGTACACAAGGGATTAGTACTTTGGTATTTTCAAAATTTACTATGACATGTTTAAAATTTACTATCAAGTTAAAGTTTATGAATTCGTTTGTTCTGCAATTTATTCAACATATCAGTTTGGCTTACGTATGTATATCTAGATATCATATATGTACGTTCCAGATTTTTTAATTTCGTTCTATGAAATCATAAAAATTTACTGGCACAAAAAACACTGAACCAAAAGTTTTTAATAATATCCAATCCGCACACAATTTTTTTGTTATGATGCTTCTGCCATAATAATGTTCGGTTCTCCGTTCTATAATTACATAGATATATGGGGTTTGGGTCTGTTATTATCGTATGGCGATATTAAACTGAAACTTATTTTATGATATAGATAGACTGTACAATGTTACATACACAAACATATTGGGATGGATACGTATACGAGTATATGTGATATAGAGATAATGAAATTAGGTTAATTAGGACTGATAAAATTTCTGCTTCACAAATAGAAAATTATTTTTATGTTTTATTTAATAATGGTACAAATATTATGCTCCCTTCTGTTGGCTATAATTTTACAATGGGTTTTAGATTGGGTTCAAATTATTTAAAATGTAGCATGTGTTTTCAAAAGCAGTTTAAATGCCAAATATTCTCTGGATTAGTTTACCATTATAAAAAATCGAAACAATAGGCGAATTTTGTAAGTGTTACAGCAATTTAATTGATTCAATAGGAGGATCATTATTGATCATCTCGTGAACTAGCTTTTACTAGGTATAGGAAACTGCAGCAGGGAAACTTTATCCAATCTTTGTCCAATTTCTGCTAATTAGTGTGCACGGAAAAAATAATGCTAGTTCAGGAGCCGAAAAAAGGGAATAGCACATTTTAAATTTCGCCTTAAAGACGAAAAAAATAAAACCCGATTTCTAGAAATATTCAGAAATAATTTAGGTTTAATTTGAACGCTTTCCAAAGGCGACTAAACTGACTATATTTGCGCTTATCATAAAAATATTATTTTCATACATTTTTATTCATAAGTTGAAAAAAAAACAAAGTAGCCCCTAATAGATACTATAATACACAAAAAAGTGGGTGTATGTACCAAATGTATAGACATATGACGTGAATATGTACAATTTAATGCATATATAATTTTATAGTTTCGCCCCAGGTGACCATATTCCTCCTAAAACTCATTTCAGAATTCTATTCTCATCCAATATACCCAATCCCATCATAATCGGATAGGAAATTACCGGGTTCCATCCCAGGTGGCAATATTCCAGAACTTCTTCCAACAATTATTTAAGAATCCCATTTCCATACAACATACACAATCCCATCATAATTGGTTATGAAATTACCGAGTTCCGTCCTAAGTGGCCATATTCCAGAACTTATTTCAAAACTTATTTAAGAATCCCATTTCCATCCAACATAGCCAATCTCATCATAATCGGTTAAGAAAGAACAGAGTTCCGTCCTAAGTGGTCATAATCCAGAACTTATGTCAAAACTCATTTAAGAATCCCATTTCCATCCAACATACCCAATCCCATCATAATCGGTTAAGAAATTACCGAGTTCCGCTCCAGGTTGCCATATTCCAGAACTTCTTCCAAAAATCATTTAAGAATCCCATTTCCATCCAACATACACAATCCCATCATAATCGGTTAAGAAAATTCAGAGTTCAGCACAAATGTCGTACTGTCCTCCGAGGATTTCTGAACACGCACTGATTTGTAATTTGAAGATTGAGCTTAAACTTTAGGTACCGATGGTCAGAGAAGGAATGCTCCTTCGCTACCCTCCATTCTCTGATCATAGGTGAGATAAAATAGGAAACCAGAGTAACATCCAGAACCTCCTGTCTGTTTCTAATAATAAAGGTGGGTTCCTGACCTATATTACTAATACTGAGGCTAGTTCTTAAAAGAAAATCGAAAAGTAACTCACCCCAGTCATTGATGTCCCAGCTACCCCTGATGGTGTGATGCGCGTTCGCGTCACACCCTAGAATAACTCCCACCTTCCCAAGTGCCCCCAGTAAATCTGGCGGCACTGGCTTCTCCCGGTCCATGTATGCAGCTGCAAGCCAGAATTTCCTTCCGTCTCTATACATACCGCAGTCATGTCCCCATTGCAATACTGCGGAAGTAGAAACACATTTATATTATTTTCCTTAGCTCGCAGACCACAGATCTTGTCGTTTATAATCCAAGGTTCTTGGATTAGAACTATCTCCCCCGTGATGTAGTATTATTTTCACAAACCTGATCATAAGTAACAGTATTTACTCACCTTATCGCGACAGCCATGCTACGTCGGTTAATTAGACTCGACGGAGTCGACGGTATTCTACGCCTTACTCCCTCCGCAGTCCCTAAACTTAAGAAGGTTCACATCCCCCCCTCAGAGTCCGATGTGTTCCTACTCTCTATGTCTAGAGATAGATGATCGGCTTTACTTCTTGCTCCCCCTCTCTTGGGCAGCTCTTTCCCGACCTCGTCCTTTCTGAACACCTTAAAGGTGACAGAACCGAAGTTGAAATTAATTACTCCTTTAGTTTTTGACAGGGGACCCAGAGATTCCTTATTGATTATCATAATTGATAATCTGAAACTGCCCTTGGGCTCCTTCTGCTTGAAAATTGTCCGGAGATCTGGATTACAAATCTGGATAATCCTCAGGGATTCATCCAGATTAGCTGGTTCCGTGAGAATCCAGACCATTGCCCTAAGTCTGCTCGGGATCTCCTCCTTCGGAACAGCCCCGAGCTTCGCCCCAGGCCATACCTACCCTACCTACTCGATCGCCTGCCTATACAAGAAGGCCGATCATTGATCTGCACACGCGGTCAGTTTCAACCGTCGCTGATACCAACCCGCGTCCCTGTAATTTGGCGGGGGTCCCAGATGTTGCCCAAGAACTTTAAGAAAGACGGGATTAAGTGCATTAAACACCATTCTCCATCTCTCTCCTGTGATACTCCCGTCCTCATGGCTCTCGTACACGACGGCTAGCACCACTTCCCCTTCCTTCACGATGTCGCTGAAGAGCTTATGCCCCTTCGGCGACTGACTCACATGGAGCTTGGCCTGTTTCCTCTCGGCATCCAGTCCACCATGTTCCTCCTCACTAGACAGATTTCGTTTGCTATTCCGTTCATTGCTCCCCCAGAACTGTAGCCAGTCTGTCCAAGACATGGAAGGCCAAACGCCTTGTCCTGTATGTCCGAACTGAAGGAGCAGTGAGTTTCTCCTTTTTCCCACGACCGCTAGTTTCTGGCTTGCAAGCCTCGGAACCAGTCTCAGTCTTAGCCACCCTGACGGCTGGAGTCCCAGATCCCCCCGTCTTCACCAGCATTTAAGTAGTGCAAGCCACTTCTTTAGTTTTATTTATTTTTTATCTTTTTTAGCTATTCTTTTTTCCACGAGTAACGGAGAAAATGATGGTCCGCCGGTGCAGAGATCCATATTCACGGGTAAGGCTACATAAATACATCTGGAGGTCGCCAGGTATCCAGAGGGCTCCGTTAAGGACTAAGCAATTATGTCTAGATGGGTGATCCAGCCCCAGCCAGGCTGATCATCGGCACGGTTCGCGTAACACCTTGATCCGACCAATCCGTACTGCCGAAGTAGAAAAACATTTATATTATTCTTCGCCAGTATACATGATCTGCACTTATCCGTCCCATAAGCGTGTAATCCTTCCCACAAGTGCATAACCCTTCGCTCGCAGCCCACAGATCTTGTTATTTTGATCCATGCTTCTTGGATCGGAACTATTTGCTCCCCTAACTTAGCAAGTCTAAGAAGTAGCGCCGCCGAAGCCGCCTTGGTGTGGTGTAAATTTATCTGCACAAACCTGATCATTGTTAACAATATTCACTTATCTACTTACGACAGCCGTGTTACGTCGCTTAGTTGGACCCGACGGAGTCGAGGTCCACTCCCCCCCCCCTCAGAGGCCGATTGGCCGCCTTCTCCATGCCTTGTGATAATCGATCCCTCAATTCCCTAGTTAACCCCTCACTTGGGTTCGTCAGTAGCTGCGATTTTAATACCTCCTCTGGAGAGAGTGAAATCGTCGGGCTTTTCTTTACATGCTGTACCTCTTTCACCCCCTTCTCGGGTTTCACGGTGCTCGGTTCAACCCCGACCTCGTCCTTCTTGAACGCCTTCAGTGTTACTAACCCGAAGCCGAAATTAATTATTCCTATAGTTTTTGACAGGGGAGCCAAAGATTCCTTATTGATTATTATGATGGAAAATCTAAAGCTGCCCTTAGGCTCCTCCTACTTTACAATCTTCCAGTCCGAAGATCCGAATTGCAATCTTGGATAATCCTCCGAGATTCTTCCAGGTTTACCGGCTCCTTGAAAATTCAGATCATTGCCCTAGGTCTGCTAGGTCTCCTCGATCGCTTTCCTGTACAAGAGAGCCGATCTCTGATCAACGCACGCAGTCAGCTTCAGTCATCGCTGATACCAAGCTGTGTCCCTGCAAATTTGCAGGGGTCCCGGATGTTGTCCACAGACTTTAAGAAAGACGAAATTAAGTGTATTAAACACCAATCTCCATCTTTTTCCTTTGATACTCCCGTTCTCATGGCTCTCGTTTACGACGGCTAGCACCACCTTCCCCTCCATCAAAAGCGTATGCCCTTTTGGCGATTGTTTCACATAAAGCTTGACTCGTTTTCTCTGGGCATCCAAACCTCCAAGCTTCTCTTCGTTGGATCTATGCCTTTTAGACCCAAGATCTTCCTTGCGTGCATTACCAACATCGGCACTACAGCCTCTACAGCTGCCCAGTTGGCAGATTTCCTCTGTTCTTTAGTCCAGTGCTCCTCCAGGACTGTAGCCAGTCTGTCCACGACAGGGAAAGCCGAATGCCTAGTCCTGTATCTCCGAACTTACGGAGCAATAACTTTCTCCTTCTTGTTATTACCGCTAATCCCTGACTTGCAAGCTTCGGAATCAGTCCTAGCATCACTTACGGCTGGAGTCACAGATTCCCCGTCTTTACTAGCATTTGAGAAGTGCTGGCCACTTCTTTTGATTTATTATTTTCAGATTCCATTTAGTCCCCACGAGTATCGGAGAAAACGATGGTCCACCTGTGCAGAGATCCGTGTCCACGGGAAAGGTTATATACAACTGGAGGTCGCCAGGTATCCAGAGGGCTCCGTTCACGACTGGGCAATTATTTTTAGATGCGTTCCTACCCTGGCTGATCATCGGCACGGTTCGCATACCATCATGATCCGACGCATCAGCCACCATTTAGCGTGACCCGCCCAACACCTACGTTACTCATTTCACCTGTTTACAAAAATCAGAACCTGAATAAAGTAAAAACACCGGCAGTTAAAGTCAATTCGAGGGTTACGAAGTGTTGCATGATGCAATTTGTAATCATCACTAACTTCACATTAAACTATAATTACTCTTTTCTTGCAGTACAAGTATCAAGATAGGCGACAACAACCTTTAGTAATTAATTAATTCGTGCTTGTAAATTACAAAAAATAAAATTAGTGCGTTGCTTGAAATACGATTTTTCGTAGGTATTAAACGGCGTCTGACCGCCATGATAGAATTGAAATTAGCTACGGATTGTATTCCATTTGAGAAATATTTACTAGAAACGTTCTCACACACAATTAATTCTCAAGTTTATATTTTATTTTCTTGTTTTAAGAAATGTTTGCTTTAAAAGTATTCAGGAACCGTGTGCTATATTTTCAAACATGTAATTTATTTTCTTGATTTGATGATTCATAGTTTTGCAGTTATTTTGATGAAATTAGCCACAGTTTTGTAGTATTTCAAACCGCTCGCTTCCTAAGGTAACTCAATACAAATTTTTCTAAATTGTTAATAATAATTCATTCGCATATTATTCTGCATCGATTTGCCGTAATATAGCAGAATAGAAGAAATAACAAATACGAGTAGAGGGTTTACATTGAATCGGCGCCATTATTTTGATTATTTGATATTCATTGTTTTTATGTAAATCAAATACATAACACGTATAAATAAATTATGCAAACAACATAAAATCATACGCCTATTGTATACCGTGTGTGCGACACTAACTATGCGGAAATCGAAAAAATCTATACATTTTGTCTCCAAGGCACGAGGAAGCTATTTTATTACTCAAAGTATATTTTTATGTTACCGTCTTGTTTGCAAATTGCAATATATTTACGTGTGTAGATCATTATTTAGCGCACTGAATACGTAAATACAGGAAGAAATGAGGAAAATCAAAATGTTCGAGTACTCGTATGTTGCGGATATGGCATATAATTTCTCTTTGTTTAACACTAATCAAAATACGTTTAAGATTCCAAGGCGATAGTTTACATTGGTACGATTCCTTTTCGTTCTCGTAACCCTCCGTCGCTAACGTCAAATTAGCCCAATGTGATGAAAATTGACGCAAAAGAGGCTTGTTATTAACCCTTTCGCGGACACACAATTAAAACTCAAGTTTGATAGTCTGTCTGTCTGCATATATACCGACGTGTCCTATTTAGAAGTTTTTATTTTAACTGGCACACGTCGGCAAAGTCCAACGTCAGTTATAGCCGACGTGTCCAATAGAATATTTACAATTTATCAGTGGGACACGTCGACATTAGCCGACAGATAAAAGGCACTCCAATTAATGTAATGGAAATTAAGTATTATTTAATTTAGATTTTAAATAAACTTTCTTGAGAATCATGAGTCACAACAGGGGACAAATATTTTGTATTTCAAATCAGCTCACAATAATTCATTTTTATAACAAAAACAAAATTTAATTGTTCTATCATCATAGAACGACGAGCAAGCGCCGATTTGTCCGGCCAACCAGCACATCTTAGTCGTGTTTCCTTTTGAATACTCGCTTTTGAATATTGACGACACCGAAGAACCAATTTCCTTCCTTCTTCCTTAAAATTAGGGGATAATGGTTCTAAAAAGTGTGTGAGATTTACTGAACTTCCATATTTCCGTTTGCGAGTAGCTTTTTGTCGATGGAACTGTGATTTAGATGTGCCCAGCGATATATATCAGATCGTCCCGAAAAGTTAATAAACTTATACTTGATTTTTATGGAAACCTTTTTTTTTAAATGATATACGGATTATAGACGGCTAAATCCAAAAAGAAAAAATCACTTTCTTGTACCATCGCACTGTTTTTCTGGGGCTTGAATAATAACTGGTCCGCTAGGTCTACTTCTCCCATAAAATTATTATATTTCCTGATGTCATTTGGTTTAACTTTCTCCGCACTGATTCGATTTTTAGTGACTTCCAGTTTTGGATGAAAGCCAGTTGTAATGCAGAGAGCATCCCGCTTGTCATTTTGGTACGTACACATTTCTTTGTCTCTGCCAGCAGTATTAATCCTTCTTCAACTTTTTGGTCAGTAAATGCATAGGATTCCCTTTATGGTTGATTCTTAACTGTTGTATGAGTTTTAATAGTAATAAATCGTTTGACAGTTAGATGCTGTTGTAGTAGTTGTCCAGGAATAGGTGGTGTCCTTTGAACATCCATTTGATCCTTTTGATGTTTCATGAAACAACGCAAAGGCGCATACCAGAATTTGTGATCTAAAAAAAATTTGGACTAGGTTTTTCATATAAAATTTGAACTGATCCGGATCAATGTGTGTCAAGAAACACGGCAATAATAAAGACTCGTTTAACACAATTTGTTCGGACGGCTTGAACACCGTTTGAACGCTGTTATTAATCAACGTGACGAAACTTGATATTTAACAGTTATACATCTCAATATTTGCTCGAACCTTCTACCAGATATTGAGTGGCAAAATGGTGTGTGGTAATTCCGAAAACAAATAACGAATATTCGGTACACGGATTTGTTCTTGGAGAAAACATAGTAGCGAAAATTTAATCATTTCAGCTGTAGTAACCTGGGGAAACTTCATCATCTGTTTGTGCCCGCTACCACGCTGTTGGGAACATAGTTGCTTACTATACTCATTAGTGCAATTGCGTAGTCCGTTTACAATTTCATCGTTAAAATTTTATTGAAAATTTCAATTGAAGTATCCGAGGCACAAATTCACGAATGGTGTCCTCCCTACTTGATTTTATGGTTCTATGGTGTTCGCTGATTCAATGAATCTTCCTTCTTCAGCATCTATCTATAAAAGTTGCAGCAGTGTTTTCGAAATCTTCTTCGTCTCCACTAGATTCTTCGCCTTGACTAGATTCTTCATCAACTGCAGATTTTTGTGCGTTGTAATCTGAGGAATCATGGCCTTCAGTATCGAAAGGATCCTCTTCGGATGTTTCGGGTGTTTCAACATCATGAAAAAAATTTCAAAGTCGATCAGCTGCTTCTCAATCAATAAAATTGAAGAACTGAAAACGGACTTGTAGGTCAACAATCAATTTTCATCATTCTGCATCGTTCAGAGTATGCCATATTCGAGCTAGCCATAAGAAAGCGTTTAGTGATGGAGCAATTTTTAAAAAAGCTTTTGTAGAAGCTACCAACTGTTTGTTTTGTGCTTTTAAAAATAAGTCAAAAATAATTATTACCATTAACAATTATACAGTTGCGCTTCGGGTTGAAGAAATAGGTATCGACTTAAAAGATCAATTAATGGAGGATATTAAAAGTTGTCAAGCAATTTCATTACAATTGGATGAATCAACTGACGCAGATGATGTAGCTCAAATAATTATATTTATCAGAATGAATTTCTAACAATAATTTCACTAAAACGGAGCGCGGTGAAGATATATTTACGGTTATTAAAAATTTTATTAAAGTGTCTCAATTACCACTTTATACGCTTGTGTTAATAACCACTGATGAAGCACCAGCTATGGCAGGTTGTCGAAATGTTTTTATTTCTAAAATTTAAATAAAAGTTGGTTCCAGTTAATAATGAAAAAGAATGTCGTTCAAGTGACCGCCTCTGCTAGCTCGGCAGGCTGTCAATCTTGTACCAAAATTTTTATTAACTTTTTCGTATAATGATGGTTGATATTTGCTCGATGATGTTGTCTTTGAGGTTTTCAACAGTTTGTGGATTATCCACATAAACGCGTAATTGCATTGCTATTTAGATTTTGGAAAAAATATGAACCATCACGCCACCAAACCACAATCCACACCATACAGTAACTTTTTTGGTTTTATTTCAAACAATTCTTTAGGATTTTCTTAAGCTCAAATGCGGCAGTTTTGTTTGTAGACATAGCCGCCAATTTCAAAATGAGCTTCATCGGTGAAGATAATTTGCTTGAAAAATTTTCATTATCTTCATGTTTTTCTATGGTCCAATTAACAAATTGCCGACGTAATGCGTGGTCTTTTGGCTTTAATTCTGGTATTAACTGAATTTTGGAAGCCTTTACATGAAGATCTTTGTGTAAAATATTGAACAAAGTTGTTGGTTTAAGGTTTAATTGCTGTAAATGACGACGAATTGATGTCCTTGGCTCTTCAGCAACACTTATGCGAACAGCTGCAATATTTTCACTTGAACGACCAATACGATGATAAATTCTGATTTTCTGATCTTGAACTGAACCAGTTTCGTTAAATTTATCAATGATAACTTTAATAGCACGGTTTATCGGAGCATTTTCTCTAGCGTATTTTGAACGAAATTTTCTTCCAACTTCTAAATAACTTTCACAGTATTTAAAATACTCATTCGTTTATCTCTCCATTTTAAATAACCGGAATGTTTGTACTTGTCATCTGAACAAAAAATATAAATGGCGGAATATTTATAAAGATACCTCAAATTTGAACACCCTTTAGACCTTCCTAAAAAATTACTGGGCACGCCCGAATGCGGTATAAGACAGCGGAAAGTTGACTTTGGAAAATAAGAGATTACGCTACTCGCCGCAAATGGCAGCACTATCACAAAAAATAATCTGTTTTGTTATATTTGTTATATAGTGTTTTTCACTAAATAAAACATCCCCAGTAGCTCGATTCTGGCTTTCCTATAGAAAAAACGAACTAGGAAAGATTTTTCGTAGTATTTTTGTTGTAAAATTTATTTTTCTGGCATACTATGGTAAACAGTTGGTGTAAATTTTTTCAAAAACAAAATTAATTTGGGAATATTATTCCTATCCAATTTCGATACCGAAAAAATATTTCCTAAATTATAAAAATTATAATCAAACGTGATTTCTCAGTAGGCCAGAAAATGATATTTTTGACAAAAATGCAATGTAAATATTTTTCCTATTTCCTTTTCCTATAGGAAAGCCAGAATCGACCTACAGGTAAAGGAACTCGGAAAATGAAATCTTGAAATTTAACAATAGTCCTTCTTTCCGCCATTTCTTAAAGAATGGCGATGAAATTTGGATAGTAGTAGTGATCAAGGATTTTAAAGTAAGTTTTGGACAAAATTCTAGGACCTGTTCATGCTGGACAACACTTGGTCATTTCACAACCAATCCTTTTCAAAATTTAAAAAATTGTTTTCATTTATTTTCAGTTTTTGGAAAATATATCAGAAACTTCCACTAGTAACTAATACTTTCGGTAATTTTTCTAATAGGTTAGGTCATTGTAGTCTCAACAAGGAAAATTTGGGGAAAATTTTGAGATATTCTCCAAAAACTGAAAATAACTAATATGGCCGCAGCAAATCAAAAAATTATAGTGAACATTCTAATCCATTTCCGCTGGTAATTATAAAGGGTGGTTAAATTTTAAGGGCCACACCTAAACGTCAAGTTTTTTTCTGCATATAATTTGACATTTCTCAATTTCAGACTAACTTAATTTGAACCATGGAAAGATACACAATCGAGAATGGTGGCAAGAAATGACAACAGTGGAAGATCAATTTTCGAAGAAAATCATCTTCAGTGATGAGGCACATTTTCACCTCAGTGGATTCGTCAATAAGCAGAATTGCCGCATTTGGGCGAATCATAATCCAAGAGTGATTGTCGAAAAACCAATGCACCCACAAAGAGTGACTGTTTGGTGCGGTTTATGGGCTGGCGGCATCATCGGGCCGCATTTTTTCCAAAATGAGGCCGGTCAGGCAGTTACTGTGAATGGTGTTCGCTATCGTGAGATGATATCGAGCTTTTTATGGCCCGAATTGGAAGATATGGATGTGGACGATATGTGGTTTCAACAGGACGGTGCCACTTGCCACACAGCTAACGAAACAATGGCTCTTTTGCGCGACAAATTCAATGGCCGTGATATCTCACGTGGTGGCGATGTCACTTGGCCGCCAAGATTATGTGATTTGACATCGATGGACTTCTTTCTTTGGGGTTATTTGAAAGAAAAGGTGTACGTCGATAAGCCAGCAACAATTCAAGAGCTAAAGGATGAGATAATTCGGCACATTAACGGTATAGAACCTCAATTATGCCTAAGCGTCATCGAAAATTTGGACCATCGGGTGGAGGTGTGCCGCCGAGGTCGCGGCGGCCATTTGGCTGATATTTTCCATACATAATTGAACCATACCATATTATCATAATAAAAAGAATTGACCATAATTTCCTAAATAATTTGTGTTTTATTCAAAATCAACATCGGCCCTTAAAATTTAACCACCCTTTATAACAAAAGAAATTTTATTTTGTGACAGTGCTGCCACTTGCGGCGAGTAGGGTATTCTCTTATTTTCCGCTGTCAAATTTCCACTCTTATACAGGATTCACGCCTGATATACAGGGTTATCCAATAATAGTGTCCTAACTTTAAAATGAAATAAAACAGAAAGTAAATATGATACCATTGAAACTTTCTTTTTCTTTCTTTAAACCCACTTTTGGACCACTTTTTCGCATAAAAGAGCACGGATCTCACCAATAACACGAATAATGTTTATTTGGTTAATTGATGTCGATTTATTAGCACAAACAAGTGACTTCAAATATCCCCACAATAAATAAATCAATAGAGTGATGTAGCAAGATCTAGCAGGCCAATTAACCGGTACATTTCTTGAGATAATTTTTGCAATAAATTTTGTTTTTAACAAATCGATAGTAGCGCTTGCTGAATGGCTCGTAGCACTATCGTGCTGAAATCAAACTTCATTGATATAAAAATTGATGAACAAATGATCACTAATCAACTATCTGTAAGGTGTTCCATTAACGGTGACTTACTGTCCTTGCTCATTTGGGAAAAAATAATGGACTTTGATGAATGACTTCTGGATTGTTTTCATTCCATATTCTGCAATCTTGTTTGTTGACATAGCTCTTTAATAAGAAATGAGCCTCATAACTGAACTAAATTTTCCGGTAAATATGTTCATCATTCTCCAATTTGTCTAAGTCAAAATTGCCAAATAAACGACGCTTGTAATGGTCCAAAGGCTTCAGTTCTTGGACTAGTTGGATCTTACATTACGTAAAGTTCAATTTGTAGTGAGCGTCGTGTAATTGATAAATTTCGATTCACTCGTATACTCACTTCTATGGCAACAATGTTTTCTTCACTTCGTGCATTTTTTTGTTTTATTGTTACTCTTACAGCATGCAAAGAATAATTCTTTTCAAATCTATCAATAATTCGACCAATAGTACGTTCAGAAGGGTGATTATATACACCATAAATAAGACGAAGTGTACATAAGTTTGGCGAATAGAACGCTGGTTTTGATAATAAGTTTTAATAATTTCAAAACGTTGTTGCAATGTGTATCGCTTCATGTTACAAAACGTCTAGCCTTACTGAACAGGAATGACAATGGCAGCTGTCAAAAATAATGGCTGTAATCCCTATCGCAAATTAGGACACTCTTATTGGAAAACCCTTTACTTTGTTATAATTTGAACTGAAACGATTTTTTGCTCACGATTTACTGACCTTTCAGTTTTGGGAGGTACACCTGTTTCTTTAAGAGATTTTAAGGACTCTGGTATATTTCTATTTTTTAAACTTTTAGGATAAATTACATGTTCCATTAGTTCCGTGGTTAGGAATAACGAAAGATCATTTTCTTTAAGTTCTCGTGTCATCAAAGTAATATCCCATTAGAATAAAACTATTTCACTTTGTTTAATACAAAAACTATTGTTTGAAACTAATTATACCGATAACGTCTAATTACCGAGATAAATTTGTAAAATAAAATTGTTCAAACTACTTTTCACCGAAGAATAAGCAATCTGTACATTTGCTATACTTGCTAATCTATTTTACAAACAACAGTTAAGAAAAGTCAACCGCATTAAAAGTAAATTTACAAAATTAATTCTAAAAATGTAAACTACATAGAATCTTTGGAATATTGCATGCAAGTGTATATATGTAAATTCTTTAGAAAATTGAAATTTTTATTGTCGACAAATTTTCCCACATACGAAATTTTCTTGGCACTAGAACTAAGAAAATAAAACTTTTTGCAGCATAACCTCAGAACTACACACCAAAACCACTTTACTATTACATATGTGAGTAAATTTTCTAAAAAATATTTTTTGGTACAGTGAGTTTGGTGTTAGATAATGTATGCACTTTATACCGAAGAAAGATGAAATGAAAAACTACAAAAATGTTTCTGCAATTCAAATAACATTTTCACATAAGCCATAAGTAAAAATACTTGTATCACGTGTATGGTGCTGGAAAAACGAAAACGGAGATGAAAAACTAAAACTAATTTTTTAAATATAAAAACCACAAACATGAATTTTCAGGTACGTACCTTTCAATATTGTGGTTTCTGGTGATAATTGGATTCTGTGATTAATTGAGATATCGGTTTATTTTGTATCGTACACCGATACGAAAGTTTGAAAAACTATTTTCTAACCACAGTGACATTCTATAGTCAATTTATTATTCATTAGTTTTTCATTCAACCGTACCGTCATCATTATATTGAACCAAAATCCTATATCTGCTGTAACACAAATGGGCAGCAAAAACAATTCGTGACAAAGACGTAACCGAAAAAAATTCTTTGAGTTTTCTCTTTGTACCATAAAAAAAGGAAAACCCAATTTTTACGAGAAATTTGCTAACAGCTTGAATTTATTAAATCACTGTTCAGTGAGTTTATCTGTTACGTTAGCTACATGGCTCCGCTTTGCGTCATAGAGCCAAAGAAAAACTTTTGGTAAAGAGGCGTGAGGCCATATCAAAGGTAAAATATGTGTAAAATTGATTAGCGAAGTGAAAGAGCTGTGTCTGTGGTAAATTAAATTTTCGGGTAAATTTGTACCAAAAAAGGTAAATTAAATTATTTAAATTATAAATTGGACGAAAAACAAATTAAATAGAAAATGAGAGGACAAATTATATCGTGGGTTCAGGTACGGAATAATTTAAAAGCTTTGTGATAACAACTTTGTCAAATGTGTTAAGCGTTTTATGTAACATAATTAATATGAATTCTGTCCTTGGGCGTGTCTGAGTAGCGTTCTGGACCAATTTTGTATATTCCATATACCTCGAACCTTTCAAGCATAGAGGAGAGAAAAATTGCAACGTTTGCGGATGATACAGCCATCCTAGTCGCTGTCATCATAGTCCTGGTGGACAGACAACACTATTAAATTAAAAGCTCATTTACTTAGCTCATGTGAAGTTATCCCAGCCCAGGAATAATGATAATTAAAATAATATAATCAAACTTAAATTTAAGTTGAAATAAAAAACCTATTATGTAAATACTTGGTGTTACAAAATTACTCACTCCACGTGTTATGAAATGAACTAGATTGAAAGATTGAACAACCTACATCTTGTAGAGAAACGATAATCGATTTGATAATCTTTTTCCACACTTTCTATAAAACGCTCAATATTTTCCTCTGTCCGTCTTGTTCAATTTCCTTCTGTACGTCTACGATTGCTAGTGGTTCCGTCCTGCTCAAGTCAAGCCGTTAAACGTAGAATTGTTGGGGCAGTAGCCGCCTGTTGTTAGACGGTGCATTCATCGGAATTCTCGTTCCGCAGCAATAATTGAGTTGTTGTTCCGGACGTATATTAAAACTGGAGCGCCACGTTGATGAGGCGTGAATCAATTCATTCAAAAACTTGTTAAGGTAATAAACAATAATCTAAAACAAATTTAAAAATTAAATTATAGAAAATCAAAATATATCAAAATCAAAAGGGGTGATTAATTTTGGAACACCCTATAAATAGTTTGAAATATTTTATTAGAAATATACGAGTAATATACGAGTAGTTTTATAAATGTTCACACAAAAAGGATAAACTATACAGTTTTTGGATCGAGGGAGGCTATACAGTTTTGGAATGGACATGCCAACAGATTATTTTTTTTTAAAATACAAGATGATGGGTTTATTGCAACTTGACGAAAGATGGCTCTGGGCTGAGAACTTCTAAGCATTTTCAAACAATAAATCAGTTTTTCTTCCTGTGTGCCAAAAATAAATCTCGGATTGGGGCCTATGCAGTTTTAGAATGGACATGCCAACAGCTTAATTGCAACTTCCTGAAATATAGCACTGAGCTGAGAACTCTTAAGCATTTTCTAGCATTAAATCAGTTGTTGTGTCAGAATCAAAATAACTTTCGTATCGAGGCTATGCAATTTTGGAATTGACATGCCAACAGCTTATATTGTTGGAGAATTTGAAGATGATCGGTATATTGTGACTTGCTGAAATATGGCTCTGGGCTGAGAAATCCTAAGCATTTTCGAGCAATAAATTAGTTTTGCTTTCCGTGTACCAAAAGAAACATCTCTTGGACTAAGGACATGCAGTTTTAAAATAAGCAAGTCAACAGCTTAATTGTGGAAAAATTTCAAGATGATCGGTTTGTAGCAAATTGGCGAAATATGGCTCTGGGCTGAGAACTCCTAACTAATTTCGACTTATAAGTCAATTTTCGTCTCGTGTGCCGAAACTAAAAATCTCTCGGATTAAAGCTATACAGTTTTGGAATGGACATGCCAACAGATTATTTGTAAAGACAATTTAAGATGATCGGTATGTTGCAACTTGCCGAAATATGGCTCTGGGCTGAGAACTCCTAAGCATTTTCAATAGCATGAAATCAGTTTTTCTTCCCGTGTGCCAGAACCAAAAGAACTCTCGGATCGAGGCTATGCAGTTTTGGAATCTATGATTCTCGTGTGGCCGGAGATGGGCGTTTACGCGTCATCAACAACTTGTAATTCAGCCACCAGTGATTGAATGATCTACAAATTTTTAACTTGCGTTTCCGGAGATTTTAGCTAATGCAAATTATTAATTCAACAAAGTATATTTGCAAGTAATTATGTGTGCCTCATATCGTTTTTCGTCTAATAATTTGTGTCAGGCGTCGATTTTTTGTCTAAATTAAATTTCCAACTAACTAATTTACATTTAATTTAGTTCATACCAGTCACATATATGAAGATGGCTCTGATGTTTTTAAACCAAAATATGCACGACATTTACATCTGATCAGCATATTTTTAATTAAAAACTGTAAATTTTAATTAAATAACAGATACGGTTTATGCCATCTATGAACGGCTAGTGTGAACTATTCAACAATTTTATTATACTGCGTGCCTTATATCGAAATTTTTGATTAATAGCATTTTCGTTCGAAAAGATCAATTTTATTTTTGCCAAAGAACATAAAACAAAAGTGACAATAAAAATTTTGTGTTTATGTTTACTGGGAAGACGACTAATTAGTTTTGTTTTTCAAAATGGAATACGACGTGTCACAATTTAAAATTTATGTAGATGAAAACGGTTTTGTCATAATTGAAAATGGTAATGGTAATTGAATTTATAAATGAAAATACAGGCGTTCGCTTTAAGAAACACATTTGGAATGAGAAAAAAGGCACGCCGTTGTTTGTTGGCAATTTCAATTTGAAGTTTAATTTTTTGTATATGTGGGTGTAAACGTCAATGAAATCCAACAAATTTTTTGGACTTTTGTAATTAATCAGGGATCAAGAAAAAGATCAAAATAAATCAAATACTGATCAAAACTAATGTCAAATTGTTGATCTGTGATCAAATCTTTTTTGCCAACGAAAATGATGTAAGAATGTGTTTCAATTGGTTTAAATGCGCTTACAAAGTTAAAAAATTAAAAATTTATTCGTGGTAATTTTTTTTTAACTTTTTAACTTTTTATCTGTTTCCAATTTGCTCTATAAAAAATATAAAAATATAAAAATTGTATCAGCTCTTGAAGCAGATAAAAAGTTTGACATTTTTATTCACCTCAATTTTTAACTTTTTTTACGGTGAACCAATTTAAACCAATTGAAATACATTCTAATTTTCCGAGTAAACTAAAGTGATCATTAGTTTTCCTATTAACCACCAGATTTTCAATTTATACACCTCTCGAGGTTGCTTGACTATTACGAGTAGTTGTCAATAATTCAATAATTTTAATAACAAAAGAATTGATTTTCTAAAAGTTTTCACAAGTTACGAGATTTCAGAAAATCGTAAGCTCAATTTATAGAAAATTACGGCTAAACGAAAACCTCCTAGCAACCTCCTGATCATTTCCCTCGTCTAAAATAATGAACGTATTGCATTTCCTTTTAATGACCTTATATGGTCCTTTATATGGCGGGGTTAACGGAGGTGATACCGCGTCGACGCAAAGGAAAACATGACTACACGATTTCAGATCCCTTTGAATAAATGAATTGCGACGAGTGTTGTGATTCGAAGCTTCAACTGGTTTTAAATTATTGAAAATAGTCCTTAATTTGTTAATATATTCTGATATGATGTTGCCGGAATTATCTCCGGCTATCCCGTGAATCAATGCAAGTTAGACAATACGCGAATTCTCTTGAGGGTGATAAAGAGCCAACCAGATCGATGTTTATATGGCTAAAGCGTTCACCAGGAATTAAGAATTTAGATAAAGGTCGCTTAAGCACACATTGTTCTGACATGATTTTACAATCGCCCTTTATCTCAGGCCAAACAAATCTATCTGTCATTAGTTTTATTGTAGATCTTATGCCTGGGTGTGATAAATTATGAATTGATTTGAAATATGTTTTTCTCAATGTAGATGGAATATATGGGCGAATTTTACTTGTCGAAGTATCGCTATATACAAGCTTGGTACCTGGAATATCAATTAATTCAATTTTCAAACTTGTTTCATTGTTCCGTAATAAATTTTGTAATTCAATGTTATTATCTTGCTCAATTCTTAATTGGGCATAGTCAAGAAATTGGATTTCGGAAACTTCTGTTTCTTCTAAACACGATAGTAAACACGATTTATATCTGCGATGATATTATCTTTGCCAGATATACCTATATTGTATATCCGTACTAAATTGACCAATCAAATCAATGTGCTTAATTGACGTATGTACTGTACGTATGTACTGTATTTTTGTTGTGCAATGATTAACCGTTTAGAATAGAAACCTAATGGTTCTAGAATACCATTGCACCTTTCAAAGCCTTTAATAGAATGCTCGTCCCAAATAACCGGTGTGTTGTCATTTTTAATATTTCCTATGATCAATTTTTGTAATATGCCTAGTGACTCGACAGTATTAGGGATGGAACGACGGTAAAAATTTATTGAAACTATGAATCGTTTTAAATCTTTCGCGACTTGTAGTAATGGAAATTGTGATACAATTTCTATTTTTTCCGGATTCAAACCCAATCCAAATTTGTCTATTTTAAAACCAAGGAAATTGATCTCCGATTTTTCAAACTCACATTTTGATAGATTAATTTTGAAAACGTTCAAAAACTAGCTGAAGGTGGTCGTAATGTTCTTCGTGGGTTTTTGACGCAATCTGAATCTCTTAGTTCTCTTAGTTGAATTTCTTAGTTCAGACGCCATTACTGTAAATTCATAAAGACCGAAAGATATGTAATAATTGCTGTTTTCGGTATATCGGAATCGTGAACCGGTATTTGATGAAATGCGCGAGTTAGATCAATTTTGGAAAACACCTTGCAATTTTCAAGGTACATAGTAAAATCCTGGATATTAGGCACTGGATATCGATCAGGTATAGTTACGGCGTTTAAATGCCGGTAATCGCCACATGGACGCCAATCACCACCTTTTTTAGGCACCATATGTAAAGGACTTGCTCAAGGAGACTTTGATGGTTGACATATGCCTTCTTTTAACATATATTCAAATTTTGTTTGTTAAATTATACTTTTCCGGGTTCAAGCGACGAGCTTTCGCGAAAACAGAAGGACCTTTCGTTTCAATAAAATAAAAAACTTTTGCGTGCGAATTTGAATGTTTGTAATTAGGAATTGTAAGACCGTGAAACTCTTATGTTGAAGATATTTATCGCAATCGAATTATCGTTAATTAAGGTAGTTATATTCACTTCGTTGTCTATGATGCGTTTAATAGAACACGAGCTTTAAAGTTTTGTTTCTAAATCTATCAACTATTTGCACTTAAGATCAACGAGTATATTAAAATTATTTAAAAAATCTGCGCTGATTATTGGTTTTGTGACGTCAG
The DNA here is from genome assembly GCA_963691935.1 of Nephrotoma guestfalica. Classification (NCBI taxonomy): domain Eukaryota; kingdom Metazoa; phylum Arthropoda; class Insecta; order Diptera; family Tipulidae; genus Nephrotoma; species Nephrotoma guestfalica. Next base: position 262,736,883 of record OY829914.1, on the reverse strand, counting down.
CAACTGTAAATGGCCAATCAAAACTTCTACGCAATCCTAACGAAACTGTAATTATTTTTTGTCCGAATGTTTTGATTTTTGAGCCATTAGCTGCAAACAAATTAATGGCATTGCTAGTAATTGGTTTGGAGTAGGCAGAACGATAGATAAATCTGAACCCGTATCGACTAAAAAATTATTATTTGATCACCTGTCAAAAGGTGCGAGCGTTAACACCGTATTTAAAATGATACCGCACTGATCAAACTGTTTTTTATCATTTAAACTTATCACGGGGGTTCTTGTTATTGTTTCGATAGGGCGTTGCGCGAAAATTTGCAACCGGGCTATAAATTGGCCATGTTTAAAATTGTATCTGCTACTTCGGCTCTCTCTCGAAGATTTATACTTAAATTTTTGATGTGGGATTTTTTACAACGGCCAACAAATAGAAAAAATGCAAGTGCATTAAACAAAAAACTAAATTAACACAGCAAACCAAAACGATGCAAGTGCATTAAAAAATCGCCACAATACTATTAGGAATGAAACAGAAGTAGCAGAACCAACTTCCAGTACTGTTAGGAATATAGCAACAAGTTCTTCGGTGAACCCGCAAACAACAACGTCGACATTATAGCGATCTCGTTCATCCATCGTGGATAAAGTCAAACAAGTTATGAGAGATACAGCCAAAATATTTGTACAATATATGGCAGTCACTCACTCTATTCACGTAGATGACTAAAATTAGTTTCGGCTTTTTCCTAATTTTTAAATAATATTCATTATTAATTATATATTATTGTTTATTTTTTATTACAAAATAAAATATTTTTAGACAAAGTGTTACGAAATAATAAAGTAGCTTCCTGATCATTATTTATTAAGCCACTATTAACTTGCTATAATAGTTTTCACGGAATTTTCATTAATTTCAAGGGCTTCAGGAAAATGCTTCGTCATCTTATCTTCGTCAGCTAACAGAGTTTTCTACAATGCTATGAGGGCGACTATGCTCCAAGTTGGACCAAACTAAGGAAAAATGTGGAGTTGATTGGATTATTAAAGTTTGTTAACATTTCTTTCATGCATGAATTAATTTAAGAGTAAAAATACAGTTAAATGTCAAAACACTATAGAAAAATTGTTGTCAAATTGATTGTAAGGCAGCTAATGTATTTCTGCCTTAAAAATAAGCTAATTAAATGTTAACTTGGTACATTAGGGATGAGAACGAAATGGATTATGGAAATAGATGTTAGATTAAATCGGGTATATGAGCCAGATGGAAAACATAAGAATTAATTTTCGTTTTAATTGTGCTAGAATTTTACATGCATTCAGCATACTAACTGTGCACGATGAGGATATTGTCCAGGTAAAATCGCATTCTTTTACACCAATTGAAAAATAGTTTAGGCCAGCATATGAGTCGGCCCAGCAACTGTATTACATCAACATTTGTTTACATTGTTGACGCCAAGACAACCGCGTAGTACATTGACAACCGCGTAGATTACATCGTGTAGTCTACCTTGCCCAACCTTGCATGTGCCGAACTAAAATCTCTCGAATTAAGGCTATACATTTTTAGAATGTGCATGCCAACAGCTTATTTGTGGAAAAATTTCGAGATGGTCGATAAGTTGCAACTTACTGAAATATGGCTCTAGGCTGAGAACTCCTAAACATTTTCGTGCACTAAATCAATTTTTTCCCCCCGTGTGCCGAAGCTAAACATTTTTTGGATTGCGGCTATGCAGTTTTGAAATGGGCATGCCAAAACTTTTTATACGTCAGCTTTGAAGATGCTGGAAAAATCAAACCTCCATTTTGAGGGATGGTTTTGATCTCATAAAATTTTTAGTTCCTATAGGGTGTCTCATTAAGACCGCGGTGTACTGAAATTTGGAAAAACGCAGTAATAATTTGAAAAGTTCTTATGTTTTTGTTGTAATAAACACACTTATTCTCTTAGTCGCGTCGTTTCATACGGCGTGACAATTGTCGTGTCACTTCGTCTATAAAACATTATTCTCTTAGTCGACTGAGGTAACGTGACGCGACCATTACATTAATTTAAAATCATCGGGCAACACAAATAATTGCCTCAAAAATTGACAGGATATTCGATTGTCAAAAATGAAAATTTTGAATACCTACATTATGGTGAATTTGAAAGAAACATGTGATATGGCTGATTTTCGGAGATGACTAAGAGATAGATCGAATCCTTTGGAAATACCATACAATCTGTAATATTATAAATTATGTTTTTCATTTATTATGTTTTCTAATTCATATTTGTTTCTTTTAGATTTGTTAGATATTTCCGGATAAATAAAGAGGATTTCACATGGTTATTAACCAAATTAGTAAGACGATTAAATCTGACCACACGATCATAAAATTAGCCGCCACATTGCTTTATTCTGCAGAAGGAGGATACCAAACGGGTTGTGAAAATTAATTTATGTCGGGATTAGCACAATCAACATTTTCCAAATATTTTGCACAAGTAGTTCCTATTCTAGCAGAAGAAATCTGTTCAGAGTTAATAAAATTTCCAACAACAAATGACGAAATCGAAAGAATAAAATTATCGTTTTATACGAAAACAGAAGTACCCGGTATTATAGGGTTTGTTGATGGAACCCACTTAAAAATTGCGTCATCTTCTAAAGAGGACAGACACCTTTACCTGAACAGGAAAGGTTCAGTACGTAATTTGCATTTATTTGTCTTACGTTTGTTGAAATAATAGCCCGGCTCATGTCACGATTATTTTTTATGGAATTGTAGTGAAATAGACACGCACCTTCAAGCTAATTTTGAAAATGGACAAACAAATATTTTTCTTTTAAATAAAAATTATATAATTTTCAAATTTTTTTTATAAATTTAATTTTAGTTCACAATTCTTGTAGGTAATGCAGATTATCCCCTAAAACCGTACTTAATTGTGCCTTTTAGATTTTCAGCAGATAAATCTAGAGAGAGAATATTCAACAACAAGCACTCAAAAGCCAGGATGATAATAGAACGAACAATTGGCGTATTTAAAATCTGCTATCGTTGTTTAATCGACAAACTGCATTACCTAACAACTTTCTTCAAGCGCTAATTTCCTTTCCTTGTATTCGAGTGATCGTATTTTTAATTCAATTTTTTCTTGGTAATTTTTTTTTTAGGTCCATCTGACTCTGTTTCCAAACTTCAAAATTTTTTTGCTTCAGATCAAAGCTTTTTCTAGTATATCGTGCTAACTCTTTGTTATATTTTTCAATCTCTTGCAGAGTTTTGGTTTGTACTTGCAGAAGATGATTTGCGTTCCTCATTTTGCGATTTTGTTTTTCGGTTTCACTAATTAATATATCATCTTCTGGTAAAGTGGCAACGTGAGTTTCTGTAACGTGGCAATGGTATGTTATATTTACAGTAGAAGGACCAGCCACACCAGCTATTGAACTATTTATATTCGATTTGCAGCGATTACTGATGGGAGACCAAAACTTTTGCTAGATATTTTTGAGAAAATTTCGTCGTAGCTTAGAAGCCTTACCACGCTATCTAAGGGAGAATAAGTCGCAAGTCTACATGAACCAACCCCCGTTGCAGCAATTTCTTTTTTATCGTGTCCCATTTTTTCTTAATTTTACCCTTGAAATCGTTCCACACCTAAAATGTTAAACAAATTTTATAGAAGTAAAATGAATTTCAATTAGATATTGTTGTAACATTTTTAATATTTTATCAAAATAAACCTACATATTGTCCCCCTCCTTCCTTGTATCGCCTAAAAATTTCGCACCACTACAATTGTCACCTCAGGTGACGTGAAACCTTTTAAACGACTAACGGAATACCATTGTTCTCTTCAAGCGACGATTGTCGCTTCAATCGACTAAGCGGATATAAAAAAACATATAGGGATAAAAGAGTACAGCCATGGAGGTGATAAAAGGCTTTTTATTAATATTAAATTATTAGACTTATTTTTAATTTATTAATTTATAAACTTATTTTTAATATTAAAAGTATTTAACTTTTATTTAATTATAATTTATTATTTTGTTTAAATATTTTCTAATTTGTTATTATTAATTAGATTGTATTAATTTAATTTACACCCCAATTCCCATAGTCGTATCACGTCACTTCATATGACTACAGTCACGTCGTCTACGTTTTCTTACTCTCATAGTTGCAAATTACGACTAAAGTCACTTCATGTGACGTTTTGTCACCTAATTTTTTCAAGTGACAAGAATTTTTTTTGTTGCGATTCCATCAAAAGTAAATAGCATTTTTAATATTGAATTAGATCGTGTCTGAATATAGCTCTATTTCGTGTTTTTAAGCCATTCGCCACTCGCGTCACTTGAATCCACTTCAAGAATAACAATGTGTATGTGACGTGACACGACTATTGTCACGTTACATGAAGTGACACGACTATGGGAATTGGGCAGTTAATTTAATTTCAATTAAATTTTTATTCGTTGTGTTGCTTTTGTTTTCGTTTTATAATGCTCGTAGTGGTTTTTCCGTTTTGCGTATATATCTACATCTGTTGATGCATTTACTCTGCTTACACGTACAGAGTGATGAATGATGAGTTAGCGATGAGTTTGCGAGATGTTTGCAATATGTACGATTAGAATATTGGTTTGAAATATTCTAACCGCCACAAGGCATAGTGCCGGCTCAGTTTCAACAACGGCGCGTTGAATCTCATCTTTCAATTCAGGAGCATACTCCTTTTGTTTCAAAATCTTCAAAGAAAGAAATCCAATGGCGTCAAATCGGAAGATTATGGCGGCTAATTTGGATCTATTTCAATAATTTGAGGTCAGAAGAAAAATGCACGACACTTTACCGTCTCCGCCAAAATCTCACTAATCGGGTAGTATAGACTTTCACAATCTCTATGCGATGTGTGTCCGTGTAATTCTCCATGACTAAACCGCAACGTTCACAAATGACAGCTGCAAAAACAAAACGCTGTATTACCGTCACAAAAAAATGGCGCTACATTCTTAATACAGGCGGTCTTAATGGGACACTCTTTAGTTGGTGGTGAAATTTGTCAAATTTTCTTTCCACCACTTATTTCGTAGTATAAAGTGTCCGAGTAATATAAAAAAATCATAAGGACTAAATATTTCGTTGTTTTATTTCAGCCAATGTTGAGCAAATATCTAGCAAATATCTAGCAGCCATTTGCTAGATATTTGCTCAACAATGTTCCACTCTTTAGCAACCAATACCTACAGCATACAGCCCATTCTTTTAAACAAAAATAATTGGTTACACCTTTTGAATTTCGCGACTATTTACCCCCTTATATATACAAAAATAAATTTCCATCAATTTATTTATTTTTTCTAACCTCTCGTATGCTATAAAGTAAGATGACCATTAAATTAATAGTCTTAATTATGATAATTTTTTAATAATTTTACCGTATAGTAAGAGAAAAGATGAAAATTAATGGAAATGGAAACGAAAGGTAGCAAACAAGTAGAATGATTATGAATGGGGAAAAAAGGTTTTCACGGTTTATGTTTTAAAATTTTAATACCCGTGTTTTACAAAAAAAAATGTTTTTGTTATTTTTTCCCGTACATAGTTTTTCATTTTCCTTATTTTACCTCGTGCTGTACTATACACAATATAATTCAATTATAATCCGGGGCAAAATAATTAGTTTGTGTAACAGGGTATTAATTTCGAGGATTATACATTTTTTTGTTAACTTGCCAGATTATAACTCTCAATGGTGTGTAATTTTTTTAGATATCTTATAGATGGTAAAGATATTCAAGGGAATCGGAATTTATATACTAAATAACAAACGAGAGGTAACCGTTAATTACTCGAAGGAATTAACTTCTCAATTTACCAAAATATATTTTCGTTTCCCTATGGAAATGAACATAGTTTAAACGGCGGTAAGCAAGACTAGCTCAGTCGGGTAATAGCTGTCAGAACATCGTCAAGGTATCTCGGGTGTGTCTTGTTATACAGTTCAGAACTCATTTACCTTCAATCCCAAGTACTTAGATTTTTCCACTTTCTGAAAGAGTCTCGTCAAACGAAGGTCTAGCCTTCTTGCCTTCTTGCAGTTACTGGGTGTCTCAAAAATATGTACTAACGCTTTGACTGTTGTTAATATGTTGCCTTTTGTGTTTTTGCAGGTGCAATTAATGTTAAAAAATTAACATAGCTTTGAAAAAAGGAATTTTGTCCTGAAATGTTATTGGAAGACCGAAAACGCCATGAAAGTTCAAAGACGCTTCAGAAGGGAATTGCTCGCATCAGAGATAAATTTGAAGCAGATGGAACCGTTCACAAGATTAACAAGAAATGTTATGGACGACCACGGACATCCACAAGCCCTGGAAAAGAAGAGCAGGTGCAGGAAATACTCCTCAATCCCCACAGAAATATCTTTGACAAACTGCTCGAGGAACCTACATCTGTAAAGATAGCGTCCATCGCATCATGAAGCGTCTGCACTGGACATCCTACATTCCAACTTCCAGAGAGTTCAATTCTGTGAATGGTACCTGGCGTGTAGAAGATGCAGGGTTTCCACACAAAATTGTGTGGAGCGATGAGGCCTCCTTTAAATTAAATGGCTCCATTAATCGCCATAATTGCACGTACTGGGGTCCTGTAAATCGATATGTAACGCAGTTGAACACCATTTAAACTTACCAGGAGTAACAGTGTGGTGTGGGATATCCACATTGGGCATCATAAAACCTTTTTTTTAACGGAACTGCCATTGATGAGAGTTACCTCACCTTGCTGCAGGAGTTTGTCGGTTCACACATTACAGAGATGTTTTGTGATGACGACGAGATTTACTTTCAGGAAGATGGAGCACCTCCCAACTACCATCGCGATGTACGAGAAGCTTTTCGAGACACATGGATTGGACGAAGGGGTAGCATTGAATACCGCGCGTTCCTCAGACCTAACAATTGATGCATTGAAATTGAAAATTTAAAGACAATGTCGCGATATTCCAAATAATGACCTGTTTCGTAACGTTTGCGAATTTCTTGGTGCGCATTATCAGCCTTGCCTGGACAATAATGGTCACCCATTTGAACATTTGCGAACATGATTTTTCAATTACATTTGTCTTCTGTAATTGAATAACCTTCCAACTTCTCTCTGTGTTCATAAATAAAGTTTTTCTCGTCATTCAAAGTATTAGTACATTTGTGAAGCACCCTGTATTTGGGTTTTGGTTGGAGATGCTCCTTCTTAAGGAGTATTTTTCTTTGTAATAGAAGTTATTAAAATTATAAGCAACTAATACAATTTATTATGTTCAGCTGAAGCAAAAAGAAATATTAAATTCATAACCTGGCAGCTCGTGGAAAATAAAGCTGCCTCACGGAAAATGCTACTCGTTCGTCGAACAAAAGAGAGATCAAATAAAGTAAAAACCTAAACCTAACTAAAGCCTGAATATGAAGCCTACCTATTGAGAATGAACTACACTACCATTTCTCATGATAAGCACTCGAATTTTCTGTTATTCTTATTTTAAAATCCGTTTAAAGATTTACTTGGGCCGCTATAGATTACCTTTTGTTATGAGATTCGAGTATATAACACCAATCCCGTTAAACTTTCTTCGGACTGAAGACACTGAATGTGTAGTTACGACTATCTTTTCAAACACAGTAGTCTTTAAGCTCAAGTAAATTTTAAATTCAAAAAATGGGTATTTCAATGCACATTATTGGAAGCGCTGGTTGTATCCAGGAAATGAAAAGTCTTACTTCTCGGCGCTTTTTAATGCTTATGAATCGTCTTATGAATATAATAACTAGTTCGGTTCTATTTTCATGTGTTTTTGTCAATATGATTCCTTAGGAAGTATATGCCAACAAAACGGGTTTGAAGTGAATTTGTATTTACATTCGTTTTGTGACTCAGTGGCATAGAAACTTTCGAAGCAGACGTTTATTTGTTAACGTTGTTGGACGGTCACCACACTCAAAAATCTTTTTGTTCAGAGGTACCACAATGTCAGCGATACGGACACACTAAATCTAAATATTTCCAAACAACTGATGCTTGGGGAAACTTTCGTTTACTAACCTTGCGTTCGAAAATCCTTCTAAATCCAAATACAATCCTTTCCCTTCCAAATTCCATATACTTTTCCTTCGACAATCCAGTGTTATTATCATATTTTATTAAAATTATTGCTAGCAAAAAATAATTCTCCACTTTTTTGCCGATTCGGATAGAGAATGAGAATCACTTTCACATGATGAAAACCAGAAAGTCATAATTTGTGGAAATACTAAACATGAAGAGAAAACAAGGAGCAACAGAAACGATTACATTAACGTGATAACGAAAAAGACGGCCGGCGCGATAATAATGATAACATTTGTAAACTCAACTTAACGCGATTAACTACGATAATATTCCGACCAGAATTGTTTACCTTTAACAGGCGCTTTCTCGATAACTTGTTTTCGCACGTAAGCCCCCTTTTCATAGACCAGGTCACATATATGAAAAACACTTCCGTCCTCTCTGTAATCTAGCTCTACATTTCTGACTTGCGCTCTATAAGCAATTGTTAAAATTATCATCAATAATAAGTCAGTACGAATTTACGTTGCGTATATTCTACCTGATTCACCTACATCATCGTATACCAAGTGCTGCGACACAATTATGGAAATTACCAATACGGCCGATCTATCAGACATAATTTTAATAATTGGGGATTTCAATCTCTCAAATATAAATTGAACGTATGATGAAGAAACCAAAGCGATTATGCCTGTAAACGTGAATTCGGAGAATGAGTACCTATAAGTCGACCCCATATTTGACTCAAATTTGAGCGAAATCTGCGAATAAAAAAATGGACTAGACCAAACCTTGGACCTTATTATTACTAATGAACCAGTTTTATTAAAAACAGAAGAATCACCAACACCTTTCGTAATTAATGATATTCACCACAAAGCAATAGAAATAATATTGGAAACCAATGAGAATAACAGGCTCCAAAATTACCAAAACCGGAAAATCAAAAGCAGAATCAAAAGCAAAAAAGAGGTTTATAAAGAAAACCTCAAATTATGTTCCCAGGATAGTAAACAGAAATTTACTGCATACAACCGAAATGTTGAATCTTATTTTGAACTGAGATACAGAAGCTATATTCGCAATCTAAAGGATAAAATAAAAGGCGATCACAGACACTTTTGGAATTTTTTTAAAACCAAACACGAAACTGATGGTTACCGAGCCTGGATGGAATTTAATGATCAAAACTATGGAACTTGTGATCCACAGATGAGTTTTGCCAATATGTTTATAAAGCAAAGGACATTGATAATTATAAAGATCCAACCACTAGTGAAATAGTACATTCATATTTACGATGTGGTCCTGATGGTATTCCGGCTTCATTTTTAATAAAATTCTAAAAATTTGGCAATTCCTCTAAGCATTTTGTTCAATCAGTCATTAAAATTGGCAACTTTTCCACAAATATCTGCTATATCTAAATTATTTGAACTAGTAATATGCAACTCATTCAAAGCAATGCTTCCACATGGTCTTATGCCTAAAAGTTCAGTATCTACAAATCTCATATAATTTACTAGCTATTCTATTAAAGAAATTAAGAAGAACAAACAAGTTGACGTAATATACATCGACTTTAGAACACATTTTCAAGTACGGATTTTCCAGCCAGTTGGTAGCCTTGTTCAAATCTTATTTGAGTAATCGAATCCAATATATTAAAATAGGAGGTAAAACGTCGAATAGAATACAAGAAACCTCTGGTGTACCACAAGGCTCGCACATTGGCTCATGGATTTTCACAATCTTCATTAATGGTATTACTGAAGTAATAAAGCATTTCAATATCCTGATGTTCGCAGATGACCTCAAAATCTACAAAGCCATCGAGTCAGTGGACGATGCCAATAAACTACAGGATGATATTTACAACCTAGCGTTATGGTGCGAGTTTAATTCTCTGAGTCTTAATATTGAAAACTGCAAATCTCTATCATTTTACTGAAAAGCCAACCCAAGCCATTACACAAGGCAATAAGATAAATCGTGTACTTCTTCAGGAAGTACTTGAAACTAAAGACCTAGGAGGATAATTTCGTTGAAAACATGAGCTTTACCAAGCACATTGAGCCGTGCATCGCTAGAGTGAATTTTATGCTCGGTTTTATCAATCGCTGGACGGGTGATATTATTGATGTGGAAATAATTAAGATCCTGTATTGTGCTTACGTTTGATCCCAGCTGGAACATGCTGTAAATGTGTGGTGTCTGTTCTACGAAGATTATATCCAAAGTATTGAGAAAATTCAAAAGATAACCACCATATTTAACCGGGTGCAAGACATACAACTTGACAACTGAAAGCGAATTTCTAAAAAGTACATTTTTTGGTAATCTCCTACTAGGCCTAATCGACGCCCCGGATGTGCTAAATGCAAATAAAATAAAGGTTCCTGGTAGACAACTAAGAGATCATGACTTCCTCCGCTTAGATAGACACAGAACCAACTATGGCGATAATGATAATGATTTTTGTGTAATTAAAAATAATTTTAAAGTAGATTAAGGCAGTTTTATGCCCCTCAGTGATTTTTCTTGTTATTTCAAATTTTCAAATCCAACGCGGATTATTTTATTTTGTATTTTTTTCAAGTCAAATTTGTAGACTTATTCCATTATAAATAAATAAATAAATAACCTCTCGCAGCCTATCAAACTTTTCCCATACATCCTTAGTTGGGGTCCTAAGTGTCATTTTGAACATATAGTCTAGCCCACTTTTGTTTTTCGCTCTATGCGCTTCCTTTCATGCTATTTCTGGATCTAATAATCCTGAACGACGGTGTCATCTAGAACACCGTGTGTGGGGTCGAGAGCCTGTGCGATAGACAAAATATGACATTGAGCGTAAGGTCAATATGAATGATACAGAAATGATCATCCAATGATCCAAATGATTGGATTGGTAGAATCACATGAGGTTTTAAAAAAATTGGAATTCGTAGCCACCTCACTTCGAATTCTCAATCAAACATGATTGAGTATTCCGACACCGGAAAAATATGGGTGGATAACAGAGTAGTAACAAATTACAGGGGAATATGTACTGGTATGTGAGTTGTTTTCTGTCGCAACTATACCCTGCTAATTATGTGATTCCAGTGACACTATTCTGGTAATTCCCCGGGAAATAGGGAACTGGGGAAAAATTTTATATGTAATTTTTATTTAAACATTTTTTTTTCTGGCATACTGAGGTAAAAAGTTAGTGTTAATTATGTTGAAAACAAAATTAAATGGGGAATAATTTTCCCTGCCAATTTAGATATGGAAAAATTATTCCCAATTTATAAATATTTACATCAAGCTTTTCTCCTCAGTAGGCCGGATAAAAAATATTTGAACCGAAATTACATATAAATTCCTTTCTCAGTTCCCTATTCCCGGGAATTACCAGAATAATATTCTCACTATTGAGAATAGTGCCACAGGGAACCTTATAAGCTACTTTTGGGCTAAGCGGTTCGTCGCAGAATTTTCAAATGGGCCTATGAAATTATTAAATGGGCAAATGGGTATCTGAGTTTATGAATGAAAAAAAGTTGATATTGTGTGGAGGAAGTTATTTGTTGGAGGGAGCGATGAAGACGAACCTCCCGCAGAGTAGTAAGAGTATCGCCGACTCCCTTCAATATATAGAGAGTGGCAAAATTAAGTGAACACATTCGGTTTATAATAAACTTGTCTTCCCAGCCTTAAACAAATAAATAAATAAATGCTAAGTTTTCAATCGTGAAATACTTTTTGGGCTATTATTTATTAATTCATTAATTTTATACATCAAAATATTTGCTACCTTATTGATTATAAAATAAATTAAAAATATTGCTTGTTCATCACTAAGACAAAATTAAGTGAGCATATTCATTTTACAAGAAAAAAATTAAGATATTTTGATCATGTTAATTGATAAATATTTTGTATGTCCTCCTCCAGATTTGAATGAATGATGGAAGTATGATGGGATCATTGTCCTGCTGGAAGATAAACCGCCGTGGTAACCCAATTTTAAGTATTGAGTCTTTTAAATTTTCTTTCATCATGTCCACATATACACCAGCTGTCATAATATTTTCTACTAAGCACAAACGACCAACTCCACTTCCAGCGAAACACCCCCATACCATAATAAATCCACCACCGTGTTTTATTGTGGCTTTTATATTTTGAGCGGTTTCAGGATTTCTCCAAACTCGATCTTGTTTTTTAGAACCGAAGTGTTGAAATTAGCTCTCATCTGACCATAACACATGATTCTTTAGCAAATATCAATTTGCTTTATTTATGAAGGGTTTCTTTCGCTGCATACAGCAAATTTTTCCTTTTTTCCGTAACCGTTGACAAATTGTTCGTGTCGAAACTGAAAAATTAGTTATATGTGTAATTTCGCGATTTCGTGGATTTTTCTTCACTTCTCTAACGATTTCTCTGTCTTCCTTTTCTGATGTCTCTAGCTTCCTTCCCCTTCCGGACAAATTTTTTACATTTCCGAATTCTCGTTCTTCAAACAGAATTTTTCTCGCGCCAGTGAATGGCAGGTTATATTTCTCAACAAGTTGGCGATAGAACAACCCAATATTATGATAATTTACAATCCGTTGTCTCAAATCAATTGAATATTCCTTTTGCCTCGGCATATTGCATGAACTAGAAATATCTTCACAAAAGAACAGCAAAAAATTTTGTCGTGTCGATTATTTTACATCACATAGAAAGTACATACGTCCGCAAATAAAGACGAAGCGCAACTAACATTTTGTATGTAGATGTGCAATCAAGGAAATAAGAGACAATAAAACAAAGAAAAAACAATGTGAGGTGCAGAGATGTTTAAAACTAGGGTATTCTAAAAAACTGCTGTAAGTGTTCACTTAATTGTGTCACCCTCTGTATGCACCAGCATGATTCTTAAGTTCAACTGTTCAAGCAAGGTTATATGCAGATTATTTTGTCTGATGAGCAAGAGTCCCAGAATCAGATTTAGAAATGCGTGAATTAGGTAACAAAATATCTATGCATCCAAAATTGCGTACAGAATGGGTGTATAGGGTCGCGATTAAAACCTTATTGACTTTTGAGAATGTTTGCGCCAAAGTGTATTGCAGGCGATTAATTCAACCCCAACACATACTCTGTGTCTTAAAAAAGTATATGTGATTTACCGTTTAATTTGTGAACGAACTGCTCCAATGATCCATCCCAGCTCCCATTAATATATCAATTTTATTCAGTTGGCTATAATTCGGATCAGCTTAAGGCAGATTACTGAAATGATCCAATTTTATACTGTTAACAACTAAAGATCGTGTAATGCTTGACCACTCTAAAAGAGGGTTGTATCCATGCTGTATAAGATAGCGAAAATTTCTCAGCGGAAAATAAGAGATTTCGCTACTCGCCGCAAGTGGCACAATCACAAAAGAGAATTGTTTTTGTTATATAATTACCAGCGGAAATTTTTTATTCATTTTGTATCTCTTTTTTCACTAAATAAAACATCCCAGCGGAATAAAATATTAAAAGTGATCCTTAAAATGACTAATTGATTGATCTCCGAAGTAAAGGAACTCGGTAAATGAAATCTTGAAATTTAACAATATTCCGACTTTCCGCCAGTCTAAAAGGGAATATCCGATCTTCGAAAGATAAAGGTCCCACCTTTCTATTGATATATACTTTGTATACGTACAAGACCTAGTTATTGAAATACTTTCAATATAGAAAACAGCTGTACCGGCCAAACTAAGTCTTGTACATATACAAATGTATATATCAATAGAAAGGTAGAATCTTCACCTTTCGAATGGTGCATCATGGTTTGTACTGGCATTACTTGAACGAGCTGAAATGAAAGACGGGAGCGTCACTAAAGGCCGTTTAGTGGTCCGATAGAACTAAAATTTGCATGAAGTCGTTTCTAATAGAAACGCATATTTTTAGCCCTGAGCCCGGTAGAAAATCAGACAAAAGGAAAACTGGGTCGCCCTACCATTTTATCATTTTAAAAGGTGACCATTTCACTGCCGAAGTTGTTGATTAACACTGACTAATGTAAGGTGTTAAGATGTCAGGCTTTTCAATTTGTGTTTCTCTGCGCCCATTACCCCACCGTGACTGCCCTTAGCACTAACTCATCTTATCATCCTATGCCTTATATTTTGGTGCTTTAACCAAATTGCCTACGTTCCCTTACATGAGAGTAGTTTTACTCATAGTCGCATCAGATTTGCTTCCCACCTTACTTTTTGGTGGTTGACGTATCATAAATACTCTACGGTGTTTCGCGTTTTGTGCCGATGGCACATATAAGGACTCCGGCTTAGTGGTTCTCGGTGTGGTGAATTGTTGTTCATCGCTCTGTCCTGGTTGGCTATTGCTGTGGTGCTTTTATAAATTTGGCCTTCAATTCAGCTCCATGGTTAGTGTAGAATGGTTTGATCCATTCCTTATAGTTCCAATATTAGTGAGATTTGATACCGCCGTACGGATCTTCTTTCAAACCTATATCTAAGTCGATGAACTGGTCTAATATTAAATTGATGTACACACCAATATTTTGAAACGGTATTCCCTCTTACTGACGCCGCTGATATGTGCTTTTGCTCTTTTTAAGATTATTTGAATTGATTAAGAATGCCTGCCTAGATACATTCACTAGTTATCAATTCAATTTATAATGACGTCAAATAAACTAAACAACTTTTACGCTACATTACATTTTACAGACAGTTGGGAGTATGATACCCGCATTTGCAATTATTATCACCGTATGATGCTGAATATAAGTTCTATAAAATGACACCTTTAAACGTTCACTAAAAGCCAAATATACCAATATTATCATGTCTGCTTTATTCTATGATCAGCTTGGCAGATTATAAGATTCCGCTATAAATCTTATATATTTCCATTAGAAAATATGCATAATGCTACAGTATGTGTGGTATAACCATTTTATCATAATTTTTGCTAATTTAAAGCTTATAGCGGCTGTAAGCGTTTTAACACAATCAATAGCATGCGTTAAGAAATAAAATCATAGAACCACCCTGCAGAAATTTAAAGTTAGGTAGCACAGAGCTTTAATAATGGCCACAGCTATTATTTTCACGAATTTGTCCTTGTATTTTGAGTCCGCATTCCAAATCAACCTTAGTACTTCAATCGTAACCGATCGAATAAATGAATAATTCAATCAGTCAAATTATACAAATAAAACCAGTCTGATGTAAATCCTCGAGTGGTTCCTTTTACAGAAAAACTCTCCTTCTGAGTATTTCCAATTTCCACTTAAAATATTAAAAAATCCCCAATTTTATAATTCTACCTTATCTATTATAAATGTACGAATAAATTCAACAACAAAGTAACCCAATACCAAGCACAAGCCAAGAACAGAAGAAAATCAATCAATTTCCTTTAAAAAAAAATTTACGGTACGTCGTCGTCGTCATCGACTTTCATGCCAGTTTCAATTTTCTTTCGTTCGTATTTAAAAGTTTTGCGTGTTTATTTTTATTTTCGTTGTTGTACATATATGTGCGTGTACGTGTGTGTGTGTATGTGTCTGGTAACATATTCTTTAGGTACTGTTCTAAATTAAAGTGTATTTCTTAGAACGATTTGTTGTTGTTGGTGGTGGTGGATTATAGAACATCAACAACACGCCACACAAATTTAAGATATTAAATTGCAATTCTACGTATTAAAAAACATAAATTAATAGTAATAGTAATAATAATAATAAAATTATAGTAAAACATTAGTAATAAATAGCAGGATGAGTGAAAAATTGCATACGTGTAATTTATGCTTGGAAAAGTTTCAAGAATCCTTGAATAAGATGGAAACAAAAATCGATCATTTGTATTGTGATTTGGATGCTGGTAAATATTATATTGAAATATCGTAGTAATTTTTAAGGATCTTTGCTGGTGCTTGGTCCAATTATTTCCCGCAGCTCACTCTTATAGAGTGGAACGTCATGGGTGATGAGGTGGTTAGACAGCGGTCTTGACAACCGCAATACTAATAAAAATGTTGGAGGGAGTTGAGTGGGGTGTCGGACCCCTACGTAGTGCAGAAGCAAACATTATGTTTACATCACAATGCCGTACCATAAATGTTAGTGAGGCCGGTGTCCTTAAATAAGTTATTGTACTTATACTAGTACAATTGTTGGATATGTTGCTAACGCAACAACCGTTCCGTCCAGTTTGACAACCAGAAGAACACCCTGTTACTTGGGCGCGTTTATTAGTATATGGAACTCACACACTTATCCAAAAAAATATCGTGTAATCGGAAAAGAAATTTTTTTCTCAGATTTGAACGGGATCGTAACTAAATCCCGCTAAACATAAGATCGCTTCCCTAAATCTCGTTGCACTAGAAATCTCGCTTTTCTGAAAAAAGCGGTATTTTCCTCAAAAATACATAATAATTATTTGTTTTTGTTTCAATTGAAAAAAAAATTGTACGCACATATTTTATTCTATTAAACGTTTATTTTAGTAAATTCAAATGTAATAATTATATAAAACTAAAAAATTGATCAATTAGCTAATGCAACGTCCAAGCCGACATTTCTCAAGAATTGTATATTCTCAAATTTTTTACGATCCTGCACAACTGTTTTTTTTTTCAACGTGTATTTTCTTACGAATTGGCCGTTCACCTGTCTTCATCTTTGTTATACGTGACTTTACTAGTGTATGTTCTTTAGCTAATTCTTGGATTATTTTATATACTCCAACATGTAACCTTCCAACTACAATTTTAAGGCGTCTATGCCAAGCCTCTTAGCTGTTTTAAGTTCTTGGTAAACTTCTCTCTATCACATCCACAATTCACCAAAATGTTGTAGGGCATTTTGGAGATGTAATTTTACCTCTCATGGTTCGCATGATCATATAATTCTCTCGAAACCATTTTAACACTGTTTTTCCATCTGTTTTACCACTGCTGCAATACGGTTGTATGTCTTCTGGTGGTACAAATGCTACACTTAAAATCATTCGCATGTTTATGTTAAATTCATCGTTGTTGCCATATTTAGTGGCTAATTTTTCTTTTTTAATCCGCCTCCATCAGATCTGCTCCAAATGGAATAGACATCCCTTATAAGCTGCGTCAGGGAAAATCATTTTAGCGGCCTTAACGCTTGCTTTTTCAAAATCTGATATAATGCGCAATGGAATTAAATGTATGCCGTTATCACAAGCGACCCGAAGTACTTCATAAAAAACTCGCTGTATATTTCAGGTGTTTTACCTGTCATGAGGCAATATGTTAGCGGCACAATTTCTTCATTAATTTTGCCGTGGATTATGAAAACTTTTATAATTTTTACTTTTGTTTCCTATTGTAACGGGTTTTATTGTGATTGTTCCGTTCATTGGTCTATCTTCAGTACTCTCGAATTAAATACACAGTCATAGGAAATTATTCCATTTTAGCGTCAATCTAGTGACAAACGACTATGATGATCGACACCTACTTATACACAATCAACTTCCCAACCACCCCATACTTTTTCATCTGTTATCGCTGGACGAACGATTGTCGGTCTTGCGATCCCAACCCATTTGAACGCTTATAGCTTGGTGAAATAACACTTCTAGCGGGAAACGTATCAAAAAACGAATACACGTTAACAAGTATATTTTTTATCTTGCAAACTCAGCACTCTAATCTCTCTCACAAATTTGCCGGAGCTACGAGATGCTTTACAAAAAGAATCATTAAACCACCATCCAACAAATACACAATGTTTTAAATATGCCACGGCATATTTATGAAGTAATGCGGACTAGAGGAGATAACAAGCGATATTGAAAATTCACCAAGGTACAAGCGTTAAAATTTCTGTCCAATTTTTTGGTGTATGTTGAAACAGAAAAGTGCTCACAATTAATGTATAGTATGTTTATGCACTGCCTTCATTTAAATTCATCTTGCACTGTTAAATTTGTTATTTTTCCAATTGGAATTTATTTTAAAAAGAAAATTATAAAATTGGACACGATTCTAAATGTTGTGCCATCGAATCTGAAAATATCTACGGATTGGTAAAGCATAGACCGCATTTGGGTTTCAAACAATATTCTAGCCAATAAAATTTTCAAATATATAATCCAATCTACTGGGTCTATATAGGGAATGGGATATTATGATGGATTTTAACATGATGTGATTGAAGTTTCTACAATTTTGATGAATATTTCAAGTTTTATAAAGGGCGAGCTACTTATATTCACAGGTCGTGAACAGTGTTTACAAAAAGATCAGACAAACCACCACTCTTGAGGTGACCAATACGGTACTCTGAACGCCATTTTTTATTATCCCTGCAATCTGTTCTGGGGCCAAGGCTCTCCCAAATCTTTCGCGGTTTGCTTTTTCAGTCCTTACTTTTACGGCAGTGTAGGCCAAATCGAGGACGTACGGATATAGGTCCGATTTGTTACCATCTGCACATTGCATAGCTCCATGCCAACCTATACTGGCATGGAAGATGGGTCGGCCCATGAGTTTTGCACTCCAACAGTTGACGCCTTTTACTAATTTTATACACATTTTAACGGCTTTCTAATTTTTGCTAATAATATTTTTTTTTATCGCAGATCCTGTAGATGTCCACGGCATTACGTGTAAGTCACGCCAGAAATCCCATTTTGGAAATTCCAAGGTTTTCTTATTTTGTCGAGTAGTGTTTGATTGTGCAATTTTGTGCGTCTGGCGATAAAATTTGAGCATAATGTATTTTGGAAGATAATGTGGGATTTCTGACACTTAAACTGTTTGTACTGAACATAATGATCAAGTTTCATGATTGCGTCTACTCCCCATCAGCCAGAATCCCACATACAAGACCCTTCCTTCAACCCTAACCCCAGGTTATAAGGTTATATACTTCTAGTCTAAACATTGTGGCTAGAAAACATAGCTTACATAGCTTATCTTCTTACATAGCTGATCTACTTTAACAGATTTTGTGCATAACGCATGTAAATGGGCAGATAAGGCCGTTCTAGGCGAAATGCTGACCAATTCTGGAGGAGAACTAAATTGATTTTGGCATGCACAGTTTTGCACAATTAAACTAAAGCAAAACATATGCTTTAATGTTTAAACGGATCTATGGGATTTCTGGTGTGATAATCACGTCAGAAATCCCACATTATCTCCCAAAATACATTATGCACAAATTTTACCGTTAGAAAACTGCACAATCAAACACTACTCGATAAAATAAGAAAACCTTGGGATTTCTGGCGTGACTCACACCGGCATTACACCGATATTGTTAGATAGCTGAAAATATTTTCAAAACGTGTATAAACTGGATTTAATTCCTAGTGAGCAGAACACTAAAATTAAAGTGAACGTTTTCCGATTCTGATGAAACGTCTTTGATTAATAAATTTTTTAACAAATTTACTTTTTATACGGCCGATCCTACTGCCTTCCCATCCACATGTTCGAATAGATTGCGCTATTTACATTAGTTATAGTGATTGGCATCCGATTCTAATGGACCTTGCTATGTCTATAATAGAATTCATGTTTTCATTTGTACTGTCATTATACCAGACAGGTCCACAGGATTTTGACAAAAATATAAATATTTCTTCCTTCAGCAAGGGATTGGATTTTAAATTGACATTTCCAAACAAACGACAACTCGTTTTGTAGTAGGTAATCCGACCACTATTTTGGAATGGTTACCACTATTATGGCGATGATGGGCAGAACTGAGGATCCATAAGGTTTTCCAATTTTTAGAGAATTTAGAAATTAAAAAAAATATTTTGTGTTTTATTGTATTTTACAAACATCTACAAAGACTTCTGAAGATGTCCATGCATTCTGGCCTATATTTTCGGACATATATGAAACCGGCTTCTTTATATGTGACGAATGGGATAAATTTCTGATGATCACTACTATGGCTTAATAATTAAAGGATTTTTCGATTTACGATTATTTTCAAAATTTTATACCTGTCCTCTACCTCCTACCCTATATCCTGAGAGGCCCTATTTCTGGATACGATACGAAACCGAGAGTACTAGATTCATATTTGAATTGAATCAGATTCGTACGATTCTTATTTAAAATTGAATAGGAGTCTAGTACTCTCGTTATCGTATCGTATTCA
This sequence comes from Nephrotoma guestfalica, assembly GCA_963691935.1. NCBI lineage: Eukaryota > Metazoa > Arthropoda > Insecta > Diptera > Tipulidae > Nephrotoma > Nephrotoma guestfalica. The sequence goes on along the minus strand of OY829914.1, from coordinate 262,716,596 downwards.
GAAATAGGGCTCCTGGAGATGTCAACGAGTTCTGGCCTATGATTTTCTTCAGCTCGACCAGTACACTAAAATTGTAGTGAACGTTTCTTGCTTTGGTTAATAAAATTTTAAAATCTTTAACAAATTTACTTCTTTTATACCACCGATCGTATAAAGATGCCCACAGTTAGTTTCTCACCCATATTTTCAAATAGATTACACAATATTCTACCGTTATAGTGATTGGTCCCATTCTAAAGAACTTTGTTATGTATAAATGTTGTTTTGGTATGTCTTTGTTATGTCTATTCCTGTTTTCATTACTACTGCCATAACCTATCCTGCCATATTTTGAATTTTGGAGTTCGGATGCCAATCATTATACCGGTAGAATCGAAAGTGTGGGTTAAAACCCAATGGTCATCTCTAGGATCGGCGGTATAAAAAAAAAGTAAATTTGTTAAAAGTTTTATAATATTATCAGAAAAAAGGTTCATCAGAATCGGAAAACGTTCACTTCAATTTTAGTGTACTGGTCGAGCTAATAGCAACAATAGGCCACCACCCATGAACATCTGCAGGATTGACGGTACGAATAATTGAAGATAATCAAATTTCGTTTAATGTTTCAAATTGTCAAATACATAGCAAAGTTCATTAGGAATTAAATCCAGTTAATACACGATTTGAAAATATTTTGAGTTATCTAACAATATTGGTGTAATGCCGTGGATATCTCCAGGATCTGCGGTAAAAAAAATAATAGGCAAAAATTATGAAACCGTTAAAATGTGGTTTGCCTGATCTAAAGGGTGTTTTTTTAAGAGGTTGCCGATTTTTTTTTTGAATAAAACACATATAAAATTATGAAATGACCAAAATTTTTTTTTATTTGGTAGATAATTTTTTGGCATTTAACATTTAAACACAATTTCTGGCATATGGCTACCACGACTATTTTTCACAAATGTCATTCTGGAGGTCCAATTTTCCAGCACTTTTTCAAGCATTTGAGGGCGTATGTCAGCAATGACACGTTGAATATTGGTTTCCAAAGCGTCAATCGATTGAGGTTTATCCACATAAACCAATGACTTCACGTATCCCCACAAAAAGTAATCGAGTGGCGTCAAATCGCACGAACGCGGAGGCCAATTCACCGGACCATTTCTCGAAATAATGTTGTCGTTGAAAGTTTCTTTCAATAAGTCGATTGTTTCACGTGCTGTATGGCAAGTGGCACCATCTTGTTGAAACCACATTTCATTCATATCCATATCTTCAAGATTTGACAACAAAAACTCATTTAACATGGTTCTGTATCGATTTCCATTCACGGTAACGCGTCGTCCTTCCTCATTTTTAAAGAAATATGGACCGATGATCCCACCAGCCCATAGACCGCACCAAACAGTACATTTATCAGGATGCATTGGTAATTCTAGAACGGCGTGTGGATTATCTTTGCTCCAAATGCGACAATTTTGTTTGTTGACGTATCCATTTAACCAAAAATGCGCCTCATCACTGAAGAGAATTTTACGGTAAAAAAATGGATCTTCGTTCAATTGATTTAACGACCAATCTTGAAATATTCATCAAAATGAAATATTGTTATTTCTAAAACTTGAAATATTCATCAAAATTGAAGTTTGTAACATCTATAAAACATAATTAAATCCATCATAATTATATCCCATTTCATATATAGACCCAGTAGATTGGATTATATGTTTGAAAATTTTATTGAAACCCCGTGAACATCTCCAGAATTTTCTAGAATATTGTTTGAAAGCCAAACGCTCAATTTCTAAATATAATTTTTAATAAGACAAATCTCAAAAATATACTCTAGGTAAATTTTAGAAACAGGTATATGCTTTACCGTCCCTAAAATTGTCAGCTAGAATCCATGGATATTTCCATATTCGACGGCACAACATTTAGAATCGTGTCCAATTTTAGAATTTTTTTGAAAATAAATTCCAATTGGAAAAATAACAAATTTATCAGTGTAATTGTTTAATAATTGATTTAGCACAAACTTCATTATCATATTTGTTGTTATTCACTGTAGTCAGATCAAAACACATGATTGTACGCTAGCAACCTGCATAAGCATATAATTATGTCATCAAAATAATATTCGGGATATCCCATTATACTGAAGGATATGTTCTTCAATTTTACGTTATCAAGGCCGATCGTGTGTTCATTCATGGAATAAATATGTGGGACAAATAGGGTTGTATTTGTAACGGGTAATGACAGATGCCCGTAACCCTTAACAGCAAATGATTGATGACTAATGATGATTAGTATGAGGGCAGAAACAGTAACTGAATAATTTCGCACTTTGGTTGTCTTTCTTTTGTCGGTTAATTTATTTAGATTTATTACATCGCCTGAAAAGTACCCGGTTTGACACATAGATGGTGCCACAAATTTAAACCTCATATGATTTATAAATTTGACCAACCTTCAAACGAGATGTGTCAAAATTGCATTACATTCCGATCATTTTCAATTTATACAGTTGTTTTAGTGACGCTACTTTTGTTAATTTCAAAACAATGGAACAAAAATAGTTTCGTAACTGTTTTTTGATGGGAAAAAAATACCGTTCAAGCAAAGCAGTGATAAGCACTTGATAAGCGTTTTCCGTACTCTTAAACATGGTCGTACAACCAACGATGATGCACCACGCTATAGACGCCCAAATGAGGCTGTGACTCTAGAATACATAAAAAGATTCACGAAGTTGTTATGAAAAACCGTACGGTTGCGTGAGATAGCTGACATTGTAAAAATATCAATGGAATGTATTGGTCATATTTTGCACGAACATTTGTCGATGAAAAAAATCTTTTACCAAGAAAATGAACCATGTCACAAGTCAATCGCAACAATGGCAAAATTGCGCAAATTACACAATGAATTGTTTCCGCATCCACCGTATTTACCAGATTTGGCCCTCAGCGATTATTAGTTGTTTCCAGACCTCAAAAAAAGCTCCAGGGAAAAAGATTTGGAAACTGAAGCATAATTTGGAGAAAAAGATAAATCGTTCTGCAAAAAAGGCATCGAAATGTTAGAGCGGCGGTGGACTGATTGTATCGCTCTAGAAGGAAATTATGTTGATAAATAAAATGTATTTTCCCCAAAAAATTGTGTTTTCTTTGTTAGGCCGGGAACTTTTCAGGCGATGTGTTAATATCGAATTTACTGCGTTCGTGGACGAATTTACAGAAATTATAGAACGTTATAACCAAATACTCCAACACACGTGCCATTAGACCAAATCGCTTGTTATTGAAATTTACCTAACGATTAATCCAATATTATTGAAGTCATATATCAATCCCACATCAAAGACGCGTATTCTGATCATAAATCCTCTCTTCAATTAACAATGAATCCTAAGAATAAAATCAATGTTGTTACCTGCACAACCTAAAACCATTTCTCTACTTTTCATTACTTTGGAAGCATATTTTGACAGGTGATCCAAAATCAAGCCTTAACTCAAACCCAGGTGTTTGTGTTTTCTGTGCCTTAGTTCCTTAGTCAAGTTTTAGCCAAACTTGTCTTGCTACTTCTTTGCCAAGGTTATCGTATTTTTATTCTTAATTGAATATTAAAATGCTCATTGATCTCGTAAAGACAGGTGTGACAATTCATTGCTACCTTTGACGTCAATAAAGCAAATCCTAACGACTTGATTTTATTCTAAACCTCTGGTCAAAGTTGATCGAAGACGCTCGGTCAAAGTTGATTCAATTGGATATTCTTCAATTGGATATAACCAAAATATCTAGAATTTTTTGGTAGAGCCACATTCAAAATTCATATAGGGGTCTTTTAGAACCGCACCTAAATCTCATATTTTAGTATTATTTTTATTAAGATTACTTATAATTGGTTGAGAAGAATTACTTCAGTTATGGCCAGAACCAATGGTTTACCAATGACTTAGTAAGTTCTATAACAGAAACCCGGATTTGAGAAAAGGCTTATTTTCACTCAAAATGATGGTCTTTTACTATAGAACTACATCCGGAAGAAATATTGGGATTGCAAGTTCGCAGAACCAATTCCAGAACTAATTTTGTAACACCCCTTTTATTCAAAAATTATATTCGAATCCCATTTTCTGCAAACATGCAACATCATATGTAAGCCATATAAAATACGTTAAATTTTAATTCCCATTTGCATCCACCGTGGCCATAACAAAAAATTCTCTCCTAAAATCATTTCAGAATCGCATTTCTATGCACCATACCATATTTCATCATAATCGTTTCATAAATGTTTCAGTTGCATCTCTGTTGACCATATTCCAAAATTTTCCTCGAAAATCAGTTTAAGATCCCAATTCCATCCATCCATTTCACCATGATTGGTTAATAAATGGCCATAGTTTCTAAAAATTATTTTAGAATTCAGTTTCCATCAGGTTAAAAAATATGTTCTAATTACGTCCCAGTCGACCATGACAAAACTTCTTCAAAAATAATTTTAGAACCTCATTTCATCCACCAACCATACATAAACACAAAAAATTTAAATAATTGGAGCCTTATGGACCATCCAAACAAGAAATTCATACGAGTCATTTCCGACACAAACTCTTGACTCTTGATACAAACGATTTCCTCGAATGTATAGGGTCTCAGAGGTCAAAGTTAATTTGGAAATTTTTTGTTTTAACGTGAAATGCTCGAGAATTTTTTTTATTGGTATGTTGCTTTCTAAATTAAAAACTGTAGTTTGGTTTTTGTTCATATAATTTTCCTGAAAATCGTAATTTTCCTACTTTAATTTCATTTTGCTTTTATATTTAAGCATTTTTACGGGTTGGTTTTTTGTGCTTCACTCTCTGGAATCGTGTTGCCTTTTCGAGCTTGTAATTTGTCTGACTAAGTCTTATCCATGCAAATTGGCAATTTTGAGCAATGAGATTTCCAGGATTATTTTAGATTTTCAGTTTCATCGTATTATGTAAATGTTCGTTCGTGTTTTCCCCAATCGATTAAGAAGCCAGACCGGAGGACCGCTAGACGGATTTCCCGAAATCATGATCAAACATAGAAATTTTGACAGTGCTTTCTGACAGTCGAAAACCAACTCGCAACAATTTTTTTTTTTTTTCATTTTTTTCCGTAATAGGGAATAGGAGTCTGGTTTCACCGGAGCACACTCCAAACGATTTTTTCTGAAATTAGGACTCAATCTATTCCTAGTATCCGGAAAAACTCCAATTCGTAAACCCTTAGCACAAACATTTTAATAACGAATGTTTTGAATTAAATTTGTTATTCATTCCAACCAACATTTTTGAAAACACAACCATACATACAAAATATCGCCTTAAATCAACCAAGGAAGCCGAGTGCAATGCAATACGGTACAACATTTCAAAACATTATGCAACATAACGCTGGACATCCAATTATTCCAAAATAACTCATTTGTTTTGAACAAAAAGGAAACACTTTGTTGTGTAGCACGACGTAATGCCCTCCATAACCCTCCCCCCGTCAAAATCATTCGACTTGAAAAAGAATCAAAAAAAAGTATCCAGGTTCGTCTTGAGGATCACCCTAAACGAATTTTCCGAGACCGGAACTCCCTCCTCAATCAATTCCTGGCTCACGAAACCCCCTACCAATTATTATCAAAATCGTTCGAGGCGAAAATTATTTTAAAACACTTGCACTTCACCGAGGAACCCCTTAAATTAATTTTCTCCAAATCAGGCTCTGTCTTAATCAATTTCTAATATCCGAACTGGACTGACAGCAGAGACTGACTTTTACACATTTACCATCGATCCCAGATAATTAAACTCATTCACCTTTTCGTATTGTGTGTCGCCTTTTAAAAATTATCTGCGTGTTTGCCTTCTCGCAATAGCCGCACGTATTGGGTTTTCGTACGCTGCGCTAATCTATGTTATGTTGACTTTGATTATCACTTTGCTTTTAGAGTCATCCATTAATATTTTGTGTTTCTCTGGATGCTATCATCATATGCCTGCTGCACGTCAATGAATAGAAGATGTACAGGGAAGTCCTTTTCGTGGCATTTTTTCAACACAATTCTCAAATTAAAAGTTTGAATGATTGTTCACCTGGCTGAACGATTGTTCACCTGGTAGTCGCACAAAATGCGCTCATTGTAAATTGATAGCTTGCCAGCAACTACGTTGGCCCAAGCCTTGTAGCCGCCAAAGCTATTCCGCGATAGTTGTTACAATTCAACCGATCACCCTTTTTAAGAAGTGGACAGATTAGGTCTATCCACTCGTCTGAATTTTTCTGCCATCCTCACCAGGTGCCTTATAATTTTTCATAATTTGTATGACGTTTCACATTTCATTCTATGATGAGGCGGGTGGTGATGTCATTTCTGCATTGATATCAGACTGATGCAATTATGTTGGTTGCTCAGTTGAGGATATCGTCTGTCTTTTAAATAGTGACGAGAAATAATTTCATCACAGTATTAGGACTGTTCTTATGTCCATTTTTAACTCCAGATTAGTTGCGAATAGCGCTACTACACGGATTGAAGTTGGTTGTGATTTCTTTTATTGAATAGAATCTATCTCTTAAACTGACAGTTTCGATTTTAAGCACTTGTTGTTTGTGCTATTCACGTTCTGTCCTTCTACGTAGTCGGTTCGAGTGCTTTTTCGCGACCACGCAGTCGTTATGTGACTGACTGTCTTGTTGGTTGATAGAGGGCGTTTAGTTGTATTTTTACCTAGATTTTCCGTTGAAGCTGTTCCTCCACATAATGGGATAGTGGTTGGCTATCCAGGGTTTCCATTATACTAACTTCGAAGTTGATCCGGATAACTTCAATTTTTAATGCTTCAGTATTCCAACCGCACATTCGCAACTACCAGAAAGTGTTCAGAATTGGTGTTGCCGCCGCGTTTGGTCTTAAAATGTTTAATGCTACAAAAATACCTTTTGGATACGAGGCTGTGATCAATTTGATTGACCGTAACTCCATCGTTTGATTTCCACGTGCTTTTATGGATTCAGATTATGTAGCAAAGCCAGTCGCAGATACCGCCTTTGACAAATTCTGATTTTACCTCCGTTGGGGCATGAACAACAAATGAAATTTTGAGAAGTTCTCCAGGCGGTTTAAACTAAATACATCATGCCATGTTCCATATTTTAAATCGTGACTTATTTCGAGTTCAACATCGTTGTTGTAAATACGACTTAGGATGAGGCTTTGGATAAAGTTTCGAACCAGTGGTTTCTTCCGGGTCGGGTTGTTAGTTCAATACAAACCTTCTGTAGAAAGACAGTTAGTTACTGTGGCCATCGCCAGAAGGAGGGTGAGCGTGACGTACTGGTGCCCGTACTAGCCGCTACGTTTAGCTGCTATCAACCTGCAGAACAGATGCTTATGTGATATTGGTTGTGCAGCGCCAATAACTTGCCTCATTCATTTTAAGTTCCTCATGGAGCATCTCAAGGCGGCAAAAATCTCAGATTTCACCATTGTTTTTGAGTTGCTACGGTTTCCATGACCTCGCTCCTAACGTTCTAAATCAATATGAAAAAACAATTACTAAAGAGGGATTATACGATAGATATGAGTGCACCCCTGGATCTTCTTGTAAAATAGGAAGAAATTCTAAATAAATTATAAAAGCCAATATTTATATTTAGATTCTTGTGAAATCTATTCGTCTATTGTAGAGTTAGATAAGAATATAGTAAACACACACAAAGATAAACAAATCATAGCAAAAGAATTGATCTTCCGGTTGATAGATAGAGCGAAAGCAAATTTTAATTTTATTATGCGAGTATCCGTATCTATGTATATTTTGGACCAGCAGAAACATCAAAATGGAGCAGATTCTTCACAAACAAAAAATAACCAAAATTTGATTTTCTCGATTTTTTTTGGATAGTTTTAAAAATTCAACAGACTGGAAAACGTACGATTGTGAAAGTTTTCGACGTGTACATAATGAATTCATTATCCCATTTACATCCTCGTATATCCATCTGGTTTTATCATCCAAAAATGCTTGTATCCATATAGCTATTGAAATGCAAAAACAAAGATCTAAACTTAGACAGATTTCCCATGTATCGTGCCAAAATTATCTTTCCCAATAATATATGTTAAATATGCTTGCTTACTGTTATGATGATACATGTGTGTGTGTAAGGGTTAGTGTTCTGTGTAGAAAATGGTAATATAATTCTGTATTCGATGAGATAGACTTTATGACTTCAATCCATGCAGAATTCCATTTAAAAACTCACTAATGCTTTACCCGCTGCAGAAGCAACAGAATAAATTACTTTTGTAAACATTAAGCGTGGCTGATAAATTGGAATCGAATAACCCATTCCAGTTTACTAATATAAAAAGGGCATCAAGGCCTTGAGAGACCCTTGGTGTAAGCAAGGCAATCTGAATCAGTTTAACAAGGGTCAGAACGTCAATTAATGCCATGCCCAGTCACATTCGCAAGGTGAATTCGTACAACCATTGTTGACTCAACAGATGTAGGAAGAAATTTTTGATTGTGACTTTCCCACTATTTAATAATAAATGAAACACAAGTTCTGGATCTATAAAAATAGGTTTATGAGCAAAGAATCAAGCAATGGGTTACCCTAGTCAATAAGCATCTTACAGTCAATGTATAAAACGATGTTGAGATTCTCAACTTCACAACGTAGCGCTTTGAATACACTACCCAGCCTTTCTGACGCTTTAAACGTAAGCTTTGGACGTTAGGCATCAAAGTCTGCATAGAGGTTATTGTGTGAACCATCTGACTAGAAGACTAGTGATTTGAACAGATCATTCCTAAATTCTTGAGACATCCATAAACCTCTCGAAAATTGAAGTCAGGCAATAATCTGTTATTAACCATAATTTCTGGAACTAACTATTGTTCAAAATTTACCGGTGTCCTTTAAGTGCCTGTAATACATACCCCGCCCCGTTGCATTTCAATCGATAAGCAGCAAAGCAAACTATACCAAAAAAAATGTTTGCAGCCTAGTAAAGAAAATAATAGTTTCAATGGCAATAAGTGGACGATAAAGCACCAGTAAACGCTCTACACACAATGTTTTGTAGGCGATGAAGTTTTACAATCGAATACTTTAAGTTCACTATACCGACCACCACACAATAGATGAATAATTTAGCATGGGTAGAACTATAGACTCGTAGATAAAGCACAACATTTTTCAGACAATCTCCAGGAAGTGCCGAATGCTTAGCGGCATTGCCAATGTAGCAAACGATTTCTGAGATTTATGTTCAAGAGGAGAGTTCCAGGATTATTTATAATTCAAAATGACATCCAGATACCGAACGCGGTCTGATTTGTTGATCACATTGCCAAAAGAGTAAAACACCACCAGATCAATTTTAAAACAATTTACTTGAAAATTCATATTGATGCACCAAGACTCCACAGTATGGGGGGCTTGTTGCAACAGGCCAGATATGAGAACCCATCCAATGCTCAGTAATGCGAGACTGAGCGAGATGTGGGATTTGAGTATCGATTCAATTTGAGCATCGGTATTGGTGTCATCGATATGAAATCTGATACAGGAAATTATAATTGCAGCATAAGATGTGCTATGCAATGCTCCCACAGCATCTAGGAAGGTAGTAACGAGTGCAAGCAGCATTGTTTCAAATGATCTTCCAATTCTGTAAGTAATTATACATGCTGTATGTTACTGACGGGAGAATTTGACAAGAACTAATTCCTAATGGATCTATCAACGATTCTTCCTAACTATTTAAAAAAGTTCGAGAACAGACTTTTTGGGCGAAACCTATTAGGATCAGTATAATCCGACCTGCTAGTTTTAGTTATAAAAGTAACTCGAATATTTCACGAGCTAGGAATGAAACCAATGCCCAGGCTTGAATGAAAAGAAGCACATGGTCTGTCATTATAGGACAGGAGTCTCATCAGGACCACCCGCTTTAAACGGTACAAAAGAGAAGAAACTCCAGAGCAGAACGTTGTACGTAATTAGCCTTTGCGAAAGAGATTGCTCAACCGTAGGAGTAGGACAACTAGCTTGTTCAGGGCCAATGATGTTGCAACCAGGAAAATGGACACTGAGAACAGTTCACCAATCACCGTTTTTGAAGAAATAACATAGCGTTACATACTTCTTCATACGATGGTATATAGAGGTGATAGAGTTTTCAGTGTTGATATCGGACTGGTGCAAGGAAGATACTTGTTCAACAGTAAAGCGTGGTACTGGTCGATTTAAAAGGGGCACTAAATAATTCTGTCTCACTTAAAGGACGTTGCTGGTGTCTATTACTAACTAAGAGGTTGGAAATGTGTAACTATCTCTTTTATGTTGCCACGTCTATTTCTAAGACTCAAATTTTTAATGTTAATTCTATGTTGACTGTGTTATTCCCGTTTTTCCATCTGCAGAGACGAGTGGAGAATTTCCTCGCGATCATGCAGTCATTGCGCGATTGTATTGTATTTTGGGATAGATTTCGCTGTAGTACGCTATCGTTTTCTCGAATTGATTTCAAGCAACCTTCGACCAACCAATTTTCATCAGTTGCCCATGTGAAAATGTTGGCTCCACTCGTGCTTGACCAAACTTCTGGTCATTTAATTTAAACACGCAAAGCGCTTCGACAAAAAGTGATAATAAAATAAACAATGATGGAGGTCAGTATTTAGCGCAAACGGGTTTAGACAGGTATATCACTGTGCAACCCAAACGAAAGAGGAGCCCTAGATTAGCGGCCAAAACGAGCGTGAATAAATTCACTAAGCTAGCTACGGTTGAATTGGCTCATGGCAACCGGTTTTCTAGTTTAATCAACGCTGATAAAGCTGCTGAAGTTGCAGTACCAAAAAATAACACATTAAAAACTGGGAAACCGCCACCAATCTATTTGAGGGAAGAACTAAACAGAGATTTAGCAAGAACCATCGACACTTTAACGAAGGGTAACTTTTATTTTTCCGGGGTTAAACGAGGAAATATAAAAGAAAGCAAAATTCAGCCGTCAAATATAGTGCCATGCAAGGCCTTGATAAATCGTTTTGATGAAGTGGGAAAACACTATACTTATCAACTAAAGAACCAAAAAGGGTTGGTTGTGATGTTAAAAATAATTGAGAGCTTCGTTGATCCAAACGAGATACATGCTGCTCTCGCTGAAAAAAAATTCCGTGTTAAATCTGTAACTAATATTATAAATCGGGAAAAGGTGTCACAGTCAATATTCCGTCTGGAATTAGAACCAGATAATAAAAAAAAACAAAGGGAAGCATGAAATATATGATCTAAAATATCAGAATTTCTGTCGAAGAACCCAGAAAAAGAACTGGGCCTGCACAGTGCGTTAAGTGCCAAGAATACGGCCATACTAATGGCGAAATCTGTTGTTGAAATGTTTGTGAAATCTGTGGTGGAGAAGCTTCTGTCAGAAAATGCAGTAAATGCAATGGAAACCACACAGCGAATTATAGAGTTTGCCCAGTTTGAATTGAAAAGGATAATTAATCCTAGACAGCGAGCTGAGCAACGATTGCTTAAATTACATTCTGAAGGTTAAAGTTCAACATGGAAACCAGAATATAAAGGTAAACAGTAGTGTGCATCACGGAGCTTCGTACGCAAGTGTACTTAAGGGTGTCATTCCAAAAGTGGAGGCAGCTATCAACGAGCTTTAAACGAGCTATCTAATATGAAGCAAAGCTTCATGGCGATGATGGAGAGAACTATGGATCTAATAATGCAGATAGTTGTTAAAAATGACTCTCCTCAATATATAGCAATATGGAATGCAAACGGCCTAGAGCAGCATAGAGCGGAGGTTCAAGCATTTCTCATTGAACACAATATTGACTTAATGCTAATATCTGAAACACGCTTCACCAACAAGAACTACTTCAAAACTAATGGGTACTCTATTTATGGCACTAAGCATTCGGATGCCAAAGCACACGGTGGCACTGCTGTATTGATTAAGAGAAGACTAAAACATTATGAACTTATGAAATATGAGAAAGATCGATCATATCCAATCAACGAGCATCTGTCTGCAGGAATTGACTGAAAATTGTGTGTTATCAGCAGTGGATTTTTTATCTACCTGTCATCCTACTTACTGGCCCACGGATAAAAAGATAGTACCTGTTCTAATTGATTTCTGCGTAACCAAAGGCATTGCGCGAACGTATGTTAAGGCAACCGATTGCTATGATCTGTCGTCTGATCATTCACCGATAATAGTAACAATGAGTACTGTTGTCTTAAAATCAGAAACACCGAAACGTCTAACAAAAAAACGAACTAATTGGAATCAATATAAGAGAGTAGTCGAACAAAATTGTGTAAAGAGGCACGGGAAATATCGGCTGAAAAGGCTTCACAAATAATATCCAGTCACTAGTCCACTAATGAGCTATCAAAACCCTGAAATTTACACTACAGGAAGAAGAAAACCAATGTGTCCAGAATTATTTAAGTGAACTCTCGGCAACAGAGAAGACTGATTATTCTTTGTGGAAGGCAACAAAAAACCTAAAAAGGCCTAGTAATGTCGCTGATGCAACGAGCAAACTCCAGAAGATTACCAATGCGGTTTGTAACTAGACTAAGCGCTGGAGAATCAGGTTTAATGAGACGAAATCCACGCATATTAACTTTACATGTCAAAAGGCTTTCCATCTACCGATAGTAATTTAACTCACGACCGGTGCCATATGCAAACAAAGCTAAATATCTGGGCCTGACTCTCGATGCCAAGCTCAAGTGAAGAGCGCATGTCAAAAAGAAAAAATAAGAACCTAATATTAAGTTCAGAAAAATGTATTGGCTCATAGGTAGAGGCTCTGAGCTTACAATATACAACAAGCTGCTGCTATATCGGCAAATACTGAAGCCGATATGGACCTACGGTAATCAACTCTGTGGATGTACTAAGCAAACAAACGCCAAAATGATACAGACGTTTAAAAATAAAGTTCTCCGAAGCATCGTAAATGCTCCGTGGTACACAAGAAATGAAGACCTTCACAGGGACTTACAGGTGGAATACATCAAAGATGAAATAAAAAAAAAACGCCGCCAAACATGAAATAAGGCTCCAGGGACATGGAAACCCCTATATTCGCCATATGATAGATAACCTTGTTGTTGAAAGAAGACTTCAAAGAACGAGGCCACTTGACCTTATTTTAAATAGGTTTAATTAATTTTGGGACTAACCATTGGGTTTCACCCCAACAAATCAGAATTGTTTAAGAAATGTGAAATTTGTAAATTTGAAAGATAAATTGCTAGATGAGCACAGTCTCAGTTGTAATTAATAAAGAAAAAAAAATTGTCATATTTGCTCTATTATGTTATCTAAAAAATTAAAAGTTCTGAAGTATTGGGGGTACAAATAAGTTTTGACGGATTTACAAAAGATGGTGTAACTAGTATTAAATCGCATCGGGCCATCTTGTAACTATATTCATGTTAAAGTGTCATCATTTCCCTATAAAAATCAGTATGTGTCATTTCGCTGAAGTGTAAACAACATATTTTTTGTACTCTAATCATGCTAACCTTTGTGCCAACAAAACACAATTTGCGGAAAGCGCTGCCTTTTCGTTTTAACTTGAAAAAAATTGCAGCTGATGGACATCGATTATTAAAACCATGTGAGTACTTGTTTCGCGCGATTTTGACACCACTGACAGAGAACGTAAATGGAGACCAGTAAAGTTTGAAGTCGCTGAGTTGGAGGCGTTATTGGACCAAGATTCATGCCAAACAAAAGAGGAGCTCGCCAAATTTTTGGGAGTAACTCAACAAGCGATTCAAGACCATGGGTATGGTTCAAAACAAGGAATCGAACGCCGTCTTTTTCACATGTCAACGACTGCTGGGGGGGGGGAGGCAAAAAGTGTATCCACTAAGACAACACAAAGCGCAAAAAATTGTGGTGTAAGGCCGGTCACGCATCAAATTCAACAGTTAAACCGAATATTCATGTTCTTGCCTGCTAATGCTGTGCATCTGGTGGAACTCATACTCCCATAATATGCCGAAAGACTTGACAAAGTGATCTATCAGCAAGACAACGCTCGGCCACATGTTGCAAGAGTCGTCACGGAAATTGTGGTGGCACTTCAATGGGATGTTCTATTCCACTCGCCGTATTCACCAGACGTTGCTCCTTCTGACTACCACTTGTTCCGACCGATGACGCATGGCATGGCCATGAGTTACGTCTCACAAGCCATAAATTGGAAAAAGTCGTAGCTAACGATGGACAATACTTTGAATAAAATACATTGTACTAATTTCTCCGAATAACGCTTCGAAGTTATAAAAAAAACTCAAAACTTATTTGTACCCCCAATATGTTGGTACCAATATGAACTAGCATTAAATAATATTATTTACAAATATCTACATTTGCATACAAACAACATCTGTTTACCCCAATTACTCCATTTTCAGAGCATAATAACACAAACATATTAGGTAAACACGTTACGATTAAATTGCGAAATCGGTAAATGTTTGAATAAAAATTGGAAAAACTGTTTTACTTATCCGCAATCGGTGAAATATGAATAATGTATTCGCGAAATGATTCACCCTTCACCCGATGCACTATTTCGTATGGTTAAACTATACCTAGAAAACAGGATTTGTATTGGTTAACTTCCGCCATGACTGGGCTCGCAGGAAGTGCATTTTTCGGCAACTTAATCGATTTTTAATCGTGTGAACGTTTTGGAAAAATTTAGTTTTGCAGTTATCGGTTTCGAACTTTAACCATAACATATAAATGTGGCTTTAAATGTGAGCAAAGAATGAATCATAAAATTTTAACGATTGCTGGAAAAACTAAAATTCGCCGTTGTCTACATTCTTGACATTGTCGACGCCAGTCTTTAATTGTCCATACATGTAGAATATTAATTAACTACGCGGTATACGGTACAACACCGATACCAGTGGATTCGTTGAAGTTTTGACTACAAAACTGAAATCTTTCCAGAAATTGTTTATCTAGATAAGATTCAAAAAACTATATCCAGATAATTCTTGATAGATTTTTCTAAAAAGCTCTCGGCTTGTAGTCAATTGAAGAATAACTTAAAAATTCATAAAGTTAATTTTTAAAATTTCGGGCTGAATGTTATAAATGTCATGACAGTGTATGATGATACTGTTTACTGTCACGATAGTAACATTTCTTCGGGCTGGTCCCGAAGATAGTGATATTTCACGATAGTGATAGTTTAGTGTTGCCAACACGTTTCCTCGGGTTGAGTATCGGGCTAGCTCAATATACATAGTTATAGCGACACTTAAGATACACAAACCTTTTGAAATTCATCAGATGAAGGAACCGTTTTCGACCCTACGTGCTGCTACTATGGTTCCGATTGAGTGGTAGCAGTCACGGTTATCATCCTCAAAAAAATATGACACGGCAACTATTATAGAAAATGGAATAATTTATTGGCATCAAATCGAAGGTGGCGCAACATAATGAATTGCGACTATATCGAAACATGAAAAAAAAATTCCCGAAACGGACTATTAGGAAAATATTTAATTGTAGTTCTCTCAAGGATCTAAAAAGATTAAGCCTTATCAACCGCCTTATGCAAAAGGATTTCAGAAAACCTAAACGACTCCAAACAGTGATTAAGGAAGCCACTTCTTATATTTCTGTAAGAAGTTTGGACTTGCATTTTTAGTGAGATGTCAACCAGCATTATGCATAAAAAAATCGTGCTAAGACATGATTCAGTAAAGAACAAGCGAAAAAGAGACTGATGATTTGCATTGACCTTGATAACTTCAATGCCAGAAGATTTCCATATCTGGGATTTAAAGTACCTGATTAGTGCCACTTTATAGTTACCGAATTTTGGTGATCGAATATTGGAAGTAAATTTTTGTATTTTTCTCTTTTAGTAACTGCCAGCCGACGAAGGCATGAAAATTTGTCCCAAATCTCATACTCGATAAAACCGAAACAGCTCGACCAAATACCTTCAGATATCAGCACGAATGAATTGGATATGCTGCTTTCTCAGTTACGGGAGGCGCAAGCAAAAATCAAAGATCTGATTGAAAAGAATGCGGAATTAAAGCACACCGTTAAAGGGTTGGAACACGAAAGAGATGAGTATCGGTGAGTAAATAGCTGTAGTCCCTTAATATACATCCTTTCATATATACATGAACCGAAAAGTGAAATTTTGTATACGCAAAATTTTTTATTTTTGTTAAAATTTACGAGCACGGATGGGAATTACCAGGTGCAAAATTTGCGTTGATAATTTTTTTTTATTTTTTTATAATAACGGTTTTATGTTGTTTTGTAATTTGCCGTAAGCCTAAAATTTTATGCTGACATGCATCATTATTATCTTTATTCGGCAGTGCGAAATATTTCGACACACAAATTCTGCTCGAAGAGAAAAACCAACAGGTTGAAATGTTCAATCGAGAATCCCAAAACATACAGGAGAAAATGACGCGTGGCCTAAAACTTGCCGAGGACCGTTTTAATGGCGAACTCGAAGATTTACGTGTGCTTCCAGCCATTCTACAAGCTAAACAAACCGAAATGGATGAATTAGACAAAAAATTAAAAATTTCTGAAAAAACGGCCACCTTTCTGTCGACCGATTTGGAATCATGTATCGTAAAATATGAGTTGCTGGCGAAAACGTTGGAAGAGGCGCAAAATGAGAATGCGGAACTACAGCAGAAATTAACTGCAAAACTGGAAAGTTATGCAGCGCTCGATCAAAAATGTGCAGGGTACGAGGATGATATGAGAGAACTGCATAAGGCCATGGTAAAAATTCCACAGTTGGAAGAATCGTTAATGCTAAAAACGCGGGAAATTAAACAATTCACCGAACAGATCGATATACTTAAAACGGAAAACGAACGGCATGTAAGTATTTATATCAGATACAAAATATTTAAAAATCCCTGTCACATTAAATTCATTTAATTCCACATCCGTTCCACGCGCAGGTATGCCGTATCAAAGAGCGTGCTGCTACCCAATACCATGAAAAGGTAAATGAAATACTTGAATATGAAAATGATGTGGTTAAGCTGCGGGCAACACTAAATACAGTGACCAAAGAGCGTGACGAGATGCGATATCATTTACAAATGGAGCTATCGAACCTGGGGCGCCGATTTTCAGAGGCCCAACAAAAAATCCAACTGCTTAAAGGGCACGTCGATATGCATCACAAGGTAGTCACCGGGTGTCCATTAGAAAAAGTTGATTGCACATAATTATAGTTTGTCCCGCGAATTATTAAATTACTAAATTAAATTCTCGTAAATAAAATTATCGAAAATTATTTGCGGTCGCGTTCACGTGTGTGACATGTTTATTGTATGAAACACTTTATTGAACTGAAAATAAAATTATTGTACAAAAATCTCGGTGTGCTCGAGAAAAGTTCAATTTGTGTTTTGATGTAAGGGGTTAACGTCCTATAAAGTTGAAATAGTTCGGCCTTTTTTGTAACGGAATAAAATATTTCCCCAACTGAAGAAATTTCTTTATAAATGCATTTATCGTAGACACTTTCTTTATCGATAATGAAGTTTTTCGAACAGCATACAGTGACATCTGTATATTGATAGGTATACCC
This sequence comes from Nephrotoma guestfalica, assembly GCA_963691935.1. NCBI lineage: Eukaryota > Metazoa > Arthropoda > Insecta > Diptera > Tipulidae > Nephrotoma > Nephrotoma guestfalica. The sequence goes on along the minus strand of OY829914.1, from coordinate 262,698,898 downwards.
TGTATATACTAGATTACAAGATAATTTTATTTCGAATACAAATTTCACAATTCTACCGTTTTAAAAATATTTTCTTGCGGATTTTGTTCTATTATTATGACCACATATGGAAATACTCTACTATTTTAATATTTAATTTGATTTGAGTATAAAACTAACATGTTCGAAAACAAAGTGCTATATCAAATGAGCTAAAATCGAGTTGGGACACAAACAAAAATCGATTTTTCGACATTCGAATACATGTGTCTAAACTAGAATCGGTTTCATCTTAAACTGTTCGATGTGTATAACAGATTTTGATATTGGCTATATTTTGTTGATTTCATGAAAAATGATTAGGTAAAGGCAAATTTTCATGTTTTCCGAATGGCTTGGAAAATTTTAAATTAGTATGGAAATTTTTGATAATTTAAGGATGTTTTTTGGATGGTTAAATTAGAGCTTCTGGTTAGCTAGAGATTCTTATTAAATTAGTAGCATTACACACGTTTGATTTGCTGGGAAACCTTGCTTCATGCTTCATGCGAGCTGTAGCTGGTTGCTGGACGTGTAATTCGCCTAAGATTAGGCACTCTTTCTTCAAGACAGATAATTGATTGAAGAATCCTGAAACTACTGAACCAGAAATTACCTTTGTTGATGTGGCCGTTCAACCGTCTGGAGCACGCCGAAATCGCTTTCTGTAGTTGCACCTAGGATACCAGCAAAATTGACTGACAGCGCGATGGCAATATCAATCAATTGAATTCGGAGAAGAAGTGGTACATTAACTTCTAATCAGTCCTATAACAGTTCACCACCATTCCTATTAGTCTTTCAGCTTCGGAATAAACTTGCCATATCAATTGATTGCACCTAAATAAACCGCGCAGTAGCGAAATGATTGATGGCATTACTTCAGCTCGAATCACCTATAATTTTATTCAACAACTCGATGAATCTCTGACTCGATCCTGGACTCGATTAATTCGGCTTATTACGGAGTTGATACCTTTGTGCTGCTTGTTCACTTTGATTCCAATTATAATGTCGGATACAAAAGGTTCATGTGAAATAAATAGCAGTGAGTACTGATTGACATCCAATTCAAAGAAGAGCAGTTTGCCCCAGTCTCTGTCTCTAACTTCAGTGAAAACGATCACTTAATTTGATGAAATTTGAAATCGTTTTCCAGTGTAACTCGTAAAACCCACACCAGGATTTGAATCGGATTACCAGAACCATTTATGCACTTCCCTTTTGTAATTTTAAGCTCGGTTTTTTGGATTTCAGCCAATTTGCACAAAAGCTACGTGATGGATTGAACTGTAACACTGTTATGGTGCAATTTAATTCTGTCAACATTTGCCGTGACAAATTTCTAGCTTGACTTCTGTTGGCTGCTGAACATGTTACTTCTGCGACGCAGGTCATTTTCTCTTAGTTGTAGCAGTTGTTCAACAACTGCCTGCTACTACTGTACTGTGACCATAAAAGTTCTCTCTTCGTTGCTAAAATTATTTAGTTTTTGTGTCGTTGTGGGTTGATACATCGTCCGGATTTTGGTTTCTTATTCACGGTGGCCAAAACTTCCTGTATTCGCAGTTCCTGAAGAGAGTATTAATCTCCAACGTGTGTTAGACACACTGATCGGTGGGTGTCTCTCTCTGCGTGTGGCTGCTGCGTCTCCCGGATCATTCAGACCTTGTACAAATGCTGCCATTTATAGATCTACATCGTAGCTTAGCTTAAACTAACATTTTACATCTATTCACGGATGACCAGGGCTGCTAGCCATGTCACCGCTTCCTTACCTGATTTTGAAGAACTTCTAGCGAAGCGTGACTCCTTCGGTTCAAATATACACTTGAAACGAATAAGTATCCTTAAACAATTACAGGACCCGGGTTTTTCAGTACCAACATAAAGTTAAGTGGCAAATTAAACACCCGTGAAGGCTTATTGGCATACCTATGTACAACAGTATCCACATGGCGAATAGTTGTTTGAAACAGATTTTGGTCAGCTTTGGTGACAAGGTATAACAGTCAGTTGAGGTTGTGTCAAAGTTTCAAGTTGTTCAAACGATTTAGGAGCTTCTTATAAGTGCTAGTAGCATATACTTGGAAGTTTAGAACGTCGGTGGGCAAAACTAAGTACAAGACGAGACGAGAACTTGTACGATAAAAGTGTGATTCCGATTGTCCGAGGTTCTGTGCGAGAGAGGATTTCAATGTTAAGTCCATATAAGACTCGAGCAAAGAGAGCGGATTTTCAGAAAAATCAACATATTTGAATCAGTATGTTCAAGACGAGTGGGAGCTAGGGATATAACTAGAATACCGTCTGTAGAGAGAGGTAATTCCACACAAGGATGGTTGGAAGTTATATCAGATGAAAAGGCTGGAGTCTGATATCACTAAAATTCGTCATCGAGGTGACAATGACGAAAGTTACCGAGAGTTGTTTCGGCCACATGAACTGTGATCGAGGCATTGGATGTTTAAATGATCTTGGATGTCACTTGAAGGAATGTGCGAGTAGATGTCAAGTATATAGAGGAACCGGGAGCTTTGGCCGAATTTCAAGCAGTGCCAAAGTGGATTACGGCCGAGGATAACCATAGGTATCGAAGGACGCATACCGCGTCATTGCAAGGTTTAATGTCGTCAAAAGGCGAGCATAGAAAAGAACTTGGATTGGTTGGCATTATACAGAGGCAGTAGTTTAGATCCTACTCGAGTGTTCCTATTTATGTGAATTATTGTGGATTAATTGACCATTGTTTGAAGTAAAAAATTTCATAAAAGTTGAACAAGGAGCATGTCTTCTAACGGAAACTGGCTTATGAACTATATAAAACTAATTGATCAAACAATTTTGTCTTAATGGATTAACCGACGAAACGAAACGCCCGGTCCGACTCACAGTGAAACCACTGAGCATCACATCACGACTTCCACGTACCATTACCGAAAGCACACCCGATCACAGTTCAACTTTATCAGTCTTTGGCTTTCGTAATCCAAGGCGAATATTGGAATGTGGAACATTCGTATCAGATATCGAAACAGGCTTGTCGAGAAATAAACTTCTACCATCTGTAGAGATACTCGATCATAGCGAAATAAAGTGGTCGGGACTGGACGAATTCCTAACATAAAACACTTTATTGTTGTGTAGTTCCATTTTGAGGCGACAACACCAATCACCAAACACAATTGACCAATTTTGTGGTTAGCAAGAAGATTATTCGGTCGTTGTTGGGTGTTAAATCCATCCGGCTGACATTAATAGTGACGATCAAATTTGATTTGAAGATCAACCTCGATAGCAGAAAATGTAACGCGAATGCTAGAACTAATACCGTAGACGCGTGCAAACTTGCTGCACTAAAAGATTTACGAAGCTAATTAGAGACAAATCGATGAAAAGAAGCGGTTTGAAACCGGACCGGCGCAAGTCCAAACAGTATATCGCTTAAAGAAAGACTATAATCTCGCCGATCTCAAAGTTAAGAGGATATCGCGGGTCGGCAAAATAAATTTTTACTATGGATTTTCCAGTCAAGCCGAAAAAGCCCCAACTATCGGAAGCATGCGAGATGTTTATTCGGGCAGCGGAAAACTATGAGCGGGAGAAACGCGATTATTTCTGGACGAATTGTTTGAGACCTCTGTACAGGACCAGGGCGAATTCACCCTTTTTGATCGTATAGAATGTAAAATTCCCACGAGGAACATCTCTAGTGGTCCACCTTTTAAACAACAAAATAGCAGTTAACTAGAAAACCGATTTCATCATCACGAGCATTCAGCCTCAACTCATCTTAGAATGAGCATTTGATGTGATTTTAAGAGATGACATGCGGGTATCATCAAGAACTCTGAAGTTGGCCTAAGTATTACGTTTACAGATGAGGTTAAATCCAAAGTTCTCTCCAAAGGCAAAAAAGCACGTCACCCATCATCGACAGAGTTCGACAAGAGTATGTTTTATCCACTGATCTCTCAGCGTTGTGCAAACTAACACCAAGACACCTAAAGCACCGAATGGCCCTTATCTTAGGCTCTACTACTTAGACTATGCTGATGATCATGTCATACTCATATGCTCTTATTGAAGAAGAACTAAGGAGACTACTTGTTAGCACTACCGAGCACCGTCCGTAAAACCAAATCATAACGTAATATTGGAGATATAAAAACTTTCTACTTCTTAGCAATATCATGAGAAACGGTACAACGAACATCTCAAACCGTGATAAACTCCGCAACTCCAGTATTATACTACAGAGCGTGAAATTATTTCTTCTTTATGGCAGCCAGATTTTGAAGGGTTTATGGAGAGTGAAGTCCGAGATTTATACCTCTACTCCGGTGCAGCCTAGGTAGGACTGGCTATGAATTCCATTCCAATTTCCATTAAGGGTTATTCGAACCGTGCTGTCAGACCAAAAATTAACTAATTCTCTAACGATACATCCGGATCTCTAAATACCCAAAACATAAATAAAAATGAAGAGTTCGGCTCTCTTATATATCCGGAAACCACTAGTCACGAGCAATGCGCTCCATAAACAAAAATAAAACTATTCCGTCTCTGTCCAAGCTCTAACAAAGCTTAATAAAATTCCGTGGCGTGAAAACCCACTAAGGATGACGAAATGCTTGAAAGAGGCAGATTTAAAGAGAAATCGCTTCCGGCTGCGAAAAATACCATGAGAATCATATCAAGGAGCAGGATGGTATCGGGACCAAGTAAAGTTGACAGCATCTCTCGGCCAACAGTCGTTGCCCTTCTATAAGAATGCTTTAGAAAATCTATGTGAGATGGCCTGCGGCCAGACTGGAGATTGCCGTTAGGATGGACATTCCTAGGATATTTCTTCCTAGAGAAACCTAGCGCCCCAAGGAAGTTTCTAGAAATGTTCCAACTTTGAACTGGAAGATAGTAAAGTTATATTGTGCTAACTAAATCTGGCTCCTTTGGGGAAAACAAATAGCATGATTGGCCATGAGTTCAGTACAGTTACGCGAATGGCAAACAAATTTGATGAACGCTACAAATTTGGTATCGGAAACTCCGATACCAAAATATCCAGTAGCTCGATCGGCCGACTCGAGGAAGATGATTCACTCCTCGATCCAGACGATGAGGCCGGTATTATTCTTCTTAAAATTAATCCGGGTACTTGAACGTATTACTTCAAAACGAGTAAGGTTCGGTCTTGTATTCTTGTTAAATATAACCAAAATATTTTTCTGTCACAAAATTACGGCACCTCTTACGTAGCAACAATTAGCATTGGGTTGCATCGAAAAAACCTATGGCTTGTTATCAGATTACCTTTTACACGACGGGAACGATTTCCCACCTTGAATTACAGTGTGATTAATTACTTCTTGATCTTATTCTTAGTAGAAATCTACGAAACCTAATCTCACAAAGTCTTAGATATTTAATTTGTCTTGGATTTTATAAATGAGAGTGTAAAAAACTAGACCGTTCCCGAATATCTGTCTTTTTCTGATCATTACTATCTCCATTATGAAGTGGACACAAAACGCATCATTTAAGAACAGGAGGAAGACTGACTAAAATACAATCTATATGAAATTTATTGGACTAGCTCTCTGATGCTAATAGAGCTATTGTAGGTGTGTGTCTGCTTAGCAGGTCCACTAATTTTTTTGAGAGATCTATTTTTTGATTTCCAAAGTATTATAAAGGTGCACTCAAGTATGCTGATCATTTTATTCTTGAATGGTCAAAATCAATCAATTAAATTACTCCAAGTTTAAACCAGTCGATCGCGATCGACCTTATGGATACCTCTGCTATAATAATTACCATATCAGCTAGGAACAAATTAAATTCCTTAGTATGTAAATAAAAAATGGACGGGGTTTCTTTTACCACGAATGTATACATGGGTCTAATCATACATAATCAAAATTCATTATTCCAGCTTAAATTTCAGAAAAGTAACAAGGTCAATCCGTTAATTCTTTGTCGTTCCTTGTAAATGCCAAACTTTCAACATCATTGCAAAAATTGGAAACGATCCCAGGGGAGCTGCCGCTTCATCGGTACACAGATTTTCCACCAAATTTTGCATGGATCTCTCAATTAATGGAAAAACGTTAACTATGGTTTAAATCCGAATAATCAATTCGCCTGAACTGAAGATGCCGAATTTTGGTGAAATAAATTGTTTTTCTTTATCAAAACTCATAATTTCTGGTAAAATTTAAACAATGTTTAATTTACAATCCTTTGTATTTAATCGTTTTTTCGTAAATGATATAGACTTTTTAAAATATTTACAAAACCCGAAAAGCTTCTATGAAGCTCCTAAAATTGGATAAAATAATAGAACTCTCGGAAAATTGTTTTTATTAAAAAAAAAAAAATTAAATAACTTATTTTTTTACACAGTAGATCTTAATATTTTACAGATTTAAAAACCTTCTTCAAATCGAAGTAACTCGTACCTTTTCAATCAATCGTACCTCTTTTCTCGCCTCGCCTCTGTCATCATTTCTCTAAAACTTTAATTATTTTAAAATCATTTTGTTTATCATCGGTAGGCACAAAACGGAAATTGCGCTCGTTGGCCAAATGCAATATGGCCGAGAATGCAATAGGCACGGACAAATTCTCTTTTAGCACATCGCTCAAATGGAATGGTAGCGTACTGTACAATTCATAAAATGTTGAATATCCCTTATCGTAAAACTCGTTATTATTCTTCAAGTGTCGTGATACTTTCTTGAGATACGTTTTATCGAAATCCGTCAGCTGGCGGACCAATTGATCTTGTGATAGTTCATTTACCACTTTAGAACACGACAGCTTTAACTGCTTCATATTTATGATTTTGGCTTTGGTAGCATAGGGTATGACAATCCTTTCGATCTAAAAATAAACAAAATTATAAATATAAAAAACACGAGAGTAGAGGGTTTTAAACAAACTTTTTGCGGTCCTAAATTATTCTGCGACATTAAATTACTCAAGTTAAGATTTAAAACTGGGTTTTCATCATCATCCAGATGATCATTTTGGAAATCGGTATTGCTATCGCATACATCATTGTTATCCTCCATTCCGTTTGCAATGTCTTCACCTAATTCCTCTCTATTATCGAGTTCTTTTTCTTTATCGATCACATTTGCTATTACCACACTGGTTTTTAGCTTCATTCCCTGGGCATATGATAATCTATCAAAATAATCGTCGTCGATGTGATGATTTACTGGTAGTTTTAACTTTTTTGGATCCCAATTCTTCATGATATTTTTCGGTTTGCGCTTCGGATCGAACACTTTAAACAGCGTCTGATCAGGCTCCTCAATTTCAATTGCATATATTTTTTTCTGTTTTCGCTTAGCTGCAGCATTCCGATTTGCCTTTACCGCTTCACTGGTTCGTCTTACCTGTTGTTCGGTGCGAAGCGGTGCCGATGGTCTGATTTTCCAATAAGATGGTCCAGCCCAAAATTTTGTAATTTCGGTTAGCGGTCGATACGAATATTCCAATTTTCGTCTTGACGCATCAGACGGTTGCAATGAATCAATTACGATTTGGGTGCGTTTAGCACCCGCCACTGTATTTAAAGCATTGAGTTCTTCAATGGAAAATTCATTGTGATCCAATTCAATTGGACAATTTGTTCGCAACTCTTGCACTTGTTCAATTTCGGCATTTGCATCGTATGCGAATGTCATACGCGGTAGTTCCGTTTCCGTCTCTTGTGGCTCATCCATATCAGCTTGATTATGAAAATCATCACCCATAAACCCATTATCACTATCGCTGTCATCTAAATTTATGTTACTATCACCTACGGTTGATTGCAGCATTCTGAAATTAAAAAGATCGTTATAGAGCGATTCCATATTTAGATGTTTCCAGCCAAATACGTACTTATTCATGTCGCACGGCTTATCACTAATATTGTATTCCCTAAATATTGTCCGAATTTTAACGGGGCCGTCCAGCTTTTTGTACTTCATAAAATAAAATTTCTCATTTACAACGGGTGCGTCCTCATTGAGTATAAATTCATTTGGTGTATTATCCCAGTACGGATTATCGTAATCAAATAAAATTTCCGAGTTATTCGATTCCAGCGTATTTAGAAAAGCTCGATTCGAACTATTCATATCGCTTAAATTGGACTTTATATCGGCAAATACGGGATCCAAGAAAGGTACCGTATCTAGTTTACCATTTATCGTTGCTTTACATTTTGTCACGGTTGAACTTTGTTGGCGTCGCTTTTTTGCTTTAGCCTTGGCCTTTGCTTTTGGATCTTGCACATCACTACTACCCTCAGTAATTGAATCATCCTTTTCGGTTCCCCCTTCATGCTCATTTCCTTCACCGTCTTTTTTACCGCCGACATTCATACGAGTTAAACCACCCGACATTCGAATCACTTCGTTGTGCACGATATCGACACGGTAACCATAAATTTTACTCGATGCTTCCAATGAGGCACCAACCACTTGGAAATTTTTGACATATTTACGATGGCCAGTAACCAAATTGGCCAATGTATCGATTAAATTTGTTTGAAATGCATTCTCTTTGTTGATTTTCTACGAATATATAAAACACGGGTTAATTTAAAAGATTGGCCAAGCCATCTTCAATCATCGCCACTTACATTGTCCATGAACTGTTGCAAACAAACTTTCAACTCTTCATTATCCTCCAGTACCGAAACATTTACACTACTCGTACTACTGGTCACCGATCTACTTCGTCGTCTTTCATCTTCATCGTCATTCTACAAAAGAAACACAAAACAAATTAGGACATTTAATGAAATTCACGATCAAATCAAACTCGTTTACTGTGGGCAACGGTGTTTTGAATATGAATGACGTTCGAGAGGACGCTTTCGTTGGTGTAACCATTCTTAGTATCGCACAGCACTCAAATTTTAAACTTAAAACTTATTCACTAGATTTATTAATGACTACAACTAAATATTTATAAAATATTTTTGTTAAATTTTTCTAATTTTTTATTTATTTCGTAATTTGTTTGAGTTTTAATATGTTTGTGAAATTTTTTGATGCTTTAAATGTCATTTTATGAGAAAATAACTGTAAGTGAATTGAGTGAAGTTGGTGCGAATTGTTATCGACGCAAAGTACGATTTTTAAAAATGGGGTATTTTTCTGGGGTGAACACTATTTTTACCATGTACAGTCGTAAGTTGAATTAATACTGTGAAAGTTGAATTAGTATTGAGCCTAATTAATTTATTTTAGAATAGTGTCAATAGTATTTATTTAAAAACAAAGTAAATTTTCTTTATAAAAAAAATAATTTGGTGGTACCCACAAGCCGCAAATAATTAATTACAAACAACAACCAAGGATTTTCATTATTACTAAGGTCAATTACCAATTTTAAACTATATTTTTATAATTCAACTGAATATAACTTCAAGTCTATTTTGTGCATAGTAGTTGACAGTTCTTTTAAGCAAAAAAAACACAAAATTGTGACACTCGTTTGACGATTTATTTATCAATACGCGGACAAGTTTATCGGGTGCAAATTAGAATTTGCCGCGTGTATTGTTTTAATTTACATTTTAAATAAGCTAATTCAAAACTATGTTGTGCTAATCTTGTAGTTATCAAAATGGTAAGTAAATTTCATGTTTCACGTCAACTAAAAATATTCACGATACGTTTACGCTGTAGGCACGGCAAAGGAAAAGTGTTACATTAAATTCGAAATCGGATTCATCTTCGGTACATCATCAGCAAGGCAATGGCAATAGTAGTAGTAGTCAGGGCAGTGCCACACCAAATCGGCCGCAAGCAACATCACCGACCACCATCACGAAGCGGTTTCGTTTAACACAGTGGCGCATACTTTTCGGGTGTTGCTGTCTAGCGATCGCATCCTATTTCGGGTACTTAGGATACTTGGAGACACGCGTCAATACTCCGTTCGATGATCAGAAAATGGTGCAACGAACTGGTCTTGATGATCCAAATCGGTACTGGGGTTCGTATCGACCGCAAAATTATTTTGGTATGAAAACACGAGATCCCCAATCCCTTGTGATGGGACTGATGTGGTATAATCCGCAGCAATTACGACAAGGTGGTAGCGGAATACGTCATTGGTGCGATAGTGGCGATAACCTAAAGAAGTATGGTTGGACGCAGCACGACGGTAAAACATTCGGAGTGCAAGAGATTTACGATGATGCATTTTTGATTGAAACATCATTTGTAAAAATTCCCGGAGGTCAATTTGGTGGCGATTGGACAGCACGAATTTCAGTTAAAAATGTACATCCCACAGAAGATGAACTTAGCCTTATCTGGTACACGGCTTTGGATGAGAAAACCGTGGGCTGGATAAAACATGCGCCCCGTGTAAGTCACACCGATTTAACAGGATTACGAGGAGACACGCGGGGACTCGGAGAATTTACCCTAAAACTCCAAGCAACCAATGGAACAGTAATGCAAGAATCATTCCTCAGTACAGTTGCGGTTAATACCCAGGTGTTGCGGGAAACCGTGACCACATTTTTAAGACTGGCTTCTAATGAGCACAATATCAAAAAATTTATAGTTTTAGGCGGCGAATTTTTAACAGACAATAACGGTAATCGACTCGAACCGAATTTTGTCGCAACCCAGGTTACCTTTAAGGCACCATTCACATTAGACATTGCATATCATTCGTCATCCGACTTAACTAATATTGACGGTCCACCAACGGGTGATGACTATTCAGTGCTGTTACAGGAACGTCGAAATGAATTTTCAAACAAGTTCGAGAATAAATTTCATCTAACCGAAAAAGGATATTCAAAGCGTGACGTCTTATTTGCTGAATCTGCCTTAAGCAATATGGTGGGCGGTATAGGATATTTCTATGGTGTTTCGAAGGTCCAAAGTAGTTACACAAAAGAACCGGTGCCTTATTGGAAAGCGTCCCTATATACTGCAGTGCCATCACGTTCATTTTTCCCGCGAGGATTTTTGTGGGATGAAGGTTTCCATGGGCTTCTTATTTCAACGTGGGACGTAGATATTGAGCTCGATATTATGAATCATTGGTTTGATCTGATGAACATCGAAGGATGGATCCCAAGAGAACAAATTCTTGGATTAGAAGCGCTTGCTAAGGTACCTGAAGAATTTGTAACCCAACGAAATTCGAATGCGAATCCACCGACATTTTTCTTGTCACTAAAACGTATTCTGACCCGGTATCCTGAAACGCTTATTGCAAAAGGTCGATTATCAAATTTAGATCGTCTATACACACGACTTCAATCATGGTTCACATGGTATAACTCTACTCAAAAAGGGGAAGTACCGGGTACTTATCGTTGGCGGGGTCGAGATGAACTAACTAATCGCGAATTGAATCCAAAAACACTTACTTCCGGATTAGACGATTATCCACGTGCGTCACATCCCAACGATAAGGAACGACACGTCGATTTACGTTGCTGGATTGCTTTTGCAGCCGGGGTGATGGCTGATCTAGCACGATTCCTCGATCGCGACGATTCAAAATTCCTAGAAACGCATTTGTACTTATCCGATAACTCGCTATTAAATGAGCTCCATTTATCGCCTTATTCGGAAACATATTCCGATTGGGGTCTACATACGGATTCCGTAGTACTTAAAAAGCCGCAACCCCAAAACAAGAAAACTTCTAATTTACATGCCCCACCAGAACATTTAGAAAAGGTACGAGTAGCCTTGAAATCACCAGAGTACCGGTTCGTCGATTCCGCCTTCGGTTATAATTCCCTATTTCCATTTTTACTCGAAATTTTAACGCCGGACTCACCATACCTCGCGAAAATATTTAAAAACATTCACGATCCTAACATGCTTTGGACCGAGTTTGGGCTTCGATCACTTTCCAAAACGTCCCCACTCTACATGAAACGTAACACAGAACATGATCCCCCATATTGGCGTGGACAAATTTGGATTAATCTAAACTATTTAGCACTGAAAGCATTACATCATTACGGGTCACAACCCGGCCCGTATCAAAGCGATGCCAAATCACTATACGTTGAACTACGAAACAATGTCGTGACGAATATCATAAAGCAATATCAGAAGTCTGGTTACATATGGGAACAGTATAACGATTCTACGGGCGAAGGGTCCGGATGTCGACCGTTCACTGGGTGGAGTGCGCTTGTAGTGCTCATGATGGCAGAACAATACTAGAGGTGCAGACGATTTCGTGTACCCAACAAGTTAAGTCAATTTAAAAAATTACATTTAATTTTAGACAATCAGTTTAATGTCTACATAGGTTTTCTTTGTCTGCGGGAAAATACATTTTCCGGGCGAATTTTCGTTTTGATTTAAACAAATCTGTGTTATTATAATTTTATGAAAAATTAATAGTTGATTGAAATTAAAAAAATTATTACCTAATTAATAACAAGGTCGTTGAATTTAATTTATATAAAACAAAGAATTTTATATTAAAAATGGATTTATTTTAACAAAATTATATTTAAATTGCAAAAATTAATAATTGTTTTATTGTACGGTACCTTACCTTATTGGCGTTGCTTTTTTATCTTGTTTTTAGCTCTGTCTGCTGCTGAAGAATTTCGCTAGCGAGGGTAACAAAATAGTGTCGCCCCCGGGTGGGCTTGAACCACCAACCTTTCGGTTAACAGCCGAACGTGCTAACCAATTGCGCCACGGAGGCCCGATGTTGCAAACTGGACGAGGAAATGTTACAAGAGCTTCATTTATCACCTAATTATTCTATGTATTAGACTCTTAACTCTAGGCTCAAAGATTATTTTCTGCACTGTCGCCTATTAGCACTACACCGAATCAGACCTAGCCGGATAGAGAATATTCAATTTGTTTAATTGAAAAGTGAATCCAACAAATTGCATCGTCTGATGCACTTCTCTGACTATAAACTCTTTACATTGCTTTGTTTTTATGATTGATATAGGCCAACGAGATCTTCTAAACTTCTTATAGAAATCAATTAAGATTGCTAATTCTATCCAACCTGACTTAATCCAAGGAAAAGAAAATTTCATATCCTTTAAACAATTCGAATTTGATCATAATTAGCAAACGGAGTTTCATTTGCGGTTATTGCAGAAAATCATCGAAAAATTTCTAGGAATTGGCCTAAGTTCCATTATATCAGTTATATTCTATAACGTTTCGTAAATCATTTAAATTTTAGAGCAAGACATCGATTCTATTCCCGTTATGAACCAAAGAAAATAAACATCTAATTGATGTGGGGGGTAGGGCTATTTCAACTTCACCACAGTTTATTGTTTTGAATTCGTGGTGAATTAGAGATGATTGACAAACAATCTGGATGTATTCTGCTCTATATACATATAGTGTTTTTAATTTACTCGATCGACTCAACTTGTTTGGTATGGACGCCGACAATCCTATAATTCGGTGATCTGATAAATCATTCGTCCCGAACGACTACTATCGCAAGGTTACAGGTTATGACTTGATCATATGCACTCGTCGTTGGCTTGGTTGGACCAGTGTACCTAGAATACTAATGACCCCATTGCTCTAAAATTATTTGTGTATGACACCATTTATGTCGATCGTTCCAATCTTGGACTATAGATGGCAGAATAACTAAATAAATGATATTTTTTTTTTTTTTGTAGAATATTTCTTCATGAAACGTTAATTGCGTTAATTAAGAATTAATTTATTACTTTGTTAATAAATTACGCATGTAACATTTCGGTAAACCGTTAAATCCCAAATACTTTTTACGAACATTACTGCCATCAACAGTTCAGAAAAAAACTGTAGACATAAATTTGATTTAATGAGGTGTCAAACAGTACTGCCTGGTACTCTAGGTGTATTGGTTGAACCATTGCATCTAGAGTATCAGGCAGTGCGCCATCATCTTACCATTAGTCCGTAATATAATTTTAAATTGATATGTTTGTAGAATTTTTTGATTTTCTTACCGCGATTAACGTTTTACGAAAGGAAGATTATACAAAAACAATTGAATCATTTATTTGATTGTACTGCCATCCATTACCAAAGATTTTAATCATCGATGTAACATGACGTCATATAGCAAAATGTTTAAAGCAATTGGGGTAATTATTATCTAGGTGCACTGGTTGGATCATCAAACAATAACCTCTGATTTCTTAACAATATGACACTCGAGTACTTTTATCGCCATAATCCGATAATGTACAAGCGCTTTAATTACATACATTCTTGCGTCTCGTCGTCTCTTATTACATTGTGCCCTTTTTCCCCTTGACTCTACGACATATTTTGTCTTTAAGTAGTAGTTTATACGTCAGACAAGTCTCATCCCGCTCCTTTAATAGCCGAAATCGTCTTCTAAGTATTGTGTAACATCGGCCTTTGGCTCAAAGCATCCACATTCGGCAGACGATTTTGTACACAATAAATTATTTTATATTCAAGTTGCAAGAGTATTGTCATTTAGCAATTTTGCTTGATATCCATTTTGTCCATCGTTGAAAAGCTTGACAATCGGTAACGTTTAATGGTAAAAGCACCTCATCTTAAAAAATCATCGCCTATCAACATTTTTATCAGCATTGAAGATACTGACACTACGCGACAAACAATATTATAGTATTTGTAATCAATTTTGGCAGGCATGGAAAATGCTTCCTAACTTTCAACTTTTGTCGAGCGAAATCTGGTGGCCTATTATGAAGTTTTTCCGAACACGGATTTTTAAAAAAATTACTATGCAAAAATCCGATTTTCGCAAACCGTCCACGCATTACCGAAATCTTTCTGCCTTTATACACATTATACGAGTTCTTCCATCTCCGACAGGAAAAACACTTTCTACCAAAGCTAAGCTTTATCCCGACAAAGCATGAGTCCCATGTGTTTGACAGACGACGGTTTGATTCACAGTTAAAAGAATGCGTTGTTGTCGGTCATGTTTCGTGAGTTGGAACGTTCTTTCATCGCCATCTCAATTCCTTTTATTACGTAATTAATGAAAGCGGCCCTCTTAACATTTGAGCCTTCTATAAAATATGGTTTATATGTTTCCTTTTCCTTTTCCTGCGACACGTCTTTACATACCGCGAATTTCATCACTATACTCGTGATACCACCGAATTCACGAATTAACTCTGGTTGGATACTGACAAATTTATACAGATTTTTTTTGCCGTTATGATCGACAATCGTTTATAATAAACTGATTTTTGTGACTCGTTGTATTTTATAATCTTGCTCATCTCCTCAAATTCGGCAATCATCCAAACATGTACCGACATCTTCATTTCACCACCGGTTCGCGTCATCATAATCGAGATCTATCTCAACGTAACCGTGTTTTATTTCTGACGAAACAGTTATATCACTTTGCATCTTGTAAAAGAACACAGTATATACTCAGATTTATCATTATCGAACAAATTGTCTTGCCTGTCTCGTTTTGCATGTATAGACATCTCGAGACATTAATTCTAGATTGTGGAAGTTTTTTAAATTGACAAACATGGCGCCTTGTTAATATTTCGTGTTATATTCGTTATAACTCAATAAACCACTCGGCAGCCATCTTAGTTTTATCAATACTCTGATAGTCTTATTATTGCGTCCTGTAATCCACATCGGATGAGCTTAAACAATTGTGGAGTTAGGGTTATTTGAACTTCACCACATTTTATTGCTTGGAATACGCAGTGAAAAGAAATGCGTAATTAATGCTCGACGTTCTATTTATTACTGACTGCTCTCCTACTCCCTCTATATGAATTTATTTTAGTTTCCTCGCATCCTCGCACGGCATCTTCAACGGCATCGTTGTCACCTGGTAATATTGTAATGGTGGGTTGTTCATGTTTGTACAACTCAACCGGTTTTCTATCGATGAGGTCAACCCCATATTGGTTTTATGTATTTTGAAAAAACCCAAATCCTCAAGAGAACAACTTATTTGAAAATCAATGGAAAAATCGTCTAATCTCGTAGTTGACGTTTGTCAGATTCCAGAATCGCGGAGCTGCCTATGTAGTATTTTCCATATTTCAGGACTTGTTTTGAGAATTTCAATTCAATTGAACGTGCCAAATAGAAGTTGTCATAGGATAGATTCATCAAACAATTTTGTTTTGTAGAATCCTTTAATCAAGAATGATATGCCATCCCCTGTTTCTCTTTTTATTTGCAGTGTGGTGATGATTATTGTGTGGAATCGTAAACTTTTCTGATGAACGACTGCAAATCGAAGATTAGCTCGATAAGGTTCGTTAGTTTTGTGTGGATTGATTTTTATTTTGCTAAAAAATAAAATTTTTGCAACAAAAAAATTGGTCCAGAAAATTTTTCAAAAATTATAGCAGAAATGACAATATTTGATTAAAATTTGTTTTCACAAAAATTCAGCCTCTACGACCCAAACTGATCGGGATGAAACTTCACACTTCATCTTTTTCTTAAAACTACGATATCCTAGTAAATTTTAGTCCATCATGTGTCCATAAATTATGTGTCTGAATACGAACAGTGTCTACGATCTGTTCAATCCGGCGATATGGAAAATACCTGGAAAGATTTTAGTTCAAGGTGAAAAATTTATATTTTTAATCTCATGGATCACTCATGATCAAACAAAAACAGCTTGTGACAATCTTTAAATATCAGATGACCGAACGATTCCGATTGGTAGATTTGGGAAAATATTGGAATTGTCCAGACTTAAACAATTCGCATAGTGAATTCCCACAATATAATGTAGAGAATGTTTTGCAAATAAACGTTACCAATTTATGTACTGCCAAAAAATGTAATTCAATTCCTTAACTTTTAATTCAAATTAAACATCAACACTAACCAAGAAAGTGACGAACCCGATTTTATTGAATTAAAACAATTTTTATTTCGTTTTCCTGCAATAAAAAATCACCCATTGGTGGTCATACGGTAAAATGTGTACCCATCCACAGATAATTTTAATTGATTATATTCGATGAAAGCAGTCTGATTTTATTTAAAATGAGCACAAGTGGCCAAACGACAAAAAACAAACGATTCCAATCATCATTTCTTGAAGATGCACCATATAAGTATTGATGTGGCTCTGGACAATTGTCAATTTTAATACTAAGCCATTACCCAACAGATTATGATGAAATTTAGATAGTGTGATCGTAGCCTGAGTTTCGATTTTGGTTCTGGTATGACCTCTTTGAATGGAACTTTCTGACGTTCAGACGTTCGCCAGTGAAGCTCAAGTTACTTTCTTAGTCTTTTTTCGGCTCAAAAGTTTGGCTCGAAATGCGAGTATCAAGAAGCGAGAGCAATAAGTCGGCCCAAATCTTACTCCAAACGACAGATATAAACAGTTCTGGGGGTTAATCTGAGGGGGCCGGGAAAATATTTTTATTTACTTTACCTGTTTCGAGCGATTATGGCAGAAATTTATCAAGGGGTTCTCGAGCACCAGCAAGCGTGATTAAAATGTATTCGTAATGTAAGCCCATACAAGGGGTTCTCCGTTAGGATACGGGCCTCTTTTTTGAAATTTTCTGATTGAAATGTGGTGGTACAATAATATTTAGTAAGAAGGCCCTTCCTGTGGGCTGATCCTGCTGTATCAGCCCTGGGTGCTGGCCAGGATTCAATGGGCCAATTTTTCATTAATCCTAAATCAAAAATAATTAAAGATTCGAACACTAGAAGAATTAATAGAAACCGGTAAACTCAAATATCGAAAGAAATGAAACACCAAAAATTTGAGACCTCAGTCCTAACTGTGCGTTTATACTTGCGGAAGCGATTGAGCAAAAATTTCTGCAGAATCGCACTTAATGTATTAAAACAGCAACAAAGATAAAAATATTTCAACTCGAGTTTGGAATTAGTAGGCGGAGCATAAAGCATTTCACGAAATTTGATTGGTTTAGAGTGCGGATCACGTAAAGATCAACTTGAAGTTCCTCACATCATTAGAAGATGCCAATGCAATGAGAGATGAAGACATTCACATTGACCACCAACTGGTAGTAGCACAGTTCTAAATTAAGCATGCCACTGCAATGCGCATCAAGACAAATTGAAATAAATTTAACAAGTTAAAAGATGCCAACACAAGCAACACATTATACGAAGTACTTAAGCTCAGGCTCCAAAATAATGAAAAAGCCAGTAGTGTAGATGAACAGTGGAAATAAATCGATAAGGCCTATATCAAAAGAGCTGCTAACATATTCGAATGCTAAACATGCAGACACAAATCGGGAGTCAACGACAATACGTGGAAGAAAATTGAAGAACGCCGACAACTCAAGTTGCAAATGTGCGAACAAAACATGTCGGAGTTGAAACGTTAATATGAATATACAGCACGAAAAATGAAGAAAATGGCAAGGAGTAATCGTATGCAATATATACTGAAAAAATTATCAAAGCAGCAAAAGGGGCTGCAGTAACTAGGAACATGCACGTACAATATACTACCAACAAGGGATACATCTAGTCAAATCTTAACAACAGATGAAACACAATTGACACGATTGAAGGAATGTATGGAATTCCGGTACAATACCGCGAAAATGGTAAGATGGTTTGGCTAGAACGATTCTTTCCACGGTGACCTGAGAGAATGAAAAATCTGCAGGGTATTTACCTCCTCAGTTCAAGCAGAAATATAAGGCAATGATTATTATGGATGGAATGTCAGCACCACACCACTCATCATCATTGAGCAGCCTAAAGAATGGAATTCACCACTATACCTACTGTAACGTAATATGGAAGGCACTTTATGAAATGGGCATCCCAAAGTAGGTAATTGAACTTATGCAAGATATGCACAGAGTGCAAGCAATCGAGCTCATTACAAAGGCAATCAAAGTGTATCATATACTATAACAGCCAAGGAGTACGACAAAGATGCGTATAGTCTAACTACTTCTGTTCCTAGTAGTGTCAGACAGTGTTATGAGGAAATTAGATAGCGCGTCCACCAAAGGCATCAAGTATGAGGATTAATGGAGATATGTCATTTGTCTGCTTACACACAAGCATGACACAAATAAACAGAAAGTACAGAAACTATTAGATCTAGCGAAGGAGGCCTCAAAATAAATAGCAGGAAAACCAAAACAATGAGGCTAAAGACACTGGTGTATATCAACCAAGAAGTAATAGAAGAGGTAAATGAAATTGTATATCCTGATTGTTTATACATTAGTGAAAACTGGACAGTGGAACAGATGAAGAAATAAAGAAACGAATCAAAACACCTATAGAACAACATTCAACATGTAACACAAAGTCTGGAATACTCTGTCCTATCGCGCTACACCAATCTAAGAATGTTCAAATCGTGTGTGAAATCAGTGTCATTTTTCGGTTGTGAAACCTGGAAATATTCATATATAGATCAACAATAACAAACCGACCAAATGGCACTGTGGTTAAAGGTTTGGTGTTTGGATCGGGCGGTACCGGGTTCGAATCCCGATAGGGGCAAAATACAAAAGAAAATTTTCATCAACAGATCACGATCTGTGATTAAAAGGAACACAACTACTACCCCCTATCGGCGTGCAACACTCATGAGCCGACCCATCTTTCATGTCCAAGTACTATAAATAGGCTGGCACAGAGCAACCGACAGATGCAACTTAAATCGGTCCTATAGCCGTACCGTCTTCGAGTTGGCAGAAATTGCGTAAAGTAAGACAAGGCGGGAAAAATTATCCACGAAAAAGGTTGAGCGTTAAGCCAAACGAAACGAATTATCAGTCATTAGTACCGAAATAAAAAAACGGATATCAAAAAGGTCCTTCCGTAGGTAGAATCCACAAGAGATAAATAAAATCCGATGACCACCAGTTGAAACGTGGAGTCGAACGATTATAGCAGAAGCGAAACAACTCGGATAACTAACTCATGGGTTAGTTAAAAATTTAAAGCAGTAGCAGCACCCACCCAACAGAGCTCGATGGTTTCAGCCTAGTAAAACCTTAAGACAACCTCTATACTCCTAAATTTTAAATAAAAGGGGAAAATTTGCTCAAGAGCAGATGAATCAACCTTCGAGAGTCCTAACACACACTCACACCTAAATTTTTATTTTCAAAATCGTACAAACAAAAAACGGGTATTTTCGGTGAATTGTCATGCTATCAACTAGGAGGAATAAATTTAGAAATGATGTAGTGGACATATCACCCAAGTCTTGTTTATGTGCTCCGACAAAAATGCGGATGCACAAGCACGAAAACTATACTTAAAAATCGTGTACATTTGTGAAGTGAATTTTAAAATAAGTGTTCATTCACAAGTATAAGATCAAGAAATATCCCCGTAAAATAATATTAAACCAAATTAAGTTTGATTACCAAGTCACAAAACAATAAAAGAGGAACCTATCAATTGTTACGATCACGCCTTTTGTTTTGATGGAGAATTAGTTCAGCATGGACGAGATATTTATTCAACGAAAATTCCTTATAATTCCTTAGAAAATTAATGTCATTTTTTTGTGAGATTAGTGACAAGGTTTAAGTAGTAAGCGCTAAGAGTTTAAGTGTGTGAAGTTATCCCAGTTTTTCATCCCAGGAAAAATAAAAATGTTCATCAGGTAACACTTATTTCATCCCATCCCAAGATTTTTAAAATCATCCCATCCCAGGGTTTTCAATTTATACAATTAATTAGGACTGTTATACTTGTTATAGGTAGCGAACATCTTAGCTTCCGACTATGAAGAACCCTAAAATTAATTTAAATCAAAATTATATATATGAGTACAAACTGTAATTCATACGAGTATATTATGAAAAAATACTCAATAAAATAATTAATAATTCTCTCAAACCTATAGAGTGTCTAAAGATTTGACTTCTGGTTATGACTCGTCGTGGTGTCCACTAACTCTGATAACAATTTGAATATCAGCCGTATGTTAGGATTTTCGCTATATGCTCATTTGCATATGACCCACCACCATATGAAATTTGAAGAATTAATTATTTTATTGAGTATTTTCTTCAAATTTCATATGGTGGTGGGCCATATGCAAATGAGCATATAGCAAAAATCCTAACATACGGCTGAAATCCAAATTGTTATCAGAGTTAGTGGACACCATGACGAGTCATAACCAGAAGCCAAATCTTTAGGCACTCAATAGGTTTGAGAGAATTATTAATTATTTTATTGAGTATTTTTTCAAATTTCATATGTTGGGATATATGCAAATGAGCATATAGCAAAAATCCTAACATACGGCTGATATCCAAATTGTTACCAGAGCTAGTGGACACCATGACGAGTCATAACCAGAAGTCAAATCTTTAGGCACTCTATAGGTTTGAGAGAATTATTAATTATTTTATTGAGTATTTTTTCAAATTTCATATGGTGGTGGGCCATATGCAAATGAGCATATAGCAAAAATCCTAACATACGGCTGAAATCCAAATTGTTATCAGAGTTAGTGGACACCATGACGAGTCATAACCAGAAGCCAAATCTTTAGGCACTCAATAGGTTTGAGAGAATTATTAATTATTTTATTGAGTATTTTTTCAAATTTCATATGTTGGGATATATGCAAATGAGCATATAGCAAAAATCCTAACATACGGCTGATATCCAAATTGTTACCAGAGCTAGTGGACACCATGACGAGTCATAACCAGAAGTCAAATCTATAGGCACTCAATAGGTTTGAGAGAATTATTAATTATTTTATTGAGTATTTTTTCAAATTTCATATGGTGGTGGGCCATATGCAAATGAGCATATAGCAAAAATCCTAACATACGGCTGAAATCCAAATTGTTATCAGAGTTAGTGGACACCATGACGAGTCATAACCAGAAGCCAAATCTTTAGGCACTCAATAGGTTTGAGAGAATTATTAATTATTTTATTGAGTATTTTTTGAAATTTCATATGGTGGTGGGCCATATGCAAATGAGCATATAGCAAAAATCCTAACATACGGCTGAAATCCAAATTGTTATCAGAGTTAGTGGACACCATGACGAGTCATAACCAGAAGCCAAATCTTTAGGCACTCAATAGGTTTGAGAGAATTATTAATTATTTTATTGAGTATTTTTTCAAATTTCATATGGTGGTGGGCCATATGCAAATGAGCATATAGCAAAAATCCTAACATACGGCTGATATCCAAATTGTTACCAGAGCTAGTGGACACCATGACGAGTCATAACCAGAAGTCAAATCTATAGGCACTCAATAGGTTTGAGAGAATTATTAATTATTTTATTGAGTATTTTTTCAAATTTCATATGGTGGTGGGCCATATGCAAATGAGCATATAGCAAAAATCCTAACATACGGCTGATATCCAAATTGTTACCAGAGCTAGTGGACACCATGACGAGTCATAACCAGAAGTCAAATCTATAGGCACTCAATAGGTTTGAGAGAATTATTAATTATTTTATTGAGTATTTTTTGAAATTTCATATGGTGGTGGGCCATATGCAAATGAGCATATAGCAAAAATCCTAACATACGGCTGATATCCAAATTGTTATCAGAGTTAGTGGACACCATGACGAGTCATAACCAGAAGTCAAATCTATAGGCACTCAATAGGTTTGAGAGAATTATTAATTATTTTATTGAGTATTTTTTCAAATTTCATATGGTGGTGGGCCATATGCAAATGAGCATATAGCAAAAATCCTAACATACGGCTGATATCCAAATTGTTATCAGAGCTAGTGGACACCATGACGAGTCACAACCAGAAGTCAAATCTTTAGGCACTCTATAGTCCTAATTAATTGTATAAATTAAAAACCCTGGGATGGGATGATTTTAAAAATCCTGGGATGGGGTGAAATAAGTGTTACCTGATGAACATTTGTATTTTTCCTGGGATGAAAAACTGGGATAACTTCACACACTTTAAGAGTTTCATAACAGTTTCGTGGCATTGCAGATTGTAGTAGTCTAGAAAAAAACCGGCGATATTATATTGCTTCTTCATAAATTCAGGCGTGTCTATAATTTTCGATCAGTATATAAATACGAATGCAAGAAATAAAATGAGTGAGTCATTTGGGAGATACGGTACGCGAAAGCGAGTAGCGAGTGCAAAAGTGATGTAAAGTGAAAATAGTGGTGTAATTAAAAATTGTAAATCGTGTATGTGAATTAATAAATAATTGTGAAAATTATTTATTGTGCGGTGTTTTTGTGATCAGTTGCGATATTGGAAAAATTATTGTGGCAAAACGAGTATTTGGGAATAAGAATTTTAGAGGCTAGTTCCGGTATTTCGTGAATATAAATTACGAGAATTGGTGTTGTAACCGTGAAATTCTAAAACGATATTCAAAATCCACTGATACGGACCGGATTTGACAGGGCAAATTTGTAATAACATTATATGAATGGCTGAAGCGATCTAGAATTGAACATCGAAAGGCAGTCGATTTTAACTTAAAACTGTCAGTCTAATTTTTAATCTCGCTAAATAGTCCTGATAGTCCATCGATTGTGCGCGCATGAACAATGTTTTAAAAAACATAAGAAACCCCCTACTATTTTTACGAAGTATAAGTTACCGTTATATAGACGTCGCGAGCAGCCAATGTGAGCTATCCGACACATTCACCTAGCCCTGTGCTAAGCCTTTTGAGTTTGGGTTATCGCCTCAACCTGCTGGCAGCTGCAATGTTGCTAATCAGTTGACCATTTGAATATAACCACGTTTGTGAACAGCTGGTGCCGGTTAAAATACAAGAAAACTGTATAAATTTATAGACTCGTAACCACATATTTATTGCATCCACATATTTGTTGTATATAAGATAGATACCATTCTGACTAATAGATGAAAGATTTAAAGTAAAAGAAAAAAAACTTGACATTCCATTCATATTCCCCTTCGAAAGCAGAAAACAAAAATCGAAAAAAATGTAAACCAATAAAATATGCAACAATTAAAATGTATCTTCGTGTACATTGAATGGAGACACATACCATGTGTGTATTCCCATGTAAATACTCGTATGCGTATATACAATAAAAATAACTATATCTTAAGAAAAGCATTCATAATTATCAATCTCGACTTGTATATGTATTGAGAATTGATAGTTTAAAAAAAATCTTTTAACACAAACACAACGACAGCATGACTTCACATTCCATTGTCGCAGAATTACGTTTCCCAGACAATTAACAGTGTACAAAACTATTTCATTTATTGTTCTTTTCGTATATACACATTTACAGAGAGAGATTGTATAGTGTGGATACTTCGAGGAGAAACACAAACCACCAGAAACTATTTACCCATACATATGCAAAATTTTAAATATTTTAGTTTTTTTTTATACGTATAGTGAAAAGTACTAAAGTAGTGATATTTTGTTGGTTCTGTGTGTTACATTCACAAACTATAAACACATTTTAAAATTTAGTTTTTAAATTAAGTAGATTTGTTAAAATTTATAATGTAGTGTGTAATTATTGTGTATATAGTTTTAGCATACGTTGTAATTACTATTTGAACGGATATGCATTGGAATTTAATTAGAAAATGCACATCTACGAAAGAGTTCAATGACCAACTAGAAAAGAAACCCCTTTTCGGAATTCTTATTAAATTTTCTTAATTATTTTTATTATTATGATTATTATTCGGAGTGTGCTATGTTTATATGTAAATAAATAATTTATTAACAATTTGAATAGTTTGTGAAAAAAAAAAACGGTGAATAAAAATAGTTTTTACAAAAATTATTATAAATGAATATAATTATAAAATGGCAGAATTTTTACCATTATGTGATGTTTTATTCAATGTGATCTCGCTCGCTGGATATTTTTGTGATGTTGTATTTGATTTGGTGCTGGGCTATGCCCTATTTAAAAGTGGTAAATTCTCATATTTTGCTACCGTCATCGGACTAGTTGGATTTTCATTAATAATATCACAAGTAAGTACCTACAACTATTTACAGATTATTGTAGAGATATGCAATTACAGAAATTCTCTTGTGGCATTTTAATTATGGTACATGCAATAATATATACATACATACGTACATGGGAAAATATATTTGACATGTTGAACAACATTGAGACATCTGGTTGGGAATAGTTGCAACTGTGTGTGATCAATTTTTTAAATTTCATTTGTTTTATTTTTACCTTTACTAGGGCATGATCGATTGTTCATTTTGCTCTTAAATGTATCTTTTTTGTGCTGTACCACTTTTCTATAATTTAATATTTCTCTATATAGCCATTCGTTATCTTAAAAATTGATCTTTTTCGTTTAAATGCATTAGATCACTTCTACAAATTTTTGTTTGATTTTTAGTTTTGTAATTGTATTTGACATTTGTACCATATGTAGATACATAATTTATCTTGTGTACTGAACTAAGAGACTTTAAAGATCGTGCTTAAATGATTTAAGCAAGAAGGGATTCAATCGGAGGAGGTTTCTAATAACAACTCAATGTCATGAAAAACAGACGATCATGGGAGAAAAAATTCAAATATTATTCTTCACCAAATTAGGCCATATAATAACAATTTTACAAGAAGCTACTCTAACGTAGCCAAGATTAGAGGCAATCTATCAATTGGAACATGGGCGCTCTTCTAGGTTGCTTAATTTCGTAATTTTCGTTGTTTTGTTTTCCGTATAAATTTTCAGTTGTGATTTTGTATAAGTAGGAGCATCTTATCAGCCGTTTAGCCCCGTCACATATTTATTCATATATGTTCCAAAGTTTTACACCCCTTTAAATGTGTTCATCATACAGAAGTTCAGAATTCACACGGGCATATCACATTCGTGGCTTTGTGTTTCTTTGACGGTCGCATTCTAGACCTTACAAAACATACATAATACATTAATGTTCGGGTCTGCTTTGTGATATACGTGATTTAATTATCTTGTGCATTTTTGTGTGAAAGAATCAGTGTATTTTGCACATAGTTCTGTCTATGGTTCGAGAACCTGACATCGACATGGTTAATAATGATTCCACCTCGGATATTGCATCGGGTCTAGAATGTGCGGTTCCAAAATCGCACAGTGATCGCTTCCCCAAACGAGCCTTTAGTAGGTTGAAACCCGGACTTATTGGGAAACGTAATTTACAACACGTTCAGCGCAAATTATCGATCGTCACTATTATCTTGAGACGATCTTCGTTATAGGGTATTCTCGGGGTTGTACTTCATTCATTATCTTATTTTTCTCTATAGTTGGTAACCAATGACTTTCATGTTTGAAATGAAACAGATCAACGCATCATAGCAAAGCTGCATCTTTTAAGCTTAAGGCTGTATGGTACTAAAATCGTCAAAAACGATGTGTACAAAAAATCAATTTTTAAACACAAAAAATTACCAATTGGCCTACTTCGTCTTTTAGGCGGAAGTTAAATGTATAATTGAGTGATTAATACATGATTATCCAAATGAAATGTTTAGTTTGTCTAAGGATGGCATCAAAGTTTATCGTTTTTTGAAACGTACAAATCAATTTTCTTAATAGTTTATTTGTTCTACGCCGCAATGACGATAATTTTACGAACATTTACTGTCACTAGATGGCAAATTGCGAAATAAAAAGTGTGTCCAAGATCAGTGGTTATTAATTTATTATAATTTGGAAGGTTTAGATCAACAATAATGAAAAATAAGAAATTTATTAATTAATTTTACAGATATAAACAATATAAGTAAAGTGTAGTAAGCAAATTATACGAAATGATGGTACTCAAACTGATTAAAGAAACAAACCAGTACAAGCATTTAGGGGTATTTAAATATCGATGCTAAAAACGAAATTTGAGTTTCTCAGTACCATACAACCTTAAGGCTGAGTTAATTTCATATAATTTGCTTACTAAACTTTACTTATATTGAACTTTACTTATACTGATCTAAATATTGCATATTATAATAAATTAATAACCGCTTATCTTGAACACACTTTTTATTTCGTAATTTGTCACGGGTGACAATAAATTTCAAAAATAGTCGTCATTGCGGCAAAAAACAAATAAACTCATTTTTTTGCGCTAAATTTTACATTTTCAAGAGTAATCTCGTATGTATTAATCCTTCGATTTTATATTTCTTAACACCTTGATGCAAAATGTTTTCGCTGTTTAGAGAGAAAATATTGAAAAAATTGATTTGATCGATTGATTGAATCCCTCAATTATACATCTAAGTTCAAGGTCTATTCGTAATATTTTATGGTCGAAAACTGATTTTTATTTAACATCGTTTTTGACCATTTGAGTGCCATACAGCCTTAAGTGCAGCTGCTTGCTGCATCTCAGTCAGATATATGTCTAATTCTGAAACCATACCTTCTTGATGGCGTGGTTTCTGAATTTGATCCAACCGTTGATATAATCAAAAGGGTTCCGACGTTAAGGTTAGTGCTTGCATTCTTAGTTCTCATAATATTAATGCAACTCTTATTCATGAATGCAGCACAGCTGACGTTGCCACTGTCCTCTTCACTCCCGAATATTCGAATTTATGCTAATCACTGATAGTTGTATCGGTGTATCTTCCTTATGATTCGGCTTCCCCAGAAATGTATCAGTTAGTATCGTGGGACAAGAGTACGTATCACACGTTATGCTCATCACACGTTACGGCGAAGCTCGAATACAACAATGGGGGTTTGACTTTGCATAACTATTATGCACTTCTGAATTTGAAATCCTCTACTACAAGGACATTGAGCCAACTTTTGTCAATTCTGTAAGGATTGATATTAGTTTGTGGTCTATGTCTGTTGTCGATTTAATCCTCAATTGGAAGATAATTTAGAAGTTACTCTCTATTGACCTAGAATGGTTTGACTAATGGCATTGAATTGTTAGCATAGTCTTGGACGGGCGCAATCACTATAGCTTTCAATAAATTATGGCCTTTGTTACCAACCAAGATACTCGGAACAGGCCTTTTTGGTGTCCTTCTTTAAAAAACTTCCAGGAGAGTGCCTGCCAGGAGACTCAATAATAAAGGCATACAATTTGATCTTCAGGTTGGTAGGTTGGTTGGGATAACTTTTTAGCAGCACAAAAAGGTTATAAAAAATCATAGATCCACTTGCTGTACAGTAATCACCAGTTTATTACTCTGCGGCAAAGAATGATTGTTGTAAATTTGATGTAATTGCGAGTCCATGATGGCAGGCTAACCTCCTCTCATAAGGAAATTGTCGAATTACTGTGTTCTTTTCACTTCTCGGTTGCAACATTGTCCATTCGTAATTTGTTGTAATCCACCCGATTGGGATATAGCACATATACTTCTAAATATCGACAACTTGCGTTGGAGTTTATTCTCCTTCCCACCATATCACCAATATATTTTCCTCTACCATCACTGACGCAGGCACAAAGTTTGGCATTGACCAAACCATTGCTACATGGATTGGATCTATATATACTCGGATTTTGCATTGCTGAGGCCAAGCTTAATGGTGGCGCATAGGATGGTGTTTTTTCGTCTCTCCTGTAGCTTTTGGTTATTAATGAATTACTTTACTGGTTTTATTGCTCAGAGCTATGCTGACGATTTAGTCGTTATAGCATCGCGTAAACATTTAAACGTGCTATCTGGCTTAATTCAGACCGTTCTGCAAATTGTGGGAATGTGATGCCTTGAGAATTAATCGAATTAAACGTTAATCGATCTATACCTAGTATTGAGTTAATCCATCTATACCAAATAATCTTGAACTGACCGCTCCTTTTCTTTTTGAGGAAACAATCGCTAGATTTGCCTTCGTCAGACATCTGGGTGTTACCATAGACAGTGAACTTTTCTGAAAATTACGCCTTGAAAGTAAGCTTTAAAAAAGCCAGCAAAATTCGACATTATTCGTCAACAATGAACATTAATTTCCTTCCAGAGACACATTAACAGATATGCACTTGAGGCCGTTTTATCGCAACTCCTTGCTTCAGAACGTACCAATAACGCCATGTAATATTGGCTATTATAGCGTTTTCCTCCTCAAGATAGTCGACGAATAAAATACCTTGCTCATTCCAAAATACGGAGGCTAATACCTTACTGGTAGACATTTACGTTTTTGGTCGCTTCTGACGCCTTCCACCACGTTTTTGATCCATTGTCAGTAAACGCGCACTTTGAAACGAGGTTTCTCGTGGACAAATGTTCTTGTAAAATAGTGTATACGCTGCCTTTTGATATCTCTAAGGTGTCAGCTATTTCACGCACGTTCACTTTATGCTCTTTCAAAACAATATTGTGTACTTTTTTACTTTTCTGGAATAGCTGTCGAATTTGGGCGATCAGAGCGTTCAGAATCATCGGTTTTTGAATGGCCACTCAGCAAACCAACCTTCAACGGTTGTTTTCGAAGGACGAGCCCAATAACACATATCGAGCCATTGATTTGCTTAAACGGTGTTTTCCTATAAAAAGTGGCTTAAGTGTTTATTTAAGACACGAAATTCATTTTTGTCTGAAAAGAACAAACGTAGCGTTACTAAAACAGCTGTAACTTGTAAACTAATGGTCGGATTATCATAAAATTTTGACACAAATCGTTTGAAGGTTAAAGGTGCCAACATACTACATATGGAATGCGTCAGCGAAAAAGTTTTAACGTCGCAAACAATGCAAAGCAGTTGAAAGACATCCCAATTTATATTCAGCCGAATATTGAAAATCCGAATATTGAATTCACACCAAACTTGTATAAAGAGGCACGGTTTTCGTTTGCGGACGTATGTTTAACAATCGTTAACATAAGACTAGTGTAATTGGGATCATGTCGAATTTATCTGATCTATTTGATCGTGATTTGTACCGAGAAACACACTATGATGTTGACGAATTGGGTATTATTTGTTCAAACGAATCTTCACAAAATTGATTACAGAACACCGCATAGACCATAGTGTATGACAGAATTATGCAAGCAAATATGCGTCCGGATATGCGAAACTTTTCCCATTTCATTTATTTTCGCAACCATACGATCACGAAAAACATAGTACTGACTGACATTCACATCATCTAGAATTTCGACAATCTCCCCAACTCTTTTGGATAGTGCACAAAAAGCATTTCTCGATCAACTCTAACCAGTTATACCACGTTCGACACCTACTGATGAACTAAATGCATGTCTCAAAACATCAGTCTTATGGCGTTAAGTACACACCAACATGCGTGTACAACTACAATACGTTACATCCGCTCAACGCTTCGCAAAACAATTGTTGGATATTGAGAATGGAAAATGTCAATCGAAAAATCCATTCAATGTATCGCATTGCTAACAAACTTTTGTAAAATCACAGCAACCACGAATTGAGTCACAAAGTTTTCCCAAGAACCTACAAGTCCATCAATACTGTAATGAATTAAGACGAAGTTTTCAATTATCCAACTAAATTCACTTGATTTGCCAAGCACACCGCCGCAAGTTTTACATTGAAAATTACTGTGCCTATACCATTCCTCTCTGAAACATCAATCCATCACGACTTTGCAACGGTACCAGGCTTACAATGAAAAAGATGATGAACAATATCATTGAAGCTATAATTTTAAATGGAAAATTTAAAGGAGAAAATGTAATGTCGTTATGCATCTCGATGATTCCACCAGATGTGCCATTCGCACAGGTGCACAGGTGTAGCAATCGCTACAAGTGTGTGGAGTAGATTTGGATGATCATTATGCTTGTCACATGGACATTTGTATGTGGCCGGCCTGTGTGTCGGGGAAACGTTTTGATTTATTCAAATACGCAACAGATGAAAAACAAAAATTATTTTGTTTCCAAAAGGACTTCAATAAACAAAATTAAAACAGAAACATTAAATGGAAGAACACGCGAAAGTCGTAGGCAACAGCTAGTTATAAATTATATAGAGGACTGTTTCCGAAAAACCGAAGTAGAGAACAGATAGATAAACCCGAAACTTAATCATTTAATATCTTTAAAATTGTCAATAACTTCTGCCATACAACTTTTAACGTTATATTTATAGCATAACAGCCACATAGCAATGTATGGAGGTTCTTACAATTGAGCATAAGTTTCAAAAGCTCCTCGGATGGTATTGAGGTTAAAATGGGATCGAAGGCCATTACGCATAAATTATGCGGGTAAATGTTATTTTTCCAGTTTCAAGTAAGATTGTAACATACCATGAGAAACGCTGCTGTTCTACCATTAACCCCGATTAAGCAGGTCTTGGCTCAGGCGAGAATGATGACCTTTAACGATTTCTTTGGAAACAGTAATTTTTACTACAATGTACCAACCACCCCAAATTCCTACTTCTCGTCGTTTCCGAAGTTGGCCCGCTCTAGAACGTCATAATTTCTGTGTGCAACTAGCCCAGTGCTAGTGGCCGCAGACTTTATATCTAACTTGCGCTAAATATTCTTTACATATAGTGTTTCTGATCACTAATAATACCAACATTAACCAATTTATATCGTTTCCATTTTCAGTTCATATCGCTGCGATGGTACCTGAACAAAAATAAAAAGCTGTCACAAAATGATACGGATAAAAAAATCAAGCCACTGCCAACGGCGCCATCACCAACCTCAAAAATAGGTCGAATGGCCATAATATCGTTGCACGTCACACAAATGGGCGTATTGTGGCGATACGCCAAACTATTTGTACCAGTAGATTTACGTCACGTGAAGCATGAGGTACGCGATTTATGTATGCTCCGATTGGTTCATGCATTCTGCGAAGCAGCACCAATGTTGCTACTTCAGCTACACGTACTGGTTGGGATACAATACGGGAGTGAAATAAATTCACCGGAAACAAAACTTAAATCATTGGGACCAGCAACAGATATGGGGGCTGGAAGCGGCTTAACACCAACGTATATCCATCAATCAACCGTGAACCAACAGTATCAGGAACGAACATTTAAGGATTTAAATGTTGTATCGGCCGTCTTATCTCTATTTAGTGTATGCTGGGCACTCGCAAGTTTTAGTAAAAATGTGCGATTACAAAATGTGCATCGACTCGTACTCACCTGGTTGGGAGTTATATTTCAATTTTTTTGGCGGCTTGGGACCGTTACATCACGTGTTATATCACTGACTGTGTACGCGTCGTTTTATAATCAGTGGGTTTTCTTGGTGATCATCTTGCATTGGTTCTCAATGTTCTTATGGTTGATTTCACCGAAAAATGTGTTTCATGGCGAGAAAATTTCGCGACTACGAAAATCACTACTGGCGGGAATGATCGCATTCGTTTACGTGTTTGCCTATATCAATCTGCAGGAAGTGAATCATCGGCAGAAGATGATTACATTTTATATCGTTATGTTTTTGGAGAATTGTCTGCTTGTCTGCCTTTGGATGGTTGGTATATGGAGTATACGAACTGATCGATGGTTTATTGTACCGATTACGGTGTTAGCGACATTTATGGCTGGAATGTTTTTTATGCTGCTGTACTATCGATATTTTCATATTCGGCGGCTGCATTACGAGTCGGGCGGTCGAATTCCATCGACTGACTGTACCAAATGCTATCAGTGTGCTAATTCATGTAAATGCATGGAGCAGAATGATGTACAGCGGTGTTTTGCAAAAGTCGGCGGTTTAAGTATTGGCGGGAATTTGGATGAAATAAAATATTGCCATATCCCTGGTGTCTTCAATTGCCGATTTTCGAATCCTGTTGGAAAGTAAGTAACAGATTAGTTTTAATGAATTACTGAGATACTCATGAATATTTTTTGAATACAGTGGTGCAACTAAAAGAAAAAAGAAGAAACCAACTTCATTCATTCCGCCACCAACTTTATCGGGACTTTCTCCGTACACGAATCCACAGCTATCGGACGGCCCAGTAGCTATTCCGTTTTGGCGGCGACCTTTACCACGATCTCAAGCCGGCTCTAGTGAAAATGAAGGCAGTGTTGAGTCACGAGTTAATATTCACCAAAAATTACAAGAAAAGAAACAAAAACAATTGGCGGAGTTGAAGATTATCGAGGAGGAAATAAAACAGGGTAAATTAGGTGGCCCAGCAATGGGTACTTTAAGCTCTGGTGATGATGGTAAAGCATCGCTACCAAGACAACCCATACCCAGGGTAAAGAAACATATTGATTTGGAACCAATAGATTGGTGTTCCACCGCTGGCGGTGGCATTGGTATGGGAGATGGAAGCCCCAGTTTTAGTGATCTAAATATTTTATCAATACCAAATTTAGATGATAAGTATAATAACTGTAATTATGGTGTGAATGGACTAAATCTAGCGGGGCTACAGTCGGGCGGCAAAGATAATTCCGCTCGAAATATGTCGCCAATTTCTTCGCAAATGTCAGGAGGTGAAAGTAATTCGTTGACTAAACAAAACCACCATCTGCGATCAAAAATACCTCACAACATCGCTACAATTTGTAACTCATTCGGTGACAACTATTGTAACCACCTCAATAATGTATACGGCGATGGGAATAATGGTGTAAATGGAAACGGAACGCATGGTCTGTCAATAAGTCCCCGCAACACCACTGGAAAAAGTAGTCCAGGCAATCGAAATAATTTATATCACGGTGGTCTATATCTAGAAGTAAATCATCCACGACAAATTTCCGGGACATACAGCAGTAGTGTAGAAAATTCAGAACATTTACCATTCCCATACAATGTTATTCCACCACCCCGTAGTAAAATCGACAGTCGACTAACACCAACTACTCCACTCACGAATCAACAAAATAATCTTAACTCATCAAAGAAGCGGCAAATACAACGATCTAAAACACCCGAAATACTGCTAGCGCCGCATTTCCTAGAGAATTCTCGAATATACTATGATTGGGTAACACGGGACCCGTCAATTTACAATCGAAGCGGGCAAGATAGTGACCGACACCACGGTATTAGTAGTGGAGACGAAAATTTAGATGTTTCGGCAGCAGATGAAAGTGTATCGGGTATAGGTCAAAATTGCAATCGGGTGCCATCAGATATCGATAGTCAGGTATCACTGCCAAGATCATATACACTACCGCGAGAATTCAAATATTATCGTAGAAATAAGAGTAGAAAAGCCATTAAGAATGAACATTTTATTGCCAGCACTAATAGCAGTGATGGTAAGCTGCCTAAGTCTATATAAGACGTTAACAACCATGCTAATTTGTATATATTTTTATTCCAGGTGACGTCGATAGCTGTGATGACAACGAATCGGAACACCATTCGAATTTATCAAATCCAAATACAAATAATTATGACCATCATTGTCAGCCGCTACAAAACCATCCAACAACGCGCCACAATAACGATTTAAATTCGAGTAGCAATAATTATCATAATCACCTGCAGACGACTAATTATCACATGCCACCGAATTATCGGCAAGGCATGTCGCCCTCGATTCAGTATCAAATTCAGCAACAACACATAATTAATATGAACGGCGGTGAAATAAATAATTTGAATCGGATCGGCGGTGGCATTGGCGTCATTAGTAGTAGCGGTGGTGGAGGTGGAATTTGTAATGGCGGAGGTAGTGGGAGTAGTGATGGAAATAATGATTTTTCTCAACTCAAAGCTGTGAATAATTTAGATTTAATAAATGGTGTTGACAATTCTGTTATGAATCGGATGCGAATGCGTGTTTATGGTGCCGGCAAAACTGGTATGGTGCGACACGAGACAAAACTATGATTTGTATAGTGCAGGCAGGTTGTTATTTTATGTACATTTTCTCGATAGACTGTTTTTAATTTTAATAAAATATTTTTTTTTATTTTAATTGTAATTAATTTATATAAAAAATTTGAATAAAACGAAAATCAAGTTGTTTTTGTACATTTTTCCAAAATTTAGAGATTTTTTGAGAGTTGATTTCTTATTCTTGGAGGTCAAATGTAATCCCCTAAATGTTGATTAGAAATTTACATGTGGTTTTTTAAAGAACTTACAGCTTTATGTACAACCGCTTGGTGCTCTCACTAATTTTTTGATAACTAGTCACCGACTGCATACTGTGACGGAGCAACATACCTGCAACCTATTCAAGTAAATTGAAACTATAAATTCTAACATACGATGAGAGTCTGAAATGTTCAGAGCATCAACCTGAAATTTAAACCATTTTGACGCCCAGTTTATGTTCTACACTGTTTGAAAGATATCAGACCATGTTAGATCGCTTTTGGAAAATAACGAATCAATAATTATCCCATTTGAAAGGTAATACCCTTGTATGCAAATTACGGCCGAATTAGACTCCGTTTCCGGGTTTCTTTAAAAATGTCGGAGAAGGTTTAGTTGAAAAGGGTAAAATAATAACGAGGTTGTACTGTATATCGTGTATGTATCCGTATATTGTATGTATATCGTGTTCACCACCGTGTATCGATAGACCTGTTTTGCCCTGAAAACCAAATAATATTACAATAAAATTGTAAATCACAAGTATTAGGTGCTTGCCAACAACTGAAAACTTACTTTATCTAGGAGTCATTCGTCTCTTTTTGGGCTACATATAATTGACCAACTAACGAACTGTTCGATCAACTCTGGAGTTTTCAAAAGCACATGATGACCCGTTTATTAAAACACGTGTTTATTTTGGTCCGAGAAAGAAAGCTTAACTGGAATATATTTGATTAAAAGTAAAGATTTTATTTCGGGTTCAATTTTGGTCATTGATTCAATAGCGAACCAAAATATGAACTTTAGCTTATTGGTCTGGAAGAGGTACATGTCAAAACCATGTGTGTGAAGTTAGCCCAGAAATTCATCTAAGAGAAAAGAAATAATTGCATCAGGCAACAGGCAACCCATCCCATGGGATTTATTCAGCCCAAGAAGTATTAAAACCTCGGAATAGAACATATTGTATGGAAAGAAAAAAAATATATTCAAAACCGAACAAGTGGTGCAGTGGTTAAAGCTTCGGCACTTGGACTGGGTCTGAATCCCATCAGAGGCTTGAATGCTAACGAATTTTCGTTAATAAACACAAGTAAGACCCTCTGTTCTGCTGGAGTGCAGCATTCAGCGCCGACCCACCGTCCATGTCAGTGTACAGGTTGACATGGAGCGATGGAACTTATAATGTGCAGGTGGTATACTGCAATTGTGCGAATGGGTGGTGTGTGCGTGAATGAAAATGGGGGTATTAATTAACCTTCAAAGGACATTAAATCCTTTGGTCAATTAATACTTTCTTAAAACCAAAATAATTATATTTCGACGACAAATTTACAAGCAAGTATTTAGACCAAGTACATGTGAGTTTATAGCGCTAATCACAACGGTACGATTATCTTGACATTTTTATGGTTAGTAACGGACATGATGATAAGTGGTTCCGCAAACCAAACGTGACATTAATAACTCGTCATTATGCTCCCTACACATTATAAAATTTTGAAATCAACCGTTTCGTTCTGATTGGTGCCACTAGCTCACATGTGTTTGGTCCAATACATAAATTGTTTTCCTACATGGTTCCCAGAAAATGCTAGTTTCGAAACCAAACCTAGTAGTAACCACATATCATAATGTCCATTACTGACCGTAAAAATTTCAAGATAATCCTTGGCACTACAGGTTCACATATGTTTAGCCCATTACATGAACTGTTTTACTTCATGTTTCCCAAAAACCTATAGTTCAGGAAACCGAACCAAGATAATTCAAAATTTTACTGCTGTAATTGGCACTGGCTGTACTCGGCTACCAAGAATACTTGGATTGGTGATAATACATGAAAAAAGGTTGGGGAACGCCGTCAACTTAAGCTACAAATGTACCAACAAAATACGGCAGAGGTGAAACGCAGATACGAAGAAACAGCACGTCGAATAAAGATAATGACAAGGAATCGAAAAAAATATGCAGAAAGCGTCCTTAAGGTTGCTGAGCAGGCAGCAGCAATCCAAAATATGCGAGCACTACACCAGTGTGTACGGAAAATCACCGGCAAAATTATAATCATGCCACATATACGGGATGATACTGGTCAAGTATTAACAATGGATGAAGCACAGTTAAAGAGATGGAAAGAATATTTGGAGGAAGATGTTATCAATAGCACCGAAAATCCCTGGTCATCAATTGACACCAATAACGAAACTATCAACACCTATCCACCAACAGCGGGAAGTTAAAAGTGCCTTTGAAAAGCTGAAGAACAATAACACTGATACAGACAGTATAACCGCCGAAATATTCAAAGGAGATTCATCTAGAGCACACTAACACCAATAATCCAAAAAGTGTGGAATTCTGACAGAACACCATAAAAATGGAAAGAAGGCTTGACAATTACAATTCCCAAGAAAGGTGACCTAAGAGAATGCAAAAATTGGCGAGGTATCTCTCTCCTCAATACAACAATAAAGATACTCATCAATGCAAAATTAAGAAACACACAAGCTAGCTTTAGACCAGGAAGAAGTTTCACTGATCACTCAATCACCACTCTACCTGCTCTTCGTCGATATCGTACGCGCACTTGATACGATAAATAGGAATGCAATATGGCAAATACCTTGTGAAATGGGCGTCCCAAATAAATTGATTGGAAACCGAGTTCAGTATAAAGACAAACAAAGGGAAAACTACTATAACACTCGAGGAGTAAGGCTGCGTACTCTCACCAATTATATTCCTGATCGTATTGGATAATGTAATGCGGAAATTAGATGTTACGTCTCCTAACAAAGATATAGTTAACTAAGTTGGTCTCAAGATAAACATCAGTAAAACCAAGACTCAACACCAATTTAACCACACCGATGCACATCAACAATATACAAATTGAAGATGTAAATGAATTTATATGCCTTGGTTGCACAATAACGAAAACAGGTGGGGCAGAGGACGACTTAAACAAACGGATAAGTAAAGCCAGACACGCATTCAAAATGTTACATAAAGTCTTGAATTCTTCTGTTCTGTCACGCAAGACCAAGATTCGAATGTTCACCTCGTGTGTGAAATCGGTACTACTGTATGAAAAAGTTAGAAAGAAGTTACAGGTGTTCGTAAACAAGTGCTTTCGACGAATACAGAAATACTTCTGGCCTTACACCATAACAACATTGAACTTCATAGAAGAACAATTCAGTCAGACATAGAGACCGAAATAAAGAGACGAAAGTGGAGATGAATTGGCCGTACGCTAAGGAAATCACCAAGTAATATAACGAGGATGTCATTGGACTGGAACCCGCAAGGGAAAAGAATTATAGGAAAACCAGCGATGATATGGAAGAGAATAATGCTAGTTGAAGCGAAACAACTTGGTAAATCATGGGAAGAGATAAAAGCGGTAGCCGCCAACAAAGAAAGATGGTCTCGCCTAGTAGATGCTCTATGCTTCTAAAGCAGAAATACAGGAAAAAAATGGCAATATGAGCTTTCAATATTTGAATTCCAAAACAATCGTGCCGTTCTGATTGGTGCTACAGGCTCACACGTGTTTGCCGCAATACATGATCTGTTTTACTTCCTACCGTTGTGGTTGGCGTTACAGACTCATATTTGAATGGGCTAATACATTTGGCAGGGATTCCCTGAATAAAGAGTTCTGCAAACCAAGCCTGATAATAACCACTTGTCATCATGTCCGTTATCGACCGTAAAAACTTCAAGCCAATCTAGACATCGTGATCAAAAATCGGTCTAATACAATTTTTTGTAAATTTTTCTTTGAAATATAATTGTCTTGTGGTTTTCATTACCAGTACCATTACCGTTATTACTTTCTCTTACGTATAAAATTTTGACATCAAGATGTATGCAGATTTACCATTCTCTGTATCAGCGAAGTCAACAAACGTGATTTTTTTAAAAATCTGTGTGCGTGCGAAAGTGGTTCTGTGCAGAATAAATGTCTGCTGGTTCTCAACAGCGCAGATGGATTGACTGATCGGGATGAAACTGCATACTTAAGCTTTTCCATAAATTGTGAGATGCTTATGATTTTTGGTTGAAATCGGTGGACATCTGTGTACCGTAAGTGGCAGTTACCTTAGGAGCTTTTGAAATTTTTAAGTGAAGATTAAATTTTCAACAAGGGTTGACCTTGTTGGCTTCTGAAATTTAAGCAGCAAAAATAATTTTGTATTATAGAAGACAGTTTTTATCAAAAATACGATAGGTTGAAATTTTCGATTTAGAAATTAAGTGAGGTGTATTCGAGATCTATATACATTTGTAGTAAAATAAAGTTGGGTGTTGGCCACCTCTCCATTTTTTTTTTGCTTTCCATACAATATGTTTTATTACGAGCGTTTAACACTTCTTGGAAACTCTTGTTTTTAAACTTATTTTCTTCCTTAGCATGGCCACTATAAATGTGTTCAGTTTGAAGAGACGATTTGCGGTACTCAAAAGTGACAACATGAAAAATGCTGTAGACTGAAGCCCGTTGTGTTTTGTGGCCCTATTAATGGGGCTGTTTTCTCCATAGTTTGTGGAAGTTATAGTGCATAAAAACTCATGGTTTCGAAATGTCCTGCATGTCACATAAACTGATATGTTGTGTGCATGTGAAGTTATCTATTCTCAAGGGCGCATTCTATTCCAATTTCTAAAGATTTGTGATTGAGGTCATTTATGACGAAACGTGACACTGATTCAGACATGTTAAAAGAGCCAATTTAATTGCTGAAGACAAGATCCAGAAATCTATCACGATTATTAGCACTGGTGTTTATTTGGTTCAAATTATAACCAAGCATGAGCGTCCACAAATAAAAATTCCAGATTATATTAGGGAGATTAAAATCGTCACCAAGCGCAAGAATCAAATCTGACCAGTTCGTTGTATTAATAACTTTATCAGGTGGTATATATGCTGCGTAGATGATTAGATTTGTTTGGATGATTGTTATTGTTACTCTTGTTCAACTCTTGACGAGACTAAGGTTACTGGAGCATTCCTGAGTTTAGAATTCAGAATTTAGTATTGCTATCGGTACACCACCATCCGATTTATTTCTTATACAGATTACGTTCGGTGAAGTTATTCCTAGAGTTTCATGGATCGTCATGGTTTTACTGGTTTCTAGAATTTTCTAGAATTATGAGCCGGGAGTATAGTTGTTTACCTGATTTGATAAAACTTAGGTAGAACGCGTTATCTAACACAGGTACCGACGACAATGTTGGTGACAGGTTAATAAATTTTGCCTGAAGTTACCACGGTGTTCATACTACTGATGTATTCCTGGCAGTATTCCTTTATAGCAAAAGTAACATCAGTCGGGCCTCTATACATCATATTTAAGTAGTCAGTCTTGGTTATGAAAGCGTTTGTATTTGAAAGTTTCATATTGACATGATGTAATCTGTCAATGTATTTTTTTGGTTTTTATCGCTCAGAAGATAAAGGGTGGTTA
Source organism: Nephrotoma guestfalica (assembly GCA_963691935.1). NCBI lineage: Eukaryota > Metazoa > Arthropoda > Insecta > Diptera > Tipulidae > Nephrotoma > Nephrotoma guestfalica. Next base: position 262,658,436 of record OY829914.1, on the reverse strand, counting down.
AATTTTAAGGGCCGACGTTGAATGTGAACCACACCTAAACGTCAAGTTTTTTTCTGCATTTAATTTGACATTTCTCAATTTCAGACAAACTTAATTTGAACCACGGAAAGATACACAATCGAGCAACGCGTTAAAGTTATTCAGGCATATTATGAAAATGGGCGTTCAAATCAAAATGCATATCGTGCACTTCGTGATTTTTTCGGTCAATTTAATCGTCCAAATGTGCGTACAATCGGAAAAATCGTGCAAAAATTTGAGCAAACCGGGTCTGTAGGAGATTTTAAAACACCAATGCATGCTCGTACAGCTCGTATAGCAGAAAATATTGCTGCTGTTCGCGATAGTGTGGCTGAAGAGCCGTCCACCTCAACTCGCCGTCTTGCCCAACAATTGCACCTCTCACGCTCGTCGTTGATGAACATTATGCATAGACTTGCATTTACACGCTTATAAGGTGCAATTGACTCAAGAACTAAAGCCTCTTGACCATTCCAAACGTCGTCAATGGTCAGAATGGTGGCAAGAAATGGCAACAGTGGATGATCAATTTTCGAAGAAAATCATCTTCAGTGATGAGGCACATTTTCACTTCAGTGGATTCGTCAATAAGCAGAATTTCCGCATTTGGGCGAATCATAATCCAAGAGTGATTGTCGAAAAACCAATGCACCCACAAAGAGTGACTGTTTGGTGCGGTTTATGGGCTGGCGGCATCATCGGGCCGTATTTTTTCCAAAATGAGGCCGATCACACAGTTACTGTGAATGGTGTTCGCTATCGTAAGATGATAACGAACTATTTATGACCCGAATTGGAAGATATGGATGTGGCGGAAGATATGTGGTTTCAACAGGACGGTGCCACTTGCCACACAGCTAACGAAACAATGGCTCTTTTGCGCGACAAATTCAATGGCCGTGTTATCTCACGTGGTGGCGATGTCAATTGGCCGCCACGATCATGTGATTTGACACCGTTGGACTTCTTTCTTTGGGGTTATTTGAAAGAAAAGGTGTATGTCGATAAGCCAGCAACAATTCAAGAGCTAAAGGATGAGATAATTCGGCACATTAACGGCATAGAACCTCAATTATGCCTAAGCGTCATCGAAAATTTGGACCATCGGGTGGAGGTGTGCCGCCGAGGTCGCGGCGGCCTTTTGGCCAATATTTTGTTCCATACATAATTGAACTATACCATATTATCATAATAAAAAGAATTGACAATAATTTCCTAAATAATTTGTGTTTTATTCAAAATCAACATCGGCCCTTAAAATTTAACCACACTTTATATTCAGCGTCCTCCAGAATAGGAGCAGCTGAAGCGGACGCCGGTCTTGTATCAAGCGGCTCTCGATATAAATGTGTTCAAGGTAGGACTGGATGCCTTAAAATTGTCACCAGTACGTGACTTACACACGTAACAAGCGGCTTGAGCGGCAGGCCAATAACCTTCTCTCACAAAAACACTTAAGTTAAGAGCTCTAATCAAAGGCGTCGGATTTCCAAATCGGATTCATCACAAACCCAACCTCGGAAATTCTACACGGAGAACGCTTTATAAATAGGAACATGACCACATTAGACGTCTTGCACTACAAGAGTTTAGATGGTCTGGAAGTGTGATGCATGATACGACCAATGGTTACACTCTTCATTACAGCGCCCATCAGTACGGAGGAGAATTTGGAGTTGGATTCCTCATCCATCGACACTTGAAGCTAGCAGCCTGCAAGTAACTATTAACAACAACGTTCAACGCGTCACCGACCTGGCAATAACGTATAACTTAGATGTATCAAGTACATTTTTCCCACATAATCTACAAAGTAACGTGAAGATCGAATGATGTAAGAACGGAAAACCAAAATAATCACGTTATGGTGACTAAGAGAGACTCCACCAGCATATTCGACGTTAGGTCTTAAAGAGATGCAATCATGGACAGCGATTATGTGCTTGTCATATTCAAATATAAGTGCCATCTGTCATTTACGTTCAATAGACAAGCACAAAAGAATGTTCGATGGATTGTCGATGCTTGAAAAGAAAAAGCGTCACTGCAGAGTTTTACCAATTAGCTGTCACAAACTATTTATACCGGCATAGTAACAACGAAGAAGCTCCTCCTAACATCCACCAGGAGCAGTGGCACGCTATAAAGTCAGCCATAACAACCGTGGCGCAAAATACCATAGGAAGGGGTCCTCCGAGGTCCCAAAATGGTTGGCTCGTAACACTAGAAGAACTCTAGCAGAATATCTCCGCGCTAGGAAAGCCACGACTAAATACCTTCGACAAAAGAAGCGAGATCATATGAGATCATACATCGAAAACATCAGCGCTTCCAAGCGGAACTAGGAAATTCAAGGGACTGTTTTGCTAACGCCAGGAAAGACTTACACCCAAGAAATAGCCATCAGAGACGAGAATGGAGAGCTGAGAACAAACGTGTCTGATGTTCTCTCAATATGGAAAACCTAGTGGAACCTAGTGGAACCTAGTACGGAAAAGTGACTCCCGTTAGAGCAATAGCTCCTCCAGGTGATGAGGTCTTTGTCGAATACCCCACAGTGAAAAATGGTCCATTGAAAAATGGAAAGGCACGCAATCTCGATGAAATCCCCGCAGAATTAATTAAGCTCGGACGCGCTACTCTTGCAACAAAACTATACGATCGCATCGCCTTTATTTGGGAACGAGAAGAGCTGCCGGAGAATTGGAAGACCGCGCTCATATTTCGGTTGCACAAGAAAGGCGACCGTCCTGAATATGGAAACTATCGTGATGTAGCTCTATTGAACGATATTGAATACAGCTGGTTGTGTGTGTTTCAATGTTGTTTCATGTTTTTAAATAAAAAAATAAAAATAAAAATAAAAAATAAAATGCAACCAAAAAAAATATATGCCGTTCTGAAAAAATGCCATTTTGAAAAAATGCCGTTTTGGAAAATGTCATTTTGAAATTTGCCGTTCTGAAAAATGTCGTTTTGAAATATGCAGTTTTGAAGTTGCCCCATTTGGGAAATGCCATTTTGAAAAATGCCGTATTGTACCTATGCCGTTTTGGAATATTGAGTTTTGAAAAATGCCATTTTGGAAAATGCTGTTTTGAAATATGCCATCCTGAAAAGTGCTGTTTTGAAATATGTCGTTTTGAAATATCCCGTTTTGAAAAATGCCGTTTTAACCCTTATGCGGTTTTGAAATATGCAGTTTTGAAAAATGCAATTTTGTACCTTATGCTGTTTCGTACCTTATGTCGTTTTGAAATATGCTGTTTGTACCTTATGCAGTTTTTAAATATGCGGTTTTGAAAAATGCAATTTTAAATTGGATCCCAAAACTGATGCAAATACCAATATCAACTTTTTTTACTAAAGATAGGGTTCCCCCGGCACTCTGGAGATAGATTATAAATCGCTGAATAAGAGAAGACTATAGAACTGTGTTGTCATTGTGTTATACGCCTCTACCTAAGCGTCTGTAATCGAGGCGGTTCTGTTCCAACTAACGGGTATTTTTTAAACTCGATAGAACTTGAAATTGTAAAAAATAACACAAACAATTAAATTGTAATGAAAATGTTTTTTTGATTCGAAGGATCAATACATGGCATTAATATTTGAAAATGATTTCGGGCATATGGGCACCGCGGCTGTTCTTAACGAAACGCATTCTGGCCGTTCAATTTTGGGCCACTTTTTCGAGCGCTGCTGACTCTAAGGTGTCAATTGTTGCTGGTTTCATCCGGATCAATGTCATCCATATTTTCAAAAAAAAAATCATTGATCATGGTGCGGTAACAATCTCCATTGACCGTAACGCAATCCTCGGCCTCATTTTTGAAGAAATGTTTTCAAAAGTTCATTTTTTTGAGAGAGTCCGTCTATAGGGTCTCTTGTTGATTGGTCTCACTCCATATGCGGCAATTTTGTTTATTAACAAACCCGTTAAGCCAAAAATGAACGTCATCGCTGAACACAATTTAACGATAAAACAATGGGCCATTTGCCAACTGCTCTAGAGCCCAATCGGCGAAAGAACGACGCACATAATGGTCTAGGACAAGATCTTTGCACAACATTTTCCATGTAGTGGACGGACAGAGCCCCAATTCCTGCGAACGACGACGAATCGATAAATTTGGATTACAGCGGCGATATTCTCTTCGGTACGCTTCGACGTGTTGATGTTATTGCAACGTCTAGACAGTATGTGGTACGAAATCTATCCACAGTTAGACGGATGGCTTGCTCAGATGGACGATTATGTGTGCTATAAAAATCACGAAGTCGTTTATATCATTGTGCGAATCGACGACTGATTTTCAAAGTAAATTTTACTAATTTCGTAGCGTTATTCAAGCGTGAGTCAATTCCTGATGATTTACCAGAGAATATTTTTCATAAAAATTTAATTTTTGTTTTATTTCTTACAATTTCAAGTTCTATCAGGCTTAAAAAAACATCCGTTAATTAACCTATTCAATCCCTCGGTTTTGTTATGTGTAAAAGGAGAGGGTACGGTGGGCCCGGCAAGTTCTGGGAGAACCTGTGTAAAAACTTGGTCGTACATTCAAAATCAACCAATCAATTTTTGTATAATGATTAGAAAATGCTAACCCTTTAAGCTTTAATTAAATGCAATTAAAAATATTTTCAAATCTATTTCAATTGAAACTCTCGTGCATAATTGAATTTATCAAGTTTGCATGTCAAGGTTTTGCACTTGTTACATTAACTAAAAAATGCTTCTTAATTACCCGTCTATATATGTTTACTATACATATGTGTGCCGATATAATTGTTACCTTGAATTCAAATAATTCGTGTAAAGTACTTCTGGCGAATAGTTTTTTGTACGTACGATCACACTAAAACCTAAAGAAGATCAAACAGCCTTTACCGATCACAACCGTAGCACAACCTAATTTTTTATCATAATGAGATGTTGTTTATGCTTGTGTAGCGCGCAGCAAAAACATAAACTAGATTTCTAAACTAAAAATTAAACATTTTGTTTATAAATATTTAAAAATTTTGTGTGTGTGTAGAGACGAACGTAAATTTTTGACCATTTTCTACCGTCTTATCTGCTGTTTTATTTAACTTATTTTTTATTTATTTATATTAACAAATATTTATTGTTGTTTAACCTTAGATTGTAAGAGACTTAAGCGTAAGCTTCATACTTCCACAAACCATTCTAAGATGTTCGCAAAAAGCGCAAAAAAAATAACGAAACTAGCTTTATATGGAATAAAGGTATTTTGAATATATTTTGTAGTCACAATGTGCAATGTCAATGATGTTACGTTTTTTTTTTTTAAATTTTATTTTAACTTTATTTTACTAAACAGGGTCGTTAAACAGTTCGCTATGGCCAGATGGTTTGTGGTGTGCAGAAAATAGTTCACACCTCAATTTGAGAATATCGCAAAGTAAATAATTAAATCCCTGATTACAGTATTTGGTACACATAAGAAAATCGCGATTACCGTGCGCAGCAAAACCGATACGCGAATTTAAATAAAAACCTTGTCAAAATATATTTTTTCAGTAATAAAATTGAAAATCAAAATGAAATTTATCGAAATGTAAAATAAAATCGACGACAACCACAAAATAAAATAAACAAAATTTAAGAATATTTATCTCCTCTTCTTCCAGAATCAAGACCATATACCGGAGTTTTTCCAATAAAATGTTTTCAACGTATGGAAATTGCATATCGTGCCCGATAAATAAGCAAGTCGGTCACTATAAAGGTTTCGATACTCTTTTGCATCGTTTTTTTTATTTTAAAATTTATTTTTTTTATCGGTTTTCGTCTTTAGTTTTGCGTTCGACTTTTTTTTTTATTTCTTGTGTAGTTTTGCTGTATAGTTTATATATTTTGATTGGTGTGTGCAACCGCAAACCTAGCATTGATTTATGTATTTTAAATGTAGTTTATGCGTAATCGAAAAGTCCTTTAAGTTTTTTTTTTTTTTTGATAAATCTTCCTCTGCTTCAATTCGTTTTCTTCACATTTACTCGCGAACATAAATTTTTATATTTACTTCTAGAATTTGGTTATATGGTGATATGAATATATAGGCACTAAATTATTTATATAATTCACTCCGACCGAATCTAGATTCCACATGAAAATATTACTGATCTTTACAAGTGTGAAAATTATCGTAGCATGCTAAATTTAGTATTCTTGATAGACCAAACTCACAATCGCCCTAGGCACAAATTTCGTTAAAGCTCTTTTATTTTTGAGCTACGGTTTTATTTTACCGTATTAGGACTAATTGTGACACAAGGACATATTATTTTATTCGCGGACACGTAAGGTTATATACGGAGATACGAGTAGGTTTTAACTATGTGTTGTGTGCAGAACGGATCAACGTTGGTTTATTGGCTTTAAATTAAAAGTATAATGGTTTAGAGCTATTATACAATTTTATTCGTCTTAAGACGTCTCTTTAATCTTTTTTATCTATGCTTGAATTTTCTGTCTGATGCCGTGCAACGTATTCTTAACTCTTGCTCCAAATTCCGTTAACAAAGAAAAATCACCATGCAGAGCTTTAAGAGATGTTACTAGCCGCTATCACTCAGGGCTGTCGATGGGATTGTTAAGACATGCATGTTGTTTGAATATACCGCTATAGTAAGGTAACAATGTATTTCCTCAACGAAAGATAAAACCTTTCTCCGATCACATCATCCAATAAGAAAAATATTTAGTTCATAATGTTATTAAATTTTGCTGGCCTACTGTTGGAATTTGTTTGGTGTAAATATTTTCAAAACAAGTTTTTTTTTATATTTTGGCATGGCAGATGGGTCGGCCTATGAGTGCACTCCGACAGGGGGTCATAGTTGTGTTCATTTTCATCACCGACCGTAATCAGATGATGAAAAATTCTTTTTGCATCCTGCCCCTATCGGGATTCGTGCCCGGTACCTCCCGATTCAAACGCCAAAGCTTTAACTACTGTGCCTTTTGGTCAGAGAAAAAAGTTTGATCGGGGAAACTTTTGTTCCACAAAATTTTTATAGGGAAAAATAATTTCCATTATATCTTTATTTCAAAAATATTTACACTAAACTATTAGGAAAAATGGATAATAAATGAATATGGGAGTACTCTGGGCAATGTTTTGTAGAACGAACGGTTGCGGTACCCAATCCCTTCGTAGTAGTGAAGCAGAATATCTAATTAGTCAATCAAAAGTATGGAATGGTACAAACAAAAGGAAATAATACCCCAGGTGGTACACCAATATCAACATTGGTAAATCCACTCTCTGTGGAGACTGGCCCTATGGATTCTGGGGAGGGCCATATATTGCATTATCAGGGAACGTCAAATCCGTTCCAGAGAAGACCAAATTTACAAAGATCACCGATAAAGAAGAATAGAAGCAAATCGGTAGCTGACCAAGCCGATACTTTTTCTAACGCTATACCTAGACAAACATTACACGAAATAAGTGATGCCACCGGAAATTTTACTTTGCAAATAGCCGAATCTAGTAAAACAGCTATTGGCCTAGAAAAGGAGAATATGAATCTCTTGGCGAGGCTAGAACATATGGAGCAATTATTTGCCAAGCTAAGCGAAGAAATTGAGTATCTAAAGCAAGAAAATGAAAACCTCAAAACGAATCAGGATTCAAAAGAAGATTGCGATATATGAAGCATTGAACCAGACAAACTCATCTATTCCACTGATGAAGATGAATTACAAAGAGAGACGGACTGGATCCTAAAGCTGAATCGCCACCTGAGGCTGAGCAATTAAATGGTAGAGGACAATCTAGTCCAGATTTAAACGATGCTCTTTGGGTAAAGCCAATCAACCAAAAGGTAGTAAATCTACCAAGAACATTACACCAAATTTGGTGGAACCGAAAGCAAAATCACCCCCACCAATAAATATTGTGGGTGTATCCAGTTACCCAGAAATTCACTCACTGATGAAATCGGTTACTGACAAAGACTATAAGGTAACAGCGTTAAATAATGACGTTTGGAAAATTAATACTCTGGACTCAGATACTTTTAGAACCTTATCTATGAAATTGAATGCTGAAAAGTATCAGTGGTTCACTTACGAAAACAAACAGGCCCGACCTATAAAAGTCATGGCAAGTGGTTTGCATCACACTTGCTCAATCAAAGAAATAATGGAAGGCTTACAAAATAAAGGTTTTAAAATACTAGATGCTGTGAATATTGTCGAAAAAGAGAGAACATAAATTCAGGAAGGAAACCAAATTATCAGTAAAAGGGGACTCCCTCTTTTTATACTAGTATTTGACAAAAAAGAGAATGTTCAAAAGATTTATGGAATAAAAGGAATTCTTCACATGAAGGTGAATATTGAACCAATGAGGAGAACCACAACACGCATACTCCAAAGCAAGAAATACCAGGCATTTAATCACACCCAAAAATATTGGGGCCAGGATCCAAGATGTGTAAAATGCTCAGGTAATCATTTTACCCAGGCATGTACAATAGGGAGAGATGTGCCAGCCAAGTATACAAATTTTAAGGACCAACATGCGGCTAATTATCGAGGCTGTGAGGTTGCTAAACAACTACAAAAATTAAGAGATAAAACAAGAAATCAACGTCAAAATCACGAAAGTCGAAGGGTTCAAATATCAAATCAGATGGATCAAAACCCACAACCAAGCAATACAGGGCAAAGAAGTTAATTTGCGCAGGTAGTGAAAGGTTTGGGTTCAACCAAACTTACGGGCTCTGAAAGTAACCAAATTATGGAAAACATTATGAACAGCATTGCAGCTATTACAAAGCGGCTAAATGACGAAGCGGCCTAATGAACTGAAGAAAATGCAACTCTCTCAACGCAATCCAACAAAAAATGTTAAGTAAGAACACAACTTTCAAAATTGCAATCTGGAATGCGAATGGCATTATGCAACATAATCCAGAAATAGAAATATTTTTAAATTCAGAAAAAATCGACATTTTCTTAAAATCTGAAAGCCATCTAGTTAAATCTTCGTTTGTTAAAATACGGGGTTATAACTTATATCACTCCATTCATCCAGCGGAAAGAGCAAGAGGTGGTTCGGCATTACTAATAAAAGAAAATATAAAACACCATTTAGAATCAAATATAGAAGAAGAAACAATGCAAGTCAAACAGCTTACTGTGTGCAAACAGCTTACTGCTTGTGCAATATATCGTCCTCCCCGGCATAACGTGGAAAGGGAGGACTACCTTAAACTATTTAAATCGCTTCGACGTGATTTTATTATTAGAGGTGACTTTAATGCGAAAAACACCTATTGGGGATCTAGACTTACGACGTCAAAAGGTAAAGAATTGTTTCAAGCAGGGCAGACATCAAAATGTGAATTTTACTCTGGTGGTTCCCCAACATACTGGCCCACTGACAGTATTACTCTAGTAACAGATCATTCCCCGGTTATCATGACAGTCAGTGAAATGGTAATTCAAATTGGAGAGTGCACCCAGATTAACAAATTCAAAAACAAACTGGGAGATCTCTTTCGAGAGGTATTGGAGGAAAAAATCAATCTTCAGGTGCCGATAAGAAATCCCCACCAGTTGGAAGATGAATTAGAACAACTCAATGAAGCAATTCACTATGCTGCTAGTGGCAAGTACCCCCATTATACAAAATAAGAAGAAGCTTGACATATCCTACCCAATGGAAGTTAGAGAGTTGGTAAGAGAAAAACGACGGGCACGTAAAACCTGGCAAATTACTAGAACGCCGGAGAACAAAACAATTCTTAACAATTTAGGTAACAGTCTCAAATCTCTTCTTAAAGAAGTTTAAAATGCATCAATCAACAGATATCTAGTTAGCCTTACCGATGAAAAAAATTCTAATTATTCACTGTGGAAGGCGACGAAGAGACTCAAAAGACCCGAAATGCAAGTGCCTCCACTTAAAAAGGAGAATGGATCTTGGGCAAGAGGTCCTAAAGAGAAGGCTATCTATTTGCGGAGCCAATGAAAATATAATGTCAATCCAAAAGCTAGATGATTTTGATATACGCCCAGTAACTCTCAAAGAATTAAAACAAGAAGTGAAAACCAACATGAATGTTAAAAAAGCCCCAGGATATGACTTGATTACTTGCCAAATAATCAAGGCTCTACCAGATAAAGGATTTCGTAAGCTATTACACATAATCAATGCAAGCTTTCGGTTAAAATATGTTCCGTGGCAATGGAAAGTAGCAGAAGTAATCATGATAGCAAAACCTGTTAAACCACCTAACGATAAAAAATCATACAGGCCAATTTCATTGCTGCCAATTATGTCAAAACTCTTTGAAAAATTATTACTAAAAAGACTTAAGCCAATAATTGACGACCGACAACTAATTCCTCCACATCAATTTGGATTCAGGGAAAAGCACTCCACAATTGAACAGGTGCATAGAATCACCAACGTTATTGAAAGAACGTTAGAACGCAAAAAAGTATGCTCCAGCATATTTCTGGACGTCGCCCAAGCATTCGATAAAGTTTGGCACAGTGAACTGGAATTCAAGCTGCATAGAGATCTTCCGAGGCAATTCTATGCCATACTAAGATCTTATTTATCCAATAGACATTTTCGTGTGAAATATGAGGATGAATACTCCGAACTAAAGGAAATCTTTGCCGGTGTCCCACAGGGGAGTGTCTTAGTACCAATCCTGTATTTATTATATACAAGGGATATTCCAACAACAGATGAAGAAACCATAGCCACCTTTACAGATGACACAGCAATCATGGCCATTAGAAGTAATGTCGCTGATGCAACGAGCAAACTCCAGAAGATTACCAATGAGGTTTGTAACTGGACTAAGCGCTGGAGAATCAAGCTTAATGAGACGAAATCCACGCATATTAACATTACATGTCAAAAGGCTTCCCATCTACCGATAGTAATTAACTCACGGCCGATGCCATATGCAAACAAAGCTAAATATCTGGACATGACTCTCGATGCCAAGCTCAAGTGGGGAGTACATGTCAAAAAGAAAAAAGAAGAACTTAATATTAAGTTCAGAAAAATGTATTGGCTCATATAGGTAGAGGCTCTGAGCTTACAATATACAACAAGTTGCTGCTATATCGGCAAACACTGAAGCCGATATGGACCTACGGTATTCAACTCTGTGGATGTACTAAGCAAACAAACGCCAAAATGATACAGACGTTTCAAAATAAGGTTCTCCGTAGCATCGTAATTGCTCCGTGGTACACAAGAAATGAAGACGCTCATAGGGACTTACAGATGGAATACATCAAAGATGAAATAAAAAAGCACGCCGCCAAACACGAAAGAAGGCTTCAGGAACATGGAAACCCCCATATTCGCCATATGATAGATAACCCTGTCATTGAAAGAAGACTTAAAAGAACGAGGCCACTTGACCTATTAAACATACCAAATTAAAATTATATTTTTTTTAAATAGGTTTAATTAATATTGGGACTAACCATTGGGTTTCACCCCTACAAATCAGAATTGTTTAAGAAATGTAAAATTTGTAAATTTGAAAGATAAATTGCTAGATGATCACAGTCTCAGTTGTAATTAATATGCTAGGAAAATATTGTTTCCAATTCCCTATTCCCAGGGAAAGCCAGAATAGTGACACGATACTAATAAAAGGAATTCAGAAATTTTTATGATACCAAAATCGAGACGAAAATAATTATATGACGGCAGAACTAATACGCGTTAAATGCGTGGAATTTATGAAACGGTAATGGGGGGTTTTTGCATGCTAGGAGTGAATTGCGATAGGTGCTAATTCTGGGAAGATATATTGAGAGGGTGGTTCAGTGGTGCCCGCTTCCCAGTAAATTTTTTTCGGCTAACACGATTTTTATAAAAATTGTTGGGGAGGTGTTTTCGCCATTCATTTGGGAGGTTATCCGATGCGGGTGATTTTGATGAGTGCTAATTTCGATAAAATTTGTTTAGAGGATCATCCGAAAGGCTCGGTTGTTTTTTTTTTTTAAATTTGGCTTGAAAGATTTTGATAAAAATAGCGATGGTAAGAATTTTATGTGCCAGTGCTAGAACGATTTCAGTAAAAATTATTGGAAGGGGTTTTATAGTACCAGGAATTGATTCCGATTGGGGTTCTTGGTTGGGCTTAAGGTCTTCGCTTGAGCGATTTTCTTGAATTTGGCGAGACAGGTTTTGATTGCAAGGCGTTCTGTTTTCCGCAAAATTCATTTAGGGGAGCTCCAAAAAGACCGTTGTGATGTTGCGCCATGTTGCGTCATATTGGACCAGGCTGCCTCATATTGCACCTTGTTACATGATGTGGTGTCATTCCACTAAGGCCCGTAATGTTGTGCAATTAGATTGTTGCATCATATTGTGGGCTGTTCCACCATGTTGTGTCATATGTGCCATGTTGTGTAATGTTGCTACATGTTGCGTGATGTTGCACTTTGTGATGCTGCTGCGTCATGTTGCTTCGCGTTTGGCTTGCGATTTGCGTTAATCAAATGTCTGGTGTTAGTTTTATTATATTGCGGAATGTTGCGCCATGTTGTACTGGTAGAGTTACGGTGATTTGTTGCACGTTTGTGTTTGTTCGCGTCTTTTTATAATATTGGTTGTTATGAGTAACAATATTGATTTGTAGCATTCACCATAATTAATATAACAAGCTTGGTGTCTTTTCACACATTCTTCCAGTTCAAAGGATTTTGACGTCGTCTTGTGGGCCCGGGCCTTTTTCTTGCTAAGGTAGTGTTTGTGAGTACCTTACATCGATTGAGATGAATTCCGATTTTGGGGAATTCATTTAGATTTCTTCTCGGGCAGTTTTATAATAATTTTCGACTCGAACGATTCTGATAAGAATTACGATGGTAAGGGTTGCCTAATTCCAGATTGCCAGGAATGGATTGCGATGAGTCTTGATTTGCGGAATATTTATTTAGGCTTTTTTGGGTTGAACGATTTTTATAAAAATGAATGAGAGGGGGGTTTTCGCGTGCTAAGAACCTGCTAAGAGAAATTTGTTTAGTTAGTGTTATTTAAATTTAATAGAACTAAGCCACTTGCTTAATCATGTTTGGTGTAATTATTTTTGTAACTCCTGGTAAGGAAACTTATTTAATAATAAGCTGAAGTGAAGCCAACGATCTTTCCTGATTTCTACAAGACATGATGTCCAATACCAAAAAAATGTACAAGTCCATCTGTATATGCTGTGATTGGCGCTATTGTACATTTCAGATTTAAATGAATGGTTCCTTGGAGCCAAAAGTGTCGTGAACAATTTCATTTGGTATCGATAAGAAATTATGTTCACTATACCCGTGAAAAAGATCGCAAGACCAACCGTATGTTTGAATTTGTGCTACACGCGAATATTTGTAAATTGAAGAATCTTCTGTATGAATTAAATTTGTGGTCTCTAGAAACCAAAAATGTCGTCAGCGATCTCCCCCGATTTCAATACAATATGATATTGGAGTACGAAAACAATTCTAAGACCAACCGTATGTTGAGATGGGCGCAATATAATCACATGTGTATGGGCCATTCAGTTTGTGTATGAATAATTATTCTAAGTGCATGATTCATATCATGGTACTCGTATTTAAAATACCAAACAAGTTATTTTTCCAAAACTAATGCAGTGGCTCTAGCACTGTCAACAGCCTTTTGATTTTTAAATCGTTTTAAGAGACTAAAGTTCCTAATTCCGCTTACAATATTTATGGCTTAAAATTTGAGTAGCTAAACTAATCCGCATTTTTTCAAATGTGGTAGGCTATATATGATTTAAAGACAATTTCGGGCAAATCACGGCCCATGAAACTAAGCCACTCGATGTTTTGAAATCTTAGCGTAGCAAAGTATTTTTAACTGATTTAAACAAATGTGGAGTGTCATAAAATGCAAATATTTTACGGTTTAGTTATTTATAGGAATTACGATAATTTGCCCCTTCATCGCATGCTACACCCCAAAGTTTGTTATCCAATTGTCGTTTTCCAGAAAATAGCACTTAGCGGAGGCTGTGCATAATGATTTTACGAGTACAAATTTATAGTAATGGTCTAGAATACAGAGACGAATGACCGCGCTTGGAACGAGGATAAGGCTAAAAATCAACGTATAGTTTCTGAAACGGACGCGTGAACTCAGTTGGTGCTCCCATGGCTAGTCGAACATAGAACTCAACTTTGTGGTGGAAACACTTTTAAAACGCTCAGTACCGCGACGTAGCATTCGAGCTCAGTCACTGAATAATTCCGCTCAGCTGCAGATTGTGCGAAATATATTTAATATGATGTTATCCGCCTTCTGAGAGATACTGGCATCGCACTGAATATAGAACGGCCGGCTGAAGTCGAAGCCGGCCAAAACAGGAGCGTAGGTTAAAGCTTGCTTCAAAGGGTTAAAAGAGTTTTCTGTTGCCACAGACCATTTGGGCTTTGACGCGGAGTTTTTTATGAAGCGATGGTACCATCCGCACATCTCCAGACGGCGTCGAATTTGTTTTGCAGCCTTCGGGATCGAGAATTCCATGACCGTTTTACAATTATCTGGAATGGTGCGGAGGCAACCATCGCCAACTATCGCTAGCCAAAATAATTAACCTCCCGGCAACACAAACTTCACTCTTGTTCATGTTGGTAGTAGACAAACACTTGAAGTGGTACAAGGACCGCTGGTTCCCAGACCTCCTAGTGTTATAGTACCTTTTAAGCTGCGTCGGTAACATAATAAGAAAAAGGCGAGCCACTTGGTGGAATGGGACAATCCATGGAAATATATGACCAATCTCGCAGCAATTGAAATAAATTGTTGATTTTAGTCGTGTTGGGACGACTAGTTTTCAAGGATGCGTTCAACAAACGTGTTTTCTGATTATTAAAATTATGTTTTGGAGCTTGTAGTACCGATACAGATTCATACATTTCTGATTCCGGAATAGATTCAAATTAAATTAAATATGACGGAATAAAATTAACATCACAACTCTGTGATTTGTTTGGAAAATGTACCGTTACTTGGAAATCGAAAGCGCTTCGAAAACGTATCTTCCCATACCGAATAACAACGGATAAGGTCGTTGATGGTTGCAAAGCGCTCATCACTTAAATGGTATTGCAGGGCCGATTTCATATTTGACATGAGTAGTTGAATGAACTCCTCATTGTAGCGCACTGAGGCACTGTAGGCACTGTAGAGGAAATGCTCAGACCTGGTGATAAAAGTTTTTAAAATTCTCATTAGCTTATTATGTTCGTGCTTCTATAGCGTTCTATAATTTGTGGTTTTTAGTTCCTACCGTACCTACCTCAACTATGATGAGGTCTTCGGACAACCTCACTGAAGCCTCTATAAGAAATGACACTCCTAGATAATTGTCGTCGCCTGGAAACTTTTGGATCTTATATGGCGGAGATTCACGATTTTCACCTGAAAAATGGTTTTGTCCATAATCCCACCATTGTGGGATTCCATAAGAAGGGATGATGGTAGGGAGACTCACTGGCACAGAGGTGTAAGGCGGACCGTTTGGTGAAATAACCTTTGGTATACAGGCGCGATGGTGTTGTCTTGATGAGGTATCGAGGGATTCTCAGAGTCGCTTCGTTCAAGACTCAATAGCATAACTTGGTCTGGTTGCTTAAGTTGGGCCATCATAGCGGTCAATAGAGGACTTTGTTCAGATACACCGACATTGCTAACTTATTGGGTTGTATCATTTGTTTCTGTGTTTGGGTAACCAAAGGAATAGCAGAAGTTCTAGACGGTGACCTGGCTAGATTTATATGTGTGATTGCCAGTTCAATTTTATGTTCTCTACTGAACTGATCTAGTCATCTAAACCAGCTGAGTTTTTAAATAACCATCGGTTTGGTTAATCACCTAACTTGGTACTAAAGCTTTTTCCATAAATTGGGAGCGCTATGCGAATTATGGTAGATATCTGCGTTATACCGGAAGTGGCAGCTTCCGTAGAAGCTTTTTCAATTTTTGCAACGGAGGTTAAATTTTTAACAAGAGTTAACCTTGTTGATTTTATTACATTTTTGCAGGAAAAATGATTTTTCAATACACTCGTACAAGACAATTTTTATCATAAATCCGCTAGGTTCATTTTGTCGCGTTAGAAATTAAGTGAGGTGTATTAATCTAATCTACTTGCAAAAGAAAGTCGGATGTGACCACAAAATTACACCCCTTCATTTTTTAAAAAGTTTTCTTTGTGTGTGTGCAAGTGTGGTTAAGTGCAAACTAAACGTATGTGTCCAGCTCAGACGGATTGATAGATCGGGGTGAAACTTCAAACTTCAGCTCTTTTCATAAATTGGGAGCTCCCAGTGATTTTTGGCCGACATCAGTCCGCCATTTAATAAAAACGATTAAAAACAGAATGAATGTAAATTAAATTTCAAACAAAATTAGTTTAAATCATTTTTTAAATTATACCGGAAATGACGAGTTTTGATAAAAATACACATTTCATCAAAATTCGGCATCTCTTCAGTCCGGGCGGATGGACTATTCGAAATAAAACTTCATAAACTTTTTCCATAAATAGGGAGATCGTTGCGAAATTTGGTGGAAATTTGTATACCGGCAGTGGCTGAAACTGCAGTATTAAAACATTTAAATAAATTTAAAGGATGAAATTGTTTTACCAAAAGACCGGTAAGTTTAATTTTTCGTTTTAGAAATCAAGTGTGGTGAATTCGAGAGCTATGTATATACAGGGTGGCTGAGACCAAATGTTACTGACTTCACTCTGCTGTCATTTGTGTAGTTGTCATTTTCTCGCGTCAGTTTTTTGACAGATTGAAGTTTAGTTAGTTGTTTACATGTGGTCAACAAATAATTGTTCTAAATTAATATCTTCATAAAAAAATCGTAATGGAATTCAAACGTAATAGTGTAATTGAACTGTATTTGGGGGGAAATTCACAAACAGCAATAGTTCGTCAGCTCCAGCATTTGAATGTGAATAAAATGTTTGTGTATCGAACCATAACTCGATACAACGAAACTGATAGCATCGCTAAATGCAACGGAGGCGGTCCTAAAAAGACAGCAACATCAAAAGAAATGATACTAAATGTGAAGAAACGAATCCAACGAAATCCTCGTCAAAGTGCCAATCAATTAGCCGCACGTCTACATGTCTCACGATACAGCATTCAAACCATATTGAAAAATGAACTACACTTGAAGCCCTACAAGATACAAAAAGTTCAAGATCTTACGGAGGCACAAAAAAAAGTTAGGCTTGAAAGAACACGAGCATTGAAGGCCTTGGCCGAACGTGATGAGATTCCAAAAATTGTCTTTTCTGATGAGAAAATTTTCATCATTCAACAGTATGTGAATAAACAAAATGATCGTATTTGGTTAGAGCACAAGTCCAACGATAATTTGGACACAAGAGTTGCCATGCGCAAGCAATCACCGGCTTATGTTATGGTTTGGGCTGCAGTAACTGCAGATGGACGCACTCCTCTGGTTTTCATCGAATATGGAGTCAAGGTAAACCAAGAGGTGTACCACCAAAAGATCCTAAACAATGCTTTGCTACCTTGGGCACGTAAACACTTTGGTATGAACCGTTGGACATTCCAACAGGACTCGGCACCGTCACACAAAGCTCGAGTGACACAGCAATTTTTACAAAATTGCGTTCCGCGGATGATTTCGTCGAAAGAATGGCTACCATATTTACCAGACTTGAATCCCATGGATTTCTCCATATGGTCCATTTTGGAGAGTAAGGTGTCCACTAAAAAATACGAAAGTGTTGATGCATTGAAGTCAGCTCTTGTTCGAGAATGGAATAAAATTCCGCAAGCTCACGTTCGGTCAGCATGCAATGCTTTCTATGGAAGACTGAATCAAATAATCAGCGCCAAAGGAGGTCATATCGAGCAGTAAGATGTTTTTCATAAAATGTAATATGTTTTCAACATATTCCACGAAATTTCTATAAAAAATAATCAAAATTAAAAAAATTACAGCGTTTTCATTTGGTAACACTTGGTCTCAGCCACCCTCTACATTTGTGGGAAAAGAAAATCGATAGTTGGCCACAACCTACTCTCCCTTCCATTTTCTATTTTGTATAAAAACAAATAAACGATTTCTTCTTTCATTGCGATGACCCGGAACTATCTGACTACTTGCCATTGTCAACCGTTTTTTTACTTCGTGAACTTAATATCTTATACTACTTAATCTTTTAGTTTCCTATGGCATTTAGAGAGTCATTCTGTGGCAGTTATTATTGAACACCATCGAACTTGAAGAAAATACATAAACCAAAATTGCAACGGTTTGAAAATATTTTAATGCCTTTATAACCGAAAAATATGAACAGGAACAAGATGTTTCATCTATTTCTGATGGTGCCATGGTTTAGCTGGTAGCTGATCCTAAATAAGCTGCATATACAACTATAGAGTTAATAAACTTGAAAACGACTCGGCATACAAAATGAAGTTACATTTTTTTTACACAAATCCCAATGAAAGCTGCGTATACGGACCCGTTGCACCAACCGATTCACGTGATCACGATTGTGCTTCTCCAAATAATAATTTTTCCGTTTAATATGAGAAAAATGCTGATCGTTGCCAATCACTGGATTTATTAATACAGAATTTCTCACTACCAGGTTGAAGTATTCCGTTAGCAGCTACTTTGACAAATCATGTTACCAATCCGCAAGGACTGAGTGAGTGATTCATAAAATATATCCTGGTAAAGATTTAAATAGAGGAGTTTCTAGATATCAGTAGTTACCACGAAACTATTACTACGTACCATATATTCCATATGACTTGATTAGTTATTTAATCCAATTTCACAATCCAACATATTTCCTTAAGACACATTCTTTTAGTCCGATGTAAATTAACAATCAACGCGCGCATACAAATTTTCCATCACAAACGAAAATCTCTATTCCAAAACACAAGTAAAATTTAAAATAGTAAAACAGAAACAAAATTAAATGGAAAAATGATGATAAGAGAGCGCGCATCGAAACCAAAAGAATTCGCAAAAGATTTACGCAACAACAAAAAGAAGAAAACCAAAAAACATCTTGAAATTACTCAAAGGTTCAGAGTTCGAAAATTGCTTGTTAATTTTATTTTTATTTTATTTGCGTATTTAATCAGGGTTTCGTTATCAATTTATTTGTTGTTGTTGTTGGTGTTGGCGGCGGGGATGGGGTACGGTAATATGAAGAAAGGCGCGTAATGTTCTAATGTGCATCGATTAATTTTTTGCAATAACGCATCTCGACTTACTTTATATATAGGCAAAGTGCAAAAGAAAACACACAAGAAATGATAAGAACGTTAACAAGCAACCAATATTACCTTCTAATAAAATGAATCGATGAGGTTATGTTTTTCGCGTAAAAATAAATTGATAAATTATAAAAAAAACTCCAGTTTTAGAGCGTTTTATCGAATTGGTATCACTAAGTGTTTTCAAAGGTATACGACGTCCAATACCGACCAAACGAAAGAATGGAGTGTGCGGTCGAAAGTGCTTATCAGACTATAAGACCACAAGTTCAATATAAAAAACATAGCACTTGGTGGCCACATACTGCGTTGCGATTATGATTCATTGAGTCCAGTCGTTTATCCAACTGTCATAATGCTAGTTATGTTGATAATAAATCGCACGAAATTAATAATCAACCCGATAACATTTTAAAGATTCATAAATCGTCTTATATGGTGTTAATGAAATTAAACGAATTGCATATCTATCGGTGTTTTGTGTTTGTTTGAGTTTTGTTCTTGTTGCGCGGTGTTATAAGATGAACTTCTTTCGCGCTGTTTGCACACAAACAGAAATCTGCTAAACTGATAAATGTATTTGATTAATGAGCCAAGAATCTTTTTTTGAATTTAATTGGAAAAAATTAGATCGAACATAATTTTTGTTCGTTAATCTTATAAGCACAAATAAAAGAAAAATACAAAAATAAGATGAAAGCATTTGAATGCAAAGAGAACGAGCGCGGGCAACAAGAAAACAGAATCACAAACATAATAAAATCGGAAAGGAAAAACATTGAAACGGTAGTTTGAAAATTCTTGTTAAACCAAGAAATAATTCAATCGAACATTATTATGTTAAATGGGTTGGTAAATTATTTATTTGTGTTGAAACTTTTTTTTGCGGTATTCGTGATGATGAAACGATTTAGATTCGGTGCTTTGTCGACTTGATCTGCACCATATACACCTTAAAATAGTGCACCATATCAAACTATAAAGCAAAAGTCATAGGGAAGCCGAAATTACGACAAGTAGTTCCAGCTAGCCTTCCTGCTACAAAAAGCGTAGCCATAATTAAAGAAAACTTTCTCATCATTCCGATACACAAATTAAAAAGATGACACCCAGTTAGAGACTGGAACCATCGGAATTATGTACATCAGGATTCTGGTATTCAATCACGTTGCTTTAGAAACTTTTAATAACCGATACAAAAACAAGAAAATAATCATTTCAATAACCAAGTGTTTGGACTTCAGCACTAAGGCATCTTCATGACACAACAATCGTGTCTTCATAATAGTTGTCGTCATCCTGAATAAATATTTAGATAATCATTCACGGTGGCTTTATGAAATAAATACTTACAAGGTCCAAGAAAATTGGAATGAGAATTTAGAAGGAATGTTTAGTTTTGACTGGTTTGTTTAGTTCTCTGATAACTTAAGAATTTAGTAGACTCTTATAAGAATTTTGAGTGAAATTCGCTGATGCAAAAATATTAGGTTACTTTAGGTTAGAGTGGTTGTCCGAAAGAACTGGCATAGACACAATTAAGTCCGTAGCCGTGCCACACTGCGTAGAATATGCTTGATGTCCATTTTACTGCGGTCCGGCAAGTCATTTAGGAGAGAAGACCCCAGAAATTTTAGTTTGCTAAGCGGTAGGCGGAGACAAGTGCCAGCAGGTTTTTCTACTCTTTATTTTCGCAACTAGGATAGTAACCATGTGAGGAGACTTCCATTCTCCTCGCTTGCTTACCTACGAGATAGTGCCCCGCAATAGTATCCACCATCATACCGACATGCTAGTTATTACGCATGGGGTACCATCTGCCGTTCGTTGTTCTTCTACCTTCCTCTTGAACCATTACGTAATATTGAAATTCCATGGCACTCACATCAGTTGGATCTTGAACTGATCTACCATCTCGTTAAAAGATGAAAGACAGTAGCCCGGCAGACGAAAATAGAGGTTTACGTTTAATTTTTCACGGAAAGCTCCACCCCAATCTTCCGTTTCATCTTTAAACTATCATTGTTGAAATTAACTCCTTCAGTATTCAGAAATGCTTCCTTCAACCAGTCCTCTCTGGTGGGAATATGAGTCCTAATCCTCTGATCTATGGTGACGAGATAGGTATAGCCTAATGTTTATGTTTCTTAGAATAAATAAGTGTCCTGTATTGTTAGAGTTCCACATGGAGATGGATTTGAGCCTTATAAATGAGGTCGCCTCCATTTGTTTACCTAGAATATCTAGGAGTGTGATGAGATGATGGAGAATCTCTAGTGCTTGAATGGATGTGCTCTAAGAGACCCACTAATACACAAAGCAGCGATTCGCTGTACCAAGGATTATTGGTTGGTCAGAATATTCAAAGCAGGCCACTAAACAGTAACGCCACATATGCAGGGTGGCTGACACGCCACAGAATTTTTATGTGTTGATGAATTTTATTGAATCAAAGTAAAAAACGTTCACAAATATTTAAATTTTCGAATTGCATTAGCAGTTTTCGATTTGGCCACCCTTAGCCGCGATTATGGCCTTCAAACGGCCGACAACCCTATTGCATGCAGCACGAAAGTGGCTCTGCGGTATTTTGGTACATTCCCGGCGAAGCGCTTGCTTGAGATGATCGACACTTTGGTATTTTTTGTCCCAACCTTGCTCTTCAAAATACCCCAAACCGAGAAATTTAGTGGATTTGCATCCGGTGAATTTGGTGGCCATTGGGCATTGGAAATGAACCGCGGAACGTTGTTTCTCAGCCAATCTTGATTGACGCGCGCTTTATGACTCGGCGCCGAGTCCTGCTGAAATGTCCAGGCTCTGCGGTCGAAAAGTTTTTATGCCCAAGGCTTCAACGCTCCCTCCAACACATGATCCCGATAAATTTGAGCATTTATCTTGATGCCACGGTCCAAAAAAACGAGCGGTGAAAGGCTTTCGGCCGTTACGGCGGCCCAAACAATCATCATCGGCGGCGCTTGGTTTCGAGTGGCAATCCGTTGGTCAAAATTTTCAGTAGAACGGCCGTTTAAGTAAATCCGGTCATTTTGCTTGTTCACATATTGCTCAATAACGAACGGTGACTCATTGGAGAAAACCAAATTCGGCAAATCTCCAATTTCGTGCAAGCGTTGCAACTCCTTTGCTCTTTCCACTCTAACTTTTTTGAGCATCGGTGAGACCATGCGTTTTATGGAATTTCAAGGCCTTTAGTCCAAGATGATCTTTCATTATGTGTTGCATCCGTTCGAGCGAAATGTTCGCCTCACGAGCCATTTTTCTGCCGCTACGGCGAGGATTCCGAGCCAATTTGGCCTTTGGCCCGTTATAACGATTTATGGTGCAAAACACAAACATTTTGTTCACATGCAGATGTTTTAACAATCTGCGGCTGTGGTTTTCCAGCCAAATATAGAGCAATCACACTATTTCGCTTGAATTCCATTGTGGATAACTTTTTTTCTGAATATTTCCCACTAAAATGCTTTTGTATGCTTGTAAACAACGGAATGAACTATCATTAGTGTAAATTTGAGCACTCTGTCATCACTGTTTTCACAGCAATGACAGTCTGAAGTTGGTAACACCTCGTGTCAGTCACCCGGTAATAAAATGGGCCTAACAGTAGAAATATAGAGCCAATGTTCAATCTAGGCCCTCCAAACTCCAACTTTTCCAAATAGCTTTTCTGACGTCTAGAGACCCAGATGCTTCGCTTTATCAGTGATGGTTCATTTAAGCGGGGTTATTCTGAGAAAGTTTGTAATTCCTGGAGAAAAAGGCCAACTCAGTTTTGTGTTAGCCCAATTCGACAAATTGAGATGACCTCTACTCACAGATTTGCTATTGGAGAACCCACCCAGGCTACCGTCACAACGCTGCTTTTAAACATTTGGAGTGAATATTACATTAGAATGTGACAGAGTTCTAGACTACCTCTGAATATAACTTTTAACCAGGGAAAGGTTAAGTCAGTCGTTTGTGGGACATCCATCGGTATAATGCCATCGGGTTCTATCCTACAGCCCACAGGATTTTTACCTGCTTATAATTTGGCTTACAATACCTAGGACTCTGTTGTATCTAGACTTTTGTGGCGCAGCTTCGGAGCTAACTGGAAAGTGACTTTCCAGTAGTAGTGCAAAGGATTCTACAATAGATTCGGTCGAAGGGCCATCCGGTCCTTGGATAAAACTCGGAGTTGTGAGACTTAGGGAATTTACTTTACGCAGATTAGATGTCTCAGAGAGCTCCTATATTTTACTACGGTACACTCTCCAGCCATTTGTTTTACAGCATTTCCTTAGTTCAGTTTTCTATAGTACACATAAGACAGGAACTATTCGATGGCGGAACTAGTAGCGCACATCGTTTGATAGGTAATTTTTGAACAAACTTTCTAGTTTACGCTAAGTTCTTGTTTACGAAATTCAGCAACCCTACGCTGGCCCAACTAGCGTACAACATTAGATAGGTGAATTCCGAATGAGCTTGGATGAAAGTTTTTAGAATTTTTCTATGTGTACGAGATAAAATATAGTCCACAAAAAATAAGAACAATACAACGGCATTAAAAGCGGCATACGTCGATTGATAGATGAAGGTTTCCTCAGCTTCAATGATTTGTTCTGGCAGAAGAAGTTGGCCCAACAGCGAGATACATCAAGTGAAGGCTTAATGAACAAGAACGATTTTTTTAGAAATTAGGAGCAGAGAAATAGCCTACAAAAATTAGGAGCAATTTGTTGGCCCAACCAGTAGCTTACATTGTTTGATAGTTGAATATGTAAAGTGCCTGAACGATTTTTTAAAACTTTTATATGCAAAAGAACTGAGATATAATTTACAGAAGACGGGAATTATTCGATGGCCTAACTAGCAAACTACCAAACGATGGTCACCACTACCTGGTCCGTTGTGCCAACTTATACTTCTTGACTTCAGTCTATTATATTTTAGCGCCTTCTGTTTAGAATAATTCTAAAAATACCAATCATGCTCTTTCATCAATAACCTGCCATACGATGTACGTCAATGGTGAGCCAACGAATAGTTCCTGACTTCTGTAGACTGTATCGCAGCATGTATAGAAAACTCTAAAAATATCGTGCATGCACTTTACAGATTCACCTACCAAACGTTGTACGTCTCTAGTCGGGCCAATATACGGTTCCTGACTTCCATGACTTATAACTTCTATATACCATTAAAAATTATTATTATTATTTATATTTAATTTATTATTAATTAGTATCATAATTATTAATTTTATTAGTGTTAATTTAATTCTATTTTATTAAATTTGTTTATATAAAATTTACTATTATTTCTCCACTGCTGAATGGCGGACTGCTTGTGTGCAGCGTGGAGTGAGCGAGCGCGAGTTGAACGATGTTAAACGACCTGTTAAACGATGTTCGTCGCCATTTGGGCCAATGTATGATCTCTGACTTCTGTCAACGATGTTTAGCACTAGTTGGGCCAACGAATAGTTCTCGACTACTGTTGACTATATCTCAGCATCTATGCATAGCCAAATTCTAAAAACAACAATGTATGCTACTAGTTGGGCAACGTAAATGGTTCATGACTTCTTTGAACTACATCTCAGCTCCTGCGCAAAAAGATATTCTAATAAAAGTCATCCAAGTTCACAGGTCTTACAGGTTGCCAAGAACGAGTATATAAAACTCACATTTCGATCCTTGTAATTCCAAAATATTCCTAAATTTACTATTATGCATGTGTTTTCTTGTACAAGGCAACTTACTGGAAGTTTGTATCAATTACCTATGCTGTCTTGTACCAAACGCTCTTCACTTTAATTTATTGATCTAACACTCTCTAACACAGTTAAAAACCATGTTTTTTTTACAACACCCCTAAAATAGTTCCTACGTACGACAATAGATGGCTCTAATTTTGGAAAATAATGACGTTGTAACCATTAAATTTTTTTAGAAGTGTAAAAATAAATTCTCTCTCTTCGACTATCTGTTTAATTGTTTGTGTCATCATTTGCGAAACGGTGAGCGAATCCAGTACCAATGACGGCCGGGAAAATGAATAATTCGTCGAGTCATACGGATATAAGTTCGTTACGAAATGTAAATCGGCACGCGAAATTTTATTCGATTTGACCAAAATTATGCCAAACGATACATTAATCCGATACGTTATTAATGATATCAAATGCAATAGTTTACCCTTACATGTGAAAGCCTTGTCTATAAGCACAATTTGTGGTAAAGGGTTTTCCTGATCAAACAAACTAGGCTATATAAGTGTACACGTTGCGATCGAGGTTTTACCCAATCAAATGATTTAGCACTTCACATTCGCCGGTTTACTGGAGAAAATCATACGTTTGTGGAATATATGGGGATCAGACAAATAATTTTTTAATTTAAACTATATTTTAAAACGTGCCCGAACATTTCAATAGTAATTGCAAGTGAGGAACATCCTTAATATTTCGTTCAGCTCAATCACTTCCTTCATATAGAATACAATTTGTTTCCACTGAGTTACAAGCTAATCGGATTCGGTAACTCAAAAAATGTATCAAAATATCCAACGATTGCGGTTCCCTTTGTAACATTTAATGTAAAATCGTATATGAAATTAGGGCAGTTTGTATCCACAAGAACAACACATTCACATGGTAAAAACAGATTCTGGTTTACAAATTTCTATGGTCGCCTCCTTTAGAACTTCGAATTTAGATAAATTCTTTGTATCATTGTATCCCACAATACTAATGTTACAGCTATTCAGCAGCTGGATTCGAGCATCTCTTCGAACAATTATCTCAACTTTATCTATAGGAGCTCACAATACTCAATCCGATCCTTCACCAAATTTATTAGTCATATAAGATCCATGGCCTATGGCCTAATAAATAATATCAGAATAATCAACGCTAATTACGGTTTCAGCACCACCCTTTGATGAGAACGTTGAGAGAATGATGGGCCACATCCTAGATCTAAAACAATTTTATTTGTAAATATTTAGGTATGATTAAGGATCGCGTCCCAATACGTATTCGTCCGTACTTCATCCGTTAACATATCGTGATGAATACAGTAATGAGCATACGATATAAAAAATCCCTGATCATCTAAAGAATTTAAAAATGAAGCATACCGGTTGATTAGAAGTGATTGAGCTGTATCACTTACTATAGAGTGTCCCAGCAAGAGCGCCGAATTTAAATTTGCCGCCATTTTGTTAATACGATTATATGGTGACTTTTTTGACACTTGTCATGTAGAGACCGCGCGATTTAAGAATATGGAGTAGTATTCAATTCTCGATATTATTAAATCGCTTGGTCTGTACGTCGAACTGTCAAACAAAATCAACGTCCAACTCGTAATAACAAAATGCCAGCAAATTTAAATCCGGCGCTCTTGCTGAGACACCCTATATTATCCATTCGACCGATATTCAGTATATAAAAAGTCTTTCAAAAGTCACGCCTAGATGCCAGTAGTGAATAATTTTTAAACGTAACCGTTTTTTATGTTATCTTTCACATTTGTGAAGTAGACAGATGTACAATTATGACTATTGATACTCACACGCTAGAAGAACGCATTAAAGTTATTCAAACTTGTTATGAAAATCATCGATCTTTAAAAAATACGTATCGTAAAACCGTCCAAATGAGTCAAAAATTCAAAGGTTAGTGAAACAATTTGAAGAGACTGGTTCTCTCGAGGATCGAAAAAGATGTGGCAGACCAAAAAGTACACGATGAGAGAACATTGCTGCTGTGGCCGAAAGTGAAATTAGGCATTCATCCATCGACTGTTTGGCGAATTTTATATAAGGATTTGCATTTGCATCCTTACAACAACAGGATGGAGCTACGAGTCACACAACACGTGAAAACATCCACCTATTGCGGTCCAAGTTTCCAGGTCGATTAATTTCACGTAATGGTGACATAAACTGGCCACCTAGATCATGCGATTCTTTGGGGTTTCTTGAAAAGTAAGGTTTATGTGAATAAACCAGCAACAATGGCACAGCTGATAAACAACATTCGGACCGAAATTGATGAACTTAATGCGGTAATGTGTGAGCGAGTTCTTAAAAATTTGGATTTCGTATAGAAGCCTGTAGACCAGAACATCTAGGCGCGACTTTTGAAAGACCCTTTACTTAAAAGTGAGCAAATTAGTATCCGCACTGAATGCTAATGAATCCTGTGTTGTATTGTTATTAAATATTGATTGCGTACCACTCATTGTCTCATCATCATTGTCTCATTTAAATCTATAGCAAGTTTTAATTTTACCAATAACAGCAATCTGCATCAACCGCAGCCAAACTCAAAGTGACATTTGAAATTGGGAGAGTCAATTGAGAGGAAATTTTAGTTGTATACCCTGCGAAGATTTTATAAACAATTATAATTTTTTGAAAACTACTAGCGCTATCTATTATCTACCTATCTAAACTATTATTACCACTCCTATTTTGATGTAGAAGGTCAAATATTCGAGTCGAAAGAAGTTCATACAAAAATGGAGTTATGTCGCTTCTGTATATATTCTGTGCTAGAGGTGTCTGAAACTAGGTCTTATTGTTATATTGTTATATATACTCGTATTAACTAGAAATTTTGTTTATGGGTGGTTGCACATTCCGTTCTAAATATAATTCTTCTGTACGTG
This sequence comes from Nephrotoma guestfalica, assembly GCA_963691935.1. Lineage (NCBI taxonomy): Eukaryota > Metazoa > Arthropoda > Insecta > Diptera > Tipulidae > Nephrotoma > Nephrotoma guestfalica. The sequence continues at coordinate 262,630,395 of OY829914.1, read as the reverse complement.
TGTATGTGCCTGAACACCTTTTAAACGGCTAGACCGATTTTGATGAAATTTTGTGTGTGTGATGGCGTGGGTCCCTGGATGGTTTATTGTTTTTCTATTTTTTGACGAAATTTTTATTTTTTATTTTTTAAGATTTTTCGCATATCAGAACATATATCCCCAAAATTTCATCCCCTCACCACCCCCAAAATTTTATAAAATGAAAAAATCATCCATCATTCTGAGAGTAATCCATAGTTATGTTTGTGTACCATAGGTGGCGCTTATGTCGAATTCTGTGGTATTTGACGTATTCATCAATACATGCGCAAGTTACTTGCGTCCCAACTTGGCGTTGTTTCGACATTTCAATTCACATTTGCTTGCATATGGAGCGTATTCATCGACAAAACATTGAAATAACAATTTTAATCATAATTATTAACACTCTTAATTTTAGAAATCCCTGATCTCAATATCGATCAAGAGTTATTTGACATTGTTACTCACATATCACTCTTATATTGTGCTCTAAACATGACAGCGCCCTGCATGGACAATGGAATATGCAGAAACGTTTCCCAAAAGAGTGTATAAACGATAATATCATTAATATCGATGGTTATCCATTGTATCGTCGTAGAGATACAGACAATTGTGGCCAATCATATCAATCATGCATTGTAATTAACGCAAACGGTGGAACGGTTGACATTGACAACCGCTGGGTGATCCGTATTCGCCGTTGCTGTGCAAAACCTACAAAGCACATTTAAACGTTGAAGTTCGGTGACGACCATCAAATACATTTGCAATACGTTCATAAGGGCAGCGATATGGCTGTATTTGCTTTAAAAACTTAAATGATAACGACGAAATAACCCCAAATGGGTCCAATGGATATCAAATGGACCGATACATTAGCAACAATGAAGCAGTTTGGCGCATTTTGAGTTTGCACCGTGAAAATGGATAGCATGTTTATTTAACTGAAGAGACTGCTCGACAACAAGCATTAACTGACCCAAAAATCACACTAACTGAGTTTTTCGAACTGTTAAACCGAACAGGTATTTTCGATCAATTCGCAAAGACATTATTGTATACTGATTTTTCACATGGAACAAACAGTCAAAAATTAGGACTCAGGAAGGCGAGGCGCTCCAGTCCAGGGATACATCGACATATTTATGGAAAATACAATAGGCCGATTATACACAGTCCATTCAAAGCAACGCAAATGCTTCTTCTTGCGTTTGTTGTTGGTTAACGTTCCTGCAGCGACGTCCATCCAATACTTGTGAACAGTCACGGGTATTACCACGATGCGTGTCGCGAATTTCATTTGCTGCATATTATTGACGACATCTTCATCGCTGATCAAGATCCAATATCGATTTTTCGCCAGAACTATATAGCGACGCATTGAAAAAGATTGAGGATATTTGCATTCTCGTTTCGAAAATGCCACTCACTAATTTCGGCATGCGAGATGATGGCATATTCCAGACGATGAACCGCCCAGCCACAGACATCATTAACAGCGATGTTCAGCGCGAACGGCCTCTTTGAAAACTTTTGTTGCAAATAATGAGCAACTGCTCACTGCTGAACAAAAGAACATATACCAACTAATTAATTTGTTAATTGAAACACAACTAGGCGGATTCTTTTTTTTGGACACACCAAGGCACTGGCAAAACATTCCTCATCTCACTGATACTTGCACATATCCGATCACAAAATCATATTGCGTTGGCAATTGCTTCATCAGGCATTGCAGCGATTTTGCTTGATGGTGACCGGACTGCACATTCAGCACTCAAGTTGTCATTGAACGTTCACACAAATCCAGACGCAATGTGCAACATATAGAAGCATTCCGGCATGGCTAAAGTTTTACTAAAATGCACAATTATTATCTGGAATGAATGCACTATGGCCCACAAGCATACATTTGGCGCTCTCGATATAGAACGATGAAAGATCTCAAAGATAATACCAAATTTTTCGGTGACGCTCTACTGTTGTTGTCCGCTGAATTCAGTCAAACATTGCCGGTCATTCCATGTCAATACATTACACATTAACATAAATATGCGTGTTCAACATGAAAATGATCCATTCGCACTATCGTTATCCGAACCATTTCTCAACATTGGCAATGAAAAAGTTCGATTGCATGGAAATACACAATGCATCAAATTGCCAGACAATTTTTGCAACATGGTAGCCAGGAAAGATGCTTTGATTGAATGATATTCCTAGATGCAAGCTATTTTGGCCGCAAAATATATCAATGTTAACAATTTTAATTTTAAATTACAACAATCATTGCCTGGCAATGAGATGTCATTCAAATCGATCGACACTGTTGTGGATCCTGACGAAGCAGTCAACTATGCTGTTGAATTCTTAAATTCACTGAATTTACCGGGAATTCCACCATATAACTTGCTATAAAAATGTGTTCCCCAATCATATTGCTTCGAAATTTAAATGCACCAAAGCTATGCAATGGCACGCGATTGGTCATTAAAAAATCATGGGCAACGTTCTTGAAGCTACCATTTTGAACGGCAAGTTTCAACGTGAAGTGATCCCAAGATCCCAATGATCTCTCCAGAGTCGCCCATTCCCATTCCCGCCCAATAATAACTATTAATAAGTCAAAAGGTCAAACAATGTCCATTTGCGGGCGGGATCCAAAAAGTCACATGGCGAATTATATGTTGCTTGTTCTCGCGTTGACAAACCATCAAGTTTGTTCATACGAGTACACCACTTTTAGTTTTAAGATTCAACATTTTATTTCAATACTTTACTTTTTTACATTAATAAGAATATGACTGTCATGGAAATGATTTGAGATTTTTCTATGTTTGCTGTTATTTAATCAAAATCATTTGTTACTCGCAGTCCATCTTCGATGTACACATATGGTTTAGGGGATCCACTTTCATGAGTTGCCACATCTCAACAGTCACCTGTAGATCCTTTATGAGCTCACGAGCCAACTGAGTTCCCCGCAGTCTTCTCCACACAGACATTTACACACATGCGACAACAGCAATATCTTTCGCCAAATGTGCCAATGACAATCACCAAATATCGTCCGGCCATGACACGAGAATTGAACGACGCAGGATAACGAAAAATTGCACTCATTTTTTGATTTTGCTTTGGCCAACATCAAATCACACAATGGCGAAACGAAACAAAACTCAATGTCACATGTCACTTAGTATACAGTTTGTCGAAAATTCGAATATCGAAAAAACGTTTGCTAAACCCGCTAATAGTAGTTAAGCTAACGTTCGAGCAGGACAACGTATGTCGGGTCCGCTAGTTGGACTATATAATTCGAGTTAAAATTTGATGGTAAACAAGTCTGATGGTATATGGTATTTGAAATAAAAGCATATTCCAAATTTATCGATTGTGATACCACATAAAACAGGCAAAATGAAAAATTTAACCCAACCAATATCCCACTATCTGGTAGCTAAGTAATAATGTATGTAGGTGTCAAATTACTAAAAACACAAAAACGTATAAAACACCGACCGCAACAAACAAAATCAAAGAACTTTAATCCGAATGTGAAGAAAACCACAAAACAAGCTTAACATGCAAACATATAAGCTTTATATCACATAATTAATTAAGCAACACAAAATTACATTAGGCTACCCGAAAATGAGACAACTGTACAAAACCAGAAGTGCTAAAAAATCCAACAAACAAAAATTATAATTAGTTAATAAAATCATTAAATTGTAAAATGTTAAACGGCAAGATCGAACAGAACATCGGTCGGTCGGTTTTCTTCTCAACAAACGCTCGCGTACATTTTCATAATATCGATTTTATTTATTAAATAAATAATCACAAGCAAACTTTATAATAATAATAAAAAATAATAATAAATGTATAAGAATATTATAAGAAGAAATCGGAATAAGTAAGAAGAAAATAAATAAATAAATAAAATGAATACTCGCATTTTCGATAAGGGTTTTGTTTACAATTTATTGTCAGCGGCGAGTTATATTAAAAAAAAAAAAAAATCTAGCAACAACAAAAAATTCTGAAAACGGTGATTTTATAGTAGAAAAACAAGAAGAAAAACAAAGCACCAGAAAGCATCAGAAAAACATTCGTGTCAGTAGCTTTGACAACCTAAGATAGCATGTACGATGTTGCCGAAAAGAACCTTAGAATTTAAATATCTGCCCATAGTCGAAATGTAAATTGTCACATTCTCGGCGAATTAAAATAAATAAAAAAAAATACTCGTATGTTTATATACAAAATGTGTCTACTGCCTTGCCTGCTTGCTCTTGTGCTTTTCGCGTTCATATATATTCAATAATTTAGATCAGGAATTCCTACCGAAAATATGCAACAAAAAGGTACACGAAAGTCCCAGTAACTATAAATAAACAAAATATTTTTGCGATTCCGCCCTATTGCGAAATATGGCCGAAATACCGGTGTGAAGTTAATTAAAAGTGTAGCGTACACAAAAAATATTTTTAAAAGTGTATGAAAATGTATGTACGTAATCTAACATTCAGTTAATAATTTCTAATTAAAAACAAACAAAATAGTATGCTTATATACAACCGGGTTATACATTTAAATGTCCGTGCTAGAGTTTCCGCAATATAGCCACTACTAGTATCGAATAGTATAGACGCTTGAGCCTATTCAAATTAGTATAACCCGAATATATAAAAACGGTTGGTTTCCTCTGACAAAATTGGATATATTGACCAAAATATTATGTGAGAGCTGATCGATCATACACACCCTATTAACAGTCTATCCGCTCGAATGTCTATTATTTGAAAGTAGTAATGGCTGTATTACGGCAACTCTAGGATGAACAGTTAATTTGATGTTTATCCTCAATTGTTAGATGTGTCTATCATTTTTTTGCTTTAGTAATTACAACTGAGACTGTGCTCATCTAGCAATTTATCTTTCAAATTTACAAATTTTACATTTCTTAAATAATTCTGATTTGTTGGGGTGAAACCCAATGGTTAGTCCCAATAATAATTAAACCTATTTCTTTTCCTTCTTTCAACGGCACGGGTATCTATCATATGGCGAATATAGGGGTTTCCATGTTCCTGGAGCCTTATTTCGTGTTTGGCGGCGTGCTTTTTTATTTCATCTTTGATGTATTCCATCTGTAAGTCCCTATGAACGTCTTCATTTCTTGTGTACCACGGAGCAATTACGATGCTACATTTTGGCGTTTGTTTGCTTAGTACATCCCCAGAGTTGAATACCGTAGGTCCATATCTGCTTCAGTATTTGCCGATATAGTAGCAGCTTGTTGTATATTGTAAGCTCAGAGCCCCTACCTATGAGCCAATACATTTTTCTGAACTTAATATTAAGTTCTTATTTTTTCTTTTTGACATGCTCTCTTCACTTGAGCTTGGCATCGAGTGTCATGCCCAGATATTTAGCTTTGTTTGCATATGACACCGGTCGTGAGTTAATTACTATCGGTAGATGGGAAGCCTTTTGATATGTAAAGTTAATATGCGTGGATTTCGTCTCATTAAGCTTGATTCTCCAGCGCTTAGTCCAGTTACAAACCTCATTGTTAATCTTCTGGAGTTTGTTCGTTGCATCAGCGACATTACTTCCAATCGCCATGATTGCTGTGTCATCTGGCTATGGTTCCTTCTTCTGTAGTTGGAATATCCCTTGTATTGTATATAATAAATACAGGATTGGTCCTAAGACACTCCCTTGTGGGACACCGGCAGAGATTTTCTTTAGTTCGGGAATATTCATCCTCATATTTCACACGAAAATGCATATTGGATAAATAAGATCTTAGTATGGCATAGAATTGCCCCGGCAGATCTCTGTGCAGCTTGAATTCCAGTTCACTGTGCCAAACTTTATCGAATGCTTGGACGACATCCAGAAATATGCTGGAGCATACTTTTTTGCGTTCTAACGTTCTTTCAATAACGTTGGTGATTCTATGCACCTGTTCAATTGTGGAGTGCTTTTCCCTGAATCCAAATTGATGTGGAAGTATTAGTTGTCGGTCCTCAATTATTGGTTTAAGTCTTTTTAGTAATAATTTTTCAAAGAGTTTTGACATAATTGGCAGCAATGAAATTGGCCTGTATGATTTTTCATCGTTAGGTGGTTGGTACTTCTGCTACTTTCCATTGCCACGGAACATATTTTAACCGAAAGCTTGCATTGATTATGTGTAATAGCTTACGAAATCCTTTACCTGAGAGCATTGATTATTTGGCAAGTAATCAAGACATATCCTGGCGCTTTTTTAACATTCATGTTGCTTTTCACTTCTTCTTTTAATTCTTTGAGAGTTACTGGGCGTACGTCAAAATCATCTAGCTTTTGAATTGACATTATATTTTCATTGGCTCCGCAAATAGATCAGCCTTCTCTTTAGGACCTCTTGCCCAAGATCCATTCTCCTTTTTAAGTGGAGGCACTTGCATTTTGGGTCTTTTGAGTCCCTTCGTCGCCTTCCACAGTGAATAATCAGAATTTTTTTCATCGGTTAGGCTAACTAGATATCTGTTGATTGATGCATTTTTAACTTCTTTAAGAAGAGATTTGAGACTGTTACCTAAATTGTTACGAATTGTTTTGTTCTCCGGTGTTCTAGTTATTTGCCAGGTATTACGTGCGCGTCGTTTTTGTCTTACCAACTCTCTAACTTCCATTGGGTAGGATATGTTAAGCTTCTTATAATTTTGTATAATGGGGGTTCATTGAGTTGTTCTAATTCATCTTCCAACTGGAGGGGATTTCTTATCGGCACCTGAAGATTGATTTTTCCCTCCAATACCTCACGAAAGAGAACCCAGTTTGTTTTTGAATTTGTTAATCTGAGTGCACTCTCCAATTTGAGTTACCATTTCACTGACAACCGGTCATGATAACCGGGGAATGATCTGTTACTAGAGTAATACTGTCTTCAATGTGAATGTAGTTCTGGGATATACGTCTTGCTACATAAAAGTCTATTAGGTCAGGTATCTTCGTTAAGTCAGTGGGCCAGTATATTGAGGAACCACCAGAGTAAAATTCACATTTTGATGTCTGCCCTGCTTGAAACAATTCTTTACCTTTTGACGTCGTAAGTCTAGATCCCCAATAGGTGTTTTTCGCATTAAAGTCACCTCCAATAATAAAATCACGTCTAAGCGATTTAAATAGTTTAAGGTAGTCCTCCCTCTCCAAGTTATGCCGGGGAGGACGATATATTGCAGAAACAGTAAGCTGTTTGCACACAGTAAGCTGTTTGACTTGCATTGTTTCTTCTTCGATATTTGATTCGAATGGTGTTTTATATTTTATTTCATTAGTAATGCCGAACCACCTCTTGCTCTTTCCGCTGGATGAATGGAGTGATACAAGTTACAATCCCGTATTTTAACAAACGAAGATTTAGCTAGATGGCTTTCAGATTTTAAGAAAATGTCGATTTTTTCTGAATTTAAAAATATTTCTAGTTCTGGAATATGTTGCATAATGCCATTCGCATTCCAGATTGCAATTTTGAAAGTTGTGTTCTTACTTAACATGTTTTGTTGGATTGCGTTGTGGCAGTTGATCAAGTATCATGTTGTTCAGATTACTTTGGTCATCTAGCCGCTTTGTAATGGCTGCAATGCTGTTCATAATGTTTTCCATAATTTGGTTACTTTCAGAGTCCATATGTTTGGTTGAACCCAAACCTTTCACTACCTGCGCCAATGAACAATGAACTTCTTTGCCCTGTATTGCTTGGTTGTGGATTTTGATCCATCTGATTTGATATTTGAACCCTTTGATTTTCGTGATTTTGCGGTTGATTTCTTGTTTTATCTCTTAATTTTTGTAGTTGTTTAGCAACCTCACAGCCTCGATAATTAGCCGGATGTTGGCCCTTACAATCTGTACACTTGGCTGGCACATCTCTCCCTATTGTACATGCCTGGGTAAAATGATTACCTGAGTATTTTACACATCTTGGATCCCTGCCGCAATATCTTTGGGTGTGATTAAATGCCTGGCATTTCTTGCATTGGGGTATGGATGTTGTGGTTCTCCTCATTGGTTCAATTTTCACCTTCATGTGAAGAATTCCTTTTATTCCATAAATGTTTTGAACATTCTATTTTTTGTCAAATACTAGCATAAAAAGAGAGACATCCCCTTTTACTGATAATTTGGTTTCCTTCCTGAATTTATGTTCTCTCTTTTTTAACAATATTCACAGCATCTAGTATTTTAAAACCTTTATTTTGTAAGTCTTCCATTATTTCTTTGCTTGAGCAAGTGTGATGCAAACATCTTGCCATGACTTTTATAGGTCGAGCCTGTTTGTTTTCGTAAGTGAACCACTGATACTTTTCAGCATTCAATTTCATAGATAGGGTTCTATAAGTATCTGAGCCCAGAGTATTAATTTTCCAAATGACATTATTTAACGCTGTTACCTTATAGTCTTTGTCAGTAACCGATTTCATCAGTGACTGAATTTCTGGGTAACTGGTTACACCCACAATATTTATTGGTGGGGGTGATTTTTCTTTCGGTTGCACCAAATTTGATGTAATGTTCTTGGTAAATTTACTACCTTTTGGTTGATTGGCTTTGGGTAGAGCATCGTTTGAATCTGGACTAGATTGTCCCCTACCATTTAATTGCTCAGTCTCAGGTGACGATTCAGCTTTTCTTTGCTTACTCTTCCTGGACTGCTTTTTCTTCTTTAGGATCCAGTCCGTCTCTCTTTGTAATTCATCTTCATCGGTGGAATAGATGAGTTTGTCTGATTCAATGCTTCCTATATCGCAATCTTCTTTTGAATCCCGATTCGTTTTTAGGTTTTCAATTTCTTCGCTTAGCTTGGCAAATAATTGCTCCATATGCTCTAGCCTCGCCAAGAGATTCATATTCTCCTTTTCTAGGTCAATAGTTATTTATATAGCGTTATAAAATGTATCGGCTTGGTCTAGCGATTTGCTTCTATTTTTCTTTATCGGTGATCTTTGTAAATTTGGTCTTCTCTGGAACGGATTTGATGTTCCCTGATAATGCAATAGATGGCCCTCCCCAGAATCCATAGGGCCAGTCTCCACAGAGAGTGGATTTACCAATGTTGATATTGGTGTACCACCTGGGGTATTATTTCCTTTTGTTTGTACCATTCCATCGTTTTGATTGACTAATTAGTTATTCTGCTTCACTACTACGAAGGGATTGGGTACCGCAACCATTCGTTCTACAAAACATTGCCCAGAGTACGCCCGTATCCATTTATGAATACTTCGTGGAGGCTGTCAATCCCGTACTTCAAACACTGTGACAGAATTCATATAAATGAAATTAGGCAGAATGCAAATGTTATGTCGAATGAAGTTTGGTGATATTTATAAATCGTGTTTTCGGTGTATCACTAATATTTGAAGATCGCAATCGAAAAAACTAAAACTGAAATCGTGATTAGGGACAATCGCGATAATTTTTGTGTCTGTCCACGGTATTAGTTTTATATTTTGATTTGTTATTATTTTATTTTTGAACAAGAAACACACACAAATGTTTGTTATCCTCGGTAATAGGAAAAAGACCTTAGTAACAAGTAAAATTTTCATGGTACAATTTTCATGGCCTGTTTAATTAACTCCAAGGCCCCCTAAATTTATGAATTTAGCATGGTATACATTTATCTTTACTGCACCTGGAATAATTTCAGCTCAACATCTCAATTACTCTGTGTTCTCGTGAATCGTGTTTATCTGTTTGGTGAATTTTGAAATACTTATTGCCACAAAAATGTTCCAATTCAACCGATTTCGGTCGAGCAACGCTCGGTGCTCCAGGGACTTACATAATATGTAATTTACCTAAAATATATGTTGTGCCCGCTTGTTGTATTATTTCGCTTCCATCTCTCGTTCTACACCAGATATACATATATGTATATTTGATACATACATAATATACACAACATTACATATATCGGAATAAGATTATATGCTACTTAGAATTGGACTTAACATTGGCTTACCTTAAGCCTGTATAGTAACATGCTTAACATTTTTTTTTGTGCTGCGCTTTTTAAATTTTATATCGGTAGGTACACATACGTTCGAGTATACGACGAGGATGTATGTACAAAAATCAAAAAAATGTATAACTAGAAAATACATAAGATGAAATAAATGTATATAATGAATTTGATTTTATTTTTATTTCGCGAATGTCAAAATATTTTGTTTTCTTTATAAAAATGTCAAACTTACCGCGTTCAGAAATATATTGCATTAAGAACCATAATTTTTAAAAGACTGCAAAAAGGAGTCCGTATAAAAATTGTGTACCTATGCTATACTCGTACATATTCCAGTCCCTCTCCATACACAAAACGAAACATATAATTCGGATATGTAAAGAAAATCTATATCATTTAAATATAATTTATCTTATGTATGCGCTGCGCTGCGCTGCCTCGTCGTATCTGTTGAAAAGATATCGCGAAGAATAAGAGAAAAATTTCAAATATGTGTCATTCTTAATTAATGATTGAAATATTTGAGTCTTTAAGAAATTTATTGTTGTACCATATTATGAAAATGTAGAAATAAATACAAAAAGGGTTTCAGCACTTCTTTGATTGTGCAGACCCCGATTTCTTGTACTGCAATCTATATAGAGTTGTTTGTTATTTTGAGATTGGTGTAGGCAGGTATTCAGTTCAAGAATATCCGTTTGTCTTCGAAACACGATGATTTGCAATTTACGGATTGGTTAAATGATTGAAAAATGATTTAGAGCCCAGCTGAACGTATCCAAAAAAAGACTGCGCGGTCTCCAGTGCGGCTGCGACTATATATTTCCTTTACACTCAAATTCAACTTTACCAAGAATTGCGTCTGACTTTTTATATTTCGTTCTTGAATAATTTATTTGAATAACGTTTGAAAAATCAATTTTTATCAGAACAGATATCTTTACGGTCTATATAGATTTTGTCGACAGTTTATTTTAAGATTCGTTTATCTTAAATGATGGATGTCGTTGCTAAAATGTGTTTGGAAAAAATTATGGCACTTTACAGAGTTTTAATGGAGGCCCTTTGTTCTACTCTACTTGCTGTACTTTGCACGGGAAAAGGTTTTTTTGGGGGCAAGTAATATATAGAAAAGACGTAAACCACATTTTCACCGCGTCAAGCAAACATTGCTTACATTTAGTACAAATTTGGGTGACCGTATGGAAACGCAAAGAAAAATACGCAGAGATGCGCACCAGATAAAATCAGATTATGTAATCTCAATAATGGGGCAGCCAAATCCCTCTATGGGATGCAGCGCCAACTTTACATTTTTAAAAGCTAAGTTTACAAAACCGCTCGAGCCCAAGAGAAGTCGTCTATTTTCAAGCGTGCTTATTTTGTAATCCGTACAACCTGTTGAGTACGGAATGGTCTTTAACAAGAAAATCAAATACTTCTTTTGAATGGTTTCAATTCTTTGTTACAGCATATGTCATCTGAGATCGAACATAAGCGGAAGGTTGAATATTTTTAAATTCATCTGTCACCCGTATAAGACAATTTTCCATATGCCTATTGAAACTGTAGTTTCCAACAAATGTAACACCTAAATCCATAATCTCATTGACTCTTTGCATAATACTTCACTGTTGACTTTATATGAAGTAATTAAAGGATTCATTTTATGATAAAAAGACACTCGTTTCGATCACCGCACCAATCACTTAATCTATCTAAGCCTTCTTGAAGTTTCTCCATATCTAGCATCCCATTAACAATACGGACCACGTCATCAGCAAATATGTACAGCTTTGAAAACAATAAAAATTCAGTGCCCGATGAATGATTCTTGGGGAACACCAGACGTAACTTTAGTAACGTTTGATTCCTTATTTCCCATTATTGCAAATTGCCGCCGGTTTGCTAGATACGACTTGCACCAATTTATGTGATCGAGTGAAAACCTAAATGCGAATAAACTCTGGAGTGCTTTATGATGACAGATAAAACCAAATGCTTTACTGAAATCCGTGTACGCTACATCAATATGATGGTGTCTTTCTATCTTGTTAATTATTTTACTAGTGAATTCAACCAGGTTAGGCGATGTGGATCGGCCAGGCATAAATCCTTGCTGGATTATTGATATATGATGTGCAACTGTGCAGCCTTCCATCTCTTCAGTTTGCTGATATTATTTCTTTTACTCAAGGCAAACGTCAGTGGTTGATGGTCGGTGACCTTAATCTTCTTTGTTCCATAAATATAGTTTTGGAGACCGTCCAAGGCCCAGACGATTGCCAACATTTCCTTCCTTCGTTTGTTACGTAATTTTCTCCTGTTGAATACTGAAATATCAGGACCTTGATACATATGTGATTGGACGATCTTTTCTCCTATGCTTGCATTGGACGCACCCGATGATGGCAATAGTTCTTTCAGCTGTTCGAAAGCATTTAGAGTTCTTCGTTGCCTAGTTTAATTTTGATTTTCTTTGAATTACTAGCTTTTACTTGAGCATTTTCTAATCTTATCAGATTTGTGAGGGTTGTATGAGGATAACCCGAAGAATCCTTACAATTCTTCTTCGGATCTATCCTGATATCCTGTCCTCGGTTATGATATGTCCCAGAAATTCTGTCCCTTCTTTCAGGAATTCTGTTTTATCCAGGTTGTTTCAAAGATTGGCATCTCGTAATTTATTAAATATTTTCTTGACAGTACGAAGATGTTCCCTTTTTGTATTTATGAATATAAATTTTTGGAAGGAAGTTTTAAATCGTTAGAGGCCAACCGCAACCTCGACAACAACACGAAACAACAAAAGTCAAACAGTCAAAATTTCCTTTTTAATAACAAGAAGCATCTTTGTTTACTGCAAAGATCAACACAAAATTAACAAACGCGAAGGATTTATGCAAATTAAATTCCAGCGAGAGATGACAGGCTGCATAAATTGCAGAAAATGTGTATCAGCAGAACATGAGTACCTCACTCATAATATAATAATTCAAACAGCTATAATCGCATTAACAACAAGCGAGGGGAAACGCATGCTCTTCAGTGCATTGATTGACCCAGGCTCTCAGGCGTTATTTATCTCTACAAAGGCAGCCAACCTTCTAAGAGTGAGGCAAAAACAAGTCAACACTAAAATAGCAGAAATGGGAGGAAAGGAAGCCATGGTCCGCAATCACAAATTCGACCTAAGCTTATCCTCAAGATTTGAGAGCTTCGTTTATTGTAAGTTCGAAGCTACGGTGTTCAAGAAATTAACTGACATTGTACCAGATGTCGAATTTGATACCAACAGATCCATAATACAACATGTCCAACAACATCAACGTTATAATCGGCGTTGACTGCTATCCCTTAACTCTAAACAGTAACATCACTAGAGGAGGCCCACCATAAGATCTAGTTGCCGAAGAAAGTGAACTTGGCTGGATCATAATGGGAAGCACAGACTACAGCCAGGAAGTCAAAAGGTTGTCAATCGTCACCACTAAAACAATTGGCCAACAATTAGATTTATCGGTAGAAAATGACAACATTCCACAACGAAAAAACACGCACTTAGGAGAAAACAGTCACCAGAGTAGTTATTTACGGAAACAACAACGCGACTTTCAGTTGGAAAATACGCACATACGTGCTGGAGCATCTAGAAAAAGGGCAATAGAACGATTACAGCAGATCGAAAGAAAATTTCCGAAAGAAAACCATTCGCTAAACTCTATCACGAGTTTATGGAAGATTATCTAAGGCGAGGTCATATCCCGGTAGTGAATAATGAGCCAGATGACAGTCTAGCTTACTACACACCACATCATGGAGTGATTAACAACGAAAATACTTCCACAAAACTGAGAGAAGTTTTCGATGCATTTGGCAAGACCTCTTCAGGACGATCCTTGAATGACATAATGATTAACGGTCCCAAAATTCAAAATCATCTTGAATTAATATCATCTTAAGATGGCGAACACACAAATTCGTGGTAACAGCAGATTCGGAAAAAATGTTCAGGCAAATCTGAGAATATTGTGGCTAAAAATCCTATAGAAGAATACAAACTAAAAACAGTCATCTAAGGAACAACGCAGCAACGTTTCTAACGGCAAGAACATGGATACAGTTGGCAGAGGGTGAAAAGATCCAACGGCAGCAAAGATCATGGAAAGAGATTTTTACGTGGACAAACCAATTCAACAACAAACTGCAAAACTGGTACAGAGCCCAGGATTGACACTGCACAAATGGGCATCAAATTCAGCTGGAATCTCAATTAACATTCCTAAGCAACTAAACTAGGAACCAACGAATCGTCTACTTTAGTCCAATTCTTCAAAATTGTTTGATTCCGTCGGCTGCTTAGCACCAATAACAATAGCAGCCAAGCTGATAATGCAGGAGACCTGGAAGGGTAATATAGAGTAGGATGATAAGCAGCCAGAAGCTATAGAACAATCGTGGAATAAATACAGCTGTGGTAGCACATACAGCAGTGGTTTATGAAAAACAAACGAATACAGTCGATCAAATTACAACCAGCTTGTTGGTGGCAAAAACCAGAGTTGCAATAATCAAAATAAAGCTGACAGTTTCATGACTAGAACCAAAGGCAGCGTATCTTGTTTCCAGGCTTCTACTGTAGGTCAAAATACCATGAACTACCAAGATGTACAGATGTTCGCTTGGACGGATTCCATCATAGTTTTGAGCTGGATAAGAACTGACGTCACAAGCTAGAAACCTTTGTAGCCAATCGAGGGTCTCAGATCAGAGATAATACTAAGGCTACAATGGAATAACCTACCAACACATAAAAATCCAGCTGATTTAGAAACAAAAGGATTAAAAAATCCACCATCTTGCCACAATGCTTGATTTGGTGGACAGCAACAACCGTTTTGCAGGAAAATTCATATGCATGATCATCAACACCTGACAAAATTTCAAGCAATCAGAAGTTTAAACTTATATTTGTGTACTGCCAAAGATTTATAAACCTTCTTGTTCATAAATAACGGAAACAATCCAAAGAAGTGACAGTACCAGAACTGAAGCTTGCGGAAGCCCTAATAATAAGGATTGAACAACGTTGATACTTCCTTAAAGAACTTCAGTCATAGAGGAAAGGATTATCAACGGAGGCATTTATAGCACCCTACCGCAGATTCACGTCTCATAGGAAGTTGTGCACAGATATCTATTCGGACAACGGGATCAACTTTGTTGGTGCGGATCGGGTGTTTAAACAACAGAACAAGAGGATTGCAACTCTAGAACCAGAAATTGCAACTTCATACCGCCTGCTTCACGACATTTTGGTGGAATATGAGAGGCAGGAGTAAAATCACCGAAGACCCACATGAAAAAGATCATAGGGCGGACAAATAGAAGAAACTCTCGACCATTGACGGTTATGTACGACTATCCGGAAAACTTTGAGTTCTTAACACCTGTGCATTTTTTAATTAGTGGGCCAATAAAAGCACTTCCTGAGAATAATGAAAATATTTACTCCCTCAGAACATGATGGCTGGCATCGAGTAAAAGTAATTGTAGATGACTTTTAGAGAAGTTTGTCAAGGGCAAAATGGGAAAGGCCTCAACTCAATTTAACTGTAGGGGATATCTTAGGTGACATGTTTGGAATATTAACTCAGAGAGAAGCAACTCATTATGAGGAACATTTCCAAACTATAGAAACCAATGAGGATAATTTATTACTACTAATAAAGAATCAATAATTGATAATTCAGTAAAAAATTCCAAACACAGCCAAAATGCCACAGTACAAGCTATTAATAACATCCAGAGGAGGTTGCAGCACCTAGACAAAAGCATAAATGACGCGTGCATAACTGAACAACACGTATTAACTATATTTAGGTAACCTCCCTTGGCTAGCTGTCGCCATTAAAAACCTACGAGATGTACAGGAAGGGCTACTGGTTGTCACACACAATGCACACCTCAACAAATTACATTCACATTTATTGAGACTAACATAGCTTGAAGGACAGATAGCAGCCATCAAAGAACTATACCAGCCTCCATACTTCCTGGTCACGGATTACGCAAGATAGACCACTTTCTTTTAAATTATGACATCGAGATTTCAAATCCCTTATCATACATCTGGGTCTACAATATTTACACTGTAGTAGCTGTGCCTATAATATATATACTAGCAAATGGAAGACAAGCCCATATAGTGCCCACGTCTCTCAGCTATGGGTGCACAGAGGTCTTCGGCTGTAACTGTGTGCACCTCGGTAATTCTTGGTAGGCGCGTCCACGTCGCGGGGGATGAGCAATGCTTGCAGTGGCTAAGTTATGCTAGGGCCCTAGTGTTGGGAGGTATAACCGGACCAATTAAAGAAATGAATACAACGGAAAAAGGAGAAAACACCTCAGGTGGTACACCAACTACCTAGTTGGATAATCCACCCTCCACCCTCTAACTGAGGCTGGCTCAATGGATTCTGGGGTGAGCCAATCATTGCTATACCCATTCATAAGTAGTTCAAAGTTGTCAAGATCACCAACTAGACAAACTTACTCAGCAAATCGGCTGAAAAATGAAAACGCTGAACTCTGTCGGAAACTAAGTGAAACAGAAACAATGTACCACTGTGGGCAAAAAGTAGTAAGACATTTTAATTTAAATCTCGCGCCGAAAACCATTCGTCGAAATATTTTTTTCTATGTTGGTATGACTGTCAGTGATATCTGTGCCAAATGTCACATCAAAATAATCATTAGTGCTTAGTATACGCTTGTCTTTCTGAAGTACAAAATGTGCATTCGGCGATTTTTACAATGAGTGAAATTATTCAACAAAGAAGTTCCATTAAATTTTGTGTGCGGAATCAATTTTGTGGTGCCGAAACGTTCAGAATGTTGCAAAAGGCCTTCGGTGATAATAGTATGTCTCGAGCAAGTGTTTTTAATTGGTACAAATTGTTCATAGAGGGTCGAGAACGTGGTGACAACGAACCACGTCTAGGACGGCCATCAACATCAACTGATGATCAACACGTTAATAGAATCAAGGAATTGGTGCTCAAGAATCGACGATTAACAGTCAAAAACCTTACTGGCATATCGCAATATCGGAAGGATTAGTGAAAACCATTTTGAAAGATCATTTGGGCCTAAGAAAAGTGTAAGCACGATTGGTTCCAAAATCACTCAATTTTTTGGAAAAACAGCGTCGCGTTGACGTCTGTGAAACAATGTTTTCCGACTACCAGGATGTCATGAAACGTATTATAACTAGCGATGAGTCTTGGATTTATGCTTATGACCCGGAAACACGCGATCAATCGGCCGAATATCATGCCAAAGGTGAGCCGAAACCGAAAAAACCACGTCAAAGCAAGTCAAAAATCAAGGTGATGTTGACAGTTTTCTTCGATTATCGGGTGTGGTACACTCCGAATTCCTTCCGACCGGCCAAACTGTCAACAACGAATACTATTTGAGTGTTATGCGTCATTTACGCGAAGCTATTCGTAAAAGGAGGCCGGTTTTGGTTTTTGCACCACGATAATTCACCTTCTCATACTGCATAGGTTTTACGTGATTTTTTCGCCAAAAATTCCACCCATATCGTTCCGCAACCACCGTATTCTCCTGATTTAGCTCCGTGTGACTTCTGGCTGTTCAGCAAACTCAAACGATCGCTCCGGGGGAACCGTTTTGAGTCAATTGATTTAGTGAAAAAAGCGACACAAAATGAATAAAAAATTTCCGCTGCGGTAATTAGTTAACAAAAGAAATTCTCTTTTGTGATAGTGTTGCCACTTGCGGCGAGTAGCGAAATCTCTTATTTGCTGCTGTCAAATTTCCGCTATCTTTTACAGCATTCAAATATGCAATAACGCATATTTTGATTATTTTTATTGCAAATACAAGCTAAGCATATTAGTTTGTATATAAACTGAAGAAAACATAGTCACTCGCAGCAAGCTCAAGGTAAAATAAAGATCAGAACAAGGTGAAATAAAAATAGATTCATGCTAAAGTGGAATCTAACACAAACTACTTCCATATCAAAACACAAAGGATTTTTAAATTTATATCGATTTGCGGAAGCCATGATGATACAGTTTGCAAAGAGCATTGGGTGGACTTTGGATTAACTGGGTATCAGTACGGAACTTCAAATGAGGTATAGAAAGAGGGAAACATAAGGAACAAAGAAAGATCTAAACGGGATAACGTCAAGATTAAAACAAGACGAGTAAAACAAACGAAAAGTAGAAGGTAGTATACATAGTACTGATAAAAGAAGCAAGCAGCATCGCTAACAAACACTTAGAGTTGGTTAATTTCTCATCGGTCACATAAAATATAAATATTACCCAACCCAACATAAATAAATCACCGCACAATAATTCATTACATACCATTGCCCATTCAACCACCATAATTACGAGCGAATTAAATTATATGAAAAATAGCGGCCGCACAGAGCAGCACAGAACACACAAATTACACGTTTCAAAATATGTAAAATTACGATAAAATGCGCGCGAGAGCTCGCGCGTCTGCGTGGTGCGCGGTTTTATAATTGACACACTTTTGTGTTGCTTTTATAAGTATTAACTATAATTTTCAATGGTTACAGTTTTTCTCACATTATTTCAAATTAAATTTGATTTTTAATTTTATACACTAAAAAGATAAGATCAACCATGATGTCGGTACATAATCATAATACATAATAACGTTTCTAATTTATAGTTCACATAATGAAACTGTCCTTAAATTAGAAAATGCTATGCGGTACTCTAATTTATGTATCAAGTGTAACACATTTAGTTTTGAATCAATTATGGTTCAAAATGCGTCCATCGCACGAATCGAGCGATCTGCTGCGGAGCATTGACTTTGACTTATGGTATACCAAACCAATATAAGATTTTAGAATATGCAATATTTAAATTCAATATGCCGCAGATAAGAACAGATTTGTAGAAATAAAAATATTAACAAAAATTATTTAAGATAATATCGTATACAGTATTTTCTACCTTTTGTTGTGTTTTGTGGTGGATAAACCACCTTAAGTAAAACGAACTAAGTATTTTAAATGTGTTTAGAGTTGGAATTCATAAGAGCAAACCAAGATTAAAGTTCTTAGTTTTTTTTTTTTTTTTGTTATGTTTCAGTTTCAGTTCTTATTTATTTATATTCTTATAATATTTATGTTTGTACGAGTGTATTCTGATTCTCTCTTCAAGAAAGGCGTGCCTAATTAAAATTTATCAAAATAAATGTCCATATTAATACACCCCGTGCCGCCTTCAGAGGATAATATTGTTTGCTTAATTTGAGTTAAAGATTTTTAGGTTCTCGATATTTTTTTATTTTGTATTTTTTGTCGTTGTTGTTAGTTTTTGTGTGTGTTATGTATTTATTAACAATTTAAATTTCAATAAATTGTATATTCAAAAATATTCAAATTTAAACATAGATTTGGTGTTATAAATCCAAAAATGTGTTGCCTTACAACTCGGTTTATCACTTAAGGCTGTAAGATGCGATATAGCCAAAATTTATATTTATCGGGGTGTTTGAATTAAACCCGCGTATTTTTAAATTTTGGAGGAAAATGTGCAAATTGATCTTTGCTTTGGATAATACAATTAAGGTTAATATCATCTTTTTATTAGTGTGGGTGTAGTATACTTTGTGTATACTTTGCGTAGGTGCTCAAATCCATAAAGTTTCTTTAACAGTCGCATTTTTTGGTAAATGTAAGTGCTTGACTACGACAGCTGATATAGTCTGATTGTTGAAAGAAACCAAAAAAATTGTGTAAAACATTCGTTGTAATTTTTATAGAACACATTAAGTCCATTAATCTTGATTGTTGGCCTTAAGATTATCACTAACCCCGATTAAAGTTTTCAGTATAAAAGGTTGAATATTTTCAATTCAGTTAAAAACGTCTCACTACTAAATTAACTGACTTGTTGACCAGTTTTCGTTGTTGATTTGATTTTCTAAAATGATTTATATTTGAATTAAAAACTATAGAGCTGTAGCAACTCAACTATTCGAAAAATAATTGATACTACATCCGTGCGACATTCAATAAATATACGATACGATTTAATAATTTAAAAATGCGGCACTCATAAATTGGCCGTAAGCATATACTGGCATTAACGAAATCAATAATAATGCGACGTCCATTGCGGCGTCCACTGAAGTTGATTTCTCGATTTCTCTCATTCTAAAAAAATTGTCAAAAATAAAAAACTCCCTCTCTTTTCCGGTCTGTCACAGAAGATGAACAACGCGCTCATCGAAAAAAACCATTTTTGCAATTAAACGTAAATAAGGGGATGAAGATATATGGTATATTACATATTTATATATATATATATATATATATATATATATATATATATATATATATATATATATATATATATATATATATATATATATATATATATTATGTATATATATATATATTATGTATATATATACCAAAATTAAACTAATAAACTTCACTAATAAAATTGTCGGGGTACAGCTAGATTTATTAAATTCCTCAGGAGGTTTAATGCTGTACTTTTATCCCGCGTTGTATTGTTGGTTAATGTATAGGTGTGAATGGTTTTCACGTTCCCCGTTTTATATATTAAAGAAATTCACAAATGGTTTAAATAAATATTACTAGAAATATTATTTATGAATCTTTTATTTTTAATATACACTCTAAGGGATTACAGAGTAAAGTGACAGAAAAATTTCCACTTGTTAGTTGTTACAAGTTAAGGAATGAAAAAAGATTGCCTGATTACATAATTTTTAAATTCAATTATAGTTAAACGATATAAAATAAATGTAGACTTAATGTTCTATAAAATTAAGGTAGAATTACAAAATATTAAACATGCTATAAAATTAAAGTAGAAGTACTAATTACTAATAGAACATGGAATAAATGTACTAATTATGGATAATGTTCACTGAACAATATTTACAAGTGACATTTCAGTGAAAATAATAATAATTTTGTGTTTATATTCAAAAGGTAATTAAAGATTATTTAATTATATATATATATTAGTTATGCTATTTAGTTAAATTTAAAAAATATAATTGATTTATCTTTTTCAGATGGGGATTTGATTCCATGATTCCAGTTGAAGATTAAAAACTGGTAGATACTGCGGGTTTTAAGATGAGTATAATTTCGGTAATGTTGTTTTCCTGCCTTAATAAAGCTTTGTTTTTCAGGAACTAAACAAAAATCACTACAAAATTCCATGTTGGATTAATATTGCGAGTTTCAACACGATTGGTTAAGTCTAGCTCGGTACTTCATCAGAAGCCTTCAGTTTCTTCTCCAAGTTTTAGACATAAGTTACAAGTGGGTTATGGGACACGTTGTGTAAATCTTAGCGATAACCGGCGAGTTATCGTTCCTTATCGATAAATCAGTAATCCGGTCTCGAGAGCTGAGCATTTGGCCTCGTAGATATCAGATTATTGCATGCCAGTTTTAGGCTTATCACTCATACAATCCATTGTCTCCAAATGTAGAATAGGAATCTGGATTGTGGAACGAGGGTAAGACTGATGACATGATCAAGAAGGTAATCTAGTCAGCTTTGTTAGTCTAACCAAATCCAAATGGCAGTGAGGATCACTCGGAAGTAGTTGGGACGCCCACTGCATAATTGAAGGTGGTGTAGCAAACTGGTCTAAATTAATAATCTGTTCCTTTTCCTTTTTCTTGATTGACCCAAGTAGTGGAAAGTCACCTCATGGCGACGGTGGGATGAACTGTGGTTGTATAGAGTGGGCCAAATAATTTTTTTTCAAATTTATTTTTTCATTGTAAAGAACAATCCTTCCGATTAATTATGGAATACTATTTCATTCATATGACTGCCTCGGCTGGCCTTGACGACCCCACGGTCGGTCCAATTTTTGAGCACATTTTCGATGGTATGCGGCATTATGTCTTCAATGGCAATGCGAATATTGTTCTTGAGAGCGTCAATCGTAACACTTATCTTTGACGGCACCCTAAAGATAATAGTCCATCGGCGTTAAATCACAGTTCCGAGGCGGCCAAATCACATCAGCATTTCGACTGATAATTCGATCTTCGAAGACAGTGCGCAAAAGATCAATTGAAACGTGTGCTGTGTGGCAAGGAACCAAACCAAATGTTGCCTATGTCCTTCTCTTCAAGTGCCAGGAACAAAAAATCGTTTATCATGGCGCGGTAGAGCTCACCATTGACAGTAACGGCGGCTCCTTGCTCATTTTCAAACAAAAATGGCCCAATGATGCCACCGGACCAAAATCCGCACCAAACAGTCGCTCGTTGAGGATGCATCGGCTTCTCTACGATCACGTACGGGTTCTCCGTGCCCCAAATGCGACAATTCTGCTTGTTTAC
This sequence comes from Nephrotoma guestfalica, assembly GCA_963691935.1. Classification (NCBI taxonomy): domain Eukaryota; kingdom Metazoa; phylum Arthropoda; class Insecta; order Diptera; family Tipulidae; genus Nephrotoma; species Nephrotoma guestfalica. Next base: position 262,607,908 of record OY829914.1, on the reverse strand, counting down.
ATAGCCGCCAAGATGAAAATGCGCCTCATCCGAAAAGATGATTTTTTTTTGCCAAAATCGGCATCTTCTTTAAGTCGATCGCAAAACCACTCAGCGAACCGAATACACAACCATTTTCGTTCAGCGGAACGATAAAACTAACTTTCTGTCAAATCAGAAGTGACATAACCCTTACCATACTCAAAAAAACCGCTAGTTCAACAAAAAAAATTATTTGGCCCACCCTGTATATACTTTAATATCGTGTGGTTCGTAAATTTTAGATAGTTTTAGTAGCAATTTTCTGTTTTTTTCTGTTTGAATAAGCTAAGAAGGAGGTTTATATAGATAAACTCAGTGAGGAGGAGTTGACAAAGCCAAGCAGGAAATAACTCAAACGATGAGAGAAATAGAGGAAGAGCGCGAGGACTCGTTCTTTGCGCCAAGCAAACCGCACCAGGCCGCACAGGAACAACCTAGTCGTGAAATTGAGGCCTGTATAAAGAAGCTAAAGTTCATGTGGGAAGGGGTAATGCAAAACCTAGGAGATGGTGAACCAACCGAAGATTGGCTGCCGGAGACGAGTGTAAAGTTAGCTCACATTCAAGGTCGAGCCGATCGGGTAAGCAAGTCACCAAAGTTCTCTAAAATGTCAACGTGCTTAAGAGAAGTAACCCATGTTTTTGGCAAGGTTGTAGCAATGCTGTAGCAAGCTCGAGAGCTGATAGTGGTTAGTGATTGAAATACCAAGCAAAGAGGCTACAACGACTCGGGTTAAAGCCAACACAACCCCAAGATGAGGTTGGGACTAGCAAAGCTGCGCAGCAGGTCAAGATTAAGTCCCCATTTACGTTACAGGACATTGGGGAAGACCTGTTGGAGGATTTTGGTGATGGAGTAGATCAAATGAAGTTTATGCAGTTAATTTTTGGTGTACTATCCGTGCAGTAGCTCAACTCGGCGGATACCCCATTAAGTTAAGAAATTAATTTTGTTTTTTAAAATAAATTAAGATTGGCTTTTTCTGTTTAAAGGAACATTCAAGTATTTTTTATTTTTTTTTCTTGAGTAAGGCGAGAAGGCGAGGCGGGGCCATACAAATAAATTTGGTAAGTATATATAATATTCAACATACTAACATAAACCGGCCCAGGTAACAGGGTTGAACTCTGGCTGTTCCACGGGACGGAACTGTTGTTGCTTAAGCACTTTTTTCTTCTGCCAGAACCGCTCTGGGATCTAAAAATACTTACTAACACCTCCATAGGCGTGAGAGCACTATCTTTTTTTTATTTTGTTTGTAGTTAAGATGAAACGGTTGCGATGCGGTTATCAAGGCCGTTACTTGTACATCCCCATCCCCACGACCAAGTAATAACCTCTTCCAACTGAGCTACGGGTTAATGCCGCGGGAGGGATGTAATGCAGGTAAAGGCAAATTTTTCTATGAAACTGGGTTAGCCCTAGCTTTAGATAGAAGCTAACCCGTTTCATGTGGCGCCCAACGTGGGGCCATAATTTGGCCCAAACATCTTGGTATTATTCACCAATGAAATTTTAAAAATTTTGATTTTTGATTGAGGATTTCCTCACAATTGTTTCAGCTTCGTTTCCAACATTAATTAAATAAATAATTCAGTTCTTTAGTTATTTAAGTATGCTGCGGCTGACTATGGAAAAATTAGCAGAGTTTTTGTGGTATGAGTGTGCTCCGCGGTATTGCCTTCGGGCATATATACCTGACCTAATGCTTGGTGGGACACACACATACTTACTGTAAAGGCTTAGTAGTTGTTCAGTTGCGATGCTGGATCCCCGTGTACATAGTTTATCTGTGGCATGTCCCAACCCAGTATACGTGGTAGCATTCGGCAATGAGCTCATTTTGACATACGTAGTCTCAGAATATTTGTTATCAAATTGTACGATTTTTGGTACCATGTACAATTAACAATCCTTAAATTCTGTACAGGCAAGGGTGACTGAAGTAATCCTTGGAGCAATGTGCATATCCCTTTCTCGGCCGGGAAGATACCGGGGTATAAAGGGCTGTGCATTTCCAGCTACATGTATAGCATCATTCCATATCCCTTTAAAGTTCTTTATTTGATTTTTTAATATTTTTGTTTTAAATTAAATTCTGAAATCATACATAAATCACAGACTATATTTCTTTAAATATAAAGTCTTTAAGTTTGTAAACGTATTGTGGTAATTTTAAAAGTAAGTTATACTCGTAGCCTTAAAGAAATAAACATAATTGTTAAAGCTAGCGACTTGCGATCGCGGATGATCAATTCTGGTAGTTCATTAATTGTGAGCAGAAATCTAACGGATATCCTTCCATTTTAAAGTACCACAGTTATTCTTCAAACGATCCCAAAGATATTACCAACCAGTTCGCTAAATTCTTTAATTCAGCTTTCACGAACAACGATTCCGATCCCAACGTTGACTATTTGCAGTATATGAAAAACAGCGTTCAATCTTCTTTGGTTTCCATGCAGATTGATTGCGACACTGTGGTTGGGAAAATTGCAAACTTAAAAGATGATTTTTCATGCGCGATGATGATTCGCGGTCCATCAACTTAAAAAAATGCAGTGGTAGTTAGGCTAAGCCACCGTCGGACCTTTTTCAAAAACAACTCTCGGTAGGAATTTTTCCGTCCATCTGGAGAGACTCTTTTATTGTTCCTATCCAAAAGATTTGTTTAAAAACAAAAATACATTGAATGTCACGGAAGCAGGAAATGAAGTACCAGATGTGTAAGTATGAAACCCAAATTTACCAATACATGGCGCCACCTGTCAATGTACCTATCGACAAACCACGTCATCGGGGCTATTGTTTTCTTTTGACATCTGTCAGCAATATCGAATTCATAACCATACAAGTGTCACACAATAACACGTGTTTTTTGGATTTTTGTTATCATTTGAAGAAAACTGCTGTAGAATCACATTGAATGCTTGTCAAAGCTTACGGTGAGCATGCTCTTAGTAAATCACAATGCTATGAGTGGTTTAATAAATACAACGTGACAAATCACCAAAAAAGTTTAAAGACAGTAAATTGCAAGCATTGTTGGATAAGGATGACGCTCAAACGCAAAAACAACTCTCGATTCAATTGAACGTGTCACGAAAAGCTGTCTCTATACGTTTAAAAGCCATGAGAAAGATCCATAAGCTGGGGAAATGGCTTCCGCATAAACTGAATGAAAGGCAACAAGAAAATAGAAAAACCACTTGTAAAATGTTACTCGCAAAAAATGAATCTATTTTGAGAATCCAAAGCGCAAAATGTCTACACCTAACTAACGTCGTCATTGCGGCGCAAAACAAATACTCTTATTATTTGATGTAATTTTTCGATCGACAGAGATCGAAAATTTCAATATTTTTTAACTAAATTTGATATTTTCTACGTCATTATGTATTGTAATTAGGTTATCTATGTATTACAAAATAATCCAAATTACAATAGTGGTGTGCTGTATGTATCCAAGAAGGTATCCGAGACACTCTTTGTTTTTAAGTGATTTTTCAATCCTAGAAAAGGGCCTCATAATGTGGAACCTCACCATGGATCCAATCCAAACAATGATGATTCGGTCGACATCTAAATATGTGTAGTTAAGGCCTACGGTAGAAAACGAAGTGAATGAATGCCCCCAACAAACTCTTTATTATTCATTTTAACTCTTTGTTTTCCTATTGCATTGTACTGGCGGGGTCATATTCAGCCGGTGGTAACTGATAAGCCTAACAATGATTCTTTCTATTGATTTCACAATGGTAGAGGAAACAGTGATTGGGCAGAAACTTCTTGACTTACCGGCGTTATGTAAAAAACGATTTGATTCCAGATGTTCAGAATAAGAACCAACGCCACACTTTCAAAGACGTGGAATCAATGGTGCTGTAATTTGTAATAAGCCTGTTAATTAAATTCCAATCAGCAGTAAACTGCTATGCGTAGCAAAACCGCAACGCCGATAACATCTCTCTGAAAATGAACAGAGAGAAACGTTTTTAAATATCATTAGGTATCAAAATCAAAAGGGAGCCATTTGTATACAACCAGAGGTTTCGTAGAATCTCCAAACCAAAGTTGACGTTCAGTTTAGATATAAGTAATTTTGTAGAGAAATAAAACAGCAACTGGTTCATGTCATGGTGGACGAATGAACAAATAATGATTACTGAAAAATGACATCAAAAATCAAAATCATCCATAGAATCCATAATGATTCTTCATAGAAACACAAACGTCATATTAAATAAATAAAAAATCATAAGGCACCTGGAGAAGATGGCATTGGTAACGAAAAGTTCAAGACCGACGTAGATTACCTATTCTCCCACATGTTTGAGCTGGTTTCAACGATTTGGTTCGTAGAGAGAATCTCAGACAAATGGCAAATATAGGCATAATCTGTCAACTACATAAAAAAGGAAAATCGGTTAATTTGTATAAACTATCGCGGAATAGCTTTGCACTACACCGTCTCAAAGTGCTATGAAAAGGGCAATAATCCCTGTTAATTCTAATCTTAGATAATAAAGGGCGCCCCAAAATTTACGCAAAATTTGAATTAAATAGAAACTTAATTAGTTTTGTGTTTGCCGTCAAAAAAAGCAAACAGTTCCACAGCTGACAGTTTAGGGTTAATAGACATGCAGTACTACACGAAAGAACAATGCGTTTTCATTGTTGAACAATATTTCAAAAATAATGTAAGTTTGAAAGCTGATTTGCTGTTGAACAATATTTCGAGCAAAATCATCCTAAGCTACGGAGCTCATTTTCATCTTGATGGCTTCGTTAATCGTGAAATTTGCCGCAGTTGGGGTTCAGAGAACTTTCGCTTAGAGAACATCCTTTTTTGAAAATGAGGCTGGTCAAACAGTTACTGTTACTGGTGCTCGATATCGCGACATGATAACCAAGTTCTTTCAGCTTAAATTGGTAGATATTGATGTAGACGACATGTGGTTTCAACAAGGTAGTGAGACATGTCATACAGCCCGTGAAACAATCCATTTACCACATTTCTGGTGGTGTATATAGTCTGTCGTTTCGGTGATCAGAATTGACTCCATAGATCCTGTGATTTAACACCATTGGATTTATTTCTATGGGGTTATTTGAAGTCAGAGGTCTATGTGAACAAGCCCACATCCATCCGTGCATTAAAGAAGGAGATTCAATGCTACATCAACGAAATTCAGCCACATTTATGCAACATGGTCATGGAAAATTTCGGCAAAAGGGTGCGTATGTGCCAGCAAAGCCGTGGATATCATTTGCCTGTAGTGCTATTCCATAAATAACCTTATCCTATGTATTTTATGTTTCAATAAAAAAATAAAATTGAAAAAACTGTGTACGCCCTTTAGTTAGTTAGCGTTTACATTCTAGACCCGCTATAAACATCCAATTCTATGAAATCATGGACGAGCTTGTATGGCAAGGTAAACCAATTTATATTTTTCTTATCCCTGAATGCCTCCCAAAATGTTAATGTTTATTTACAAATAGTTGATTTTACATATGCTATCTGACGCTTCCGTTATTATGTGGGCTGTGGTTAAGCGAAATTTTGTTTCATGTAGACTGTATTCTCAATTACGATTTTTTCACTTCAGTCCATTTTGTATCTGCCACCGCTTTAGTCTTTCACCATAGGTACGGCTTGCTCCGTTGCTTTTCGACTGAGGTGCGTTGGTGTGTGGAACAATCTCAGTCTGATTGTAGCGCAAAAAAAAACTTTACAATTTAGTTAGTTCATCAATACCAGGAATCAATATGTTTAATGACAAAATGCTAAATTCGTGGATGTCTCAAAACTTCAAAAACCGGGAGTCTAAGTTTTTAGTTTTCTCGCTGACGGCTCCCATTTTGAATTTGATGCGGTATATACTGCCTTTCACTTGATACGATCATACAGCAGTCTTGGTTTAAATTGCACAGTATTTCATGTCGAGCTAATAGCAGTAAATATTATTCTGTGTTTCTCTATCTCAACAATAGTGTTCAGGTGTTGCGGGTTCCGGTTCATTGTACACACCTGCAACAAGTTTCACATTTAATAATGGCAACAAAGCTATTAAAAACAAAGTTAGTTACGAAGCCAAGCGCAAATGGCTTACTTCACACACCTGCTGGAAGGCGATATACTTTATTTATGAACCGAACCTGTGATTATAGCAAAGTTCACCATGTCTTTGAAAAAAGACAAACTACGTTTTTTGGTTGCTATTCTCACTGGTCACGACCGTTTTAAACTCCATTTACAACGGATAGAGCGTATTCCAGATTCTTTGTGTGATAACTGTCTTGAAGAGGATGATGGTTCGATTCAATTACAATAAAATTTTCTCAAACTTGCCGGAAAATGAATAGAACTTATATGGCCACAGAAACTCAAAAAATTATAAAGCGTATTCTAAACTATAAATTTTCTCTAAAATCTCTCCCTAGTAAATAATTACAACAAGGAGGTAAATGGTTAACAATGCATTTTAAAATTTGCGGATTGAAAAAATTGTGGCGCAGTAATATTTACTATGCACAGAAGCAAGCACTGAAAACTTCTCGATTGGAAAAAGGAGAAGTTATTATTTAGAACGCCTCTGAATTATTCTTATTCTATTCTATTTTGGTCTGTCAAATGTTCTTAAATTATTTAAATTAAATAATTGCATTGTTAGTATTGCTATTTATAGTTAGTAAACTAAAAATATTTAATTGAAATTACATATTTATTTAAATAACTATTTTTAAATTTTGATTTAAGCATAAAATGAGTCTAGCGAGTTTTGAAGAAGAGGATTCGGTTGAAGATGTTACAATTTCGTGCGTCAGTGAAGTAATTGCTAGTAAATGCTGTGTCTACATCAAATAAAAGAGTAATGATATTAATATTTAACCACTTATTATTTTCTAGAGAAAGGTATACTGTCGAGATTTCATCCCATGCGTAATTCGGAATTTCAATAAAATAATGAAGAATTGGACAGAACTGCTACAAGGCGTCATTTAAGGATTACATTCGAATCTTTTAAGGAAATTGTTGAATATGTCAAAATCTACTGTTGTTTGTGAGCAATTGTCGACAAGTTACTAAATACCCCAGCCAAGAAGAGTTTGAAGGTATCGGATTGGACTTTAATAGTCGTGACTTTAATATTTTCCAATGCAGTTTCCGCGATTGATGGATTCCTTGTAAATATAACCGTATCAAGGGCGAGGGCTCCTAAGTATATTAATCGCAAGTTGAACTACTCAATTAACTTGCTAGGTGTTTGTGACAGTAGCAGCAATTTACTTATATTTGTGGAGACTTTCCCGGTTCCGTACATGCCCAAAGAGTTCTAAAGCATAGTTCTCTGTATAAAAATGGATATTTTCCACCGAAAGGCTTTTATTACCTTGGAGATAATAGTTACGGCTGTAGATTGGCACCAGTTAGAATAATTACTCCTTCCAAAGCCACATCGGGATCTTCAATAACACCAGCACAGCGTCAATTTAACGAAGTTCATAGTAAAGTCCGATCAATTATCGAATGCACGTTTGGTCAAATGAAACAATAGTGACATGCTGTGTGATGCACTATATATGCGTTGGCCTATTAGATTTTTCAGAAGACTTCGTAGATTTCGAAGGCGATGGTGGAGGAGATTCAAGTATTATTTTTGAACGAGATAATCAAGAAGCTATCGATTATAAAAATAGTTTACTGTTTAATTTGCAAAACACTTAAAAATTGTGTAATATGTATACTCGTAGTTATTCGGAACTTGATTAATTATTAAAATTAATCACATATGTATATTCCATTATCACATCATTCAATATTGTTTAATATCACAATTAGAATTAGGCCTAAAACATTCATCACTACTTCTCTTCATTTTTTGGCGTTCTCCGACTCATATGTTAGCGACCGCCTTGATGACTGACTTGAAGTTTTCTATCCCCTTGTGATTGAATAACTATTATCTGAAGTCGAGGTATGTTATTGTGTTGATGTTGAGCTTGTAGGTGAGGGTGAGATCACTTGACTTGGGCAAGATTCAGTAATGGGCGCTGGATTTATATTATGCTTATTCGAGGCATAATTATGAATAATTTCAAAAAATGGCTAGTTATTGGCCATCTCTTTGAGATATTCTGTACCAGAACCTGTCGGTGGTTGAATTATTTTCTTAAATAAAATAATTAAATTACATTAAAAATTAAAAACACTAAAATACATTTGTTACAGCTTACTTTATATCGGTCCACGATGTTTGACCATTTTTTCCGTAGCTTTTGCCATGGTTCACTTATACCCGCCTCAACACCGACTTTTCTACAATAAAATAACAACAATATTTATAATGGTTTTGTTAGATTTGAATATGTTTGCACGTAACATACCTCCCATGAATCCTTATTGTTGTAAAATTTTCCAATTGTAAACATTATATCATTTTCTATTCAGGCATTTATAAAATTCATCGTCATTTCTCCTGACCCTAGAAATACATTTTGGACGAACTTAAATATTGTGCTTATATAAAACAATTATAAATATTCAATTATAAAGAATTGAATATTGGTTTTGCAAACTCATTTTGAACGCCGCAAATTTCCTACACTAAACGGTCAAGACTTGAGGGGCGCCTCTTGCGGAAAAATAATGAATCTATTTTAGAATAGTTGATTTAGAACAAATTCAGACGCGTTCCAACAAACACAAAACCCAATTTTAATAAAATACAATTTTTATAATTAATTTTGTTATTCACTTTTCACAAAAGGCCATAGATTTGTCTTAAAATAAAGATGATAGATAACTAATTACATCTCCAGATTGACGGTGTAAACTTACGTGTGAACTTTGATCAAAAATATTTTCCCTTTACCATCTTGTAATGTTGCTTATAATTAAATTCCTCTCATGCAAACAAGCATTTACAATTCAGGGATCTAACTTGGTCCGGCCCTCTAAAATTACTTTATGAAATTCTGAAATTAAAATACGAAAGCAACAAATATAAGTTAATGCAGATAAAGTCTTGTAAATTTATTTGGATTTACCATAATCGTTTCAGAACTTTTATGGTTTAATGGTTTGTTGCGAAGTGACAAAGTAAGGTTACGAAAAAATCTACAAATAAAGGATAAAAATAAATATAGGTACACACCTACACGAACTGGAAATTTTAAGTTTATTTATTCAAATTTTTTGTGTACGGGCTTAGATTCACTTTAAGACAAATTTTTGTTTGAAATTTTAAATAACATTCGGAGAACAAAATGCAAAATCGAGTAGAATAAATGATTCGTTTGGTTATAATTTCCCCACAAAAATTGTTTTACAAAGTGCAAAGTAAATTTTGAAAAATATTTGAACATTTTAAAAACAGTTTGTAATTTTTCTCAACGAAAAAAACAAAAAAATAATAATTTCTAATATGATTGCATTGAAAATGATACATTCAAATTGCGCAGCTCAAATTTACCTAGCAGCATTGCAATATGATTAATCTAATTAGTCATCTGACGCTGCTCAGCAATAATTTTAGTATTTAAAAATGCATTGTAAATATTGCACTGCAAATTTAACAAGGCTCGCACTTTATTAAAACATTATTGGTAAAAATAGCAAATTTTGATTTACACAGCAATATTGGTAAATATCCCCTCGCGATTTTTTTCAGTGTAGACTAAGTACGACACATGCTATTCGAAAAATAACGGGGAGTATTGGTAACCTGTGGAAGTTTTTAGGATATTGATCATAATATGAAACTTAATTATTTATTTCTTAATCATTTTTCCTTAATTTTCTATTTATATTCACAAATTTCCAATCCAAAATTTAAATGTAACCCTGCACAACTAATTTTATATGTAGTTGTAAAGTGGTCGTTGAGCGCCTATCACTCATTCCAGAATCTTGTTCAAAATACATATCAGAATCAAAATCTAGATCTGCGATGAAAATTGTACAGTAATTGATTAAAATTAGCCGAGTTCTCCCAAGCATCGCCAAATATAAGAATTTCCTTCAAAATGCACAGAAAATAGACACAGATACCCGGGTTTCATGTAAAATTTGTGTTTCAATTCAAGATCAATGAAAAGGCAAAGTCTAGTCCTAGTACAAAGTCTAGTCCAAAACTCCCTTTAGAATCCCCATCGAATACTAACTCTAACCAAATTTCAACATAATTCCTAGTTTTTTTATGCTGAGGTCAATAAAGTACAAAAATTGATAAAAATTCCTGCTGGATATAAAATAACAACTAAATTCCCTTGTGTGATAGTGCTGCCACTTGTGGCTAGTATCGAAATCTCAGATTAATTTTGATGCTTCCACAATAGCGTCGTGGATGGTAGTTAATATTTTAATTTATGGAGCTACATTTAGATTGGCCACTTCAGGTACCATATTTACACCTACCTACGTAGCAGTGGCAGATTTACCTAAAACAATTGATTAGTACTATAAACACTAAAAGACTTCTAAATGAAGTACTTCCAATTCTGCTAACTACATTAGTTTTACACCAATTGCCTTAAACGATTCTTGATTTACATCTGTAACAATGTAATTGCTTTCGTAAATTTACTCGAGTTATCTCTCTATGCTGAATTTCGTATCATCTTATGTATAACATTAAGAAGAAGACATTCATTATGTCGTTCAGCCAAATTCACGTGCATGTGACAAAATCAATTTGAAACTTATAAAGTTAGTCATAGTCTGATTAAGCGCCTTATTTCAACAATTTAAATCAAATTAATAAAATTAAACATTTTTTAGTTTGCTTCTAATCTCAAAACTATCTAGCGACAAATCCGTTTTCTACATCGCGCGCAAAACTTTCACTTGAAAAATGAAAATTTTTCTTATGTTGCGATGACGAACGATTAAATGATGATGATGATGATCATAAAGATGATAACAGAAGCAACAAGTCTCTCTCTCGCATTCGTCTATTGTGCACATCGAGTACACTACGACATCCAATAATGCTTTTGCTAAATGATAAATGAAACTTTTAAAGTTTTATGTACTCGTATTTTACATATTTCATGATTAGAATTAGAGAATTAGAAAATACGTATGTATGATGGTACAAAACTATTGTGTTTATGAAAATTATTTTTTTATACCAAATTTAACGCTAGAAAACGCAATTATTTAATATAAAACTACAAAAAAAAGTGAAACTACTTGTACGCAGCGTCACACACACAAAAAATTGTTGTGTGCGCGCGAGTACAAATTCGAGGTGTCTTAGGATTTATTAATCGAGATAATTATATTTAGGCAAAAGTGATTTTGTTTTATGTTTTACATCGTCAATTTATTCGAAGGTTGATTGTGAAATCGCGTTTACTTGACGCTTTGCTTCTTTGCATTTTGTTTTTGTGTTTAAGTGCTCTTCATTAACTAAATGGCAGAAGACGCGATTTCGTTATGAAAAAAGTTATGAAAAATTGACTGTGCGGTGTCAAATATGTGTGACGATAAATTTCATTTTCATTTTTAAATATGCGACATGTGCTAACATGACAAGTTTTTAAAGTGGGCTCATTAGACCCGATGCTCGTAACGAATTATTTGAATAGTAAAGTAAACCGATTTCAAGAAGTAATTGATTCACAGATAACCGTGGGTGGTCTAACTTGAGGATCGAAATAGCAACCTTCGGTATATAGGAACGTTCATGATTTTCTAATCGTTTTCGTTGATTTGTAGTTGTTCTAAGAATATTCTGGAACGTTGTTCAGTGAAATTAAAAAACTAATTTCGCAAAGACATCTTAGAATACTGCAAAACCATTCTCAGCGTTCTCCAAGAATTTAGTAGCAGAATTGCTCAGCTCTGCAAGAGAGTGTCAAGAAGGTTGCATAAAGTTCATATATGTGATTTTGCTGCCCGCACAGTGGTCGTACAAATCTGAATTCAGCGCATGCTGCCCCCCAGTTTCGACCTTTTATTGTTCGCAGGTCTAAATCTGTCGCGCCAGTGGAGTCTAGGTCTTCCACTGCAACGTGTGCCATCTGATTGTTGATGAGACACTTTTCTTACCATTCGTTATGCTGGGGATCGTTTAATGTAGCCCAGCCATCTACTAGCTCGGTTGGATTTAATGAATCCGATAATGTACAAAAAGACCTTTGGTTTTGAAATTCATTCGAATCCGACATTCGAAAGGGTAGGGTTTAAATAATCAGAGTGAGAAATATATGGTTGTAAATTACTTTTATTGCTTTATTTTTATGTAAGAGGTCTTATTTATGGTATACATAAATTTCCTGTTGTCTAAATAGTTTTTATTAAATAGATAAAATTCCAAAATGTTAAAAATTAACCTTTATTATCCAGTGTCGGCCATTAACCGGTGTCAAAATTATCTTAACGATACATCGATCGAAAGACATTCCTTTCAAATGTCGATAACATTCTTCTATCAACTTCCACTTCCAAAAGTTAGCACAATTCTTATAAGTGCACAGTCAAGTGTGAGCGTACATGGCTGCGAAAGGTATCTGACAGCAACAACCTTGACTGTGCATAGAAGACTCAATACCAAGGTATGGGTAACAGCAGCAGGCAAACTTTCGAATTTCAAAATGAAACTTTGCATACCGATTAAGCTCAATTTGTGCTAACTAGTGCTCACGGGAAAACATTAGTGCTAGGCCAGGCGAAAAAACGGGAAAAAAAATTTTCAGATCTCGCCTGAAAGACGAAACAAATAAAACCCGATTTGTAGAAAAAATCAGAAATTATTTAAGTTTAATTTTAAAGCTTTCCAAAGGTGGCTTCATCAAGGAGCGGATACCATCAAACAAACTAGGAATGCAAGAACAAGTAGATAAATGTTTGAGACACGCATGCTTCAATCTGCGGAAGTGGAGCAGCAACAACCAGCAAATACTATGAAAAAAATCGAAATAAAAATAACCACACAATCGAAACAGGGGAAACTATTCAACCCTCGGGATTTTATGAAATCCTACAGAAAATGTTTTCCGATTTAAAATCAAACCACTAAATATCGAAAATATTCAAACAACAAATATGGACATTAGAAAGAGATTGGGACACACAACTGCCCACTGAACTAGAAGCAAAATTGATTTGATATATGCTACCCAATTGTAGACGTTAGAAAAAGTAAAGTTACAAAGATAGTTAAGCCACAAGACAGATAACGCAGGCGAGTTACACGGATTCAGTCATGCATCAGAAGACGCATACGCATCAGTAATTTACTACAAATCTAAGATTACAAACCAACCACAGCAAAGTAATTTTAGTCACTGCTAAAACAAAGGTGGCGCCGTTAAAATAAAAATTAACCAACCCCAGATTGGAATTATGTGCAGCGGCATTACTATCAAAATTAATCAAGAAAACCAAACAAGCATTACAAGAACCGGATACAAAACATTTGCATGAACGGATTCACTGATAACGTTAGCATGGATTAAAGGCAAACCTAATAGATTTAAAACATACGTTGCAAACAGGATAGTGGAAATCCAATTCGTATTGTCTCCAACGAATTGTGCATCGAGAGGATTGCACCCTACCAGCTTAATAGATTATCCTCTGTGGTGGAACGGACCAAGCTGGCTCAGAGAATCTTTCGAATATACCTTACAACCACAAGTTGAAGAATCCAGAGAAGAGTCCAGGAACGAATTATTCGCATTCACTGCGCAAAGAAGAAAACGTCATTCTGGCTTTGATATACAACGATGTTTATCGTTAACAAAGGCAATAAGGAGTATCGCTTATGTTCTTAGGTTTACTAAAAGAACAGCTAAATCATCACCAAGGTATCTGACGACCAAAAACTACACGACAGTTTGAGTTTAGCCTTAAAGGTAACACAACAGTTTTGCTGAGGAATACTTGACAAACAACATAGAAAACATAGCGGTTCAAAACTCCGTACCCTTAATCCGGGCTGTATAACGTCAGACTTAGTTTCGACCTTAAACATCCAATAATTATTCCATATAAGTCATTTTACAACGCTGCTGATAGACTACGCGCACAAGATGATGCTGCATGGAAGCAAATTCGAAAGGATAATAAAGGGTCCACTAGTGGAGTGCAGTGAAAACTTTCGTCAATAAATGTATGGTTTGCTACAAACATCAAGCACGGACATTGGGCCAACTGATGGGAGATCCTCCAGCAGTAAGAGTGTCTCCAACAAGACGATTCACTCATACAGGAGTAGATTATGGTGGGCCTTATCAGCTCCAATGCTCAACTGGACGAGGTACCAAAAGCTACAAAGGATATTTAGCGGTATTCGTCTGTTTTGCAATAAAAGCTGTTCACTTAAGCAACTTGTCATCTGAAGCTTTTCTAGCAGCGTTTAGACGCTTCACAGCACGTTGAGGTAATTGTTCGCACCTCTACAGCTTCTGTGGCTCTAACTTTATAAGGCCTTCAAAACTTCTGAAGAATGATCTGAGTGCTGCACTGAAACAACTACTAAAAAAGCTTGCAGAACAGCTTGCAAAGGATGACACCCAATGGCATTATATATCACCAAGAGCACCACAAATGGACGGACTATGGGAAACGGCAGTTAAATCCGTCAAGTATCACCTATGTAGAACAATTGACGAACAACATCTAACATTTAAAAAGAAGACACCAATTGTTTTTCTCTTCTCCCTCTATCATTAGATCCCAATGACTTTACAACTTTAACACCCGGACATTTCCTTATAGGTGAACCACTGCGAACGATGACAGAAGCAAGCCATTTAAATCAAAACATTAGCCTTTTAGCACGATGAGAACATTTGCAGAAAATAACGCAAGAATTATAGAAGATCTGGCTAACCGACTACATACTATCGTTTCAGAAGAGAAGCAAATGGAACGAAAAAGAACCAAATATATAACGAAAGGAGAGAGTACTAATTAAGAATGATGATCTGCCTCCAGGAAAGTGGCCTCTAGGAAGGATCCATGAAGTGCATAGTGGTAACGATGGTTTTGTTAGAACCGTAACAGAAAAAAAAAACCAAACGGAGGATTATTCAAAAGGCCAATTGCAAATATCAGTCGTCTACCGATTGAGGATGATGGACAATGGAAGAAAGTACCTTCGTCAGAGGAAACCCAAATAGACACAGTTGAAGCCAACGACCACCCAAAACACCATAAACGAGTGACAAGAGCAAACACCAAGTCCAAGCTGCTGCTTCACACTATCGCATTAGTCTATTGGGCAGAACTAATTCACTTTCGAAACGCTGCTCATCAACCAGTACACAACATCTTTTGTCATTATAGGAATATTAGTGACAGCAGCGGCCATCATATATGTGAAGCATAGAAGGACATCTCAAGTTGCTACAGCAGATCCACTTCCAGATCCGTAGCCAATCAACAACTAGGCCCCTAACATATAGCACTTACTTGAATCACGTAATTTTACTACATAAACTATATAATTTTTGTAATAAAGTCAGAAGTTGTTTATTGTTATGAATTAGTGGACGGGCTCCGACTCGCGGTAGGCGCACTAATCTCATTTCATAACAATTGTTGCACAAATTTTAACGAAAAATTGTGTTGAACACCACGAGATTATGCCAAGTATATTTGAAAGGTTCTCGCTTTAATTTTTTAGACTGACCTCCATAAAGTTCAGATTTAAATGTAAAGGAAAATGTTTGGCCAATCATGCGAAACGTGGCATACATAACCGGAAACTCGAAAGAAATGAAGTCTCGAAGATCTTAAAAAAATTACTCATGCAATGGCAAATTATCTTCACGCTGTGATAGACGCAAAGGAAGGCGTCACTCGGTATTAAAAGGGGCATATAAAAGCGCCGATGCAGCATCATCCTCCACAAATGGCGATTTTATGATTTGATGTGTTTTTTGGAAAAATATATAGCCAAAAGGGATTCTCAAAGCAATATAAGCGTGATTTCAGAAGATTCACAACCTCTACTAAAGAAATCGAAACTTATTCCCAGATTCGATTCCTTTAGTAACGCCCGTCGAAGCATAAATTATCTATGATGGAGTCATAAAAAATCGAAGGCATTATAGAAAATGTTTGCTTCGGCGGGTAGCATAATTATGTTGGCTTCTACAAAAGATGCAATAGCGTCAGTACTACACGATAGCATACTTCGATTTACTTAGACATCTCCGCAATGCCATCTCATTTTGACTATCGAAGCGCCACTGCACTTTCTATTATAGCAAAATTTAAAAATGAAAAATCTATGACTGCTCCACCGCATAAATATGTTGGCTTCTAGAAATCATAATGAATGGTTATGGCACATGGTTATGGCTAAATTAGCTTGCCATTGTGAACTTGTTTGTTTCGACAATTTATTTCGTTTTGCATAACACGTTATTTGAAAGTGTAGATTTACACTTTTTGGGCTGTTGTACAGTTTCTTGTCATTTTTATTTTGTCAGAAACTTCACTATAGTCCACGAATGACGAAAACAAAAATATTTCCCTTAATTAACTAAACTAATATCTAAAGTCAAAGATTGGAACCGTCGACATAAAATGACATCATATAGAAAATTGTGTAAAGCCGTGAGACCTGTAGTATTCTAGGTGCACTGGCTCAAGCCTCCAAAATAAAATAAAATGAATAATTTCACGACAAGCGCCGCACTTGAGTTTTGCGTAGAGAGGCAAGTGTTGCTTGATTTTGGCTGGAAAATGCAGCGTGTAAACCGACTAGAAACTGATGAGTTTTATTAGAAAAAGTAGGATATGGCAAATAATATGAACAGCAAATCGCGTGGTGTGCAAGCGCTCCAAATAAAAATCAATATTGATCATGAACGGTCATTCCGGACATAAAAGCCTAGATGGTGTTGTATTCCAAGTCAGAGCAACAAGGTTAAATACATCATGTGATGAGATGGCCCCTAGATGAGTAAATGAAGATCACAACTAAACGTATTTAGTTGCAGCTAACATATATATTTGACATATCTGAGTAGTTAAATAGAGAAAGACTCTGCTGCAGTTTAGTTCTCATTGATCATATTAGAACCCTGGATCACCCTTGCCACTAGTTAATCAAACGGCAGTCGATGACTCAAGCGTTCATTATCAAACCGTGCTCACGATTAAAAAATGATCGGCTTGTAATAATGATTTGAAATCATTACACGTTACCTCCACCAACTTTGAGGTTCAAATCCAACCACCCACTACAAATTTTCAAGAAGCATTTTATATGCCTAATTGCTCGTGATGCCAATTGTCGGGCGTACTATAATGAAAATCAATCAAACAAACAAAAAAACATCAAAATCGCATTACAAAATGAACGGCTATAAATCAATCAATCAGGATCATGTGTCAACTTCATTTTTTAAATGTTTTTGGTGAACGAGGACAGGATGGCATTTAACTTAAAACAAAATTGCAACGTGTATTAGTAGAACGTTTTTTTGTTTGTGACATTTTTGGTGAAAGCAACTTTTGAAATCTTATTAAAAAATCAATAAATTAGATTCGATAAATACCGTGAATTAATAATAAATCTAACCTTAGAATATTTGGGCCGCCTATTTATAGGATTAGATTGTTACACACTAAGCATATTGCCAACTAATTATTGGCATGATTGCCATGATTTTGTATACTGCACGAGGGTACCATAATTTGTTACACATTTATTACAATTTATTACAACAAATCCCGATTCAATTACAGTTACATTGAATAAGTTAGTTCAAGACCACCCCTCAAACTTGTCTAAGGGTAAATTTTACCCCAAAACGACTATTTATTCCAAAAACGTCAATTTGACCAATTTTAATAATTTTTTTGCACCAGACTGCCACGAGATTTTATGAAAAATGTCTAGAAGTCTTGTCGAGAGTAGGTCAACCTTATTCAGGTGTGTAATAAGTTATTTTTGTGTCAGGTTACACGGAATTGGCTTCAACTAGTAAAGGCTTCAAAAATGTTAATTAAAGCTCGATTTTACCAACTTTGATAATTTATTACACCAGACCGCCAGCAGATATTGAGTCACATATGTTACTCCTTGGACATTGTGGTTGCCAAAACAAACTTATCCAGGTGTGTAATAAATTATTTTTGAGTCAGGATACGCGGAATTGGTTAAAAACTGTAGAGACTCAATACCTGGTGGCAGTCTGGTGTAAGAAATTACTAAACTTGGTATAAATTCGACCTTTAAATAACAAATTTGAAGCCTTTTCCGTTTGAAGCCAATTCCATCCAACCTGAGTCAAACATAATATTTTTCACACCTAGATAAGGTTGACCTGCGCTTCACAAAATCTACAAAGTAACATTTGACTCAATATCTGGTGGTGGTCTGATGTAATCAATTATTAAACTTGGTATAAATTCGACCTTTAAACAACAAATTTGAAGCCTTTTCCGTTTGAAGCCAATTCCGTCTAACGTGACTCAAACATAATATTTTTCACACCTGGACAAGGTTGACCTGCGCTTCACAAAATCTGCAAAGTAACATTTTACTCAATATCTGGTGACGGTCTGGTGTAATAAATTATTAAAGTTGGTATAAATTCAACCTTTAAATAACAAATTTGAAGCCTTTTCCGTTTGAAGCCACTTCCGTGTAACCTGACTCAAACATAATATTTTTCTCACCTGGATAAGGTTTTCCTGCCCTTCACAAAGTAACATTTGACTCAATATCTGGTGGCGGTCTGGTGTAAACAATTACTAAATTTGGTATAAATTCGACTTTTAAATAACAAATTTTAAGCCTTTTCCGTTTGAGGCCAATTCCGTCTAACCTGACTCAAACATAATATTTTTCTCACATTGCTAAGGTTGACCTGCTCTTCACAAAGTAACATTTAGCTCAATATCTGGTGGTGGTCTGGTGTAATAAATTACTAAAATTGGTATAAATTCGACCTTTAAATAACAAATTTGAAGCCTTTTCCGTTTGAAGCCAATTCCATCCAACCTGAGTCAAACATAATATTTTTCACACCTAGATAAGGTTGACCTGCGCTTCACAAAATCTACAAAGTAACATTTGACTCAATATCTGGTGGTGGTCTGATGTAATCAATTATTAAACTTGGTATAAATTCGACCTTTAAACAACAAATTTGAAGCCTTTTCCGTTTGAAGCCAATTCCGTCTAACGTGACTCAAACATAATATTTTTCACACCTGGACAAGGTTGACCTGCGCTTCACAAAATCTGCAAAGTAACATTTTACTCAATATCTGGTGACGGTCTGGTGTAATAAATTATTAAAGTTGGTATAAATTCAACCTTTAAATAACAAATTTGAAGCCTTTTCCGTTTGAAGCCACTTCCGTGTAACCTGACTCAAACATAATATTTTTCTCACCTGGATAAGGTTTTCCTGCCCTTCACAAAGTAACATTTGACTCAATATCTGGTGGCGGTCTGGTGTAAACAATTACTAAATTTGGTATAAATTCGACTTTTAAATAACAAATTTGAAGCCTTTTCCGTTTGAGGCCAATTCCGTCTAACCTGACTCAAACATAATATTTTTCACACATTGCTAAGGTTGACCTGTGCTTCACAAGGTCCACAAAGTAACATTTGACTCAATATCTGGTGGCGGTCTGATGTAATAAATTATTAAAGTTGGTATAAATTCGACCTTAAAACAACAAATTTGAAGCCTTTTCCGCTTGAAGCCACCTCCGTCTAACGTGACTCAAACATAATATTTTTCACACCTGGACAAGGTTGACCTGCGCTTCACAAAATCTACAAAGTAACATTTTACTCAATATCTAGTGACGATCTGGTGTAAGAAATTATTAAAGTTGGTATAAATTCAACCTTTAAATAACAAATTTGAAGCGTTTTCTGTTTGAAGCCAATTCCGTCTAACGTGACTCAAACATAATATTTTTCACACCTGGACAACGTTGACCTGCGCTTCACAAAATCTACAAAGTAACATTTTACTCAATATCTGGTGACGGTCTGGTGTAATAAATTATTAAACTTGGTATGAATTCGACCTTTAAATAACAAATTTGAAGCCTTTCACGTTTGAGCCAATTTCGTCTAACCTGACTCAAAAATAATATTTTTCACACCTGGATAAGGTTTTCCTGCCCTTCACAAAGTCCAAAAAGTAACATTTGACTCAATATCTGGTGGCGGTCTGATGTAATAAATTATTAAACTTTATATAAATTCGACCTTTAAATAATAAATTTGAAGCTTTTTTCGTTTGAGTCAATTCCATCCAACCTGAGTCAAACATAATATTTTTCACACCTGGACAAGGTTGACCTGCGCTTCACAAAATCTACAAAGTAACATTTGACTCAATATATGGTGGCGGTCTGATGTAATAAATTATTAAACTTGGTATAAATTCGACCTTTAAACAACAAATTTAAAGCCTTTTCCGTTTGAGCCAATTCCGTCTAACCTGACTCAAACATAATATTTTTCACACCTGGACAAGGTTGACCTGCGCTTTACAAAATCTACAAAGTAACATTTTACTCAATATCTGGTGACGGTCTGATGTAATAAATTATTAAACTTGGTATAAATTCGACCTTTAAATAACAAATTTGAAGCCTTTTCCGTTTGAAGCCACTTCCGTCTAACCTGACTCAAAAATAATATTTTTCACGCCTGGATAAAGTTGACCTGCCCTTTACAAAGTAACATTTGACTCAATATCTGGTGGCGGTCTGGTGTAATAAATTATTAAACTTGGTATAAATTCGACCTTTAAATAACAAATATGAAGCATTTTCCGTTTGAAGCCACTTCCGTGTAACCTGACTCAAACATAATATTTTTCTCACCTGGATAAGGTTTTCCTGCCCTTCACAAAGTAACATTTGACTCAATATCTGGTGGCGGTCTGGTGTAAACAGTTACTAAATTTGGTATAAATTCGACTTTTAAACAACAAATTTGAAGCCTTTTCCGTTTGAGGCCAATTCCGTCTAACCTGACTCAAACATAATATTTTTCACACATTGCTAAGGTTGACCTGCGCTTCACAAGGTCCACAAAGTAACATTTGACTCAATATCTGGTGGCGATCTGATGTAATAAATTATTAAACTTGGTATAAATTTGACTATTAAATAACAAATTTGAATACTCTTCCGTTTGAAGCCATTTCCGTCTAACCTGACTCAAACATAATATTTTTCTTACATTGATAAGGTTTTCCTGCCCTTCACAAAGTTCACAATGCAACTTCTGACTCAATATCTGGTGACAGTCTGGTGTAATAAATTATTAAAGTTGGTATAAATTCGACCATTAAATAACAAATTTGAAGCCTTTTCCGTTTGAAGCCAATTTTTTTCTGTGAATGTTTTGACATTTATTTACACTGTTAAATTAATTCATGAATGAAAGCAATATTTGTCAGTTCAGTGAACAAGATATTTATATAGTTCAATTCAACTCTATATATGTTTTAGCTTGCCCAAATGATACCAACTTTTTAAATTACTGACTAAACTTATTTAATGTTAGTTCATACCAGTTAATAATAGATGGCGCAAACCACAAAACTATAAAATTTTATTTAGTTTTCATTATAGATGGTAGCTAATTAACAATTTAGGCAGCGTACAGGTGTAAATTAATTTTAGGTAAATTATACGGTAAAAGTTGTTTTACACTTTATGGCAAACTGATCGAGACATGTGTTTAACCGATGTTTACCGCAGTAAACGATTTATCCGGCCATTGGGGCGCAGCCTTAGTACGAAATTTAGGATTAACGATTAGGTACGGTACGTTTTATGGATACACTGACAACTATCAATCACTAGTACTAACTATCTAGTTTTGTCAGTAATTTAATCGAAAAATAAGATCTCAGGCACACAATATAAGTTACTTCCAAATAATAATTGGGATTAACTAAAGCCTCCGTAAACAAAAGTTCAAGATATATAAGTCACATAATCACTACTGACGCGAATTACACGTAGTTGTCGACGTTGTCCACGAGTAGTAGACATTGTTGACGTTGTCTACGAGTAGTCGACGTTTTCAACGCGATCACGTAAAAATTTGTAGATGCACAAAGTCAGCAAAGCAACATTCGACTCAATATCTGGTGGCGGTATGGTGTAATAAATTATTAAAGTTGGTAAAATCGAACTTTAAATAACATATTTGAAGCCTTTACCAGTTGGAGTCAATTCCGTGACACAAAAATAATTTATTAAACACCTGGATTAGGTTGATCTACTCTCGATAAGACTTCTAGAGCAACATTTTTCCCAAAATCTGGGGGCAGTCTGGTGTACAAAAATTATTATAGTTGGTTAAATTTACGTTTCTGAAATAAATAATCGTTTTGGGAAGTGAAATTTACCCTTAGGCAAATTATATGGGTGGTCTTGAACTAATTTATTCAATGTAACTGTAATTCAATCGGGATTTATTGTAAATTGTAATAAATGTGTAACATATTATGGTAGAAGTTTCACCGAGGCTGGCTAATTTGGTCAGTGCAGGTTTAGAGCACTAAATATTTGTTAATAATCAAATCACGTTATAAAATACATTCGCCCTATCTCGAAATATCTGTTCATATATGTGAAAACCACTTCAAATGCAATCTTATCTGATTTGTACAAATTAAACCACAAAAAAATAAAATTACATTGAGAACACTTGAACCGGCCACACATAAAAAAACACCGAATACTTTTCAAATGAGTTCATATAGAGTTTTCGAAATCGCGCATTCACATACAGTACGCAAGAGCATGCCACAATACAAATCTTATTTTATTAATATTCTTTCAACATAATCATTATCCCACTTGATTACCAAAACGTGATCCAAACAACTTAAAGGGTGATATTTCATCTTTTTGTGTTTGTTGGTTATGTTTTTATAATATTTGGCTGGGCGCACACACACCAAACGTATAAATACTGTTACTAATACGTGAGGTCCTTTCCTTATACACAGGTAGAGAGGTTTCGCCATATAACAGAAAAAATAAAATCTCGATTCACTTATCGATAATTTTAATCACTAAATGAATTTGTTATGTTTTATTTATAAATAAATAAATAAGACGACGAAGAAGAGGATTGAGAAAATCTCTTCTTAAATATTGTAACAAAATTTATTTTTTTTATTATTTTTATTTTTTTATACAACCTAATCAAAACGAACTGAGATTCCTTATAATAATCTTTAAGAAATATATTTATAAAAATAATAAAATACAAGATAAAAAGATTAATAAAGAATTTTTTTTGTAAAATGTATGTGGTGTGTTCCTTGGGAGATTTCGATATTTTCTTAAGATTTTTTTCCTTAATATTTACCATCCCATATTTGTTTTTATTTTTATTATTATTTTATATTTTAATAATATAGTTTTTTTATAATTCTTAAATTTAATTATAGCTTTTTTTATTATATAGACATAATGTTGTTTAATTTGAATAAAAAGTGAAAATGCATGTAAGTTATGTAAACTAAATATTATCGATAAGTATTCAAAGGTTGCGGGTGGTGCGGTTTCGATCTTTTTTTTATTTCAATTTTGTTATTTTTTATCTGATGAATGTTTAATAAGTCGTCATCGTTCCAATATGCCGAACATTACTAAAAATTTTATAATTCCATTTGAGACGGTTATTTTAATATTAGGAGAAATTACACTGGGCATTCGAGCACGTTTTAATGATATAGCTGCGGCTACCAGTCCCTAATTAAATTTCTTGTTCATGTTTTTGCAAAATACTTTTTCAAATTTGTAAAATAAATTTGTAAAAACCCGTGTTTTATTATATTTAACAATTCAGTTTATGTGAAAATTTAAAGAGATTTTATCTAACAATAAATTCACACATTCATGTTGATAAGATTAAGGCGTTTGAAAATATTTGGAGCAAATGATAAGGGCTCTCCAAATTAAACAGCTGTGTGAACTGAAAATCGAATTGTTTACTATACGAATACCAGATTCTACATCGTGTTCCACTTCCTCATCCTTCCTAGAGAAAATATATCTGTGGCAATTACATGCTACTGAAGTTATCCGAAAAAAACCTGCATTATCGACATATTACGTATCAGGTGGTAGTACAAAATTCTGTTGATATTAGCCGGAAATTACATATTATTGAAGTTAACAGTAAATTTTCGCCGAAAAAAATTTCAAAAATCAATATTACATAATTCGAATGTTTAAAGGGCATATGAACTGGCTGAAGTTAGACAGACTCGTAATTAGCTGGATCCCATATTTATAATTTGTCGTGTTAGGGGCCAATGAATTTGAGTTGTGGCACTAACAGTGAACACCTGTGCCAAAAATCAGGCCACATTTTATGTAGCATCATAGTGAAATAAATTGAATTAAACATGCGTCCAGCTTTTAAAATATGGCCTGATTTTTGACACAGGTGTTCACTGTTAGTGCCACAACTCATATTCATTGGGCTCTAACACGACAAATTATAAAAATGGGATCCAGCTAATTACGGGTCTGTCTAACTTCACCCTGTTCATATGACCTTTAAACATTCGAATTATGTGATATTGATTTTTCAAACTTTTTTCGGCGAACATTTTTACTGTTAACTTCAATAACAAGTAATTTTCGGCATATCAACAGAATTTTATACTACCACCTGATACGAAATATGTCGATAATGCAGGTTTTTTTCGGCTGGATTTTCGGCTAACTTCAGTAGCATCAATTTTCGACTAATATCAACAGAATTTTATACTACCACCCGACATACGAAATATGTCGATAATGCAGGGGTTTTTCGGCTGAAATTTTCGGATAACTTCAGTAGCATTAATTTTCGGCTAATATCAACAGAATTTTATACTACCACCTGATACGAAATATGTCGATAATGCAGGATTTTTTCGGCTGAAATTTTCGGCTAACTTCAGTAGCATTAATTTTCGACTAATATCAACAGAATTTTATACTACCACCTGATACGAAATATGTCGATAATGCAGGGTTTTTTTCGACTAACTTCAGTAGCATCAATTTTCCACTAATATCAACCGAATTTTATACTACCACCTGATACGAAATATGTCGATAATGCAGGGTTTTTTCGGCTGAAATTTTCGGCTAACTTCAGTAGCATTAATTTTCGACTAATATCAACAGAATTTTATACTACCACCTGATACGAAATGTGTCGGTAATGCAGGGTTTTTTTCGGCTGAAATTTTCGGCTAACTTCAGTAGCATTAGTTTTCGGCTAATATCAACCGAATTGTATACTACCACCTGATACGAAATATGTCGATAATGCAGGGTTTTTTCGGCTGAAATTTTCGGCTAACTTCAGTAGCATTAATTTTCGGCTAATATCAACCGAATTTTATACTACCACCTGATACGAAATATGTCGATAATGCAGGATTTTTTCGGCTGAAATTTTCGGCTAACTTCAGTAGCATTAATTTTCGACTAATATCAACAGAATTTTATACTACCACCTGATACGAAATGTGTCGGTAATGCAGGGTTTTTTTCGGCTGAAATTTTCGGCTAACTTCAGTAGCATTAGTTTTCGGCTAATATCAACCGAATTGTATACTACCACCTGATACGAAATATGTCGATAATGCAGGGTTTTTTCGGCTGAAATTTCCGGCTAACTTCAGTAGCATTAATTTTCGGCTAATATCAACCGAATTTTATACTACCACCTGATACGAAATATGTCGATAATGCAGGGGTTTTCGGCTGAATTTTTCGGTTAACTTCAGTAGCATTAATTTTCGGCTAATATCAACCGAATTTTATACTACCACCTGATACGAAATATGTCGATAATGCAGGGTTTTTCGGCAGAAATTTTCGGCTAACTTCAGTAGCATTAATTTTCGGCTAATATCAACCGAATTGTATACTACCACCTGATACGAAATGTGTCGGTAATGCAGGGTTTTTTCGGCTGAAATTTTCGGCTAACTTCAGTAGCATTAATTTTCGGCTTATATCAACCGAATTGTATACTACCACCTGATACGAAATATGTAGATAATGCAGGGTTTTTCGGCTGAAATTTTCAGCTAACTTCAGTAGCATTAATTTTCGGCTAATATCAACCGAATTGTATACTACCATCTGATACGAAATGTGTCGGTAATGCAGGGTTTTTTTCGGCTGAAATTTTCGGCTAACTTCAGTAGCATTAATTTTCGGCTAATATCAACCGAATTTTATACTACCACCTGATACGAAATATGTCGATAATGCAGGGTTATCGGCTGAAATTTTCAGCTAACTTCAGTAGCATGGCAATTAATTAATTTTATTTTAAATTATTTTAAGTTAGTGAGTTTTTTGTAAACGAAAATTGTAACGTCTGTGGTAAATAATATCAAAGTCAAAATCACGTAAGTATGTGTGTTATTTTTACTGCATTAAGAAAATTGTAATACAAGGTTATCCAATTCAAGCTTGATAAAGTAAACTTAAAAAAAACACACAAAATATTCGGAATGTATTGTAATTTTTATTTCATTTTACAGATTGATCCTTGCCATTTATAGTTAAACAAGATATCATTCAAATGTCCTCCACGGGACTTCTTACAGGCCTTGATTCTTTTGCGGTAATTTTCAATGACTTTTCGGCACATTTCGGGCGGTATCTCGGCCATTACCTTACGAATATTAGTTTTCAATTCGTCAAGAGTTTGAGGATTGTTTGCGTAAACACGATCTTTCGCGTAGCCCCACAAAAAGAAATCCAAAGGCGTTAAATCACAGGATCTTGGAGGCCAATTGACATCAGCCAATCGCGAAATCAAACGTCCAGGAAATTTCTCTTGCAAAAGATCTCGATTTGCTCGTGTTACGTGACTGGTTGCTCCATCCTGCTGGAACCACATATCGTCAAGATCATAATCTTCGATTTTCGTAAAAAAATAATCGGTTAACATGCGGCCATAGCGCTCAGAATTGACGGTAACGGTTCGTCCATGGTTGTTCTCAAAAAAATACGGCCCAATCACACCACCAGACCACAACTCCGCACCAAACAGTGACTTTTTCCGGGTGTAATGCCTTCTCTACAATCAATTGTGGATTTTCTGAGCCCCAAATTCTACAGTTTTGCTTATTAACGTATCCACCAAGCGGAAAATGAGCTTCATCACTGAAGAAAATTTTGTTCGAAAAATCAGCATCGACGGCCTGTTTTTCCAACACCCAATTTGCGTATGTTCTTCGTTGTCCATGGTCAGCAGGCTTTAGCTCTTGTGTCAAATGGACTTTATACGGATGAAGATGCAAATCCAGATGAAAAATGCGCCATAATGAGCCATAAGATAGGCCTAAATGTTGAGCTCGACGAGGAATTGACAAATTTGGATCTTCTTCCACACTTTCAGCTACAGAAGCGATATTTTCAGCATTGCGAATGTTTCGATGATGCACAGACCTTACAATATCAGTAACAGATCCAGTTTGTTCAAATTTATTCACTGTATTCAATATGGTTTGCTTTGTAGGACGATTATGACGACCATAATCTGCTCGTAAAGCGCGAAATGTGGATACGGCAGAATCACTATTTTTATAATAAGATTTAATAATTTTAACGCGTTGGTCGATTGTTAAATGCTCCATATTCTTAAATGGCAGAATGTCAACTAAATAAATGACAGCGTACTTGACGTTTATCTTTGACAGATGTCGGTATACAGATTTCTACTTTATCAACCTCGAATTGGATAACCCGTTATTAAGTCAACTTGTGTAGTTATTTCTATTTTTATTAATATTTTAAAGGGACAACTCAAGTACTGTGTTTTTGACAATGCAAAATTTTCAACTTTTACGTTATAATCACTTCTAGAGGCATTTTGATTTCAATAGTTTAGGGAGATAACGTATAGACCAGACAATTCTTTAAAGTTAAAATTTCATTGTAGATCGATAATGAGTAACAGGAAAAGTAGATCGGCACTCATGATTGAGTTAGCTTCGCAAGGAAGATTAAAAAACAAAAATATAGAAGTTGAAAGGCCAACTTCAACAACACTTGAAGTCAGTATGAACGAGATTGATTATCGAAATAAATACCTTGGTACAGAAATTACATTTCAAAATTTTCTATTTTTTGAGAAAAATAAAGATTATGAGACTGATACATTTGGCAAACATAAAATAAACGACGATTTACTAAATATATTAAAAGAAAATATTTTGGAAAATGATCCGTTCGAAGATAGTGATGATTCAGATGCTGATCCACAATACATTCCAGAAGATAACGAATCTGAGGATGAGCATAACGAAATTGAAATGATTGCGCGAAGCATTGAACGAAATTTGGAAGGTGCTAGATCGAACATTGGACAAGACTCGAATAGCGTTGCTTTACCTAGCGCAGTAGTAATCAAAAACCTTCTACTTCTAAATCATATTGGAAAGAAATCAAACTTAAGCGCAATACAGGTAAATCTTATATTTCCTCAAGCGGACGAGCCATAAATTCAAGAGAATGCAAGCCATTAGATAAATGCCGTAAGCTTTGTCAATCTAAGTTAATGTTCGATGAACAAAAAACAATTTTTGATCAATATTGGAGTTTAAATTCTTATAATTTACGTTGTGCATTTTTATCGGGGTTGATTGAAATTGAGAACAAAAAATACCAGAAATTACAAAAGAAATCCACCAAGACTCGAAACTATACTTGTTATTATTTTATTGCTATTGGCCCTAAAAAAAATTCAGTTTGCAAAAATTGCTTTAAAAGAACCTTTGGAGAAACAGACGGTATTATAAGAACAATAACAAATAAAAAATTTCAATCTCAAGGATCAGCATTTCCATTGGACAAACGAGGATCTAGAACCCTCTCAAATTTGACATAGGAAGAGAAAATTGCCGAAATTGAAAGTCATATTAATTCGTTCCCGTCCTACGAAAGTCACTACACCAAAAGAGACACATCTAAAAGGTAACCCATTTAATTTTAATAAAAAACTTCTACTAACTGTCTTTCTTTACTATATTAGGTATTTTCATAGTGATTTAAGAATGACAAAAATATTTTAGCTGCACACAGAAAAGGTAGAACACTCGGTATCACTAACAAAATTTTCAAAGGTGTTTCGAACAATGAATATAAAATTTAAATCCCCGAAGACCAACACATGTCATAAATTTGATATACTACCAGCAAACTTAGATCTTGTTGAATCCGACGTTCAAAAACAAGAGCTTATTGCAGAACAACAACAGTACCACGCCTTAGCAGATGAAGCCTATAAATCAAAACAACGTGACAAACTGCTTGCTGCGAATAACCCTATTGAAATCAGGACCCTAACGTTCGATTTGTAACAATGTTTGCCCACTCCCAACGTGATGACATTAGGGTCGTTTTATAAGCGGCTATTATGGACATACAATTTAACTGTTCATGACTGCTTTACGACCGCATCAAACTGCTATGTGTGGAATGAGGTTATAGGCCAAAGAGTAGGGAACGAAATAACTTCATGCCTACTCACTCACTTAAAAACAATGCCGAATACATTGAAACGGGTAATTTTTTACAGCGACTGCTGCACAGGGCAAAATAAAAATTCGTTCGTAGGAACGATGTTCTACAGCTATATGCAAGAAAATTCTAATTCTAACCTCGAATTTATTGATCATAAGTTTTTGGTGCGTGGTCATACGAACATGGAGTGTGACAGCGACCACGCCGCAATCGAGCGCAAAAAAAACGAAGTTTTCGAGCCCAGGGATTGGTACCAATGTGTGCGTTCTGTTTCAAATCGGTTCTTCGTACACGAAATTGGACAAGACAAAATACTTGATTTTGCAACTCTAACTAAATCAAAGCTAATGTGCCGGAAAGTCAACATAAATGGAGAAAAATGTGTATGGCATGATATTAAATGGATGCGCTACACTAAAGACCGTGGACAAGTGTTATATAAAACAAGCTTTGATGAACATGATCCATTTCAGGTTCTGAATATAAATCGCCGCGGATTTATTAATAGAAATGCTTTGCTACAGAATCCTTTTAAAATCTCAGAGGCAAAAAAACGCGATTTGTTGTATCTTCTCCCATTATTAGATCCATCTGTTCATGAGTTTTATATGAATTTAAATACCGAGAACCAGCTCGATACTCATCCGGACATTACTGAAGAAGATGGTGATTAAATTATATTATTTTGAATAATGGTTCATTTTGAAACTAACTGAATTCTTTACATGAAACCTGTTTTTTGTTCAAAATTGTTTAGGAAAAACTGCTTAACTCGAGTTACATAAAATGATAATACAAGAAAAATCAGTAAGGAAACCATAAGAGGTGTTATGCGGGTTTTGACAAAAATCACAATTATCCAAAACAACATAAGTTGGAAAATTTATGAAAATCACTAGAATTAATTATATTTTTACAAAAGTTTAAATGAACTATTTTCGTTCAATAAATATCTTAAAATACTACAGTCATTTTAATAGAATTAAGTAATTATAATTTCTTCCATATAAGTTTTAAACTTCAACTGAATTTAGCTCAAAAGTCATTTTTATGAGTTATGTTCTTTTGGGCAATTGCCACAGATATAATGACGAGTTGTTTCTTTACGTGAACATTTCTTTACAATTTATTATTTAGTTTACGCTTTGGAAGAATTTACTAAATCTTACTAAATTTTTTTGTTGATTGGTCGTGTGGCAAATTGAATGATAACGATCAATCGATCAAAAATAAGAAAACAATCTCTAATTTTATTGTACACAATTATGTTTAGGTGTAAGTAGAAACTCGGCTTTTTTTGGTCAAATTTAACTTTATTAAAAATATAATTGTTACAAAGATTAATTATAAAAATATTGCCATTTATCAGGTAGGTGATGAATGCCATCGCGATAGAAACTTGATGGTTTCGAAGCAAAATAGTCATCGAGCCAGTTTTGCACATCTTCAACTTTCGTGAACCGTTGGTCTTTCAAATATGATGACATCGATCTGAATAAGATCGAATAGATGCATGAGAAAAAGTAGCAGAAATAGGGTTAGGATTTACTTCGGTAGGACCATTTCCACCTAAAAAGTGAAGGCTGCAGATATATGAGTACCGCGTTACCTTTTTTAATGTAAAATCTGGTCTTCGGCAGATTGTAATTTAAATATTCAGTATTAAACAAAATCAGAGCGGTTACCGAAAGCACCCGGTTACTGAACGCAGTACGTCTCGTCACCTTATTATTAGTGACTCACAAAACAGTTCATCAAAAGCTTTAAACGTTAATGTATGAGTAAGCTTAGTATTCCAAATCAAAACCAAACCTCAGATTCTACTTAACCAATTTGAACATTATAACATGAATTTAGAATATTTCTCGTAGGCTTCCTGTTTCTAATCACCCGTTATTTATAATTACACACATAAAACAAATTATCTAAGATATTCCGATAAATTAAATGTACCAGAATAAGTGTAATAAGTCATTAATATGCAATTAGATTTTTATTAGTAATTTTTGCAATCGTTTCTGCCTTACCAACGTTAGATTAAAAAAAAAAGTGAACCGAGCATATAAGAAAATACCTGAAAACACTAAAAACAATCTTAAGATAGCCTTAAAACAATAGAATAATTAACTAAATTACATTACAAATAAAAAAAATGAAAAGATGAAATGAAAACGTGAATTATATCAATTGTTTTGTTATGTACTTATTGTTGTTGTTGCCGTAGTAGTTTTTCACATTACACACATTTCACATACACGATTGGTTAAGTTGTAATAAAACTTTAAGATATTTCATTGATTTAAAAAAATAAAATTGGACAATAGAGTTTTGGATTGTTGTTGTTGCCGCCATACATATGTGTATGCATGTGTGTGTGTGTGTGTGTGTGTGTATTATTTTATAAGTAGTGAATGAAATATGTCGCGAGCCAACTTGAATAGTTAAAAGCTTAACAGAATTACATTGTGTTTTAAAACGGGGTTGTGTATGCAAAGTAGTTATGCGCCGCGCACTTACTTTTCTTACATGTGCGCACGCCGCGGCTGTTAAGTAATAATTCGTTAGTTTTCATTTTATTTGTAAATATTGAATGGAGCACGTGCTGTTATCAAATTACATTTTATTATTGTAACATGAAGTTGTCGCGCTTATCTAATACATTTTTACGCATAGGCCAAAAACAAAATAAATTTGTCAGACTGCCTCAAGCGCAGGTCTCTTCAAATCATGAATTAACAGCTGGTTTGTCAAAGCTAAACCACATTACAACTCGTGATTATCTATAATTCTATTTACTTATCAATCCCACAATAAGTCTAATCATGACATAAATCAAATGACATGTGATTGATAATCGTTGATAACGCGTTTTTTAGGTAGTTAGTAATACATACTGATAAGCGGAAGTTTAATGTTGTTTATATAAACTAATTAACGATCGTATTATTTGAGTACACAAATTTTGTTTGATTTATTAGGTACAAGGAATTTTTACAGTTTTTTACAATTTTTATGGCTGCAATTGACAATAAAGCGCTTGCTCATTGTGTAAATTTAGATTTTGTATTTTGGATTAAAGTAAACCACGGTTAAATTTTATTATCAAATTATTGAAATAATTGTGCAGTTTCTCGGTAATATTATCTATCGGCATACTATAAAAGGTAAGTGAAATTTATAAAATAACAAATAAAAAGGGCTAGGAACTAAAAACCTCACGAAGTAATCAGAGCTTGGGTCCAAATCTCTGGATAACAAGCTCTCGTGAATATATTTAACATTTTTGATGATACACATTCCCAACAGGAAAGTTAAACATTTATCAGCAAATAGGACTAGTTTTCGTTTGCGACATGTCTGAGATGACTCGTTTATGACATGTCTGAGATGAATCGTTTGTATGTACATAAGAAGACTCTTCTTATTTGGCACACCTGAGATGAATTGTACTTGATATATTGTTACGAATTCTACTGTACACAAGCATCGATGGTCGAGTGGTAAAGTTATAGACCACCAATTGTTATCAACCCAAAACTCGTGACTTCGACTATAA
Organism: Nephrotoma guestfalica; assembly: GCA_963691935.1. NCBI lineage: Eukaryota > Metazoa > Arthropoda > Insecta > Diptera > Tipulidae > Nephrotoma > Nephrotoma guestfalica. Next base: position 262,574,801 of record OY829914.1, on the reverse strand, counting down.
TTTGATTAAGCTATTAAAAATTTGTGGGATATTCCGCATTCTACGAGGTTTGTCCTGGTTAGTATAAAGATCAGAATGAGTCACAGCATCCAGCGCCACAGCGGAAATTTGTACCACTAAGATGCTTCAGCTAAAATTGCGGCATTCTTTAACTTACCTGTTCAACGATATACGACTAGTATATAGGATGTCCATTTAATAAATACATACTACTAAAAATTTTTGAAATTTTCTACCGGTAAGACGTTGTAAGCCGTTAAAATTTTGTTTCACATTTTTACTAATATTTTTTACTGTAATGAAAACAAGCAGAACGTAAAATTAACATCAATCTAGATTATTAATGTTAATGTTCATTGTAACTATTCGAAAAAAATCTGATAGGTAAAAATTTGTTTGGAGAGCAAAGCCCTAGATGGAGATCTCTAAATGAATCAGGCGGTGTAGTGGAGACGAGCAGAGGAAATTCATTGGCGGCTAAAACCAATACCAAGACAGCGTCTGTTCCCCGGGTTTGGGGTGACTGAAGCGTGCCTCTGTTTAGTGTCAGGCTGCTCGCTAGGGCTAGATGCCTTAAGTTTCATCACCAGTATAACAACCTTCTCTCATAAAACCAACTAAGTTATGAACTCTATACAAACCCCGGAGTATGCGGAACGTGCTTAGCCTATTAGGATCTGAAGATCTCAAAAAACGCCCATCGGTTTGTGTTTTTTGTGGTTTAGTGAAAAAAAATGTATATGTCTAAATTAAAATAAAACTTAAATCCTAAATTGATTTCTAGGAGATGATAGTAATGTGGCTATTGTTTGGTGTCTTTCATTATTTTAAAATAAGGGTTGATTTGCGAAAATTTCAAAAAAGACTAAAGCGGCTCAATTGGAATTTTTATGATTGTTCTGTGGGGACTTTTTGATACCTCGTTTAGTGTAAAGACGACTGTGTTGTGATTACTGGATGGACGGGCCCGGTCCAACCAGCAATCACAATACGTACGTTTTACGAGTGGCAGCTCGATCAGGGGTTTTGCCTCAGAATTTTAGTGATTCCCAATTCCTTTCTCATAGAATTCAGATTCGGGAATTAATGCCATGGTGGTAATGGATTAGGTAGTAACACTCGGAGCAACGCTTTCTCATCCATCGGCGCGTGAAGCAAAATACCATCAACTTAATCGTGGGTGACTTTAATGTAAAAATTCGTAGGAGAGCATGAAAATACATCGTAACAGGAAATAATGTACAAATCGATCACATCATGGGCTCTAAGAGACACTCCATATGCATATCGGACGTTAGATCTTACAGATAGTGTCTAGCTAGATAGTCTAGATAGTAAAGCGCAAACTGTCTTCTACGTTCAATATAGACAAGCAAAAAGACCGTACAATGGAATGTTGATGCTTTAAAAGATCAAGCATTACTGTAGACTTACTAATCAGCAGTCGCTGACTATCTAAACCGGCACACCAACAACGAAGAAACTCCTCTTAACAAACAGGAGCTGTGGCACTCTATAGAGTTAGCCATAACTACTGCGCATAACTACAGCTTCGTGAAAAATGGGAGGCTCAGAACACTAGAAGCACTCTAGCAGAATATCTCCGTACAAGAAAACTGTAGCAGCTCAATTATTTGAATAATAATTTCAAGCTGAATTCGACTTTACGATGGCGTACTAAAATCAATCGAGTAACCAGCGCGCCAAGCGATAGATAACAAAACTAAATACGTCAAAATATTAAAAAAAAATCGAGATGATTTAAAATATGTTAACTAAAATATTCTAGGTGGATTGCAATACACAGGAAACCACAAAACCTAGGACTAAAATAGCCCCGTCAAAATAGGCGCGAACATATGAAATTCTTACTAACGACTTCCACCCAAGAAATACAGCCATGTAAAATCCATGTTAAATCGAAATAACGAAGTGTGATTTTCGTTTCAACTGATCGACCACTGACCAGTGTTTCAACTTGAGGATGATTTTTGAAAAATGTTTAGAGTACAATATAACCATACATCAACTATATATAGACTTCCGACAAGCACATACAGCATAAACCGCGAGAACTTATGGGCCGCGCTCATACGTTTTTCAATGAAACTCGTTTCTCTGTGCAAATTAACTGAGTTTGTATGTAGAATCGTAATTGAAGGAACGACACCAGAGTAATATGAAATAACATCTGGTGTTCGGCAGGGGATGCACCCGGCGCCGGTGCTGTTCATGGCGTTCGAGTAGAAAAGTGAAACGAAAAATACAAATTAAAGAACTTTTTAGTAACACCCAGGAAATGCCTTGGGTCAATGATAACGTCGTCAAATGATAAGCAGACAGAAATAAAAGCCCAAATCGGTGCTAGACACCGAAATGTCTACGCCCAATCAATGTTATTACGATCTAAACATCTTGCGCAGTCATTGTAAAGTACTCATAAGATATGTACTGAATTTCGGAAGTATTTAGAATATTATCCACTTTCGTAAGGAAGGTCATTCGTTCCATCTTTACTCCAATTAAAGCTGCACAAAACTAATATCGCATTCGTATGAATCACGAGATAAAGCAACTTCTCGAAGATAGTGATATCATCAGAGTTTGACGTGGTCAAGTGGCTGGGCTGCTTTACAAGGCCCCCAAAACAACGTATTGGGCAGGCGTGGCGACTACGAACAAGAGTTACGTTTAGAAGGCCGAAACTGGAAAACTGGAGGGCGAGAGCGATGGAGCGAGATGGACGGAGGACCATAGTGCAGGAGGAAAATTCCATTCATGTAAGGTGAAAACTATAGAGAGGGTGAGAATTTGTGAACATATCTAAGATTGACAGTATGTAATTTTGAAAATAAACGGAAATTTAAAAGATCATCAGAAATCTATTCCATTTGTCACATATAAAGAAGCCGGCCTCTGATGTCTGAAAATATTGGCCAAACATCAAAATCCATAGAAATTTTTAAATTCAGTGAAAATCACTATACCCGTTAGAGTTCTGACCATCTTCGCAACTTATATCACAATTTACCTCACCACACAATGTCTATAGTTTTTCAAATATTGAAATAAATCTTTCACTACGGATACTTCGCATTCGCAATACATAGAAAATATTATAAGTTGTCGAAAAATGTAGACGAGATTCCGTGAACATCTCTGGTAAGGCTGTACAAATGAAAACATGAATACTGTTATAGACATAGCATAGTTCACTAGAATCGGATTCCGATCACTATAACGGTAGAATATTGTGAAATCTATTCGAAAGTTTGGGTGAGAACTTGTGGGTATCTCTAGGATCAACGGTAAAGTTTGTAAAGTTTTATTAACATCGAGTAATGTTCATCACAATTTTAGTGTGCTGGCCGAGCTATTGGAAACAATAGGCCACAACCCGTGAACATCTCCAGGATTGACGGTACACAATTTTAAAGTAATCAAATTCATCCAGAATCATAAGAAATTAAATACATTTCCAGAAAATATTTTGAGCTATCTAAAAATATAAGTGTGATGCCTTGGACAACTCTAGGATGGGCAACATAATTTTATTTTGAAAATAAAATTCAATTAGAAAAATAATAAATTTAACAGTGCCTTTCATAATTTTTTATCGTTTGGTATCGTTGAACAAATCGCTGAGATAATAGACTTGACTTATCAAGGATCTAGATCCTCACTAATGTCATAGGCCGGGATGCACAATAAGTTTTAAAATCGCAGTACACGCGCCCTCCTCTAAGCTCACTCTCGTATTTAAACAAATATCTATGACATTCGAAGGGAAGAACAAGTAGCGGTTAGTTTCTTCCACTACAAGAAAACACAAATAATTTTTCCAAACGGGCAACTCACCGTATCTCCTGTCATATTACAATTAAAAGGAAAATCAAGCTTAAGCTAAGTGTAATGAAATCTCTAGAATATGACTTAATTAAAGGACAAATAGTAAAAGCCCATCCTAAAAAAGGACTACTTAGACTCCTTTAAAAAGTAACGCAGTAAGTAATCATAATACCTAAACCCAACAAACCAGTAAATTACAAAAATTCGTATAGGCCAATTTCCTTACTTCCAATAATATCAAATATATTCGAAAAACTACTCTTGAAGAAAATCAAACAAATAATAGAAGAAAGAAATCGTATTCCTCGGCATCAATTTGGCTTTCAATAAATCCATTCAAAAATACAACAAATACATCGAATTTCTGTAGCACAGGACTTTGATAGCGTATGGCTAAAGGCTTGGAATATAAATTACAAGGAGACTTACCAAAGCAGTTTTATGAAATACTAAAATCTCACATAGCTAACCGACACTTTCGGGTTAAACTAGATGGCGGATACTCAAAATAAAGAAAATATCAGCAGGAGTACCACAAGGTAGTGTTATGGGATCAACTTTATATGATCTATACACCTCCGATCTGCCAACGATAGAGGATACACATATAGCAAAGTTTGCGGATGATACGGCCATCTTAGCAGTTGCTAATTGCAGAGAAGAATCTACAAGCAAACTGCAGAGAGCTACTCATATTGTCAGTATACCTGGACAAAGAAATGGCGATACAACTTAATGAAACAAAACCTATTCACGTTGACTTCACCAACAAAAGGGTCAACTGGACGTATGTGAAGTTATCTCACGATTCTATCCCAGAAAATAAAAGAATTTCACCAGGCAACACTAATCAATAAAACCCCCATTTGCTCTTGTGTGAAGTTAGCCCAGCCCAGAATTAATTAAAAATCCCGTTAAATACAATAATTAAATTCGTTATTTTTAAATTAAAAGAATTTTATATCAATAGAACATGAACGAACTAAAATTACATTAGACACGATAAAGGTAATTGGCGCGTTAACAGTATAAACTTGCCAAATTAAGGCTATGTTGTTTTGAGATCGTCATACTCCTTCCTTACTTTTAAAAAAGTTAGCAACAATCGTTCCGTGGCAACTTTGTGAAATTGGGCCCTGGGCCGGATATACCCGTACAATACGTATTTGAACAAAAATTAAATTTAAATTTCGCACGTTAAAAGTATACATTTGTCGGATTAAGGCTATGTGGTTTTGAGATCGGCATACTCCTTCCTTACTTTTAGAAAAGTTAGCAAGAATCGTTCCGTGGAAACTTTGCGAAATTGGGCCCTGGGCCAGAGATACCTGTACAACACGTATTTGAACAAAAATTAAATTTAAATTTCGCACGTTGAAAGTATACATTTGTCGGGTTAAGGCTATGTGGTTTTGAGATCGTCATACTCCTACCTTACTTTTAGAAAAGCTAGCAAGAATCGTTCCGTGGAAACTTTGCGAAATTGGGCCCTGGGCCAGAGATACCTGTACAACACGTATTTGAACAAAAATTAAATTTAAATTTCGCACGTCAAAAGTATACATTTGTCGGATTAAGACTATGTGGTTTTGAGATCGTCATACTCCTTCCTTACTTTTAGAAAAGTTAGCAAAATTCGTTCCGTGGCAACTTTGCGAAATTGGGCCCTGGGCCAGATATACCTGTACAACACGTATTTGAACAAAAATTAAATTTAAATTTCGCACGTTAAAAGTATACATTTGTCGGATTAAGGCTATGTGGTTTTGAGATCGTCATACTCCTGCCTTGAGGATGACGATCTCAAAACCACATAGCCTTAATCCGGCAAGTTTATACTTTTAACGCGCCAACTACCTTTATCGTGTCCAATCTAATTTTAGTTCGTTCATGTTCTATTGATATAAAATTCTTTTAATTTAAAAATAACGAATTTAATTATTGTATTTAACGTGATTTTTAATTAATTCTGGGCTGGGCTAACTTCACACAAGAGCAAATGGGGTTTATATTGAATAGTGTTGCCTGGTGAAATTATTTTATTTTCTGGGATAGTATCGTGGGATAACTTCACATACGTGTCAACTGGATACCAATAGAACTGAACTCTCAGTAAATTTTCTATGCAAGTACGGTAAAATATCTAGGCATGGCTCTAGAAGCAAAACTAAAATGGAAAGAGAATGTCATAAAGGAAAGAGAAAAGTTAAACTTTAAAAAGTGGATTGGCTCTCAGGAGAAATTCTGCCCGGCAAATTCTGAAATTCTGTGTGGACTTACGATATTCAGCTCAAAGACTAGACAAACAAAACGAATGTCAATATCATCCAGTTACTCCAAATCAAAGTCCTACGTGTACTACCTAATGCACCAACCTCCATAGGGATCTGAAGATGGATTTCTTAAGTTTATTAATAAGTAATAAATAACCAAACAATTGTAATAAACAAATAAATTGAAAACAAAAAAAATTGTGCGTTTGAAACGCACACATGCAAAACGATGGTACATCTATTACGTAAAAGATGGCACCATCGGCGATAAAATCAATGGGGAGCTATTTGCGGGGAATTTTGAATGTGGCCATCTAGAAGCAAATACGGGAACCAAAAATATCCGTTTGTGTGAACACAACACTTTCTTTTGCGTTTGGAATTGGGAGCAAGGAAGATGGCCATACAAAAGGGCCGCAGCATCGCCAGCAACTAAACTATTAATTTTATTAAATAAAAATAAATTAAATTAAATTTATTAATTGTTCAACACAACAAACATTTTTTACGCCGTCATCGTGTTAGAAAAGGAGTAGTTATGGTATGGCGGGGCGCTCTTAAATTTGTTTGTAAAGTTGGTGTCACTGTATTCTCTTGATTTAATTATGATCGAAAAACAATTCGCAAACTTTATGAAGGAGACACGTAATACAAATAAACCAGAGGCGGATTGTGGGAATTGAAGCATTCTGCGCAGAGATGTTATTCGCCTACTCAAAATCAATCTCAAATTTTAATTAAAAATAAAATTAATGACTTGTGTTTGCAATATATTTTTAGCTGAGCCAAAAACAAATCGGAAAGTTAGTTGATTTGCTTTCTCAGAATTTTTATAGATTGTGCCTGTAAGTCCGCCATCTAATCAAGTGAACTACACTGCGGTACACAATAATATTTGGGGACAATCCTTAAACTACTTTAAACAAATGTAATTATTTGCCATAATTAAATGTACGCAGCCATTACCATTGTACAGTTATTTTGATAGAATAAATGATTTAGAAAAAAACGAATATCAATTTTAAACGTCTTTAATAATGATCTAATACTCACGTGAGAAAGATAATTTTAGGTAACAACACAAAATTTCATTCGTATCTTATCAATCCATAATACTGTGCGGGTGTATATGCGGGACACACTTGCTATAATAAATTGATAAAAATACAAACACACGAATTAAATTAAGCAACCAAAAATTAAGAATGAGTTTTTACTTTAACGTTTTTGGTGTATTTTTTTTTTTTGTTTAGTCAAATTTAAAGAGTTTTCGATTGAAATTCTTTTCAAGTACGCACAGAGCACATATTCGTGCCGCACATAACTTTTATAACAACACCGGTAAAATTGATTGTATTTCCTTTTGTTTAGTTATAGCTTGGGTGTGTACACTGAGAAGATGTAAATAATAGAATTAACAACATGACTGCGAACGTTTTACTAAATGTCGATACATTTCCTAGTCGTAGGTGTATGGGTTTTCGTGCGACTTCATGCGAGCTTCATGTTGACTTATATACACATGACGTGGAAGGGAAAATAAATTCTGGATTGCAACAGAGGGTTATAATTGTGTTTATTGATTGTAATGAAAAAAATTCGCTTTCGCGATCTATTTTGAGTGTGATTCGATGTTGGAGACACCCGTACATGATCGAATATGTGTGATAATGTCCCTATGTTCACAGGTATTTATACGGGTGGTTATAAAATCAAGTTTGGGCCGACCTCAAGCGACGATATGAATATCCACGTCGGTTATTTCAGACACACGTAAATTGCTAACCTTAGAGTCATTCAGCGCTGGGACGTAGTAAAGAACCTGATACAACTCAATTGGCCCTTAGCGCATCAGCAAGCCAGCCGCCCATGATATTCAGTAAGGAACAACAATGATTAGCGGATTCTGCTAGCCACAGCAAACGCAGTTTGCATAATCTAAATAATCGAGAGATCCACTAATACCCATCCACGTGGCCAAATAATTGTTACTATGCTATCTACGATTGATGTTAACTTTGAATTACGTTTTGAATTTTATATTCTGCTTTCAATCACGTCATCAATGTCAGTGATGTCGTTTGGTGTTGGAATAATTTAAGGACAGCACAATGAACCGTGTACGATACATTCCCATCTAAGTTGGGTTGTGTTTGCGCGATCAAACGTGTAGATGAATAAAGACTCAAAGTTCTGGCGACTCGAACACCAAACGCTCTGGTATGGAATTCAAATGACACGAAAACACTAGCAGCGATTGTCGGTTCACAATCAGCAGCTTCAGAACTGGGACTCAGCGATCTCGGTCTTAAAAGCCTGGTACTTAGTGATATAACTAGACTTTATGATCCTACTGGAATGTTTGCTCCAGTAATAGTAGCTGCCAAGATATTCATACAGGTTTTATAGAAAGCAAATTTTGGAACTGGAAAGCACCACTACCCACGCTGTCCCACGCTGTCTTGATATGACCCAATCTGCAATAATAACGCTTCATGCATTATGCGATGCGAGCCTACGCTTACGCAGCGGTTATTTATGTGCGAACAATCCATCCTAAAGGAAATATTCGTGTTTCCTTAGTAACGGCAAGGACAAAGGTCGCACCAGGTAAAACAATTACTATTCCTCGGTTAGAATTTTGTGCAGCACAATTCCTTATAACAGTTATCCACAATAAATATAATACAGGATACACATTATGGATGGCTTACATACAGGAATATTCTAATATCAATCGATTGCAACATATTCGTACAGAACACAATCCAGCAGATTGCGCTAGTAGCGGATTGTTTTAACCGGCATCGAAGGGCATTCGTTATTTTGGAGTGGCCTATAGCATGTTTATATCAAGAATCAATTGCAACGAGTGAAAATCCATTGTTATCATTCGAACATATTGTCCCTTTAAAGCACCAGGCCAAAGATTACAACCTGTGTCAACGGTAAAAATTGCATTTCAATTACATACAACAACTCTTATACTACGCTTTCGACCAGCTAGGCGTAATTATTGGAGAACTAAAGTCATAAGAGCAGCTGAAGAGAAGTACGCCATGTTTTTGTACAAACGCAAGGCTCATGGTGACGTATATATAACCGAAATTAATTCTTTAAACACTCGTTTTTGAGTAGACAAGTAGCAAACTACTTGCGCTCAATCCACTTCTGGATGTCAATCAAATTCTGCGTGTCGTAGGTTGAGTAACACCCGCTGGTCTCCTATATACACAACCAGCGTAATGTTTTTACCGAAAGACAGTACGCTGCCTATATTATTGGTTAATCATGCAAATGCGATCACTCTATATAGTGGTATTCAGGAAAAGCTACAACATTTACGAGGACACGTGCATTGGTAAAGTCATTTATCCATCGCTGCGTCATTTGCAACATCAGCGAACTATACGTGTGGTGGTTGAAGATTTGTGAACCCGACAGCTACACGATAACAGACGAGATTATCTTTAAGTTTATCCTACCAAGTACGGCTCATTTCGGGGTCTGTCGGGAGCTGCCGTAAAACAAGTGAAATATCACCTTAGGAGAGAAAGCAACGGCCATATAGAGGCTGTCCTGAATTCACGACCAATTTGTGTATTACATCAACTGAAGTGTTTGTCTGCAAGATGCCAAATTATCGAAATTATCCAGATGGCAACTAATTCAAAAATGAATAAGGATGTGCCATCTACAATACCTAACCACCATTTAACAAAGGAGCAATGGCACAAGAAAGAAAACATTGTCTAAATTGGCGATATTGGTGATAAAGGAGGATAACTTACCTCCATCAACGTGGTTGATAAGTAAAATTCATAGAGAGCAAACCTAAAATAGAAATTTTAATTAGAAATCTTACATTTAAACACAATCAATGTAAACTTATCCTTAATGTCTGTGTGCCATTTCATATTTGAAGCCATCCTCTGCAACTACTTAAAAGGACTAAGAAGAATGATTCACGAATTATTAACTGGTCAGCCGAAGAAAAACACAACTCGGCGAAATTGCTATGTAGGCTCATTCATTACCTAATGCTAAACTCGGAATGATGGTAGATGCATCGGACAAAGCCATTGGAGCAGTTATCCAACAATAAATCGAGGACGTTTGGCAACCTTTGCAGTTTTATTCATTAAAATTAACCGACACACAGCAATGATACAGTGCATATCATAGAGAACTTTTGGCCGCTTATTATGCCACAAAACGATTTCGGCATCTAATCGAAGGCCGCAAAGTTACATTGTTCACAGATCACAAACCATTAATATATGCGTTTCGTTTAAATTCCCCAATAACTCTATATTGTGAGACTTCAACAGGAAAAAATCGTCCAAACATCCCAACAGATTTTTGCAGATTAGCATTTGAAGCAGTACAGAATCCGGCACATCCAGGTATTCAAGCTACTGTCAAAGCCATGACAGATAAATACATTTGAGTCAATATTAAAACCGACGTTAAAAAATGGCTCAATGTTGTTTGGCATGTCAAAAAGCCAAAGTACATCGCCATAATAAAACTCCATTGGGAAGTTACACTTCGGTAGTTAAAAGATTTGCCGAAGTCGATCTTGACATCATTGGTCCACTTCCAGAGTCTGAAGGAGAGCGTTACTGCGTTACATTGATAGATCGGTTTATTCGTTGGACAGAAGCAGCACCAATTCCAGATATCAAAACCGAGAGTGAACCATTTTCAACACCTGGATTTCACGTTTCGGCATTCCAGTTTCAATAGTAACTGAACAAGGCTTACAATTTGAATCAGAATTATTTACAGAATTTTCAAAATTGTTGGGTTTCAAACGAAAAAGGACAACAGGATATCATCCACAGTGCAATGGCTTTATAGAAAGATGGCATCGGACACTGAAGGCCGCTTTCATGTGTCATCAGAATAAACAATGGACACGTGTTCTTCCATAAGTATTGTTGGTGCTTTAGTGATATGTTAGAAGAAAACAAAAACAAACGGGACCAAACAGATTTGGTAAGTCAGCTCAGAGAACACTTCTGTTCCATTCGACTACCTGCACCAGCAAGAGTCGTTTAGTTCATTGATTGCAGCAATCGGGTTACTTTGATTATGTTCGAAGTTAAACTTGACTTTTCGGTGAGTTTTGACAGATTTTGATAGTGTCTTATTAACATATTCCGTCGGCTCACTTGGCAAAACATCTGTCGCGTTCTCTTCTATAAAACATGCTTTGAGTCTATTTTCGATTGAGAACTTACAATGCTTGAGTTCATTTGAATTTTAAAATTCCTATGGTTGCTATGCATAATCGTTCAATATTTAAATCACTAGGAAAGGGGTAATGTGGGTGTCAGTTGCAAATTGAAATTCAATGACGTCGTAATTGTCATTGTGTTTACATTTATTATTTATTGTCGAAACATACTAGATGTTAAATTTGAATTTTTAATTCAAAGTTAGCGACATCTAGTTTTCGAAACTTTAGTTAATTTTTGTGGAACTATTTTTTCACATAAAATTAAACAAACCAAACTAGCTATATGAAAGGGCAAATTGTTTTTTTTTTTTTCAAAAAAGAGTTCTAAAAGTAAACGCTTTCTGGGCAGTCGTTATGCTCAGCAGTAATAAGTGTTGTATTATATACGATTGGTTAATTTACGTTATTTGTTGTTTATTTAACAAAAATAAGTGTTTTATAAATTATGTGTTATAACTTTATTGTGTAGTTAATTGATAATCTAACTGAAGGTTATTATGAGTCAGAAGTATAAACATAAAACCCATAGACTCACAAAAATCTGTAATTAACTGAATTCTTGCTAGCTAATTATTTTTATCAACCTTTATTTATTTGCGTTGACAGCTGAACATTATAACTGTCAATAACTTTATAAATATTTATTTAGATTAAGTTGAAAACCTAAATTTAAGTTGTGTAGATTCATCTGCGATGAATCGTGTGAGAGCAAAACGAATTTGGATTGGATGTGTATTAAGGCTGATCATTTTTCAAAATGTAAGTGCCGATTTTTGCTGTGATACTTTTCCGTAGCAACTTTCTTATTGTTTGCTAGTGTTTTGAATTCTATGGGATTTACGAAGAGGCCAGGCGGATTCTAAATTGACTTGACATCTTAATTGGTCCAGTACATTTTTCTGGACTTAAGAGACAGCACATTGTCGTCACGAATGATTAGGATTTCACCAACCGCAATGATTCGCGATTTGGTCGTCCATTTTCGTCTGTGCTGGAGTGATTGCAAATAGTCTTTGGACCATCTATCCCAGAAATGCTAGCAAGCATTCCCCTTCGTTGTTTTAGAGGCACCTTCTTTCTTATGTCAGTTTCTGGACTGTTCACAAATGAACGACCAATTAAAAAGTGACCTGGTGTGAGTATGAATATTTCATCAGTATTGAATGTTTGTTTTGCACACAGCGGATGTGAATTGAGCACCGCCTCGATCTGTTTTACGAGGGTGTTTAGTTCTTTATATGGTATACTGGCTGTTGCCATCACTCTGCAAAAATGAAATTTAGCTGATTTTACTGCAGCTTCATGCAGTCCGCCAAAATGAGGAGCACCTGGAGGATAGAAGTGCCAGTTGATATGGTCATCTCTGCACATTGTTTTAATCTCCTGTTCAATTTCATCGGACTGTAGCATCTTGTATATTGCGTTCAACTCAGAGTTGGCTCCAACAAAGTTTGTACCTCTATTGGAGAGGTCTGCAACGAGCTCCATGTGGGCCGCCTTGGTTGCAAGATGAACGAAAACCACAAAAATCCATTGCTGTATTGTAGAATTCCGGTGCAATTTTTAGACGCTCAGAAGGCAAATCTCCCGTTAACTGCGAAACAATGGGTGGTCGAAGTATAGCGCAAAGTACGCATTGGTTACAAATTTTCTTCGCTACCTGTATACCATTTATTGGCCAAAATTGATCACGTACAATTGACAGTAATGCCTGAGATCCCACATGCAGATGTTTTCTTTGTAGATATGTGAGTAGTGATTGTGCCATCGACCTCCAATCCGAATGATGCCATCTTGATCTACACCCTTCATTGAGTGGCCCTTGCATAGCTCCTTGAAAATATCTTCGTAGCACTCATGTTGAACCAAATATACAATGAGTTGAACACCAGCCTCATAGTGAAATGCGTCGAGCGGTCGTCGTATTTGATCTTTAGGAGATAATTTTAAATTTTTTATGACACGACTGACATACGATATCGTAGCAACCACCTTTTGATAATCGTTTCTGTGTTTTTTGTTATCCAAAATTTGTATAATGTAATTTGCAGCATTATTGCAGGAAAGCGTGGTTTCCGAAAGTTTCTTTGCTTCAGGAATATCGGTAATGTTCGCGCTCGAAGAAAATTTAACAAACCAATCGGACTCAGGTGAGTGTAGAAATGAAGGACCCAAAAACCATAGTTCACAGTTTAATAATTGAGCAGCCTTCATGCCCCTTGAGACAATCTCCGCTGGGTTAGATTTGGATGTGACGTGTATCCATGGATGTGACGCGCATAAATTTTGAAAGGTGCTGACTCGATTAGCAACAAACGTGTTCCAATTTGTTGGTGTACCGTGAATCCAATATAGCGCAATTGTCGAATCAGACCAATAAAATACCTTTTCCGCGGCGAAATTAATTTTGTCTAAAACCTTGCGCATTAGTTGTGCAAGAAGAAGGGCAGCGCATAATTCTAGGCGAGCTAATATAGTTTTTTTGTATTGGAGCGAGTCTAGATTTACTGCACAGGAGACGAACAACGTATAGGTACCATTGTCTAAAGAACAACGTGTATAACTTGCCGCACCGTACGCACTTTCGCTCGCATCCGCGAACCCGTGCAGTTGTATGTGTTTTGGTTCCTTTATACCATCAAACAAGTGTCGAGGAACGGTTCCTCCCCGTAAATGTTGCAAGTCAGACCGAAATTTTTGCCATTCGGTGCAGAGGTGCATAGGTAATGCTTGATCCCAATCGCCTTTTAGTTACCACAATTTTTGAATGAATCGTTTTCCAAGGACAACTACGAAACAAAAGATCGATTGGATCGAAAGCACGGTACGTTTTGTTATGCGTTCGTCTGAAGCAATTTTGACGTTAAATTTGAAGACATCCTTCTCAGGTTTCCGTAATAATCCCTAGGTTCTAATGAAGGAATTGTCATCGCCATTGAGTACCTTTTCGCCGCCATTGAGTTTGAGCACCATTTTTGAAGAGTCATGGCGCCTGAGTGAAGAATCGCTGCTATTTCGGATCTTATTTGTATGGCCTGTGTAATTGAGTTTGCGCCAGTCAACAGATCATCGACATAAAAGTCATGTTGTATGACTTTTCCGTGGAATTTTTCGATGCCAGTTGAAGAAGATATCTCGTCGCCAGGAAGGCACCGGAAGAAGTACCATATGTTACACGGTTCAATTTGTATGTTTCCAGCTTCTGAGTTGGGTCCTCACGCCGATAGATATATTGATAGCAGCACTCGTCATCTTGCACGCCAACTTGTCTATAGAATTTGACAATATCGGCACTGATAGCGTAGGCGTGAGACCTGAAACGGCAAAGAATAAAAAATAAATCGGTTAGCACTACAGGCCCTACTGATAGTAAATCGTTGAGCGAATTGCCATTTGATGATTTTGCCGACCCATCGGAAACTACGCGCAATTTAGTAGTAGAACTGTCGGGCTTTAACACGCAGTGATGTGGCAAATAATAGTTGGTTGGATTTATTTTGGCTTCCGGAACTTGCTTCATGTGGTTGAGAGCACGATAATCGTTCATAAATTGACGATACATTTTACGTATGTCTGGATGTCTCATTAGACGTTTTCGAGACTTAAAAATCGTAATTCTGCCATGTTTGATGAGATACCACAGGGCGCCGGAGTTTCTGTAAATGTCAAGCGAACAATAAATCTGCCATCCATGTCTCTTGTGTGTGTGACCGCAAAGTGTTTGCCGGCGGGATGATCAAATGTGCTGATATAGCCTTGGTACCTTCTGGTATTTCATCGACCTTCCAATTCAATTTGGTCGTAGATCACCTTAGTCGATAATGCCGTAAGTACCAAACTGTCAGATGAGCTTGGAGCGCCATGAATTTTTCCTGAGATTACCCAGCCAAATTGCAGGTCAATCTGCTGTGGAGTGCCGTAGTCCGGATCAGCCAACTGCAGAAATTGACGAGAACTGTTGTGCTGTGATTTGCTGGTACTGATGTAGCACCAATTCCGGAGATGATATTGGTCGCGCTTTTAATCTTAAACCAAGACGTGTCGCTAGTGCTGTTTCAAATTTATAATACACAATGACTAGAGCTGTAGCAAGTATGATGTATGACTACCTTCGTGATGGCAATGTCACGATTGATGAAACCGAAGTCACTGCTGGCATCGATAGGAAGAAGTAGGCTGTAGAGTTGTCGTTGCTGTGTTAGCAGAAACCACAGGATGGAGCATACGTTGTCACGAATGACATGTGCTGCTCAAGGGCACTTGCTGTCCATATGTGATTTTTGTAGGCAATTGAAACATAATTTCGATTGTTCAACAGCCTCGCGCCTCTTGGGAACTCTAGTGCCTTGAACAGTTTGCACTTGAATATGTAGTGACTATTAGCGTTGCAAAATGTGCAAGACGGTGACGGCATTTTCGTTGAGAACAAGTGGAACGTGTGAGTTTGTCTGGGCCCATGCATTGTGTTTTGAGGGTTGGCTGGAATAGTTGGCTCTGCAATTTAATGCATTTTGGAATGATGAATTTTTTGACGATATCACATGAAGCAATAGTTGAGGTTGGTGAGTGGACAATCTATTTTGACCTCGTATCTGCATCAAATTTCTAGACAATTAGATATACTAAAAAGTCGTCGAACTTCTCTATAGGCCTCTGAAGATGGGCTAGAGACCGAATATGCGAATTAAATTAGTTGACAAGCTCCATCAACCGCTTAGGGCACGCCTTATTGAAAGGCTTAAATGTTAAAAAAGCCTTCATATGTTCTTCAGTGAATCTTTTCGGGTTTTCAAATTGATCGAAAAGCAATTGTCGCGCCACCGCATAATTTTCACCAACAAAGTCCAAATTATCTAGGATCGTTTTGGCTGTCCCTGATAGTGAGCTTCGTAGATATTGGAATTTAGTCATGTCGGCCAAATTTTGATTGTTGTGTACGAGACCATCAAAAGAATTTATGAAATCAGTCCATTTCAACAAATCACTAGAAAAGATATCCGAAGCGTTGGATTTACTGATGCTTGAGTTTCAGGTTTGATTTTCGTCGCCGTTAATTCGTCGAATCGCTGTTCGATGTCAGGGCCAACAGGCATGTACATCGTCTTTATCCCATTCCTCACGATCTCTGGAAATGGCCGATAATGACCATCCAAATTTTAGTTATAATGACATATGAACAGCTAGAACATCAAAAGTCGTAGCAATAAACCTGAAGTCGTCCATTATTAGCAGTAAGTGGTTTTATCGGCCATTCCCAGAGATCGTGATTCAGGTGTGGATAGTACATGGAGTTAGTTATTGAGTCATCTAACTAAAACCACCTAGTGCTCATAATCCACGAACTCGGGTTTATTGCTACGAATGTTGATGTTCTACCTGTTTATATGTCATAACTCAAATTTAGTTGGCCATTCCCTGAGATCGTGATTCAGGTCCGGATAATGTATGAAGTTGATCCATTGAATTACCTAAACAAAACCAACTAGTGCTAATAATGCACGACCTCCGGTTTATTGGTACGAATTTTGATATTCTCGGTGTACCGATGTCATTTTTACTCAAATTTGGATGGGCTTTATCGGTCATTCTCAGAGATCGTGATTCAGATCTGGCTAGTGTATGAAATTGGTCATTGAGTCACCTAACTAAAACCACATAATGCTAATAATGCACGACTTCGGGTTTATTGCTACAAATTTTGATCTTCTAGATGTACTGTTATCATTTTTACTCAAATTTGATAACATTCCCAGAGATAGTGATTCATATGAATTTTGGTTTTAATACTAAATTTTGATGGCCACTGACGACCATATCTGGAGATTGTGATTCAATTCTCGTTAATTCGTGAAGTAGTTGATTAAGCATCTACCTAAACCCATCTAATTTTAATAATGCACTACTTCAGGTTTATTGTCGAGCTACGAGCTACGAGTTTTTATCTTCAAGTTTTACTACTGCAAAAGGACGTTCTTAAAGTAGATAATTTTTTGATTCGGTATATTTTTTAATCTCTGGAAATATCTCTGGAAGTTTTGTTAATTCATATAAAACTCAAAAAATTCTTATTAGAAATTAGTGGGAAATTCATAAATGGTTTGAGTTCAGTATATTTGGTTTGCATCTCCACTGTTTTAGTACAAACTTTTTATTCAAAATTTAGGGTTAAGTTATAATATTTTTTTCTTCGTGATTCATCAATTAAAATTTTAATTTTTACTTTAGTTATAAGTTACAATATGTTTCTGCCATTTTAATTAAGACAATTTGATATACGTCTAATAAATATACTGATAAAATTTGCTCGATTTCGTTAAACTTATCTTGATGTGCTTGTTTTTTAAATATCGTCAATTCAATGAATATATATCTGTCTCTTGTTTCTATCCTAGTTTTATTTTATTTCAGTGTTTTGAATTAAAATTATGGACAAATTTTGTAAATTATTTAAAATTGTGTTCTAATCTTTCTAAACTAACTTTTACTTTTCATTGACACTTTTGCAAATTAAAAATCATAACAGTGTACTCCACACATCTACATAGAAAGGCTTTAAAATTTCAATTGCAATTTGCAAAAGTCCAATTGGATTTGCATACGTATATGATTTTAATCTATGGAAGAATCTATGGAATACTTCACGGGCCCGTTGATGATGATGAGTAAAATTATTTTTTGTTATCCGACGCGACACAGTGTGATACAGCATTTTTATGTGTCGTTAACAACCACTATTCTAAAAGTGTTTTATGCGACTACACTCCGTATGATCCACCTCATATGCTGTTGCGTCGAACTGGCTTTTATAGAGATTCAATTAGAACTTATTTCACAATTCTCTTTTGAAAATTTGTATAACCACAAACCAACAAGATTTCTTTCGTAAGAATTCGAGAATTAGAACTATGTTCTATGAGTTTATAGGTTTGCAACACAGTTAGAAAATCAACAATTTATTTTTATGAATTATATTTTATTATTTTAAAGTTATTTATTTGTTTTATGTTTATTTGTTGCGATTTGTTTGTGGTATACTTAATCTAGATTATGGGGTTTTTCAGGCTCGAATTCCTTGCAGTATTTCCTTAAAATGAAAATGTTCCAATATCTGGCTCGAAGAACCAATATTTGTGTCAACAGGTAGTTGGCACAAATATTGGTCCTTCGAGGATATTTTAGGTATTTTGTGCATCCTTTTCCTTATTTCAATAAGCTTCCAAATTTAATGATGAAGGAAGAAAGAGTACAGAACTTTACTTCTTTCAAAAATTTAGAATAATTAGATAATCGATTACCTCATTTGAGTTTCAATTGTTTTGGTCTGGTACACACATAACAAAAATAGTTCCAACCAAAATAATTTACCACCCTATCATAAAAATATGTAAGTTTCAATAATCTTCCTTGAACCTTCCGTCACCCTTCTTATAACGATCGTAGCATAAAATCAAGCAAAATTGACTAATAGACACAGAAAATTGTACGCCGTAACAGTTACTTATTTAACCGTAACACATCAATTAAACTATCGTGCGGGGTCAAAGCCCAAAAAACATCAAAAGGTTATTTTAAAACTCGTACGATGTTCTACGTTTAAAATACAAAAGATAATAAGAAATTCTAAATTTACTTAGATCGATTACGCGAAGTTGAACGAGCCACCATATATATTATACATGTCCAAGTCCATCCATATTATATACAAAAAAAAAACTTAAGTTACTTAATATTATAAAAAGTTACGGTTAAAAAATTTCATTTCCGGTTCACACGCAATTTTTTGTAAGATCTTAAAATATTATAAAGCAAAAATTAAAAAACTAAAATATCGTAGCGTAATTTTTGTCGTTAGTGTCGTCTTTTATAAAAAGTATAGATCGATCGATATCCTTAAGTCAAGTGACTTAAACTAAAATCCTAGAATATATTATAAATTATATATTATTATTTATGTGTGCAATAATCATATAATGTTATATTACACCTGAGTAGAGAAGAAATAAACTACAAATACTAAATTGCAGATATTTGTCTCGTTCTATAGTTTAAAAAAAATTAAGAAAATTTTCTTCGGTCGATTTACATTACAATTATATTGTGATCTCTTTCTTGATCGCACACGTAAATACAAGTATATAAGCGGCACAGGTGAAACGAATAGAAAAAATAATAAAATATGATCGTGAGAATATATAACCGTACATACATAAATAAACGTCTTAAAGAGAAAGAAAGAAATACACCTCACAACAAAAAAATATTTTAAACGAAAACCGAAGATCGCGAAGTTTTTTTTTTTGGTGTTTTAATTTATAAATTCATTCACTTTACGAGTGGTGCGCAATGTTAACGCACGTTTATTAAAATAAAATTTTTAGTTTTGTTTTTGTTTTAATTTTATATTTTTAAAGTTTTGTTTGTTGTTTTTAAAAGAATTTTGTTTTTTGTTATTAAACGGATATTTACTGATTTTTATCGAGCAAAATAAAATATTTTGTTTTGTTTATTTTCTGGTACGAAAAATATTTTTGATCATCAGGTGTTTGTTAATAATATGTATATTTAAATAGTAAGTGTTGAATTTAAAAATTATAAAATAGTGAATTTTAAAAATATTGTGAATATTTTGTGCAATTTATATTTATATATATAAAAAAAATAAAAGAGTGATATTATTAAATTTTAAGTGTTGTGTTTTTAAAAAGAAAATGCTAATGTTTAAAACAAACAAGAAAATTATTAGTTTTATGTTAATTAATGTATTGTTAAAAAATTGTGTTTAATTAATTTGAATATTATATTAATTAAGACGAATTTAAGTGTTGCAAAAAAAAAATATTTGGCAAATTGGAAAATTATATCTCCCACTACTACAAAATGGAATCTGACGGAGAAATGGAGAAAAAATATCCTGATTATATGTAAATATTAAATTATTTTTAAAAAATTATAATTAACTAATTTATTTTTATGATCACTATATACTATTACGAAAAAGTAAATAAATTGTGATTAATTTGCATATTTTTTATTAAAAAATATATAAAATACTCCCTCACTTTTAAATTGTTTTCTGATCTTGCAAAATTAAACGGAAATGTTTATAGTTATCGGAAACGGTTGGTTCATTTTATGAATAAATTTGAATATTAACCAACGTCTTCGTATTTTACTTGAGTTTTATAAAGATTTATTTAATATACAAAATATGATAAAGATTAATTTAAGCGATGCGCCAAAATTTCAATGACTTAAGTAATATTTTTTTTTACGAGATCGATGATGATCGTTACATTAAAAATATAAAGTTAAAAAAAATACCGTCGGGAATCCAATTTAGCGTACAAGTATATGCAGATCGCTAAGACTTGAGTACATAAAGAACTAATAAACTCCATTTCACAACAACAAAGTACAGTAAAATAAAATAAAAAATAAAAGATTACGTGATCAACGCTTTGGATCGGTTCTAGATGATTGGTCAATTATTTAATTTTTTGTTTTTTAGATTTATATATCAATTCTTAACCAATGGAATTTAAGATTTCTTTGTGTCTGTTTCAAAAATAAGAAGAAAACAAGCTTGAAAATTTGTAACGCAATACCCCAATTCAGCCGAATTATAAATAATTCAATTTGAAAAACTGTATCGAATATAAATAAAAATCGAATTTCGAGTGGCATGGAGGAAATTGCCGCAATACGGTGTTGACAATTTTACATAGGGTTTCCATTTTAGATTTGTATATTTTCGGAAGCGGTTGAATGAGTTTTCAATATTTTTTGGGGTTCAACGATTTCGTATTATTTGCGAATCGAAAATTATTTTGCGATATCGAATGAAATATACAGATTTGATTTATCTTTAGTCAAATTATTATGTTAGGTTAGCAAATAACCAATTAGATGGGAATTATGGCCTAATGCGTTTACGCATTACTGTTTAGCTGAACCAATTTAATCACCATAATTATAAAATCTTGAGATGTCGGTGCTTGGGCCAGCCATTAAAGGTAGTTTGAAATTCAGTATTATGTTCCTAAATATTTCAATGGTTTTGATTCCTGACCGTAAATTGCAAGAGGAATCGGAACAAAAAATACTTTGATACTTCATGTAACTTTTAGTAGTTTTGCCAAATTTCGATACAAATTTGTTTATTGGAATTCATCGGTTTAAAATTCATAGACTAAAGGACTTACCTCGTTTACGGTTAAAGTAATTGCATGACAACGTAAGACGTACTAGGAACTAAATACGGGTAGTATTCCATACTTTTCATAGAAACACACTAATTGTTAAGGAAATTGAAATGTTTTTTTATTTAATGTGAAGTACAATCGATACAATTAAGTTCTGAATAAAACGTCATTCAAATGGCCTCCACGACTTCTTCTGCAGGAACGAATTCGATGAACCCAATTTTTGAGAACGTTTTCCCTTCTCCGTTTTGAGAATAGCACGTTCAATATTGACTTGTAAAGCTTGAAGAGAGTTTGGTTTATTGCTAAAGACCAGTGACTTCAAATAACCCCACAAGAAATAGTCTAATGGTGTTAAATCACAACTTCTTGGAGGCCATTCAATATCACAATTTCTTGAAATAATCGAATCTCCAAACTTTTTTCGCAATAATCCAATTGTTGCACTGGCTGTGTGGCACGTAGCCCCGTCTTGTTTGAACCAAATGTTGTCAAGATCAACTTCTTCCAATTTCGGCCATAAAAAGTTGGTTATCATCGATCTATACCGATTTCCATTGACAATAACGGTGTTACCAGCTTCATTTCGAAAAAAATACGGACCGATGATTCCACCAGACCAAAAACCACACCAAACTATCAATTTAGGTGAATGTAATGGTTTTTCATGAATAATTTGTGGATTTTCTTCGCACAAGAATCGTCAGTTTTGTTCATTTACCGCACCACTCAGATGAAAGTGAGCCTCATCGAAGAGTTCCAAGGCAAAATCAGCAAATTCACGACGTTTACGGTAGTCCAATGGCTTCAGTTCTTGAGTGAGAACAATTTTATAGGATGCAAACCTAAATCTTTTCTCAACATCCGCCAGGTCGTTGTTTGAGACAGTCCCAATTCTTGAGAATGTCTTGGAATCGACAAATTGCGGTCTTCAGCAACACTTGCCAGAACGGCAGCAATATTTGCATTACTTCGAGCGAATCTTTGTCTTATTGGCACTTTAACATTATATAAAGAAAATGTACGCTCAAAATTTTCAACAATTCGACGAATAGTGAGCACACTTGTGCTAGTGAGAACGATTATTTTGATAATAAAACTGAATAATTTGTAAACGTTGTTCTTGTGTATATCTCTCACCATGATGAAATTGTAAACATTACTGAATACAATGAAACAAAAAATGACAGATCAGGACATATTACAAATGGCCGAAACGTCACTTAAAAATCATATCATTCCTATTGGAAAACCCTATATGAGTATCACACTGTTACTTCAAATTCAAATAGGAAAAAACGAACCGTATTGGAAATTTTAGTACAATCATGTAAGGATGAGTTTTTTTTAGAAAATGACTCAAACCTCAATTTAAATAAAAAAAACAAACAAAAAGACAAACTCAACCACGTATTGTGTAGAAATAATCGAGATTTCGAGATTTTTATTAAAATAGATTAGAATTTTAAAACGATTAGAATAAATATTTTAATAAAACGATTAGAACACCTAGAATATAAAACTTTGTATCAAAAAACCCGAAGTCAAGCATTGTAAGCGCGAAATGGTTTATGACTCAATGACCAACTTCATATACTATCGGCCGGATTGACCAATAATGGCCATCCAAATTTGAGTAAAAATGTCATCAGTACACCGAGAATATGAAAATTCGTAGCAATAAAGCCGAAGTCGTGCATTATTAGCACTAGATGGTTTCGGTTAATACTCAATGACCAAGTTTATGTACTAGCCAGACCTGATTCACGGTCTCTGAGAATTATCGATAATGGCCATCCAAATTATACCTAGTGCTAACAGTGCACGAATTCGGATATATTTCTACGAATTTTGATATTCTAGGTGTACTGATTTTATTTTTTCTCAAATTTAGATGGGGAATATTAGCCATTTCCGAAGTTTGTTATCCAGGTCAGTGTCACTTATCAGTTGGTTTGTATACTAAATATCGATGGCCATTGAGGACCATATCTGGAGATTGTGATTCAATTCTCGCTAATTCGTGAAGTAGTTGATGAAGCACCTACCTAAACCCATCTACTTTTAGTAATGCACTGCTTAAGGTTTATTGCTGCGAATTTTTATGGTCAAGTTTTACTGCTGTAAAAGGACATTCTTATTTGCTTCTAAAACTAGAAAATTCTTAAGTTGATTCGGTATATTTTTTAATGTCTGGAAAAATCTCTGGAATTTTTGTTAATTCATATCAAACTCAAACAATTCTTATTAGAAATTAGTGGAAAATTCATATATGAGTTCAATATTTATTTATTTATTTATTTATTTATTTATTTATTTATTGACAAAAAATTTCGTGAACTCCACACCCTTTTTGAGCATAAAAGCTCATTCATACAGAGTGCGAAGTTCATAATGGCATCTAAAACTTCATCTAGCGATTTTTTCCGTGTATATATATTTTCCTGGCAATCGGCGTTTCCAAATTTGCATCAAATTGCAAACGTTTTCTGACTGAGGTGCATCATTCAACTGGCAAACATCTTTCCATTTCAGTATTGTCTATTCATAAACGGTGTTACGCGACTCCCAACAAGACCAGTTGAAATTACTTATATTTAAAAATATAATTTGCATTGTTCCATTTGCATGGAAAAAATAGCCGACTGCTTGACACGAAAGTCAAAGCCTCAAAGTATATTTGGTTTGCATGCCGACTGGTTTAGTACAAAATTTTGTTTAAAAATGTATGGTTATTGTTCAACAGAACACGGCACGTGGGTGTGATAACCCCAACATGTGTGCACATTATGATTATGTGCAAATTGCATATTTTTTTTGTTGTATGGTCAGCACATCAGTAGCATACTACTGTGGGCAAAACGTAGTAAGACTTTTAATTTCAATTTCGCGCGGAAAACCATTCGTCGAAATATTTTTATCTATGTTGGTATGACTGTCAGTAACATCTGCGCTAAATGTCACATCAAAATAATCATTAGAGTTTAGTATACGCTTGTTTTTCTGGAAAGAAGTTCCATTAAATTTTGTGTGCGGAATCAATTTTGTGGTGCCGAAACGTTCAGAATGTTGCAAAAGGCCTTCGGTGATAATTGTATGTCGCGAGCAAGTGTTTTTGATTGGTACAAATTGTTCAAAGAGGGTCGAGAACGTGTTGACGACGGACCACGTCTAGGACGGCCATCAACATCAACTGATGTTCAACACGTTACTAAAATCAAGGCATTGGTGCTCGAGAATCGACGATTAACAGTCAGAGACCTTACTGGCATCGTTGAAATATCAGAAGGATTAGTGAAAACCATTTTGAAAGATAATTTGGGCCTAAGAAAAGTGAAAGCACGATTGGTTCCAAAATTACTCAATTTTTTGGAAAAACAGCGTCGCGTTGACGTCTGTGAAACAATGCTTTCCGACTACCAGGATGTCATGAAACGTATTATAACTGGCGATGAGTCTTGGATCTATGCTTACGACCCGGAAACAGACGATCAATCGGCCGAATATCGTGCCAAAGGTGAACCGAAGCCGAAAAAAACACGTCAAAGCAAGTCAAAAATCAAGGTGATGTTGACAGTTTTCTTCAATTATCGAGGTGTGGTGTACTCCGAATTCCTTCCGACCGGCCAAACTGTCAACAAGGAATACTATTTGAGTGTTATGCGTCATTTGCGCGAAGCTATTCGTAAAAAGAGGCCGGAATTATGGGTCGACAACTCTTGGTTTTTGCACCACGATAATGCACCTTCTCATACTGCATTGGTTTTACGTGATTTTTTCGCCAAAAATTCCACCCATATCGTTCCGCAACCACCGTATTCGCCTGATTTTGCTCCGTGTGACTTCTGGCTATTCAGCAAACTCAAACGACCGGGCTCCGGGGAAACCATTTTGAGTCAATTGAAGACATTAACAACTGTTTCGAGGATTGGAAAAAACGTTGGCACAAGTGTATTGAGGCCGGGGGGGATTACTTTGAGGGGGACGAAAAAAAATCAGAATTGATAAGAACATAGAGTCGTTCTCATTCATATGAAACTAATATTCCCGCACCCGTCGTAAGTTTATTAAGTTTCCACTAAAACCCAAAAAGAATCTAGGTAGATCGGGGATTTACAACCTACGTTACTATAACATTTTTGCTTCGTGATTTATCAATTAAAATTTTAATTTTTACTTTAGTTATGAGATATAATATTTTTCTGCCATTTTAATTGAAACAATTTGATATACGTCTAATAAATATACTGATAAAATTTGCTCAATTTCGTTAAACTTATCTTGATGTGCTTGTTTTTTAAATGTCGTCAATTCAATGAATATATATCTGTCTCGTGTTTCTATCTCATTTTTATTTTATTTCAATGTTTTGAATTAAAATTATGGACAAATTTCGCAAATTAAAAACCATAACAGTGTACTCCACTCAACTACATAGAAAGGCTTTAAAATTTCAATTGGAATTTGCAGAAGTCCAATTGGATTTGTATACGTGTATGATTTTAATCTATGGAATACTTCACGGGTCCGAACTAAATACAAGTGGCAGCATATTAATTATACTTTCGACTATAACATATCAGAGCGCTGCCTTTTCCAGTTCCAAGTACCTACCGGGTGTTTTATATCAAGATTACTTATTCTATAGATTTGTAATATTTATTGTTCTATTGCTTATGACTGTGCCTCGGGGCGAATGTAACTCTAACGTAATGCTTTGACAAGCCGTCCACTGAACTTATTATTTTTAATTCGGTTTTACTGTTTTAACTGGAATAAATGCTAGCTCCATTATTAATTAGATTAACAAAATTAGTTAATTTTTAAACCATTTACATTACCATTACAACCATTAACATCATCAACATTGATAAAATTAGAAAACAAAAATTTTTCAAACAAGGGAACATTTAATGATTAATCGATCATCGGTTAATCGGCTCGCTAGTTATGTCAGGAAATTTAACTACACTATAAAACAGGGCAACAATCATCGATCTAGTACCAATTGATAAATCCCTCGCTCAAATGTGAATATCTGTTAACTAGAAAACGAACATCCCTGGGTAATGGAATAATGAGAGTGCAGTTTTTAACAACTAACAAAAATAGTGGCAAAAAATACTGCCAAATAATACGACATCACAGAGACTGCACCAAAATGCCACGATAAAGGGATAACTCCTACGGGTTTGACCTATCAAACAGCAATTGTACCATTTCATTATAGACTTGTTCAGTCTGACTTTTTTGAACAAAAATCACAACGTCTCCTTCTGAACTTTGAGTGAAACTAATTTAGGCCATTAACAAGACATCTAAGTGATTGCAACAACATGCAACCATAAAGGAGTAGTTCCTGCCTGACCTATCAAGCGATATGTGAATCATTTCAAAATGGACTTGCTCTGCACGATTTTTTTAGTAAGCCTCACATCGGTTCTTTTATATTTTGAAGTGAATCTCATTTAGGCCATTAACAAAATATCTCAGAACTTGCACCAAAATGCAATCATATAGAACTAAATCTTACTGATCGGAGCAATCAATCAGCGTATGTACTTTTTTAATATGGAGTGGCTCAGTACGATCTTTTTAATTTTTGAGCAAAACTCTCATTGGCTCCTTTTGATTTTTGAGTGATTTGCGTCTTCCGAGTTTAACAAATCGATGCCACAGAAATTTATTTTTTTGATGGAACTGAATGCATGAATAGTGCCTCCTCTTCCGTTCAGATGGCGGCTGCAATAGAGATTGTAACCATTTGCCGTATTTTTTTATTAGCGCCCGATAGACGTATCCAGAGTAGTGAATTT
Organism: Nephrotoma guestfalica; assembly: GCA_963691935.1. Lineage (NCBI taxonomy): Eukaryota > Metazoa > Arthropoda > Insecta > Diptera > Tipulidae > Nephrotoma > Nephrotoma guestfalica. The sequence goes on along the minus strand of OY829914.1, from coordinate 262,547,416 downwards.
TATTTAACAAAATTTAAATGCAACTTGCTACTTACTAATGCAATCAGTTTTTTTAAGACTAAACTGCATTTCTTAATTCAACTGTGTATCCAAAACAAAGAAAAAGAATTAATAAACGTAGAAATTTATTTAGCTCCACATATTTATACGGAGCCGCTGTCGGGACCTAGTTTCTACTTGCTAATTGTTTAATGGAATTGGAATTAAATTGGAAGTTTTTTGGGACTTTCCCCAATCTATAGAAAATGTGTGGATGGCATACAATTGTTTCGTAGAGATTTAGCATATGAAAAAGTTCTCACATCTCTTTTTGACAGAAGGTTGACAGGCAGAAAAGTCATATTTGCATTTTGTTACCCCTACAGGCTATGAAACGTTTGAGAGCAGCGAGAAATTCTTGAATCGTTGTGTTGTTAAATCACTGACCAGTTCTATATACAGCGCTTTCGTTGTTAAACATATGACTCGACACGTACCTTTTCTGACTCTTTGCTCCGCGGCCGTTGCACTTTCAGAAATTGATGGGCCAAGCATAGTCTATTTTCTTATGGGTAAATGCTCTTGGGGATGTTACTCTAGAGCTTTGTTAGCATTGAACCTAAACACTTGTGGCATTGGCGATTGTGTTGTTTTGTTGCTTCCTTATAAGTGCGAGCGTTAACTTCAAACCTCCATGCTGAGTACTATGATGTGTTCAATCGATGATGAAATTCGTGAGGTGGCCCTTAGGTGGTAGGATGATCGGATGTTGTTTGATATACTTTAAAAGTGAATGTTGCAATCGTCTTCCGATTCGAAGTACTCGGTTCTTGTTCAGAAATGTATGTAAGGAGAAGATCTCTCGGAGCCCACTGGTCCGTTTTCCTTTATTTCATCATATTTCATCACCTTTCTGTCATCTTTATAATCTTAATTTTAGCTGCCCATAACTCTTTACCTATTAGAGCCCCCTTCCGTTTTTCATGTTTATTGGGGTTGTTTCAATAGAAAACGCCAAATAAATGCGAGTCTCGAATTTTTTTTGTGAGAGATGGAAACCTTTCTAATATTGTCGGTTCTGTTACAATTATGCTTACGCTACAGAGGGTATCTTGCCGTTTTTTCTGAAGATTACGAGTTGCACAATCAGTGGAATTTTCCTTTGATTTTACAGTTTCAATTGGTATAAGCCCATCCATCATGAAATCCTAATTTTTTGGAGCTCACTGAACATAGTTTTATGTTGAATCCAATTTTTCTTCATTTCCCCAGGTAGTTCTTCATCCCATAATGTTCACCCACAGTTTTCCTATAATAATTGTTAGAGAAAACTATCCTAGCGGGTCGAATATTTTGAACACCTCTGAAATAAGGGATCGTTTTGTTGGAACTATTGTCATGGGTTCCATGTTGATATGAAATTCATCTCGTTGGTGATTCCACAGGATTCCTAAAGTTTTTATGAATTCATGGGCGTTATTTATGAGGGTTGTTTTTGACTCACTTTGTTCTTGAGGGAGCGTATTCCCTCCATTGTGGCTCTGTTCTTCGATGCCCATTTTCTCTGTTTAAAATCTCCATTATTAAGCGTTTCGTAACTGTTTTTGACATTTCACTGCATATTCTATGGTTTCTGCACCGGAGAGAACATCATCGACATAGAAATCCTTCACAGAATTTCCGCAGCAATTGAATAACTTTTCTGCTCGTCTATGGCAAGTACTGGAAAGAGACGGGTAATGGCAACCAATTTAGTTTTTCGTATACTTCATAAATAAATTTAAATTATTTTTATTTTTTAATTTGATTTAAATATTACAAATAAAATAATTAAAAATGTAAGAAATTGGCAAAACTAATTTAAAGTACTCATATCTCCCATTCAATAGAAATTTTTTGATTGCTATATTTGAAAAATTGTCCATTAAGGACATAGTTTACGAATATATTACAAATTTTACTTTTTACATTTAAATTTACATTTTCATTAAATATTTTGTAAATTCAAAATCCTAACAGTGTCATATGCATCAATACTTAGACAGGCAAACAGAATTCAACTAGATTGAATGCAATTACAATTTGATTTGTATAGTCTAGCCTTGGAAAACTTTGTGGGAAAAAGTCATTATCTAGGAGAGCAAAACTTAAAAACTACCTTAATCTAGCATTTATCTGAAACAATCTATTTTTATTTCTTCAAAGAGATCCGACATATTAGTACAAACGGAAACAAAAGTATTTCATAACTTCTATGAAAAAGAATTCTACTTCAAGCGCTACCACTTCGAAGAAGCATTCGAGTTTCAATCTAGAGCATGCATGTTCCTTAAATACCGCATACTGTACGCTCGACTTCCAGAAGAATGAAATATTCACAAAGACCGCCCAAACTATTGTGACAAATGTGATGACATTCGCAACCAACATCCCTACTGCGAATTAATTTTGGTTGATGACTTTAATGCCCACCATAAAGAATGGCTAAATCACCAATATACTATTTGCGCTGAGCGTCACGCGGAGTGATTTGCCGCTCTGCATAAACTCACACAAATTGTTAGTGATTCCACATTTGAATGTCAAAATTCTACAAGAGTTCATATTCTGAATTTATGTCTCATAACAATCGTCCATTGCATGGAAGCACGTGTCGAAGCTGGAATTGGAAATGTTGACTATCCTGATAACCGTAAAAATTACAGGCTGACCATGAAGGTTTTTCGTCATTTTTTCAACATTTTCCTTGTTATAGATGACGCCGTAATTTCACTGAGACCATGTTACACGGAATATCATAAATATCATCGGAAGGCAGCGAAAAAGCAGACAACACGAAAGCCGCAAAGGCTTGTGAGTTGAAAATCTCAGATCGCAACTGTCCAGATGGCCTCGCTTTCTAATATATTTTAAACATCCATTTCATTATTGAAATGTGCAGAAGGTTTCACATCGAACTCGACCTTAGCTCTCCCCGATGGAGTTACGCCTATGTCAATTCCGTATTATGGCTTTAAAATGGACCCAATCAACATCTCGGAGGAAATTGTCTTCAGAAACCCGAAGGAGCAAAGTACATACCCAATTGGCTGGAAGAGTAAGATGGCACAACCAGTTCTGAAACGTGGTTGTGATAAATCTAACCCCTTTAACTACCTGATCAATTGTGTTTGTTAGCCATCGCTAAAGTTTCTTTTGTCACTTTTGTCACCGACTTTGGTTTTGTTATACATCAATCATTTGCTGGATAGCATTGTTAACGCCACTTTGCACTTTTCTATTTCATTAGAGGTGGAACCTACTCCTTCAGAACTAAATGGTAATCAACTAGAAGTTGTCACTTCGCTTAATTCCGATTTGATTACAATGTTTGAGTGGGGAGAAATAAATCAGACCTCATACAAATATGCAAATTCTCGCGTAAAAGAAGTCACAACGAATACCATTTTGTGGCAAAAGATGATGTGCTCGTGGGTTATGACTCAATTTTGCTGCTTTCTGTTCAAATTAGCAACAATTTTAAGTTGCTTTGGTCAAGTCAACTGCACGAAAATTTTGGTTCCTCAATAGATGCAGAACAGCAGAAGCTTCTTTAAATCACATCAGGTTCCCCAGATATACACTTGAGAACAGAAAAATCACACAGTTGCATTTTGTATTTTTTGAACCAAAGATTATTTCATCACCTGTCCAATGATACCACGTGTATGTATTGTCTGTTCAAAACCAGGACAATAACAACAATAGACCACAACAACCCAATACCGCTAGTTGTAGGTAGCACCAGTTGCGAAACTTGTGGCCTGAACGGTCTTCTATCGATTACGTTTTCATTCGAAACAAGAAAATAAATACCACAGCAGAGGTAGCCGCTCAAGTGGTTGCACTAATTGATGCGGAGCAGAATCAAAGTGAAGTGGCTCGACAACTTAATTTGAGCCGGTTCTCCGTTTGTCGAGTGTGGCAGAGATATCAAGAAACTGGCAGCTACAGACGGTGACAAGGATCTGGTTGCGAAATACTCGCACGACTTGGTTCGCGAAGTATTCGTTTGAATCCAGTTCAACTGGGACAGTGGCTGCAGGAAGATCATGAAGTCGAAGTCAGTCGGTGAACAGTTAGAAGGCGACCACGAGAAGGTGTTCCGACTGCAACTGCACATGGACCAGCAAACGAACCGAAATTGATCTCAGCACACCTAGTAGCCTGCCTTCAGTTCACTCGAGAGCATTTGGATTGGGCAGAAGAACAATGAACAATAGTTCTGTTCTCTGGCGAGTGCAGGATGTGTTTACACGGCAACGATGGGCGCGAAAGAGTGTACAGAATATCAGGAGAGCGATTGGCACAATGTTGCATTGAATAATATGTCTCGTATGGCGGTGGATGGGCAAATTCTTGGGAGGAATGTTACTGAAGACGAAGACAGATCTTGTGTTCATTTCCGGAGCGAATACTGGCCATCGATCAAGAGGATTGACCTCTCTTGAAGTACTACCAGTAGATTTCGTACCAGTTATGGAGTGGCCAGCTCGAAGCCCGGACCTCAGTCCCATCGAACATTCATGAGACGAGATATGAAAAAAAGAGTTTGAGCCCGAGATATTGCTTTAACGAGTCTGCAGGAGCTGCAACAGGCGATCGCAGAAGAATGGGAGGCGATACCTCAACATCTGATAAAATCTTTGGTGAAATCAATGAGACAGCAAGTGGAAGCTGTCATTCAGGCGAGGGGAGGGAGTACTTCTTATTAATAAAAATGTTTTTTTGCTGATTTCCATGCTGCCAAATTCACAAAAAACGTGTAGTTCAGATGTTGATCCCAAAAATCACTTAGTTGGCACGGTATAAGTACAAATAAGTTGAAATAGACTTTGGATCTGCATTCAAGAAAATTGAACAAACATTGGATTTTTTGATATTTTTGAACTTTTGTTGAAAATTGATCAATGTGCGAATTTTTTGCACCCAAGTGTATAAGACCTTCACTAGACCATGTATAGAGTATTGCTGTCAAGTTTGGGGGAATGGTAAGGTATTGCCATCCAGTTCCTGGACAGGGTTCAGCGGCATATAATACGCAACTCTACGACTTCTAAAGATTTTAAAAGGTCTAGACAGCGCACAACGCCACAGAGTTGTTGTAGAACTATTCGTATTATACATATTAATGCATTGTAAATGTTCCGCAAAACTAAAAAGAAAATACCAACATTCAGTACCCTAGGAAGGGTTACAAGAGGACTATAAAATGCACATATTTAAAGGAGCTCGAATGGTCTAAAAGTCCACTAAATTAAAACGAAACGTAAAAAAACTAATTCACTAAACAAATTGTTAACACCGATTTAATCGAAAACCAGATAATATAAAACTTTAAAAATAAATTAATATATACCAGGTGTACAAGTATAAAATGCGGATGTCAGACAACAGATGGTGCACCAATGCAGTTTGTGCTGTAAAAATTTAACACTGCGCTAGTTTGTTGTGTCGTTGCAGACAGCATTAATTTTTTGTTTTCATTTGAATAAATCTGCTGCTGAATCATACCGATTACTTCGAGAAGCTTATGGTGAACATGTTCCATCGCAAGATCCGTATAAACGATGGTTTCAGGATTTCAAAAGTTGTGACTTCAATGTTGCAGACAAGGAACGTGGAAAACTTCCAAAATACGAAGATGTCGTTTAGAAAATAATTTACCTAACCTAAAAATATTTGCTGGTATAGGTCCACTCTAAAAATCTTTTTAGGGTGAACGTTCAGCGCTAATCTTCGACTGATTCCGATCGATGATGGGCTGAACTAAAAACACTTCTATTTAAACCAATTTTTTCAATTCGTTATACAGTTAATTTATTTGTGTTGTCTGATCAAGACTCCTCTCCGGGCTATTTTTACTTAGGTAGCTATTTTGTGAAAATTGACTAAAGTGCCATTGAAAAACTTTTAGAAAAGCTTGCCTATCTAAAACAACAAGTTTCCCTTGAAGTATGCTGAACTTATTCAATTATATAAATCACGTCAGCGATAATTTTCTTTCGTTTCACTTTCATTTACACGGTACTTGATTCCATTCCCCATAAATTCTTCTTTTTTTTATCACAATTTACACGGTCGGTATCGTTCAAGCGCTCTCCCTATATTATTCAAACAGACATGTAGTAAGCAATCTTATAAATTCTACATACAAAGTACGTTTTCTTCATACTAACTAATGAGCGTAATTTATATTTGTTGTGTTGATCTACGCAGCTACACGGTTCTGATTTTTATACTTCTACTTATATTAATTAGTATAAATTTTGAGTTTAAGATTATACTCAATTGATAAGACGATTCGAAGAATTATACGTTTTAATAGTATGGGCACGTTTTACTAAGAACAAAGAAAACGGGGATACGTAAGATTCGTTTAAAATCAAAATTCGAAATGAATTACCATTCGCATAAACATAATTGGGCCTAATAAGGCGTTAATGTTCCATATGGTTAAGGTAAAAAAGCTATAAAATGTATAAATCTTTAAATTAGTCCAATTAACTTTTAATTAGCATCCAAATCTTATTTTATATATAAAGTTTCTTATCCAGTGAAGCGAAAAATTAATAATCTTTCTAAAATATCAATGTGGGCTAAAAAAAAATTTAATGCTAATTACGACGTTACGTTACAAAACGCGTATGTAAATTTTCAAAATACATATTCATCGCGCACTAAAGAAACGAAAAACCTTCCAAAATTATGCTACGTAGTTGTGCAATGTGTAGCACTACGTACTTACGTTCATTTAATATAAATAATTGCAATCCGTCGGATCTCTAATAATTTTTCAACAATCTTTTCTCAATAACGAAGAAAATGCAAATCTTTGTAAACGTAATACGTTCCAAGGTAACATAAATTATTCGTACACACACACAAAATTTGAATTAAGTATACTAAATCTAAATATTTTATAGACACCGTGTTTATCGTGGGTTACAACGTAACGTACTTTAAAATCAATGCCAAATTATTGATTAGATGAAATATAAATTTTTATTAAAGGTAGTCGGTCGTATTTACTAATATTTATATACACCAGCTGATTTAGATTAGAATTTTTTTTTAAGTAGTAGACTCATTATATAAAATTAGCTATTTTTAAACATTTTATTGTTAAAAAAGTATTAATTTTACGTTCTATTGTTTTCATGTATGTATGCAAAAAAAACTGTCTTGACTTTTTGATTTGTTGTAATCTGGTTAATTTTGAATCAAGTTCCTATGTGCGCGATAGACGTTTAAATTATTTGTGTCATCGCAGATATCTCATGACGTTCTGTATAATGACGCCGCAACAGTTATTTTTGAACTGTAGTGTTTTAAATTTCTTGGTTTGATTGTCAGTCATTTTGAAAAATATTGTGAACTTAAGTTCTATTATCATAATCGGCATTCGAATTTTCAAAAGTGGTGACCGATTTCTAAACTAAATAATCGTGAATCCATATTACCCAATCAATTCCGTCAGTTGTACCCGTAGAATCTCTATTCTGGAAAATAAAATGGAATTTCATGAAAATAAACTTCATACAATTGAAACTCAACTAGATATTAGTACTCAAGAATCAAATAGTTCCAACATTGTGGTATGTGGAATTCCAGCAAAGAGTGAAGATATCCCCAATTTGATTCTTAAAGTTATTGGTGCAGTCGACGTTCGTATCTCCAGTGACGATTTAATTTCTGTTAAACCAATGGTTCAGAACAATGAATCGGCATCACAACTCAAACAGTCATATATTGTTTAACTAAATACTGTCGATCTAAAAACTACAATATTAAACACATTTCGCAAGAGGAAGTATGTTTACTTACATCAAATTGGTGCAGAGTTTTCAATGGTGTCTCCTAATCCCAAAATCTGGATACTTCATCATCTTACACGGTTTCAATCTCGATTGTACAACGCAGCTAAAGAGATTAAATTACCGACCAAATGGCACAGTGGTTAAAGCTTTGGCGTTTGGATCGGGAGGTACCGGGTGCGAATCCCGATAGGGGCAGGATGCAAAGGGAATTTTCATCAACAGATTACGATCTGTGATGAAATGGAACACATCTATGACCCCCTGTCGGAGTGCAAAACTCATGGGCCGACCCATCTTCCATGCCAGTATAGGCTGGCATGGAGCTATGCAATGTGCAGATGGTAACAAAAATCGGACCTATGACCGTACGTCCTCGAATTGGCCTACACACTGGCGTAAAAGTAAGGACGGAAAAAGCTAACCGCGAAAGAGTTGGGAGAGCCTTGGCCCCAGAACAGATTGCAGCGATAATAAAAAAAAAAAAAGAGATTAAATTTAACTATAAGTACCAGTTTTTATGGTGTAAGGGAAATGAGATTTACTTACGCAAAACATCGGACTCGAAAGTGTACCATATTTATTCCTTCAACGATATTAGATGCTGTATAAGATAGCGGAAATTTATCAGCGGAAAATAAGAGATTTCGCTATTCGCCGCAAGTGGCAGCACAATCACAAAAGAGAAATTATTTTGTTATATAATTACCAGCGGAAATTTTTTATTCATTTTGTATCTCTTTTTTCACTAAATAAAACATCCCAGCGGAATAAAATATTAAAAGTGATCCTTAAAATGACAAATTGATTGATCTCCGAAGTAAAGGAACTCGGTAAATGAAATCTTGAAATTTAGCAATATGCCGTCTTTCCGCTATTCTAAAAGAATGGCGATGATATTTGGATAAAAGTATTGATCAGGGATCCCAAACTAAGAACAAAATTTTAGGATCTGTTCATGCTGGACTAAACTAGGCCATTTCATAACCAATACTTTTGAATTTTTTTTTTTTATTAATTTTTTTTTTATTATATTCAGTTTTTGGCCAATATCTCTAAAACTTCAACTAGTAACCAATACTTCCGATATGAAAATGAAAAATGCAAGTGTTTGTCCTTGGATGACTCTTGATTTCTGGGATTCAATTAAACTTAAAAACCGGATGTTGAAGCGTTTTAAAAGGAACAGTACTAATTTAGAACTAAAACATAAATTAGATTTGCTAAATAGGAAGATCAAAAACGGAAAATATTTTGCAAAAAAGCCTTATTTTGACAATTTATTTAATAATTTGAGCCAAAAAGAAATCTGGAAACAGTTAAATCAGTTCATGGTAAATAACTCTAATAATAGGATCCACTCCGTTATTTGTAAAGATGTTGAGTATCATGATCCTACTGCTATTGTTAATATATTTAATCTCAGTTTTGTTAATTCTGTTGATTCTTCTGTATCAGCAAGTAGTTCTAGTCCCGGCTCAGATGATTTAAATAATTTTCATACTATGATGTGTAGTATTAATTCGAGTTTCTTTTCGCCCATTTCCTGCAGCGAAATATCGAATTTAATTTCAAATCTCAGTAATGCAAAGGGTGGTGGTTATGATAACATTCGTAATGTGGTTCTGAAGAATTATTTGCCATTTCTTTTCACAATTACTAGCCGATGTATTTAATGTGGTTTTGAAAACCGGTGTTTACCCCGATTGTCTTAAAATTGCTAAAGTGACACCTATCTTTAAGTCTGGAAATTCTAAACTAGTTAATAATTATCGTCCAATTTCAGTTTTGTCGGTATTTGACACAATTTTAGAAAAAATTATTGCTAACCGGATGATCGACTTCCTGAATAAATCTAATTTTTTCTATTCTCGTCAGTATGGATTTCGGCAAACTTCTGGTACAGATTTGGCCTTAACAGACATTACTGATTTGATCTATCGTAATTTTGATAGGCAAAACTATATCTGTGGCTTATTTCTTGATCTTCGTAAAGCTTTTGATTGTATAGATCACAGTTTACTTCTTCAAAAATTACAATTTATGGCTTCTGTGGCCTATCATACAAACAGTTAGCAAGCTACCTTAGTAATCGAAAGCAGTTTGTGATTCTAAATGGTATAAAAAGCTCCACTTTAAGTGTGAACTGTGGTGTTCCTCAAGGGAGTGTCCTTGGCCCTCTGTTATTTCTAATCTATGTAATTTCCTTATTCATTATTGTGCCATAGTAATTGATTATACGTGTTACTTTTAAGTATGTTCATATGTAATTTCAATAGATATAGCGTCAGTTTTGAGAAAGACTTTAAGGCGATTAACATGATATAAAAGGTGATTTTTATTATTTCAAATTTTCATATTTTACGGCATTTTATTTAAGTTTATAATTTTTAAACCATACATCTTCATGAGTGGAAAAAACGTTACTAGAGGTAAAATTACCAAAAGGCAAAGAAAAACTATCAGCTTAGAAATAAAATTGGATATTCTACGACGATTTGAAAAGTGAGAAAAAGTTGTAGAGATAGCTTAAGCTCTTGGTCTGGCTGCAACAACTGTTAGAACCATTCAAAAACGAGATGGAAATAAAATACAGGAAGCTGCAAAATCGGTAACATCCATAGATGCTAAGGCAATGACTCGTGTAAGGAGTGGTTTAATGATCAAAATGGAATGGTTTTTTGTAATTTTGATTCAAAGCCAGTTTGCACAGAAAATTCCATTATTAATCAAAATGGTAATTCAGACGAAAGCGAAAAGCTTATTCGACAGTATTAAAAGTGAATCATCCTGTAAGGAATCTTCAACCTATAGTGCTAATGACAGAGATGAAAAATTTGAAGCTTGCCAGGATTGGTTTTAAAGGGCTCTTAAAGATGAAGCTGCGAGTGCTGATACCGTCGCTGCAAACCGTTTTCCAGTCGATTTAAAAGCATTAATTCACGATGGATTCTATTCTCCAAAACAAGTTTTTAATGTTAACGAAACCGGCTTGTTTTGGAAAAGGCTCCCTAAAAGAACTTGCATATCCAAAACGGAAAAATCTGCATCTGGCTTTAAAGCGAGCAAAGATAGATTGACTCTTACCAGTCTGAAAAATCCTAGAGCTTTGAAGGGTTATTCAAAGAATCGGATTTTCATTCATTGACGATCAAACAAGAAAGCCTGGATGACATGACACACGTTATTTAAAAACTGGGTTTCTATAGGGTTTTCCAATAGGAATGATATGATTTTTAAGTGACGTTTCGGCCATTTGTAATATGTCATGATGTGTCATTTTTTGTTTCATTGTATTCAGTAATATTTACAATTTCATCATGGTGAGATATACACAAGAACAACGTTTACAAATTATTCAGTTTTATTATCAAAATAATCGTTCTCCAATTGAAATTTCTCGTGCGCTTTTGCCATTTTATAGTCGTAACAATCGTCCAAGTGTGCTCGCTATTCGTCGAATTGTTGAAAATTTTGAGCGTACATTTTCTTTACATAATGTTGAAGTGCCAATAAAACAAAGATTCGCTCGAAGTAATGCAAATATTGCTGCCGTCCAGGCAAGTGTTGCTGAAGACCGCAATTTGTCGATTCCAAGATGTTCTCAAGAATTGGGACTGTCTCAAACCACAACCTGGTGAATTTTGAGAAAGGATTTGGGTTTGCATCCGTATAAAATTGTTCTCACTCAAGAACTGAAGCCATTGGACCACCGTAAACATCGTGAATTTGCTGATTTTGCCTTGGAGCAATTTGAAAACGCTAACGATTTTTTTAAGAAAACCATCTTCTCCGATGAGGCTCACTTTAATCTGAGGGGTGCGGTAAATAAACAAAACTGTCGATTCTGGTGCGAAGAAAATCCACAAATTATTCATGAAAAACCATTACATTCACCTAAATTGACAGTTTGGTGTGGTTTTTGGTCTGGTAACACCGTTACTGTCAATGGAGATTGGTATAGATCGATGATAACCAATTTTTTAAGGCCGAAATTGGAAGAAGTTGATCTTGACCAGATTTGGTTCCAACAAGACGGGGCTACGTGCCACACAGCAAGTGCAACAATTTTTTTTAAAGAAATCATATCACTCTTATTGGAAAACCCTATACATTTGCTATTCCTGAATTTAAAGCTTACTGTAGCAGAGAGAACTTGGACTTCAAAGCTTTGATTCTAGTTGATAATGCAGAAGCATCTAGTAGATGAACCAGAGCTTTGAGATCCAAGTTCTATCTGCTACAGTAAGCTTTAAATTCAGGAATAGCACATGTAGAAACCCAGTTTTTAAATAATGTGTCATGCCAGGAGACCACCCAGTCTATGTTGATGAATTATCCGAAAATCTTAAATTTGTATTTTTACCACCAAACACCAAGTCTGTAATACAGCCCATGGATCAGGGAGTTATATCCACATTTAAAAGTTATTACCTACGACGAATATTTAAGCTGCTTTTAAGTGAATCTAATGGGCAAGACAAACCTACCATGCAAGAGTTTTGAAAAAAAATTAACATTATGAATGCTATACAAATTATTTCAGATTCTTGGAAGGAAATTAAACCATCTTGCATGAATGCAAGTTCACAACATAAGAGTGAATTCTTTACAAGTTGATGATGCACCAAATGTAGTTCAAGATGTTGTTACCTTAGCCAGGGATTCTGATTTTGAGGGAATGGATGAGTTGGACATAGAGAATTGCTAACTTCACATAACCTTGAAATTACTAACGAGCAATTAATGGAACTAGTTTTAGCTAACGAAGAAGGCAGACCGCTAAAATTACCTGAAGAAAGGTACCTTGATGAAGCTATCGAGATTCTAAAAACAAACGATCCTGACAGCGAACCAAGTGGTAAAGTGTTTCGAGCAGTAGCTGATGATGTAAATTGTTACAAGGAACTTTATGTTGATTTAAAGAAAACAGCTGTTCAGCAAACATTAGACAAATATTTTGTAACAGAAAACCATTTAACCTAAACTGCTAAAATTATAACTTGATACACAATTAAGGTATCATATCAAAAACAGAGCTGTCAAACTATTACTGTACTACAATGAAGAACATAGTTAAAAAATGTTGAAACAAACAAAGTTTTTCAGACAAGAATATATTTGGTGTTCATACAAGTTTATCGGTTAGTAATCCTTCTAAACGTAACAATTTGACCGAAGGCTTGCTGGGTATTTCAGGCAAATGTTTTAGGTTCAGGGTATTTCAGTAAAAAAATTGAAGAGAGAAATCTCCCGGCCAAATGTAAATGAATTTTTTTGAAACATGAATTTGGATTTAAAGCAGCCAAAACTAAATTGATAAACATAGCCTCAACATGTGGCCGCTATAGCTGTATGCCGCCAATGTTGGGTGGATACGGATATATTCGTTTCGAAGATGTACTCGTATGTTAGCCCAAATATTGCAGAAGCACTACTATTGAAAAATTGGTTATGTTAACTGAACTGTATAATAATATCACATGGTTCTCCTAAAATGGTGAACAAAATGGCCGAAGGATTATGTAAATACAGGATAGGCCATCTATTGGTCCTTTTTTCAATCGATGAATTTTAGTACTTAATCTTATCTGTTCTAAAAAAAATGTTGACATTTTAAAAGTCAAAAATATTCCGTTTATCATAATGGAGTCGCTGTCAACACAACAATGCATTTTGATTGTCCAAATTTATTATAAAAATAATCGTTCAAAAACAAAAACATTTCGTAAATTACGTGAGACATTTGGTCGACATGGACGTTCTACTGAGCGTACGATTGTCATAATTATTGATTTGAAGAAACTGATGCAGTGGGAGCTGTTAGTGAAAGTGTTCGTAATGAACCAAGCACATCAACCAGGCGTCGTTCACAAGAACTAAACATTTCACGAATCACGTTACGACGCACTTTGCATGTTGATCTTCATTTGCATCCATACATAATTCAACTAACTCAAAAATTGAAGCCACCAGACCATTAATATCGTTGTCGTTTTGTTAATTGGATGCTTGAACGAAATGAAAGTTTTTCATCCAAAATCATCTTTAGCGACGAAGGTCATTTTCATCTTAATGGGTACGTCTATTAGCAACATTGTCGGATTTAGGGAGCGAAGAATCCTCATTTTATTCACGAAGCAGAAGTGTGTGGTTTATAGGCTGGTGGCATCATTGGGCCTCTTACAGTGAATGGGGAACGTTATCGCAACATCTGTTTTTTGTGGCCCAAATTGAATGAATTGCGTGTCAACGACCTTTGGTTTCAACAAGACAAGTGCAACAATCCATTTATTGTCAACAAAATTTACTGATCGCATAACTTCAAGAAATTTTAAAGTTCCTTGATCACCAAGAAGCCCGGATTTAACATCACTTGATTATTTTTTGTGGAATTATTTGAAAGGTAAGGTATATGCTAACCATCCACAAACATTCCAACAACTTAAAAACAATATTCGAGTTGAAATTGAGGTCATTGATCCGCTTTTATTGGAAAAAGTCATCGAAAATTTTGATGTTCGGATGCAGGCCTGTAGACGAAACTGTGGTGACCATATGAACGATATTGTTTTTCTTTAAGAAAAATTTATTTTAAGATTTTTTCGGTATTTAAGACAAAATATTATTTTTAATTACGTTTCACAATGTTTACGACATTTTTAAGTCAGTGAAAACAAAGAGGCCATTTACTCACAATATATCACCACTCCATTTTTAACCCCGGGATACTTGTGTAAAGATACACAACCCTGAACAAAAATGAAAGTTTCTTCTTGACAGTTTCGTTTCGTACTGATAAAAAGTTGGTTTACTCATCAGGTTACAACGACCAAACTGCAAAAATTTAACTCTACAACACAAGAACTTATCGATTTGGCGAATTATATCGCAAATCAAAAAAACCTCTGAAAATTCTCATTATGTGTGTGTACTAGGACAACACTAATTTACTTAGGAAGTTTTTAAATTCGTCTGTATTAATATTTGTGTTGTATTAATCATTAAAAATAATGTTGTCTGAAAAGCCGAAAAGTTGAACACCATACAGTTTTAGTTTAAATTAATGGAGCTAGTAGTTTCTTATCTGGCAGGTGTGTAAACATTTAGTTTAGCGTAGTTCGAATAATTTTTCGAAAAGAAATTTCCAAATAGTGACATCTATGGCAAAAACTGTAATATCTCCGATACGAATGTCATATTAAAACGAATATTTTTTTTGATATATCAATAAATTTGTAAAATCATGAAACATTTTACACGTACTTATATCACCCATTTCTTTGTAAACATTGAATGTTAGCCTCCCAAAATTTGGAAAACGTCAATATAAACTAGAAACTATAAGATTGCAACCTCGTACTGTAAAAATAATAAGAATAGCTTCAAAAAAATATTTAACATTTTTTACAAATTGTTTACATACTCTACCAATTATCGACATTGTCTGCGCAAAAACTAGATGATTCCGGAATAAGCGTAAACGCTCAACACTACCGGCACTTCATTCCACCCCACACTCCCCATTTCGGAGGTATCTGGGAGGCAGGAATGAGTTATTGAAGAATCAACCTTAACATAGTACAACACTTCCGGGAGGGCACGTTTGCCAAATACACTCATCGCCAAGTACTCTGATCAGCTACCTGACACACGGTGAAAATTGGGACGGGTTCTTGAGACTCCCACTGGTCAGAAATGATTTCGTTCGAGTTGCCACAGCGAAATGCCAAGACGGAACATATACGAGGATATTTATAAAACTATATGCAAGCTATCGATCGAAGACGAACTAAAAGAAGCAATGCCGCCATTACATAACCCAGCTCCGAAACAATAACCAAATAGACAAGCAGAACATGTAGGGAGAACAAATCAAGTGACACCAGCAATGTTCTCCATGTGCTGCATTCTGGGCATTGCAGAAGCCACCATTCCAAATAAGTCGTTTTACCCAGTCCACCGGAATACACTTCGAGGAATTAGGCAAGCTCTAAATAGTGGCGATGAAATGGACATTAGTTGTTCTTTACAACTTGACTTAATACTGGGAGGAAATTGAGAACTTTAAAATAGCCCACCCAAAGTTACAATCGGTTTATATGGATGCAATGTCATTCTACAGCAACTTCTACTGCAAAACAAGTATTTAATAGCATATAACGAGCTGTTATTCGAAAGAAACAAGGATCGCAAACGGATGAAACGAGCTTTTGGAGAGGGGACTTCTGCTAGGGAACATGTTCGGAAGCCTCATTCAACGAGAGGCTGAAAAATATGGGTCCCAGTTTGAGTGAATTAACAATGAAGAGAATCATCTTTTGACACGTCGTGCCATATAACGTACGAAGACAGAGTACAATAAACGTTAGTAGTCAACAGATTTTAATCTTATTAAAGAGTCTCCAAGATATGCAACAAAGCTTACTTAACGTGCTCTATCATGCCCACCAAGTAATCCTACCGCCATCCTTACTAACACCAAGTCAGCTAGAGAAGAGTTACAATTGATTTGAGAACACGTGCCTGTAACCATCACGGAAGCACGCAATCAAATATCACTTGTTTGTATTATTAACGAGAGCAGACGTGAATCGATGTAAAGTATTCCAGCCTGTTACCGACCAAATGACACAGTGGTTAAAGCTTTGGCGTTTTGATCGGGAGGTACCGGGTTCGAATCCCGATAGGGGCAGGATGCAAAAGGGAATTTTCATCAACAGATTACGATCTGTGATGAAATGGAACACATCTATGACCCCCTGTCGGAGTGCAAAACTCATGGGCCAACCCATCTTCCATGCCAGTATAGGCTGGCATGGAGCTATGCAATGTGCAGATGGTAACAAAATCGGACCTATGACCGTACGTCCTCGAATTGGTCTACACACTGGCGTAAAAGTAAGGACGGAAAAGGCTAACCGTGAAAGAGTTGGGAGAGCCTTGGCCCCAGAACAGATTGCGGAGATAATAAAAATAAAAAAAAAATAAAAAAAATCCAGCCTGTATACACTTCTTATGCGAATTATGTCTCCAATTATACGAAATATCTCCAAGCAACAAAGCGCAATGTGAGGTACGGATCCTACAACCCAAGAATGGGCTCTAGGAAATCTAGTAATCACTGAATCAAACTTCACACAACCAAACAACGGATATATGTGGTATACCCAACAAAACCACAGTCGATGTCATATGTGGTTTATATTTCAAATAAACTGTTTCGACAGCGGGCACTTTATATGTTTTCAATTTGCGGTTTTGGGACAACGGCGATCGGTGAAATGTAAAACCTGCACTAACATTTTGATATTAAAATTGGTTCATCTATTTCGCGCTGCGTTCACTATTTTACACTCCATGCATGCGAATTTTTAAATTAGTAAAATACCGATCAAAATATTTATCAGTATCCACAAATAAGATCCTGTATCGTGACTTTGTGTACAAAAAATATTTCGACTTCTAATATCTTTCATAAAAACAAATGCCTCAATTCTTGTTAATACAACGAAATCGTATGACGAAGCTTTTAACATTTTGATTAGCACAATCTAAAATCAGATTAAGAGTTTTTTCGGTTAATTTTTTGTGTTATCACTAAAGAAACGCACGTGAAAACTGAAAATTTGACCCTCAACTTATCAGTGTACTGTTATCATGACGTTTATCTACACTCGTATATGCATTCGAAATATTTATGTAGGTAACAAACTAGCTACTCGTATATGCGAGAAACCGCGGATTTTTTAACACTTGGACATAACGCGTTAAATTCCATCCTCCCACTATTAAAATTGCGCGTCACGACAATTTGTCGGTGGTAGCGATATGTTATTTTGTTTAATAAAAGGAAAGTAAATAGTTCTGTCTAAGTAATTTTGCCATCGCGCGCTTTACTTTAATAGTTTTAATGGTAGTTATGTATTATAGTAATCATAATTCAGTATTTTATTTGACTTTTATTTTTTATATGCGATAAAAACGTATAACAAAAAAAATTCAAAAATCATAAACCATACAAACTATAATTATATGTAGTTTACGTTCAAGTGAACGAATGTCACGTGAATTTAACGAACATCGCATTTTATTATTTTTATTTCTATTTTGTGTGAAAGCGATTAAAATTATGTGTGTGCATCGGCACACATAACTATTTAGAGGTATGCGTGTGTGTGTGTGTAAAATAATTGATTACAAAGTATGCGTTATATTTTTGACATTTTGGTTGCGATGCGATTGTCAAATTATTTACGGGCCATCTGACGGCGGCGACACAGTGCGTAATAATTTTTCGATTCTTGTTATTTACTTTAGTTTGGATATGTCTGATGTGACAGATGATAAATCAGAACATAAAATCGTTTATTAGGTTTTAGGAACAAACAAAAAAAATATATATTTGATAACATAATTTAATTTTTATTTTTAGTTTAATATCAAAAAATTATAAGTAATAAAAAGTAAAAAAAAATAACATTTTTGTGCGTTTTTAAGTCCGTTGTTATGATTTCATCACGAGATATAAGCTGGTATATTTTATTTTTATTTTTCAAGTTGTTTCACTGACCTAAAAGGTTGATTTTTAAAGTTTAAGTAGTTTGACGTTTTAATTTGTTTTTTTTCCTTATGTATAAGTTAAGATTACGAAAGCCAAGATTAGAGACATGTTTCGTTTTGTTTTGATGTAGTCAAGGATTTAAAGTGTAAGAGACTGTATCATGCAGTGTTGCATAAAAAGTGTGTACTTGTAAATTTCCGTCAAGGCATATCATTAAAAGCAGCCTAAGCATATCATTAAAATATTAATCAAATGTTTAACCAAATAAACACGATTACATGTATAATTCGCTAGAACGGGCTTTCGAGCTAACACTTCTACGGTTCGCTTTTCACGAACTCCGTTTTACGTAGGCCACTGGCATCTGCATTTATATAACTGTACTCAACTGTTATTTATGGTGATAAGATTTAAAAAAGTTTACACCAAATTCGGTTAAAGAGCAGCCTACGAGTAAATCTTCCTTCGGTAAATTTTTTATTTTGTTGTTTATTCCTCTATTTATCTACCGACAACAAATTTCATGCAAATCAACTGTTTAATTTGTTAAAACACTTGTTTTGAAAATTAAAAAAATTTGTAAGTGTTCAACGGCGAGCTTTGATTAAATCAATTGTAATGAAAATAATACTTCTAAGGAAATCGAAAGATAGAAGAAAAATGTTTACGGATAATTTAGTCCTTTTTATAAAATAACAACGGTCCGTCTATTAAAACAAGATGGAGAAAATTTTAAGATGACCTTTGCAACGGAAGACCGACAGACCCTGTTACTCACGAAATCGCCATTTTAACCGATGATCTTATATTTTAAGACAGACTAATCACTATTTCAAAACTAAGTATGATATAAATACAGTGCGATTCGCAAGTATATAATCACTTTTTATTAGACATTCAAACTACAATGAAAATTAAAAAAATGAATATGCTGAATTAATATCGCGTCGGGTGATAATCCGCTCCAAGCATTTTGAATTGCCAGTTTTAACTCAATGGTCGTCTGGAATTGTCTGTTATCCTCGTAAACCTTAGTTAGAAAGGTTTTCCAAAATGTTTTCCAAAAATTTTCTATGGGATTTAGTTCTGGAAAATAAGCGGGCCAATCTAAAATTGGTATGTACTGACTGATCCACTATCCAAAGATTTGGTATTTTGACTCTTATGGACCTCTACTCGCTGTCGGTGTAGTGCCGTATTGTCTACACCACGTAGATAATTAATATTCTACACGTATCTACATGTATGTAGAAAATTAAAAAACTGGCGTCGATAATGTAGAGAATGTAGACAGTATCGCAAATTATTGATTCTGTTAGGAATCAGCAAATTTCTATGATTTCTTTGTTGATCGGACCATTTCAAGATGGAATTCATACTTTCATGTATAGACCTAATTCTCTTTTTACACGGTAGATATGTTCCATATTTTAAAAACTTATAAATATAATAAATGGTGGTTAAATTTTAAGGGCCGATGTTGATTTTGAATAAAACACAAATTATTTACGAAATTATTGTCAATTCTTTTTATTATGATAATATGGTATGGTTCAATAATGTATGGATAATATCGGCCAAATGGCCGCCGCGACCACGGCGGCACACCTCCGCCCGATGGTCCAAATTTTCGATGAAGCTTAGGCATAATTGAGGTTCTATGCCGTTAATGTGCCGAATTATCTCATCCTTTAGCTCTTGAATTGTTGCTGGCTTATCGACGTACATCTTTTCTTTCAAATAACCCCAAAGAAAGAAGTCCAACGGTGTCAAATCACATTATCTTGGCGGCCAATTGACATCGCCACCACGTGAGATAACACGGCCACTGAATTTGTCGCGCAAAAGAGCCATTGTTTCGTTAGCTGTGTGGCAAGTGGCACCGTCCTGTTGAAACCACATATCGTCCACATCCATATCTTCCAATTCGGGCCATAAAAAGTTCGATATCATCTCACGATAGCGAACACCATTCACAGTAACTGCCTGATCGGCCTCATTTTGGAAAAAATACGGCCCGATGTAGTCGCCAGCCCATAAACCGCACCAAACAGTCACTCTTTGTGGGTGCATTGGTTTTTCGCCAATCACTCTTGGATTATGATTCGCCCAAATGCGGCAATTCTGCTTATTGACGAATCCACTGAGGTCAAAATGTGCCTCATCACTGAATATGATTTTCTTCGAAAATTGATCATCCACTGTTGCCATTTCTTGCCACCATTCTGACCATTGACGACGTTTGGAATGGTCAAGAGGCTTTCGTTCTTGAGTCAATTGCACCTTATAAGCGTGTAAATGCAAGTCTTTATGCATAATGTTCATCAACGACGAGCGTGAGAGGTGCAATTGTTGGGCACGACGACGAGTTGAGGTGGTCGGCTCTTCAGCCACACTATCGCGAACAGCAGCAATATTTTCTGCTGTCCGAGCTGTACGAGCATGCACTGGTGTTTTAAAATCTCCTACAGACCCGGTTTGCTCAAATTTTTGCACGATTTTTCCGATTGTACGCACATTTCGACGATTAAATTGACCGAAAAAGTCACGAAGTGCACGATATGCATTTTGATTTGAACGCCCATTTTCATAATATGCCTGAATAACTTTAACGCGTTGCTCGATTGTGTATCTTTCCATGGTTCAAATTGAGTTAGTCTGAAATTGAGAAATGTCAAATTAAATGCAGAAAAATCTTGACGTTTAGGTGCGGTTCACATTCAGCGTCGGCCCTTAAAATTTGACCACCCTTTACAACCTTTCAGACTTAAATTGATCACATGTATGTTTGTTTAAAATAAAATAAAAATTCACATTGATCTAAACTTCTTCATCATCATCATCAGTAGTAGATAATACGCGCATCCTCTTGCGTTGAAGAGAATAGGATGTAACATCGCTTCCATCGCTCGAAATGTTTTGTATAACTAATGATGAACTCACTATTTCTCCTACCTCGATGTCTTCTTTTTACGACAAATTCACTTATTAATCTTTGGGAACCAATTTTTACAAGATCCTTATATATTTCTTGGTATCTCGTCATAATTCCATTAAGATCTCGATGAAATTGCACCGCACGCTCTATGATGTTATCCTTCGCAAAAAAGTGATTACCCAGATTATTTACAATTTGAATTCCTTCCAAAATATCGCTGTAAAAGAATTCGATTTCTCTTCATCGCTAGACTCTGTCAACTCAATGCGCTCCGGAACAAGTTGTTCCAATATTTCTTCATCACTTAAAACTGTGTCAACCATCAATTATGTTATTGAATTCTGCTGTTGATAAATCCTTAAATCCTGTGCCACCAATCTCACGCGCCAAATTAATGATATCCGAATGAATTTCATTTATATTTGGGATTAAAATATTTTGAGTTTCAACGCATGCTGGCCAAAGTGATTTCCAACACGCATTCAGTGTTAATGGCTTTAACTCAGAGACGGCTATAGCAGCATATTTCACACAATCCAATATGGAAAATTGTTTCCAAGAATTAGTTATAGAAAGTGTTACATCGTCCTCTATAGATTCTAGAATATACGGTTGAATCAAAGAAGTGATATTGAGCGGTAAAAATTCCACTTTAACATTTGGATGTTCCACAACAAAACAGACCAGTTTCATCGGTATTGAAAACCTGGACTGAACTATAATCACCTTCTTCCATAAGTTTTGCGATATTTGCCGGATATTCATCAGCAGCTGCTTTATCCCCAGATGCAATTTCACCTTTAATTTTCACATTATGCATTTCATACCTTTTTAGAAATTTGGTTAACCATCCAGTACTTGCGGAAAATTGGTTTATATTATTTTATGTGATTTGTGATGCTGAACAAGGCTCCATTTCTTTAATTCTTTTATAAATCCTGCGGGGCTTTTGTTTAATAGCGTTGCCGTCTACTTTTATTCGCTTTTATCCAGATTATTAGAGAATTCTCCATTTTTTCTTTAATGCTACCTCTTGTGTACGATGAAATCTTACACTAATTTTGGTACCGGAGGCTACAGATCGTCTAATTACACTTTCATTCCGCTCTATCGTTCTGATCGTAGCTTACATCTTAGCCACATAAGTAGAACCTTGTCCCTTTGCAAGGAGATATAAAATTTAAATTTTTGTTTGTAAAGAAAGAGATTTTCTTTTAGTTTTTTTTATTTATATTTCCCGGCATGTTATTTCTAAACATTTATAACTTTTAATATTAAATTATAAATAAATCCATTTCGAAATCGTGTAAAAATAAACCGCACAAAAGGAGAATTGGGTGTATGTTATTTTTAACCCTCGTGTGAGTGAAGAAGAGATACCTTAATTTGAGTGATGGGGTACCCAGGTACCTTACATACATTTTTTCTGGAAACTAATTTTTTTTGCAAATATGAACTGTATAACGGATTTTGCTAAAATTACATAATTTGAAAACAATCTTGCATTAACTGCATAGTACTAAATCGATAGCTACCTCCGATACCTTTGTTACGTTGTAATCTATCAATTGAACTAGAAGTTCTCATAAAATTAAAACTTTTTGGTCATAAGCTAAACGTCTATAAGTGCAAATGGTAACCGGGCCTGTCGTCACTCACATAAGGGTTAAAGTGAAAAGCGAAATTAAAATTTTTTAAAACCGATTACACAGGTTCTATGCTACCGGCATGTTTGCTGATCTCTTCACAAACCTCCATTGCGTTGCTCTTTTGCTCCTAGTAAAAACATACCAAGTAATCACTTTAACAATGTAACAAAAAGTAGAACTTTAACACTGTTAAGTTTTTAAACCGTATCAAGAGCTATCAGAATGTTATTGTACCTACTACAATGTTCAATATCATCACCGTGCAATCATGGTGCAATCACTGGGTATAGGCATATGTCATCTGCTTAATGTCGTTAGGGAACGCCGCTATCTAATTTTGTCAGGCCACAACTGGTCAACTCTCTTGCAGTCGTCGATATGTCTCCTTTGAATATTTCAGCTTGTATATTGTCCGTTCCTTGTCTTGTTATTCTTCATTTTAGTAACTGTAGTAATTTTAGTATTCTCCATTTATCTAGGTATGTCTAAATATATCTAGATATGTGCATGGACATGGATCGATTCTCAAATTATTCTGGCTTGGTTGTCCGGTCTATCAAAATGGTGGGAATTTTGAATGGATCAATAGATGTAAACGTTCTTTCATAAAAAATCCAACGAATTCAGCATAAAGGAGACTTACAACGCAGTTGCTGAACACAGACTAGATATGGTGGAATGAACCGGAATTAGTAAAGAAAGATAAACAAAATGGCTTAAAAGTACACTACACATCGTTATGATTAACAATAAAACAAATTATCAGTACGAGATTGGCAATAAATATCTGCAAACCTTCCACATTAGAAATGATTTCCAGTTTAGCCGATATTCGACACTATCAAACATTTTCAGCAGACAGTTAGTTTATTGACGACCAAAGAATAATTTGTGTTGGAGGTAGAATATGAAACTCAAGCTGCAAGTTTGGCCTAAAATATCCGGTCTAACAATAATTTTCATCCGGGGCCATCTCTCCTAGCAAATATCATCCGCTAGAAATTTTGGGTGTACAAAACTGCATCATGTGTTTTATGAAAATGATAGTACTAAATCGATAGCTTGAGACAGTTTTATCAAGGGAACGGTACTGCAGGACAAACATTTTTCATAATGGAATTAGGACTGGCTATGCGGGTGCTTTGTACCTCCTTATCATTGATTAAATTATTATTAAAGCCCGCAAATGAAAAGGATCTTTAATCATTATTTTGTGGAATCAGTCACGTGTCGTTTTTTTAATCCTTGTTTCTTTCTTGTTTTCGCGTTGATTGGCACTGAAATTATTATCTAAGATGATCATTGTTGGCTAATCAATATCTTTATGGTTATGTTGAGGAGGGATATATCCTGACAATTTTTGCATTCTATTGGTCATCTTTCTTGGGAATCGTTTTATAGTCAAGTCGTTCTCAATTTTCGCGGTATTCTACCGGAATTCCACACTTCTGTCTGTTCCACACTGTTTTCTCCAGTTCTTGAGGAGGAAACTGGAGGTTAGAGCTCTCGTGTAGTTGTAATAATTTTATTATTCTCAATTTTCGTATATTCTTCACATTTGAGCAATGGCTCTGCTTTCTCAGTTGTCACTTATGTTCACGTTTGTGCCTTGATGCTTGTGTGAGAGCTCCGATATTCCAATTTCCGATTCTTGTTCATGTTAGAAATAGACGAGGGTCGATATTTGCCGGTTTGTATTATTTCAGTATTCGTTTCGGTAACCATTTTGATTTGGAATTAATGAATGATTAGTTAGCCAGCTCCCAGGGTTTCTGAGTCGGCATTCCGGGGAGGAAGTTTCGTTCCATTCCAGTATTCACTTACTTCTATGATGTTCCCAAGCGGTCACCAAAATGTATACTAACCCAAGCAATTTTTGCTCGGCGTTGGTGATGAAGTTGTTGGTGTCTTGGCTATCACTGCCTCTCGCCCCCATTTCAAACAAGCTCCAGTGAAAAATTAGAATCTTTCAAACAAATCTAGTCCTACGTAATCTAAACAAAATGGATATTTTGCATTAAATGCATTAAAAAATCCCCACCTGTTTTCTTGTTCAAGACAAGATTAATCACAATTATCAGAGAGGTTTACTCTGGAAAAACCATATAAAACAATCGGTTGTGCATAAACTCATCGTGGTCGCCATGCCTGTACGCCACATTTTTTTTATTTTTATTTTTGTATAATTTGGGTCGAAACACGACCAAAATCAGTAAACCCATCCCAACTACGTTGTTCAAGAAACGTCCGTTGACATTGAAAAATCTGAAATAAAAAAATATTCGTTTCGAAAATGTTCATGCCAAACGGCCCATTTGGCACATCGAATTTCTTTTAAACAAATTTCGAGTGGCAATAAGCACGTCGTCCAAATATACAAAACAGAATTCGAGTATGCGTAGTGCTGCATACATAAGACGTTGGAACGACTGTGCTGTAGAATGCAGGCCGAAAGTCATTTTACAAAATTCAAATAGTCCGAAAGGTGTCGAAATTGCTGTTTTTGGAATGTCCGTCGGTTCAATAGGAACTTGGTGGTAAGCCTGAATAAGGTCTATCGTTGTGAATATCGTCTTGTAACGGGTGATTTTTTAAGAGCTTGAGAACTTTTTTTTAAAAAAAAACGCATAAAATTTGCAAAATCTCATCGGTTCTTTATTTGAAACGTTAGATTGGTCCATGACATTTACTTTTTGAAGATAATTTCATTTAAATGTTGACCGCGGCTGCGTCTTAGGTGGTCCATTCGGAAAGTCCAATTTTGGGCAACTTTTTCGAGCATTTCGGCCGGAATAGCCCGAATTTCTTCGGAAATGTTGTCTTCCAAAACTGGAATAGTTGCTGGCTTATTTCTGTAGACTTTAGACTTGACGTAGCCCCACAAAAAATAGTCTAAAGGCGTCAAATCGCATGATCTTGGTGCCCAACTTACCGGGCCATTTCTTGAGATGAATTGTTCTCCGAAGTTTTCCCTCAAAATGGCCATAGAATCGCGAGCTGTGTGGCATGTAGCGCCATCTTGTTGAAACCACATGTCAACTAAGTTCAGTTCTTCCATTTTTGGCAACAAAAAGTTTGTTAGCATCGAACGATAGCGATCGCCATTCACCGTAACTTTGCGTCCAACAGCATCTTTGAAAAAATACGGTCCAATGATTCCACCAGCGTACAAACCACACCAAACAGTGCATTTTTCGGGATGCATGGGCAGTTCTTGAACGGCTTCTGGTTGCTCTTCACTCCAAATGCGGCAATTTTGCTTATTTACGTAGCCATTCAACCAGAAATGAGCCTCATCGCTGAACAAAATTTGTCGATAAAAAAGCGGATTTTCTGCCAACTTTTCTAGGGCCCATTCACTGAAAATTCGACGTTGTGGCAGATCGTTCGGCTTCAGTTCTTGAAATGTCAAAGCATACTGAGCATCTTTCTCTTTGACACCTTGTCTGAAATCCCGCGTGATCTGTCAAATACTAATGCATGAAAATCCTAACCACAAAAAAATCACCCTTTATATGTGAAATCGGATACCTGCTTGGAATTGTGACTTTATTTAACGCACGAAAATCTCCACACGGTCTCCAAGTTCTATTCTTTTTGGGTACTAAGTGTATAGTGGGCTAGACCAAGGGCTGCTACTAGGTCGACAAATCCTGATTTTCAACATATTTTCGAATTCTGTCTTCTAGTCGACGTGGTTTGCATGCAACCTGTGGTCCGTTTGTTTCAATTTTGTGAGTCACGTTATGTCTAATATTGTCAATATTAATGTTATCGTGAATGACTGTTAAAAATTTTGATATCACGTTGAAAACTCCTTCAAGGAGTTGAGACTCCGCGAATTGTAACGACTACGTGAATTTGAATTAGATCGTGATCTAGAATTTTGATTAAACATTTCAGAAATCTCAGATAGCAATGTTTTTTGAATTCCGAAAGTTTATTGTCTAGTAAAAAAGTGGAATTTGGATTATAAAAACAAGATGCAGATGTCTCCTCCACATTATCAGCCCGTTTTGCAAGGACCGACAGGGAGACGTTGTTTTCGAATGATGTAAGCACCATTTGAACTGACTTGTGCAATCTCTTTATCCAAAATTGACGAAGTGTCGCTTCGTTAATAATGTCACCCGCATTCATTTTCATTAAACTCAAGAATAGTGTCGGCTTCCTGTCCCGATGACTAGACACTTGTCATGCATCAGATTATTAAGCTTAGTCTTTTCTAATTCACCAAGTACCCGAATCACCTCAGCCTTGATTGTAGAATAAGGTGTATTGCCCTTCGGGCTAGTGATAATATATGCAAATGTATCATGGAGTCGCATCCAGCGCTCTATTTAGCAGCCTCGATAGTAACCCCTGCCAATGTGAACTGCTGCTCTAGTATCTCAAACCAAATTAGGATTTTGAGAACGCAGTGGGGGCGGAGGGGGGTTTAAAGCCACTCGAGCCACAAATCCAGTACCGGAAGGTAAATTAATATTTGAGTGGGAGGTCTCTGGTATTACATTTGAAATTATATTTAATTGTGAGACAGCCTTGATAACAGCATCATTCAAAAGACCAGCCAGCTGAGAGGGCGTTAACGAAAATTTGGACCCCCATGTTGTATCGCTGCTTGATGCTGCTGACGAGTCTGACTCATTCGTCGATAAAAGGGAAACTGGTGGATCATTTACACCTTGCACCACACGCCGATACAAAAAAGCAAAAATAAGAAAAAATACCGAAAACACAAATATTGAAAAGGCGAAATAGATTTGAATTAAGAATAAATTTAAAAACGAAAATACTTATTTATGAAATAACAAATTTTATTAGCACCAGCACCGGAATCTTAGTTGAGTACTTACAGTTTGTTATTTTCCTGATGAAACAACTGTCCGTGCTTGAAGTTGACGTGATGATAAAAATCCTTGATAAAATTGACATATCGATGTAAATTCCTAATATAGTTGGCAGTACTCCGGACTTCCAGTAAAACAAAAATCAGCCGAATTTGGCAGTGACCGAAACTCCGAAATTAAAACTTGCATAAATTTATAGCAGCCGTAATTTCTGATGTCTTCAGAAAATGATATTAGTGGCCATTGGTAAAATTGTTAACAGTATAAGTGGCCGTAATTTTACCAATATTATTATCAGCCATTGATAAAATTGCTGCATGATTTAATCACGTCGAGGTCACCAGTTTAGGGATTTAGAGCTCCACCAAGCTATTAATTCGGTAAAAAACGCCAAAATTGTTGACCCGGTGCATTGTGATTTTATTGAACCGCTATAAAAATGGGTCAAGATAATCTCGAATTAATGGTAATGTTCAGATGAAATATGATTGCCTTATTCCATGGATGTTAATGTCCACAGTAGTTATTCACACGTCAATGACCATGATCGGTCACTGTAATAATGTTAAGCAGCTGCCTTGAAGTTGATGAACGCTATAATTTATGAAGCATATGGTGTCTGGTCTCCGTGATTAATTGACCTTGGATGGTTGACGATATGTTTGTGCAGCAAACTTAGCGGGAAGGATGTTCGATGAAATAAGCGAGCACCGTACGTTATATTGACTAACTGGCTCGAACTATGATATAATTTGATTTTGTTTACTAAATTATTAATTACGAAAAATTCGAGCGATAAGTAACTGCATCATGTGTTTCGTAATATGTCTAACTGCACCAACCTGATGATATAATCGTGGCTTTTACAAACACTACTAAATGTATGGCGGCACAACAACATAAATGTCAAATGTGTCAATAACAACTTATTGATTTATTTAAAGAATTTAGATTTAAGTCACCAAATCTTCGCAGTTGATACCACGCATATACTTATGTCTGCCGGAGCTCAAGCGGCACTTGAGACCAGCCATAATTTATGTCCATATATTTATTAGAGTACTAAATCTGAAGGCAACGTGGTAAAGGTCGAGATTGCACAAAAATAAATTAAAATTGTATATCATTTGATTTCTCTATTAAATTATATTGAACCAAATTGTCTAAGATCACGCGACCTGACTCACCAAAATAAGTTCGTGAGAAATATTACGTTTTTGTACACAAATTTCACAATTTACTATTTTTTTTTTATACTTAACTTGACTGGCAAAAACTTAATTTTGTATTATGTTATGTATATGGAACCTGAATTTCATTGTCATATTAATGCAATCGTGTGCTGTTGTAGACTCGTATTGTTTAATTCCGCACAGATCAAAATAATATATGTAATTATATCAAATAGTAGCGCAAACTGCTAGCAATTTTTTTTTATTTCTTCCTACGGCTTTTAATTGAATATTAATTGATTTATTGATTGAATACAATACAAAAAATTATCCATTGTACATATATGTTGACTGTGAACCGAATTATGCAAAAAATATTCTAACAATTAGTGATTAAAATTAAATTTACAAATTAATTAAGATTTGTTAAAAACTTGTCATCTGTCACTGTCAACAACTTCATTTGATATATTTAAAAATTAGGTCAGTGCTTCAATACCCCGTAATTATAAGGGGCCTGCACGATTAAACCAAATTTATAACAATTGGGGGCGCTACTGCGTTTAATAAATAATCATTTATTTTTTTGTTGTAATTTTGCTTACAAAACAATATGATTAATGCTTAAAAACTTTGATGCTTGGATTACCACCGTACAGAATTAAAATATGGATTGTTACAAAAAAAGATTTTTCCAGTCAATGAGCAAAAAATTGTTTTAATTATAGAACTTGGTATGTACGTTATTAAGACGGTTGTTAATTTGTAATTTAAAGATGGTTATAGGTTATGTGTATTTAACATAACAAAACAATCGTATTTGTTGTAACAAATAATTTGTTTTTGTTGTCAAACTATATAATTTACGTTTATGTGTAAATCACATACATTGTAATTTGTAATATGCTGTCAACACGAGCCATCAATATCATAACTAGTATAAATTATAAGAATATACAGTGGTCACCAAAAATTGTGATACAAAATAATTTCGGTGGTATACAGTGGTGTGAGGCACGTTCCAAATTTACACCGTGTCTCAAATTATACACCACACACTGTTAACAAAAGAACATATATTTTATCACGATATTATCTAATTTGACTTACTTTTCTTTTATCCACATCGTCCGCATCCATCCATCCATCTATTCCTCTTCCATCTCTGCGTGCCCCGAGAGATTCTCTGTACAAAATAATAATAATAAATACAGCAAGAATTATTATTATTATTATTATTATTATTTATAACAATTTCAACAACGAAACAACTTTATCATTGTCATTAATCTTGCCGCAAATGAACGAATTACTAGAATTTGACACAAAACGTAACCTCCAAAATTTCGTATAAACTTTGTAGGATTTTAAAAAATAAAAAATTATTATTTTTTTTTTCAAGAACTCGATTTTATTTAAGTTTTTGTTTTTTACTTCAACATGTTTCGTCTTATTTTTATTATACATGTTCGGAAAAAGAAATAAAATGATTCTTGTCTATGACGTAATATAAATTTTTTCACGTTCTTACAACATAAAAAAAAAAATATTATGCTGTACAAGTAACATATAAACTAATAAATTATTTACATATGTACAGCATTTTCTAACACCTATCATTATCATGATATTGTGATGACGAGGCTGATGATGACGATGGAAAATCTGAAGCATGCTCATTCTATATAAACGAATAATAATAAATTTAATTTTAAAATATTTTATCTGATTTGACATTTAGAATATTAAATAGCAAAAAAAAATTAAATTATAATATATTAGTAGCCACAACATGTCAAATAGGCAAATAAATAATGTTCTGACACGGTATAATATAAAACAAAAGTAAATCAAGATCCAATATATAATGACCGTTGACACATCTGACAGTTGATTATACTTCTGTGTGGTAATTAAATGTTTATATTATTTCTTGGTAGCGAACTTCAACAGCTTAAACTTACAACTTGCTTGACATTTTAATATGTGCAAAATATATCTTTCCCATCGATTGGTAAAAGCCTAACTTTGCGATCATGTAAAGAATTAATTCCTTCGCTCGTATAAAACAAACCAAATTTTGGATGAGCAGAAAAATTCTTTGTGCATCGCCTCGAATCTGAAGCGGCATAAAAGATTGTTCAAAATATAATATTAACCAAATTTGGAACACCTTGAGAATCACCGGTCTAATTAATGTTGTAAATGACAAGAATTTTCTCATATTTTTGGCAACGAAATGGCAGTGCTAACAACTTAGACAGATTGTAGTAGTCAAATTATCGTACACATTTTTACCTCTAATTTAAAATTGGTTGTGTCATTTTTCGTATTCTGTTTTTGTAGGCCCTTTAAGCACATGAATGTATAATATATTATAATAAACGTATTTGATTATTTTTTTATATTTAGAGAGTTTATTTAATTTTATTCCAAATGTATGTTTCGAACGTTTTGTTTACCCTTCGGTTAATAGTTCAGTTGAGCTTATGCTTTCCGCTTTTCCATAAAATTTTAATTTTTTTTTAAGTGGAACAGCTCGTCCGCTTGAAATGAAAGAAGAGCGGTATATGACAAGTCTCACACTTGTCGTCTAACGTCAAGTTATTGGACAAGTCATTTGAGATACTCTAATGTGACTTGTCATAAATTAGTCATTTAGTCAACAAACCAACAAAAAACGATGAAAACTATTATTTGCTAAATGTATAGTAAATGGCAAAACTAAATTTTGACGGAAAGCCGGATCGGCATGGATCGGATCCATTGCAACTCGACCTTAAAGCTGGGACAGAATACATTCGTTCCATTCCGTTTTTATATCAAAATTCAATTTTGATAGTGTTTGCATAGAATTTTGATCAACGGATTCAGACGAAAAAAACGGATGTTTTTTTTAATAAATTAAAATTATACGGAAAGGCGGATAATAAAACGAAACCGATATATCCCTAGAAACGGCTACTTATTTCATACTTACTAACTAATTTTTCGCCATATTAAATGCTGGGAAATATCGAAATATAATAAGAATCGATTTGTTTCTTCTGCCATAGACAGACTGCTGGTTTCATAACTATAGTTTCGAGTGAACCATGACTTCGTTGTGATGTGTCATGCCTAACCATGATTTACAACTAGGTTTATTCCGGAATGAGATATTTTTTCTCATCCCCAGGGCAGTTTTGTACTCCCAACGCCCAAATACATCAAAAATGGAGATTCCGGACACTAATAGTTTACCAAGTAAATCTAGTTTCCCTTGAGTTTTCTATTTGTCATTGATATATTTGGTTGGCGGGAACACAATATAAAAGTCATTTCTGACAAAGTCAATTAAATGTCAATCTTAACATTTTTGTCAATGCCTACTCAATGCACTAAACTATAGTTATGAAACCAGTAGTCTGTCTATGGCATTATGGAAAATTGTTTTTCTGACACGTTGGTCGTGTGCTACTAGATTCATGATTATTTAAATAAGTGATCTGTTGCACTATTCTGGTAATTCCCCGGGAATAGGGAACTGGGAAAAGAATTTTTATGTAATTTCTGTTCAAATATTTCTTTTCCGGCCTACAGAGGAGTAAAGTTTGATGTAAATATTTATAAATTGAGAATAATTTTCGATACCAATTTAGGGCAGGGAAAATTATTTCCGTGTTAATTTTGTTTTCAAAAAAATTAGCACTAACTTTTTACCTCAGTATACCAGAAAAACATTTTGGCGATGTTTTTTCGAACGTAGCAGACAATCGCCGAGTTCCATTGGCGGTAGCAAAGTACTTACTAGTACTTGTGAGTAGATGTTCAACGGAATGCAAATTTGTTAGTTAGAAGTAAAAGTTTTGAGTAGCTAGAAGTACTTTGCTACTGCCAATGAAACCCGGTTATTGTTACCAAACGATGTTCGCAAAAGAAACAAAATTACATGCTACTGAAGTTAGCAGAAAATTTTCGCCGAATTGCTGTATCCCATGTTTATAATTTGTCGTGTTACTGAGCAATGAATTTGAGTTGTGGCACTAACAATGAATATCTGCGCTAAAAATCAGAACATATTTTATGTAATATCACAGTAAAATAAATTAAAATCTAGACACACGATTAACGATAATTTGGATTGGGTGAAGTTAGACCAATTCGTAAAGAGCTGGCTCCCACCTTTTTAATTATTAGTGCTACATAAAACATGCTATAATTTTTGGCAGAGGTGTTCTCGTTTATAAACTTGGGATCCAGCCATTTACGAATTGGTTTAACTTCACCCAATCCAAATTATGCAAATTATGTCGAAACTGGTGGATTTTTAAAATAACCGTAGATCAAATAATCCATGTTTAAACTTACCAAACCGAAAGTAAATCCTCGGTTGTGGATTAATATTCGTTTCGAACCTACTGGCCTAGATGGGTAGCGATGGACGTTTACAGCTCATCTACTAATTTTTACGTGATCGTGTCGACAACTTGTCGATAACGTCGAATACTCCTCGACAATGTCGATTACTAGTAAACAACGTCGACTAATCGTAAATAAGTCGACAACTTTTTGTAATTCTCGTCAGTAGTGATTGAATGATCTACATATTTTGAACTTCTGTCGCCGGAGATTTTAGTTAATGTAAATTAATATACATTGAAACCTGACTAAGGTGATCACAAAAAAAATTATTTCTTAGTCAACTTACAGAAGTGATCAAGACGTAAAATTAACATTAACAACAATATCTTGGATATGTAGTTTCAACCTGCTTACTAATCTGACCAGTTCTATACCGTCTGTAAATTTTTGTATCATAACTCGCTGACATGGAGAAAACAAGGTGCAAGTTATCTATACTTCAATATCGATACCGTATGACAACATTCTTATTTGTAGTGGAATCGTAATATTTTTGCGAAAGGAAAATGTTAAAGTAGAAAAGGTTTGAGAAACCAGCAAATCAAACTGTTAGTGATTTGAAATGTGACAAAATTGATCGGCATATGTTGTGGAAATTATATTTAGCACGAATAGGTTCATACACTTCATATTTTATAATCCCAGTTTGCACATTATAACACAATATTCCGGAACTTCCATTGGCAAGATTATTTAAACACTATAAAAAAATAATAAGATGGCCTGTGTGGTGGTCCACAGAAATCTTCCATCGCGATACATAAGTCTATTTGATAAGAGATGGCGCGCAAAGTAAATAATCTGTTAATATTTATTTAGTAGGGATCATATTGGCAGGAAATCAAAAGTATTGAATTTTTTAGTAACAGAATACTGAATCCAGCCTGAAAGTCCTTTCTTTGTTGACTACAAACTAAGTAAACAATGAAGAAAAGTTTTTGTAATTCTAAACCATGAATATTCAACAGCATTATTTTGAAAGTAGTATTTAGCGATCCACCATTTTTTGTCTGGCAAGTTTTGGAGTTTTGACATTTATGACCCCTAGTGCTAGGGGGAGAGAAAGTTCCAAGAAAAGTATTGAGACTGCGCCAGCAATAACACTAGATTATACTTGGAGAATTCCTGCAATCTTTTAAATGAATGTGTGTGCCGTTGTAAACCTGCATTGATCATAATCTCAGCAATTATTATTATTAATCCTGGAACTTGGGGCTGTAAAAAGTGGCGTTAGGTAAAGTAATTATTGGAATCGCATTGAACAATCAATTCAGCTGTGAGGACGATGATTTTTACGTAAAATCAAATTCCTACTTCGAACCCCCGCTGGCTCCAACTGAGTAGTGTATAGTTTAGAGTGATTAATTTAATGACAAACCGTAAATCAACTGTTGTAACGGAATATTACTTCTTCTGAGACATAAACATTTTAATTTTTGTACTTCTGTGTCTGAAAATTATTACTCGACTACCACTACTACTCTACTGATTGGGATTGAAAACCCTCGCGTCTCATAAAATTTTTCGTTGTTTTGAATTTTCCGACAAATTTTTATTTGACGTTAAGCCTAAAATTTTGTTTGTTCAGGGATTACTGAAAAGAGACCTTTTGTGATCTTCCTATGTAATCCTACTAATGAAGGATCCTACTTTCTAGGAGTCAAAATAATTAATCTCTTAAACATAAAACTATGGGTAGAACAGACATTTTTAGAATGGCTCCTTATTTTGACAACAACAATTTTAAAGAAAAGATTCTAAATTTAATAGACCGAAGCTAAATAACTTTTACCGGATGATTCGTATAAAAACGTGTCAAATTGGTTTGACAAATTTTTATAAAAATTATTCATCGCGTTTTTGCATTTTTGGAATATCGCTAACGGGCTCTGTTAGCGATATTACAGTTTTTACAATTTTGATTAGAAGTTGCACCGCATTGTCAGCTTAAAGCTCATTTATAATGTGATCCGAACTCTATAAAAACTTCCAGATTTTCCTTCTTCGTGTCTAAAGCCATATAATGCCAAAATTTTATTTTATAATCTTAATAACATTATGCAAACTAAATGTATTCTGCAATCATTCGGGTCCAATTTGATCGAGGGTCTTTAAGAAATCGTCAAAGTTAAATCGTCATCTTGCCCAAAAAAAAAAATATTACTTCGGAAATACTAATTTAACATTCAAATCGAATTTGATCGAAATCATTAAGAAATTACCATGCACTTACTTTAAAGTTTCGCCTAAAGTAGATTTAATCCCAATTATATCCATTTTGTTTCCCAATTGGTAACTAAAATAAAGAAACTGTGCAATCACCTGCAACAATAATTTTAAAAATCAAATTCCATGATTAATGTGGCTGAAATCAGATAAAAAATGTCCCGAGTTTCATCCACACGGGAGGGTATAACATACCAACAGGTGGTCATACTTGCTTTTTTATTAGCATCGCTGATCGTAATCATGTGATTTAAATTCCATTTTACATCCTGTTTTTGATTGGAAATTGGTGAAAGTGGTAAATCCCAAAAAGAGAGTTTCAAAAATTCACGCCTATAGTGTGCTATACCAAGCGATTGAAGGCTTAGACAGCAGGCTTTCAAAGTAAGGTTCAAAGCTGGGGTGTTGTACCACCACTATTTTCAATTTAGTTTATGACTCGCTGCTAAATGGGTTTCATTCCGTAGTGAGAAATAAAATCAATCAATCCAGCAGTATTAGACCCTATTTGCACATCAAACGCGAATTGTGTACGCGAGTAACTTTATTCGGAAAAATGAGAGGCAACGGGAAGTTAAAAAAGTGAATATTTTATTATTTATAGAATTTGAAGATTCGTATGATTGCCAATAAACAATTTCGAAAATTATCTATTAAATCAAAAATTAGAAAGAATTCGTGTCTCAGGGGCCCTATTCTTGAGTTCCACATCCATTTTCCACATGTGAATATCTGTCAAAATTCCCTTACCATTTCCACATGTAATTCCACATGTACAAAAATTCTTCAATCATTCGGAATTTTTTTCCACCACAGTTACAATGATTATTCACCACTTTTAAATCCAGTCTTTCGTAACATATCCACTTCGTTTATTATCCGTTTTCTCCATTTTTTTAAATATTTTTAATTTTATTTAAAATAACTAACCAAAAACTAAAATAACTTTCGAATTTTTTAATTAAACGTTTAAAATAACTTTAACGTTAAATAACTAGCATTGTTTCCACATACTTTTACCCAATCGGAAAAGTTCCCTTAGTAGGGAATTTTTTCCATTAGTAGGGAATTCAAGAATACATGAATTACAATTTCCGAACGTTTTTATAAATTTTGACAGATATCCACATGTGGAAAATGGATGTGGAACTCAAGAATAGGGCCGCAGGTCTCGAAATTATTTACATATAAGTACTCGAATGTAATTGTTGCAAGGATAATTTTGCTTAAAATATTTATTTATTTTGGGCCCTTTCCGGCCGAAAACCGTCCGAATTGATTTTACATACTTGTTTCCTATAGCAAATATCGAAACAGTGAAAACCGTTTTATTTCTTACGAATTTTTTTTTGTGGGGCGTTGGTCTTATATACTAATAGAATCACAACAACAATTTCCGAATGTTTTTTGTAGAGACTACTTGAAGTAACATCGCAAGCAAACGTATTTGAATAAGTATATAGGTCCGTAAATAAGTATTCATTTCAGAAAGAGCCTTAGTCCTCGTCAATTTATATTTACACGAATAAATTTACTCGCATTGGCAATTCGCGTTTGGTCTGAATACCAACTCCGCCTTATTTGTTTTACAATATTCCTTCTCAAATGCGCTTTAAGGGCTTTTTAACTAAGCGATTTACATTCAAATTTTACTATACAATCGGGGGCAAGTAGGATGCGTCAGATACGCAGAAACACTTTACAAGTAGATTAAATATTAAAAATAATTTTCAGAAATCCATGAGTAGAAATAGGTTAAGCTTCCCCATCAGAATAAATTATGTATAGCAAATATTTCACGCAAACCACATAATGTAAAGTTACACTACACGATTTTCGTGCAATATTTGCTGTACGAGTAAACATTCCATTCTTAATGAATTAGGCACTTTATTATGCAATTTTTGCAAATGTCGCCCCGATCTTGTAGCGAAATGGGTATAAAATAATAGAGATCACTTAATGACTTCTTTATGCACCCATACCACCAATGTGGTTGTATCATTATATAATAATAATATTATAAAAAGTAATTTATGAAATTTAATATCAAAATGTAAACTTATTTGGTCTCTAGATAGCATTACTAGATAATTACCTAATAGCCAGACTGCAAGTTTATCAGACCGACTAACGTAAAATTAAGAGAATATTATGAGAAAATTGAGTTTTTAATATCATTTCCTAAATTGTTGACGTTGTCTACATTGTCGACGTCAGCGCCGTACAAAATTGCTATGTAATCTACATAATAGATTACGTGTTGACAATCGCGTAGATTACATTGCGTGATCTACCTCGCCCATCCTTGCCTATGCGTGTTTCTGAAGCCGATACTAATTTGAAATTTATTTACTTATTTGACACCACCTTAAATAAGTAAGCAAAGCCATCCGAATTGATTTGAATCACTGATTTTGACATCAAACCAAAAATTTATTCCGCTTGAATTAATACAAAAATTGTACTAAATATTAATTAACAAAAAAAATGAAAAAAACTAACTTTTTACATTTTTGTTTACATGATCATAACCTCAAATATAAACATGAATAGTTTATGCACTTAAAATATATTATGGGTCTATTTTTTAATTCAACCCGAACAAGCAGGCTTACCCCGAGATTGTACAGGGCATAGAGTAATAAATTGTTTTTTTTTACTTTCCACACCCTTCGTACACTGGCATTCATTTCAGAGTAAAATTTGAAAAACCGAGCATGCGCGGTTCACAAATCAAAACGCAGTATGCAGAGTAAAATTACTCAGGTTGAATAAAAAAGCTCAAATCTATCCTTGTGTTGATAATTGACATCAAGTTGATTGTGCATCGACCAACGGAAACAAATTTGACCCATAATTTAGAATTTTTTGGCAGAAAGAGTAAGAAAATAAGTCGCATCGATAAGTTACTTATATGAATATGTAAGTCCCCTCAAATAAGTATGTCGTTTCGAGTTTCAGCCTTACCAACCAAAAGTTTGTCCGCCTTTGATTTAAAATATGCTTATTTTGAGTGAAATTTTGACGCAATTCACATAACAAAAATTGTAAACGCCATGTGATTATAACGATATATGCCAGTAAACTTCATTGCAAAGTGCGTAAAGTCGGTTTAAATGTCGTCTCCAGAAGTCGATAAATAAATATACAGGCTAAAAGTTTTGTGTATAAATTTTTATGAAATGATGAAAATCAATTAAGTCTAATCAAGTGCCGAGGAGAACTTCCGATTTATTTTGTATTTGAACACGTTATTTTTCATCAGCGATAGCCAAAAAAACATTTCGTATTCAGAAGTAGGGCCGCTTGATCAAAATTTGACTCGAAATAAAAAATTGAATTTAAAGGGGAACAAACAAAATATAAAGGGAAAATTTATTTACCAAATACAGGATGAGCTTATGGTTCAACATAAGTTACGTAAGCAGTTCGAGGTAAACTAAATTTTAATGCTTGTGTAGAGATAAATTTTCAGGTTTTGTTTGTCTTTCACTTTTGATTAAATTAAATTAATTTGGATTTGAAATTTACCATCGGAAACTACAAATAACTTTCAATTTAATGTGACATGCAGATAAATTTGATGCGAAAACTGTGGAGAGAATACGCTTTTTAGTAGCGGAGCTCCGACTGAATATGTAAACATTACGAATTCTCATCATTTCTCAAATTAGTTTGAGTCGAAATTTGTAAGTTGTACTCGTAATGCTTGCATCATTAGCACCCAGCATACCGATCAGCGTAGTCGGGAGCTAAATATTTTTAACTTGCTAAAATTTATACCAAATTATACTTTGTTTGTGCTGCATACCGACCAAAACTGTCTTTCGTTAATATCTCCACAGTTAATGAATTTCAAGGTCAAGTAATTTTCCCCTATATTGCACGGTTTCGAAGATAAAGCCTGGAATTTATCCACTACGTAGATTACATAGCGACTTTTTGCGTCCCTGACGTCGATAACCTATGACATGGTATTATAAGCTAAATTTTCTCATTATTTTTCTTTTATTTTACGTTAGCCAGTGTGATAAAGTTTCTACCTAGCTATAAGATAATTGTATTATTATCCTAAGGGCCAAATAAGTTTATATTTTGATACTAAAGCACATAAATTATTCGTTAGTACAGGGTGCTTCATTTCGCGGGGTAGATTTTTGAATTTAAATAAAACACACGGCTTATCAGCGTAGACAAGTGACTTCACAAACCCCGGAAGAAAATAGTCCAGCGGTGTTAAATCACAAGAGCGCGGTGGCCGGTTGACATGATATGCATAAACGGCCATGTCTGGGTAGTAAGTTGTATGATTTTATAATGGGACTGACAGGGTGTTCCATGACATGAAAAATTAATTTAATTTTTTTAACGTACATATTCCAAAGTGATTCTAAGAATTTTGTGTGCATTTGGACCGAACTTCAGTGATATTTGGAGACTCCTTATTGGTGGGTCTGACATTCTAAATATTTTCTAATAAGCATTTAACATGAACTTCTGTGATATTGGCTGCTTGGACGCAAAGTAGTGTCCGTAGTACCCAGTGGTTGGAATGTACCTAAGGCACATTATAAAATCACATTTCTAAATCTCACAGAACACCCTGTCAGACCCACTAGCAAATCATATAACTTATTAGGGACACTTCTTTGGGTCTAAGCAGTCCACCAATATCAGTGAAGTTCATGCTAAATGCCCACAAAATTCTGAGAAGGACTTTAAAATGTATTCTTGAGAAAATTTAATATTTCACACTCCTTGTAATTGCTCAATATAAACTCGCCTGAATGTTTTCTTTTACCAAACTAGTACAAAAGTGTATTGATGGATAAATTAGGATTAGTTTGCATAAATTTCACAAGCATCAATATTATTTGTTTCTCTCACTGGAAGCAACTGGTTCGCCTAGCAACAGGTTATATGTGTTAAAATTAGTAAAAAAAATTAGGTTGAAATGCTTTCCTTTAGAAATTAGGCGGGATATTTAGGCGGAATTTCGGAAACCCTAAATTTATATAACAAAGCTAAACAGTTCGTATTTATTAAAATTGTTGATCAACAGATATAAAATTTTGACACACAAAAATTTGATAATCTCAAGGACTAATGGAATTGACTTTAACCAAATCTTCCAAAACTAGAAGGACACATTCTTAATTATCTTAATATTTATGTATGGCCTGTTTTCCAGTATTTACGTCAATTACGTACCTTTTACCTTTCGCAACCACGTTTCAGGTATAGTGGGACGAATTATTATCCTGAAAATCGATTGAAAGAAAGTACCACCGATGTTTGTAACAAGTGAGGCTACTTTACGAAAAAAATCGATATTCGATTGGATTAGAAATTTTTAAGAGATGTTCTATTTCTGCATCTTCATAATGAGCTTCCAATCTTACCTAATATAATCTTATGCTAGGGAATAAATATACCTTGGAGTAAAGGGTGAAAGTTTGTGAGTCTGACTAACTCTAAAATCTATTATGAGATATTAAGATTAATTTCATGAATT
Source organism: Nephrotoma guestfalica (assembly GCA_963691935.1). Taxonomy (NCBI): domain Eukaryota; kingdom Metazoa; phylum Arthropoda; class Insecta; order Diptera; family Tipulidae; genus Nephrotoma; species Nephrotoma guestfalica. Next base: position 262,506,260 of record OY829914.1, on the reverse strand, counting down.
TTGAGAGCTGTATGATCAAACAACGTTTTGTAGTGACAAGACCACCTTAAATATAACAGACAAAACTAAACAATGTCCAGACTTGACCTCTATGTGTGACACGCGTCACTTAACAATACTAATTTTTACTGTGTGCACATAAATCGAAATAAATTCTTAATTTTTTCTTTAATATTTATCAAAACCAAACTGTCATCCATCATAATCATTCATCAAGCAAAATAATAGCTCAATTGATTTTGTTGGCGCGCGCGCGGGTGATGGCGTACCTACCGACAAGATTGCCAATATAAAATCGATTAGAACAAAGAAATTCGTAAATTCGATTGTATGTATGCGTGTAATTACGAATTAAATTAAAGAATCAGATACTAACCTTATGTATGTATTTCAAATTGATTGGACTTTGATTCGAGAGATATGAAGGTTTTTGATTTTATGATCAAATTACTCGAATCACCTTGATTGGAAAATTTCGCAGAATTCAATATGAGGATTGTGGCGATCGACTTACAAAAACAAACAAAATCGACATATTTTCTAGAATACTGATGATCTCAGCCCTTGCCGTGCGCGCGTGCACAAACCACTCAAAATGTTTCAACGAACTCAAAACCATATTTTTATATAAAAAATACTTGGTGTTCGGACTTCTTTTTTTTTAATAAATCAATATTTAAAATAAAATTAAAATTCATTATAAGTCAAATGGAAATTATGAATAAATTAAATTATTTTTATTATTTTTAATTAAAAAGGCTCAACCTATTTTTTGTTGTTGTGGTGTGGTCGCCGCGTTGTAATAAAATGGTTAAGCACAAATGTGATTCATTTAAATAAAAAGACATCGGCAGGTTGACGACGCAGTGTTTAGTTGCTGTAAAATTCTTCACTCGCAGCGCAGTCAATCATATTAATAAATTATATGCGAATGCACAAATATACGAGTATAACCTGCGCTGGTCTGTATGGCATCGATTATAAGCGCGCATTAAATATGCAAGCAGCATATTTTCAAATGGCGTTCGCTAAATTATATGCAAAGCCAAACGTATTTCCAATTACGTTTAGTTATAGATATTTAGAGTTTTGGAATTTTTGTAATTTTTACCACCAAACGATTTTCTTTACACGTCATATATGAGATGTTTACACAAATTTTACTTTTTAATTGTAAAACTCTAAAGTATGCGTGCGATGGTGATTACCTTCATGTGATATGCTTGAAATATGTGAATAAAAGTAAAATACATTTAATTAGATCATGACAAAATGATAGCGTAATTAAAACTAAGAGTATGTAAATTTCCAAGACACATAAAAATTCCATATGCGCAATTATGCGAGAAATAATTGAATTTATTTTATTGCAATGATTTGCGAGTTATTTCGCCGTTTCAGTATGGGTAAATACTAATCTTGTGAAAATTCGTGGAATTTCGAGCGTTAATTGAAATACTGCGCGAGCTTCAAATCAATATAACCGTTTGCGCACTCGCTTATTAAATATTGAGTCATGTACGTATATACAATGATATGGTGATTCACAAACCGTATACCAGAATTGAAACAATATAATTGATTTGATCATGAAATTATTCCACATTCGCCAATTTCGCTGAAAAAAACACCAACCGATACATAAAATTAAAATTCTGTAATTCCACTTTTTAGGTAGAATGAAGCGCGTTCGATCATCGCGTGCGCGCGGCGTAAATAAACAATGCAAAAACACATCGAAATTGATGTGTGTAGAACAGCGATTTGGTTTTATCTTATCACACAGGTCAAATATTATACGCGCCGACTTATCAATCAGAAACTAAATTGTGTAACGCTAGCAGGATATTAGTCAGAGCTTTATATAGCTCGCCGTATATAAACTTTCATTGCGCATTAAATTCAAAAGATGATTTAAATGCTAATTCATTTCATTATATTATTGGGTTGGCCGACATACTTACGAGATAGGAATGCAGTTTACGAAAATAGTTTACCAGTTTTTCGCCATATATAAATTTAGCACGATTTTTTAAACGTTTTTTTATGGAAATGAAATGTTCTTAACCCTATTTGTTGTTAGTTTGTTGAACTCACCCGTCTCTTCGCACGTCCTTATACATTTCAATTTTTTCAGGTAGTTCTTAATTTATATTTTGAGAATGAAGGCTTTCAGGATCTTGACCAAACATTTATCCTGGTCCTTGTTGATATTATGCTGAAGTTTAATTCCTTTCTGGTATAAATAATATAAAATATAAATTACTATTTTAAATGAAATTTTGTACCAAATTTATACAATTCACCGACTTAGAATCAGACGTTTGAGCGGGATCTTAACTTCATACGAAACCAGTATTTTTAATTAATCGAAATGTTTTCGGTTCTGTATTGCAATATTCAAATCAGCTGTAACTATCAGTCCTCCTGCACTCAATTCGCAATCCTTCAAGTAAAGGTTGATAGCTGACCTAAATTTGTGTATTTAATAGTCCAATGGAGGTTCGTAACCGTTCAGCGAATTACACTTCTTGATTATTCGATAAATAAATTCACGATTGGCTTTCTATGTGCGTTGACCGTTCACATATGTGAAGGTGGCCCGAAAAATAAATGAGTCCTTGCGAAATATGTAAAATTGTCGGACTTGCCTGAAAAATTTAGAAACACTGCATTATCATTTATCCCGAAAAAATTTTATCATCCACATATTTCAACAAGATCTGCTACTGAAGTTAACAGAAAAATTCTGCATTATCGACATCCTTTATATACATTGGTGGAAAAAGTCAGCAGAAATTTTTTGGGGTTTTTTAACCGTTTTCGGTAGAAAAACTATATTATCGACGTATTTAAAATAGTCGTAGAAAAATTGACTCAATTTTCTTTATGTAAGCATGTTTCCGGCCGAAATTCAAGTAAATTTCAATTGTTTACTATAAAAATGCATTCACTTGTTTTAATAATAAATTAGAAGTAGAAAGTAGCAAAATTATCCAGCCTTATGGTTTAAAAGGTCCGCAAATTTGTTGATTTATATAAGTTCTGGACTCCTATGACTATCTACCGAGCGAGTATGACGACCCGCTAATCGTGGGAATTGCCGCTAAATTTGAGTGCGAGTGTTATGATATTTTACCGATTTGAGCAATGAAAATTAGTCCGGGATGAGTCCTTCTATTAAAAGGCTACCGATTTGTCATTACAAATAGTTTCTGTACTCTGTTTGGAACTTATGACGAAATATAAAGTTCCGCCGATCGTAAGAAGTCCCGCCATTCCAATATATACCAACAAATTTGCAGACCTTTTAAACCCTAAGGCCGGAGAATTTTTCTACTTTCTAAAACATGATTACATAAAGAAAATTGAGTCAATTTTTCTACGACTATTTTAAATACATCGATAATATAGTTTTTCTACCGACAACGGTCAAAAACAACAAAAAAAATTCTGCTGACTTTTTCTACCAATGTATAAAGAATGTCGATAATGCAGTTTTTATTCTGCTAGCTTCAGTAGCATACCAAGATTTTAGTTTACAACCCATCATCAAAAAATATAATAAAAACTGAGAGATTTGCTCAGTGTCCCGAAAAAGTGTAGGCCATCTGGTATCCAAAAAATGTAGTCTCATTGCTATACGAGCTGTAAAAAATGTTCGTGCCAGACTTACAAATAAATTTTCTTCTGTGGCGGTTTTCAAAGGAATTACCTGAGTCAGCGTAATCCCTGTAAAAATCATCGCAGAAGAAAATTTCTTAGAAAATTTTTTGATGCCATTCCGTGCATACTGAATGTGGCACGAACCTTATTTCCAACTCACATAGAAATGGGGTTACATTTTGTGGATTCCAGATGGCCTACACTACTTCGTGATAGTGGCCGAAATCTCGGGTAATCCCTGTGAAAACTACCACAGAAGAAATTATTCACAAAATATTTTTTTCTTATTTAATTTATTTTACAAAGGATTTAGCCATTTTTGACTAATAGCGTTTCAGTCTGACAATTTAACAAAATATCACTACAATGTATTATTTACAATAAAAGTTGTTTTGGTTAATTTTGCACTACGCGGACTATTCAGGCAACTCGAAAGGTGTTTTAATCTTTTGAGTATTCTTATGATATCCTCTTGATGAAGTAGTCTTGCAGCTTCAATGTTAGGGTGTTGATGGAGCCTCTCCTGGTGTTTTGAGCTTACTACTTTATTTCACTTGTGACTGTGTCCTTTCCGAGATCTCTAGGAAGGCCACTATTACGAGTGTATCCTGAAGGTCTCTATTACGAATGTACCAAGGAGCGTTTACAATCCCTCTGAGTACTTTGGGGGCTTGAGCACTTGTTTATAGAGCATAAGTTTATTATGAATGGATAAAAGAAAATTTCTTCCAATTAACCACAACATTTTTCTATATTTCCGTTGAAGCTCTTCTGCTATCTTTTTGATGTATACTTTCCACTTTAAGTTTGTATTGAGGTTCATACCAAGGTACTTTGCTTGGTTTGTAGAGGTTTAAGAGTCACAGCCGGGGTTGCCACTTTTACATAGAAAATATGGAATAAATGCGTCTTAAAAGTGGAGCTAATTAACTTTTTTTGGAGTAAATCCCGCGTAACTAAAAGACATGCTCTTATTTCAGAATATTTATTAAATTAATAATAAATTTTTAAATAAATAATCCATTTTATTTTGATTATGTAAAAAGTGTAACATTTTCTTAATGTTAACCCGAAAGGAACATCCCATCACATAAAAAATTTGAGAATATTGCGTTGCAGTCTTATTTCAGTTAATTTTTTTCATCGATAAATTAAATTAAATTTTGAGAACTTCCGTTCTGCTGATGCAGCACTAAGAGATAGGGAACATAATATTATCATGTAATTAGAAATGTCTATAAAAATAGGCTCTTCCAAGATATCTTTGTAAAGTTTCAATTCAATCCAGAATTTGGAGAAATACTCTGGTTTTATAAAATTTTTAACTATCTCTAAATAAAATGTGTGCATCTGACTATAAAGTACATGAATTTGTGCCAACTCCGAACCAAAAAATTGAACCGATTCCGCCCGGTTCGATAAATTTTGATGCTTATGATCACAAAACCAACACACATACTTGTACACTGAGAAAACTCATAACTCATACTCAGTTGCCTTTTTGCGGTGACTGGTTGAATTAGTAACAGATTTAAAGCTTTGCTCATTGGTTGCCGTAACTTTTTTTAGCTTGGAGATTAGTTGCATGAGATTTGCTACGTGTTCCATGTCGTCTTAGATATGTTTTATTGTTCGTTAAAATTTTAATCTAAATTACAAAAAGCCATATCATATATCTTTTTTAACCAAGGAAATGACCATTCCATTCTGGTTTGTAATTCTGTTGGTACTGTTTTCGTTAGGCCGTGGAAAAATTGTCGTCAAAATTGTCGTGATCATTTGTGGCCGTTGGTGTATTCCTAAACAATATTAGATAACAGAATTTAAAAAATATCATAAAATTGAATAGATTTCGGTCCTTACCTATTATTTATTGCCTTATTTTCTGTAGCTATGTAATGTGAAGGAGGGTTCATTGCGTTGAATGACATTTGGCGAGTCGCCAGGCCTACAAAAGTTCTATTAATTATAAATTTGTTAACGTCTTGAACATAATCCAAGCTTTACGTAAAAATAAATAATTTCACAAATTACAAATCAAACGATGCGCGCAAAAAAATAATTAGCTGTACTGCTTAAATGCCAAAAATAGAGTAAGATTTATAACTTATGAAGTTAGCCATGATACGGTATAAATTCATGTTGTTTGTTATGTTCTTATGTTACTTACGTATTACTACGTATTTTTGAAAAATAGTTAAATTTACCGATTCAATTTTGGTTTTTCTTATGATTTGGCCATTTCCGAGTCAAAATCAATCATTTATATGTCGGCATTAAAACTGTAGCAGATTTACTTATGGCCACTGAATTTTTACATTTTGAAAATTGTAGCAAATCCAATTATAATAAAGTGGCAGCCATAGGTAGGGGTTCTATTGATTTGTAAGTGAAGTTAATGGGCGTAGGCTTCGATTCATTTACTTTAATTCTCCACTTGGACAGCCAATTTTGGATATTATTTATGGCTATTCCTAGTTTGAATGTAACTTCACCGATTGTATAAGCAATAGCTAGAATTGCTGTGTCTTCTGCAAATGTGGCGGTAGTTGTATTATTCGTCTGCTATAAGTCGCTTGTAAACTTAGTACGAAAAAGAATGACCCTAAGACTTAAACTCCTTCTTGTTTAACTCTAAAATATCTTCTTTTCAGGTACGACTTTAGAATTTTGCATTACTCAAATAGCAGAGTTTTTCTAATTTGACTTTGCCAAATGTCTGCGCTACGTCGAGAAATATGGCTGAACAAATCTTATTTTCCTCTTAGGATTTTTCTATTAGATCTGTTATCAAGTGTTATTCTAGTGATGTTTTAGGTACCACATGGTTCTTTATTTCTTTTTTTGCCTCTTTAGCATTATTTAATGGCATTTCTTGCCTCCAGATAGTTGTACCGGTTTCAATCAGTATATATGTTGTTGATTAAATATATGTTGTTGATTGAATTGGGCTGAAACGTACGCTCAAGGCGTTCAGCGAAACTGTTTGCTTTTTCTTCTTTAATTTTAGCCAGGCGACCATTATTTGTTCTGATTGGGTGGTATGTGCGTTACTAGTCTTTTCAAATATTATAGAACTGGGATTCAATTGTTGGATTCTAGATGGCCTACACTACTTCGTGTCAAAGGCCGAAATCTCAAGTAATCTCTATGAAAACTACCAAAGAAGAAAATCGAATTTTGCGTTGAAACATTTTCGGGATTCCAGACGGCCTACTTCGCCACAGTGACCGAAGTCTCAGTTAATATCTGAGGAAACCGCCATGGAAGAAAATTTATTTCTGAAAATCATTCGTAATGAGTTTTGCACGAACCTTCTTTCCAGCGCAATATTAATAATACGAGTACTCGTATTTTGAATACAGACTATTTTTTTAAAATTGTCAGTAAATTTAGTTTGCAAGCACCTTGCATATTTATTCATTAAATTTTATTATATTTTTAATTCATGGGTTGTAAAATAAAATCTTGTCGTAGTATGCTGATGTAAAAAATGTTCGGGATAAGAAGTAAAGGTAATGCAGTTTTCAAGTTTTCGGGACAGCCCGATAATATTATAGATTTAGCAAATACATTATTTTTTTTTGTTTTCGGGCCACTTTTCAAACCGCATTAACATAGTTTGACGATTCTTCTTGTTACTCTTCCTGGCGTAACGAATGGTGGTAAATTTTCCTTTAGTTCTGCTGAACATTTGTCATACATTAATCTGTAGAACACAATATGTTCATTCCATTTTAAATTGTTGCTAATTTGAACACCAAGCAGACGAATGGACGAGGTTATGTAGTGGAATCTCCCCTTCTGTTTCTCTCTCAAGTTAAAGAATTTTTGATGAACCTTTACTTTGATCTGCTCTCGTGCAACCTCCTTAGGTTTAAAAATTAAATGATTAAAGAACTTGTCCATTGGGATACCACTACATTTCACCTATTCACTCAAAATCTACATTCGCCTACTCAGTGGGTCTTTGCTGTGTTTATTAAGTCAATGATCGTAACCGATGAGGAAATGAAAAAAGATTATATAGATTGGAACACCGCCGAATTTTCCCTGGTTCTAGTAGAATACTCGAACTTCTTAGTTGCTTACCAATTCTCTATATGAAACTTAGAGGACGTACCACTAAAATACATTAAAGTATATGATCGAAAATAAACTGAAAGCATTCGAAATTTGTTTCCACAATTTTGCGGGATCCTCGAAAAACAGAGTAACCACTCCACCTACTCTCCTAATGGAGGACACAAATGTGATTCGACATGTTATATTTACCCACTTCAATTTAAATTATCAATTATCCTTTCGCTTTGATATTCAGTTTCAATTTCTGCAACCATTTTCCATTGTACTTTTATGTAGCTTTTTGACTGCCCAACTTTCCAAAGGAATTTCAGAAAACAATCTGAAAGTTCTTAGTTATAAGTCTTTTTAATTTTCTGCTTGAAGAATCGTTTAAAGGAGAAGCCTATCACACTTAAACTATTTTCATTGTTAAACCTTCAAATTTTAATCTTTTAAGTTTTACGACTTCGTACAAAAACGACTTATCAATTTTTTTTTTCTATACAACTAAAAAACCCAAAATTAGAAGATCTTATGCTTTCCCTAAAATGCACTAAGATTTAATGTCGTCATTTTATAAATTTTCGAAATCTGAAACTTTTGTGTTATCCAAAAACGCATTGGGCGCATTCAGGGCACCCAACAGTTGGGAACATGTTGAGTAAAATCAAAGCCAACGTTATGAAAATGTTTAGTATTATGAAATTTTGAAAATCAAACTGGCGATGATTTCACTAATCATGATGCCAGCAGTTAGTGGTCCTGAACGCACCCATTGTTTGCGAAAATATTCCCTAGGCAATTCAAGGTTAGAACAACTTGATAAATGTTTAAGTATTCAAAATAGGCTGGGTTGCAGCATTGGCTCGACTAACTCTTGGATAATCTTAAAGCAATCTTTAAGTTAAGACACCGCAAAGTTATTCAGGCAGACTTTAAAGCTGCCCTGAAATGAACAACTATAGTCTATCAACAATGTAACGCTGTAACACTGGCACTAAATCTCGGGAACAAGGTATTTTATCCCAGGAACGTGAAATGTGCGAGAAAATCGGACTGCGTTCCGAAACTGTCACCACAGTGAGTAGTCACCACTGCCCTACAGTATGAGATTAAAGATCGACGGATACAAAATGTTTCTTAATTTTGAAAAATATTGTGACTGCGTTAGCGTCATTTTATTTAACTACAAATTACTTTGCAATATAGAAATAGTTGCGGGACGTCATATGAATGCTTCGAATGATATCTGAACATACATCAATAAGGCTGATTAGTAATTTGTCAGTATTTTAATTGGTACAGGCACTTTTAAACATATTCAATTTCCTGGACATTCTAAAACAGCTTCAGCGATCGAGTCAATAATTGATCTTATTATTATTGGTTGTAATAGTAATACTTGTGTGGGTGTTGATCTTTAAAGGTTTATTTAAAGGGAAGTGTGAACTATTCGCAACTTATGAACAAGGCAGAATTTATAATTGGCTCTGGTCCAGGACAAAACAATTTTCTGGTCTTCCATTAAAAAATTAATATTTGCAAATTTTCTTTCTTAATAGATGTAAATTTGTTTGATAAGCAGAACATACAAATACCTACATTAGCAAGTAGTTTTAGATCAGCCTTTATGTTGGTAGGATAGAGATTCAGAGATAGAGTAAAATAGTTCTACGAATCCAAGATTTCTGCAACTTTTAATAACGAAAAGTTATTCTGTAGCGCTTGTAATTTATAATAGTAAATTATTCAATGAGCTTACAGGGTGCTTTTTATGTTCCAGGTGGATGTATTTTTTAAATAATATTTTATAATTTAAATTTTATTGATTAAAAACCATATAATCAGTCATTAACATTATGTATGGAATATAATATCGGGCAATTGGGGAGCTCGTTTAGCAAATTTTTTATAAAATTTTCGCAGACTTCTGGTGTTATTTCGTTTCTAATGTTGTCCTTAAGCATCGAGGTTGTGGTTGATTTATTGGTGTACACCTTTCCCTTCCAGTACTCCCATACGAAGAAATCGAGAGGAGTCAAATCAGAGAATCGTGGAGGCCAGTCAATATCACCACCTTTTGACATTATTCATATGACGAGCTCTGTGTGATGGAGCACCGTTTTGTTGGAACAATATGTTATGTAGACCTAATTGATCCAATTCGAGCACAAGAAAGTTTTCCAACATATCCCGATAACGGTCACCAGTAACTGTTACAGCATTTAATCTAGCATCCTCAAAGAAATAAAGCTCAATGGTGCCAGCCAAGTCGAAATGTGCTTCGTCGCTAATAATGATTTTTTGTTAAAAACGGTGGTTGTCTATACCGAGCCGTAAAACTCGAGCACTTCAATATCGCCGCCGTTCTTGATCATTTTAATGCAGCTTTTACATTTTTGAGAATTTTTAACAAATATGATGGGGACATTCCCAATTTTTGTGCAAGAAATCGATAAGAGGTACCTGAACATTCAACAATACTCTGGTTCACTGCATCAATCTTTTTTGGTGTACGTTAGCTTAATTGTCGCCCAGCCTTTACTTTATATTCTAGTGTATGCAAATGTTCAACACCAAAATGTTGCAAATTGCAACATTTGCAAATTATTAATACCAAAGAAGTCACGTACTTTTCTCTGCGTATGCACAATTGAACAATTGTTTAAATAAAATGTTATTATGGGGCATTTAACGCCGCATGAACGTGTTGAAGTTAATAACTTATACACGTTCATGCAGCGTTAAATGCCCCATAATAAATTGTTGTCGACCACTCAAATGGCGGCCAAACAAAATCGGCCTGGAACATAAAAGACACCCTGTAAAACGATGGCAATATGCAATTAGAATACTGCTGTTAGAAAATCGAACTGAACCTCTTTCAACAACAATTGAACTCTTGAATTAGTTAACAAAGAGTTATCGTTATGTGCGTTGATTGAAGGTAAATTCAATTATTTTTCAAAATTTTATATTGCTAACTGATCGAGAAATTTGTTGTAAAATCAGTTTTTAACGAAGTAAATGATTTATACTGACATTTGTCAATAATCACTTCAAGCTACACGAAACTACAATTAGAACAAACTTTGTTTCCCGTTCACAAAAATTAGAAAAGGCTGAAGGGAGGGAGATTTTCAGAAATTAAAAGAACCGGAGTTATACTGGCAAAGTGAATGTGCCAAAGAAATAAGAGAACCGAACGATGAATTCGCCTTGAAGTTAATTTGTAAATTTTGCCTTGTATAGAATGGACTAAAGAACAAAATTGTATTCCTCCTTATTAAAATTGTTAAAATTCTTGTTCCAATAAATCCTGGGCCTTACGTCTTGCGATTTTGAAATAAGAACGACATTGAACATAAAAACGTTACGTGGTATGAAACTTTGTAAAATTCACAGTTAATATATTTTTCATGTAGAGCGCATAAAAATCCAATTTGGGGAGGAGGGGGTGGGGGGGGGCATGTATTGATGTATCACTTTCGTATATGCTAAATCAATATCTCTTAATTTTAGAAACTAAAATTTTGAAAATAAAATACTCGTAACAAACAATCTAACGCCATATTATTTTATAAATCTATTTTCAGATCACAAAGTTATCATCGAAATAATTATGAAGACTATATACCAACCCTAGACCGATCACCAAACCACCAAAATACTTTGTCACAACTCCATATAAATTCGTTACCACACACAATGATCGTGCACACATCTCAGAGCCCATCCCTGCAACAGAACAATCAAATAATGACACCACCACCTCTAGTATCCCACTCACCGCACCTATCATCACCTCTAATGAGCAGTGGCGGCGGTGCAAATTCACCAATGATATCAAATAATTCTGGTGGTACCAGTATATTGCAATACTCATGTTACCCGGAAATTAGTTCAACACTAACAGACGATTCAGCATACGGATACTATACGAATGAATATTGTACGCCAAATTTTGTGCACCGGCAGCAGTACAACGGTAAAATGATTGGAGCATCGAGTGCGGCAAAAAATGCAAAAGAGACGCGTATTCGAAGGCCAATGAACGCGTTTATGGTGTGGGCCAAAGTGGAACGAAAAAAATTAGCCGACGAAAATCCTGATCTGCATAATGCTGATCTTAGTAAAATGTTAGGTGAGTTCATCCGATTTATTTTATTAAAATAATATTTTCCTTATTTAAACTTTTGACTGCAACACCCAAAACAAATTTATATTTATAAATATATATTTTATAAAATCTATAAGATGTGTATTACAAGAAAACGAAAAATTAAGTCTTTTTTTTCTGGGTGCGGTCCAAAAAATAAATGATTTTGTGTGTTCGTTTAAATTAAAGTCATAAGTTACTCTTATTACACGAATAAATTATATCATAACATACGAGTAAGACCTAAACGCAAATCTTTACGTATAATTTAAATAATTTCATATGTCTATCAAACAAAAGTACATCATATGGGTACAGTAAAAGCGTAAGATGCGCGCCGCACACACAAATACTTTAAGAAAACTGACTCAGCCAAAATACAAAACATGTGACGTTGATTTTGTGTAAGTGTAGCGGTGTGCGCGCGATCGTGTTGTTACGAATAAAAATGTAATAAGTAACAAAATAAAGTAAATTATTAATTTCTTTAAGACGTAGTATATTTATCTCTTTCTCGTATTATATATCAAATAAGCAGACCCCGCCTACTCTTGCAATTGGCTAGCTTAAGCTCTCTAAATAAATAAAAAAATAACTGAAAAGTAAATAATAAGAGATGAATAAAATTCCAGTTTATTTATTTATTAATAAATAAATAAATTTTTTTTCATTTTCTTGGAATCTTTTTAAATTCGTTGTTAGACTTAAATACGTAAATATGTACATAAAACATTATTTACTTCATTGATTTAATGGGTGATCATTAAGTGTCTAGTCTTCGATTTTATTTTATCAAATTACTTGTACTTTTAACTCATTCATTCAATTTTGGTTCGATACAAGGTGGCTTTGAAATTCAAAGTTGTCTTTTAAAACGGATTACATTTCAGGTATGGTTCAGCAGCAAAGGCCACCAAAAAAGACTTTCTAAATATATGTCCGAGAAAGTTTTACTAATTTTTTTACGAATCGTTTAGCAAAATGTTTCGTAAAAATTACTCGAATCGGATGGTGGAAGCCACATTTTCTTTTATTTGGATTAGTGAGTTAACCCTGTATAAGACGAAATTATTTAAAATTAATTTAAATTAAATTATAAATTTAATTTTATTCAAAAAACCATTAAATAGGATTTTAAAAAAATTCAATAATCATAATAAAATCTGTAAACAAATTTTAAAGATTTTGAGTGAAAACTAATAAAACCCATAAAACAGAATGCAGTCTTAGAATATTTGCCAACAAATCATTTATTAGTGAAAATATTTACAGAATAAAACAAAACCACAACTTGGAGCCTCATTTTGGCCCGTTCCGTGTATGTGGAGTGAATCCGGTAAATTTTGCCATACGTAAAGCAAAAATCGAAAGCTATCTTATCAAGACAAGATACTTAAACGTCGTCTATGCGGGCGACAGGATGCCTCATCTTTGACCATTCAAATAATCATAATTACAGCCATATACATTCATCACATGTCTATCTATATAGCCGGGTTGTTCCACGTTAATTTTATTTTCAATTTAAAGAAAATGTCCGTAAATTGAAATTCTGTGAAATTCTGCGAACCCTGGAGATTTTGGCACATAGCCACCTACATAGTACAATACAAGAAAGATTCCTAATTGCGAATAAATACGCCACATGTATATGCGAATCGTCAGGGTGCCTTACCTTTGTCATAATTTTATTGGGGGCTAGATCAATAAGTACCCGTGTTTGGAAACAGGTGGTGTTGCTGAGAGAAGTTGACATTACTATCGTGTACTGTCATCTTTCAAACGACATCATACTAAATTTCAGTCTAGTTCACAGGTTAGTTGTTATTTGGCAGCAGTTGTATGACTCGTATTTCGTGTTTCTCAATAAAATGGAAAAAGAGCGATATTGAACCGTAATTCGCTTTCTATTTTTGGATGGAAAAACTTGCGAAGGAATATGAGCGAAGTTGGATGCTGTCTATGAGGAGTTATTGGTTCAACGAATTTAAACGATCGCCGGACTATAGTGCGCGAAGTAGAAGAGGCCGTAGGCGTGTCGCACGGAACGGCAATTAATATTTTAAATGATAAGATAAGTGTGAGAAAGGTGGGTGCCGCATTTGCTCATTAATTTCAACCGCTCATTCATCCGGAATTGTCGCACCCAAATTGCATGAACTGCACTACGAATTACTGTAGCACTCCCCGTACTGGCCCGACCTGGCTTCCTGCGATTTCTTTCTGATCCTCAACATGAACACATGGCTTGGAGGAAAAAAATTAGGTCAACCGACGAGGTTATCGCCGAGAGAAAATCGTATTTTGAAGGGTTTGAGAAAATGTATTTTTGGAGGGGTTCCTAAAAGGAAATTACATTGAAAAATAAAACAATAACAATTTTAAAAAATTACGTCTTCATTCCTAACATGGGTACTTATTGATTGACCCTCGTATAACGAAATATATCGAAAATGCAAATTCTGTGGAGTGAATCCTGGAAATTTTGACACATACCCACCTACAAAGTGTAATAGATGAAAGCAGTTCAATTTTGAGAAAATTCGCAACACATTTATGCGGATCGTCAGGGGTACCCATTTCGGTTTGTTTATTTTCCATAATGATAACGAAAAAATTCGAAAATTTAAATTCTGTGGATCGAATCCGGGTGATTTTGGAACATAGCCATTTACATAGAGCAATAAATGAAATTTGTCAAATTTCGAAAAATACGCCACATGTCTCTATGGCTATCGTCATATTGTCTCATTTGGGTTCGTTCATTTTCCATAATTAATTATAACGCAAGAGTTCGTAAATAGAAATTCTGCGGAGCAAATTATGAAAATTTTGGCAAATAGCTACGAGTACATACATAGTGCAAAAGGTGAAAGTTTTCAAATTCCGAGAAAATACACCACAAGTCTGTGCAGATTGTTAGGGTGTTTCACATTGGTCCGTTTTCTTTATCATTCATTATAATGGAAAAATGAATAATTAAAAAGACCGAAAATGGAAATTTTGTGGATCGAATCACTGGGATTTTAACACATCTACATAGTGCATTTGATGGAAGCAGTCAAATTTTGAAAAAATACGCCACACCACAGTAGATAGAATCATTCCAATATCGAAAAAATGCAACTAGTGTCTGTGCAAATCGTCATGCCCCATTTTGACACGTTCGTTTTTCATAATTATAACGAAAAAGTTCGAAAATTTAAATTCTATGGGGCGAATCTAGGATATTTTAACACATAGTCCCCTACTTATCGGAGTAGATCGAAGCTGTTTATGCAGCCAGAGTGCCACATTATGGTCCGTTTATTATTTCATTATTATAATGATGAGTTCTGAAATTGAAAATGTTGTGTAGCGAACCCTCGAGCTTTTGGTACATAACCACCTACATAGTAAAATCGATAAAAGCAGTCCAGCTTCAAAAAAATACTCCACATGCCGGGTTGGGCGAGATAGATCACGCAATGTAATCTACGCGGTTGTCGACACGTAATCCATTACGTAGATTACATACCGATTTTTTGCATTCCTGACGTCAAAAAAATAAACATCGCCGACAACCTAGGAAATGATGTTATAGCTAAATATTCTGATTATTTCTCCTTTATTTAACGTTAGCCGGTCTAATAAAGTTGCAGTCTAGCTATTAGGTAACTGTCTCATTATCCTAGGGGCCAAATAAGTTTACATTTTGATACAAAATCATATAACGCTATCATACGCTGATCTAAACTAATCTTCATCGATCCTCACAGTTCACGGTTAGTATGATAAACATACTAAAAATTCCACCACAAAAAACCAACCACAGCCTTGAGTAGCGCTGAATTCATCCATTTCCATTATCCAATTCAGTCTCATCCCTGCCATAGAATCAATTGGATAAAAAAATTCTATAATATTTTATCATTTAACGGTAACAAAACATTTATATTTTAATTCAGCTCAGCTAAGTAGATGTCAGCAAAACAAATATGGTATGAATTTTTTTACCATTTGTATACAGAAGGCACTGTGATTCTTAATTATGGGTTTCAAGCGAACATTTATTTTTATGTTATGTGGCCATGTTTAGAAATTAACGTTTATACTGTGTCTCACGCCAATTTTTTTTATCTCAATTTTCGATTAACTAAATTGATAGTTAATTCATACCAGCCATTTATAGATGGCACACGACAAACCGCTCCTCATTTTTATTTTAAATTAACTAAGTAAATTATTTAAACATCTCTTAAATATTTCTAATTGTAGATTGATAAATGCAAAAAACTGATGATTATTAGAGATATCTATCAATGACAAGTTTAAACTAATAATTAATTTAGCTAGGCGAAAATTTAAACAAAAAAATCTTTGCCAGACACATAACATTAAAAACTAATGCTTTGTGCCTGATTTTATTAGTAAGTAAGCACAATCTAACGACAATTTAGTTTAGTCAGTAATTTAGATTTTGTGCTTCTTGCCAATTTTTTTTTGTAAATTTTCGATGGACAAAGTTAATGATTAGTTCAGAATAGTCGTTCATAGATGTCGCAAATCAAACCGTGTTTGCTATTTAATTTAAATTGGTTAAATAATTTCAGCTTTATCAACTTCGACAATATGTTTAATCGGCTATTGATAGCTCTGAACTAAATTTTCATTTAAGATGTAATTGTTATGAACTGGCGTATAAACACATACGTAGTGCAACAGATGAAATCAGTACAATTTTGGAAAAAGGTATCTTACATTGGCTTTTTCATACGTATAATTTCGAGTAAAATACGCCATTAAGTCTATGCGGCTCGCCAGGGTCCATTTCGGTACGTTCACTTTTCATAATTATAACGAAAATGTCCGTAAATGGAAATAATTATGATAAAAGGAAAAATCAAGGTAAGGCAACCTGACGATCCATTGGATAACTATCACATTTTGCACTCGGTTGGTGGTTATGTGCCAAAATCTCCTGGATTCGCTCCACAGAATTTCCATTTACAGACTTTTTAATTATAATTATGATAAAATGTACGAACCAAATTAAAGCAAAAAATTCAGATTGTCATTGTCAAGCAACGGCATCTTATTTGCATACGTACAGTGCCGCAAATCATCTCTTGGTATCCGCTCTTGTGTTAATTGAATTTTATATGGGAATAAGTCCAAGTCGTTATGCATAATATTAGTTAGTGTCGATCTTCGAAGTCCAAGTTCTTGCGCCCGGTGTCTGATCAGATTGATGTCGTTGGATTATCTCGGACATTTTCACGTACAGCAGGAATATTTTCCGGTGTTCTGACTTATTTGCTATACAGTCTCCCTTTCTTTAAATTCTTTGATAATCCGGTAAATTGTAGGTTTTTAATGCACCATATTCCTTACGAAACTTTTACGTAATTTTCTTAATGTTATCGTAACTGATGATTGACTTGTGTAAAAGTTTTCACTATTAAAACGCGATTTAATTGATTGTCAAGTATGAACTGCCAATATTACTATGCGCCTAAATGGTGGCAAAACAAATTGTAAACCTTTCGGATGAACAACCTGTATCATCCAGAATATTTTACATTTTTAAATTTAATTCATCGGAGTCCGTTTTTAACAATTAGCGAAAATAAATATGTACTAGTAAGTACACTGTTAAAATATTTATTATAAGAATTACAAGAAGAACACTGTCCTTTTCTTACTATTTACGTTTCCACCAACTAACATTTTAAACATTTGTAATAAAATATGAGAATTTATTAAATTAAAAGAAACTAGCAAATAAAAGAAGGTTTATAGCTATATAAAAAAATTAAAATGTAAGAATAACTAATTCGATGTAAATAAACAGAGTAATTACAATTTCCGACATAAGATCACATCACAAGTGATCTCAGAGTTTGTATCAAAATACCACTATTATCGATGATTTCTCTAGGCATAATCCTTCAAATGGGATAGGTTTGATTTCCAAACGGATTGGTTTCGATAGATCTTTATGAGTAAAACTCGTTGATTGAATTCATTGGATGACACACATTGAATGGCCAATAACAGGACATCATAGAGTTTGTATCAAAACTTCATTATATGCAAATTGCACATATGCACCTTTCAAATGACATCAGGAGCACTCCTAAACGGATTGATGCCAGAAAATTTTGAGTAGAACTTATTCAGTGCACACAGGAGTGGAATACATTTAACGGCCAATAACGAGGCATAGCAGAGTTTGTACCTAAATGCACAATGAGTGTTAAACTGTTTATGTACCATGCCCAAGAGGTCTCCCCAATTATCAGTTTTCAATTTAATTTGTATTGATACAGATTTCACCTGTTTGAGTAATTTACATTTCGGCTAATATCATTATGATCACAGGGATTCTTCTAAGATGGGACATGAAATGTACAAATTTTAATAGTACTAGGGGCTATTGTATCGATTTGATGACATCTTAGAAGAATACCAGTGACTTATGATATTAATCGAAATATAAATCACTCAAACAGATGAAATAGACATGCCATACAAATTAAATTAAAATTTGAGAATTGGAGAGACCGTTTGGGCATGGGACTTGGCTTTAAAATATTATTTGTATATAAAATTGTAATTTGAAAAATATTCAACGGAAACGGATATATGTTTAGAAAGGGATAGCACTGCTTATCTCTTTCTAATTTTATACGTCTGTCACCTTAAAAATATATTTTTACAGTGTAACACTAATATACAAAAGAACTGTAATAATCCAGTTGGATTCATATACGTACACTTGTTAATTTTTAACAATACGACTTCTGCGGTATTTTAGTTTTTTACCATTTTTATATTTAGTTTGTCTTAGAAATTTCAGCTCAGCTCGAACTTCTCGTGGAATGCGAGATTCGGAATTTCCAAGTATCCATGATTAAAATATAACAGCAACTTGTTTCCAACTAAAAACCAAACTCGATCTGTCGGAGTTGGTTCTGAACGGCTACCCAAAACGAGAAACTTTAAAATACAAGGTTAAAATTCAAGGTATTAAGGAAAAGAGATTACAAAAGACGAACAGTAAAATATAAAAAACAATTAGTGCAGAAATTTGAGCAAACACAAGTTTTCTCGTTCTCTTGGACAAGAACTTAAAGAAATGTAGTGGGAATACGACTCCCCCCTCCCCACCCCTAAAACATAGTATTTTGAATAAATTTTTATAGAATTATGACCTTTAAATGCAAATTTTACTATAATTTCCCGCGGAATCAAGAAAATATTTAAGCGAATTCTAATATTTGTTGCTTACGTACAGCGTTTAGTGGTGGTTTTTTTCTAAAAATTTGAATTTAGAAAATGAATGAATTACTTAAAATTGCTCTAAAAACTGTTAATTTGCTGGTATTAAGCCCAGCTGCCATTCTGATTTTGTTGAGGGCTAAATTGGACGCTAGACTATGAATTGTTCTTGTATTTTGCGGCCTTCCTGGGTAGTTGCTTCCATATGATGCACTCTTTTAAATACTTTCGCATAGCATGCTCACTATTTCTGCCATATTTAAAATATTTTTTCTACCCATTTTATACCCATTTTAATTCTTGATCAGCTACTGAATACTTATTTTGAAAATCTTGAAAAAAGTTTTAGAACTTACACCGAAATTTACTCACAAATACATAATTTTTTCAATGTGTCGATTGAAAACAAAGAAAAGTGCAATTAGATTGCTATGATTAAATTTTTATTTATTACTGTTTTACTGAGTACTAGAGGATCGACTGATCGTCGTAGAGGAAAGACGTGTTTTTGTCTCTCCTTTAAATAAATTATTAATATTTTAATTCAAATCAGTTTAGGAATGTGTAGTGTGATAGTGATGTACTATTTTTGAGTGAGTTTTGTTCTTAAGACAGTTATTATGAAAATTACGTTCAACACATATACAATCAGAGAAGTATCTTTTTATTCTAATTTTCATTCTAATTATATAAAAGTTAATTATTTATTATTGTTATTATAACTATTTACATATATGTGAACGGTAATTTATAATCGTATACATAGAAACTGACATTTCAAGGGAATTCCCTTTGTATGTACTTAAGTACATAAAATATTGGTACCCGAGAAACCAAAATTTGAAATTACAACAGATCGAATTGTAACTTACCCAATAAGCGAAAATTTGTTTACTCAAAATGGGTTGCCATCGTATTGTGACAAAAATGACTTTTTGAGGAATAATATAAATTGATAAATATATAAAATGTTAATGAAAGGAGGAAACAGTTTTCTGCCACGGGAAATTTATCATTTGAGCTGAAATATGTTGGATTGTGTTATCCATTTGGGTTTTTATTTAAATTTAATTACATTTTCATAACTTATTTTAATAATTTTCACTTACTTTAAACAATTCTATAAATTGAAATTTTGTCGAAAGTCCTGATTTAAAACAATAAAGTTGTCGGCAAACATAATTCAATTTATTTTTATTATTACATACCGGAAGGTCAGGGAAGATTGTGATTGCAACATTCTTGATCAGGGGGTGTATTTAATTACTTACGCTTTGAGCATAAACTCAATAGAATCAAATATGTTAACGATCCAAAGACTTTTTGCTATGGAATGTTGTTTTTCGACGATCTTTCTGGTTGAATTCAGGTTATGTTTTAGTGAAGTTGTGTGAATGTTAGATATAAATTAACCCTGCTTTTAGTTGGATGAATTTAAATATAGGTAGCTGAATGACAATACCGAATCTAAATTTTTATTTTTTATTCTTTTTTTTTATATTTGTTTTTATTTTGACATTATGGACGGAATATTTAGGTCATCATATGTATGATAATACTGCCGTGTCATTACGAACGTGAAGTTCCTCGGTTAGATGGTGTTGAATGGGAAGATAGGGCAAAATAAGGGTACAAGCAGTATGTGATGAGATGACCCATAGATGTGAATTAAATAACCTAACCAGTCTAGTAGGACTGATGCCGAATACATATGATGAATATTAGTATCCTTTACCTCAAACACAACTAACTTACATTAATTAACTAACAAACTCTAATCTAGAGTGTGAATTTAATTGAGACTAACATTCTAATATATTTAAGTAGTTAGAAAATGACTTTGCTGCGGTTCGCCCTAGTCGTTTCTGTGACTAACTTCCTTTCCTAACTAATCTTATCTGTTAAGGATGCAGGCAGGGCCTGGGTTCGCATGATGCTGAAATATTATTCGCATTCAGATATAATTTGCTATTTGATTGTTGATATTTCAGGATTATGGTAACGTACCTAGGATCGCTGTTATGGCTGGCCTGTACGCCTCTATCATATCATCATCATCATATCATATCATCATTACTGTTTTACTGAATACTAATTTCTCTCTCTTCTCAATAAGTAAACTTTACATTTAAAAGTAAAATTGCAAGTGTGTCTAATCAAGTGAATCGCAGTGTACACTCTTCATACTTTAGGCAAAATTTGACCGAAAGGCCTTAAAAAATGTAAACAGGAAGCAGAGAAGTCATCTCTTAACAAATTGACAATTTGACAGATGTTTTCCAGTGACTGCACTCGCTGGTATTTAAGGCCACATCAACATAGACCAGACATAAAAAAATTAAGTTTAAATATAAAAATCATAAACGTAACAGTTATAAATTAAATATGCATTTTTAATTTACATTTATTTTTAAACCAAAACAAATTAGCCCAGTTTTTATGTTAAGTTGATACAAGAAAATTAGCATTTTAGTACTGTATAACAGTTCTATATGTACATCGTTTCCCACACAATTATTTCTTTACGCCGTATCTGAATGCAACCCTTTTCTGTACACTGTAAATGACTTATTAATTATATTTTGAACCTAACGTGTACACAACATATAAATAAAACTTTTACTTAAGAGGTTTAAAGAAATAGTTAAACTAATAATTAAGACAAATACAACAACATAAAAAATCAAATCAAAATAAAATAAAAAACATCTTAAAACGCGAAGCAAAATCTTCATTTTGTGAAATAAAATTTATTTCATTTTTAAATTTAATGCCGGAAACATCATTTCTTAACACATACTCGTATACAGAAATCTTCTTTACGAGGTATGTACGGGGGTATATAAGAAATAAAATATAAGTACACCAACAACAATACGACAATTACGTCAAATATATTTACAATCACAGAATATGTACATACATAAAATGGAACGGGCACATTTTTATCGTTAGTACTTTTGCCGTCGAGTGTAACGTCGATATATGTTTAAATTATGTATGTTATGTCGTTATGTACATATTCGCTATTTTTGGTTGAATGGTGGAAAGCGTATTGCAAAGTACTTTATAAACCATTTTTGAAATTATTTTGAAACACTTTACAGACAACGCAAAACCAAAAATGTTATGTTACTTAAAATAGGGTGGTACTTAAATTTTTAAATGTAAGAAATGTTAACACCGAATTTCTCTTTGGTAAGGCTGCAGTCGAATAATAATTCTTTTTTTTTAAATTTATCTTTAACCTGTTCTGGGGCCTAGGCACTCCCAACTCTTTCACGGTTCGCTTTTCCCGTCCTTACTTTTTCACAGTTTTGCATTTCTGATGATGAAAAGTCCCTTTTGCATCCTGCCTCTATCGGGATTACCGGGTTCGAATCAACCTCCCGCTCCAAACGCCAAAGCTTTAACCACTACGCCGTTTGATCGGTAATAAATTGTTTCTCTTCTCTTGATGTAAAACTGAATAAAATTAAACTTTACAATTGTATACTAATTACTAAGCTACGATTTTTCCTCATCTTTCAATCAGCATACGGATTCCAAAAAATTCCTCGTGTTTTGAGGCCGATCCAAGAATCGACCCAATTTATGGCTTCTTCGTTAGCAATGAAGGCCGTGAGTCATCGACCGAAACAAGTGGTAGTTGGAAGGAGCAATGTCTAGATAATACGGGGGATGGGGTAGGACATCTCATTGAAGCGCCGCCAAAGTTTCCTTCACAACTCCTGAAATATTCGGTTTGACAGTTGAAGTTGATGCATGACCTGGCTTACTCCACGATTTTCTGCGCTTTGAGTTGTCGTAGGAGATTCACTTGCGGCCCGATGCGATTTAATAATAGTTGATCTTGTCCTCAAATCACTCAAAACTTATGTTTACCCCCAATATATTTGTATCCTTTTGTTGCTCTCCAGATTCGTTGCGAATTACACTACCACGTGGATGGAATTCGGAAATCCATTGGAATTTATTGCAAATCCTCGATTTACTATAACAGCCCTACACCGTCTTGGCATTGATTCGGTTAAATTAATTATGGTAGCTTCTGGAACTCCAAACCAAGCTTGACCCTTAGAAATAAATCATCCTTATTTCTGAAGTAATCGCGGGGAACCTTTCTATTTACGATCTCCCATAAATTTTCTATTGGATTTAGGTCAGGGCATTAGGCTGACCAGGGCAAAACTTCAATTTTATTTGCAGTAAACCAGTTTTTAACGATCCGAGAGGTGTCTTTCGGGTCATTATCATGTTGAAATCGCCGCTTAAGTGGCATTTCCCACGCCGCGTATGGTAGCATAACGTTTTTTAGTATATCTTTGTAGATTAATTGATCCATTGTATTACTTATTCGTTGAATCGGATCAATCCCCTGACCTGAAAAACAACCCCAAACCATTACGTTTCCTCCTCCAAATTGTACAGATTTTATATAACATTTCGGATCAAAACGGTTTCCCGTTGATTGCCTTACGTGACAAATTCCGTCGCTACCAACTAAATTCAATTTCGATTCGTCACCGAACAACACGGTCTTCCATTTATTTACATCCCAATTACCATATGTACGTGCAAATTGCAAGCGTCTTCCTCTGTTGGTTTCAGAAATAAATGGCTTTTCTGCGGGCCTTCGTGAAAAGAGTTTAGCTTCAACCGCTCATCTTCTTACTGTACGGTCGATGACGGACAATCCTAGTTGACTTATCGATGTGGTCGACGACATAAAAGGTTCTCTTTCAAAAGATCGCACGATGTTACTATCTTCTCGTGTTGTAGTTTTTCGGGGACGTCCACCTTTATGTGTTGTCTCAAATGTATCACAACTAACTCCATAGAACAAACTGAATATTTTTCGAGTATTCAGATTTAATAACACGTATGAATATTTAGATAAAAAAAACAAATTATAGCTGCAACTGTTTTAATTTTTTTTAAATTGATTAAGTAAGCCGAAAAAGTTGCAAATGTCTTGTCCGATACTGTATCTATTAAAAACAAAGAACAGTAAATATATCTAAATTATACCTAACATTTTTCTTCATCAGTCGCTGGGTTAATAATTGCTGACGAGAAAGCTGATGAGCTTACCACAAAGCCCTTCGTCCAAAATATTTATCGTTTCGTTAAGAAATGTTGAAACAGTTGTTGGTAACTACCCTCTGCCAAAAAATGGAGAGTAGCTGCCAATTTAATGATAGGCGGAACACTGTGCACATTTCTTCAGTGGAGTTTATTCGAAATATTGTCCAAAAGGAAACAAAACGCACGACAGCCGGAATAATCTTATAAATCTGTTGTTTTACTATTGCAACATGAAAGCAATCATTTTTGTTAAACTTACCGAGCTGAGGGCAAACTGAGAGGATCGGATTTGTCCCTTAAAATCCGCCGTTCGATTACTAATTTAACATTAATTTCATTTTCTTCACTTGCCAAAAACGAATCAATTGAAAAGTGATACATTTTTATTGAAGGGATATTAAAAATAACCCAAAAATATTTAATTGAACACGAAAACCTCAAATCACGTATCTAAAAGTCAAAATTAATCTCATAGTAGTGTTGTTTACACTGATAAATGTCAAGTAAGCTGACATAAAATGAGTGCGTTTATGACATTCAATGAGCGCGGTTACAGTCTTTTTGATAGCGGAATTCATGATATGAAAGTTGAAGCGGGTCGCGATGAACATATCGAAATATTTTACGATTCGCCGAGGAAATCATGATAGTGGCCCTGATTTCAGAGTACCGATCGTATTAAACAGCCAATATTGTGAATCGTTTATAATAATAGAAATTTAAATAATGGATTCGCATTGTGACACATATACCATTAAAAATTGATTAGCCACCACCATGTTAACTTAAAAAAAAATCAGAAGTCTCACATACGTATATATAAACACATATCTCCTCACTCTAATAGTGATAGATAATAATAGTAACAATAATAATAAAATAAAATACACCGAACTACTGTATTATTATAAACTATTCAACTATTTCGATGATGATACTACTAAAATATTAACACTTTGTATGCCTATCATGTGTCGTCTTCCGGTGTTAAGCGTGCCTTATGGCATTTTGTTTAAATAAAAAAATATGACAACAACAAATAATAATGTTGTGTGTGTGTTGTTGTTGTCAATAAAAAAATTATATTCGTTGAGTTCAGCATTTTATTATGTTAGGTGTATGGGTACCGAGTAACAATATTATTTATATATGAGTAAATATGAATAAATAATTGAATATGTAATTGGAACTTTAATGGAATAAATAACTTATTTAAATTAGCTGGCAGTATGGTTCTGTTGTCGTCTTGTGATGAAGAAAATGAACTTTCGTGTATTATGATTCTTTGTTTACAAATAAATATTGATATTCTTTCCAAGTGACCGGATATTTATTTATCTATGTTTTGAATAAATTTTTTATTTTTGTTAAATTTTATTAAATATCAATCAATTTTTATTTTTGGTATTAATTAATTTTGTAAATTTCGGCCACGAAATATTCTTGTTAAATACCGAAATCTTTAATTTTTTCATTATATCGTTGTGTTTAATGTTCATTGAATTAACGGTTTTATAATATTTTAATTAAGTGCACATACGTTTTCAACCCGTCATCCGCAGTCACTTTTAAGAATTAAAATTTTCTCAAGAAATGATTAACCCAAAAATAATAATAATAATAAAAAATAATATTTTGCTTAAATTATTCAAGATGACGTTGAAAATTTAAAGACGTGGAATTGTAATAATAAATTTAAGACATGCTATATTATTTTAATTGTTTGGTTTTATTTCAAGACATAATTAAACAGAAAATAGGATTTATAATTAAAATAATCGGTTCAAAGCACCTCATTATACTATAGATCGCCAGAAATTAACTGATTTGTCATCCCTTCTAAAAATCGTTAATCTAAGATTCCGGGGCTACGGAAATCGTAATACACAAAAATCAATCAATTTGTTAAAATTTTGCTGCAAATTAGTAGTTTTAAAAATAAATTAGAAGGTTTTATGTATATTGTTATTCAGAATAACGCAGCCAAGTATAAATTTGTTCAACATATTCATGATTTATAAAATTAAAATAAATTAACAATTAAATTAGAAACTAACAGTTTAGTTTTAATTTTTTTTACTCGTAGTTCTTAAATTCTATTCCGAATGATTGATTTGTGGGTTGAGAAATAAAGTCAAAAAAATTAAAATAAATTAACCAAAGTATTTTATTTATTGTATTAACGTGTGTAAAGCATATTTCCTTTCTGCCAGTTTTATATTTTATAAGCCAACATTGGTAACTTTCGTCTTGGTTTATGTCAAAACAAAAATCTTTAGTTTAGTGTTTGAGAAGTTGTTAAGACCATATTTCCTGTTTGTGTACGTTACGTTCTGCATAACCTGAGTTATATACGATTATATTTAATAAAGCAAATCTTTTGGATATGGCAAATCCGCTGCAAGAAAATTATTGAACAAAATTAGACTTTCGAAAAGAAATTGTCGATTAAGAAACTTTCAACTGTAAAATGTTAAAATAAATTTTAGTTTATGCCTAAATATGGCAGAGCAAAAAAATTGGCGGCCATTTTTGAATTTCAAAATTAACCGCGGGCATCTGTATTGAAATGAGATTAGTGCGCCTACCGTAGGTTAGAGTTTGTTCACTAATTCTAAACAATGTGTATCTTATTGAATGAGAAGCGATATCTCGACTGGTTTTATAACTTCTGGATCTATTATAAAAATTTTACATTTTATCACTTGATTAAACGTAAATATCAAATTTAAGTATATGCTATGTCATTCCCGGGGCCTAGTTTTTGCTGCCCGGAGGATTGTAGTAACTTGAGTTGTCCTTCTGTATGCTTAACATATATCACGGCTGCTGTGATCACCAATATTCATATAATGACATAAGAAGTTGTATAGTGAGGAACGCCATGCATGTTTACTTCGGTAGTTGATGCCCTTAGATTCATTTGTTGATTTTGAATTGACTCTTTAATGGCTTCGATGGCATGAATGCTTCTTCTTTCAACACACGAATGAGAGTGGTTGTTGTTTCGTTATACAGGGTGTCCCAGAATTGGTGATAGGGGAGCTCATTTCCAACAAAAACAGCCAAGTAAAGTTTTTTCGAATGGTTTATGGTGCAAAAGTTAGTCCAAGTTAGTGTTTCTAAGTGAAATCGCATCCACCAAAAAACCAATTTAGAAAAACCAAGAGTTCTTTTTTTTAACATTCTTGTTTAATAAGATCTAGTGTGCCTTTAAAATAAAATCATTTTTATACGCTGTATTATCTTAAGCAATTTTGCTTAAATTTAGTAGCCCGAATTAAACAAAAGTTGTGGTATAAAAAGAAAAATATTTTATAATTCGTGTTAGTTAGTAGTTCAATACATACATACTCGAACGTGTATGTGTCTTATTCCCTTGAAATGCATTTCATTTATGGCTTATGTAATGGTAACGCCTAAACGGCAGCAGGAGAATACCAGAGACGATATCCAAATGAGGAACGCTTTCTCGATTACAGAGTATTTCAAAGCGTACATCAAATATACAGTGAGAGCAAAGTGCCTGGTCGTCCGAGAAGATATGCCGGTCAACTTGATGGTGAGATGAGTCATCTGTAAACGTTCGTTGTTTATTAAGACGTTCGAGACTTCCACGATCCACGTTGCATCGTATTTTTAAAAAAAAATCAGTTGCACCAGTCGATACGACTTCAGTTTCCGGAACTCGTGGTTCCTGGGACCCATAAATTAAATTCGGCCATACTTAGGCCATACATATAACGCTATAGCGCTAATCTGAACATGTAGATCAAATTGGAATTTTTAGAGTAAGCAACAATCGTTATAGCAAGCCGATACGAAATGGTTCGATTTCCAGAATTCGTGGTTCCGTTTAACCAAAGTATCTGTTTGGCCTAAATATGACAAATTTTAATTTATGGTTCCCCCAACCACGAGTTCCGGTTGGGGGTATGTTGAGATTGGCGCTAAAGGCTCTTATCTGTATGGTCCAGATATGATAGAATTTATTTTATGGTTCCCAGGAACCACGAGTTCCGGAAACTGAAGCAAGCTGTTTCGACAGGTAATGATGACCACTAATCACAATAAAAATCCCAAGTCGATCCATATTTTGAGATTGGCGCTATAGGCCTATAGGCCTATATGTGTTTGGCTCAGTATATGAGAACCAGTTTTTTTAGTAATGGTTCCCAGAAACCACGAGTTCCGGAAATCGAACCAGTTCGTATCAACTTGTCATAACGATTGTTGCTTACCCTAAAAATTCTAAGTTGATTAGCATGTTGAGATTGGCGTTAAAGGCTCTTATCTGTATGGTCCAAGTATGAAAGAATTTATTTTGTGGTCCCCAGGAACCACGATTTCCGGAAACTAAAGCAAGCCGTATCGACTGGTTATGATGACCACTCATCACAATAAAAATCCCAAATCGATCCGTATGTTGAGATTGGCGCTATAATGGTACGAATATTATAAAGTTTTAAAATGTGTACTTTTATTTAGTTACTACGGATATTAAAGTTTTTAATGTGCAATTTTCAGTTATTTGTTTGTTTTCTGGAATAAGTATTCACGTTATTTTATTTATCTGTTTGACGATGTACATAGTTTACCATATTTAACATAAATTAAAAACAAATCCTGGGCTGGGATTATAATGGAGTTTTAGTGTTGCCTGATGACATAATTTTTAGTCTGGGATGAAGTCCAACTCAAGAGGGTTCCTTACAAAATTAGAAACATTTGTGCAACTTGTGTGAAAATGCTTCTAGAACCGTTGAGTTACCGGAAAGGTACTCAGTCCTAAACGTTTTTTTTTGGGATATACAGTAACGCGAATCTTCCTAATAAACAACTTTGACTCAAGCGTCGTTTTCAAAAATTTATATCAGAAAACTTTGCCATAATATCGCCTGTGTACTATCGTTTGTTTGTTAATAACACTGAAATCTGCAACTTACTTGCCTAAATTATTTTGCGCTTTATGTTTAATTTATACTTTGTGTGCTTAATGACCCTTTTTAGCAGAGTTGATAAATCGATCGCTTTATTATTCGGGGGTCTTGGATTCGATTGCCGATGGAGTCAAATAAAGTTAATGCTAAGGTGATTTTAATGGATAATCCATTCAGATTAATTACGTTACGCTATTATTTACACGTAAATAATTGTATTAATTACGCGAATTGTTTTACTTTACATGGCGTTTGGTGTGCAAACAAAATTTCCTAGTTTTTTCGAAAAATGAAAAATGGAAAATTTCAATAGAAATGCAATATAAAAAATTACTATTATTAAAAGTATTGTCGTTCGCTATCTACACATTTTTGCCATCTCTCTGGCAATACATGAATATCACGACGATTAAACATCTCGTCTTTGGACCGAAACCATTCGTCCAACCAATTTTGCACTTCTTCGAAACTAGTCGTAGCCACGTGTAGCCCTGCCAAGACATGCGCCATCGACCGGAACAAGTGGTAATCCGAAGAGATTAAGACGGATGTAGTAGCAGCTCTCATCGCAGCGTTTTGATGGTGTCCTGGATGATAGAAGTGCGATGGCATGGAGTGTCCCATTTTAGCCGTTTGGCTTCGTTCCGAAGCGATTTGGCCGTGTCGTCGATGTTGATGCTTCGCCAGATGAAAGCCATGATTTTTTGCGTTTGGGATTCTTAAAAAAGATCCACTTCTTATCTCCCGTAACAATTCAATGCAGGAAGCTCTTTCTTTCATGCCGTGAAAGCAAAATTTCGCAAGTGGCTCTTTGATTTTCCATCGCTGTCTCTCAATCAATTCATGCGGCATCCATTTTCCCTCCTTTTGAGTTTTTCCCATAGTATATAAACGTTTGGAAATATCTTGGCGAGTAGTGTTTAATGCCTCCGCAAGTTGATCTTGAGTTTGCGTATCATCTTCGTCTAATAAGGCTGAAGCGTTTAAACCAATCTTTACAGGTAGTTTTCGAAAGTACATGTCCTCAAGCAAATGGCGTGCTTCAGCTGGATTTTTTTCAAGGTGAAGCAGAAAAGCAAAGCTTCCCACAAATGCTGTTTGTTTGGCACAAAATTCGACATTTTCGTTCTTAGAAAAAATATTTTTCCGTTGCGATATGTGCTATGAACAAAACACAGCTTCTGTGAAATCGGAAATTAAGTTGCGCACCTGATAACTGTAAAAAATGTAATTAATTAGCGAAATCTACATGAAAATAATTGAATTAGTAAAATAATTTAAAATACATTATTTTCTAGTAGATAATGGTTGTTACATGCAACTACGTCTATTGACATTTTTTTAAATTAATATGTTATGGAGTCTTTTGTAGGACGTCTGTTACCTACCCCCTACTAGACATACGCTACTACAATAATTTAAGGTGTAAATTATTACATAAATATTAATTTGTATCGATATTTTTAATAAATTGCAAAGCATTTTTCTATAACGTTACATACCATATTATTTAAAAGCGTAATTCACTTGATGTTTGGATCAGAGATATCTAATAGCTGATCCATCTAAGAGTCAAAGGGTGAAATATATTGTTAATAGCTCAGACAATCGCCTTATGCGGTAATAAAAATATGCAGAGATTCAAGGACGTTTTACAAATTTTATTGGATTTCTGGAAGCGCCAACTACTTATTACGTGGATGGTGGAATAATTATTTTAGAATTTCGAAAAAAACTACTTCAAAAAAAAAAATTAGTATCGAAAAATTGTATCTCGTTATGAAACGTTGGATGTGGCTCATTTGGCTGAATTCATCAGGTAGATCGTGTGGCGTGATTTCATGCAGATGTCGCTAACTAATTACATTTATTGCAATTGTTTACCGTACCAATTATTATTTACGTAGAAAATGTATAAAATTATGTTTTACGCGTAATTGCACAACACTATGCTACAAAAAATAAAGCCCAACATCTTCCTCACTTCCTCAGTACAGAAAACCACCCATTACGTTTTTAATTAATTACAGCAAAGGTAAATCCCTTTGAAATACTTATCCACCCGTCTATCTCTACTTACATAAAATATGTGTATTACAAATTTTTAAATACCACCTATATAATTAACTATAAAAAAATTATATTATAAATTCTTCTACATTTATAGTACATATTTACAGTTTTTTGTATTTAAAAACTAAAACTAAAAAAAAAATAAGTTTACAACTTTACCTCCATTAATAATATAATTCACTTTACGTTTTCTTAAAAAAAAATCCCAATTGTTTTTTCTACTCGAAAAATCAAAACTTTTCCCATCAACACAAAAAACTCCCACAATCTAGATTTTTTTTTTTAACTACAAGAATTAAAATTACAATTTATATTTTTATTTATTTATTTATTATTATTACAGTTTTTTTTTCTACTACTTAAAAATACTTTACGGTGAAATTATTATTATAAATTAAAAAAATTATTATTTTTAATCTATAATTTGCATAAACTGGATATTTATATACGATAGTAATAATTACATGTCGTTTAGATATTAGATTATTATTAGATCTATGTAGGGATGAAAAACAAAAAAAAACTAATTTTAGATTTATAATTTTATAATTAAAAATGTTAGCTAAGCTTTAAATTAAATTTAATTCCCTTTCACCGGAGAGAGATGTAAATTTTATTTAAATTTTATATATTCGGCCGCGAACATTCTACTTTCGGTAATTAATAAATTAAACCAGATTAAGTGTAATTATTATTATTACTATTATTGTTATCTTTTTTTAAGTGGAATACCAATTAAATTTTGCGCGGTTTAGAAATTATAGTCGTATGCAATATGTACTCGTATATGCCATTCGAATGGAGGTTTATTACTTATGCAAATTTAAAACTTAGTTTATGGTACAATTTACTTAGGGAGGTTAAGAAAACGTAAGGTGAACGTAACTGCATATTTACATACCAAAAATACTTTTTAATTTTTCAAACTTATGTTAAGTGTATACTACAAAGTAAACCTTCCATGGAAAGGTACTAGCTACATAAGTGTTTTTAATGACAGGTACGAAATGTTACGAATTTCGGGCGTTCGATACGGATTCAAACTGGACTTTTTGCAAATAAATCACTCAACGATTTAAATTACAATCTTAGTTTCCCAACATCTTTAAATCTCTGCAGCAATTCATTAATTTCACCCGTTCACTGCTCACTAATTCACTTTTACTGTTCACTTCTACTTTTCGCACAGGCCAAATTACAACTGTCCGCATCTTAGTTCCAACTCAGTCATGACCCGCTCATAGCTCACGGATACAGTATGCAAGACATCTGCAGTTTACCCACGAAAAGCCAAAATGAGTGCGTTGAGCTGTTATATGGAGTCCAACTATTGTGCTTTACTGATGCTGGAAACTGGACTTTATAATTCTCAAATGGGATCTTGCCATCGAATGTCGGAGGTTTTAAAATTCCGCTTTAGCTTCCGGCAACTGGTTCGGTCGAAAACGTTTTATTTAGCTGGCCATCTGGAATAGCTTGCAATGTGTGTGTGTTTCGAGGTGGGTCTTTATTTGATTAATTTTATTTTCAAATTTCCGCCTTCATTGTCCCTCAAAATTCTTCATTCCTTCTCTTTGCTCTTTCACTTGGATATCTTGAGCATGCTAAATTTGATTGAGCTTCTGGTCTAACTCGGCAAACCACCCATCTTATTCTACTCGTAGTTCTGCCAATTGGCCTTTTGGTCCTAACGAAGCTCAGCAAAATGTGCCCCTTGCTGGTCTAACTTGGCGCCTTGCTTTGTGCGGAGTTGATCGAATTTGGCACTTTGACGTCAAACTTGGCAGCCTGGTCTGCTCTCATTTCCTTCTTTTAAAGTAACAGCGCCTTCATCATATCTCCCATGTCCAAGGTTAATTTCTGTTGTTCTGGAGTAGGCGGCTGTACTGATATAATTGTTTGAGTTTGCTCCATCGCTCCGGTTCCCTCATTTTCTCTGGCCGTAAACTTTCTTCCCGTAGCCTTTCAGTTTTTGAAATTGAACTCAATATGTGCCGCTGGTCTTGGTTGTTTCTTGAACACTTTATGGTTTTCTGTAATCGCGGTGTCTGTTCCACTCCCCAGTTTTCATGTGGATTATCTTGGGGATCAGGCTGTCGCGAAAAACCATCATTCCAGCGTTGCCACCAGCCTCGGATGTCTCACCACTTGTCTGTTGTAATTTTCTGTGGCTCCAATAGTTGTCTAAGTTCTCTTAACTCCCCTCTTATTATTGTCTTTATCTCACAACTTTATTGTGTCAGTGGAAAACTTGTTCTGGCTACCTCATTTTCTAACGCCAACGCCAATACATTAATTATGGTTTTACCTCTAGTATCGGTTCTCAAATGAAGTTTCAGATGATCGTCTTGACACAAATGATAAACACGTCCACTGTTTGTCCATTCAACACATCTGTGACGCGCCAATTTCGTTACTTCCCTCTCTAGGTCTTGCAGGTTTTCCCCATGAAGTTGTTGCTTGCTTTAGAGTTGAATCTTGCTTAATCCTCTGGCATGTGACTTGTAGAAGTTGATCTCCACTAAGTTCATGTTTGTTGATATTTGCAAAATCCCATACTACAAAAGAATTATTGTACCTCAAGGGACACAATAATTTATGAAAACATGACAAACAATTTTTATAAGATTCGAAAAAAATTTAGAATTTGGCTAAAAACAAGAATATCGTATCTATAAAATAATGTTATCGTAGTAATTCAAGAAAATTTTGAAAACTTCTGGGACATTTAATAAATTTCGGAATGAATTTTGAATTGGAAGTACTTTCCATCATCTATAGAACCAGTTCCTCGAAGATGATTGGTCATTACACTAATTGACGAAATATTATCATGGGTAGCCCATGATCATCCTCTCCCTCCTATGCTGGTACACCCCCATCTTTAAATTTTGTTTGGTTTATCCAACATATCCTTTTCCCCATGAACATTTTGATTTATATATTAAATTTGCCGGTGTGAAGTACTTAATGTTAATAAAAAGTGTAGCGACACACTCGAACGAAAAGTGTAGACTCAAAAAGTGTAGCTGCAAAAGAAAAAAGTTTGGAATAGAAATACGTGGTTCTTTGTAAAAAAACTTTTAAAGTCTTTTTAATTCAGAAAATCTTCGGAACCAATACCACAAGTACCGAGTGTGAAATTAAGTGTTCTCAACATGTGATGGTGTCTGGAGTTTGTACAAAAAAATTCAAGACAATATCTTTGTCTTTGACCAGCTTAATTCATCTATTCATTCAAAAATTCTTCGGAATCATGAGCAACAAGTATGGAATTTAGTGGTCTCAACTTGCTTTCAGCTTGGTTTGGTGTCTGAAATTTGTACAAAAAATTTCAAGACAATTTGCATGTTGTGATTAGCGATATGGCGCTACACGTTCAAAAAATCATCGGAACAATGAGTGCCGAAAGTGGGATTTAGTGTTCTCAACTTTACATGATATCTGAAATTTGTAAAAAAATATCAAGACAATTTGCATGTTAGAATTAAGTGAATTTGGCCAAAGACGCTTCCACGTGTAGGATCACACCGCCAATCTCAACATGCAATTGCCTTGAAATTTTTTGTACAAATTTCAGACACGAAACCAAGCTGAAAACACTAAATTCCACACTCGACATTCATTGTTCCGATGATTTTTTGAATTATGAAAGAATTAAGTGAATTTTGCCAATCTACGTACAGGGCCATACTGCCAATCACAACATGCAAATTGTCTTGAAATTTTTTGTACATATTTCAGACACCATGATAAGTTGGGAACACTAAATTCCACACTCGGCACTCAATGTTCCGATGATTTTTTGAATTATTAAAGAATTAAGTGAATTGTGGCCGAAAGACACTTCCATGTGTAGGTTCATATTGCCAATGTGTAGGTTCATATTGTCAAGTTCAGACCACTAAATTGTACACTCGACAGTAGTAGCATTCTCAATATAGGTTTAATTAAACCATACGTATTTCGAACTCCAATTTTTTTTCTTTTGCAGCTACACCTTTTGATAGTTTGTGTATCTAAACTTTTCGTTAAAATGTGTAGCTACACTTTTTATTAACGTTAAGTACTTAACGCCGGTTTAAATTTGATTCCAAAGCTTTTGGAATTTCGTAGTTTAATTTGGTATAAAATCTTGTCTAAACTTTTAAATGGTAACCTAACGAGTTGTATAATTTTGTAACATTACTTTAATTTTATCAAATATAATTTTCAATTTTGGGATCGAAATAAAACGTTTACGGTTAGTTCCAACTGCTTAATTTTGAGTTTCGCGCGTATTATTTAAATTAATTACCGAAATGTTAATTGTATCGATAGTCTTCTAATTTTCCTAGTTATGACGTTTCCCGGATAACCATTTGTTTACTAAAATATCCGGTCAAACTCATCCGGCAACCTCAAAAAAATTTCAGCTAGCAAACTGTGGAAGCCAAGAGTTATAATTTAAATATTGGCCTGATTCGTTTTTATGATACCAATCTGTACTCAAACTTCCATTTTCATTACGTATCACTACAACATCTAGAAAAGCGAAACGATTATCAATTTCAATTTCACTTGTTAATTTTACGCGAAGTACAAATGTTAAATGCACCCAAAAAAGACTTCCACTTCCTAATTTGGTATCTGTAAAAGAAAATAGGTACAATCGAAGATGCTTTCAACACTTCGGTTTCAACTTATTCTATTAATAAATTCACCACAGTTGGACAACCGGAGAACCAATTGGAGAACCAGAAACTTGTTTACAGCATCTTCCATTGAAACTAAATTCAGTATAATTTGATACAAATTTTATGGCTTCTACAAAATTGGTTATATCCAACTTTGTATTGCTTCCTGATTTTTTTTCGTTGCTTTACTGTTTTATCAAACTAATCACCAAAGATGAGTCTACATTGGTAAATAGTGAGACTACGTCCAAATATACTAATATGTAACCTGTTGGTAGAATTGCATTTCTAATTTTATTTTTAAAATTTTCCGCTAAAATTCAATTACCAACGAAACAATTTAAAATTTTAAACAGAAATTTTCATAAATTATATAAAGAAGCACTTAAATAAGTTACGGTTGGTCTTAACGGAATTCCAATGTTGTGCACTTTCGGTAGGCCATACAACGTAGTGCCGTACCATTCTAATTGTTAAGTGCTAAACCTGTTGGACTGTGGATTTTGCCAAGACGTATCCAAGAACCAATCATTACATTTAAGTTGGTTTCATTCTACAAATTTCAAAATTTCAACCGATATTTTAGTAAAAAATGGTTATCCGAGAAAAGGAATATTAACTAAGAATATTAGGAAGGCTATCGATAAAAATAACATTTCGGAAATTAATTTAGATAATACCGGTGAAAGTCAAAACTTAGCAATTGAAACTAACCGTCAAGGTTTAATTTCGATTCCATTCGTAAATATTAGATTTGACAAAATTTAAGTAATTTTACAAAATTATGATACACAACGCGTTGGCAGACCATTTAAAAGTGACCACATAATTTTATTTACCAAATTAAACGAGGGAATTTAAACGCTTTGCAATCAAATTTAATATATAAATTAAAATATTCATGTGGAAAAGAATGTTGAATTTGTTGGGTCATATTTCATCTAATAGTGCGGCAGCCAATCATATTCGAGGAACTGGTCACTCAATGTATATAGATGTCGCTATCAATACTTACGGCAAATTATGAACAGTATTTATATAAAGAAAATTCAAAATTCATCCCAAAATTTATTAAAGGTCCAAGAAGTTTCCAAAATTTTGTTGAATTACTACGATAACATTATATCGAACTAGAAACGTAATAGAAACTCGGCTCTGAAGTTGGTTACATTAAAATATACTTGAACGCATCCAAATCGCCCGCCATTTTGGACATATGTAGCTTAGTCATTGCTGTTTTTATGACATAAGTTTCAGTCATTTACAAGCTGTCGTTCCGAGTGCATCAATTTTAGCAGATGGAAGTCGATAAGCAACATTTACGTCATTGCATTATACTCTGTTCTGAAATGAAAAAAAAAATGCTGCTCAAGCTATGGAATTGGTTAATTCGACTTTGAGTGATCATTCTGTGAGAAGATTTCGTGACTGCAATTTTAGTCTTGAGGACAATCTACGTCCAGGTGCAGTAAAACAATTTGATGATGAAGAACTTAAAGTTTTACTGGATGAAAATCCGTGTTAAACTCAAAAAAAGCTTGCAGTACAGTTAAGAGTTAATCACCAAGCAATATCACCTCATAAACTGAGCGTTAACGATAACCAGTTGCAATATCGCAACGCAACAATATTTTTTCTAAGAACGAAAATGTCGAGTTTTGTGCCAAACAAACAGCATTTGCGGGAAGCTATGCTTTTTTGCTTCAACTTGAAAAAAATTTCAGCTGAAGCACGTCATTTGTTTGAGGAGACCTACGGCGAACATGCACCATCGAAAACTACCTGTATAGATTTGTTTGGCGATGTCGACATTGAGGGCAAGAAGAGGTTATTGGATGCAGATGATATACAAACTCAAAATCAACTTGCGGAGGCTTGAGCTTGAGGAGGTGTCCTAGTTATTCTTCTAGCTGTATCGGATTTTTAATTGGCACCTGAACATCAATATTATTCTCAATTAGTTTCTCGAATTCTTCCAGCAGGTTTCGTTATTAGTTAGCCAAGGTGGAGTAATTTCCTTAACAATCGTTGCACTAATTGTCATAGTAACAGGCGTGTGACCCGTGTTTGGAGGTTACTGGAACTAACTTTACTTAATGTTTTATTTGTGGTTATTTGCATCATTTTAACGGAGAATGGGTGTCATTTCATTTAGAGTCTTGCTTATCAAACCTGTTGTTGAAGCTTCAAGGCATTTATCTTGTTTAACTAGCCGATTGTTAAGAGCTTCCATGTTGCTTAGGATCTTTTGGAGCACTGTTGTAGCTTTGGCAGTGCCCTTCGAAATAACTGGTTTTGTCATGACTATTTACGAGTATAGTTTTGGTTCTCCCGTTTTACAAAAATTAGGAATTGATTCCTCTTTGGTGAAAGTTTGGTTAATTTTTTCTGGTTTTTCTGAATTCTGTTTACGTTTTATTTCTTAACCTTTGTAGCTCCTTAGCTATTTCATATCCCCGGTAGTTTGTGGGATGGTGGCTTCCTGCAATTGACACATATTGCAGCAATATTTTTACTAACCCAGCATACTTGGGCGTGATCCTTTCCGGTACATTTCGAGCATCTAGTCACTCTTTGACAATATTTCTTCGTATGATTAAAAATTTATCATTTTTTTGCGCTGCGGTATTAGACCGCTATTTTATCAATGGCTCTATTTTAACTCCCATGTTTTTAAAAGTGAGCATAAATAGTGGAAGCCGTCTTTTGTAAATTTGAACTCTTTGTTCAATTTCGAATTTTTTCTTTCTTAATGATGTTCACAGCATTTTCAATTTAACATCCCTTTTGCTTGAGATCCTCAATAATTTCTGCTTTTGCGCAGGTTGGGCGAAGACCTCTAGCCATAACTTTGATCCGATGATCATTCTTATCCTCGGAGGCAAACCATTGATGCCCCTCGGAATTAAGCTGTGTAGCCAAAGTTCTATAGGTACCATATCCATAGAACCTGCAACATTAATTTTCCAGGCGCCATTGTTTAAAGATATGAGTTTGTACTCGGCTACCGTAACCCATTTCATAATCGATTGTATAGTGGAGAAATTTGATATTTCAACGATATTTATTTGTGGAGGTGGTTCCTATTTTTGTTTAGCATGTTGTTGTTCTGTTATTCTTGTTGATTAACTATAGTTTCTAGAAACCTCTTTTGAAGTTGATGGTAAAATTGCTGCCATTTCTGGTGATGGTTTACATTATTATTCTGGTTTATTTGATTTTGCAATCATATTTTAGTGTTTGGTGGCCTTATTAAAGTAGGCCAAACTTCGAGGGAGACGTTTAATTCGACGTTTGGTTTTAGAGAAAATCACTCTACAGTTGAACAAGTTCACAGAATAACGGATGTCATTAAGAATGCACTTGAGAATAAGACGATATGCTCAGGTATTTTCATAGATGTAGCTCAACTTTCGACAAAGTTTGGCACCAAAGGCTTGAATTTAAACTGCATCCAGACCTGTCTAAGCAATTTTATCAAATTCTTAAATCCTACACAGCAGATCGATACTTTAGGGTCAAATTTTAAAATGAATACTCTGGACTAAACAGAATATCAGCAAGTACACCACAAGGTAGCCTACTTATCTGTTTATTCTTCATACGAGAGACTTACCGAATATTCGAGGTACTACAATAGCAACATTTGCAGACGATACAGCTATCCTAGCAGTTGGAAAATATATTTCGGAAGCAACAAGAAAGCCTGAAAATGCAGTCAACACTATAAGCAACAGGACGAAAAATGGCACATCCTTACAAATCAAACTGTAAACTGTATTCCCGTGGTTCTCAACTCGAACCAAATGCC
This sequence comes from Nephrotoma guestfalica, assembly GCA_963691935.1. Taxonomy (NCBI): domain Eukaryota; kingdom Metazoa; phylum Arthropoda; class Insecta; order Diptera; family Tipulidae; genus Nephrotoma; species Nephrotoma guestfalica. Next base: position 262,466,519 of record OY829914.1, on the reverse strand, counting down.
ATATGCAAATACAGCTAAATACCTTGACATGACCCTCGCTGCTAAGCTAAGATGGAAAAAAACATAGATAGAAATTCCGAGCTCTCAATACACAACAAATTGCTTATATACAGGCAAATACTAAAACCAGTATGTTCTAAAATAAAGTGCTGCGAGGAAAGAAATAAGCAAGAAAACACGTACAGCGATTATCACGACATGTAAAAACAGATGTCCGTTGTATGTTGGACACCACCAATGAGCTAGAAAGAAATTATTGTAAAATGAGTAGCCAATAGGTTACTCATCTTAATCCGAAAAAGTAATTTAATATAGATAAATTACTAGATGAGCTCTGAATCAGTTGTAATATTGAATAAATAAAAAAAAAATCTGGCGATGCTGAGCTTTCCTTTTTTTACTTGGTCTTTCATGCCGGTTCAACATCCAATTTGTTTCTCGTTCTAATTCCTCTTCATCGGTATGGAATGAATTAATGTCATCATCAATTGCAAGGTTAGGTGTCGTCCCAAGTGTTGCTTTCAACTGCTTTTTTAAAATTGTAAATTCTTCTTTCAATTTAGCTTAAATTTCTTTATTTTCCTTAATTGTTGACGGAGCTCGGCATTTTCCTTCTCGTACTGAAAAATATTTCCAGATCTTGGTGGTCTTGATAATATTGAGTTTCGTTCAAATGGGTTAAATAATCAATGGCCATCATAGAGTCCGTTGGACTGTTGTTGCACTTTGCTACTGCCGAAGCAGTACCACCCCCCCAAGACGTGTTCGTGACTACCTAGGTGTTATCTAGGTGTACACAGAGACAGCCGAAGCAATCTGGGTACTCTAGGTTGAGCGGCCAACTTATATATGACGTTATAATTATAAGACGACACAAGCAAACATACTCACTTCACACACGATTACAGATTCCCGGAAACTCAATTTCAAGAAAAAAAACGGAAATCCAGAAATCCGGTGATTCCCGGAATTTTTCTGAATATTAAGATTTTGGATTTTAATTTTTCTCGATTCTTATTTTCTAGATTTAATTTTTTTGGAAAAGCCCTTGTCATGTATAGGGAGCACGCAAAGAATATACCATTAGAGGCATTATTTGTTACCTTGACATTTAACACAATTTTAAAACGGTACATATTATGCTGATTAAGAATACTTTCCAAATCTGCACAAATAATTCAGCACACACGCATGCACGCATGTACACATAAATCTTACATACTATATATGCTAATTAATGATATTAATCTTGAATTTCAACTCGCACATAAAAACAATTTCATAAATTGTATTATAATCCAAGATTGTGATATGCATATTTACCTCTGCCGAGTTTGATGTTTAAATTATTTTTTATGTAGTTCGAACCTCAACATGTACCATGTAACATATAATCTAATAAAATAAAAAAAAATTATTAATTATTTATTTATTACATTAGCGCATTAATTAATTTTCACACGAACTCACTTCTCTTTGAATATATACACATGTATAATACCATAACAAGTTAATTAGCAAAATGTGCGTGCCTGTAAATATTAAGAAAAGTACCGAGTAAGTTTAAAAAAATTCCCAAGCTTATCATTGCATTAATAAAAATTAAAATTTCTTATATTTTCATATATTTGCTCGCCTTAAGTATATAACTGTAATTATTTACTTTTGTACCTACATATATAAATTTGCTATTTAAAAAAAATGTTAGAAAAGAAATTCCTTTACACTTCAAAAAATTTTGGCTAATTAACTCTTTCGTACACATGTAAAACTACCTCCACTATTATAAAATATCACCTACAACTATTATAATAGTCGTACATTAAAACAAAATATAAATTAAAATTTTTAACTTTTTTTTAAATTTAATTTAATAAAAATGTAAATTATAGAATATAAAAAAATTTGTTGATCTTCATTTTTCCCACGAAACGCACCTGTTTTTCAGGAAATTTGACTTTGATGTTACGGTTGAAATCATTTCGTACGTATGGCCGAGTATAATACAAGAATTTATGTTGTACTCGAATGTGTATGTGTTGTTGTAGATATAGCTTGTGTGAAAATTATTTATACACATAGGGGTATGTTGATAAAGAAAAACTAATAATTTTAATTTAAAATTAATTTTTAAGCGGTTCACTTGCATAATTACTAGCATACATGTAACGAATAGGAAATATATGATAACAACATTAATTATGATGATCGATTAGTGTAATAATTTTATTGGCAGGTCACCAAAACATAAATGTCGAACATAGAAAGTCTACTCAACATAAGTGCGGCGAAAAGTTTTTAAATATTTTTGCAGCCTAAACGGTTTAGTGAGTGCTAATGCTGTATGACTAAAAAATGTATGGTTAGTTCACAGAAATCATTGACAGATGTCACTAATATTCACAAAGTATATATTCATAAGTAAACTTTGAATTTTGTGTCGAGTCGTAGTTGTTTTTTTTCTTTGCACTTAAATTAAATTATATTTTCTTATTCTTGTACTAAAAGTTCTTTACAAATTGGAGACCATTGGACATTACAAGGAATCCACCATTGCAAATTCCTGCGAATTGAATAATTCCGAAAAGTTTAATTCTATGCGCGGAACAAAATGCATGGAACATGTATCGGATGATTAAAAGCGGAAAATTATAAAATGAAATGCACAAAATCATAATTTGGGACAAACTTCAACTGAGCGCACATTTCATTGTAAATGAGGGAAGAAATCCTCAAAATGAGGTGTGCGGCTCACAAAATTGTAAAATATGTAGAAATAAAACAAAATAAAATAAATAAATAACATACCAAAATTTACTTAGTTCAAAAATTCGAACTAAGTTAATAAATTACAATCTCCTATTATACATATTTCAGTGGATAATAATCGTCATCAGGCACACATGGTTTTTATATCTCAACTTTCCACTAGTTAGTTCACACCAGATATTTATAGATGTCTCTAATATTCACAAACCAAAATGAAATTGATAATTCTAAACTGCAAACTATGTTCAGATTTATCAATGGCGGATTAGAAATTTTATGAATATTGATAAATTTTAATTTCTTGAGCAAATTTTAATTAAATATGCAACGTATGTGAAGTTGACCCAGAAAATCATCTCAGACAAAATAAATAATTGCATTAGGCAACACTAAATTTATATTCTCCTCCCAGCCCAGAATTTTATTACATTTATTTAAATTGACATTAATTCAGCTCAAGAAATAAAGATCGTAATAAAAAATATTACCCACATAACATAATACACCCACGTAAACTATATATTTGGCTAATCCCCTGGTGAGGGACTGTTTAAGCTAAATAATTATCACTGAGTGGGACATCCTGACTGTTTTGTGTTACTGTAAAACACGAACTCAAAATATAACACACACGATTTATTGGTGTACGAACTGGGTTATTCTTATTTAATGTGTTAATGCTTTTAACGCCTTAACGATTTTAATGCGCGGAAATGAGACAGGTATAATGTCGCCACGAAGAACTGAAACGAACAAACGATTTATTATTTTGGTCTTTAATCAGATCTGTAGAAAACGTGGCGTGCTTTCGTTCTTTAAGTCGAATATTTCTTGTCGGTATAACAGGGTTGCTTAGCATAGCAATGTTTTAAAAGATTAATTGAAACGGTGGGTTCTACGCCGTTTACAAGTAACGTAAAATACTTACCGTTGCGTTTGACTACTTAAAAGGGTTCTTCGTACGGCGGTTGAAATGCGGCTCGGGCGAACAAATACGTTGTTCCAAGTTGATAAATCCTTAAACACGAAAATCGTACTATTTTTGTAATTCGATGCTGTCGCCGGCTGTAAAGCTTTAAACTTTTTCGGAGCTTTGGTAAGGTATGATACGACACGTTGTGCACTGAATTTTAGAGTGCCTTGTGAATGAATAAGTTCGGTGAGTTCGACCTCGTTTGTCGGTTGCCTAGCAATCTCGATGTTTTCGGGGTTTTGATGTAAAGCAAACGTTAGAGGTTTATGATCGGAGAAAATAATAAATTCAATTCTCTCTATTTTAAAAAATATTTAAAATGTTTCACCGTCGCATAAGCCGCCAACAGCTCTCGATCGAACGTACTGTATTGAGTTTCGGCGTCGGTAAGTTTTCGTCAAAAAAACATAACGGCTAGTAATTGATGATGCCCAAAAAACGCTGTAGACCTTTGGACGTAGATAGTATTGGGAAACTTGTAATCGCTACAACGCGAGACTTATCCGGAGAAATTTTTTTTACCAATATGTCCAATCCTAAAAAAAACATTTTTCTTTAACTGCGAAAACGCACTTATTGAGGTTGGTTACCAAATCTGAGTTGCTTAGCCTATGAAAATCTATTCTTAAATGCTTGACATCCATGGTTTACGAAGCGATCAAAAGATCGTCGATATATATCGGAAAGCGAACAGTACGCCACGAAATAAGTAATGTATTAGCTGTTGTTATGTTTGAGCCGCATTTCGTAGACCAAAGGCCATACGAGGGAACTCAAACGGTGTATAAATTACGGTTTTTACGATTTCTTTACCTTCGGTCGAAACCTGATGATAGACCCTAATCAGATCAACCTTAGAAAAATATTTGCATGATTCTAGCGATGCGTGAAACCGGTTATCGCCACAAGGTCGCCAATTTCGATCATTTTCTAACGATGTGGTGTGGACTGGCCCAATTATTTTTTGACGATCTTGTCTTAGCCGAACCTCGATTTCGAAAATAGCAAATTTGCAAACTAACCGCCTACGTAAACCAATACAAAGAATCAGATTTTTGCTGCCAAATGTCTCTATCGTGGATGTATTTATTTGCAGCATATACGAGTAATTCGAATAATGATACGTTAAATTTTTCAAGAGATGTTGGTGGTATTACGGAAATGTCTGCTCTCGTGTCTATTAAAAATTATAGTTTGCTGTGAACGACTAACACCTGCCGAATACAGTAAGGCATCTACTGGTTGCATAGAAATGCTGTTGTTGGCGGAATTTAAACACTATTGCTTTCGCGCCAAATCGGTAATGATACCAACATATTGGGTTCTTTCAAACATGGATATTTGGTCGTAATGCGCTGCGAGGGCAAGATCCGTACCCAAAAAAGATAAAACTATTCAATTAGCTAATTTGAGGCCGATCAATATCCCACCCGCCTGGTCTAAGGTTTGTGAGCGCCTAATCAAGGTTCAATTCATATCCTTCCTTAACGATGGATCCTTCCTGAACTCATTCCAAAGCGATTTCAGGAAATTTCACAGCATTACTTGCATCAACGATTATGGTGGATATTACTGAATTGACCCGGAGGAACATGGACCAGAGTAAGCTTACTGGTTTACTCCTTCTTGACTTCAGTAAGGTATTCAGTAGCATCGCCCTATCCATTCCTACTTGGTCAACCGTTCCTAGTGTCTCCATTTGTGACAAGTGTTCCACTTTCTTACCGTTTCAGAAGGGTGTTCCCCAAGGTGCAATTTTGGGACCGCTGTTGTTTCACTTTTTATCAATCACCTTCCGTTTGTCCCTCGTTTCTCTTTAGTTTACGTCTTTGTAGATTATATCCAGCTGCTTCACACGCCTCTCCCTGAGCTAACGTCGTGTGTGTCTGAGACTCCATCTGGAGATTAATCCCCTAAAATTCAGGAGTTGGCCTTCAATCGTTATGCGATCTTCCATCTTCTCAGTCCGAGAGTCTTAAGAGTATAGGATTTCTACTTAATGAGACTCTATCCTAGGATAATCATGGTAGTGCTATTATCTCTCGACTTTGGGCTATTTTGCGTAAGTTACACCTGGTCAAAGATTAACTTCCATTCCAGATTCGCACCAAATTAGTCAACTCGCCAACTATGTCTTTCTTTAAATATGGTGCTGAAATATTTTCGGATACTTCCATGGGTAAACGTCGTAGATTAAATCTTTACTTTAAAGCATGCATAAGATTTATTTTTTCTCTCAGGTTATATGATCACATTTTCAGACCGGCTTTTGAGTTTTTGGGGATTTATTTTCCTAATTTTCTACAGCTTAGAACATTCGTGTGAATTTTAAACAGTTAAAATTCATGATTATGGCCTTTCGTTATGAAATACATTGGCGTTAGTAAATCTGGCTCCTTACATATATTCGTCAAACATTGCCGAGTTCAGTTTAACCTCAACCAAATCGAGAATTGTTTGGCTTCGTCGGATAGTCGCCCATAGCTAGGATGCAAATGCATTAAACTGTACATTTTTACACAGTTGTCTACTGTGAAATGGAACGCATTTGGCTCTTTTACGCTTCTAATTTAATTATATTTTGATAAGATGAGTCACTTGTTGTTGAAAGTTTTAAATGCATTTAATAGTTTGTAATACTGTTCAACACATTCAAGTTCCAGTACATTGTAAAGAAGGCTTTCGTTATTTTTTGGCATTAAAATAGTTTGCCGGCGCCACTTGATCAGTAATAATTTCGCAGGCCAATGATTTAAGCAATACCCTTGGAAATTAATACAATCAACAATTTCAACTTGTTTTGCGTAAACCCTGTGATGGTGTAATACCTGGGCTATCAGGAGGTTGCTGTAGTACAGCCCAGGGGAACTGCTCGATTTTTGCAAGAGATTGGTTTTAAATTATGTTTCTAGAACGAAACTTGAGTTTCATTAATACCTGCTCTACTCGTTTGGAGTAAACGTCGAAATAGACTGTCATACCACAAGGTGTCAGGTCGCTATGCATCATTTGTTTTTGTAGTGGATCTAGTTGTGCCACACGTTTTTCAGTTTGACGAGGACTCACACATTGGCTCTTCAGTTGATATACATAACCAGCTGTCACTCACAGGTAAGAATTCGATTAAAAACTCCAAGATTGGACAGAACCCAGGGCTATTACTAATGAAATCAATGAACTTCATTAATTATCGCCTCTAGTTGATTGCCTGAGTAACAATTTTGAATTATTGCCTTAGTCCCTATTTAAATCGTTTCTTTATTCAAATTCGTTTTAAGTTTTAATTCATAAAAAATCCAACTAAAAAAATTTAAACAAAAATAAAAATTATAATTTTTCTGAGCCCAGTCGTTAAAATTTCGTCGCTTTCTTTAAATAATTGTGCTACGCTTATCAAGTTCATCCAGTTGACTAAAGTGAACTACGAAATGCATAGTTCAGCGGCCAATTTTCGTGCTTTTTGGGCTAAATCGATGGAGCATGTGTTAGTGGACTGTCGACTGCCGAAAATTTCACTTCACGTCATCGCCGTTGCATTGCCCGAGCAAAACTTCGCGAACCATCGCCTGCTTTCACTCACTGCCTTATTGACCAACGTATCGCAAATACTTTTGCATCGCAAACACTGTAATAATAATCTCTATTTACTATGTTTTATTACTTGATAACGTCAATTATGAAGTTTCCTTAACATAATGTTGAAGTTAAATAAAATCATTCAATGATAGAAAGTTTGATCTACCATTTAACGAGGGCGGAGTGAGAAGTCTGGTAAAAAAGAAACAAGGAATAATATTTTCGGCCAAAAACATTTACTTTTCATCGTAGTCGCTTTTTAGCTCGACACACTTAGTCCAAAGTTTTTTCAATTTTTCGATCCCTTCCGAATAATACGATTTCTCCAATCCTTCAAAATAGGCGTTTGTTGCATCGTTGATCTCCTCATTAGAGCCGAATCTCTTTCCGCCGAGCCATTTCTTCAAGTTCGGAAAAAGGAAATAGTCGCAGGGGGCTAAGTCTGGAGAATATGGCGGAGGTGGAAGCAATTCGAACCGTAATTCATGGATTTTGGCCATGACAACTACACACGTGTGCACTCGTGCAATGTGGTTTTTTTTCTTCCAAAACTTCGTTGAAACGGTCCAATAAGTTGCAGAAATATTCGCCGTTGACTGTTCTCCCCTTTTGAAGGTAATCGATGTGTATTATGCCGCGTGCATCTTAAAAAACTGTGGCCATGATCTTGTTTGTCGATAAAACCGCCTTAGCCTTTTTCGGCGCAGATTCGTCAGTACAAATACACTGTTTAGACTGTTCTTGGGTCTCCGGTGTATAGTGATGGATCTATGTTTCATCCAAAGTTATGAAACGATGCAAAAACTCCTTTTTATTTCGCTTGAACATCGCCAAACCTGCCTCTGAAGCTGTTACTCGTGTGCATTTCTGTTCGATTGTAAGCAAACGCGGCACCCAACATGCGGATAGCTTTTTCATATTCAAATGTTCGTGTAATATATTGCACACGCATTCATCTGAGATATCTCGCGCACTTTCACTCTGCGGTCTTGCAATACCATATCATGGATTTTGTCAACCATTTTTGGTGTGGTGACTTCATTTGGGCGTCCTAAACATTCGGCATCAGTTGTGCTTGTACGACTACAACGAAAATCAGTAAACCACTTGTGAATCATTTTAATTGATGGTGAAGAATCCCCATAATATTTATCAAGCTTTGTTTTGGTTTGCGTAATGGTTTTTCCACGCAAAAAATAATGTTTAATTAACTGGCTGTCAAAACTGAACTAAATGACAGATCTGTCTGAAAATTGTAATTTGGTCTAGTGACACATGGTATTGACACATGACATCTAGGATTTGGGATTGTGGCGCCCTCTCTTGCAATTTTACCAGACTTCTTACTACGCCCTCGTATAACGGTAATTTACACAACTTTTAATTTGAAGTCTAGAATAAGTGCCTTTATGCCATATCATGAATTATTCACTGACCAAGATCAGATCATGTTTTAGATGTAAAGCTAAGTTCTAGTTCGTATAATGAAGTTAATTCTCGAGATAACCTAGAAAGAAAGATAAACTAACTCAGAACACCAAAAATATAATTTGTCAGAGTTTCTCGAGATGTTCCATCGGATGAGACAAAACTATTCTACTTTATAAATTTTATTATTCATCATAATGCTACGTGTGGGAATACCTTTATTTCGGATTTTTTATATCAAACAATTCTTTGTAAAGTACGTGTGCCATCGTATAATAGAATATAATTTTACTAATATATCTAAACTGAAATACTAAAAATCAATTAATTTGTCAAATCACATGTCGGTTTAATTCTTTGAATCAATACAATTGGTTCGGACATTAAAGTTACCAGAATTTAATATTCCACATAAGCCTAAACGGTAATCACACAATAAAAAAATATAATTTATGAAATTAAAATTTGTCACTCGCGCCCAATGTTAGATTCTTAACTCTGTATGCTTGGATATATTCATTCCAAGAAGTCTTTATGGTCCCAAGAGAATACTAATTCTGTTTATAAAATACCGCGCGCATATTCAAGAAATTCGTGTTTTATGTAAACTTTTAAGATAAATGGTCTTAGATAAAATAAAATACAAAAAAAACGAATTTTGTTTGGCTAGACTAGAATTTTAGGTTTGCTTTTATAAATCAGCTGTGAATTTGCCATAACGTATTCTCTGAAGTTGTTACAAATTTTGCAACAAACTTTTATAATATGCTGTATAATTATGTATGTAGTATGACGTATCGTATGAGAATATATTTGTACATATACAATTCATATGTAATTAGAGATTTAGTTAGATATCAAAGCTGCAATCTAGTTTCATTCCATAGTAACATAAAATGCAATCAAGACAATGGTGCAACATACATTTTTTTCACACGACAAATCATAGTTTTTATCATAAGCAAATGTTAAAATTTTAGCATGCAATTTTTGCATATACGCTAATTTATTGTTTTCAATTTTAAAAGGGTCAAATTATGTAATCGGTTTCTGAGTACCATATTATGAACATAATTTTACATTACGACAGTTCTATGGCAAAATCTTATACTCGTACTCGTATATAATTATGAAATCATAAAAGGCTAATAAACTATAAGTAATGCATTTTAATGGACTTTCATTCCTTATACACAAACGTAAATATGTAACCCTTAGTTATAATATTAAGACTGTCAAAAACGGTGTAGCTTAATGACACAGTTATATGATTGTATGTATAAAAAACCACGCATATAGTAGGGGACTATTAATTTCTTTGTGCACAGGTGTCGTCGCCCGATGATAACCAAAAACTTGCGTATATAGACAACAAATTTAAATTATATAATTTCCGTCAATGAAAATTGAAGAAAATTTAATGTCAAACACGCCGTAAAAAATTGTATTTATATATACAATGAACATAAAATAATATTGGTATTTACAATTATTCTAAATTGAATGTCTTTCTACAAATTGGAACAGCGTACAGTACGTTTATATACATATAGAGTCGGTTCTTAGACGCAAGTCTGTATATAGTCTGGTAAATAGAAAAAAAAAATGTTATTTGTATGTAAATTAGGTCTTTGTATAGTTTAAGATTTTCTTTTACGCTTACACTGTCGTGCCTGGCAGAAATAATCATCGCGGCTTTCCTTCTATCTCTGCTAGCTATCTAAATATTCGATTCAGTAAGATACATAAAATATTTGTACATACATAGTTTGCAAAAAAAAATTGTTCAAGGACCTAACGCAACAGATCAAGCAATAAGTGTGCAAAATTTTTAATTGCTATTAATAAAAACTGTACGTGTTGCTCTATTCTATTAATAAAAATATTCTCAGAAATCAGTTAATTAGTTTATAATTTATTTAAATTTATTTAATCCATTCATAAAAAATCAGAACGTATAGTGTGTGATGTCAGCAAAGTATGTACATGGATGCCATACTGTGTGGGTATATAACGGAAAATAAATCTGTACTTGTGTTATGTAATTCCGCGGTGTTTGACGAACCAGAACCATTTTGCCCAGTTTGTATAAGAAATCTTAAGAAAAACATTAATCATTATCCAATTATATGCGCAAATTTTAGTTAGTTTTTTGCATGAAAGTAGTGATGGATTTCAAAGGCAGGAGTGTTTTATAGAAATGTATGCGTACTCAAACCCAAGGCTAAAATTAAACCCTAAACATTCCAGCTTTTACTTAATCTGTATTCGAAGAGCAAAACAAGAAAAGAAGTTTTCCCACTACGGAGCGTTTGCCTTTTGTTGCAGTAACGCTATACACCTTTGGTCTGAGATTCGAATTTTATTGCTGGCTTTAATTGCAGTTATTTACCAGCCCCTCAGCCTAGGGTACTCAGAGGGCTTCGGCTGTGTACACCTAGGTAACACCAAGGTAACCGCGTCCTCGTCGCGGGGGGCGGGTACTGCTTCGACAGTAGCAAAGTGCAACCGGGGACCAAATTCCAGTGGTATAAACTGGCTAAAACAAACAATGAGTACAACAAAAACGGAATGTAATAGCCCGGGTGGTACAGCAGCATATATGCTGCCAAATCCACACCCTTCGGAGGCAGGCCCAACAGATTCTGGGGTGAGCCAATCATTATTTAACCCATTTGGACGAAGTTCCAAATTATCAAGATCACCAAGACCTTCAACTGGAAATATATTTCAGTACGAGAAGGAAAATGCCGAACTCAGTGAAAAACTAAGAGAAATAAAAGAATTTACTACTAAATTGAAAGAAGAATTTACAATTTTAAAGAAAGAGAATGAAGAACTCAAAAAATCAGTTGAAACACGTGCAGAACTTGGGACGACACCTAGCCCAACAGTCGATGATGATATTAATTCATTCCATACGGATGAAGAAGAATTAGAAAGAGAAACAAACTAGATGTTGAACCAGAATAAAAGACCAAGCAAGAAAAGGAAAGCGAAATGGCAGTAACTTTACCATCAACTTCAATAGAGGTTTCTGGAAAACAGTTAATCATCAAGAAACAACTAGCTCTAGAATCACAACATATAAACCAAAAAAAAAATCACCTCCACCAATAAATGTCGTCGTGATATCAAATTTCTCCACTATACAATCGATTATGAAATCGATTACGATAGCCGAGTACAAACTCGTATCTCTCAACAACGGCGTCTGGAAAATTAATGATCGCCCAATTAAAGTTATGGCTAGAGATCACCCAACCTGTGCAAAAGAGGAAATTACTGAGGATCTCAAGCAAAAGCGTTATCAAATAGAAAATGCCGTAAACATCATTAAGAAACAAAAAATCGAAACTGAACAAGGAGTTCAAATTAACAAAGGAGGGCTTCCACTATTTATGCTAACTTCTGCTAACTGACAAAACCAGTTATTTCGGAGGACACTACTGAAGGTACAGCAGTTCTTCAAAAGATACTAAGAAGCATGGAAGCTCTTAACATTTGTCTACAGCAAGAGAAATGCCCTCAAGCTCTTAGCAACAGATTAGATAAGCAAGACTCTCTAAATGAAATGAAATCCATGCTCTACTAAAATGATGCAAACAACAACAAATAAAACATAAAGAATAGTAATCTGGAATGCAAATGGGCTAATGCAACATATTCCAGAATTAGAAATTTTCCTAAATACTGAACAAATAGATAACTGCCTAGTAGATAATAAATAGATATGCAATAGATAATATGCCTGCAATAGATAATATGCCTAGTATCGGAAACCCATTTTACTTCAACTTCATATCTTAAAATATATGGATACAGTCGTTACCACGCCATTCATTCAGCAGGAAGGGGAGGATCGTCGGTGGTTAAAAAAGAAAAGATCAAACACTTTATAGATCTTAAAATTGAAGAGGAATTTATGCAAGTAGTCTCCTTAAAAGTATTTATAAATAATAGCAAAGAATATAGTGTATCGTCAATATGTTGCCCCCAAGACATAATTTAATTAAAGAAGACTAGTGCACGTTATTTAAATCACTTGGATCAAGTTTCATAATCGGAGGTGATTTTAATGCAAAAAACACCTACTGAGGATCAAGAGTAACCTCTAAAAAAGGAAAAGAGCAGTTTACAGCAGGAAGACTATGCAATTGCGATTTTCATTCTGGATATCAACCAACTTATTGGCCTACGGATAGAAACAAAATACCCGATTGACTTCTTTATCACCAAAGGTATAGACGAAAACTATATATACCTAGAAAGCAGCGAGGGAATTATGACGGATCACACGCCTGTTATTATGACAATCAGTGCAACGATTGTTAAAAAAACTAGTCCACCTTCGCTAACGAACAAAAAAATCCTGCTGGAAGAAATTCCAGAAACTTGTTGAGAATAATATTGATCTTCAGGTGCCAATTAAAAACCCGATACAGCTAAAAGAAGAACTACAATAACTCTACAACAGTATACAAGAAGCGGCGTGGAGTAGTACCCCCTCAAGTTCAAAGGAAATGCGCCGAAATGCTATTTATCCTCTAGAAGTTAGGGAACTGGTTGCAGCAAAACGAAAAGCAAGAAAGGCCTGACAAAGAAGTCGAGCGCCAGAATATAAAACAACTCTAAATTTTTTATCCAATAAACTAAAGTTGCTAATTAAAGAAATCAAAAGCGAATCCATTAATAAATACTTGAGTGGCCTTACTGGGGAAAAATATACCGAGTACTCCCTTTGGAAAGCGACAAAAAGTTTAAAACCACCTAAACTACAAATTCCACCAGTAAAAAATGAAGATGGAACATGGGCTATAAGTGCAAAGCAAAAAGCTTCGTTGCTTGCAACCCATCTTGAGAACACGTTCCAGCCTCTACCACCTTATTAAAGTTAGTCGAAAGTTTCCAGCCGAAAGGTAATGCAGATAGTGTCTTCGCTATCCCAGCCGAAAGATGACAATGCAGATATTGTTTTTGCTATCCAAGCAATGCATCCATTGCCATCCATTTAGCATTCATTTTGTTGAGAAATTCTGATGGGGATGCTGGGGTGTAATTTTGCAAACATTCTCTATTTCAATATATCGAAAATGCATTGAATGGTCTGTCGTTCAAGATTATCGTGCTTTGTCATTGATGCCACTATAGTTATTTGGTAGGCCATAATGTTGGTCACCTTCGGCCCAATTGTGGAAAAATTCTGATGGGGATGCAGAGGTGTAATTTAGCACAATTTCGATATTTCATCGCTAATTCAATATATCGAAAATGCATTGAATGCTGCCAGATTCTACGAGCTTTCCGTTTCTCTTTATCTTGTTCTCTAACCTCAAGAGGATAGTTGTGCTGTCTTGTGGTATTAGTATGAGGAATAGTTGAACTTTCTCAAGCTACTTGTTGGATATTATTATTGAATGATTCTAATTCATCTTCCAGCTGCATCTCCGTTCTAATTTCCTAAATAAATCCCAATTGGTTTTATTGTCTGTTAGTTTAGGCAAGTTATCTTCTTTTAAAGGGTGTCTCAGCAAGAGCTTCGGATTTAATTTTTAAAAACCCCCATTTATTTTTGAATTAAGCAAACATTTTTATTTCAACATAAAGAAAAATAGTTCCGATTAAACGTGTAATACAACAAATGGCAAATGGTCACCACGAAACGTCTGGCACAGGGTTATTCTTTTGTTTAAATTTTGAATAACGTTTTTGCATAAATGTGGCTGTATTTCACCAATAATTCATTTTCCTTCACATAGCCCTAAAGAAAAAAGTGCATCGGTGTTAGATCTTGGTGGCCAATGTTGATCGTCGAATCGAGAAATAACACGGCCTGGAAACTTAGCCTGCAGTAACACCATTGTTTCACGTGCTATGTGGCAGGTCGCACCGTCTTGTTGGAAAAACATATCCTCCACATCAATTACATCCTTACATATTCGGGCCACAAAAATTCCGTTAACATTTCGCGATACCGCACTCTATTAACAGTTAGCGCATTTCCAGCCACATTTTCAAAGAAATACAGCCCAATTACTCCGCCAGCCCAAAATGCACACCAAACAGTACTCGCGGTGGATGCATTATTTGTTTGAGTAACGAGGATTTTCAGCATCCCAAATTCGACACTTTTGCTTATTTACGTATCCGTCGAGTTGAAAATGTGCCTCATCTGAAAAAATGATTTTCTTCGAAAAATCCGCATTAATTTGATGATGTTCCAACACCCAATCAGCAAATTCACGGCACTGCGCATGGTCCCTTGGCTTGGTTTTTTACACCAATTGAACCTTGTACGCGTGCAAATGCAGATTTTTTACCAAAATTCGTTGCATAGTGCTTCTAGAAATGTTTAATTCTTGACCATGATGCCAAATGGAAGTTCCTGGATTCTCGGCCACAGATTCCCTTACTGTGGCTATATTTTTGAGTGGCCGACAAGGACGATCTTCTGACCCATCAGCGTAAATTTGGTCTCAAATTTTGTAATTAAACGCCTCACTGTCATTCCTTTGGCGCATTATTCCGACCGAAAACTTGACGTAATTGGCGAACTGTTTTCGCAAAACTTTCACCATTTTTGTAATGTGTTTTTACAATAATTAAACGTTGTTGGTTTGAATACTTCTCCATATTCTTAAATCGCGTGGTCTGTACGTGACGCTGCTGAGACACTCTTTATTATCATTGCACTCAGAGTCATGATTACAGGTCAGTAGTCAGATGATAGTCGTTCACTATTTTAGATGCATGTGGTCTTTAGAACCCCTTTTGTGAGTTTATTGCCAGAGTGAAATTCACAGTTGCTTTAGCGAGCTGCATAGAGCCTAGATCCCCAATAGGTATATTTTTTGCATTAAAATCACCACCTATGATAAAAGTTGGTCCTAGTGATTTAAAAAATCGACTAGAGTATTCTTTTTTTTACTGATGGCGTGGGGAAGTAAATAATGAGAGATACTGAGATCTTTAACTTCCAAAATTTCTGTTTCATACATACAGAGCACTTCATATTTTTAATATTATTTTTAATAATTACCGACATCATCGCTATACCGCCCGAGATGCCCGAAAAGGTAATGGAAAACGCAGCAAAAAGGGCACATTTTGCTTTGGCCAATTTGAATAAAACTACCTCATATATAGAAAATGGTTGTTTTTTGTTCAAAGTTATTCAATGTTTACATGCCGGCATAAAAGATGGCGCACCCGTTATAATTTTTAATAGAACCAATCTCAAAAATATACTTTACTTAAATTTTAGAAATAGGTACTCGTATATGCTTTATGTTCCCAAAAATGTCAGTTAGAATCTGTAGATATTTCTAGATTCGAGGGCACAACATTTAGAATCGTATCCAATTTTATAATTTTCTTTTGAAAATAAATTCCAATTAATATTAAATATCTAGCGTCCATTTTGTAAACTAAAATTAAATTACAATGTATTTTATACGAAATCCCAGTAATAAAATTTTCCGCTTTAAAAATTTACTTTATGCCTAATCATCTATTTTAACCAAATACTTAGACGATAGACGTATAAAATAAGTTGTACATTACAAAAAAGGTGGAGATTTAAAATAATTATCAGTAGTAACGAGATATAATGCGAGAAGTATAATTTAAGAAATACGTATATAAGAAAAGCATGATAAGAATTAAAACAAATAGGTACAGTGGGCGGTATCATTTTTAATATGAGTGGTCAACTTACTTTAAATCGTACGAGTATATGCCTTTATATATATGTAATTTGAAAAGGTTCAATTATTTATTTTAAAAATTCTAAATTGCACACCAAAAATAAATTTAAAAATTCTGAAGACGCACAACCAAAAATCCATTAAAAACGGCACAATGATCAAAAAAAAATTATTTTTAGAATAAATTTAATTGAAATTCAAGACATTTCCAATACCACCGTTATAATCAAATAATCATAAAATTATTATTTGCAATATATCTTAAAATATCAAAAATTCAATATTGATCTACGACTATTTTGATATTTTGTACTCAGGACAGATTTAATTTATTTAAAAGACGGTTTACTTTGTGATGTGTATCGCGCCTAGGTAGCTAATATGAATATAAACAAAAATTAGTTGTTGTTTTTTGTCGGCTAGCGGATGCGTATGATATCAAGCAGAAAAACTTCATGCAATGGGTCAAACGCAAAGGTACGACAAATTAATTTGTTTGTACAACACTGTATGTAAAAACGACTAAATCAAAATTAAAATAATTTTGTAAAATGTCTTAAATATTTTATTACAAAAAGAAATACATTAAAGTGTTTGACCCTTTTTTTGTTAAAATTATTCTTAATGATAACAAGGTGTGGTTTGGTTGTTGGTTGGGGTTATACTCGTATTTTTTTTATTTATTCATTTCATTATATTTTTTTATTTTCTTGTGTACGTACATACGTCTTCGAATTTATTTTATTTTATTCAAGAAAACGCATAATACAAGATTTATTTTACGAAGACATCCATATTTAATAATATTGGTAAATGTCATAAAAATTATTACAAATATGGAATGAAAAAAAATAAGACTAACGAAAGAGTATCAAAATAATAATATGTACATGTTAAATATAAGATGAATATTAAGAAAGTAAAGATGTTATTAGGTTGATCAAAAATAAATGATTGATTGGGACGAGTATATCATACTTATTGTTGACACAACACAAGCTTGTATTAACAAGCTGCTGCAATATTTTATAGCCTGGGGTTCTACTAATTTTTAATCCGATCTTAGTTCGTTTCAAATGGCAGTATTTTGAATGAAATCCTAGTCAACCGCGTTACACAAATTTCAAATACAGTCCAACCACCCACCCTAAAGTGACCACTTAAGTAGCGTTGCCAACCGTCCTGTTTTGGTAGGGCCTAAAGTTTGACCTTTCGTTTTTATTTCTGGTAAAATATCCATTCTTCAACTAAAATGTCCTAATTTCATTTAACTTTATGAATAAAAATGTGAAGAAAGATTTTGAGACGATTTTGATTGCGATTAATACCGAAGCCGTGATGCTCGAGGTTTGATAGTGGAGTCCCCACCGATAGGTGTCAGCTCCGACTGTCGTGGAGACGTTTAGTGTCATCTCCAACATTGCCGGCCAATCTAAAAATTTGTAATACTTTAGTGTAGATTGTGGTTGTCTGGAATAGGCAGCAGGCACATCTTTGTCACTGGTCGCTTGTATACAATGAATGCGCTTCTAGTGAGTTCGGACACCAGTGGCATTATTCTGGTTTTCCCTGGGAATAGGAAATTGGGAAATATTTTTTATAGCATTTTTGTCTAAATTATATTTTTCAGGCTTGCTGTTGGAATTAGGGGGTTGTTTGTAAATATTTTTGAAACAAGAAAAGTTTCCTAATCAACTTTGTTTCGAAAATATTTACACCAAACTGATTCCAACAGTATAGGCTAGAAAAATATAATTTAGACAAAAATGCTATGAAAATATTTTTCTTAATTTCCTATTCACAGGGAAAGCCAGAATTGTACCACTGCTCGAAATGTAGCCTTCGTAGATATGTAGACGAAAATACAAATGTAGCCCTTTGTTGATACACAACCACGACCTTTGTCGCATTACCATCTCTTGATGGCTATGTGGCCTCATTTGCTGGCTCGTCGTTGCGCGATGGCGAAATCACGCAACAAATTTATGCACGTGTGAGCTCTAATAGTGCTTTCGTAAGCGTGCCAGTATCAGCTGTGTACCACCATGTAGCATTGTGCGATGGGCTTGCGAAATGAGTAAATTCGTATGCTGGTTTTCCTTGGGAAGAAAGGTCGGATGCTTCCGTGTGTGTGGCAAGAATCGTGGAACTGTCCTCCAACCTCGGTCTTTGATGCCAGCATGGTGATTTTGGCAAATCCATCTACTAACGTTGTACGAGCATACACCACCGCTGCGTATGCTTTCTCATGACTGCGAGTTGAGAATGATTTATCCATCGATCAATTTCGAGTGTCTCCAATGATTTCAAACTATCTCGATAAGTGGACCATCTTTGAGCAATTGATTTTGTGACTGCTTCATCCCACGATATACCGAGCACCCACGATTTCTGCAGTATGATTTTCACGATAATTGTGGTAGGAGATACTCATCCGAGCGGATCAAATATCCTTGATGCGCATATCCTCGAATCCAAAACAATCGGCCGCCCAATGTAGCCCGAGTGTCTTGACTGAATCGTCCCAGTTTAGCTCAAGTTGAGCCCACTGTTCGCGGAATTCGATTGGTTACTCATTGAGAAGCTGCTGACTGTTCGAGGACCACTTCCGCAGTTCGAAGCCGTCACAACTGAGTAGTTCCACCATTTGCCTCTGAATCTCGACATAGAAATCTCTGGATGCGGCTTTCACTGCAATTGGGTATTTCTCCTATTCGTCTCGTGATAGGTGAAGGATGGTATGAATTTCGTGATACAGAGCGCTGGCAGTACCGTACGATACGATCCATAAACGACAGTTTTGAACTATCTCATCTGGAGAAAGTCACCATAAGATCCGCTAATAATTTCTGTGTTCGGGCGCCATCAAGATCTGCTGAAACGAAAATAAATTGATGTTTGCGAAAACGGGTTAGTATTTCGAAGACGATCTGTAGGAACTTGGGACCAATGCGGAGCATCTGGTTGAGTGATTTGCCGGTTGATGTTTTGTGCGAGCCGTCCAATACTATGCAGTTTGCGTTGCCGCCGCTCGAGTTGTTGTGGACTTCTGAAACTGCCTCCAGGTATCCGGATTCCAGATAATCCTGCATGAACCTGTGTATTCAGAACGTAGTTGATTATTCTCGCCAAACCGGCATTATATATGGTGTAGTCGCAGAACTGCATCCTACAAACATGATTCGTAAAGATGCGAGAGTCCGAAATGGCGACAAGATTGATTGTGTAACAAGTTTGCAAGGTGATCGAGTGCGAGACGAATGCGATGTTGGCGAAACCTCTTTGTGCGACGGTGGTGAATTCAATTGTGATTTAGTTTTAGAAATCATCTCCAGTAATTACCCTCGGGTGTTCAGGAAAACGATCAGATTTTAGTATAATGGATATTGCACTCGGGTTAGTGACATCTCCCAATGTCGATGGGTTTCTGGATCTAACTTGTCTGTAATGATGTTGATTAGAATGATCAATGAAGACGGGAAAATTGATTCGAGGCAGTTTTGTATATCACTGCTGCACGTAAGTTAGCTCGGTGTCAACTTGCGGGTTCTCAACCTTGGCCGATACCCTCCTCTTCACCACGCAGGGCCTCGATCGAGTCCCGTACGCAGCAGAATTATTTTTACCGAGACGTCACCTGATCGATCTGCGTGTGTATGAATTCGTTGCTTATTACTGGCGTGTCGATCTTGCTCCTTTTCAGTGTTCATTCAAGGACCCGCTGCAGCGACGCTTGCTTAACGCGAATTATCATTTCACCACCGAATTATCTTTATTTTATCACCAGGAGGTGTCATTATTTCACTAATCTCACTAGTCACGCCCACTGCACCGAAACCTTAAACTTTCTTACCCACGAAAGTTCTTGCGGCACAGAACGAACAATCCGGCTCGAAGGACCAAAAATGATATTTATTGCTTGTTTATTCGTGCCGTGTTGCTCGAATAAAGGGTTGAATAAGAACGAAGTTGTTCACATGCATGCAACGATTTTCCACATGCATGAACGTCAGCTGCGAAACAGTGTAGTTCGACGTTGGTGTGTTATTTGAAACCATGTTGCCCGACGTTTGATAGTGGGGTGCCCACGGATAGGTGTCAGCTCCGACTGTGGTGGAGACGTCTGGTGTCATCTCCAACAAACGTGTATAATGAATTTTCTTTTATTTGTATTTTTCTGGCGCTACACCCCATAGAGGGATGTGACCGCCTTGCCTTATCAATGAGGTTATATAATCATATTTATACGGAGTATTGTGAAATGGGTTCATTGAATCCTAATCAGGTTGCCAGAGCTGCTAAAAAGGGCAGACTCCTGCTATATCAGACACACCGGTATGCGACAGGGGAGGGTTGGATGATTTCGTTTCCTTCCGTTTTTACGGCTCTCTTCGACTCAAGGGAAATGTTTAAATCCAATCTTTTGAGAATTTTGATACCCATAGCTTCAAAGTTCGCTTTCAATTCACTTTCTGTTCCAACCGATTCCGATCTCTTCTCAAATCCCAAATAATAAGACAAATTACAAGCCATAAATTGTTGAGTGTTAAAGCAGAACTAGGTGTGTCGACCAATTGAAACAAACGCGTTGATTAAAACTTGCCTCATTCCATAGTACTTTGCTCGGAATTTTGACCCTATCAAAATAATTTTGTTCGTTTTACTATTGCAATTGCTATAGAAAAAACAAATTTATTTTGATCGGATCAATCAGTATAAAAAGGAGCCTCTTAATAAATTTATGTTTTTGTTGACGAGTTATGGTCGCGTGCGCCACGATCATTACTGATCAGCGGATTAAACCACTCAAAATATTTCAATTCTTACAAAATTCATCTACCGGTCAAAGTGGATTCCAAATGATTAATCCACTGAATATCTTTTGAGGGGCTTATGGCTGGCTGGCGATGAGGCACAAAAAGGTGAAAATACAACTCGATTTTTCAAATCAATTGTTCCATTCAATTTCAAATCAATTGTTTCATTTAATTTCTCTGGAAATCAACACGTGTATTTAAAATTGAAAAATTGGAAAATATTGAATATCGCGCTATTTGAAATATAAACGGGATCTTGCGGTTAGAAATTATCGTCACGTGATACGAGTGAATCATTTCATATGACAATATTCTTAGCTACTATAAAAACCGATTGAATAAAAACTAGCAAATGCTTTTACATGCACTTTAACCCAATTTTAGAACAAATTGTGCAAATAAAAGTTTAAGCATTTGGTTTTCCGTCTGTTTTCTTACAATTTTCTATCAGCATTTAGTTAAATTTGTGTGGAAATCCTCAATCTATTGAGGATGATCTTTACTCCACACAAATTTGAGGAACAATAAAACAGAGAATAGTTTTATGGTATTTAACAGACTCGGATTTACAACCGTGTGCAAGAAAGGCTCAGAGGATCAAAAGTTAAGGACATCCTACCTAGCAGGGATGGCAGATTGGAAAGCCCAAGGAGACAATTACATAAATGGGAAATCGTTCAGTAGGATTAGTAACCAAATAATTATTTAACTCTATGCTTAACTGTAAATCTTTCAAAATAATTAAAAAATAGAAATAAAAGCTGGGTGATAACAACTAATTTACAACCATTGAATTCAATAATAAAATTGCTAAAACTTCGACTCCATTTTTTCAATTACGTTGTCGTCAACTCGCTCCTTTTCTTATTTGACAATAACAAAGACATCCTTTGAATAAAAAATTTAAATAATTAAAACATTTTGTTGCAGCTGAGAAATTGATAATGATAACGTCTCTCCACTTTCATTTTCAAATTTTCTTTTCATTGGTGATGATTAATCTCAAGGTTTATCGGAAAATGATGTTTCCCGTATATTTGGCTGTTTAACACAATTTAAACAATTGTATTATTAAATATATTAGAAACTCACTTTACATTTTAGTTATGGCCAGTAAAACATAAAACCAGACGAATAACTTTCCAGCTAAACTATATTCCAAAATATAGGCTAGCTGTCATTTAAAAATAAACACTAGTTATTATTATCTTCAAAATATCCACCCCGTTTACTTTAAAAAGAAATTATCCTAGTATCGACTATTACGAAAAGTGTATTACGTTTATTGGAGGCTTTCAGCTCCCCTCGGCTTTCAGATAAGTGAAATAATTGCCAATTTGATTTGAAAATTTCAAGGTGCTAAATATTTTCATAGCGTTGACCACGATTTTACTCAACATGTTCAAACTTTTTTACTTAAATGCTCAATAGCGGACACGATCACACATTACACAACCCGCCTTACCTCCTTAGGTATAATGTGTCCGATTCAAAATTAAAGAAAATTTAGTGGAAAGACGACTTTTTTGAGTAAACCAAGGTAATGACATTATTACTGATCGTGTAAAGCCGGCTAAACACAACGCATCCGTTCCGACCGCCTCGTTTGCTTCAAATGTCATTTTGGATAATAAACGGAAAATTTTCGCCTAAACCCTTGTTTACATTTCCGTTTGTCTTGCCAAAGACATTTTGTACGAGACGGGCAGAAGGGATGTATTGTGTTTGAGCCTTAATGCATATAGCATTTACATTTGTTTTATTCACTCCAATAAATGAGAAAAATCTTAATTTGTCATTATCATCAATACTACTAGACGGGCTGTTGTTAGGTTTCCTTTACAAGTTGTACGTATGGTTATTACAATTACCTGAAAGACAAACTGAAAACCTTATAATTCCAGTTATAAAATGGACGAAAGAAATATATATGGCAAGGCAATACATTTTGCAGACAAATTATCATTTAATTTACATTAATAAACCGAGATCTTGTTCTTAAATATCATGATATTAAAAGTAATTTAGATTATTTATGTATTATTATTGAAACAAACTTACACTTTAAAAAAAATCTTCACGAATGAATTATATAAAATCAACGTTCCAGAGTTCACAAAATCGATAGTAAAACATAAAATTGATACAAATTTAATTTGAAACCACTTTCAAATCAATTTAGAAACATTAAACAGTCTTAAAATGCACATAATTAGTTTAAAAAGATTAAAAAAACTTAAAACAAAATAAAAACGTGTTTATATGAACTCGTAACATCAAAACGAAACGAACTGACAAATTTAAATAAACGAGTATGAAGTTTGCTGCAATTCCAATATTTCTCCAATTTCGTATAGTTGGTCACAAAAGTTTATGTAGTGACATAATTTAGTGTAGTTAAATGAACTTAGTCACAAAGTGATTTCAATAATAGTCATTATGTTATGTGTAATTCGTTCGATTATTTTTCAGGAAATATGTTAAGTTATAATGGTAATGAAATTCCTATATTATGAATCAATTTGACATAAAAAGGTTACCGCCGTAAAACTCATATATACGTATACTACTAAATACGAGTATTATAATGTGGATAGACATGAGCGGCAAGTAATGTTATGTGGTTTATAACCAAATATTATTTTTTTTGTAACCAAAAAAGGAAAAATACATCAATTTAATCGATAAACCGTGCACTGTTTTTCAATAACTATTATTAATGAATCTATGAAAAATAGTCAATTGGGTTCCGTTAGAATCAAATATTATATTTCTTATAGGTACATTATAAAAATGTATATGACTTATTTATTTTATTTTTTGTTCCAACTTCATAAAATACTAAACTGAAAAGTAATAATAATAATAATTTGATGATTTTTTACAATTCTGTGTGTTCATTCAAAATAATATGATCAAGAAATATTTAATACAAGTAAGCATATAAATTCTTAATATATTATATTTATAACATATTTATTTGTAGTGATTTTTTAGTTGTTCAAAATAAAATTTGTTTTTTTTTTTATTTTACTTATATGTTTGAAATTATAAATCGTAAGAAGAACAAGTAAAGTACACATAACAATACACAAAAAAAATAAAATAAACTTTTCACTTACATTCTTCTGTTATAATACCTACGTGCTTTAACTTAATAAATTTGAGCACGCGACAAAATAGGTGCGTTAAAAAAGCGACACAAAATTTTGCGATGAGTCATATTTCATATATTACAAATTAAAAAAAAAAACTTTGATTCTTAAAATTATATACACACGTACTCGTGCATCACAGATTTTTTCTTCTCCATATACACAATTACCATATTCATAAATTGCGTTAAAATTAATTTTAATGAATAATGTATTAAATAATGTAAATAAAAATATTTTTCGGCTTTTGAATTTTTATTATTTATTTATAATTTTATATTTATTATAGGTTTTATTTAACGTCAAAATCCTTTTGTACATGTTTACACTAAATCTGTGTGTATTGTACACTTTTTTGTGTGTATAGCACAAATAAAATCATTTAATAGGTTATATGGCACACGATAATACAATGGAATTGAAAAATCATATTTCAGTGGCGTAATGTGTCACATGCTACTTTTAATTGTTTCTGTTAGCGAAAAAAAATGTATTGTGATATTTATATTATGTTGTAAATTGACAGTGCGCTTAGACATTTTACTTTTTTAGGTCAATTATATCATGTATGTATATTATAATTTAATTGATATTAAATTTATTACATTAGTAACTGTATGTAGGTATGGTGCAGTGGAATATACACGAAGGGCTGCCGAAGGTGCAGCCTTACCCACCGCTTTAATTATAATTTTTAAAGATAAATAGGCTTTAAATTTCTGGATTCTGATAGGCAAAATTTATTTTATCTAGCGGAAATATTAATAAATATGTATATGTGTTTCCTAATAGAAGAACCTGGTGGAGAAGTAACTAGTCCTTTACAAAAGAGAGTTAGGCGATATTAAATGGCCTATTTTGGAAGGAATAAGATTACGAGAATAACCCCATGGTTCTACCCATATTATCATAAGCAGCTGATTCATGGCAAATCAGCTTCAACTTCAAAATTCCTTTAAAATGGCGTCTTGAGTAGTTTTTAAACTATGACATTAAAAAGAACAAATTAAATTAAATTTTGTTGGATTTAATTCAACCATAAGTTTATTTCCTGTAATTTGAGAATTTTAATGATATCTCGATTCAATTAGAGTTATGATTGCTACTCAATCCGAACAAAAAAAAATTAGGTAATATTGACGGCCAAAGACGAGATAATTCTGAAATACAACTGGATAATGAGAAATAACTAAGCCACCGAGAAGTCCGAAACTTAGACAGGTAATATACCGAAACGACCAGCCAAAATCCATTGAAATTAACAACAATTCTCAATACAAGATTTGAATTATCGAAAACCAGTGTTTAACGGGTCGCATACATATATATACCAATTGATTCAGTGCATTTCACTCCGAACAGCATTTCCGTCATTTTTGTATAACAGTTGTTGTATATTTCTGTGATAACTTGTCAATGGTCGTCAAAGCCAACTACAATCTTTTTTAGGTATGAAAGAATATTGTTTGAAAACCAGTGTTAGAGCGATCGCACAAATATACCGATTGGTTCGGTACATTGATTACCCATCTCTTGTATTGCGTGTTATTGAGCGTCATAATTACTTGCATTTTTTACTGTTGTGTGGCGTAGTTTTGAATTATCGAAAAATGAGTGTTTGACAGGAACCGCAAGCACACTGTTTGTTTGTGCATTTTTGTAGAATTTTGTAGTTTATTAAAATTATCAAAACTTTCGTATTATTCTTGTTTGTTGCTTTTGCTTAATAGGAAATTCACCTACACTTTCGAATTTTTATTTTAAATGATATTTGCAAAAGTGTATTCTACGCTGTATGTTGACAGGAATTTTGTCAATGTGTAAGGTGCTTCACACTATTTGTGTTTATAGAGGGATCTTCTGCGTAAATGACGTTTTAACTAGTGCTTACATTCGGCGTGTTCAGTTCGATCAAAATTATAAAAATTATCATGATATCTTTTGTGACCCTATCTTCGCACTTTGTTTAATTGTATATCAAAACCGAGTGAACAACCCAAATCGAAAGAAAATTATAAATTAGTATTGTACGTCAATATATGCTTGTGCTTGTCATAACAAAAAAAATTATTACCCATTTCTAATAGACATGTCACAATTTACATCATCATCGTTAAATGTTAACAAACGCTTTTCTAGAATCAAATTTCTTGTTTTCTTTTCTGATAAATGAGTGCGTTTCATGGTAATACGTAAAAAAAATATCATGATATTTGTATCCATAATTATCAGCCCATCGCGTTACTTTATAAAGGTGAGTTTTATCTAAGGAAGTGATCGAGGAACCATTCAAAATTATTGCAGTCTAGTAATTAAATGTCTAGATACAACAACTACCATCAGATATTGCAGCAAAGTGAGCTTCACGAGCAAACTTCAATTACAAGTTTTGCATGTGATGTACGTAATTTTATCAAATTGTATCTGGCAATCCCGTGCATATTCATATTTTTGTTCGTTTTTGAAGTTATCGAGCACCACTACAAATTTCGACAAGCTGGATTTTTTTACTTAACTTTTTTAATTCAATTTCTTTTTTTAGTGTTGGTTTTTATTTTTTATCACCTTACCAACCAGTATTTTATACGTATAACAAAATGAACTGATATACTACATACTGCCATCTATTAGTACAAATTAAAACATAATTCAAATAAAACGATTTCGTTAACTGCTAATGAAACCTCCGATACTAAAAATTAAAAAATTGACGATATTCCAATCCCTACCTGAAAATATACAGGGGCTACAGTGCGTTTCAAAGTGGGAAGGGTGGGTAATGTAAAATGCGGGCCGGGGATAATCGTATCCCAATGTAAGCGTCAGTTATTAATTTATTTTATTGGGGTGTTTTTGTCCCAATTCCATATAGATTTTTAGGGGTATTTTTAATTTACTTTTTGAGGCATATTTTCATTAAGGATTAATAACAAAGATCACCACGGAGATCAACAGCCATCAAATAAACATACTCGTACATAGTTACACCTAACACAATTTTGCGGGTTTTCCATAATGCAAATGAAGTAACAAATGCCATAAACCGTAATAATAAAATGTTTCAACCTACTTAATTACATTCCTGCTTCTGATGAGTTAAATAGTTTCAATACTTCAATATTCTTTATTTAGTGCTTCACTCAGTGTCTATATTTCTTCTAGAACCTCTGGCATTTTAAAATTTAAATCAAGATTATGTTTCTTGCAAAATGTATGGTATAATGTTAGACACTTAAACATTTGATAAATTTAGGTCTTCTAATTGCTGCCCCGAAAGAGAAAGGACCAAAATTTGCCCAATAAAAACTAAGGTGAAGAGGAAACGAAAAATTCAGAAGAGAATCTTTTGGTATTTAAACAGAAATTGAACGACCATTCAGCTCGACCTAAAATTAGACTCGATATATATGGCGATGCATAGAGCAAATGATCGATTTTTAAACACCAAAAAACATGAAATTTAACAGAGTTTTGGTGTGTTAACAAAAACAAACCACAGTTTAGCAGGGTGGCAAAAGGATGAAAAGTAAAAAAATTTAACCGTGGCCATAATTATAATTATCACCTTAAATTTTTAACCGTTTTGCAGTCTGTGCTAATTGAAACCTCTTAAAAATGTGACGTTTATATTGTTATTTTATCAGGTGTTAATTCAATGAATATTAATAATAGAATTGTAAAACGTTTAATCCCGGATTTTAAAATCCCGTAAATTAAAATCCCGGAAATCAAACTTCCAGAAGAAAAAATTCCGGAAACATTGATTTTAGAAGATCTATTTCATATCCGATTGAAATAAATTTCAGTTTGTTTGTTGCATGAACATGGGAGTTTGATATGAGTTTCAAATGCAGATATGGACAATTGTCAATCTGAATATAACTAAACCATGTTTAATCGATTCAGATTGTTCAAGTTTATTCGTTTCAAAAGCATGATGATTGGAAAATGCTCCATTTGAATTAAACCAACATGTTTCTCAAGAGATCTTAAACTATATAAGTTTCCAATGTGGTGGAGTTCTGAAAAATGACAAAAGTGACTAGGACTTGACCAGTTTTAACCGATTGGGATCGACTCGGTTTGAATGACAAAAACGGGTTTCCAATTTGTGTTTCTGTCTAGTTCTACAAGTACCCCAACCAAAATGGAAGTTGGACGAAACTGTATTTTGTATAAGAAATACTGAATGCCGGTGTGACGATATTTAAAATGGTCAATTTGATCCATTTCTCAACTGATTGGGGAAATATTGGGTTCATATTTTGAAAATGGAATTTTAATACAAGCTGTCATTGAGGTGAAAGAAATGGTATATTCGAATAAACCTAAGCCATTTGTAATCCGTTAAGAGTGAAACTTCGATTGTACAATGAAAATGCGGGATTCTAATAGGTGTGC
This sequence comes from Nephrotoma guestfalica, assembly GCA_963691935.1. Classification (NCBI taxonomy): domain Eukaryota; kingdom Metazoa; phylum Arthropoda; class Insecta; order Diptera; family Tipulidae; genus Nephrotoma; species Nephrotoma guestfalica. The sequence continues at coordinate 262,437,694 of OY829914.1, read as the reverse complement.
CTTTGGAAACGACGTATTTAAATTTAATATTTTTCTGTTAGGAAAAAATACACAAACCAATGGAGGTGGAATCAGTATTACATGAAAATAATCGATCGAATGAAATTCTGCCCTCATAACGACAAGGGGCGAAACAAGTTCCTCAGGAACGGACTTGTATTAGATTAGTCTATTTTACCTGGTATTGCGCGATTGTTGGTGGACAAATATTACTGTACCTCAAATAATTCAAATTAACCTCCATCAGACCAAAGCTACCTCGGTTTATAGCCTCTTATCTGGGAGAAGATTTAGTTCTTATTCGAGGACGATGAGCAAACAACCCAATCTTAATATGTGGCGAAGGAAAGGTATGAAATTGAATACTGAAACTGTATAAGGAGATAAAAAGGATAAAATTAATAACCTGGGGCTGCTACTTATCGTAGAAAAACATAAAAGTTCGGTGTTACTTAGATCCTCTGAGATGGCTCTCGCCAAGAAAACTATTCTCAACGTCCGCAACCTAAGTTGGTTGCTTGGAGAAAATGTTAATAAGATTGCCTTCATAAGAAAACATATGAAGGTATAAAGGATCCTTGAAGCGAGATTATCCCATCAAATATACTGACTCACAGTTACTAAGCCTTGACTCGACGGAACTCGGCAACGGTTCCAGAATTATCCCTCTTTATTAAACATTAACAGGTGAATATGTTGTGAGCAACATTCAATTTTCTTGTACCTCGAATGTATACCATACATAGGACTCGAATACATTCGAATACATTTCGGTAGAACTGTCTTGTATAATCAAAATTCATTATTCCTGCATAAATTTAAGAAAAGCAACAAGGCCCAACCTGGTTGAAAATTTGATCTTTAAATTTATTTGAATCTTTTAATTCTTTGTCGGTTTTTGTAAATGCTAAATTTTTCTACATCATTGCAAAAATTTAAAAAGCTCTCGTACACAGATTTTGACCAAATTTCACAAGGATCTATCTCCCAATTAATGCAAAGTTAAGTATAAAGTTTGATTCCCAATAGTCAATCCGCCTGGACTGTAGAGATGACTAATTTTTTTTTAAACTTGTCATTTCCAGTAAAATTTAAAACAATGATCTAAACAAATTTTGTTTGAAAGCTAATTGGACCGGTATTGTTGCAAAATTAATTTACAAATATTTGCAAAAAATGGAAAATCTCCTATGGAAGCTGGCACTTCCGGTGGACTGATGTCGGCCAAAAATCACTGGGATCTCACAATTTATGCAAAAAGCTTAAGTATGAAGTTTCACCCTAATCAATCAATCCGTTTGGGCTGTCGAGAGAACACAGACATTTAGTCACATACACAGACACACACAGGCACACAAACACGCGCGTGTACACGATGAATTTGATGATGATCAATGAAAAATTTGAAAACAACGTTTTAGGACTTTTGCGATATAGTGAATAGTTACTCTGCAAAAAGCTTTGCAGAGCTTTACTACTTAAAAGAACGTAAAATTAACTGCCACTCGTTTGTCCTCTTTCCAGAAATAGATCCCTTGACAGTTTATTCATACTTTGAATTTGTGAATAAGCATTTTAAATGCAAAAAAAATTGTTTCATATTAACCTCCGGCATCTACAGTCATAAACACTTTAGTCAATACCCAGTTCAGGTATAAAGACACAGTGACACAACGCGTTAAAATTATCGAAGCATATTTTGTGAAATTGGACGTTCATAACGAAATGCATATCGCGCAATATTTTGTGGAGTTAATAATTGACCAACTGATCATATAATTTTGAATATCGTAAGCACATCATCTCTCAAGAACCAGGTTACGTCGAATGCTACCAAAATATTTATAGATATACGCACCTAAAGCATTTCAAGCGCCGTTAGCATTATCTCGTGAAATATCAATGCCAATTGACTCCTGAGATCGTGCGATTTGACCCTCGAACCTTTTCTTTGGGTTTATCTGAAACGAAAGAAAGGTTTATGCCAAATGGCTAAATGGCCAGATGATAAGCGTATTGAAGGAGTAGAGGAGCAATTAACAATGATGTCATCCTAAATTTGGGCAAACAGATTGCGATGTGCCACCGAAAAAAATCTTTCATACACAGTTGTGATCGATAAGCATGGTTCAAGAAAGAAATCAAAATTACTGCAATGTAATAATATTTTGTTTGCTATTCGCACGATGAATCTTTTATTGACTCACTCAATTATAGGATTTTGCTTAAAACGTTCAAACCGATTTTCAAAGAAAATGGTTGATACGGCTGGGTTTGTTTCAGCGTGAAGGGGCACTTTGTTGCAAATTTCTGTAAAAATCCCAATTTAATCGTGAAAACCAAATTGTAGAATTATATCTTATATATCAAATTAAAATTCCGATTGTCCGATTCCGAAGTTCCATCAGCATACACATTTTATTTTTAAATTACTTTCTTTAGATCTAAAGACTCCGGGAATACCAGCCAAAAAGCTAATAAGAGTTTCAGTTATATAGCTTTCTGTACAACTTTATTTTGCAAGTACAGCCCAAAAAATTGTGTTGCAGCCAGAAACCACTTTGGCAAAATTTCTGTTATAAAGCCGTTATATATAGTGTCGAGCTGCGCCAGTGTGATGAGTGTAAATTTAAATCAACAATAATTAAACGTAAACTGCTATCCTTGCCTCTGGTTATAGGTAAACATGCTGTAGGAATAGGCCCGGCGTTATCCAGGGCACTTGTCCAGTACTTGGTCCTACAGTCCAATCAATCAATTTATTTAGAATTCAATAAATCTCGTATTCGAATCGAATTCTGAAACGTCTGTGAATAATATTTTTACTTATAAGGCGACAATACCTAATACTGTATAAGACTAATGCAACATTATTATGTGATTTAGCCACCCACGCACGTTTTATATACTCATATTAAACCGTTAATTGAGTCGTATGTTATACCAAGAGAACTCCGCATATCAAATCATAATAAGTACACAAATTGGTATGAAACGAACTATAATAACAATATTTTAGCTATCAAACTCTTCAATCAAGAGACGAGACATTTACAAAATATGTAAAGAAAAATTGAAAATTGAATATTTAATTTACTATTTGAATTGTAGTTGATTGAACTGAAATGTTAGCATTAAAGCAACAACAACACACAAAACTACAAAATTCAATATTCATGAAAGATTCTAACATCAATAATTTAATTTAACACATATACGTGTTGCGTGTAATATGTGATGATGTAATTCCCACTTCCGTTGATATTTCCTTTTAGTTAAAAACTATCGCGCCGTTTGAATGCATAACAAAAATGAATTCTAATTTCTAACATGTTTTTTTTTTATTTTTTTACAGGTAAAAAATGGCGTTCCCTAACACCTCAAGATCGACGACCATATGTCGAGGAGGCGGAAAGACTGCGTGTAATCCACATGACTGAGCATCCAAATTATAAATATCGGCCGCGCCGACGCAAGCACACGAAAGCACGACAGACAGCAGGAAATTTAACCCAAGCGAGCAATAATCATGCAGTGGCGCTAAACAATACCAGTAGTACATCGGCGAATAATTCAAATACCACGGATTTAATTGATGCCGAGACAAGCCGCATTAGTCCGTACACCTATAGTCCGTATTATTCGAATAATGCGATTAATACGCCGGATGCAAGCCCGAGTCGAAGCCCGTCTGGTATGTCGTCCAAGTCGAGTGATAATTTAAAATTAGATAAAATTTCAGCACTACCAACACCAGAAATGAGCCCGATGGGTGCGGATAAAGATAGCTACGGCGGCGGGGATAGTAAAAAATCGCTAAAGTCAAATAATAATTATAGCTATGCAAATCATCAAAGTCCTTATGATTCGGGACGAAATAGCAATAATAGTGGTGGTAACAATAATAATAACAATAATGATAAATTATCGTTACAATCAACCCAAAATTATGATAATTTTTATGATCATCATCAAAATAATGATAACTTAATAAAACGTGAATTCAATTTAAATAATTCACAGCAATATGAGACGACAGATCGTAATAAAATTAATAATTATAGTGGCGGCAGTAGTGGTGGTGGTGGTAGTTTGGCACCAGACAAGAAGATTACTGGTTATGAAGATAAACGAAAATTTTTTACCACTATGGCGAGTCATCAGCCTTCGATCACAGCGGTTGGTAAAGGGATGTTCGTCTGTAATAATCGTAGTATACTAGATCAAGGGCATATTGTGACACGAACGTACTATCCTCCGGTTGCCACAGCGCAAGATCAGCAAAATTTGGGTATCACTTCAATGTCAAATTTAGTACCGATCAATACTCACAATCAACATGATCCTCATGATGAGTACAACAATAATCATAACAATAACAATAATAACAATAGTATAAATAACAATAATAATAATGACAATAAAAGTAATGTACATCATGATTCGCATCAAATGCGCGAGACCAGCAGTATTAATTATTTTAATCACCCGAGCCCGACTATGCAGGAATACGTTACATACCAATATAAAAATTGTCCAATGTACCATCAACAATTTTCAATGCAACCGCTATCCAATGAACAAAATGAACACTCAGAGAAATATGCCAAATATGCCGATTCCAATCACAACTACAATGATTTCAATTTATATAATATGACACACTCCTATCAGCACCAGGATTTTCCACCCGTTTCAATATCGTCCCCAGTTCCCACTAGCTATGCCGGATTACATTTAGTTCAACCGCAAGAATACAGTTATATAACACAAAATGCACCAACTCTACCACCGATATCGCAAGGTATGCCATCACCGATGGATATTGCCACCGGAATAAATCGAACAAATACGATTGCATCAAACAATTCCAATCATAATATACCGATTGTGACGCCAACGTACTCGACCGAGGTAACCACGAATCCACCTGAATATATTTATGCCACACCAGAACAATTGAAAGATGACGACTTTAGTAATATTTTGGCCGGTGTCCGGAAAACATGTTACAGCAATTGAACCTGGTGACCAGTAAATCCGTTATGCACACAAAACAAAAACTCAAACTTCTTGCCACCTTTGGATGATCAAAATTTAGAACAAATTTTTATTCCCACCTTAAATAAATTTTTAATTTTTACTCAAATGCATTACTTGTTTGTATATATAACAAAATACTCAAAGTGGATCTTATATCGTTATAGTAGATATTGTTATGTGTTTTATAGAAACTAAGTTAATTAAATTAAAAAACAAATTTATAAAATGGTGCTTCCAGTAAATAAATAACATAATTAGATAATCAAATATAAAATAATATTATTAGGAATATATAAATATATTGTACTACAACAAAAAAAGTAAAAAGCCAAAGTTGCGTTAGTTTTAAATAATACGATAAATATTCATTACAGTAATTAGAATAAACAAATAAATACAAACAAACAATAATAAATATTTATTGCAAATAAGTATCTGTGGATCTTACAAATGTTTTTGTAAATATAATATTATTAATTTGTAATTTTTTATTTTTATATTAGCTGCTATTTGTTATAAATTAATTTACACTAAAAATTAAAATACTTTTATTAAATATTTATGAAATAAATTAAAAATTTTAGAGCGTGAAAATTGTCTAGGAAAAAATTTAAATTTTAAATTTATATTGTTTCTTTTATTAGTTTTAATTAATTAAATAATTGAATTAAATTCGTAGAATAAATACAGTATTTTTTTTTAAAGCAACAAGTTTCTGTGTGTTTATTTTGTTTTGCAGAAAAACCATGTCCGATCCCAAAGCACAAACGCAGTATAAAGCCTTGGTTTGTGTCGCAACAGCTTCAACTAAGGGACGAAACAACTCGGAGAGTATTGATATAATAATCGCATATATTAGAATCGACAACTAGAAATTGTGCGTTTTTGGATTAACCCAGTTCCATGATTATCATTAAATTATTAGTTTTCAGAATGTTCAGAAATGCACGTAAATGGTACATACGAGTTTTTGAAAAAACTGTGTCTTCGCTAAATGCGCATTAAAGGATGCATCCAAGGTTTCATTTTTTCTTCAAGAAAATTTTAACATTGGCAACACTAATATGCCTCAACGAGGCATAATATTCCTCTCGCGTGCAGAATGAGCGCAGAATGAGGCAGAGAGCGATAATAGCCATGTTTTTTATTAGCGCCCGATAGCTGTATCCGAAGCACGCAATCTTCTATGTCAAAACTTATATTTAGCGAAATTTTAAATTTCTTTTGTTTTGTACAACCCTTAAACCATTAGAAACTTAATCTTACAATAAAAATTTAAAACGCAGCAAGATGATTTATTTTTATAACGTCATGCCAAAATAAATGTTAATTGGTATATTTCAGGTCGTTAAATGTTTGTTTTATGGATGAATTTATTTTTTCATTTTTATGGTATAGCGACACCAGAAATTTCCCTTCGTCTAATGGTAACAACTACAACATCAACTTCAAGCAACCATCCGCGTCGGAACAGCATAAAATAATATAGATAATGGAAGGGAACCGCGAACTTACCCTCTGCCCTCTCCCCACTCCTCATCCCCGGCATGTCATTATGCCTTTCTAGAACTCAATGGACCAATCCGCCCTTTGATCCGAAAATAACCGATTATATAACCAGGCCCCTATTTTTGAACCCGAATTCCGAAAATATCTACTATCGAACAATCCGTTTTCGACAATAATTATGTACGATCATGAACAAATTTTTGATCGAGTTAGTTTTGTTGACGAAGCCACAGAAAAAGAACGGTTTTAAAATGTAAGTATAAATAATTAAAAATGGATACCGACGCCAAGATAAATATATATGTATGGTATATCAAGTAAATAGTACACTGTATAAGACAGCGGAAAATTAGAGAAGACGCTACTCCCCACAAGTGGCAGCACTTTCACAAAGGAGAATTTATGTTGTTATCATTTTGTACCTCTTTATTCACCAAATAAAACATTTCACCGGAATAAAATATTAAAAAGTGCCTTAAATTGATAAACTGACTGATCTTCAGTTACTGAAGTACAGGAACTATAAAATTTTGAAATTTAGCAATGTTCCGGGAATACGATGAAATTTGGTCAGCAGTATTGGCTAGGGATTCTAAACTGAGTTTTGAACAAAATTCTAGGAACTGTTCATATTGTACTAAACTTGGCCATTTCACAACAATTCCTTATGTAATTTAGTTTCAATTTTGATTTTGGATTGAAACATAAATGTTAGAAGGAAATATGGTATCTCTGCATTCGATACGATTAAAATGGATTTTGAGCTGGAGAGGACCCGGCTAATCCTTAATTAATATTTGTAGAATTTGCATAGCAAACCTATATTGTAATTCTAATATGTATTTTGAACAAAGATCTGAAATGAGTCAATGATAGGCGCCTTCTCGTCCATTTCTTTACAAGTAAATTAAAAAATAGTTGAGCATTTATCTCTTACCACCGCGTGCAATTGTCTTATTTTACGAGTTTGAGATTAGTAACGTTAGTTATAGTTTTATGACCCAAACCTAATGTTACTGCGGAACTTGTCATAATTTTAGTGCTTTAGTGCTTATTATTTCATAAATAATTGTACAAGTGTTGCCGACGTTTCCCGATCTGTGCAACACTGATGATTACGGTAATGTTGTAAAGGGTAAAGATATGAAAGAGTTGATTGCACAGCTGGTGGCCACTCAAGCAGGTTTGATGAACCGAATGAAAAATTTTTCGGTTAACCAAAGAACACAAAATTTTCACCAGAATCACCTGCGCCGTTTCGTGAGTACGACCACAACAAAGAATATTTTGACACAGTTAAAATAGTATTTTATCGTGAATAACATCGCGTCGAATGAAAAGAAAACATCATATTTTTAGTTTGGGTCGGAATCGATACGTATCATGCCATCAAGAAATTGTACGGCGAGGAAATTTCGATAATTAACCGTTATGTATTGTCATCCCGGTTGTTCATGTATTGTCATCCCGGTTCAAGTCCGTGCAGTTGAAAATGAGTAGTTCAGATACATATACAAGCGGGATCGATAATTTAACAGAAGTGGCTGCAAAATCATATGCACAAGATGTAAGAAATCTTATTCTGATTTCGTAATTCGAGATATGATATTCTTACATAACCTTCACGAGTCAGCACAACATCTTACAAAAAGCTAACCCCAACACAGTCGTAACACTAACCGAAATGTTCCAAACAGCGTACAACTTAAGCTCTTACGTGTTCGCTGATTGAGACATTATTTGGGACTCACAGTATATTGTCATTTACCAGCAGTTTTTAACTTAAGTTATATATTTAAAAGGAAGATTAGGTTAGGTTATAGTGGCTGCTTCCACACACATTCGCTACCGTCCGTTGTGTCACCACACTAACGTATTTCTTTCCTCTTCTTGTAAGTGTACTACAGCGTCCAACGAAGAATAGCATCTTCTTCTTTTCAGCTTCTATAGAAATCATTCGATTTCGAACCAGATCTCTTTCCTGCTGATATAGAGTGAAAGTCGAGTGAGGTGATCACCATCTCATTCTTCCGTCCTAACAGTATTCCGTTTATTGACATGTTCTAAACAACGAGGGATAAAATCACTCCATGTGAGTTTACACATCTGCTAATAGTGAATCTCATGAGCTATCGTTAACAATTCTACTTACTATATCATAAGCTTAATTAACTGGATTACTGCGGGTAGTCCACCCCAAGATGACAATTCTTCCTAAATTATCCGTTTTCTTACATTATCAAAGGCCACCTTCATCTAATTCTGCTACGAAATAATCTTGTACAGTGATTTATAAATATATCGTGCATAAGGATGAAATGCAGGATCCATATAAAGTTCCTTGAAATTTTTCTCAATTTCATATTTCAATTAAAAACTTCAATAATTCCTCTCGTGAACCTTCGTATTTAGATGGATCAATTGAACCGAAGTGTATCATCAATTTGACTAATTCGATAATTTGCCGATTATGGTAGATGATTGAGATGTATTCGGTTGTATTTGCCCAATCCGCAATAGTTGCAATGTTTAATAAACTCATCAGACAAACGGAATATAAAACAAGACTTAACAACAATCTTACTGACTGAGGCTTCTGGTTTTCACTGTTTGCAGGCCTGTTGTTTTGGGAATCTTCCGGAGAGGTGGAGCGCCTGTTGGTCATAGTGGTATAGCTTGTTGCTGCTCAAAACTATTTGGAGGTGGATCATCATCACCCTCTTCGACGCAGTTCTTTAGCAATGGACTGATATTTGCAATTGACCTTTTGAGAATTAAATTTTGATTTTTCAAAGAAATGACTCTAGTTAGTGGGACTTTCATTTGATGCTACATTTTTCTTCGTTGTTATAAGGACAAATTAGTTTTTCAATGTATTTCTACGTTGTTTTGTCCATTTTGCGCGTTGTTGCTTATTTTGCAAACTCATTAAATATCCTGTCCATTTTATTTGCCATCTTGGTGAAAGATTTTGTTTTACTTGAACCTCATTATCATCAGATAAACTACACATAGAATTGCCAATTAAAAATGTTCTGGTCTCATGTATTCAACCTTCTCCTCCAGTTTGAATCCTCTGTTAATGGACGGGCACGCGGTCTAGATGTTAACGGTGCCTCGATTTGATATGCAAATGTTGTTAATTTCCCTAGAATGCGATGGTTTTCTTTATCAATGTTTCACTTGTTTCACGTTTGCTTCCCAAAGGTCAACCAAATTCGGCGATCCTGAAGACAATGCATTTGCAATATAAACAGATTGCACTTTCTCATTTTAAAGCAGTTCATTGCTGCTGCGTGGCGTTATCGCTATGAAACGTTTGAGTGCAGCTAGGAATCCTGCGGTATTATGAGACGACTAACTAATATATATGCATCGCCGATGTTGTTAACCAGTTGAAAACAGTGATGTAGCTTTTTTCACTTTTAGATCTTACATTCGAAATTGCATCGGAATCACTTTCTGAGTATTAAGTTCGTGTCCCGTGAAGTGTACTTTTGTGTTCAATCGTGGCTATTGCTCGCAATATCACACTTAAACGATAGTATCATTGGATGCCTTTCATTATATTGAAATGATGAGTGACGTGCTCGAAATCATACATGTAAATCACAGAACAGATTTCTTTAAATAAATAAATAAATAAATTTCTTGCTTGTCTAATGGGTGTAAAGATAGAATTTTGATTTTACTGATTACTGACCGTCTTTCCGAAAGCACTTTAATATCATTTGCAAAAGTGGAATATTGCATCATTTGCACAATATTTAATTTTGTTTCCTCCAATTTTTTAACGCTTAAAGGGCTTTTCTCTGTTTATTCTTAAACGCCTTGTTGAGCTGATAATATAGTGAGTCTGTGAGAATCTTTTGGACACAAAAGTTTTCCATTTACTAGGATACCCGTGTAACTATGCTAAAACTATGTTGAAGTCTGTTCATGCCTGAACCTTAATATTTGGTATATTCAGACCCTCGGAAGCTTTGCTAGTAATAAAGCTCCACATAGTTCGAATCTTGGAAGGCTCAGTTTTTCATTAATTGGTGCCACCTTAGTTATTCAGGAAATAGGTGTACTATTCCTAGAATTTGTTACCTTACAATAAACAGCTGTGGCAATTCCATGAGGCTCCAAATTCTGACTCTAATTTTCTGTCTTTAGCAGGCGAGGGATTTTTGGATTCTATAGTTCGTTGGATGTTTATTTGTACTTGATCCATTTTGTTTTTATTTCGTCGGGTACCTCTTTATCCACCTCTTTACCCACAATTCCTGAAACACCTATTAACTTGAAACAAAAATTCGTCTTTTTGTGGATTCCGCACATAATTGGATGTGGATTCATCATCCTTATTTATATTCCTTGGTTATAAATATTCGTTGGTTTGTTTTCCTTCTGTTTGATGCTCATTTTCTCAATATAGCAGGAGTCATGGATCTTCAATCGTTTCCGCCAATGAGAGAACACCACCAACATAAAAGTCCCACAATAAAATCCGTGAAGCAATTGGATAAGTATTTTGCTCATGTTCGACTTGTTTTAGTGTTTTTATTGTCAGACACGGAACAGAAGATGTACCACAAGTAATTGTCCGTAGCTTGTACTCTTTAATTTGTTATTTTGGATCACTTCACCACACTATTATTTGGAGGTTTTGTTAGTTTTTGATGGCAAGGATTTGCCTGTACATCGTTAAAAAGTCGGCGATACACGTGTTTGTGCGTTTTCTCCATCTCATTATAATTGAAACCAGATCTTACCCCATTTAATGTCGTTATTGAGGCATCAAATACTACACACATCTAAGTAGTATCTGACGGCTTGACCACTGCATGGTGTTGTAAATAAATGTCTGTACTTGTTGTGTGAAGAGAAAGCAAGTTCTGCATGAGTTGTTTGCTGCTAAAAGTTTAGATCTGACATAACTGTCATCCTCATAAATGCAGCACCAGGTTCTTCCTGGTGATTAGTGGTGATTTGAGAAATCCGCTTAAAGATTCTCCAGATTTATTTCATACAGGGGATGTGTTTCGTTGCCCAGCTCTTTAATACTAGTGAAATTAATTTTGCAACGTTGTTTCGATGCCCAATTCGGAACGAGGAGAGGAACATCTATACGAGAGATGATTCTCTTAACCAACTGAGAATCTATACGTTTCTCCATTAAAATGTCATGAATAGTCTTTAGTGAATTTGCTGATTTCAAGCTTAAGTTTATTTTTTAAATTCTGCTGTATAATTCGTTCCAGTTGTTACCTCGGTTCATCGCTTGCTTCCTCCAGTTTCGACACCCTATATTACTCGTAGATATTGTTTGATGTCGTCAAGCCAGCGTCGTCTAAGCCTCCTCCTACGACGTATGCCGATTGGTTGATGATGGTACTTTCATACTTTTTGATGGGGACTTTTCAACAAGGCCCAACTATCTAGATCGGTTGGATTTAATGAATCCGATAATATCGCAGTCTTCAAGGAGAGCTTAATTGTATGATTCATTTAAATCCGATATTCGTTGTTAGCAATCTTAATTGGTTGATGTAAAGTGTTTGGTGGCCAAGCTCCAAATCTCACTTCCAAAAGTAGCAAAGATTTTATAAGTGCTTTATAAAGGGCGAGTTTGCACGATTTAATCGCAACAATCTTGTTTGTGCATAGAAGACTCGATCTGCGGCTGTTATGCGGGTCTGTATATTTGCCTGGATATCATTTGTTAATGTTATACTTGACCCGAGCTATATAAGTCCTCTACGTTATCAAAGTTGAAGTCGTTTTCTTCGATATTTGCTGTAGAGATTCTTCTAGATGTTGATAACAATTTCATGCTGTTGATTTTCAAACCAACTCGTTTCGTGTGTCTGCCAAGCGGTATACTGATTCCTTCCTCCTGCTAGAAGGCGAAGTATATTACATGTGAAGTTAATCTGAGGTTAACTAAGTACGCTTGTACTCGGAAAATGAACCAACTCAGAATTCTGGATGTTATTCTTACAAGTCACGGCCGTTTTAAACTTCCTTTACAACGAATGATGCTTGTTCGAGACTCCTCGGCTACTGACTCCTCCTAATGGCGATGCGTCTTCCATGTCAGTATTATAGGCTAGGCAATGCGCAGATGATCCTACGACAATTAGATCTAAATCCTCGTCCTCCATTTGGCCTCTGTGTAAGTTAGTTGACGACGTGTTTCACGTTCGTGAAACACGAACCGCAAAAAACCGCTCCTCGGCTACTGACTCCTCCTAATGGCGATGCGTCTTCCATGTCAGTATTATAGGCTAGGCAATGCGCAGATGATCCTACGACAATTAGATCTAAATCCTCGTCCTCCATTTGGCCTCTGTGTAAGTTAGTTGACGACGTGTTTCACGTTCGTGAAACACGAACCGCAAAAGAATGGAAAATTTAAGAGCAAGTCTATAAAATTAATAAAACAAATTATCTTACGTTATTATTAAATTGTTTATTTAATTTTAATAATAATAATTTCTGTTTTATAATCAATATAATATATAATTTGTATTTATAAATCTATTTTATTTATTTAATATAGAAAAAATTTTATTTAGTTAATAAAATTAAAAAAAATAGTTTTTCCTTCTGTGAACTGTTTTTATTAGTTTTCAACTTAATACAGACCGAAATTATAAATGTTTATGACTCGACACAATACGTTTCTAAGGTCAAACTTTTTCCCAACTACCCTCATCCGAATTCGATGAGCCATTCTCATCCTTTTCATCACATTTAAAATAATTATTTTTTATATTTAATTTGGTTTTATCATTACTGGTTTTGTCTAGTACTTCAGGTGTTGTCAATTCATTTGTATTTGTAGCAGTGGTAGCGGCTGGCTTTTCAACTAGTTTATCACTTTTCTTTCTGGTACTATCACGCTGTTGAATTTCTTGTTCGTACTCGGCTAGCAATTTGGCTTGTTCCTCTTCCGTTAGTTCTATATTGGCGGCAATAAAATCATCTTCAGTCCAGGCATCTTCGCCCTCGATTATATCTTCAACACTCTCTTCAGATATTTTCGATATTTCAGTTCCTGCATTTGTTGAATTTGTATCTAAAGTTTGTTTAAGCTCAGCCTTTTCCGCATTTGCAAGGGCATCTTCTAAAAGTGCTTTTTTAAATAGGTAACGTTTCCAAAATTCTATAAATTCTACTTTTTCCGGGACTAGAGTTTTATATTTTTCGTTGAGCACATCACTTGAGGCCAAATATTTTGCTAATCGCACGTCACTAAACTGTTCACGTTCTGTAATTTCTAGCCACCGTTTATATTTACCCTCTAATTCGGCTGCCGGTTCGGCTAAGTATGTTTCATCGTTGGACTGAAGATCGAATAGATGTTTTTTAAATCCGGTTAGCGTTAAACCAGATCCATCATTTGTGATTAGTATAGCTTCGGTATCATCATCATCGTATGCGGCTGGATTTAGAGCATCAGTGACCGTCTCAAAAAATGAACTAATTGATTTTTTTACAACGCTCGCGGTTGTATTATTCTCATCGATCTGAAATTGATAAAGCAAACAAAAATGTAAAGCTTTGTGACGTTTCCAACTGTAGCATATTCTAAATGAACAGTTTACTGTATGACTACCGCAGTGCAAATCTGCACCACGACACCTTGGAGTGACACCACAGACTGGCTAAAATGCAGCAAAAAATTTAAAAAATCTGTTTTAGTATCAAACATTTTTAGATTTGCTTAATAAGAGGCATCCCGATTATAGCATCCATCCATTTGTTACAATTTGTAGTAGACGGTCCAATTAAATAAACAATTTATTATTAGATCTGGTTATATTGAGAGCAAAGATTTCAGGGTCAACAGAAAAATGACAAAACAAAAACATGTACCAGATTACGTAACAAATTTTCAGACTACATGTTCTCCAGGCAGCGAATTTTATCAAGCCAAATGATAACATGTTTGCAATAATTCAGTTGTCCCGATCCTTCATACATAAAAAATTAGTAAATATGATAATTCCCTCGCGCAAATTTCAATGTTACAGTCTCTCGGAAACAATCGGACCAAGACAAAAACATAAAATCTGTTAGTATACAAAATCATATTACAGTGCAAGTGCACCAAAAATTATTACAAAACTGGTTTTATCAGTGTACATACGATGTTATTAAAACCAATTATAAACCTCACAAGCATAATTCCGTTTTTAGAGATTAGAAAGTCCGAGACGTCAAACTCCAAATGCAACTCACTGTTGCAGTACTCACCTTTAAACTTTCTGCTAGTGTAGATGCCTCCGTTTTAACCGTCGTCGTTAGTTCTTCTAAATCTTTTTTGACGGCCTCCAGCATTGATGCCGACTACAAAACATAAAACAATAATAAATTTCCCATTAATTCTAATACGCTATAAACCACAAATTTGTGTTATCAATTTCCGACGTATCCCCCTTACCTTTGTTTTAGCTGAATTTATCCATGAACCCCACCAATTTGACTGGTCATTGCTGTACGGATAATAAAGTTAAAAATTTATTGCTTGCTGATAAATATTCTTTATAATATCAAGGTGTTTGTATGACAAATAAAATTAATAAATCAGCTGCATCAAATATGCATAAATTAGATTAAAAATTCAATCTACCTTTCTGCCATTTTTCTACCAATTTATCGTCTCGCCTCTATGTAGTATGAGAGCTCAACAAAAAATACTTGTGTGATGTTATTCGAAAACAGAGAAGAAAAATTTCAACGTAGATAAACAATTTTCTTTAAAATAATTAAATTCTCGTCACTTTTATTTATATTGTTTAAACAAATATGAACCAATTCAATATTACATTATTTTCAAACTAAAAAGACCAAAAAAAATAAACACAACAAAATAAAATATATTAGAACTTTTTCTTATTTCTTTTCTTTTTATTTACAAAGTTGCCACCATATTAAGCTAATTGTCAAAAGTTGATATTTGTTCACACAAAGTTTACGCTATGACATAACTTTTCATGTGCGTTTTTGTGTTTTGTTTTTTTACGTGAGTGGTGTGTGTGTGGTTCAATATGATTACACTGTTAAGTTTCGTTTATTTTAGTACTTACTTTCAAACAGGCATTTTATACATTATAGTTGGTAAGAAATTAACAGCATGAGGTGAAATTTAAAAAACTTATTTCGATAGGGAATTATAAAATATTTAGGCTTGCCTTTAGTACAGCTCATCCACTATAGCGGCGCCGCCTGCTCCTCCCGCCCAGGATTTAAATAGAGAAAGCCAGCCACGATCTGCAATGATAAGCAAGACTTCTCGAGAAAAGTGTACTTGGTAATCAAAAAAAATTAATCTGCTAAAAAAAACTGCTTCAAATGGGTAATAAGTACTACAGGGATCGGCACTCGAGTGTTACCAATTAAAATGCTGTAAATAAGATTTTTTATTTCAAAACTTCAGTATGTATATCGTTAAAACATTTCAAATTTAACAATATGTTATTTTTCGATGTAGCCACCTTTAGCACGGATAATAGCATCTTCGAAGAGCAATCTTTAAGGCGTCGACCGTCTCATACTTTTTAGTTTATACTTTGGCCTCCAGAATGGACCATATGGAAAAATTCATTAGGTTTAAGTCATGGTGGTCATTGTTGTGAAGAACTTTGTTTATCAGATGGTACCGAGTCTTGTTTAAACGTCCAATGATTTCTACCGAATTGTTTACATGCCCAAGGCAACAAAGCATCGTTTAAAATCTTTTCACGGTAGATTTATTGATTTTCCTTTACAGCTGTTCAATAGAAATGAGTGGAATTCGCTGGTCTAAATTGTCTTTTGATTTGAACTCTAACCAAACAAGATCGTTTTGTTTGTTGAACTGCACTTTGAGGTGGATTACGTTGAATTCTGGCCTGCACATTTCGAACCATTTCTGGAGATGTTGCTGTTTCTACCAGTAACATTGTAACATCCGATACACAAACATTTTGTTCACATGTAAATGTCGTAGCTCATTAACTATGGCTGTTTGCGATTTTCCAGCCAAATACAAAGCAATAAAACTGTTGCGTTTTAATTCCATTTCGATAACTATTTTTAACTGCAACGTAAAACGATATACTTCCGTAGGCTTGTAAACAACATAACAGACTGACGCTTTTCAAAAAATGAGAAAGCTATCATCCAGCCGTTTGGTTGCTACAGCAGCGTGTAGTTGGTAACAATTCGAGCGCCGACCCCTGAATGTGGTAATATGGTAATCCCCAAAAATTTCAAAGAGTTTATAAAGTGTAATTGTATCTTCTAAAAGTGGTTTGTACTATTCAGAATCAATAATTCGTAAATTGTGAAGTTTTAAACCAATATTTTAAAATTTTCACTACTGAAATTTTCTAGATAGTGGTTATTTGAAAGATATTAAGAATTAACTTACGAGGGTAGTTCCAAAAATACTCGACCTTACAAAGAAAACACAAACATTTGGGGAAAATATTTTTATTTCTCAATATAGCGTCCGTTTAGCTTAATATATTTTTCTCAGCGATGTGCAATAGCTTCGATACTCTGTTTATAGCGAGAACCGTCGACCTCCTCAAAATACACACAAAACGCAGACGCTTCATTGTTGGCAACTCTTTTATCATCAAGACATTTTTTCAAGTATAGAAGGAAAACATAATCTGAGGGGCTAAATCCGGGAAGAAGTAATTTGAACTTCAACTATTTTAGTTTGGCCATCGCAATAACGGATGTGTGAATTGTCTTTATAAAACAGAACTTTCTTTTTCACACAATGCGGCCGTTATCTTTTGAATTGATCTCTCAAACGCTGCAATAAGTTCGCATAATACTTGCCGTTAATTGTTTCTCAATTTTGAAGATAATAAATAGAAAATACACCACCCGCACACCAAAAACCTGACGCCATGACCATGCCAGCACATGGCACTGGCCTAGCCTTCCTTGGGGCCGATGCTCCCCTTACAATCCATCGTTTTAACCGTTATTTCGTCTCAGGCATGTAGTAATGGATTGACACAAAAACTCGGGTTTATTGTGTCCAAATTATCAGTCAATAGGCGATCTATATCACTTTTTGAAATGTCTACCATGTCTGCTGTCTCGCGCATCAGTCGATTCAATATTATTTTATTGATTTTCAACACCATTTCTGGTGTGATCACCTCATTTGGTCGACAGAAGCATTGCAAATAAATGATAATGGAGCTCGGCATACCTATTTACTAACATGAAGCTTAAAACTACACTAGGTAACAAACGGATTTCTATTCTACTAGATATGTTAAAAATCCGGGATTATATAAAGTTAACATTTAACACATTTGTTGTGTGATTGACTTTATTGGCTGAACAAAGTCTTTACCCTGCTTCATTTGGGGGTTGTTTTCGTTTTTCCGCTCTTTGTGAATCGATGTGACTTGCGAGCCTGAATCGATTACGATGTTTTGCAGACTAAGTATTTGATAGTTAATGCCATCTAATGTCTCGTGGTTTTGCGAAAGGAAAATTCTACATAGAATTATGTAGAAGCATTAAATTAATTAATTAATTTTTTTCCCCTTCCTACAACATATTCAGATGAATGTCGATCGCTTCTGACTAGTGGCTGATGTTGTGAAGCCCGGAACATGGTTATTTTTTGTGGTCAAGAGTTTATTATTATTAAGTTAACAACGAAAGTTACTTCCATTGAGATAATTTCAACTCGTATGCCAATTTCAATGGTATTACAATTTCCAACATGGTTCTTGTAGTTAAGATGTCGCAGTAGCAGCTTACATATAAAACGTTCGTTAAATTCAAAACACCATTTGCACGACGACTTTAGACGTGACACTGAAGTTATTTTATGAAGTACAGCAATAACTAAGATGTTGAAACGCTTTGTAAATTAAATTTACATTTTTCATGTAAATAAAAAACTGAAGTGGCTAACTTACTTGTTACGAATTCTCGACCAGTAAGTTAATCATGTACCGGGCTTGAATGCGGGTTTTTTCGGTGGTGTTTGTGTTGGAGTCACTCTGTGATGCTCTGGCGATTGAAACCGACTCTGTAGGAGTTACAAGAATTCTGTTGAAGGCGCTTTGTTTTATGAGCCATTTTTTTATAATATTAGAATGAGAAATGGTTTCCCGGTTTCAATGTTGTTTCTGGCATTCCTTATAAAGTACGACATTTAATTTTATAATTTAATCAGCTTTTAACATGTATTATTTTATTTTGATTGGATTAACACTTAACACGTTTTCAAGCTTGTGACTACAACATTTATCTGTTACTACTAATATATAATTTTCCAAAGGTTAGAATCTCGTTAAATCAGCCCATAGTTACTTTGTAATATTTAAATGTTTTGGACTACAATGTTTTGCCATTGTCTGCGTGATTGACAACCCTTTAGAAGCTACACCACATCGGTTTTGATTACACCACCATGATCTTGTTCGTCAATCACCGTTTCATTCATTTTAAGTCTCTCTCATCTGTCCTTGATGCTCAAATTTCCATATTTCCGGCTACAGTGTCTTTCGTGATACTATATTCTTTGGAATCTTAATATTGTTTGAACAACTTCGGAGAGACCATCACTATATTTCTTACACATCAACATCTCATCCGGTTGCCAACATCCATATCTTAAGCCATATTTCAATCCCGCCGGTTCATCGTAAACAACGCAACTTCTCTCACTCCCTTTAGAGTTACGCTATATATATATATATATATATATATATATATATATATATATATATATATAATATTATGATCAAACGACGATCATATCTATACTAACAGCCTAAACAAAAGGGACCAGCAATGTTAAATTATTCGATCAAGTCCATCTTTATTCCTCTCTTAAATCAAGTTCACTCTGAATCTATAAGGGCTGGCGCCTGCTCGGGTTAATATTTCGGCCTTCTGAGTCAAAATAATCTGACATTGTCTGGATCTATAATTCGCTTCAGCTTTGGGAAGCATTTTTGCTGATTCTATCACTGTACTGCTTGATGGAATCGGCACGTTCGGTCATCAAAGGTTGGAATTTGATGAACTCGAATTGTCGTCTTTTTGGTTTTATTATCCCATAAATCCACATATACCCTAACGTCATTATTGTTTAAAATCTAATTGGAGACTGGTTACTATTTCTATGATGTTGTCCCCTAGTAGCTCGCATAGTTGACAATGATCTTATTTTTAATAGCTCAGAAACCCTGCTGTATGGCTGCCTGATATAAGTAACCGTTTCATCGACAAGTATTTACACCTGAACATTTTATAATTTGCGAATTGAGCCTTTTCATTATCTCTCGACTCGTGTTTTGAATTTAAATTAATATCAAAAGATATTATTTTCAAGTCCATCGCTGTTCTGCACCCAATTAATGACGCCCCATTTCCCTTGGTTATGTATGTAAAATCTTTTAACATAAATTCTGTTGCTTTGACAACTAGCTGCACTTCTATTGGGGCCCCACTGTTCAATCATTCCTTAAACTCTCGTACCCCCTTTCTATGACAAAATTTATTTGGATTGGATGATAGGATAAGGCGGAGAAACAAAAACTATACTTTTCATTTTTAATATGTAGCTGCATGCCATCTAGGTAACACTCTAATAACATCAACCCTCGAAATAGCGCCTCGATACCGTTTCTAGCTAAAACTGCCTGTAGTATTACTATGGCACTGATTATTCAAATTTTCTTTGATTTTTTATACAGTTTTACGTTATAAGCAGGTCAAAGCGATAAACAATGAAATATTGGATGGAGAAGCAAATGAATTAGTGCAAATAATAAAAAGAAAGCGATATTCGAAGATCGACTGATCGTCGTAGAGGAAAGACGTGTTTTTGTCTCTCCTTTAAATAAATTATTATTAATATTTTAATTCAAATCAATTTAGGAATGTGTAGTGTGAGAGTGATGTGCTATTTTTGAGTGAGTTTTGTTCTTAAGACAGTTATTATGAAAATTACGTTCAACACATATACAATCAGAGAAGTATCTTTTTATTCTAATTTTCATTCTTTTTATATAAAAGTTAATTATTTATTATTGTTATTATAACTATTTACATATATGAGAACGGTAATTTATAATCGTATACATAGAAACTAACATTTCAAGGGAATTCCCTTTGTATGTACTTAAGTAAAAAAAAATATTAGTACCCGAGAAACCAAAATTTGAAATTACAACAGATCGAATTGTAACTTACCCAATAAGCGAAAATTTGTTCACTCAAAATGGGTTGCCACCGTATTGTGACAAAAATGACTTTTTGTGGCATAATATAAATTGATAAATATATAAAATGTTAATGAAAGGAGGAAACAGTTTTCTGCCACGGGAAATTTATCATTTGAGCTGAAATATGTTGGATTGTGTTATCCATTTGGGTTTTTATTTAAAGTTAATTACATTTTCATAACTTATTTTAATAATTTTCACTTACTTTAAACAATTCTATAAATTGAAATTTTGTCGAAAGTCCTGATTAAAAACAATAAAGTTGTCGGCAAATATAATTCAATTTATTTTTATTATTATTTAAAATTTATTATTTTTTTTTTTTTTTACATACCGGAAGGTCAGGGAAGATTGTGATTGCAACATTCTTGATCAGGGGGTCTATTTAATTACTTACGCTTTGAGCATAAACTTAATACAATCAAATATGTTAACGATCCAAAAACTTTTTGCTATGGAATGTTGTTTTTCGACGATCTTTCTGGTTGAATTCAATGTTTTAGTGAAGTTGTGTGAATGTTAGATATAAATTAACCCTGCTTTTAGTTGGATAAATTTAAATATAGGTAGCTGAATGACAATACCGAATCTAAATTTTTTATTTTTACATTATTGACGGAATATTTAGGTCATCATATGTATGATAATACCGCCGTGTCATTACGAACGTGAAGTCCCTCGGTTAGATGGTGTTGGATGGGAAGCTAGGGCAAAATAAGGTTATAAGCAGTATATGATGAGATGACCCATAGATGTGAATTAAATAACCTAACCAGTCTAGTAGGACTGATGCCGAATACATATGATGAATATTAGTATCCTTTACCTCAAACACAACTAACTTACATTAATTAACTAACAAACTCTAATCTAGAGTGTGAATTTAATTGAGACTAACATTCTAATATATTTAAGTAGTTAGAAAATGACTTTGCTGCGGTTCGCCCTAGTTGTTTCTGTGACTAACATCCTTTCCTAACTAACCTTATCTGTTAAGGATGCAGGCAGGGCCTGGGCCCGCATGATGCTGAAATATTATTCGCATTCAGATATAATTTGTTATTTGATTGTTGATATTTCAGGATTATGGTAACGTAACTAGGATCGCCGTTATGGCTGGCCTGTACGCCTCTATCATATCATATAATAAAAAGAAAGCGATATTCAATTAAATATGTAAATTGGTTCCAAACAAAAATTAAAACGATTATAACTATTTTAAATAATAGTAATTGTATATAATGTACTATTTATTTTTATTTTATTTTTTTGAACATCAATTAATTGTTTAAATACACTTAGAACATACATTTTTTAGTAACATATTTTTATTATAACTATATTTATAATTACTATAATTATTATTTAAAATAAATTAAATATTATTTTTCATTTCTTTTTCATTTTTAAATGATTTTTATTGCATGTCGACAATCACTTATTTATATGGAAGACGTCTCGTCATTGGAAGACATTTTTCTTGTTCATAATAAATATTATAATATTAATAAATCTGGAAGACTTGTTTACTTATATAATTAGTAAATAATTTTAATAAATAATTATGTATAATTTCTTGTGGGAAGACTTGTGTTATCCGCGTATTTCACTAAAATTAAGTTTAAAGTGTTTTTTTTACATTAATTTTAATTAAAGTATTAATTTTGTATATATAATATTTTCAATAAATTATGTATATTGTATATGTGTATGTATATAATTGCAATAACATTCTTTATGTATAATTAATAATTAGATATGCGTTTTAAAATAAATAATATATAAATGTTTGAAATGGCGACGCTGTTAACAGTAATTAACTTATTAACAATAATTATTTTTTAATATAATGTTGCTGCTTTTTTAAAACGATATGTGCTTTCAATTTTCTAAAGATCATTTTTTTTAAATTTAAATAATTGATATTAAATTTCTATAATGTAATTGCATTTCATTGTCATAAATTAATTTTGAGTTCTTCGTCATAGAAAATTTCATGTGGTTACTTACTTTGCACAAATCAAATATTAATTATAACAATAAATTATTTAATATTGTTATAGGAAGACTTTTGATTTTTATGTTACAATTTATGCTTAATTATCTATCGATGATAATAATAATAATTAATAATCAATAAATTAAAATTAAATCAACAATTTTATGCGTATATATTTGCATTTACAATACATCCACGACCACACACAAACAATTTAAAATGGAAGCCCAATTTCAAAGGCATTAATTAATGCGTTACCTGAATCATAAATACCAATTACAGCGAATAACACTCCTAAAAATATGATAAACCAATCGTACGCGATTGTTTTCTGGTCCAATAGATGTCCCTTTAATTTTAAGTGGAAATAACATGGCCATATAAATGATAACATTGTACCAGTGAAACTACCAATAAAACCCATTAAAATTGAAAAATGTGGAATAAAACAGGCCATCAAAATCGTGCCAACAATAATTAGTATTCGAAATCCTAGACCCCACACCTTAAGTTCCCCATCAAGTGCCCATACCGATGGAAATGGTGTTTTTGGTTTACCCCGAAATAGCGATCGTTCTAATAATTCACATGCCGCATAATACGGTAATGGATAACTAAGCACAGCTTTAATAACAAGAAAAAAATTAACCATCCCCTTAAAACCGGGCGAATGTAAATTATTCGTAATCACTTGTTGTGTATCATCCTGAAATGTTAAAAAACAAAAATAACCAAAAAGTGATTTGAATGCGGCGGCCGCAATATGTGACCAATTTAACATCCAATCGAATTTCGAACGATCCTGCATATTACCCTCGAGCGTAGGTAAAAAAATTTGTGATGTATATGAAAATACGATAACACCCAGCGAAATTGGAAAATTTTCCATGTCCATTGTCCATTTAACTTTGGCCCAACCCCATTCTGATATTTCCAATAAACAATAGCCTAATATCACAGCATTTATTACTAAATGGGACATTGTGCACCAGAATGACAAGATGGAAACACTCGCTAGCGATTTTAAAAATGCGAGTGGTAACAGAAAAATTCCGATCACCATCATCCATGATCTAAAATTGTGAAATAAAGTTAATGATTAGTGTTTATCATAAATATATAAAGGAAATGAATAACCTTGTGTCTAAAGAACCCTCTGGAAACGATCCAGCCATGAGATCACCGCAAACCACCACATACAATATACAAGTCATCAGCAGTTCAATTATTTGTGCTACGTTCACCATTCGAGCACCATATTTAGGACCAAAACATATTTTGGCTAGGGACACATAACTTTCTCGCACTCGGACTGGTTCTCCGGTTACTGGATCGGGTTCATATAAACATTGAACTAAAATCTGAAAAGTAAAGGAACAGCGATTAGTAATAATTTTAATTTCTTATGGGTAGTGGAAAAAGCAGTGGAAAGTTTTTTTTCAAAATAAAAGCTGCACATAAACGAGAGCAGTTAGTACTGGGACTGACTACTTTTACACCATTTAATCTCATTACTATAAGACAAACGAAGAAATACGTAGAATGAAAAAAGAAGAGATCGAATTATAAAACTAATCAATCTTAAAAATAATATTTCTTTCGATATTAGGAAATGTGTCAAGCTCCTATCTGGTTTTGAAGCCATGAGTGAGATATAACCACACTTGTACAAACTTTTTAGAAAACTTAATTCAAATATGAAATCACCTAGAAAGTGGAATCATAGTAAAAGCATCAGATATGTGATTAGAAATATATTGGTCGATAAACTTCGCAGTAGGCGCAATTAGAAGCCATAAGAAACAAGGAATTTGAAGATTTGGTAACGGATGTTGGCGCAGTCCACTCCATTTGTTATTTTAAAAAATGGTAGCTGAGGGCAAGTGGTGACTATCGTGCCAACAATGAATTTAAAAAAATAGCTCGGTGTTCAATTTACTATCGCAGAAGGTTATTCCAACGATGTATGCTTTCGGTGTTATTCGAATTGAAATTTTGTTTTGTTTGTTCGTTCGAAGAGCATTTAGTTCATATCAATACAGTTTTTCAACAAATATATATTGTTGAATGGCTTAATAACTAACGTTAACAAATGTACATTCGCCATTCCTGAAATTAAATTTCTTGGTCACACTATTAACACAATCAATCACGGGTGTGTCAGTGCAACAACTTAAGCGATTTTAGGTTTGGTTAAATTTTGTCGGGAAATCATTCCTACCTAGGCAATTGTGACTATAAAAGAGTTCGATTTGTTATAAAATCTATTGTGCCCGAAAACTAACTGCAAACTGTTGTAATAATTTTGGCTCAACCATTTGCAACAGTTCAAATTTCGATAGATATGGAGGCAGATGATATCTAAAACCTTCCAGTTTTTCTCGATTATAGACTAAACGGCGATCAGTAGAAATACTGGAGCATAATATCGCGAGCTATTAACAGCCTAATCAGTGATTAATCATTTATCAATTTATCTGGTGAATAATCTAAACAAGATTTACAAATAAACGAGCGATCGTGCAGACCTCTTAAAGCCATGCATTATGCGACATAAGGAGCAATATTTAGAGATAATTTAAAAACTACATCGGTCGTGCAATAGTTACGGAAGCAATATATGATTACCAGCAGTTTAAGTAGACTCATAAAAACTACGTTCCTCAAACGGAGTTCGTAACTGTACTAAAGGACCATATCAGTAAACTAAAACCAACCTCCATATACAGATCCGTAGAAAGTTTTAGACAAATTCGACAAAAATTGAGATATAGGAATTAAAAGTGGAGAGTCGAAATTTTCAGAGCAACATCAGGATTTAAAGCCACTGTGATGAGGTGGCAAAGTAAAATAAAGATGAATGGAATTTATGATTCTTATTTAGGTAATTAAAGAACTAATTTATGTTTTAATAGATTCCTTTTTACAACGTTACAGACACATTTTAACCTTAAAAATTATCAACATTAAACATTATGTATTTACCAAAAATTGAAAAAAACTAAGACTCCAAGAAATTTATTGTCAAAGTGAAAAATTAGCGATTTCACACACTCTGCATGTTCAAACAAAAATAACGTAACACTAGCCTCTCCACACCAATCTCAAATGCGGCAGTTATCTATGATGTGTAAAATTATTTTCATTTTGTATTGGATTCATTTTTGCTTGAGCGAAACGGAGTTTCATACTAATCAAGAAAAACAAAAAATGTTGACCCTAATTTTTTTCTTGTTTTTCGTGCTGCAAATCCCTCGACCTCCTCCTCCTCCCCTCTTCAAAATGGTGCTTCTTGGCGACGAAAAAAATTTAACTATTGCAGCCCTGTGTGGCTCAATAACTTTGAGAAAAATAATTCTTCTGATTTGTTTTGAGATCACCCAGTAAAGTCATGTGTTACAACTTACATCAGTTAATCAATTTTGCACCCAATACATCTCAATTTCCTACCCTGGGTTGGTTTATCATTGATTTTTAAAATAATGCCAAAATTTTTCAAAGCCAGCGGAACATTAACGAATAAGTCACCAAATCCCTTGTTGTTGCTCTCTATGAGCGAATTAACACAGTTGCGATATTTGCATTAGACGATCGTCTGATCTGTCTTCAGGTTCGAAAGATATATCCCTCAACAGTGTGCTCTGGCAAGCATTATTTCGTTTTGGAATTCTGATAGCCCGGCAATATACATACTGGAGTTTAGGCGCAGCTGAAATAATTAATCCGTGCGTACCTTAGTTCTATATATTTGTGGTGTGGGATCGGTCACTACGAACAGGCTGCGAAAGTAATTAAAATTGGGTTTTATAGTTAATTGCTCGAACAATAAGTCCACAGTAAACTATAAGAAGTAATGCGTTATAATGAAACATAAAAAATATTTGTATTTCTTAAAAATAGGAAAAAATATTTGCATTTTGTTGTTCGAAATAAATTGAGACTACCGAATAGGTTTGTACGTGAAGGGAACGAAACGAGGAAAGAATCACGACGAAAGAATCAAAACATGGAATGGCGGAATGTAGTCAATTCAAATGTATGTGCAATAAAATCCGGTTTTAAGCTCGTTTAGTCATGAAACAAATCCTTCATCATAACATAAGCTCCTCTTCTCTACGCCCTACCATTTCCATTCAAAGAGACAAAAACGAAGGAGGAAACTTTTATATTCGAGTATTGAAGCAACTAAACAGAAAAAAGGATGCAGTTATAGCACTTTAATGGAATTTTACGATGCAGATACGTTCAAATCTCATTTTAGAATGCCTTGATATTGCGTTGAGGTACCTTTTGTCGTATTTATTTTATAAATTACATTTTATAATTAATTACATTTTAGCAATTAATCCGGGAACTGAATCAATTTATGTTACCAGGCCAAAAAAGACCCAGGATTGAAACCAAAACAGGTATATTAATGACACTGTGGATTCTAGGAAATCCAACATGTTATCGAGATTTTTCAACGAGTTTTGACGTATCGATGGGATGTGCTGTTGGAACCGTCTTGTTTATGTGGAAAATTTTAACAAATTTGTCCAAAAAATGGCCCTTTTGGGATGAAGCAAGGCTAATTACCCAGAAATTTAATGATCGAGTAGCTTCCCTAATGTTATTGGCTGTTTTGGTACAACGCACATTCCTATTCCAGTTCCATCCCATGATACGCCAAGTTACTTTAATATAAACGTATTTCACTCTTATTTCACTTGTAAGTCAGTAATTTTTAATTAAAACCCAAACATAATTTTGGTGCACACACAGAAATTATTTTATTCTAATTCAGGGTATTTGCGACAGTAAATATAAGTTTATTAATATATTTTTCGGATGGCCTGGTGGATGCGATGCAACGGTCTGGAAAAATAGTTCGATTTACGTCAAACTTGTACTTGGAAAAATTAATTTACAAACTTACTAAATTCAAATTATTTTGTAATGGCTGCGGTTGTACTTCACAATGTCACGATTACGATAGACAATGACACTCAGAATTATTTAGAATCGTTTTATAAAGAAACTGAAAATGAAAATATATCAACCAACGATGCAATGCCCGTGTAATTTTTTATGTACATAATTAATAAAGAATCAGGATAATAATTTATTCTATTTATTAAGAAAAATAATTCATTTTTTATGTAAAAAACACAATATATAGAAAATACTTAGTATTAAATTCAGTTGGTTGATTCTTCCTATTTCTTGGATATCACATCTAAAATCGATCTCAGACATTCCAACTTTTGTTTTTCAATTTCATGTTTTGCTTTTTCCAAATCTAATAATTGTTCAAATCGAATTCTTTCCTTTTCGTCCTCTTCCTTCCAATATTCCAACAATTCTGAAATTTCACCTTCATATTTTCGTTTTCTTTGGCGTGAAGTTGACACTTCTTCTTTAATTAGTGAGGAATTAGAAGGTGTATCATTTATATCTATGTCAACGCTCGTATCAAACGCTAGATCATCTGGGGGTTTTATACTGTTATGTTTCGCACCATAAACAGCATCGAACTCTTCAAAATATTTCCATAACACCGTACCACGGCCACTTTCTTTTTTACGTTTAACAATTCGATTATAAGTGACCAGTAAATTTCCAAATTTTTTCCGAACCTCCTCAGTAGTAAATTGGCACTGGTTCGCGTTTATTCTAATTATTGTAACAATTTCGCGCCATAATGCATTTTTACTTTTACTTCCGTTTATAAAAGCATCCTCCATTTCCAATCTAGTATCAATCAATAATTTAGTGGTTTCGGCGTTCCATAAGTCTCTAAAAAAAATTATAACAATAAAAATTACCTATAAGTGTAAGTGGTATAAATAATTTATCAACCTTCTTGGTCCAGTATGCGCTGATGCTTCGGTAAAATTAATTG
Organism: Nephrotoma guestfalica; assembly: GCA_963691935.1. Taxonomy (NCBI): domain Eukaryota; kingdom Metazoa; phylum Arthropoda; class Insecta; order Diptera; family Tipulidae; genus Nephrotoma; species Nephrotoma guestfalica. Next base: position 262,409,004 of record OY829914.1, on the reverse strand, counting down.
GCTCCTCGTCTTCCGATTCGGAAAACACACACTGTACTCTAAAAAATTATTTATTAATTTAATAAGTTTATTAAATAGGTAGGTTTATTGAAAAATTAACTTACTCGACACATTCCAACATTTTGAAATATTTTGTTGGTAGAAACTATGAATGCAGTAAATTGATTCAAAAATTCAGCAGCTGCGCAGACACTGCAGTCAATTTTTAATCAATAGTCAAATGTCAAAATTGGACAGGGTGCGTTCAAAAATTCTGCATCTGCGCAGATATTGCAGTCGATTTGTAATGCCTACAATAAATTGCAACCATGCAGTTTATAAGACTGCATATTTTACAAATTTAATTTTAAACCGTCAAACTAGGAATTTTGCTGCATTCGTTTAATTTTCAATTCAATAACGTATGTATAATTTTGTTCAGTAAGCTAATTACATATTTGAATTAAACAAAAATTACGTTTGTATATCAACCTATACTAAATAATGCTTACAATTTAAACTGAAAAAAATAAAGTTCTACACTATCGCATGTTTAACAGTTGTCTTTAGTTCATGCTGTATGGGAAGTACTGGATATATGGTATCAAAATATATCTAGCAAGAACCTGTGCTAGAATTTTTAGTCTCACCAAAACTCGTAAGTTTAATATTTATTGATGTTTTGCATCTACTGAAGTAGAGTTTACCAAAATTCGATTACTCTATTAACCAATTAGATGCACCGTTCTTGTGGTTAAAAACCACCGCTCCTCTAAAGAGGGGACCGCCTCTAATGGCATATTTGCAACAACATTTAAAAATGAGGCGATTTTCCCATTATGAAAAATATCCTGGAACATTTTGTTAAATCTTTGATTTTATTGTCACCATCTTTGGTTCTTTTTCCAACCTTTCGATTTTACATTAAGGCCAAAAATTCTGAAATTCCTTTGAAAAATATTTTTGCGCGAAATAAGACCGGTGATTGAGATGAATCGCAGGGAAACGCAGTGCGAAACGGCACTGCCTTAATTAGTAGTTTCTATTGATCAAATTACTTAAATCGCAATGTACGCGGACTTAAATGGCAATCTACAGTCAAATCTAAATTAAGCTCAAACTCGAATATCAGCCACAAAGGTGTACATATCAAGTATCTGCTCGTACTCTAAAACGTTAAAATAAATCAAGTCACCTTGATCTACTAGATTAAGTATTCTGCGTTTCCGATCAGAAGACCTTAATATATTTCTACATAAAACATAGAGCCATTACCGTATTAAGTTAAGGACCAAACTAAATTTTACTCAAAAGGCTACTACACCTACACGATGATGAAAACCACAAATTATTCTTTGGTCCTCAGTACTTTATTGTTAGCGCAAAATTCTTTACCGAACTAAATATGTTTTACAGTATGAGTTAACCAACAAAGTTATGTGCGATAGAATACATTTTTGGGGGGCATCCGCTTGACTTGCAGGTGGCTTGCTGTATTCATTTTCCCTTGTGCATTCCTTTATTGCTATGTTCTTACAAGCTTTCGCAGTACATATGGTCTTATCTACCTTCACATACAACTCTTAAGTTTTTCCGTAATTCGGTTGGTCCTATTTGTCTTCATTTGTGGTGTTGGTTTGTCAGAATTTAAATAGCCGATTCAGGCATTTATTCATAGATATCTGTAACCTAGGGTTTCAACGTGTTTTCTCATTATTTTTTAAGTCGTGAGGGAAACAACAAAATCATGATTGTGAAATTATTAGTTGTACACAACCACCACTGTAGAAACAACCACTATCATAGAACAATTTAGTAGAATTCATCGGTAAAGTGATTAAACTGTTAAAAAATCTGGATTTTTAGATTTTCCAGTAAATTTGTTAAATAATGTAGCTGTCCAACAAACCAGATAAAGTACACAGCAGTTACAAATAAAAAAATACATAGTAGTCTCTGTCACCTCAAGAATCCCTCAAAGATCTCACTTTGGCCAATGAATATTTCCTGTTTCGGATTGGATGGATTGACTAAATAGACTAAATGAATGTTGCGTTACATGCAATTGCATGGTATAATAAATGCCATGTTTGGTTTTGTAAAACGTAGGATTAGGGAATATAACCTTACATTGATTGACCTTACATTCTGGATCCATTGATGCATCAAATCTAATCTAATTTGCAGCAAAATTAGTCCAGTTCGTTTCACTAAAATTTAAGCGGAAATTTTGACAAAACCTGTTTTTTAGCTAAAGCTGGCCTCTCTATAGCCCAAACAGATAGACGGATTAGCATGAAATCTCATTCTTAAACTTTTTCCTTAAAATAGAATATAACAATAAAAATTGGTGGGAACCGATGTACCGGAAGTAGCAGTTTTCACAGGAACTATCCGATTTTTGATAATATAAAGCCAAGCATTTATGAAATAGTCGATTAAGGCCGGAAGGGTGGTTTTCAAATTAAATTTGCAACAAAATTAGTTTTACTTAATTTTTGAACATATAAACGGAAATGACGGTTTTAGAGAAAATCCGACAACAACTGAGAAGAGAAAGTTGAATTGAAGAAATTGTTAAACATATAATATGACACTACACGGCACAATCATTATAGAGGATATAGGCTGGAAAATATCATTGGTTATTTTTCTCCGTAACTGTAGAACAAAAAACCAACGGAATATGAAAGACAGGGAGGTTGAATTAACTCATTATTGTATTGAATTATAATATACGAGCTAGTTCTGAAACATAAAATTCTACTGTAGTCTTCTTTTACTCGCCATGATAATCAAGTGAGGTCGGTGTATTCGTGATTTATGTAAAACAACATACACATCCATTTTGTCATTAGTTTAAACATTCAAAAGCCACGCTATAAGGCTTCTCGGATAAAACATGGAAACATTTTTAAACCGAAAACCGACATAACGTGTCAAAACTTTTCCCCTAAAGGTTGGCTAATACAAACCCCTAAAAGACTAGTCTTCACCTAAAAGAGTGTTATGCGATGATTTGAACTAAAATCATGACGTAAAGATTTAAAAACGAATTTTGTTTTGCATACTTTTATATGAAACACCCTTTGTCATTTGTATTTTTTTCTTAAAGTTAAGCTGGAAACATATGAGAAGATTTTGTGACGGCCAAGGCGTTAAATTTGTTTTCTTCTACGTAGCGCAGCCTACTACTAGGCAGACAAATTAGAAATAGAGACATGAATCAGAATTCTGATCGCAAAGCAGAATGCATATATTACACACCATATAAACGTGTGTATTCTAATTTTTCTGCTTTCAGAATTCTGTCCATGTGTTTCCTGCATTTAGTCGTAATACAAACTAAAAAATTTTAAATGTTAAGACTGTACCGTGCATGTACCCGACAATTATTTTTTAGTATGAGGGGTGCCTTGATAATTAATATTCTGTGCTCTGTGGCGATTAGAATTATTGTACATCCCAGTCAACCTATCACGTCAATTGATTGCGTCAATTAATTTGATGTTGGGTCATTGTATATTATAGGCGTTGAGCAATTTTATTTTTGTTAAGTATGTGAACAATTCAGATGAAAGTGTACGAGTATTATTTCGAAATTCACTACAAGACTATGTAACAAACGGTAGCAAGTTTGGGTCCAGTTGGAGTCATTTGATGTTTATTATTTCTATAAGCATACCGGTACTACTGCGATGGCATTCTATGTGGTAAGCAATACTGGAATAACAAACAATTGTAATGAAATGACAGTGCATTCCATTCGTGTGTAAAACATGTGTCAATGTCTTCACAAAAACATAAACAATAGTACAGTAAATTCTACAATTTGTTGCAATTCATGCAGGAAGAAAAACCAATTAGTTGTTGTTGTAGTACATTTTGTGATGACCCTGGAAGTATCACATTTCAAACAAAAATTGTAAAATTAAAATATCAATGACGAGTAACATTTACTCATAAATTAAAATTTCAATAATTCCTTTATGCGGAATAGACAATAAATTAGTTTTATTTTTTTTGTATTAATATTGATATTGAAGAGAATTTAGTATATAAGATCCGTAATTAAGACTGGTATCTATTATTTCTCAAGCTCAAGCACCACGGTACTGAAAAGAGGCTGCATATAACAGTGCTAAATATAATAAGGTAAGAATAATGGTGGGGACCAGATAAGCTGCTTTATGATGTGTGAATCGCGTTAAAAGCGCTCTTCTTTCAACCCCAACTTTAGCTAATCAGTGCATTTACTGCACTCAAAATTTTGTTATTTATTTTACATAAACCTCGGAAATAAATTCACTATACAACAAATAACATGGCGAACATTACATAACTGTAATGGCGGCGTTAATTATCAAATGGAATCCTCGAACTAACAACGATGAAAATCTTGACGAAAGGGGAAAATCAGAAGAGTTGATGATTTGCAATGTTCGCAATTACATATGTATTTATGTATTATTTACATTCGCACTTAATATTTCTAAGTAGTAGTGATTAGAAGTGAGAATTGAATAGTGAAATGAAATAGTGGATTTGTGTAAGAAGTGTAAATGATGTAAACAAATAAAGTTTAGAATTTTACGCTTAGTGTAATTATTTGCAAATTCTGTTACGAATCCTATCAAAAATTAAGTGTTTGAAACTCGTAACAACAGGTATGCAACCTCGCCGCATTAAATGGGTTATGTCCAGTTGTAAGTTTGATGAGGAAATGAGGTGTCCGACACAGCCTCTTGCCACTGAAAACCGTATGTAAACCAAAGTGTTCGCTTGGAGACTATGCTCCAACAGAGTAACCTCCAAGTTGGATTATTCTTCCGTTTTAACGGTCTGAAAACCATATATATAGTTAGAAGTATATATAGCTCATCCTCTTTCGCTTCAACGACTAGAGAGACTATCTAGAGAGTTTTTGAATTATTTAATAAATTTCAGAAATATGATGAAGTTCTTACTGTTTGAAAAGGTGTCATAGACATTTTGGGGGTTTAAACTCGAGAAGGGTATGCATTACCTAAAAGAGATATAATTTTGCATAGAATTGCATCATAAACAGATTTTGCGGGGATTTGACAATGGCCAAACAACAACGAGGCATGATTAGGTCGACAAACTAATTGAGTTTATAAAATTTATATTAGCGTAAATATAATATTAATTGCACCAATATGCATTATTATGTTGATTAGGAAAGAAATGCTATTGATGTTAAATTAGGTAGTACAAAATATAGGCCTTAACCATTCCTGCAATTGAAGTTACACCGAACCACAAATGAAAACCATCTTAAAGAACTTGGGAATGGTTTCCAGCCCTGCTCCTGAAGATGTCAATTCTGTCAAATGTTCAACTAATATCTCTATTCTCGTAGTCGTTATGTCGGTTACTATAACGTAATAACCACTTTTTCTCTTAAACGACTGAAGTAAACTTTAGAGTTTTGCTGTGATAACTTGACTCCATGTTAGTATTTTTTAACCTTAAATTTATAGCTAATGTAATGTGAATAGGTAACAAAACCGATGTTATTAGGTATCCTGTCTGTAATTTATCGTATCACGTTACTTCAATTAACGAGAGAATACTAATAATCCAGTGTGATGCGACTATTAGACTATTCGTCGTATGTAGGGCTATAAAAATTGTTGGTCCAAAAGTTTGTTCGGAACATTGCTTAAATGTTCAACTAACAAGCAGTCATCTTAGACTCGAGCTCTATCGAAGCAACAAACATATTGAATATTAATACTCACTCGCCTACTGAATTGTAAACTATGGATGCATCTTGAATTTCTTGGTACGCAGGCAAATTGTATCTTTCGTCGATTGCCACCTTTGAAAAGAAAATTTAGAGTAGCTAATGCTCTCTAGTGTGGATTTTATCATAGGTAGGCTGCCGGATTCCAAGGCGGCCCAGGCTCATACAATTGTATAATTGTAAACAAATTGATTTGATGTTGATTAACTAGAGCTAGATAAGATTACTGATGTACGATAAAGTATAAAGTGTAAAAGTTTCAAATATTTATAATAATTTAGGCACTTTGTATCCTGCAAAACAGTTGGAATTAAGCAGGAATGAACCAAATTTCGCATGCAGTAGTGAACCAAACAAAAAGTTTGTAAGGATATTCATGACTTCGTTTTAAATAAATGTGTAAGTCCTGATTTAGCATCCAACATTAATCAACGTGTGATGGGGTTGCTTCGAAATTATAATCATTATTTTGCCACAGGAACGATAAATGAGATTAGCCTCACTAATTCCTATTGTATACCTGTAGCAAAACAACCCTATAATTAAGGGCTGAAATTAAAATAAGAAACCTGCTAATGAATTAAAACACGGACAAGAAAAATTTAAGGATGAATCTAAATTTACACAAACGATAACAACGGTGCGGTATAGAAACATTGGGTCGTTTTCCACAGTAAATCCTCTCAAAACTTATGCAACTAAATACCGAAATGAAACGTAAATGCATCATCAAACGTATCAATGTTGTTAACGAATATTGCATTGTTGATTTATACGAAATCAATCTTGATGTACTTGAACTCAAAAACTAATTAAATGCTTCAGCGTAACAACTGATAATCGGCTACTATTTGTTGTACCTATAAGCGTGTTTGTGGTCCTACAGCTTTAGCGTTTCATGCCCAAATTAGAGATTTCGAATGCGACAGTTTATTAAGAATGTTCTCCTGCGGTGGGTGGCTGAAGCGCCAAAGGGATTACACTAGATCCAACAGGAAGGGCTGCAAACTAATAATGATATATAATATAATCTGACTAATAATTCTAGGACTTGTTAGAAATTCGTCTACACGCACGTTACGTAATTTTTGAATACCATTGAAATGGTCGATCAGCAGTCTTCCAAATTATACAAAAGTGGTATACAAAATAGTTTAGCACTGCAGAAAACTTCCGGAATTGCAAAAACTTTAGGAGGAAACATTAATTCGTATGAAAGCAAATCAAGCTAAACACAAATTGTGGTCTTGCCCAACGAAATGCAACGCCGAATATTTATAAAGATAATGTAAGAAGCTCCAAACCCATTCTAGATGGACTTTTAATGTATTAAAGCGGAGTGTTTACAGCAGAGGAGTGTTTGCAGCAGATTAGATGAAGTTTAAGTAGTGCAGGATAACACCAGTTAATGGTTAATGGTAGTGGTTGACATAATTAATGATCGTCATTTGAATCACCAGATCATTTGTATAGTATAGTGTATTAATGATTATTTATAAGCACGAGTCATCGACTTATAATATATAAAAGAACGAAAAATGTTCGCTCTTTTTAGTAAAGAATAGTACTGTGCTACTTAAAAATTAGTATGTGGTCGTTTTTATAGCAATTATCATAGTCATTGCTTGCATATGGCTCGTGTTTAGAGCTAGACTATTGTAAGTATTTCGATAGCCCTAGCTCAAATTATGCATCACAAATCAGCAACAATTTTTACTAAACAAGTTGTCATTAAATTGGTGCTTGAGAACAGAAAGTTCCATCAACAACTTTATTTCGTATGTAACACAAGTTTTAAGTAATTAGTAGGTTTAGCACAATTTTCGAAAATTCAAAATATTTTTCATAATGAAAATGGCGAAATAATCCTGATTCATATATATAAAACTTGTATACAAAGATTACATACCTTTCCTGTGTAACAACAAATATGTGCAATTCCAATCATAGCAATAATCGCCCAATATCCACCCCTTAACACAGCAAATGGGAGCGATACAATAAACATTCCTTGAATCGCATTTGTCACGTTCCAAGCCGCTTGAAATTCATTTATTTTAACATCAGACCGTCCTTCACCACCGGCAAATGAGCTATCCGAAGACGCAACACTGCTCTGTCGATTAAAACCGCCCGATTGGTAACCACCATCGAAATCCGGTTCATTAAATCCAGTATCCTGAAAAAACATGCCACCATTATTTGTGGTACTTTTTGATTCATTTCGAAACGCGTCAGGATTTAGAAACGGATTAAGTTCATGCGATCCGGCATTCGGTCCGGAGCCTGCAACTAAAAAAAATCAATTTATAACACTAAAATATTATTTCAAAAATATATCACCTTCTGTATCTGCGAACCGTACACCCTGTGGCCTTGGTGGTATCGGTGGTGCCCCCCTATTATCATGTAACCCATGTGATCCATGTGCTTGATTTAAATTACCTTGTGGTTCTTCGTAACCATCTTTTTGCGATTTTGTTGGAAACGATTGTCTAGCCGTTTGCCAAGCAACATTCATTATATTTTTCATCGGGGGTAATGGAAGACCGCGAACTTGATTTACAAAAGACATGGTTGTATATTTTGTTTCGTTATTTTTTGTTAAATAATAAATTAAAAATTAATATTTATAATTAATCACTAAAAACTAATTTATTTAATTAATATTATATTTATTTATATTAAAATAATTGAAATATTTTCGTTTCGGGTTTTGTAATTTGGAAGATTTTTGTTCAATAATTAGTTACTTCTTCTTTAATTAAGATCACATTATTATTAATTATAATTAAATAAATATTTTTCTTGTTTTAAAACAAACTAACAGAACTATTATATATTCGTTACACACTATAATTTTTTTAATATTAAATATTGATTTTATTATATATGTATATAGAGAATGGAAGACTATTTTTTGTTACACAGATGATGATGCTGCTAAGAATTATTTTTATCCTAAAGTAAAGAGAAATTGTTATGTAAATGAATTTGAAAGTTCAAATTAATGCAAGACAACTACTTTTAAGGGGTGCTAAACTAACGAACATCTAATAATTCTAGTAGAAAAATAATTAACTAAATAATTGGAAATACTATAATTTATAGAAAAATAAAATAAAATTCTTACAACTTATGTGATAAAGCACTTCCTATTAGTTGATGCTGTGTGATGAAAATGAATATGCGCGAGGAAATTTTTTCTGTCCTTTTTTATGTGAGGATATGGAAAATTTTCCATTGGCGGAGTTTTTCGTTTGATTTTCAGGTGATACCAGGGAAATTAAAAGGAAATTTGAAATTTTGGGGTTTGTTTCGTCATGGCACATAATTCCAAAGAGAATTTATTATTACCATCCTGAGTGTGTAATTTAATATATTTTAAACTGTTCATATAAGAACACACTTCACACTTAGAATGTCGTGGCTTAACCGTGCTAAACTTAATAAAATATAGATAAACCATTTCATATAGATGCCATCACTTGCCATAAAAAATCAATCCCCTAAATATAGGTCGTTTCAGGGCTTGCATTAAGTTTGTTTATATTCGTACTAGAGCCATTGAAACCATTTGTCCACCAGTTGTTAAACCTTTAGGTTTGTAGGTCACTCCTGATTAGTTTAATAAAACAACATTTAAATAGATTTAAAGTTTTGGAGACAAAATGTGCTATTTAGTTTATGCACAAACGTGACAAACGGCTTCCCGATTGAAACGGCAGGGATAAAGGACTTTCAAACTAAAATCTGATCAGCCGGCTCAATAACGAGACATTTTTAAAACCTTTAAAAAACTTGGTCGTTCTTCAACATTTATATCATGGAGGATTTGCCTTCAGTTTCTAAACTTTATAATATGCACATCTTGTTCAATGTCGTCGGACTAGTAAAGTTTCTGCTTTCCTCTACGAGAAACACTGGCTGATTGTTGTTGGAATACAATTTTATCATTATAATATTGCTACTTGTCAGTGTGACGTGTGTGTGCAACAATTCTTTTGATACAAATGTCAATGGGCGCATTTAGGTCAACCAACAGTTCACGATATATGTTGAGTAAAATCACAGCCAACGTTATAAATATTTTGAATTATATGACATTTTCAAATCAAATTGGCGATGATTTCACTAATCATTGCGCCAACAGTTGATGGATCTGAGATAGATAAAACTTAAAATATGAAACAAATATCTTTTAATATATTAAACAATGCGATCCTTAAAGAAGTGAAAACATATTATGTTTGGCCAGTTGCATATGAAAGTGTAATTGACAGGTAATGGCGGTTCAGAAATGTCGGTCTTATGCAAGCCTTTTACTTCTACCAATAGATAGATGTGATTAATTATGTTAGTATGTTCCTGTGCCCATTTTATAGCTGCTCCAAATAAAATTTAAATAATAGATTCCGATTTTAATACAAAATTACAAATCTAATTTCATTTTATTGTTTTCAGTATAAATTTGGTCGTATATTATTTATAAGTTTTTATTATACTTATGTGGTCCTTCTTCCCGAAATCTATGAAATATGAGTCCTATATTCCAGAAATGATTCACACATCACACGGACTACCTTTTATGGTATAAGCACAAAGAGTCATTTAGAATAGTATAGCCTAACGGCTTTAATACTCTCACAAGCGGTAACTTAGTGCCCCTCGTGAAAATTAATCCCTTATAGTGGGAATTAAATGAATATGCGCTTTTAAGTTATTAAAGGGATGTAGAAGTATAGGTCAGCAAACATTTCTTGAACATGGGACCTCTTTACAACTGATTTTTAATCGTGTAAACGAATTTAAAAATTAATATTTAAAGCTCTTTTTACTAGTTATAGGTTGTAGGTACGTATATGCTGGATCGTGAACTGGGGCAAATTCCGAACGGAACAATCAATGGTTCCAAAATAGTTCTATTAACAAATAAAAAATATTTCGAAAAATGATGAAGTGGACTTGAATATTTAAAAATATCTTTTAATCCGTTAAAAATTTGCGGCCATTTTCATGACTCCGCCGCTGGTTTTCTATGTGCATAATGCTCATTTTAAAACACCAATACAATTTTTTAAATTAAACTGATTGAGGACAATAGTGATATAAAAAGTAGGGCACACATATGGTGATATAGAAATTGTAAATAATCGAGATACTACTATTTGTCAGTAAAAAGTTCTGCAACTACCAGGTTATTTATTTTTAAAATGAATCATGTTCTGCCATTAAAAAAATCAATAATAAAAAACGTTAACTTATTTTTACCGATTGTATCTCGTATATTTGCAACATCTAAAGTACCATCTTGTGTGTCTTCCTTGCAGTTTGCGAACTCCAATGAATGAATCTTTCCCAAGTATGTTGGTCGAACAATTTAAGCGAAAAATTGAGGTATTTTTCTATCCGGTGAAATTTGTAGAATTGACTGAAATAGGCTCTCAGTGTGTTGTTATTTTCAAATAAATAACCTCAGCTTTTAAGGGACATTTCTATGAATCCAAATTTATTTTACTCCTCGTCTCGCTGCTTACTATCTGCTAGAAAACAAATTATCTTCGTTGTTGACAGCTGTAGCTGGTCTGGGATTAATGTTGTCATGAACGATAGCTCATTCTTGTCGTTTAATAAAAATTTAAAAAAAATGTTTTATGTAAAATATAATATTTACATATATATATCGTAGCCAAAACTAGTACATATAAAATAATTAGAGATTATCCTGCCGAAACTTGTCCTGCTTCAGAATGTTAACTTCTAGTATGTTCAGAAAATTATGTTTTCATCGGCTGGGAAGGGCTATGAATTGTATTTGAATTATAAAATAGAGACGAAATAAACTTTAAAATATATTTCAAATGCAAAATAGAACTAAAAGTGGCTATGAACTGTAATGAAATGATAATCATGTGAATAATTATTATCTTGATTCGCTTTAGCATAAACCGCTTTTCTCTTAACGCTTTCGATTGTTATTTGATCATTTACCTACGATTATTAAATTAAAATCATTGCCAGTTTCGCGGATCTTAAGTCGTCATATTTGTTAGACAAAATTCAGCTGCGGCGAAAGAAGCCATCCATTTCTGAATGGATCCATTTCTTTATTTTATTTATATCATTCGGCATCTCGTGGCACAAAGAATAAATTGTCATTCTCCTGAGCGTGAACTTTATTTATTTATCTTCAAATTTAATGAATTATTTTTCCTTTTTAAGGTAGTTTTCATTTAGAACTTTATCATTTTCAAAGTTCTACCTAGCAAACCGGCGACAATTTATAATAATGGGAACGTCTGGTGTTCCCCAAGGATCGCACATCGGGCCGTGGGTATTCATTGTTTTTATAGATCGAATAACCGAGATAATCAAAAACTCAAACGTACTCATATTTGATGGCATGAACACTTTTCGAACTGTAATGGAATGCTAGACACGAAGAAACTTCAAGAAGACAGCGATAGATTTAGTGAGTGGTTTGATCGATCTCGTTACTTAAATATTAAGAAATGCAAAATCATGTCTTTTCATCGTAAAACGAATTCGTTAATTATTTTAAAAAATGTCAACAGCGAAGTATTGCAAAGAGTCACTGAGATTATGGATTTAAGTGTTACATTAGGTGAATTTAAAGATATTCAAACCTTATGTTCACTCTATTTCGCTTACGTTCGATCTAAACTGGAATATGCTGTATCGGTCTGGAATCCATATTATGCTGCGCACATCAAAAGAATTGAAAGCATTCAAAAGAAGTTTCTGATTTTATTGTTAAATAAAAGTGACTGGGATTACGACCACAATTTACCATTCCATGAAAATGTGGCTCAGTTACCTCCGTACTCAACAAGTTGTACGGATTACAAAATATACACGCTTGAAAATAAACGATTTCTCTTAGGCACGGCTTTTAACATATCAATTCATGTGCCTTGCAGAATATTTCGAAACCTTCAGTTTTTAACACTAGAACACCATTCCACAAACTATGGAGAAAATAACCCCATTAATAGGTTGTCTAAATCAGCCTTTCCCAAGGAGAGCCATACAGAAGCAGGGAAGCATACCATATATCTGAGGATCCATATGCTAAATTCATAAATTAAAGAGCCTTCGACTTAAACACTGGTCTAAATCATTCAACATCGTCGACGACTTATTGGTCTTTGATTTATCAAAGGACACAAAAATATCCTGAAGATATTATAAAATTTACAAAATTTGATTTATAATTTTTTTGTTTTAAAGTTCTTTATTTGAATTTTTATTTTTTAATATAATTTTTAATTATATTTTTGTTTTAAATTAAATTATCTGAAATCATACATGTAAATCACAGAATAGATTTCTTTAAATAAATAACAAACAAAAAAGTTTATGTATGCCTGAAGACTAGTTATTTTTTCGATTTACTTCTCTATGTCGTCCATATTAACTTTTCTCTACATATTACGATCGTCAAATTAAAGGCATCATAGCGGAAAATGGTAAAATTCTAAATGAAAACTACTTTAAAAATTTAAAATAGTTTATCACAATAAACGACTCTAAGATAAATAAACCAAGTTCACGCTCAGGAGAATGACAATTTATTTTTCTGCCACAGTAACGAAATATAAATAAATAAAGTCAAGAAAACTTAACACAACAGAATTTCCATAGCTTTTCATAAAATCTTGTTTTTCGTGTTTGTTTTATGGCCTGCATGCATACAAACCGATTTTTTTTATTTGACATCGACTTCGCTGGGTCTAAACGCAGTGGTACTATATCGGTGTCTACCCCTGCAAAATGTATGCAAATATTATTATTCAGCAATTCAGCAAAAAAATATTTTGCTTTGTCAGAATAGTTTTTTTTTCGTGACTATCTGTCAAAATCCAAGTGAAGAAAAAGCAGCAGCAGTAGTAGCAGCGAATTATAGTCCAATTTATAAATTATAAATAGTTCAATAAATACATATTTGGAATCAAAACACAAACCATGTCGCAAATGATGGAAGAAACAAGACAGGAACGCATATATGGTGGCTGCGAGGGTCCCGATGCTATGTACGTAAAACTAATATCGTCCGATGGCCATGAATTTATTGTAAAACGCGAACATGCACTAACATCTGGAACTATAAAGGCAATGCTTTCGGGTCCTGGACAATTCGCTGAAAACGAGGCTAATGAAGTAAATTTTAGAGAAATTCCGTAAGTATTACGTTATTTTATACTGATGTAATCGTACAGTAATATGAATTTCGGTGAATTATATTTCTAGATCCCATGTACTTCAAAAAGTGTGTATGTACTTTACATATAAAGTTAGATATACAAATAGTTCGACAGAAATCCCTGAATTTCCAATTGCACCAGAAATTGCCTTGGAGTTGCTTATGGCAGCCAACTTTTTAGATTGTTAAAAGAAAAAATCATTTTCGCGATTATCACACACGACAACAACAACATCCACCACAAAAAAATAAACGATATGGTTTTTTTCTGCATAATAATAACTATATAAAACTTTTATTAAAAATTTACTACTAAAAACAAGTCTGCTGTTTTATAATACTACACACTACACATAATTTAATTAGCTATCTTACGTTTTACTCTTTTTAGTTCTTGGGTTAATTAAAATTAAAAACTAATTTAAAAAAATCATGCAAACGAAATAGTATAAAAATACGTTTTGTTAAGGTCTTTAGTTTTCCTTTTTTGTATAAATATAAATTAAAATGATGAAAAAAATTAATAAAAATAAAAAACAACCAAAAAATTATTAAAATATAACATACCTTTGTTCTTTTACATAATAAACCTTGCTAACCAAATAGGTAGAAATTTACTGCTTAGGGTACCAAACTTTTAGTGGTCGACGATTTTTTACGATCATATGAAATTACTTTCCTCGCTTGATTTTTAAGAAAAGCTGATCTAGTTTTCCAAACTAGTTATCATATCATGACAAATGTTCCCAAATAGCCATCGATAATATTCAAAAGTCTACCCAAGCAGCGCAAGCTATTAAGGCGATTACAAAAACTGGTTGAATGGAATCGAAAATTTTAATCACTTTTAGTCTTTCCAAAGAAAGCCTGATAGCGTTCAATATTATCTATGTTTCAATGTTCGAATATTCAATAAATAGTTCAATAGTGAATGTTGAAACATGCAGCGCAATGACCCTGTTCCTGTGTATCGTAAGATTCTTAGCATTTATAAATGGAGATCGAAAAATACATTTACTTGTCTAGAGTTGATATTGTGTAGGAGTTTACCAATTAAAACATATGTGACAAGCCTCAACGAGCGAATACTTAAGAAGAGCTTAAGTTATTCTCTGTTTGGGTCACTTAGAGGAGCGGTACGAATGTACGACCACCAATATTTTTCGAGGTCAGTTGTTTATTTGTGAAGAGAAGCCTATACAATTTTGATGATCGTAGCACTAACTGAAATAATGGTACAAAGAACGTGAAACTTAAGCAGAATTTTGAACATTTCGGCATGCGCGCTAAATCGATTCAGAATTAAAACCAATTAAAATTTCGAAACTAATTAAACAAAATTTGAAATACAATGGCGAAAGCTTTATAAAGTAAATTCCTGTATTTACTTTTAGTTTTGGCCCTTGCCCTAAAATTAGCTCTCTAAATCGTGTTAGATTGAACGCAAACTATGGCCACCTCTCACGAAACCAACCATTTGCTTCCCACTTTTCCCTTAACATTTCATTGATAATTTGATGTTTCAAAGGCAAATTTGTATGACATAATGCAACATAATACATAATGCAGAAGTATGCAATATTTACATCACTTGTGATAATTTTTCTGCAAATTTTCTCAAAATTAAATGTCCAATCGAAGATGGCATAAAACTCCAGGTACTATGTGAGGCTCTTCTGTGGTGGTTAATCTATCTTCTTCAAAACCCAAAGTCATAAAGCCAAAGAGATGTAACTAAGAGGAATCCGCCATAAGGCAATACAATTACCAGTTCGGCCGGTTGTCAATTTTTAAATTTTAAAATAAAAAAGCTAAGGGCGCGTTTTTGAACTGTATAAATTAAACACACATTGTGCGTTGGACTCTTATCCATCCCACGTAGCTAGAACGAACAGATCAGGATAACGTTATGCCGTTTTTGGCTAAATAACTACAATACCAAGGTTGGCTAACCAACATTAATCCACTTTTATAATATTATGACATACCTCATAACTATACATACCTCAAAATCTTCTTTGCACTCAAAAGTATAAAGACGAAAGATAAATATGTATACGAATCATTTTATCCCATCACAAGCGCTATACCGTGTGATTTATAGGTGTACATAGAGATACCCAAAGCCCTCTGGGTACCCTAGGCTGAGGGGCACCTGTTAATAACTAACAGATTAACATATCGCCTTTCAGGTTTGCAAATAAGAGGAATTTTTTTAGTGGGCACACAAGTTTTAAACTTTATATATCTAGGATCGTTGGTATTGGTAGCATCTTAAACGCAATTTCCGTGAAAGCCGAGAGTAACGATATATATGCCAATGTTTATAAGGCCCGTCAAACATCGCACATCACTAAAATAGAAATTTACAGGACGCCGGTAAGACCAGTTGTCTCATTGACAGACTGCTGTTATTGGTGGGGTAAGGGACCTCATTAATTATGGGAAAAAAACAAAATATTGTAATTTTTATGGATTAAATTCGACTCTATTAGATCCACCTTTTCTATAACTGATTGAATAATGGAAATAATAGAGACAGTTAGAACTTCCCTTGGACTATCATATAAAAGGATGTTTTTTTGCTTGAAAAACTCAATGGACCGCAACAGCATTGTTTTGTCAGCAAACGACCGGATGTCGCAAGTTGTTAGTTGATGCTGAAGTCGTTGAAGTGAATCAAGAACCAGTGCAAAGGACATTAAGAGTTTGCTTTACCCGTCTAATTTGATTGATTTTCTAGCAAACACCATTTTGAAAGCAGTTTCTGCTCTTTTGAAAATTTATCTCCGCCAAGAAAGCTCAGAAGTCAGAACAAATCCTTCTGGCACTCTAAGCTTAATAAGTTGAGAAAATCTATACAGAAAGACGAAGAGCAACTTTGTTTCCCAGCTTGGATATCCTTCAGTTTTATTCCAAACCTATGAAGGAGTTGCGTCGTTTTTATACCTAATGCGGCAAGTTAAATTATGCTGACCATAAGAGTTTACACCTCAGCCGGCTCTCGAACTGTTTTTGAATATTTGTACAAATCATTGATAGATTTATAAGGGAGCCTTACAATGTCTAGCAAGGTCGACCTAACATCAGATTTAATTTTGTGGTAATGCTATAACTGGTCTACAAAAATTTCTAAATCATATACGAGAAATAAAATAAAAAATTATTGAATTAAAATTTCAAATATAAAACACTGGAATTTGGACGGACTCAATCGTTTCTTAACCGATTTTGATTA
Source organism: Nephrotoma guestfalica (assembly GCA_963691935.1). Lineage (NCBI taxonomy): Eukaryota > Metazoa > Arthropoda > Insecta > Diptera > Tipulidae > Nephrotoma > Nephrotoma guestfalica. The sequence continues at coordinate 262,391,793 of OY829914.1, read as the reverse complement.
AATTTGGTTTGGTAATTTGGATTGAAACTCTATCATCAATTTTGCACGAAGTTCGGAAATCTTACCTAGCCGTTATATAAAATATAATATAAAACAAATTTAATTAAAACATAAAAAATCATAATTTTGATTTAACATTTAAAAATTGTAAAACTAATTCTTCAGGTTTTTTATGTCGTTCTTTATAAAATTGAAATCAAATTGATCATCGACGATGTTGAATGATTTTGATAAACTATCCTCCTTTTGTAAATGAGATGGTATTCTAGTAGTAAATGGTAGATGCGAAATGTCCTGCATGCGAAATTGATAAGTTGAATCAATCACCAATAAGCAATACGTTACCAATAAAAGCCGCACCCAAGACCCCTCTTGGGGTCTGGTTCCAAAAGCGCATACTCGTATATTTTGAAATTATTGCACTTGCTAAATACGAAGGTAACAGAGGCACGTTTTCATGGAATGGAACATTTTTGGTCTTAATGCCAGTCAGTTTTCTTTAGCAGTTCTTTGATCTTAGTATGGGTTCCAGATTGAACTTAAGCGAAATATAATGAACATACGGTTTGAATACCATTAAAATCACCATTAATCCGTATTCTAATCGACTCTTTGCAATATATCCGCTTGTTGAGTTTGTATGGAGTAACCAACAGATTATTTTTACAATGAAAATATGATTTTGCAATTCTTTGATTTTGCATTTGTTAATGTCTAAGTATAATGAATTTTGATCACACTAATCACTTAACCGATCTATGTCTTCTAAAAGTTTCACCGCATCAAGTATTCCATTAACAGTTTGAGTGTTTTTTATTATCTCGGTTATTTGATCTATAAAAACAATAAAAATCCAAGGCCCGATGTGTGATCCTTTTATGACCGAACAAATCGAATGCTTTACTGAAATCAACTTGATATAATTTTTCCATCGTTTACTTTACTGGTGAATTCAACCAGATTAGTCGATGTGGATGAACCTTATTCACTTATAAAGAAAAGGTTTTTCAATAAGGACAAAACAATTTTGTATTTAAATAAAACACAGAATAATTGAGATATTGGCTGAAATTTATTCCAGGTGCAGTACACATGTTACCTTTAACTATGGAATTCGATCTCGTGCATATGACCAACGCGAGCACGTTTGCATCGATCGATTCTTTGGAGCCAATTTTCAACTCATTCGCACATATCGGTTGGAACGTTGACAAATTCGCGTTCGATATTGACCTTGAGCTCCTCGAACGTTGTTGACCAGCTGTGTGGCATGTGGGACCATCTTGTTGGAACCACATACCTCTGATGTCCATCCAATTGTGACTAAAAATAGTATTCCAACATGGCACGATAGGGAACTCCATTGACCGTAACATGGCGCAATTATTTTCATCGACGAAAAAATATAGTCCAACATGAAATTCACACCACACAGTCACTTTGTGGTTGTAATGGAGTCTCTTGAAGCACATGTGCGTTTGTTGCTGTCCAACAGCGCATATTTTGCTTATTTACATAGCCATAAGAGAAAAATTAGCTTCATCGCAGAAGATAGATTTTTCGATCAAATTGGTCTTGTAGGCGTGTCAGACAAGATCATTTTGCAAAATTCGCCACAATGTGGTTTGAGAGATTCCCAATTCCTGAGGACGGCGAGGAACGAACTTATTTGGCTCATTTTGAACTCAAGCACTTACGGCTGTAATATTTTCGGTACTTCGACCGGTGCGTCGTCTCACTGGCACAGGAACATCCAATATTGAACACTTTGACTCGAATTTATCCACTATAGCACGTTCAGCTTGTCTGATGGGACGATTATTACGACCGAAAATTGGACTAAGCGCTCTTAAAGTAGCGACCACCGATTCAGAATTGCGGTAGTAATTTTTAATAATTCCCAAACGTTGTTCGTTCGTGAACTTCACCATGACAAAAATGTTAACCTTGACGTATTGACGTATTGACGTATTGACGTTGACATATCATGAAAAACGCTCAAGTGTTCGTATTAAAATACAAAATTGTTATTTCACCCGATACATGACATCCTTTTGTGGAATTGAATCAGTTTCATAATTACAACTAAAGTTTAAACAATTTAGCAATTGATGAAGTAGATATTCCCCTGTCACGTGATCTCATTTACTCGATTTAAAAATTGGTATTCGTTTTGAAATTTTCCACTATTCAGGGTATATTGTCGGTTTCACAACCGTTTCCAAAACATTTCAAAGCCGGACAAATATTATCATCGATACATTGTTATTGATGTACCGTATATTTAAAATTTCAAAATTTGAATCTCTATGGTATATCTATGGTTGTCCCCTTTGCATTGTACACCCCAAAATTAAAATTGGTTTATTTGTTATTTTCTAATTTTTTGTTTTGTCTCTAAACCCGTCTAAGAATTTCATCAAAAATTGATATCAAGTCAATCCCTTGTTAAAAACGAATTCAATCACAATAGTCTGCTGGTTACAATTAATGAATGCTTTCTTTTAGTAATCAACGATCTAATCTGAGTGAGTTTATTAGCAAGCAGCGAGTTAATAAAAGTTGTATCATCATATTCAGTTTATAGAATCGCCGGAGCCGACCATTTCCCAAAAGGAAAATCAGTTAAAGCTCTGTAAAACTGGATAAATTCAGATAACTGTGGTACCATGACGAAGCTAAGTTTGTACAATTGTAATTAGCTTTGGACAACCTTATAAATGTCTCTTTGGTGCCACAACAAACGATATATAAAAAGCATTTTATCCATTATCAGACGAAATTGAAAATACAAGAACTTTATAAATTTATACATTTTTTAAAATTTTATTACGGCCGTTATACTGATACATAGTGTTTTTTATTTTTGGCATATTATAGGTATACTAAATCACTACAAAAAACGGGGAAAAACAGTTTGTTTAGTAATTACATAGTTTTCATTTTTAGAAAGGATTATTTTATAGTATATAGTAATATTCATAAAATGCCTCAATCATCTACGAAAAGCCGTGTGAGTTTTGATTTTTTCTTTTAAACATAAGTTGTTTTGTTCTGTTTATTTATTTATCAATAATAAATGCAAAAATTACAAATAAATTATAAAATATGTATTTAATTTAATCTAGGTTTTTTTTTCTTTATAGTAATTTATAATGTCATTATTTGGTTATAATTATAAAAAAATTGTATGTCATATTTCAGTACAGTATTTAAATTAATTTTAAAAAAATTATTGAGAATGAATTTACTACTATTATCAATAAAAATGTGTCTGGTGTATGTATTTTGTTGTTGTTCGTTTATCTTTGACTTAACGATTTTTGTTTGTTTTTTAATTAAAAGATTAATTAACATTAAAGCATTTTTTTTTGAGTAATGTTGTTTTTATATAATACATCAATAAATTATAATATTATATGACTTAGTTTCCAATATATTATATATATATGTTTTTGTATATAATATAATTATATATTATCAATTTTTATAAATTTAAGAGTTTGATTCTGGAATATTTAAAACAGTATTGCTATACAGATCATTGGGATTTTCAATAATTTTTAACGGATTATCTTGCAAAATGTACTCATTTAGTAGCTTATTGGTATTCATCGAACTCGTCGTAATTTGATCTCCATTATCGTATAAACCAATACCCGCTGTACTGGATACAGCACATTTTTCATTTGAATATAAATTACTACTACTGCTATTTGTATTGTCATTTTGTTGCTGAAACTGCTGCGATTCATAGTAGCTCATATTATGTGGTGCACCAACAGAACCGGCAAGCTCTCTCTGTTGCATATTTATTTGGATTTGTTGTAAATTTTGATAATTCTCAATATTATTAATACTACTACTACATTCGGAATCGGATCGATTCATTATATCAATATTGCTACTAGTAGTACATGTTGTTGTGGGCGTATTATTGCTACTCGTTATCGGATCCAATAACTGATTCGAGGATAACGATTTTGTTAAATTATCTTCTGATAATTTACGTGAATTGGAAGGAACTTGAGGCGGCAGTTGTGATGATGACGCGGCGGGTGATGAATCTTTTTGATTTACAAATAAATGTGGAAAACGCACTTTAATCGAATCGACAACATCGAGTAAATTTTTTGCGTCCATGGCTAGAACATGAGCCGCAGATAACATACTCTTACGGTACTCTAGATCCAACGTCGTTTCACTGTATTGTTGGGCTAGGCGCATTGATGAAACCAGCTGATGCATATCTTTTGCTAACACTTTATGGGCGAGCTCCACTTCTCTATAAATGAATAAAATAAAACAAACAAATCGAATTAATTTATTAAACGCAATCAAAAAATGTTATCGCCACTTTATGAACATGGGAACTTGATGACCTGTGACTGTGATAAGAAATTGAAAACATTTCTAAATTCTAATCTATAAATACCAAATATTTATATTTGGAATATAACTTGATTATCTAATTATACATTCTTTTATAAGAAGAAGAAAAGTATATGCTTGTAAAAATAATTTACGGAGGCTGACAGTTCACGATGAATTCAAATAAAACCATCGACAATAAATTAAATTACGGAAAAAACAAGAATTTTGTCTCACCTTTTAACATAATTGATTTTTCGATGAGCGGGATAAATAGTAAAGAATTAATTGACTAAAAATGGGACTTGGGTTCAACGAAAATATGACAAAAATTTGAAACGTAGTTCATGTTATACAAGCAAAATTCGTTGTCAATGTCCAAGTGAAGCACGTGGCTTTGGTAAATCTTTCATTTAATAAAATTTTCAGGTAAATATAATATAAACCAAGGCTGCAGCTACTCTCGACTTCATCATTTTATGTAAATAAAACTGCACTAATTCGAGATGAAGACGCGGTCACACACCTAGCGAATGTTTAGCATTTATTAAAATGACAAATCTTATGAACAGGAGGTAAGTGACAAATTTTGCAAATTGTTCGACTTTGGTATCTACTGGTTCAATTATCAATTATGTATATGAATATACTTCATATATTTTTATAACGAAATGATCAATACTATCACGCGTTATATTTTTTCCGCAAACTAAATATGTCTGAATATGAATTAGGATATCGAGCGACATTTGCAAGCCGTGTAGCCACATTGAGTTTATCGTTAAGTTAAACTGTTATATAACACCATAAAACATATAACATATAAAACATAACACAGTTAAAATTGGAAGAAATTCCCTAAATTGTAATTACTCACGAATTCCAGTGTAAAGTTCTTAGACCAAACTGGAGTTCCCGAACAAAAATGTATGGATATGGAACAGAGAAACGATTTGTCTGGAAAAAACCTCCTCTCTCTGTTAACTGATTTGAATATAATTTAACATATGCATAGGAAATGGGATTGCAAACCGATTTTAATTGAAGTGCAATGGTATCCCATTCCATTAGAAATGGGATTATGAAATTATTTCGGTGTGACCTTCGAGTTTTCAACAATCTGAGTTTCAACATGTCCCTTTAAACTGGAATTCTTAGTGTTCTTGATTAAACTAATATCCAGATCCGAAACTGGGTCATTTCTTAACTTATTGCAATTTCACATTTCAATGGAAAATAGAAATATAAAGAAGTGGAAGTGCTAGGGGGTGAAACCTCACGAACTAATCAGAACTTCGGTCAGACCTACCCAATTCGGAAAATCCACCATATTTCAGGAAGTAAGGAAGTAAAATAAATTAGTATGTTAACAAGCAGCGCCAAAACGGTGGATTGTGGAAGTGCTGCTTGATCCAAGACCTTTCAAAGGATATGCCACATGATTATATCGGAATGGAAAAATTTGATCCTGCTCCAGTACTAGTTGCAGTTATTAATTTGTGATTTAAGATCTTTTCAATGATATGCGGCATATACATTCTTTAAGAAACGAATAATTTGCCATCAGCGCCAAAATGGTGAATTTGTGAGCTAAGGCGATTTTTTGTCAAAATTGTTGCCTGAACCAAGATCATTTAAACCATATACATCTACAGAAGTATATGATATAATAAAAGAGACGATTTTTGGGGTTATTTAAAATGGAAGGATCCTTTTGACGTATACAAATTAGAATTAAAAAGAGAAGAAAATGGACATAAAATTATAATCACACAAGCCATTCTTGAGATATCATAGGTACAAACAGACGGCCGAAGAAGTTGTTTCTGTTTTTTGGGTTCAAGATTGAAAGTCCTAAGAGAACAGTGATTTTGGACCTACGTTACTTTTGTTAGAATTTCAAAAAGTTAAATCATTTCAGTGCAGCGAAGAACAGATTTTTGATGCTGCTGAATGTGGAACTTCTTGATTATGTTTTATTGGAAATGCCTATATTTGTACATTAATTTTTGAATCATTGCGTAAGCGATAAACCAATAAATTTGCTGCTACATTTCATAAAACTTAGAACAACACATGAAAAATGTTCACGAGAAAATTGTCAATGTAACCAAATAAAATTGAGCTCTATAATAAACTGGCCGTTTTATTTAAATCAAAATTTTGAAAATAAAGATTTATTACTCGAAAAATTTAGCAATATCCTTAATCGCGAAGGCTGGCGAAAACGAACAATGTTAAATTAATATAATTATGTTGGCAAAGCATTTTTATTTATTGGGTTATAATTTTGAGCTTGTTTTATTTAAGAAAAAAGGATAATCGCTTTAAAACCCTCCAGCTAAAAAAACATTTTTGTATTAAAAATTTAGCAAAATTTAGCATTTTTTTGTCACTTTTTGTTATACAATTTTTAAAACATATAATTTAAATATCTAACATTTATTATTACTTTACAAATAAAAAAAACTTTCACTTTAAGTGATAATTAAAATCTTTTTTCTTTGTAGAAAACTACTTTCGTCCGAAACAATTAACAATTAACGGTCATTAATTGCTGATCAGGGACTGAAGAAGAACGAATGCTCGAAAGTAGTTTTCTACAAAGAAAAAAGATTTTAATTATCATATAAATTGAAAGTTTAACAATGTTTTAAATAAAAAAAATATTTTTATTCGTAAAGTAAAAGTGTATAAAAGTTTATATATGATGAAGCTGAAATGATTCTTAAAATAATAAGAAAGGGTTCTCCAGTTATTGAAGTGTTGAATATACCAGAATCGTCGGGATCCAATGCTGGGCATTCTGCACAACAGAAGCAGGATATTTCAACGGAAACCATCCCAGGAACCTCAAAAATAAACTCTCAATTCAAGACAAATTCCGGAGAGATCCACCAGTAAACAGAATACAAAGATTAATAAACGATGTTTCCGAAGATATTAAGGGACTTAAAAAACAAAAACTTGAGGTGGTTCTAAGTTTGGTGATCGAGTTTGAAATAGCAAAAAGAGGGCACTATACGCTTGATCTAGAATTGTTAAAACCTGAGAAAGAATTAAAGATAAGCCAACCACCCAGTTTCACGTTGTATTTTCAAGAAAAAATCACAGATGAAATAAGTGCACAAGGACAAGAAATTCAATAAGAATTATTCAGTAGCGATATTTTACAAAAAGCTATTAATTCTTAGAGAGAAATAAATCTATAAGAACCTTTTTTATCTAATATAAATATGACATGTCAAAATCGGCTTCGTTATCGTATGCTACCGTATCATCTCTATTATTATTTCCATTTCTGTTTGTACTATGTAGACAGTATAATGCTCTGAACCTAAACGTTTCTTAATATTGCGGACAATTATAGTACTTGCAGTTAACGGTTCCAATCAAAAAGGGAATTTTTTCTTTTAATATTTGCAATGCATTTTCCACCATTCGTCGACACAAATGATTGTGTTCTTGGTATTTGGACTGGAATGTTAGGTGTAAGCCATTTTCGTAAACCATATCCACTGTCCCCTAATATTAGTGAATTCGAAAACGGTCTCCATCCATTGTAATACTCTCGAATCGTAAACCGTGTCATTAAAGTTCCATCAACAATACCACATATTCTTTCAATGTTAGCAACTCCCATGAACATTTGAGGGATTATTCAACATTTGTGGGTTTATAAACGGAAATTTCCAAATAAGTACTGAGAATTTGGCTAAACTTGTGTCACCTGTAAATTTTTATGAAACATCGATTTATTTGTTACAAATTTATGTGAAACGTAAAATGATTTTGAAACGTATAATAGACCTTTTTCCTCCAAAACAAATTGATAACTGAAGCTGTCGGGCAAACAAAAACAAATTAAATTTTAGTCGTACTTTTGAATGTTTTGTGGCAACTGACAACTATTAACATTTAATGTTTAAATTTTAATTACATAATGAGAATTTGTGAATAAGATACAAAATACAATTTTATTTTTATTGTTTGCTCTAGTCTACACGTTCAAATGTAAAATTGAAAATGATCTATAGTCGGATTGTCAAATTGTCACTTGTTGCCTGTCATTAATTGCGTTCATTGCAAGAAATTATTGTCGATGTGGTGTAGTGTTAGTAATATCGAATAGACATCGGTGTCAGTCGAACTAACTTGAAAATTCAGTGAACGTCTCGTATGCCATTGTGTGTCAATTGTAAACTTTCGTAACATATTTGTTTTATAATGACAAATAATAATAGTAAATACTAATAGTTTTAACAAGCTTTCGCAATTTTGCATTTTTCGATTTTCACCATCCGCCACAAAAACATGTTGATGTCATTTACCATGGCGAAGCAATGAGCGCCAAGTTGTCACAATAAACTCTCCTACTTTGGTACGCAGTGAACGACAAATTGTAATATTTAGAACATTTTATCATGCAGTGAACGCAACTATTGTCGCGTTTATAAAGTAGGACCCTGATGATTAACAGCCGGGGGATTTGGAATAAAGTCATTAATTTAGTCAGAAAAACGATGTCAGCTTTTAAATCTTTTCCAAATTCAACAAATTGATAAATAAATAATATCAGAAAAGTGTTAACAAACTTAAAAGTTTGCTGTTAGAAAAAGATAGAAAATGAGGCGGACTGCGGGATCTGAAATTGTATGTAATAATTTATTTTAATACAAATTCCAATAGGAAACGAGAAAATAAAATAAAACATAGCAGAAATTTTAGGGAGGCCCATTATACATTCCGTCAAAAAAAGTAACGGGAAAGAGATTGTACATAACTGTCTTCTATCTTGAAATGTAGTTTGAGTGCGACCTGTCATTTAGTTTGTTAACAGAGCTCTATTTTGTCAGTTCACTAAGGACCCGTGATAATACCGTAATAATTATTTCTACTGTAATAATTTTGATATTGTGCTGAATGCAACCAAATTATTACAGCAGCTATGCGTTATAATTTTTGCCACAACCGAAATAATTTTTGAATATTTTATTCACGTTGGGAATGCGAAATTATATTGCTATTGTTATGCATTCAACAAATTATTAATTTTTAAACTGAATTTACACATTTAACTTAATATTCAAACCAAAATAAGCTTCAGTTGCCTTATTTTCTATTTACATACAATTACAATTATTCCATTTTTTTTTAAAATGTGAAAAATATTTTTGTATTCGGACTGCAAATGAACTCATTAGTTATGCGAAGAGAAAATTATTCTGCTGTTCCAACTATGTATGCGATTTTTATGATGAATAAAAATATCGAACAAAGAATTCGTCTCAAATTTTGTATTACAAATGTAATTTCGGATGCCGAATCGTTGGAAATGTTATAGAAGGCTTACGGCGAATTGACTTTATCAAAAACACCTGCATGTTGGTTGAAGATTTGCCTCGCTTTGGTCGTTCATCAACGTCTTCAACTGAAGTTAACATCAATAAAGTGAAGGAAATGATGACGAAAAATCGTCATTTAGGTTTGAGAGAGATAGCCGCTGAACTTTCTCTGTCTCATGAATCAATTCATACCATTGTACTCGTGTACACCTCGTTGTTTGGGCATGAAACGCGTTGCCCTGGATCAGGTTCCGAAAGACCTGATTTATAGATCTTTTATAGTCTAAAAATGAACCCTTAATGAGGCAGTATCAAGAAAATCTTACTGTTCGCCTGTCTTATGCCATAGAAATACTACTAAAGTTCATAACTATAGTTGTGAATTGCAGTAGCATGTTACTCAAGACACACTACATTTTCTTTTGTCTTCTCGTTTGGTTTTAAATAGTAATGGAGTAGGCATTAAACAAAACTGTCTTTTAAATTATCAGAAATGACTTTTATATTGTCAGAACAGAAAAAAAATTGTTCCCGCCAACTAAATAATTCAATGACAAATAGAAAACTCAAAGGAAACTAGATTTGCTTGGTAAACTATTAGTGTCCGGAACATTAATTTTTGATGTATTCGGCGTTGAGAGCACAAAAATGTCTCGGGATGAGAAAAAATATCTCATTCCAAAACTATGTATAACCTAGTTGAAAATCATAGGCATGACACATTACAACGAAATCATGGTTAACTCGAAACTATAGTTATGAAACCAGTAGTCTGTCTATGTCATTATAATAAGTATTGTTCTTATCCTTGTTGATTTAACAAAGAAATTTTAAAATTTCTAATAATATATTATTAGTAATTCAAGACCAATCTTTGAACTTCCTAGATTGACACATTAAGAAATGAAATAATAATTTTATGACTCATGCCCGATTCAATGATCATTTTTGGAATGATAAATAAGGTAAATAATGAAAATCTCTATATGACGACAAAGTAAAGTACAAAGTTTAATACTTACTTGTGAGCTTGCGCTGGGAAGACGCTGGACAATTCATCAACTGATGCTAATAATTTCCTTAATTCAACGCCAACATTCCGCACCAGATCTAAATATTCTGCCGGATTTTCCGCATTCTGTGTCAATGTCATTATTGATTTAACAACATTTTTAGTCGCATCATACACTCGATCATTATCCCGATTTAAGGTCAATGCCTGTTGCTTTATCGAATTTTCATGTGACCCGCCACCACTATCCGATGACATTGACGAAAGACTAGTATCAATTTGAAAATTTTGCTTACTTAGTTTTAACGTATTCGAACCGGAATTTGATCCAGACTTGCTACCCGTCGATGTTATGCTATCAAAAGTTTGAGATCCATCTAAACTACTATTAATCGTACCTATCATAGAATTTTGCGGCGAAAATAGTTGCTGTTGCGTTGTAGTTGATGTAATGTTTTCCAAATTATCATGCGATTCCAAATCAATGGATGAATTACCACTACCAGAACCCGCAACCGTTGAAAGATTCGTAAATATACTCAAACGTTTCTTTAAATTTATCTCCTCTTGATGTAACCATTTCGAATCATTTTCACTTTCCATTTGTTGTTTAAGTAATTTCGCTTCCAAAGACACCGGCTGTTCGAACATCTATTAGAACAGAGAAAAAATTATATTAGCATCTATTTTTATGCTCGACTGATTAGCAAATTTAAATAAACATAATAAAACTATCATGCATATAATTAACTTAAAAACAATAATAAAAAATAAAACAATTCTAGTGATTTATCTACCTCAAAATAAAATTAAAAAAAAGAACATTCAAATTAATCCGTGCCATATTTTAACTCAAAAAATATGATGCAACATTAGGTAATCTACGTAATAAACCCAGTATGAAAACATAAAAAACATAAAATTATAAAGAATCCAACGCAGGCTGAATTTTTACATAAAAAACATATTTTAAGGAAATGAAAACCTTTATGTTGTATCCACTCGGATGCGGTGATTGAGATTGTTGTTGCATTTGTTGTGGTTGTTGCATGGGATATTGAGATTGCATGTGCTGTACATTCTTTATAGAACCCATTTGCTGCGGTTGCCACACATATTGTGGATGGTGCTGTTGTGGCGTCGGTGGCTGAGCAATATTGTGACAGTATTGGGACTGGGCCGCAGCAATTTGTTGCTGATATTGCTGCTGGGGATTTATTATATTAGATTTTTGTTTTATGTTTACGCAACTTTTCACGTTTGCCCCGCCAAAATCATAAATTTCTTCTTGTACCGTATGTTCTTGAACGCTAGTTTGATTAAATCCTGCAGAATTGCACCGATTACGCTCCAAACTATTTTTGTTCGAAGAGGAAGGTGGAAGATACATTGGATGGGCGGGTTGGCGTTCAAGACTTCCAGCTCGATGTTGGTGTTGTTGCGCCAAATTTTGCTGTTGTGCACGTTCTAGTGACGCGGAACGGTTTGAATGGAACATGTACACATCTTGACCGGTACTGAACTGCCGGGTCAGAGAAATAGATCGCGTTGGTTTCGCAACATTTTGTGACCGTTCTAGTGAGCTTACACGGGTACCGTAATTTAACGCCATATTAGGATTTATGTTGCGCTCTAAGCTACGCGATTTATAGGAATCTTGTTGGGCAATCGGATATGCGGCACTGTTAAATGTAACAGGATTTTGTGGGTAACTGGACTGGGGTGAAATTTGATATGATAATTTTTGTTGGCTGGGATGGCCAAATGAATGGGGATGAGGTGGTGGATAATAACCCGGAGGAGTCTTACCCGATTGCATAGCTTTATAAATAGGATCAATTGAATGAATTTGTTGAGTAAGTGCATTAATTATTTCACAAGGAATTGGATACGGAACAGAATTAGTTGGCAAGCCTTGCTGTTCAAACGTTGATTGTGATGTCATTTGTTGGTTGTGAAGTTGTTGTTGCGACGACTGCGGCTGTTGTTGCAAAAGTGCTGGTTGAGCTACAGCAGGAGGACTAATTACCTGTTCAGGTACTGGATTTACTTTATCTAAATCTAAAATTGGTGTTGTAACACCCGAATTATCAACTTGTTTCGCTACCTTATCATTCTCATTAACAATTGGGTCTAATTTAAGTAATTCCGAAGCCGGAATTGACACCGTTTTTAAGCTAACATCATTGCTATTACTATTACTGTTATTATTAGTAGTTTTCTCTTCGATTACTTGACTAGAATTTGTTTTATCTGAATCAAAGTCTACGCCTAAAGTGTTAAATACCGATGCTGGTGTTGTATACGCCGATGGATTCATGCCCCGATTTTCATTTTCTCGCATTAAATGCGCCAGTACAGCAGGATTTTGTGCTACAATATAAGTTTGTGGTACACCACTCTGACTAGGTTCAATTCCCAATGATAATGCAGAATTGGAATCTACAAGAATAAAATAAATCAGAAATTATTTAAAAGTCAAAAAGCGACAAATTTACCAGCTAATTGTGTTCGGGCAGGTTTAGGCGGTGGAACTTCATCATTCCCACCCCATGACATAGCTGCCACTCGTCGATTTTCTCGTCGCATAGTTTCGTTATCACTATGTCGTTCTTCCATCAAAATTTCACTATAAAATAAAATTGTTAGTCTAGTGAATCCCTTCTAAATATTGTTAAACTTACTATAGTGTTTCCTTGATATTTTTAAAATCGGGTCGCTTATGTGGTTCATATGCCCAACACTGTGACATCAGGGAATACAACCGAGGCGGACAATTCGATGGTAGAGGAAGACGTTCACCATTTTCTAACTTTCCAATAACATCACTATTTTTTATACCTTGGAATGGTTTAACACCTAACATAAGAATTTCCCATACACACACGCCAAACATCCATACATCACTAGCAGTCGTAAATCGACGAAAATTAATCGATTCCGGTGCCATCCATTTAATTGGTAACATTCCTTTACTGGACGTGTAATACGATTGTCCCTCGACCCAGCGGGACAAACCAAAATCCGCGAGTTTAATACACGTTGCTGAGCTTACGAGTACATTGCGGGCTGCTATATCACGATGTACGAATTTTTTTGATTCGAGATAACTTAGCGCAGTCGATAATTGGTAACTATAGAGTAAAAGTGTGCCTAATTTTAATCTGGAATAAAAATGATTTTTTAGGATTAAGCGATTTATATTTTTCATACCAAACAAGCTTACTTATTTGCATGCTTCTTAAGATATGCTCTCAATTCGCCTAATCTAGCCAGCTCCATTATAATCCATATAGGCGGATCACTGCAAATGCCGATGAGTTTTATAATGTGAGGATGCTCAAATTTTTGCATAGTGTCTGGATATTTTTTATATAAAGATAAAAAAATTGTATAAGCCAGAAAGCTAACTAACGTGCACGATAATTAAATTTAGATTCTTTAGAATTTTCATACTTACAAGCTTCTTCTAAAAATTTCTCAGCTGTTACTAAATCCGCGTCCGCCTTACATGTTTTAACTGCAACATGCACTATTCCCATTTTACTATCTTTATTATCTTGGGATGAAATACTGCTCGAATCCTCGCCATCCGACGAGGTCGAAAGAGATGATTTATTGCCATTCGATTTTTGCTTAATTTTACACGTACCAATATGTACATCACCAAATTGTCCAACCCCAATAATATCACTGAGCGTAATTTGGGTACGATCGAGTTCATAATTTTTAACGGCCGGCGTTGAATAATCTCCCTCCTCCTCACCCACTCCTATCTCAGCGTAATCCTCATTCAATATTGGTTTATTACATTCGGAGAGTGTTAAACTCGCTAGTTCCATTTCCATATCCGATTCGGATTTTTGTTGTTGGGAATTTTTTAATGAACTTTTTTCCAATGAGTTTGTTTTACTATTGGTCGGTGTCGGTTTAATTTGGTGTACAACAATACGATCCCAAAAATTAAAATCGGTTTCGTTTATTATTTTACAGTATCCATCGATTAGGTCGGCAATACTTTCGGCCGTTCGCACTCCGTTAGATGTAATGCTAAGCTCCTCTTCAAAACCACTTATTGATATTTTTAATTGTGTTTTAATTTCATTACACATGCAGTCATCTCCACTTGCATTATTAACACTGCTACCATTATTTCGAGTACACAATTTATTTGCGGTCGACAGGATATACGTTTTGATTCGTTCGATCCCGATGAAATCGGCAACTTTACAAGGAATTTCTTGGCCATGGGTCAAATATGATATACCGATTTGAGGGCCGATAAGCAAATCAACTGGTATATTCCAACCTGATCCGATACTAACGATAAATTTCTCCTGATCGTATATATATTGAGAGCGAAGCAATTCAAAAAATTTTAATATGTATTCCACTTCGGACAGTCCAGCAATTTTTTTGTACCCCGCCTGAATAAGTTTTTTCAGGTTCTTCTGTTTCACGGTGTCGATCAGTGATTTTGGAAGAAATTTATTGTACTTTTTATCTTTATCGATCGTATCGATATGCTGTTTCTCGAGTACGGAAGACTTTCGAAAATGATGCCGGATTGCGTAGCATGCCAACTGAATCGCAATGTCTTGTTCAATTTGATGTTGTATATTTAGCAGATAATCGTATTTGACTTGTTCGAAATAGAAGTGACATGTAATTTTATCTTTGTCATAGAGTTCTCGTAAATTTCGTGTCACATATCGCACTCGAAACTCGACTTTCCACACACTATTCGTGATTAAGAGTTTTGCATTTGATTTACTGTTTTTTTTGGATAAATTGTTTTGTTCGAGCGCTGGACAATACGAATTTGAGCAGTACGGATTTAAAATTAATGCTATGACATCCATAATCGATGTTTCGGGTGTAATCCAGTGGATTTCTTTTGTGAGAAAATGTCTCAAGCGTAGAGCATAGTATTTTCGATCGGGTTTCTCATTTCCCGAATTTATCGTATTTAACAGATTATTCACAATTTGCTCAACATTTTCTATTTCACCCAGTTCAATCATATACATGGATTGATTTGGCAAATGAACTGGAATTGCTTTGATCCCTGTTTGATTTTGATGCTGATGTTGGCCGAGTTGACTACTTTTCATTGGGCTAAAATGCGGCGATTGCCCCCTAAACTTATTTATATCACACATTTTTCTATAAAATATATTCACTCCCTCGTCTTTTTAATATTTTATGGTTTGTATGTAAATAATGAATTTATTTATTTATCTTGTGCTTCCCAATCATAAATACAAGTCTGTAAAAATAATAATAAGAAACGAAAACAGGACGTTAAACCCAAACCGATTACTTCCATTTCTAATATGTAAAATTTTTCGTTTTATTTTAATATATTTTTTTTCAGGAAATAAGTTGAATAATAAATAAAATTCGAATTTCATTCTAAATTATTATTAATCACATCACATATTAGCAGTATATAGAGAGCTCGAAAGAAAAACTTAAGAAGTTGAAAAAGAAAACTTTCTTAATTCAATTAAAAGAATAAAAAATTGTATGCATATACTTTTATGACAAATCATTTAGATTTCATTTTCAGAATTATTAAAATATATTTATAAAAAACCAGCTAATATTCTATAAAAATTAAAATCACAAAGAAATTGGATATATTTCATTCCAGATTTTTTTGTCTTCTTAGACCGAGTGTCACTCACAAATAGATAATAGATTATACTTGAAACCGTATTTTTTACACACAATACACATTTATTTCACAAACTATAATCTAAATATTTATATTAAAATACGTTACGAACATTATTGTATACAATTTAATTGTTTTCATTTAAATATCAATACAATATTTTTATTGTAAATAAATTTACTACACTCTTATAATGTTGTTTATTCAGGAGCCATGTTTTCTTCTGATTTTTTTTTTAATGACTTTATTTTGATATGACATCTAGATGAATTAATATGAAATCATAAATGAATGCTGATAACTTCACTGCGATTATTTGCGTGATAGCTTTAATCTATCATGATAGTCATATTCTCTACAAACGAGATTAAATTTTTACAGCTCTAAAGCACAAATTAAATTATTTTTCTGTATAAATACAACTTTATTGAGGGACCTCGTTAGAAACGAAAAACACGTTAGGAATTGTTATATATTTTTATATTTATATTAAAATTCTGAAAATAAAAACTATCAGGCAGCTATACTGTGATTTAAAAATTGTAAAAGAACGCTGGTTTAGGTCAAAGAGTATTTTGGTTAAAAGGAGTAACGAAATGGAGGAAAAAATCCCACATTTCGTACATCATGCATTTTCGATGGATTTTATTTAATTTGTAGATATATAGTTGTATAAGAGAATCACGAAACAGAAAACAGAGTAACGAAACAGAAGAAAAACTCCACCAAAAAACTCGTGAGTCAAAACTGTGTACAGAAAGCCAAAAAAATTATAGTAAATTTAGTAGGCTAAGTGTACCATATTATTTAGATTCCGTGCCCCTCGAGCATTTTGATGAAATGTTTCCATTGTTTCGTTGAAGTCTAACATATCCACAGGCAGATTCAAAAATATGCGGCCAATGCTTTCTGTTTATGTTCTTTTATTGGGATCAGTACTTATGCGCGTATTACAAAATCCCGAATGAACAAAATCCCGTAGATCACAAAAATACCGTATTTCAAAATCCCGTAGTATGAATTTGTTACGGGATTACGGGATTCATCAAATAAAAAAATATTGTTTAGTTTAAAATATTTGAATTCATTTTATTAATTAATTGTGTAATTATTATATATAATATTATTTAATTTAAAATTATATTATTCGCGATTCTTTCCAAAAAATCGAGTTTATTGTATGTCGATTAAAAGTGCTGTATATTCTTTTTATGTTTTTGCTTTGTTTTACATATTTTTACTTCCTAGGTATTGTTTCTCCGCACTTACTTTTTCCACTGTAATGTTGGAAATGATTAATTCCTTTGCCAGATGTTCTATAATTTTATAAAGCCCAGAATGACGCTTTACTTACTTTTTAAATCTTAATTAATCAGACCTTGTTAAACATCTTATTATTACTTAAATAAACTTTCTTGGAAATATCGCCTAGAATAGAAACTCAAACAAATTACTGAAATTGTTTGTCAATGTTTCTACTGCAATCGGCATATAATGATGTCTTACGCTTTTAATGCTTGGTGGGTTGTGGTTAAATCGAACTTCTCTAATACAAAGCTTGACAACTTGTGGAAAGTACTTCAGTAATCAATAAAACTATTGACAAAATTACCTGAATTGGATTCCGTATAGCCCTTTTTCAGAAGCTTGTCCTTTCAGAGTTCTTATATTTTGGTTTCACTAATCAAGTTCGGAGTTACATGTTTTTACACTGATGGCTCTCGCTCAGTTTTGGTGCGGATTCGGAACACATTATTCTGTGTATAGATAGTAAATCTGTGTTCAGCTCACTTCAAAATTCTTAGGCCACTTTAAAATTGGTCAAAAGTTGGAGCATTTTATTGTCAAGCCCCTTTGTTTCAGCAATAGAGTTACGGTTCCGTGGGTTACTGATAAGTGGGATTTTTTGGGTAATATGGAGATTGCTGATTCGCTCACCAAATCCAGACTAAACTAATATTTTTGAGCCTTCAATATCAATAATCTTTAATAAGGGCAAGGTAGTTGTTAAAAAATTGTTTTGTAATCAAGCAAGATAAACGTTGCTTTTCTTGAGGACGTTGATGAAAATCCAGCCTTGTATTTTGGTTTCGATTATCGCTAAAGACATCGCCGATTCAAAGACCATCTAAACCACTTAGTCATGGCACAAGATATATTATGAAAAAAATGTCTCGCAGAGGTATTGATTGAATTTACTTCACATACAGTCGCCCAACGTTCAACGGTACCAGGTCGCATGTGTTTATCGTAAGATCTTTAAGTGAGCCCTGTGTAACATTGAGTGCAGAATTTTCTTGGTTCCAGCCAATTTTTAATAGTAGTTAAAATAATGTCGAGATTTGAAACAGCAGATTTCTAAAAATAAATTTATGTTCTGAAGTTAAATGAATCAAGGAACTAAGACAGGTTGTTACAAGTTTGAACCTTTGCGATTAGTAAAGTGGGCGACATAAGGTATTCCAACAGGCAAAGGGAGTAGTATAGGATAATAGTTTAGGCCTGTTTGCTTTTAAATAGTTGTGATTTTATACTAAGTGTTACCAGCAAATATGCCACTGTGACATGTAATCAATCGAAATACTATCTTAAGTTGTGATTTTCTAACCTAAACAAATTAATCAATATAAAAATTGAAAACTTTGGTCTGATGCAGTCGAGCTTTGAACCCAAATATACTGGGTAAAAATAGACTCTCTCCGTGAAGGGATTTTGCCGCCTGCATGTTGGTCCTCCGTCCATCTCGATCCATTGGCCGTGCCCTCCAATTTCGACATCCTCTCATAATTAGGTCATCCTCTTATACGTAGGTCGGGACTTTCCGCTCCGACGTACACCGCCTGGTTGTTGCTGGAAAACTTTTTTTATCATCCGTTGTTATGGAAACCATGCAACGTGACTTAGCCATCTGATTCGGTTGGATTGAATGAATCCAATGATTTTATTGTCTCCGAGAAGTCGCTTTATCTCATGTTTCATACGAATCCGATATTCGTTTTCCGCAACTTAAAAAGCTCGATGACCGGAGAAATTCGGGGATTTATGTCTGCATGTATATCATTTGAAGTTGTTATTACTAGCCCAAGGTATATAAAGTCTTCTACACTATCAACATTATGGTCATCGATTCCGAAATTTGCCATAGAGAAGTTCCTATGATACGAGTTTGGTTTTGATCTGTGTCTTTCAAACCAAATCTTCTTGCGTAGCGATCGAGAGGTATGAAGTAAGCTGTCCGTGATATCGTTGGGCATTCGGCCTAGAAGCACGATATTATCTAATCTGATACAGTTCCTTCGACTACGTTTCTTTACACATAGACCCAGACCTTGTTAATTTACACAATGAAACGAGTTACTCTACTGCGGTATTACTAGATAACACCAGAGGTTCTCGCGGTTTATGCCCTGTGACATGCCTGTTGAGAGTCTAATATAGTTGATATATGCTTATATTGTACTTCCAACATTTTTCCAAATCATCCCCATATAGGAGGTGTTTAATCGTAGCTTTCATAGCACGGATAAATCCCTTAGAGTGCTTCTAATGTTACGAGCCAACCATTTTCACGAAACTTTTGTTTATTTTAGACGATCACGCGGTACTTATCATCGAACCCATCGGCAGTCGGTGTAGTCTTCTTCCAATAGTATTTTGTGCCGCGGTAGTTATGGCTGACTTCCACTGCTCCTGGATGTTTAGTGCGGAAGTCTTCATTACTGCTGTGCCGTTCTAAGTAGTCAGTGACAGCTTATTGGTAATTTGCAGTGATGCTTGATCTTTTAAAGCTTCGAAATTCCAATTGACGGTCTTTTGTGCTTGTCTATTGAATGTTATTGATAACCTCCTCCAACTCATCCCTTGAGATGGGTAGCCTCGTAAGTGAGCTAGAGGATATTTGATATTTACCTAGGGTATGCAAAGGTTTAAGATGAAAGAATAACCTTCATTGCTTTAGTGGATATTCTAATGAATGCCCAACTTGAAGTGTAGATTTTAGTTTCCAAACTCCATCTTTTCTCAATGGTAATATAATGACTTTCTTTACTCTTCAGCTAGTAACATTTTCAACTTCTAGTTTAGTCTTTCTGTCTAAAAACGCCCCAAGTATTTCGCTTTGTCCGTAAAGGTCAAACTGAAACCATTTAAAGTGGGGGTCAATCTGGGGAACTTGGTACTTACTAATCATCAACTTAGTCTTGTCTAATTATCTTTTAATTTTTTTTAGACCGACAAGGTTGCCGAGATTTGCTCAAAGGTTTACTAACAGGGCATGCACCTACAATAGCTATAAGCATCATACAGCTTGTTCACTAGGTTATCAAGCTCTCCTGTATTGATATTTATTGGCGGATTATATGTTCGATGTAATTTTGACTTAGACAAATATTTTTCGATAATATTTAGCAAAAATACATGAACAAATCTTTCCGTTTTCTTTACATGTAGGCCTATGCCCAAGTACTCGGGCGTCACTGACCCAAACTTCTCGCAAGAACCTGAGCATTTCCTCATCACAGTTATATACCAGGCCCTCTTTTTGGAAATGAGTTTCCCTGGAGTCTAGTAAGTGATAACATTGTCCCCAATATCTCGAGCTACGAGAGAGATTCCTGAGTGACAGACTCATCGTTTTGTATAAGTTTAACGTCATTGCACTAAACCCATAGTGGATTAAACCATTGCTGAACGGTGTAGTAAGCCTTTGGCACGTCCAACTTGACAAACTAATATTGGAATTTGGAGGGTTTGAATTGCTCATCTGTAGCATTTCCAGTATCTCCCTTGTGTCACTAGTTGCTCTAGGGTCTAAGTCCTTGCGATGGTTCCACAGTGGTTTGTGGAACCTCACCTAGGCATACTAGATGGTGGCGAGGTCCTTTCTACCTTAGTCCCATTCTCGTTCACTATGTTTCACTACTACTTCCTGAACCCTGTCAATTATAGCCACCAGGTGTTCCTTGAATACCTCACTGAATGCATTAAAGGCGTTACCTGCAACCTACTTCTTTTCGCTAATGTATAGAAGATTCCTCCCAAGGTCTCTATCTCTTAGACAAAGAGCTACCAACCTTGCAACGGTTTCTTAAATTTTTGCCCTAACTTTTTTAGCGTTTTCCAAACCCTCCTCTTCCTCGTTGGGTAACTAGGCGCATAAGCTTCAGCTGTAATCGTACTTTTATCGATTGTAGTTGTTTTTGAGGGGCCTGCATTATTTCTGCTTGTGCCCCGTTTTTTTCTTGCTGCTTGGAGATCAGGTCTAAAGGCCAACGATCCATCAGTAATAGTTCCCGGTTCGGTTCAGTAATAGTTTGTTAAAGAACCGAAATCTTCATATTTAATTGTTTGTTTTAGATTTATAATATGTCCCATGAGTACCGGAGAAAAAGGGTGTCTTTCTTTGCAGAGATTCGCGATATATATCTATATAAGCTACAAGCTCACTTGATCCGGAGCACGATAGCCCATGATAGTTATAAACTCAATAACGTCGGTCTTTATTATAAATGTTCAATGAAGCCAACTTTATTTTAGAAATCCCCATTTTAATTTTCAACGTCTGGATACGTGTCCTGGACTCTAACAGCACGTAACATTCAAGTATGCTGAATGTGTTGAATTAATTGGTATGTTTCTATCAATAAAAGATGGCATATCTATGCCGCCCAGTTTTCGGATGAAAGACGTAATCCGCAGGAGACGATATTAGGCTTAAAGCTATGTTCTGGCATCGCAATACCGGAGTACCAAGCAACCCCAGAGTCGGTTTGACTGCAACGAAAACGTAAAACGCCCTCGTATCTATCGCCCTTTTGTCACAGATCGAGTTATTTGGAGAATAATTGTTGAGGCGGCCAAATCTCTACAAGATAGCCTGTCATAACTAGATACCGAGAAAACTCAATTTATACGGTGACAAAGTTTAGTTCCTGCCAACTTTTGCCAGTAACCGATTCAATTGGCAACAATAGTCGCCATGAACCACCAAAATAATAAGGAATGGGGTATTCATTGAAGATGAATGGTCGAAATAGTTTAAACTGATGAAGTGTGAAGGAACGTTGGGTATGACAGGGTTGATTCCTTGCCAAAATAGTATAATATCTCTCAGCGGTTTACACTTCTGAAGTGACTGTTAGGTTGATATCATCGTTGTGGTTAATTCTAAACCGGCTTCATTTACTAAAAACTTGGTATGAAACGTTTCAATGAATATACATGTACATACTCGTATACTGAATTGCATTTATGTCGATCACTTAACGGCCTGTGTCTTATTCATTTGTTTATTTTCATCCTTTGCAGAACCAATTGTGGGTTTTCTACAACAAACTTGCTTTGCAATTAAAATACGAATCGGTATACTCAACACAATTCCATACTCTTCTATTCTAGTCAAGTTGAATATTTGATTTCAGTTCTGCCGTTAAAACCAAATTAAATTGCTATTATTGAATATAGAAACATTCCAAAATTGTAAAAGGTCTAATTAGCCCAAATATTAATCTGCACATAGATCATAACTATGTCGATAACTATAATAATTAACCGTATTTTCGATTTCTAATTTGCTGAACTGAAATTCCATTCAAGGTCAAATATGAAATTGCTTATAAGGGACAATGGTCGACCCAATTATTAAATTTGTATTCGGTTTTAGCGTTCCAAATGAGTTAACGGTTGCATACCAGCAAAACATTTCTGAATTGATCCAATTCCCAATTTAAGCAGTAAAACAAAATGCATTTGAAATGTAAATACTTTATTTATCGTTTTAACGAATAAAATATAAATATATCATGTATTTAATTAATTTGTTGTTGTTTTAGAATATATATCTGAGCAAACAATATATTGAAAACAAGTAGTAATAAATTCGAGTTATAATTAAGAAAAATTAAAATAAATAATTGAAAAATGCGTGATTTCGAAAATTCTACTTCTTTTTGCTTTTGCCCAAAGTGAGAGTGTGATGCGATGCGGACATTTGAGTCTTGCGCCTGTTAAATTCTACATAATCCTCTTCCATTTTTTTACGTGAATCCTCCAATTTGCGTCGTTCCTCAGCGTGAGCCTTTTTTAAATTTTCAAATTTTGCATGCAGCTCCTTTTCACTTTCTTTTAATTCAGCTTCTTTCTCTTTGACCCGAAGGACAAACATTTGCCGCATATCATCCTCCTTCTGTTGGAGTTCGGCCAAGTGATTTGATCGTTTTGCCTCGAATGTCTGTTGGAACGAAACCGGTTTATTTTCAGCATCTACATCAGTAAATCCCATTTGTTCAAGTCGCTTCTGGCGATACAGTTCATAGTGTTTGGTGTGCGTTTTCTCTCGCATGTCCTCCATATTCGTGCGAATCAACATTTCACGTAATTTAACAAAATCACAATGTGATTCATTTTCAACTTGAACCGTACCCCATGGATATTGACGGGCACGAGACATTTTATTCCCAATACGAATAAAATCTGTACTACCGACGACAGCGAATGGGACATGCGAATTCATCGAGGTGTTTACTTCGGCGACGGAATCATCGTCGGTCGGGAAATGGTAAATTTGTACGCCATTCGTTTGGAGCTCCTGGATTATTTTAGCTTTGAATTTTTGCAGCTCATTTTTGGAGACCGTATCGGCTTTAGCAATGATGGGAATAATATTAATTTTGGTATCCAGTTTTTTCATACAGACCAAATCTAACGATTTTAATCCATGTCCAGTTGGACATACAAAATATAAACAAACATGAATCCGACTATCATGATAGTTTGATAATGAACGCTTAATTTTCAGTTCTTCCTGAAGATATGCTTCAAATTGGGCATCAATATAGTCGACAACTGCTTTGAATGAATCGTCCTTGTTGATTTGATCACCATAGCCCACGGTATCACATATGGTCAACTTCAAACGCACATTGTTCTCCTGAAGTTCGTATGTATGCGCCTTTAACTTAACATTTGGCAATGAGTGTGGACTTGGTACAGATTCGAACGAGGTATTAAACAAGGAATCCATGAGAGTCGATTTACCAAGCCCAGTCTCTCCAATACACATGATATTAAATACAAAACCATTCTGTACACTTTTGTTGACCAATTGATCTGGTAGACTGTCGAATCCAACGTGTCCCGATAGTTTCAATGAACGTAGATCATCCTAAAAACAATAATATAAACAATAGAATTTTAATTAAATATTCCAGTCATGTAATCGAGCTAAACATAAAAAACAAATTCGAGTATTCGACATAATTTCATTCGCTTTAAAAAATTTCAAGTATTAAAAGCATTACGGTAAATACCTAATTATTTATACGATGTACGTATTGTTTATAGTTTCTTAACGATAAATTAGTAAGAAAATGAACGCAAAAGAAAACTAAGATTGACAGATATCTAGCTGCCCGTCCAAATACAACGCCCTTATTACATGGGATAAAAACACGAATCAAAGAAATTGGTTTGGAATGCAATTGAATTATTTATTACATAAATAAAAGTTATATACACAATACCTTTGGCATTAGTTCTACATCAGCAGCAGCCATTTTATCGTTTATTTTACTTTTTATCTGTTTTTCACTTAACACTTTTTATTTATATATGTACTCAATAACAGCACCTTATACACTCCACAAATGATGTTCGATGACTAAAAATTTAGTAGGAAAAAAATGTTAAAAAATGATGATTGTTGATATGACTGAAGTGAGTGGGGGACCAAGTTAATATTGTAGGTTGAACAAAACTCTTTTAGATAATTACCCAAATAACACATGTTTGAAAACCGTGACGAAAAGGTTTCTGTAAAATGCAAAGACTTTAATACTACCCCTCTAAACATCGCGATTCGAAAACGATACGTAAACGATGAATCTTCTTCATACAAAACCTCGTTTTCGACTCTTTTTTGCGATTCAAAACCGATACAATTGCGAATCCACCATACTATGATAATTAGACTTTTGGCGATGGATTTTCTATGTGTTAGTGTGTATCGGAAATATTACATATTTTGCGATATATTTACGTATCATATTGGTCTAGCCGAAAACATTTCGAAATTAACGTTGCAATTGCGTATCGAAACTAGTACCGTTTGTAATGAATTTACTGGGATTAGTCGAGTAAATAGTTATTGATGAATATTCTCAAAGGAAGGTAATAAATTAAACAAATTGATAGTTGTTTTTAAATATATTTTTAATATTTTAATAATAAATTGTTTTTATTGGTTTGTGGCTCTTTTTTTAAATAAAAACAATTATATACTGAGCTTTCGATGTCAATTCGACATCATTTTCAAAGCTAATGAAAGTTTATTAAACAAAATTTCTAGATTAAAAATATACAAAGCCTATACAGTAAATTTTATATGAATACAAAAAGAATAGAAGGTATAATTAAAATGTTATATAAACTATGATTTGAATTTGTAAAATAAAAAATGTAAATATAAGAAATAAATTTTGAAATTTTGAAAATTAAAATCACAATAAGGAAGACAAAAAACAAATTAGGCAAAATAATTATATGCATTTTTAATATAATTGCAATCATTATTAATATTTATAGAATTAGTACTAGATTTAATGTAAAGCATTTCCAAAATTAATCCCTTTCTAAAATTTCGTTCTTTATCAAGTATGTATCTTGACATTATCTAAATTAATTACATGTCTTGTAAGTGCACTTGTACTTTGTTCGTTATCAATATTTACGCCATTTTTGTTGATAAACTCGTTTTTCTAAAAATTGTTTGGTTTGACCAACATAAACAACATTACAATCACATTTAACTTGGTAAATTAAATTCGATTGCCTTTTAAACGGTATTGGATCTTTGAGTTTCGAAAAAATTGAATCTTTTAAACTAATCGATGAGTTACCAACAATTCTGAAATTAAAATTGTTAAACAGGTGTTTAATTTTTTCATACAAATATTTAATATATGGAATGGATAAATAATTTTGGACATTATTAATAACCAAAATATTAGAATTTCTAACAAAATTTTTTTGTTTCCAAAAACTTTTATTAATTAATTTAGCCTATTAATTAACTATTATCCGGGTTATTTAAAAGTGTTTCTTTCAAAATTTTTATTATGGAATTTTTTGTCTGAAAGTTTAATTATTTTTTGAGCCAAAATATTTACTGTATTAATTTTATAAGAAGTAGGAAGCCAAGAATGAACATTTAGATATCTACCAGACCAACTATCTTTATGATACCAATCGAAAGAAATTTTGCCATCAAGTTCATGAATCAAAAGTAAATCTAAAAAAACAATTTTGTTATTCATTTCCTTTTCTAAAGTAAATTTTATTCGACTGTATATTTTATTAAAACTATTTAAAAATATATCAATTTTATTTTATTTTCTATTAGAACGTTTTAGCTCGAACTACGGTACTATTTACACGCGACTAACATTTTCTGCTGGGATATAACATTGACTTTTTGTACGTGAGAGACAAATTTTGCAGAAGGGTGTTTGAGCAAAAACCACTATAATGAAAATGCTACCATAAAATATATTCATCCGATAAATACATCCGAGTATTTTTATGGTAACAATTTTTAAATAAATAAAAATCACTTATTTTATGTTTGTAAATGTTAGGATTCATTATAATCCTATAAAAAATTATGGTATTACTATAAATGTTTATTTCTTTCTCGCATATTGAATATTTTTATATAGCTGATGTTTTTTATTTACCTTCAAAAATTTGCAAACGAAACAATTTTCTACATGTAAATGGAGCATAAGTTTAACTCATTTATATTGCATAACCCATGCATTTTTGATGGACATTTCTCCTTCGTTTCTTAGATACTATCAGATATTATTATTATTGTATATTATTTAATTTCTGAAATCATACATGTACTCACAGAACAAGTTTCTTTAGAAATAAATATATAAATAAATTATTATATAACATTAAACAAATTTGTTTTTTAACTGAAAAAATTCATTTTCAAAACTAAAGTGTCATATTAATACGGTTACGTTTTGTCGGTTGGGAATCATTGACAATCGACGGGGTGCATAGGTATATTCACTATTGTGAACTTCAAAAATCTTTTCTTTTAATATTTGTTCTAAAATTAAATGGCGCTGGTAGGAAAATTGTTGTGTGTTTGACATATGTCAGTCAAGTGCATGCGAACAAAATAATTGTGATAAAAGTATTAAATTTCGCATAAAAATATGCTGGGCAAACAGCGTGGACATTCTACTTCAAAAAACCGTACGAACAATAGTGGTTCAAGTACAACGAAACTCCAAAAACACAACAGTACGGGTAGTAGCTCATCTTCACCCGAAACAACAATCAGTATACCACACATAAAAACACTGGACAATGCAAAACAATTGCCAAAGTATACTGCAGCATTGCAGCGGACGTCCGATGATCATTTCTCAGCCGACGATTTGGATGCAGTTCAGTTGGAACTAGAACTGTTGCTGTCGACTGTCGCTTTACGATATCGGGTATTAAAATCTGAATTAGAAGCTCTCGATAAGGCGGAGGATCGGCGCGAGCGTGAAAAGAAATCGAAACATTTAGATCGGCCACCAGGATCTCCGGGCAAAAAGAAACGAATGGACGATAAGTTGGGGAAGATAAAAGAGCCCAAATACTCAAGTGGTGGAACACCAAAATTATCAAAACTTAAATCGAGCAGTACTATCTCATCACCACTCCAACAAACAGACGATAGCATGGATGGAATACATTTGGGAGGAGGGGCAAAGGATAGTCCTAAACTAACCTTACCCAAAAATGATGCTCCATCACGATTTTGGCTGTCGGTCGAACCGTATTGCATGCCAATCACGCAGGAAGACATAAAACTTATTGATGATTTGATTGATGACTGCTCAAACCAAACCATTCCACCTATTCCAGAGCTTGGGTCATATTACACCACAAAATGGGCTATGGAGGACCTTAAAAATGAACAGGATAATTCTAATCCATCTAAAAGTAAAAAATCGAATCAACAAACTTCTCAGAACGATGTATTCGGGCTCATGAAAAACGGCGAGAAATTAATGGGCGAAAATATAACGGGCCCATTAACACAGCGTCTTGTGTCAGCCCTCATGGAAGAGAATTTAATGAATGATAACGATAAAAGCTATGAAAATGGATCATTCCATGAAAATCATAATTTCCAAAGATTAAAAAATGGTATTTCGATTGAACGTCGCGTAAAACAGGAGCTAATCAATCACGGATTGTTGGATGAGGAAGACCTAAAATCGATGCAGGAAGATGAAATTTTGCTTGAGATAAAGCGAGTGCGCACCGAATTAGCCGCAATTTCAGATTACAATGCGACCGAATTGAAAAAATTGAATTCGGCGGCCAAAGAAGAAATTAAACGGCTTGAAGTTAAACGGAAGTTGGATTCCGTAGATCAGGAGGTACGGTATCCATTAATTTATTGTAGGGTAAATTAATTTTTTTGTTTCGCGTTTTAGATAATTGAAACGTACAAAAAAATTTCGGCGGCCAAACAAAAGCGTCGTCCAATCACTCAACAAGAAAAGGATGAAGTATTTCGATTAACTCAAGAGCAGAAGCGTTTATCTGATTTGCTCGAACTGATGCCATTGCCTGGTAACATGAATATTGCTTGATTTCATTACTTTCAAATTATTACATTTTAATTATACTTTTCTTTTTATCTGGATTAATTATATGTATTTGTTTTATTATTACAATAAATAAATTAATTTAAAAAGTAAATTCTATTCCTCAACTGGAGCTGAGCAAATATCCAAACCATAATTTTCCAGTGCCCTTCATTTTATCTTTACGGGTCTATTGGGTGACCGAAATTCCAAATGTCAAAAATTATTGCGTTAACATCAAAAATTCTCCATCAGTCGTATTTTTCACATAGAAAAATTGTTGTTGTGTTGAGCTCTATACATTTTTATTGTTTTAAAATAAAATAAGTAACTTATTTTACCTTGCACAACGTGAAAAATAAACGTAGTAGTTATTGTTAAATGTTTTTATATGATCGGAATATCTTAATTTATACAAAGTTATTTATTTTATTTATTTAATGCGATTCTTTTCGCAAGTGACTCATTTTTTCTTGTGTGTGCTGTGCTGTGCAGTGTTTTGTGAATCAGAATATTTAGGGTGTTTTTATATTTAAGAAAAATAAATAGCGTTAATCTCAGTTATTTTGCTAAATCTGGAATACTATAATCATGGCGTTATCGGAAAAAGAATGTTATAATATGGTAAGTTAATAGAACAAAGTGATTATGGGTCATTAAAAATAGGGTGTCCAATTCTATCACATATTTCCGCTTGTATTTATAATTCTATCATCTGTCTGTTTTCTATTATGTAGTTGTTTAGATTAGGTTGGTTTTTAAAGATTTTACTTATATTAACCCACATAAAAACGCTAGTGTGGTATTTTACTTTACATATTCATTCAATTCAAACGAGCGAGCTATCCAAATGAAACAAAAATGTTGATTGTTTTGGTTTTCTCTGTAACATCATACATTCATTTTTCCATTCATAAAATAAAAACACCTCCGCAATGTTTTTGTTGTTGTTGTTTTATTTTGGTCGGTCAGAGCAACGAACCGGTGTTGGTTTGTTGTGTTCGTTCAATATTATTGCTAGAGTTCAGTGACCTAGTGTGTTGGACACGGTTATTCCTAAAATTATGGAATTCGTTGGCACTGGGTGTTATTTCCCTGTACAAAATAACTTTTATATAACCATGGGAACTTGCACCTTCTAGAAGTAATGCAAAATGGGTAGGCAAGTTTAAAAAATTATAAACATTTGTTGGAAATAGGACGTTTTAGGAAATGCTCGGAAGAATTTCGTAGTAAGCCGTCAGCTCTTCTACACGTATAGATCGATAACTATCTATCGGAATCACTGATAGACGTCTCATCAATGGTGGTGATTTGTGTTGTCCGCATTACTTTATGGGTTGTATTATCGTTTTCAGAATTGAGCATTAATTTTGTTTTATTAGAATCCGTTGAAAAATCCGAGCCGTTGAAAATCGACATTTGTTTGCCTTCGTGCATTTTTTTATAAATTCCTTCATACATGAGTGCATTTTTAATTGTCCATTGAAATTTTAGTGCTCGGTCTGTGTAAATTGGTCTACGATTTCTTCGCTTTCGAAGTTAATTCCTACTACGTCATCAGACACCTCTACTAACTCTAGGAGCTCGACCTTCGACATTTCCTTATCTTCAAACAATTCCTCTACATGGAGAATAGCAAACTCTTCGAATCCCTCTCCGCCGAGAGAATGAGCCAGATCGATGATGTTTGAGTAGAGCATTTAGATGATCTTCTAGCATTAAGATTTTTGATTTTGGCCACTGCCAAACCACATGTGTCACAATTGAAAATAGTAAAAATTTTCCATATCTCATTGTACATTATCATCTAATTTTTGCTAAAATATCGGCAAAAGTAATATAATGCTAATATAATATTCCTTAAAAGTATAAATTAGGTATGCCTTGATCAAGGATCATTGATGTTTGGTTGGGTGGTAAAAACTCAATTTTAACATATAGGTGCTGTACGTTTATTGGATGACTTGGTGAATTATCTAATAGTAAAAGCACTTAAACTGAAGATTTTTTTTCCAAATAGCTTTTCACTTAGAAAACGAAGCACTGGTGAAACCACCCTTCAAATAAAGTGCAAGTCATCCAACTTTGCCCGCCAATCAACTGGTAAATTATTCATATTAACGTCTTTCATCGCTCGTGGGTTTTGAGCTCGGTTAATAAAGAGTGGCTTTAAGATTCGATCCCCGATGTGTTGCTATAAAATAGCAACGTGACTATCTTTTGTTGCCTTAAATCCACTAGCAGATCTTTCATTTTTGGATAGAAATAAATTAAAGAGAAATCCACTAGCAGATCTTTCATTTTTGGATAGAAAAGTTTTTTCGGCATTTTCTTCCAAAACATCCCGGTTTCATCAGCATTAAATACTTGATCAGACTCGTAAGAATTATCTTGAATAATTTTGGCCAATTTGGACGGATATTCCCCGGCTGATATATCATCACCGAATGCAGTTTCGCCTTTTAACACGTTTACTGCCATGTAACCCACCGGTGGGTCACATGCAAATGAGTTTTTAAAGTAAAATATTAAATATTTTGTATTAATGTTTTTTTATTAAAACAGTCTAGACATAGTGCTGGATTACCCTCGCGTTGGCCTCATTGTAAGTTTTATTTAAGAGAAACAATTACATTTAACCATTATTACATTTTGTTCCCTATGGTAGCAGTAAACGTATTAATTGAAGATTATCATCCAATTACTGGCGGAAAATTCGGTTGTCGAGTTATTCGGTATCATTTCTTTTATTTGGTTGAAAAGTTGAAGCGCTTTGTGTTTAATAGAATTACTATCTACCAATATTCTCTTTTTACCGTTATGCTCTATCCAAATAATTAAAGCTTTCTCATCGACTTTATTTTGCTTACAATGGACTCATTCAAACCATACACTTTTGCCACATGGGTTGATCTCTGCCCCGATTTCAATCTATCCAAAATCTTGATTTTGGTTTCTAACGAAATTGCATGCCGTTTGGTAAGATTCGTTTTCTTTCCTGTTGTCGACATGGTAGGTTTATAAAACTTGTATGTTAATAAAGAAATTTACATATTGTAAAATTTACTAATATAAATTACAAAATTTCCTTACCTTTTGTTAAGATAGATTATAATAAGAAATAAAGAAATTTCGTTGTCAAACGTTTAGTTTATATGAATAAAGGGAATTCTCCATTCCAACCATTTTCGATTTTGACATTTCCTGAGTGCGTCTTATGGAGTAAAATATAAAAATGAAATGACAATGTTTAAAGGACATTGAACATCGAAATATTAGTACTTTTTTAATTGTTTAAACTGTTGTAACAATTGTTTAAATTGTTTCTATCAAAAATCGCCATTTCCGGTTAAATTTTGGAAACTGGCCTAGAGCAGTATTATTGCAAAATTAATTTAGAAGCTTTTAGTTCTTATTCGTTTCTCTTGTAAATATTACACATTTCAAAACAATTTCAAAGACGTAAAGCCTTCTAGGGAAGCTGCCACTTCCGGTGAACCGATTTCGACCAAAAAAGGCCTAAAAGGTTAAATATGAAGCTTCACTCCGATCAGTCAATCTGTCTGGGCTGTAGGGCGCCACCAAACATTTTTATAGCCACGTGCCTGATTATAGCTTATTTTTGGACGCGTGTGCCCTTGATTCTCTAAAAAACAAAATAAAGAACGAATTAATGTATATATAGATCTTGAATACTACAGCGAAACTTACCGGACGTTTGATAAAACTATCTTTTATAATCAAAAATCGCTATTCCTGCTTAAATTTCGAAAAATCCATAAGGTCAACTGTTGAAAATTTAATTTTTAAATTTATTTGAATTTTTTAATTCTTTGTCGTTTTTTGTAAATGCTAATCTTTTCAATATCATTGCAAAAATTGAAAAAGATCCATAGAAACTCGCACTTCCTCTCGGTACACAGATTTCCCCCAAATTTCGCAAGGATCTCCCAATTAATGGAAAAAGATTAAATATGAAATTTGATTCCGAATAGCGAATCTGCCTGGGCTGTAGAGATGTCGAATTTGGTGAAGTAATTTTTTTTAATCAAAATTCGACATTTCCGGTAAAATTTGAAGAACTGTCTGAACTAATTTTCCTTGAAATTTAATTTACAATCTTTTTGTTTTAAATCGCTTTTTCGTAAATGCTATGTAAATCGGTCAAAAATCACTGGGATCTCCCAATTTATGGAAAAAGCTTAAGAATGAAGTTTTATCCCGATCAATCAATCCGTATGGGCTATACTGGGACCGAAGTTTCGCTGAAAACCCGTTTTAGTCCAAAATCGTCATTTCCGCTTAAATTTTGGAAAACTGATTTGGACAGGTATTGTCGCAAAATTAATTTACAATCTTTAAATTCATAGTTGTTTTACTCGTAAATGTTTTTCAAAATATTTGCAAAACATGAAAAAGCTTTCCTATGCAAGCTGCCACTTCCGGTAGATCAATTTCAAATATTTCCTGATTACTATACTTACTTTTACTACGTAAAGGAAAATATTAACACAGTATTGTTGTTGTAAATTGTCCGGTTCAAGTTTCGTTCTTTCAAAACAAAATTTGGATATTTCCATATAAAATTTGGACTGATGCCGTTTTAATCATCTGTTATATGTAATCTATCACCGTAATGTGGCTGTTACCAAATAAAAACGGACCAACTCGTATAAATGCTTTTTTCACTGCAAGCATCAACTTCAAACTATACGCACTTTATAGACTTCAGAAGGAAAATTGAATTTTGTGCATAATTTCTTTCTTAATTGATTAATTTTTATGATTAAAACTTGGGAAGTTTTTATTACTCATGGCACATTGTTGTAATATCTAAATAACAAAACAGAAACAAATCTGGTTCGTCGCCCTGTGTTAAAATTTGGTGATAATAAAAAAATGTTTTACACTTCCTGAGTTTGGTTTTTATATTTGCTTTGATTTATTTTTAATACTTTTTATCTGTTTTAATTGGTTGTCTTTTTTTCTTTCAACTTTCTAGACAGTAAGCATATCAAAAGCACTCAACTCAGTGGAACAACCAATGAAAATGAAACATGCACGCGCAACCATCATTGGAACATTTCATACACTTGGCGCTCATACATTTTGGGCAATAATCCTAAAGCAACCATTGCAGGAGAATCGTATCACAGCATGGAAATTTTGTCATTTACTACATAAAGTATTGCGCGAGGGGCATCAATTATGCATTCAACATTCGCTTAAACATCGAACCATGCTTACCGAATTGGGAAAATTGTGGGGTCACTTGAACGATGGTTATGGGCCATGTATTAAGAATTACACGAAAGTATTGGTTACAAAACTTAATTTTCACGAACGAAATATACGTATACCGGGAAATTTACAGTTGAGACGTGGTCAATTAAGTCATATGGCGGCGAATGATATAAATTTTTATTTTCAATTGGCTGTTGAAATGTTTGATTATCTAGATGATATACTACAGCTTCAGTCGATTATATTTAATTCGATATCACATCATCGGGTAAATTCCATGACACCAACCGGACAATGTCGCTTACTTCCACTCATCCCATTAATTCAAGATTCAAATCAACTGTACGACCTTGTTGTGCGAGTTATGTTCAAACTGCATTTAAATCTATCGAATGAGTTGCTATTTGGGCACCGAGATCGTTTCAGACAAATATTTACGCAACTAAAGCAGTTTTTTAAGCAATCATCGGAGCTCCAGTACTTTGTAAATTTAATCTCGATTCCACATTTACCCGACAGTTTACCGAATTTCTTATGTCAATCCGATTTTGGGACGTATATTTCACCGATCGTCGTTGTCCCAGAACCTGATACAGAATCGATTGTCTCGAATTTAATCGATACGAGCGAGCCAGAAGCAAGCCAGCAAAACCACACACCTCAACAAAGTGAATCACGTGAAAATCATTTGATTACATTAATTAAGGATAAAGAAGACTTGATTAAAGAGCTGCAGTTTGAAATCGATCGCATCAATAAAATTATTAAGTCGATGACCATTGATAAATACGAGATGCAAGCAAAATTTCAGGAACGGATTGTCGAATTGAGTAGTGAGATAACCGCACAAAAAGAAGAGATGGCCAATGTAATAATGCAGAAAGATGATTTGGAAACAAAGCTAAAAATGGAGGCACAAGAAACTTCAGCCGACGAGAAAGCTAAACTGGCTGAAGAGAAATTCACTAAGCTGAAGGCGATGTACTCATCAATTCGAAATGAGCATATCGCATTGCTACGCACAAACGCCGAACTAACCAAAACGCATGATGTGACTAAACACGAGTTGGGAAAATTAACGAAAGAGAAAAATGAACTTGACACAAAACATGAAGAACATTTACTACAGGTTGAAGCGGATAGTCGCACAGAAGTGGAGTTTCTCAAGAAACAGCTCAATAAATTAGAGTTTGAGAATAAAATACTGCAGAGTAAGGTTGATTTACTCGAGAGCAATAAATCAGATGACATTAACAAATTAAACTCGAAAATAGATGAGTTAAATAATAAAATTAAGGTATGGTTCTATCATAATAATTTCACAATATTAATAGTTTTTTTTATTTTTAGGAGCAACATGACAACTTTATCGAATTAGAAACATCGAAAGTAGAAAATATTGAAAAACTAAAATTCCAATTAAACGAATCTCTATCCCAGAAACAGTCGGACATTGAAAATCTTCAAATCCTACTGCAAACGAATGAGGAGAAATATGAAATGGAAAAGTCTGATTTAAATATTCAACACACAAAAGAATGCTCACAATTGGAAGAATCTCTAACGAATTATGGCACGGTAGTACGTGCAATAATCGGAATGATTGAAAATCAAATAAAGCTTGAATATACCAAGGATTCATCGTTAATAATTATCAATGATCCGCAAAATTTTATTTACTACACCGAGGAATTGGAGCGGAAACTCAGCAATTTCCCGTCAATTGTCCAGCGCCACAATAGAGACGCTTCGACAGCGGCTTCAGCATATGAATTATTTAACGCATTAATCCCGTCTACATTTTATTTTACATTAATCCGCGAATTATATTTATTTATTTGTCATGATTTAAATTTAGATTTAGAATTAAATGAGAATGCTCGTTTGAAAATGAATCAATTTTCTCAAAATGTTATTAATTTTTATAAATTGTTAAATACTAGTAGTAGTAGTGTTAGTGATATTGAAGAATGTGTTAATTATTTAAAATTATCTTTAGCCGAAATTGTTTTTGTCATAAATTCGAATATCAAGAATCCCGATTTAATCAATGTGGAAAATGAATTAGCCGAAATGGATAAAACGATTGAAGATGCTGCAAAAAAGATAGAAATGCTTTTGTCGCAAACGAGATCGAAATATTCTGGCATTAAATTGGAAGTGAACGAGAAAATATTGGATGCATGCAACGCACTTATGGAATCGATTCGAATGCTGGTGAAAAAATCTCGTATTCTACAAGGTGAAATTGTGTCGGCCGGTAAAGGTACAACATCAGCTAAGGAATTCTATAAAAAAAATCATAAATGGTCAGAGGGTCTAATATCGGCCGCGAAGAATGTGGCTCAAGGTGCTAATTTCTTAGTGTAAGTTTATTGTACTTAAATTAAGGTGACTACGAGTAATTTTCAATATATATTTATTTAGCGATGCTGCAAACAAAGCCGTATCCGGTGATGCAAAACAAACTAATTTAATTGTAGCCGCCCAAGAAATCTCCGCATCTACAACCCAGCTTGTGGTTGCATCACGTGTTAAAGCGACACCAGGCAGTACAAATTTGGTGGCATTAGGGGAGGCATCGAAAAGTGTTAATCAAGCGACCGGAGCCGTTGTTGCGGTTGCACGAAATAACAGTCAAATTCTTGAAGAATTCCAAGACTTGGATTTAACACAACTCACCGTGCACCAGGCCAAAAAATTAGAAATGGAAATACAAGTAAAAGTAATCGAACTAACGCAGGCGCTTGAAAATGAACGATTTAAATTGGCATCGTTCCGGAAACAAAATTATCAGGGTGCTGTTTAAAACGTTTGATGGTTTATATGTTTTTATGTAACCAAATATATTTGATTTTTTTACATAATTCCATTATAGATATTTTTTATTAAATATGATATTTTGTTTAAATATTATTTTTCTTGTTCCAAACTTATATAATTATTATGTATTAATTATTATTAATAAACAAAAAGTTGAGTTTTTTTACATTAAATTATACGGTCGAGGTTTACCTTAAGTGGGAGGGAAGGTTTAGAGATTTAACGACATTAAAGTTTTCTTTGAAATAATCTTAGTATTCGGCTTCAGATTACACAGTTTGCATTTCCAAAATTTGTTTAAAGAACAAATAAATAAAAATAATCTTCCTGGTTTTGACACTTGACCATAAAGCCTCGGTCGCCCTCTTTGATCTGCTTATTCGAAAACTTCCCTATTTTGCCTAATAAATAGTTAGTTTGGTATGTTTATATTCTATACGAAAAAAATTTATAGTGTTTTCAGGCTTTGCTATTATATCAAAAATTCCTTATTATAAAAGTTGTTTCTTCGCCCAAAAATCGTAAACGTGAGGCGCTAAAACATTTAATCTAAATTTTATACCAAATCTATAAATGTTTTGAGGATGAGAGGCTAAGGTTCCAATTAAAAGGGATTAGTGTAATCTGATATGTTCAGACTATAAGAAAATCTTGATTTGCTATCAAATCTAGATTACTGATCCCTATAGTCTGAACATAGTATAATTTTTCTAATTGTAATTCTTCTGAAGGGTTTGTGTTCAGATCATTCATCATCTGTGGCTAGATAGTCTTGCACTCCATTTAAAAATCTTTAAATTGTTATACCATATTATATTTTCGTTACTAAGTGGACCAAATTTGAGTCTACCCGTATTGAACGTAATAAAGTTCAGTACAAAATTTTTTTCACCACTATATTCTACCCTACAGATTAAGGATAAAAAACGGTCGAAATTTTTCTATACAAAAATGAGTAATGTTCCTTTTGTTTGTATTCTGTGAGTATACTCCCTATTACTATTTTTGTCTTGCTTTATCGTAGTCTATTCCACGGCTCGCACGACACTTTTCCCCACTATACCTAGATAATCACCTTAGAAATGTTAAGATAACAACATAGATGATTGAATCCATCATTTTCATTCCACTTTACATGACTTGGCTCCGCCAATTTTTTCCTGGCACGTTGTTTCCCCTCTGATTGGCACGTTTTATCCTTAGACATTTTAAGGTATTCAAATAGGGTTCGTAGTATTATATGCTATTTATCTCTCAAAATTAACAATCAATGGGACTGTTGTTTACATTATATTGAAAAGACGTTAATTGAATAATAAAGA
Source organism: Nephrotoma guestfalica (assembly GCA_963691935.1). NCBI lineage: Eukaryota > Metazoa > Arthropoda > Insecta > Diptera > Tipulidae > Nephrotoma > Nephrotoma guestfalica. Next base: position 262,353,334 of record OY829914.1, on the reverse strand, counting down.
TACAGATTTTAAGGAAATATGGAACCATTGATTGAAACTATAACTACGAAATACAATTTCCATAACAATTTTGTTTGATAATTTGAACGTCTCGCGATTTCCATTTCTCTTTGTTTTTGTGACTCAAATTTAATTATAAGGGCGGTTCAAGAAATGCCCGTGTTATAGGAATGAAGACGCAAGTTTTCCAATTGAAATTGCCTTTTAGGTTCTTACACTTTCCCTAACGTTCCTGCAATTTTTTAATCCTCCAAAAATATGATTTATCAAACTTTTTAAAATGGGCGTTTGTTTGACTATGACCTCCCCGTTTAACCATGTTATAGCTCTTTTCGACGATTTCCACAGTAACCACGTCTGTCCGGTTGCCTAGGGCTTCTAATCAAAAACAGATTTACGAGTACGACCACGTTTAAGTTCGTTCAAACAATATCTCACAGATAGTTTTTAATAATTAAGGTTTTAAGGGTTTTAAAGTATATGGCTGAAGCGAAACCGGAAAATGTCGTTTACCGTATTCCGGTGCAACAGGTAAAATGCATGGCAGTAATGGCGGATATCAAAAATGCCTTATTGTGGCATCGAAAATTGGGGCATGTTAATTTTCCTGATATGTGCAAAATGAAAAATGACTTTGAAGATGGTATCGATTTTGTTTGCAAATCAAATTTTAGACTTAATTCACTCAGATTTAATTGGTTCAATACAGAACCACTATTTATCGATGACCACAAACACTCGAAACATTTTCGTCTGTTTTGGACGTGAAAAGTCAGAAGTTTTCGATGGATTTATGGTGAGTTCAAATCGACGGTTGAAAAACAAACAGGGAACAATTGATAGCTCTACGCACTGACAATGGCACCGAATTTGAAAATTCGAAATTGTGAAATTTGTTTTATTTGTTAAACATATTGTTCAACATCAAAAATCCGTTGTATACCATATATACTCGAACCGATGGAATTGCTGCTAAGAGCTATTCGTAAATTAGTTGAAAAGCTAAAAGTAGCTGTTAATATAATGACACACATTTTAATTGTTCTGCTAATTCAATTTTGGATACAAAGTTATCCAGTTATGGTAGATGTGCTAGACACAAACGTAGTACATGAAACAAAAGGGTTATAGTTTGGTTAAGATGTAATGTTGTTACAAGAAAATGGTGTTTACAAACCCGTTGTTCGGGATAGCTGTACTGAAGTAAAGGAATCAACTGTTATTTAAAAATGTGGTTCGGAAAAGGTGAGGGAAACGATGGTAATAGTGTACTCTTCAAGGCTAGGATGGTACCCCATAAAGGTTGTTCGCAAGTACATGGTATTGACTATGCAGAAGGATATTCGCCATGTAGTTAGATATTCTGCGGCTCGATTTTTGTTCGAAATTGTAGGTAAAAGCTAAAGTTCCTATAAGGGGACTTGTTGGAAGAAATTTGTATATACGGAACAATGCTAAAAACATGCGGTTTGTAAAAACCAGTAAACGATCCAAATGTATTTTATACGAAGGATTTATCGTTCATAATAACAATTTATGTAGACATTTTTGAAATTTTGGAAACCTATAACAATTGAATTACATTCCACATACGAATGGTGAAATTTTGCTCGCCTAAATTCTACGAGTGTATTTTGGATGTTATAAAAAGATTTGGAATAGAAAATTGTAAACCAGTGTTATCGCCTAGCGATGCCTATTTTCTTGCATTCCCAAACTGAAAGAGAGTACCTGGAAATGGCAATAAATAAACCATATTAAGTTGCCGTTGGTTGTTTATTGTATTGTACAAGGTTCGAAAGAAAATATTGCTTTTGCAGTGAAAGAAATATATTACAAAGTAAATATATACGCTGCTACGAATAAATGGACCAAAAAAATTTCACTTTACCCGTATCACAGAGTACAAACAGAAAGGGCATTACCCGTTTTGTTATTAGGGACAATTTTTTTGGTTCATTTAAGGCGTCTTTATGGTTGCGTTCGTTTGTCATTCATTCAAACAATGTTTTTTGACCAATCATATTACCCCAAAATGACGTTTTTTTCTTCTGCATGTTTTCAAAACAGATGATTGGTTGAGAAAATTGTTTTGATCGAACCAACGCAACCATAAGTTAATGTAAAAAGGCTCAGTGCACCATATTTTTCACCTCTTCCATACAAATCAAGCATAAAAAAACGGTCGAAATTTTCCATGCAAAAATCGTGTAATGTCCTTTCTGTTTGTATTCTGTCAGATAAACAAGACGTCAGTTGATTAAATTTAAATAATGAATAGAAAACCCCATTAAATGTGATGCACTATGTATCACAGAGTAGCAAATATCAATATTTGTTAAAAGCCGCAAGCTGTGCTTACACAAGCGGTAATATGGACTGCTTTAAAATCCTGCTTAAAAAACAGTGAGAATCTCAATGCGCTGGATATGACAATGTTAACGCCACCTTAAGACATAGTGCTATATACGTCAGTAGCTGAAAAACAACTTGACGAGATCCCAAATTTTCTAATTTGTTGTTACGGGTGTGGGTGTAATATTTTTGGTTTGCTTTTATATTTTAAGCCTCTGTTCTTCTGCATTTTACAGATCAAGATCAAATAAACGAGACGAAATGTTTTCATACTAAAAAATTGAGCTGTGTCGATCTTGCAAACCAGCGGATTTGGTTCAATCTATGCCGGATCATACTTTTATTACTTCGTTCATTCATTCATTCAAACAATCGATTAGAAAAGTTCAAACCTTTTAATACGAGGAAGTTATCGCTTATTACGAACAAAATATATACTGTCTTTTCCGTTGCAAAATGTTTCCAATATGCCTTATGTAGTACAGTAAAAATGATAAAATAATATAGTCATCTCGTTTCATCACACAAGAAAACCAAATATAAATTTTCAATTCGCATACACAAGCGTCAATAAAATTTTCAATATTCAAGATGGCTGATTTGACGCCTTATCGTGAACTGTGATTTTCTGATGAAGAAAATAGTTTTACTTAAGAAAAAAATTAAATAAAATTTAATAAAAGAAATTTTAAGTGAAAATTGTTTTATTTATCGTTTAATCATTAAACTATCAAATAATATATTTAGATACATAATTTAATATCAATTAAAGTACAGTTCGAGATAATTTTTGGTCAACCATAACACAGTGGAAAACTAACAAAATTGGAAAATTTCCATGTAGGTGTTTTGGAAAATTTATATAAAACAAGGTAAATTTGAATTAATAAAAAAGTGGTATTTTATTTTATTGATTAGTTTTTCTAAATGTGAATTTAGTGTAATTTATTGTTGTATTTTATTAGCTAATCATCTTAATTAAAGACTAAGATATATTAAAAAATTAATTAAATTGCTTTAATTTGAAACATGCATTATTAATGGGAAATCGGAAAATTCTATTACAGAAAATTTACAAGAAAAGCAAAAAATAAGAAATTTTGACAGAACATTATTAAATCTAATAAGATTCTTATTTTTGGACCAAAATCAAATTAGAAACGTATACTCGCGTAAATAATTAATTCTTGTTTATTTTTATTAAAATTTCCTTTAATTTAATACTATTACTGGAAAGGCGAGGAAAATAAGAATTTTTTTTCAAAAACTCAGTTCGTTTTTCTCTCTTTATATGTTACAACAACAACATTCATGAAAAATAAGGGAATCAATAGTTAGAACCGCCCCTATGTACATATCTACATCGTGTGTAGTGTACATACAAGAATTCGATGACATTACGATGAGCATTTCCATCTTCAGTATGTATGTTTTTGTTGCTTTCGCCCGATTTTCCGAAGTTTTCCAATTTTTTATTTGTTATTGTAATGTAAATAAAAATATACAGTAGTTTTAAATGTAATATGGTGGAAACAAATATGAAAACTAAAAAGTTCTCATCCTCTAATTCGTATATTACCGCTCCATGTAATTTTCACAGTGACGTCATACATCATGTTTTATGCTGCTCTCAAGTCCTTTGTTAACCTAGTCCGAATTTCGGCATCTGTGTATATGTGTGTGCGGGAGAATAAATTGTATAATTTTTTTAAATAAAAAATGAAAATTATATTGATTAAAAGTTATTGAATTAATACGTTCTTCGACTGTTCAATACTTACATGAATCTTAGGTTGTATAAACTAGAAAGTCGTTGATTAGAATATTTTGTTGTGCAATAGTTGTAATCTACTATGTAGTCGCCTTTGTTGTCTGCTGGTTTTTAGGATACACTGTAGCTTTAGGGTAGAGGCCGATTATCCTGCATATGTGGAATTTCAGATTGTGGGACTAAAAATAAAGTATGCTTGTGTTGTGACTCTGTCTATAAATTATTTCATAATATTGGGACAATCCGATTGAATTTAAAATTAGAGGTAGGGTGTAGTAGACCACCAAGCTACCGATAGTTTAGGAGTTTCTCTGATAACTGTTCGCATTTTCTATATGTAGGTATGTATATATTATTACACCATCAACCTCGCAAACGTTGCTTGGATTAGTACATAAGTACTAAAAATTCCGTGGAACCTATCTGCCGCCACCCAGCCACCATACGAAAGATTCACAAAATGACAGGAAAGGGCAATTCACATTACCTGCTTTAATATTTTAAATTTATTTTAGGGCAAATTTCGAAATACTTATGCGAGTACACCGAAAACTGAAACATTATTCACAGGATCGAATCTCAATTAGTCGAACACAACAGCTATTCATCGGAGACAACAATTGATCAGAAAAGGATATTTATTTAATAGACCAAGAGCTATCAATTCAGTGGGGGCATGTGAGATAACCTCCTATTTGTATACAGGTCGAGGCATCATTCTAGATCGGAATGAGGTAGATCAAAAAAATGTTGTAAATTTTCTGAGAACCAAATAAATCGGAATTACTGGTGTTACTGAAATGTTCCAAAGAAGTACTTGCGAGTAAGAAAGCTGATATTATTAGAGCCATATGTACGTTCAAAATTAATTTGCAACGCTGTTTGGCAACTTACTTGGAATAATGTGTATAATTAATTTTCAACTGAAGATTTTCCGATCATCTTCATTATAAAACATTAACATTTTTTTGATAAATTAATCAAAATGTATAAATAGGTATATATTTTGTTATTTGAAGGAAAAAACAATCATCACCGATCGTTATCAAATGATGATATATCCGTTCTGCATCCCGCTGCTACGCTAAAGCTTTAATCACTGTAAACGGCACAGTCGGTCTAATTTAAAAGTTATTCCACCCTCGTTGATATAAAGTTGACATGACTGATTGTTATGACTGTAATTTAGTATGTTAGTATTATATATTACCTAATGTGGTAAGGCGAACTATGCAATGTTAAAAAATTATAAAAATTCAATAGAAATAGAACTTTTTTAGGCAATGACGTTATTACTGACCGAGGGGTAAGTCCAATATAAATAATCAATATTCCTAATGGCCTTATGATTTATTGATCATGTGTAATTGGGTATTATTTTCATCAGAAGCTGTTTTAATGAAGTTTTGATGTTTTTCTAAAATCATGTAAAATTATGCGTTTTATACTTCTCAGCTTAAAATTACACACTTATATATAACTCCAAACTTGTGTATAACTTATACGATACCATAAATATTATAACAAATAAAGTATTGATTTTTAAATTCTGTAAAAGATTTCTAGCCTCCAATAAAGTTTTGTTTGACGCCACCAAGTCACCCATTGATTATTCATATTAAGCCATATAGAAAAACGTTTGAATTATGAACCGAATAACTCAATACGAAGCAAATTTCAAAAGGAAAGCGTTCGAAAAAATAAAAGAATTAATTCATAAGCTTAAATTTGTTTAAAATTATTTCCAATTAAAATTCGTTCCAATTAAAATAAGTTGAATTTACTCACTAAAACGTAGAAAAGAACGAGGAAACCCCGTATATCCAGTTCCTACTTTGTGTTTCATAAATGTCCATAACTTTAATAATAATGTTGCGTCCTCACTACTGAGTGCTTCTTTCTATTTCTGCTATTAGGTGTAGCTTGTGCTATTTTTAGTAGAAATAAAATGGTTGAATTAAAAAATGAAGTAAACATATATTATACGAGTATATTGTATTTTCTCCCATATTTCGTTTTATATTTTTGGTTTTTTATTTTAGATTCTGATTTTCCTGGCGATTTACTCAAAAAAATGCTGTTAATTACTGTGTGTGTTAAAGCATTGAAGTGCCAATCCAAACCTATGAAATTATTGACACTTCAATTCTCAAAATAATTTCGCCCACGTGTTTATATTTCATCATACGTAAAATCGTAAATACGTTAAGTCTAAAGATCTTGGCGTTCAAGCTTGTCCATTGTGACCAAATCAAAATTGGTCAATTAATATTTAAAAGCCTTGACTTTTGTGTCAATCGAGCGTATTTGTTTTTTTGTATTATGTAATTTTTATTTTTATAAATATTTTAAATTAATTTAAAACTAATTACACTAAGCAAATGATGCAAATTAAATGATTGGAGTTGCTAAACAATAGTCAGACTCATTGAGATGGAATACAAAATAATTGTTCGATGGTAACAAAGATCAACCAAAAATCGGAACAAAAACCAGAAATTATTAGTACATCGAAGGGACCATGTAGTAACCGTGTAGCATGGCGTCATTCTAAAGTACTGACCCAATTCATAAGATGAAGAAAATCACACTCTCGCCGAAAACGTAAAACGGCATTAAATTGGATTTGGATGAATTTGTAAACCCCGTTAGAATGAGCTATTAGCTCAAAATTGGATGTTAAAAAATTATTGTAATTAAATAAAAATAAAAATTCATTCATCTGGATAATGTTAAGCCAGTTTTCCACCTTGTTATCATGTGATATGACCTTTAAGATTTAATAAAGATTCATCTAATAATAACGGAGTATTAAAAAAATCGAGGTAATTCTGAGCGTTTAATCTATCTTGTAGAAATTTTGGTCCAATCAAAGTACATATTTCCAATAATAGTACACCAAATATTTCACACTGGAACCCCATTGAAAATTGTTTACTTCATCCCTTGTGATGTGTTTGTCATCCCAATTTTACATACTTTTTGTCTTAAAGACAAAACTGCTTGCGCTAATGATCGGTTTCGTTATGGATAAATGCAATACATCTTTTTTTCATTTGTATCGTCGTGTTGAACATTTCCAGAAATTCCGCCAGCATAAGGAAGAAAAGGCCTCCTCTACGCAAACGTCTGTGCATATTTTCGAAAGTTCTGTGATTTATTCGAGTAATATACTCTTGGTTAATATTTATATATTCTACGACAATCACGAATGAAAACGAATTTTTTGTTTCCAAAGTTTTTATCGGTTACAGAGTTCCTTTAATATTTAAATTAATATTTTTTTTAGTTAAATCGCCATTAGAATCTGGGTAGGAGAACCGGGCGCAAATTTTATGAACTAAAAATATCAAGATAAAAAAATAATTTTTTTTGTGGAAATTAGAGAAAGCAAAGGATGCTAGATTTATTTTGGTTTCAAAGTGAATCATATCTGTCGAGAAAAATTATATTTTGAGTTTTTTTTGAGTACCCTTACTTTTGAGGGAGGTTTGTTTGATAGGCTTATCTAAAGGAGTCATCTGTGGCACTATTCCGGTAATTCCCTGGATCACGTAAACTTAATTCCTATTTTTTTCTATTATACTAAGGTAAAAAGTTAGTAGAATTTTTTGAAAACAAAATTAAATTGGCTAGTTTTAATATTGAAAAATTATTCCCAATTTATAAAAGCTAACATTAAACTTTTTTCCTCAGTAGTCCAGAAAAAAAATAATTTAATCAGAAATTATATGTAAATTCTTTCTCCAAAACCCTATTCTCAGCGAATTAGTAGAATTGGGCCACAGGTTGGACTTCCGGGAAGCGTATGACTCGATCAATCGAGAAGGTTTATAGTAGGAGAAAGGATTTCTACGAATCCCTAAGAATTGGTACTACTAAGCGGAATGTCAGGTTTCAATCACGATTCTATGATAAAGTTGATAGCACGTTGAGAATTTTGTAACCAGAAGCATGCTGGTTTTAATTAACTTCGAGAAATCTATGTTCTTTCTCATTTTTGAGAAACTTATAGTAAATTATCACCACCATTGTCACCATATTTTCATTTCATCATAGTTGGGACAAACCAGTTAGTGGCCCATAAAATTAATAATTTCTTCGAATGTTAGTTGAGCATTGTCATTACCTTTGTTAAGTATATTATTTCACAGCTCGTTTTCAAACTCCACCATAATGCGGGGTTAGCGGTGGAATGAAATTACATTTAATACCTTTAGATACTGTGATTTTTTTGTGTTAGATTGCCATTTTTTTGAAGATAACGAATTGTATTAAGAACTTTTGGCACACATGGATCGACGTAGTTCGCGTACCTCCTATATTCAACAGATCTGATGAGATCAAAGCGAGCAGTAATGAAGAACTTGTGATGGAGATAATGCAAAATCATTCTTGAAACTAGGTGATGTCTGTAAGAGCTAGATGCTTCATTGTATTAGAACAGTTTAAATTTTCAAGACGATCTCTTACTCTCAGTATTTTGTTCGAATTAACGATTTAACGCAAGTGAAACGAGTTTTGAGTTATGCTGTGTAACCTCTTGAATTCTAGTTCGGAATTGATGTCTGCATTGAACTCCGCATCCTGAATGTATTTAATAATTTTAATTCTGCTTCTTCTATTTTCGATACTCTCAAATAATCCTTCAATTTGTTTTTAAAATATAAAATTTTTGATGTTATCCAAGAATCTGACAGTATACATCATTATTCGTAACAACTTCGACCATTTGACAGCTCGATGCCTGGATGCCACTATTGTGTGAAATTATTGAGTTTTGTTTAGTCAATTATTGTCTTCTGCTCAGTTAGTTGATTTTGAATTGATAAGATGTGTTGATAAGTTCAAGCTGTATTGAGCTAACTTGTTCTGTTGACGCTACCTTCGTTTTACAGATTAGGAGGTTTACAATTGCTTTATTATTGACGCGTGTACGTAGATAAACCGATCCGCTTGCATTTCTTAATCTAAAAATCTCAAAACCACTAGATTTTTGAATTAATTGAATTTGCCTAATCACCAAAGTACCGAATATTTGCGATACAATTGACAATATATTTCTTTTCGAAAAAGCTGGTTTAGGTATATTTGCAAATTTGTATGATGTCCGTCTTTTTTTCCAATGAAGACCCAGTTAATGTATGAACCTTTGATTCGTTAGATTTGGGTTTTGTAGACTCCTTCATTTAAAGCTGGATTTGCCACTTGTAAAACATAAACTGAGTCTCAACCAATAAATACTTGCGGTAATTTTTGTTTAGTTTTATGGCGTGCACCTCATCACTTGATCCTATTAATTCGTAGTCAACATATACTTTAATTTCCTCTATGTCTAAGTATTCCATATTCACTAATAAAGCTCGCAGAGATTTCGATATTACGGATTCGTTTGAGTTCCATTGAAAGCAGGCATGTCCAGGCAGACGAGCTTTCAATGATTGTCCTAATGGTGATGTATTCGATTTAATAGGCAACTGCTCGATAAAACGACCACTTTTTCTAAATAGTGTACGTTGCCTCATACTTTGGGTTCACAAATTAGTTCGTCTAATCAACATCGCACGTTTTATTGAATTTTTTCCTCTTGTTCCAGCTCAATAATTGCTGGACGATATTTGAACGACCAATGTCCAAAATATTTACACTGATCATTGTTCTACCGTTAACCTTTTAATTGCTTCAATTGAACTCTTTATTGATTTATTCGTTCTCTATTTTGATTTGATGTGTCTGGGCAGCAGTTGGTTAGGATGTTAACGGTTTTGTGTAGTCACAGTATCTGGTGCGTTCCCTATAAATTTTAGAAAGTCTGTAATGTTGGGTAACTTTATTTTACGTTGATTTCCCATCAGAAGCCTGCTACATAATCCATGGTGACATACTCTATAGGAACGTAACTTTGTAACAAGCCGTTTAATAGGTCCAGGTATAATATTTTGACATGCAAACTTCAGGACGCACAAATACACTCTTTCAAATAGATATGGTTCAATACACCCATTTGTGTATATCCATTTCCTGGAAAGTGAGTGTTGAGGAATGTTTTGAAATCGAGTATTCTGCAAGAACTATGTAACAGTTACCGTGAATCCGCTTTCATAAATTTGTATTCGTGATGTTTGTTGAGCTTGATAGGTCTGTTGATCGATTATGTATAACATTTTTTTGTATTTCTTTTAAATAAATCTCGCTTTTATTGCGATCAAATTGCCATTCCGGGGAATTGATTTTTAAACTAATAGTTAAACAATTAAGCAGTCCCATTAGGTAAAAAGAGCAAAAATAAGCGTGGACAAATAATCGACACCATATATACTTAAGAGCTGGACAAATTTTTGTCTTTTTGACTTAGCTAATTATTCATAACCATCAAAGTTATGCCACTTATTACTGACTTAACTGTTTTTGAATGGCTCCTTCATTGAAAGTTAGTTTTTATCACCCCCATCTAATGGACTAATATGCCCAAAAATTTACTTAGAAGCGCTGAAGTAATTTGTCGTAATGGTTATTTTAGCTTTTATTTTAATTTTAAAACGCATAGTTAAGAGTATACATATTATTATAATTTATAAAATTTAACCTTGTCCAAGATGTCCAAACTAGAGAAACTCACACTCTGGGCTTTCCATCAATATCACGTAAACTTTGATTTTATCATGACTTAGCAAAATTGGCTCTTCTATTTGATAGAAATCAGGTTAATTTACAAAATCCGTCGAATAATATGGTCTTATTTAAAATCATTAATTAAATAAGACCATATTATCCGACCTAGATTGCTAATGCTACGTTAAACGATTTTCATTCTGTAACGATCGAAATCTTGAATTCCTTTCAGGCAACATACAAAAATTCGAGGTTACACGAAAATGCAAATACCCAAATACCTCTGTCTAATAAAATGAATTTAATTTAATTTATGAGAATTAGGTTAATCGTTTTTATAATAACCAAAGTTTAATTTCTAACATAGTTTGCACCTAAAGGACAGAAAGACCAACGCCTCTGCCATTGTTATTATATTCGTAATAATACAAACATTTAATTTAATGTAATGCTTCAACATCCTTTTCATACTCGTTTCGTGAAGTACTAGAACAAACTTGTAAAACTAATGACTTTACAATATTTTAATTCTATTATTAATTAAATAGTATATCATTTTTTTAAAGAACTTCAATTCACATGTCCCTGTATGTAATGGGCTATAATTATAATGAAATTCTAAGTCGTTTAATTTTGCTTGTCTTACGTATAATACTGCACACCTCCCTTAAACTTTGCATCATCTTCTGCGTTTTATTTTTCGATCAAACGCAATAGCATTTTCTTTAATGACGTAACCATTGAGTCCTTTATAGTATTAACCTAGTCAGTGATCCATTTTCTTATACACACAAATAAACAACAAGATATCTCAATCTCATCTCATCATGTCGTAATAAAAATTCTTGATAACATATTTCTGTTTTATGCTATTATTACTGCGCTATATAAGACGAAAGCACCGAGCTGTTGTCACATTACATGTTGATAAGAAAATTTCTCGTCATGTATGTATATACTCGTATATAAGTAGTAAGCATAGTATGCTTGTTTTCATTAATCATTATCATTAATTCACTGTGTGTTGTTTTTTAATTTATTTGTTCTCATTCCCCCAATGCCATACGACTTGGTTCTGTTGGATTTGGTTCAATCGTAAATGTTTGGGGTAGGAATGGGTGGTGGGTTTTTAGAGAGAATTTTTTTTTAGAACCGATATTTTCTTTTACTTTATGTTTTTCGGTTTTCATTTTTCATTGGCATGGGTGGTGGTTGACTATCAAAAATAAGATTATGACTCATACATGCTAAACAAACTAAACGACAACAACAGAAAGAAAAACAAAAATGTATTCTTTATAATTAGATGGATTTACAAAAAAATACTTCTCTGTATACTCCCAAGTTCCAGCTAACTAGTAGTTTTACAATATTGTATAGTTTTCATGATAAATTAAGATTCAAATGATGTATAATACAATATCATTTGTGTGTATATGGAATACATTATCGAGAATTTGTTTATCGAACTACTAAAATCGAAATTTTTGTTCAAATATTGTTATTTTTGGTCTTAATGGTAGTACCATAAATACCATGCCAAAAATTATATAATCAAATAACCTTTAAATAAATAGCAATAGTTAAAATTTATTGGTATTGCATTGGTGAATTTTAGTGTATACCTACACCGCTTACCGTGTACGATTTGTAATTTGTAAGATTTTTATTTTTAATTCTTCAAATTTCCAAAACAAATATTTTTCTTTTATCAAATGGGGGTAACCAAAACTGGCCACCAAAAACTAATAACGACCAACAAAGTCTTGTACCAATATTAATAATAAGTTGTCTACTACCTTCGAAACACACCAAAATGATTAATTTGATAATGACATTTTCAAAACACATTATTCAACTTTTGTCAAAGATCAAATTAATTTTCTAGTGATGAAGCCGTTAATGTCCATCATTTTCCACCTTAAACAAATTGAAGTAAGAAGTAATAAAAATGGTAGGAGATATAAAAATTTAATTCGAAATTAAAGGAAGAAAAGAAGAAATGCTAAAAATTTTAGACAGAAGGAAAAAGAAAAATTATTAAGAAAATAATATTGCACTACCACTGCAAAAATCTTTCCATTTTATTGGTAAACTTAACCAAGCTAAAAAAGTTAAAAAGTTAACGTTAAAGTCCTACCGAGTTGCTAGGGATAATATTGCATCCAAGCCACACCTTTTTTATGATTTCATGATGCTTTCTTGCGCGAGCTCTCAACCACCTATAGCAATTAGGAAATATTCCTGTTGAAAGTCAAATTTTTTAGTAGAATTCTAATTATTTTGATCTTGATAGTCTGGGTTAAGTTTTTTTTGAAGTGCTTCAGTAGTATTGCGGGGTACACCAATATAGTATTTCGTTTTTCAACAATCATTTCTTAACCAGGGTACAATATAATCTTTTTGAAGATAAACACATACTTCCTTATTGTCTAAAAAAACAGTTCATAATTTTAGATGTGGCAGCGTATTTTGAAATCTCTTGTGTGTACGGGAACATTTACTTCTACAAGTAAACAATATTTGTAAAAACGTATTTGGTAAAAATATGCGAATTCCAGCCTGTTCACATACGAATCTGTCAGTAAAGAATGATACAGCAACCGGATGGGACATGTTCGAAACATCACAGTCACAGAGCCCCCATAGCCTCAAAGAGATGCTTGGCTCCACGAACATTTTCAGTTACAGCTGTTTCTGTTTGTTTCACGAATACGAATGTGACGATGGTGTTCATATGCTCTACTACCTGCAACTGATCCAGTCTATATACGTTCAATCGTTTTGCGAATTCTAGGCTCTGTAGGAGATCCATGTTGACCAAAATCGTCACGTAATTTACGAAATGTTTTTTTACAGAACGACCATTTTCGTAATAAGTTTGGATAACCAAAACGCGTTGTTATATTGTAAACGAACTCATGACTAAAAATGGCATAGTTTTGACTTTTCCTTTGCTAAAAATGTGCGGGGTTCCCATCGCACAATAAATATTTTTTTATTTTTTTTTTTAACTTAAAAAAACCAAGAGATGAATGTAACTATTCCAAGGCAATTAGCAAAACTAATAACAGAAAATTAGTTTGCCTAATTTATTTATTGCGTAATTTGTTGACATAAAGCATTGCACAGATATATATTATCGCATAGGTATCTATTCAATTATCTATTATCCCATTTAAAAGAAAATTTTACGAACTGTATAGGACGAAAGTAGTTTTTATTGCATTGAGAAAATTTGGAAATTATAGAAAGATGTCTCTTGTAAAATTCCTATTGTAGCTTGACAATTGGTTAATTTTTTATAATAAAAACAACCAAATGTAATTTTAAGCTGCCTTTGTATTTTAGCAGTGTAGTTTCTTTAATATTTTGAGTTCACAACACGAGCAGTTGATGATGCAGCAGCCTTTTCAAACCTGGGAGTTGGGGGATGGATTGGGTCAAAGATTGGGTCAAATAATAATTTAAATATTAAAAATATATTTTTAATTTTATATAAATCCTCTAACTAAAGCAGTTCTTTGTGTCAACCCGGTAGGATGATCATCGGCTCGTATATCGAGCAAATCTAGCTGGTTTTTATTAAAAAATTGTTTGGCAATGTAGAAGAGTAGGATACATTTTTTATACAAGCCTCAAGTATTTATATACTCCTGTTAGATACTGACCCTAAACCATTGGAATATTTTCTAGATGTGGTGAATGGCTACTGCTGATTCAGTAACATTTCGTATAAATTGTCGAGTAGATTGTCTGCTACAGATTTTTGGGCATAGCCAGAAGTTGCATCACACGATTACCTGTCGCACAGTACTATGCCTATGAAAGTGGATCCCGAGGAGCAGACGGTGGTAGTCTCAGTAACATATAACTTATCGACAGTGTAATTTAAAAGCAATTGTAGTTTTTGACTAAATTATTAGATAATTGTTATCAACATTACAAGGGTACAACATTACTAGGTCTTTTTAAAGCAACAATAATCACACGAGTTTTTTGCATCAGACATATTTTTTACCACAAAAACTATTACTCCCCGATTCATTACCCGCCAATCATTACTCCCCAGGTTACTACTTCCGGATATTACTCTGCTGTCATTTACCGAGGGGTTAATGATAGGAGAGAGGGTCATGTACTGATCAAGGCCGGAGTAAATGGCAGAGGGTAAAGGCGGGAGAGAAGTAATGTACCGGGATCTCATTCGGAGGAGTAAAGTCCTTGGCACAAGAAATAATTCTTAATTTGATCGAAATTAAAAATAGCTTTATTATAGAATTTGACGCCTATCATGCGCCTGTGGAAGGCAAAGAAACCTGAAGGAAATGTTAAACCTTCCCTTTTGTTACTACATTATGTTTACAGAAAAACCATATTATAAAATTGTTATCGAATTGAATATTAAAGCTTTGAAATACGGAAGAAATTGCGGTAATATTTTTAAAACTAAAGAATGAGGATTTAAACAATAATACTTTCTAACCGAAGTTTACTATGATCAGTAGCGTAACTATATATTGTCAAAATTATCCAAGGCGCTTTAACATGGTTTGGCGTTCAAACAAGACAAGAGAAATGGTTGAATAATTTTGGATTAGTCTTGCTAGCTCCGAGCCCGAAACATAAGATCCCAAGAAGAAAATACCGAATAATTAAATTCTGAAACACAAAACTTGTGAATCGAAACCCTGAAACACGAAATCCCGAAAAGTCCGTCTAGCAAATTTAAGGAGTTTTCGGGTTATCGGTTCTATTTTTCAATTGTTAAAAGGATTTTTTTGCTACTTTGGCGTTGTTATTGTTAGCACTGAAATTGTTGGCACTGAAAATTTTCAACTAATGCCTCATCGATAATTACAACCTCGTAGAGGAACTGCGTCATTTGGAATACTTTCTTGTGTTCGGATTGGATCAATTTAAGCTACAGAACATGTGATTCCAACTCATATTTTCTCGATTAAATAATATAAAAAAGGGTCGATATCGACTGGTTCTCACGATCTCCTAAATTGACCAACACCGATTACTTTTTGAGTGCTTGTAAGTATGTACCAACCAGCCACAATTTCGATGCTTAAGAGCAAAATTCGGATAGATCTTGCTAAAAGAACATTGTAAGTCTGGAGAACAATATGATTAGAAAAGTCGCAATGGATTTATAAATACTTAATTTATTATTCCGACTATCGAAATATCAAAAGTTCAAAATGGAATAATTAATTATATTTCCTTAATATTAGGTGTGTGAGTATGACTCCACTCTTCCCCAATAAGTGTCGTTAATAGTACTGCTTACATGTAACTACTATAAATGGGTAATACTGGTATGCTACGTTGATGTCAGCTGTCAAACGCAGTATGCGACATTTGGTTGAAGTGTAAACAACTAGTACTTTTAACTCCTTGAAAATGACGAATTTTATTCCAAATATACATCATGCGGAAAGTTTTATTACATTATACTTGTGGAAATTTGCACAGAGCAAAGTTTCGATGATTTAAAAATGATGGTTTTGGGATTGAAGATAAGATGGAAAACCTACCAACCAAAAAATTTGAAGATGCCGAATTGGAAAAGTTATTGGCTGAAGATTCTTCTCAAACACAATCAGAATTGGCTGTAGCATTAAATGTTGGTTGCAATACGTTTCCAAACGGATCGGATGGTTCAAAAAGCTAGTAACTGAACGTCGAAAACCCATTTGTGAAATACTGCTTCAAAGACAGCAACGAAAATGTTGCATCGAATAGATACTGGAGATGAAAAATGGAGAATCCCGAACGCAAAAATCTTAGGTGAAGCCTGGTGAAGCTGGTTCACTGCAACCGAATTGAGATATTCATTGCAATAAGGTTATGCTCTGTATTTGGTGGGATCAGAAAGGTGTGGTATATTATGAACTGCTGGAATCCAGTGAAACTATCAATGGCGATGTCTACCGACGACAACAAATACGTTTGAAGCGTGCTATACAGGAAAAACGACCAGAATGGTTAAATAGACACATACAATTAATTTTTTTAAATAGGCTTATTGATTGGATCGCCTCGAAAGACAGGATTTCTTCAGAGGGGGATCTGTAAATTGCCTGAAAGATGGGGGAAAGTTGTAGCTGTAAAACAATTTCACGTTTCATAGTGTGAATAATTTTAAAAAGATAACCAAATTTTGAAAAATCAAAATTAAGATAGTTAAATAATGATTTAAACTAATGGGGAAGTTAAGATAAAATCCCTGAACATACATATTTGTAACAATTGGAATGTTAGTTTTCTGTGAAATATTGAATGTGATGGAAGCGTGAGATTTTTTTTTAGTAAAAATGGTGATTGTGTTCTTTTTTATATGTATTGTCCAGCTATGAGTTCTAGTAACTGTCATCTACCTACATTATTTCTCTTCTTCAAAGGATAATTTTATTTTGGGATTGTGAACGCATTTATCTTATTTAAAAATTATTCTAACCTGTTTTCAAGAATCACATTCGCTATTGTTGGGCTAACCGGTGAGTCTGCCGTTAAACTAAATAATTTGTTATATTTTTTCATATTAGTAGAAAATTCACAATTATTAGGGATTAAATCCGACGCCCCTACAAATTGTGTTTTGGAATTCGACTTCTTAACTTTCCACTTATCTTTAACTAATCTCAAAGCTAACTTATTGTCAATACTAGTGAACAGAGAGAGACACAACGTCCAGCGATATGACTTTGCGGCTTGTAGGAATTTTTGTTTTATTTTTTCTGTCTTGAGATGGAAAATTTTTATTATCAGTACTTGTCACAACCAAACCAAGAATTTGGAAACTATGTATATATGGTTTGTTGTTCTATAGAATTTTTAACTACGATGTTTTCTATTTTGCAGTTTATTCTGGATTAAATTAGTAAGCAAAATAAGGTTTGGCTATTTCTTTACCCAAAATATTAAAAGATTTTGCTATACAAAACTATACATAGCGACCGATAAAATGATCCGATTTGATAAGCTCTCGTTAAGCGACAGTCTATTAAATTAAAATTTATTATCTTTAGAATTCGGACGTGCTACCCCTAGCATTAATCCCTAACAACTTTTGGTTTAGCCCCACACAACATAATCATAATTTTTGTGTACAACACACAACCACTAGAAAAAAGGTGAAATACCGATAAAATATCCATTATAATATCGATACCGAGGTTTGAATTCCTATTACATTTTGTACGTAGATTGGAGCTTAAATACAATCTCATTTATGATTTTATGTGTACTCGTTATATGTTACACTCATATTATATGTAGTTTCGATCTGGAAAATGTCAATGAATTTTTTTTGTACTGTTCGTCGTCTATATAAATCGCGCTAGGCAAACGGTTATTTTCTCTTTGCGCTGGAATTATTATTTAATACCTTTTCAGATTTTTTCAGTTTTTCATTTATTTTCCATTGATGTTTTTTTTTATAGAGACCGGTGTTTCTAATATATATATACTCGTATTGCATCAGAGAATTTATAGGACGCATACACTCCAGTAAAAGGAAAAAGGTTAAACTACACTGTTTTGAAATATTTCCCCTACGAGCGAATATTTTAACTTGTGTTTTTTTATATGTATATTGTTATTCTCTTTCTCTCTATATGGAAAAACGAAATTCCGTTCATTTTCGTCGTTGAATTTTCTTTTGTGTGTTATGCTACAAAAGTAATTTTTTTTATTATATAATTAAAATTATCATACATAAAATTTGTTCGTACAATCGGCAATGTATCCTTAACTTAAATTGATCTAGGATTTAAAAAGATTGTTAATTTCGATATTAATTTGACGAATTTTATTTAAGAAAAATCTTATTGTCGTTGTGTCTATGTGTTTAAGACGAAAGCACGAAAAATAAAGAAAAATTATCTAAGCGGGTCAAACTAAAGTCAAATTTATATATTTTTGTGGTTTAAGATTGAAATCAAAATACGCAATTTTGGTAGTTTAGTGAGTTGAATGTGCTATTAGGAAAATTTAAGATTTCCATAATAAAAAATTACTTGTGTATATGAAGTTTGAACAAAATAGTTTGTGTATTACAAAAAACTTTGTTAAATGGGATAATATTCGGAAAAATCGATAGTGCACAACTTACAACTATTACTTAAACTATATATATAGTGAACCTAATTTATAAATTTTTCATTAATATAAATTTGTTCGGTAAGTTTGTGATTTAAATGTGGCTATTTTTTCGGAGCAAAATTCATATGTACGAGTATATTATATTTTATTGTTGCTCTCGGTTGAGAATATTTGACATATCCTTTGTAAAAACAATCGATCGGGCGACTTCCTACACAACATCATACAACATGCATACGTCACATAAATATTCATTCATTTCTTTATATTTTTTTGTTTAGTGGTTTGTCTCTAAGTGGCTATTCTAAAAAATTAAAATTTGAACTTAATTGAAAAATCGATTAAGGTATAATATAATATTGTACGAACATTGAAAGCTATATTTACAATATTCAATCGAATTAATACCAAACAAAATAAAATTTTGGGGCACAATACAACGTTGATACCAAATCAATGTTGTATTGAAATTCCGATGGGATGCGTTTATTTCTATTTTTTATCAGTTTACTGTTTAAATGACACATTCGAAAAGCTCTCTTCAATTCCAGTACATAATGCAGCATAAAAGTACAGATTATATAAAATAAATACAAAACTAAAATCAAGCACAAGTGGGATTTATGAACAAAACTTTCAACATAAATACAAAATTCGTATACAGCTAATGACTCATTTGAGAGTTGAAACTGAAAGGATAATTAAAGCGGTGGTGGCGGATATATAGTGTTTCTGTTTTCAAGTCTACAAGGTAAAAATTATTCTATATCACATAAATATGAATAGTGGTGTAGTTGTATATAGAAATTGATTGATGGATTTAAAACATCAAAACGAATTTTACGTGGGTAATGAGTTTGTTATGTACACCACGCGATACGCCCGAAATTAATATGAGTATGTATGTCAGAAACGTTTAATATCCTACATAGGCGCTATATATTATTGAAATTCAATTTAATATTAAAGAGTTTATGAATGATTCAATATATTTGTACTGTGTTGCGCGTTCCGAATAAATTTATAATTTTTATGATGGTTTTTGGTTTGAATGTTTGCTTGAATATTTTCATAATGTACAATGATGTGGAATATTTGTGGATGGTGCTTGAGAAATTAAAATTTTATCATGTAAAATTGCACGTAGCCAATCATTTCAGAAATCAAAAATCTGATTTTAATTGTAAGTCCAAGTTTGTGGAAAATCATAAAAATTTTCCATCTCTAGAGTTTTGCAATTGTCTTTGTTCCTCGAGCCAGCAGAAATGGTTTTCACAAGCTCCCTGAGTGTGCTTGTGCCTATATGCCTGTGTCTCTTTGTCCGTTACTGACAAAACGATTCAATAGAACGACAATTTATTTTTAAGCTTGTTGTAAAAATTGTGTGGGATGTCTTTTGGTGAAAATCGATCCATCGGAAGTGACTGATTGATTATTATAGAAATAGGAAGATCAGGGACTTTTAGCTTAAATTTTATTTACATTTAGATGTTTATGATACCTCGATAACATTTTTTCTAGATCTGTTTCGTAGTTTAAAAAGTACTGCCAATTCAATAATAACCTACATCAGGAAAGCCACTTCCCTCGAGATAACAAATATGGTCAGCTGAAAACATATTTTATATACTAACGGTTCTGTAATTTTCGACAGTTTAAAAATTGTCTTTACCACCGATCCAAGAGATGTTCACTGATTGCTACAATTTTGAACTTTATTCGAATTTAGATTATTTGCAAAATTGATGTGTTTGATAAATGTTACGTGTTAATAGAATTTAGAAATGTTTAACCAATTTTATTTTTTTCCATTGATTTCCATATGACCAACAGTTTGTTTCACCCATTTTTGTCGAATATATTCCACTTTATTCTACAATAATATTCAACTTTTCATTTGTAGTGCCAGTGCCAGAGATGTACTTGGATACTTGTCAAACAAAAAAACCGTATTTTAAAAAGGGTTAAATTAAATTGGCATAATATTAAATTGAAAAGTTGATTGGATTTCCTTAATAAGAAAATTAAATCCGAAAAATGCTATGCAAAAGGACGATATTTTCAAAACCTTTCCACCAACCTCAATCAAAAAGAAATTTGGAAGCAAATCAATAATTTTAGAAACAATCAAAGTAATAAAAATATTAAATGCATAAGTAAACATACATACTCACAAACTTTGTTCTAGAGGTGAATGAAAACTACTTTAATAATGAAAAACAATTTATCCAAATTAAAGATAAATAAAAAAGACTCCCGTCCAGGGCGCATATTCTTGAAATTCAATCGAATAAAATCGCCGACAACTTTCTGTCAAAATACGTCATCCCAATCGAAAATTTAAATTATTGCATTCTTGAAATTTTCGATTAAAATGTAGACGAAAATTTTCTAATGGTATAAAATCGGTGAGTTTCATTTTCGCATATGTTTATCGGTCAAGTCACATTTTGTATTGTAGGAAAAACTAAAAAACACATTGACATTTTTTTCTTAAATAAATATTAAAAGGCAAAATGGAAAAACCAACAAAGCTTAGGGCATATCTCTAAACAACAAAATAGGCCAAAGTACTCTAGAAAGTCTATTATTATAGAGGCAAATCAGGCTTTAATAACATATGACAACACAACTAACACCAAAAAACATTAAATTTCTTGACATGATTGTAATCACCACACGACGAGAAGTTGGCCGCGATGAGAGTGATGTATACAAAATTCGATTAGTTTGAAAAATACGGCAAAATGTAGTCATCGAATTTTTGATCGAGTCTTTTAATCGAAAAAATTCGTAGACGATTTTATTCGATTGAACTTCAACAATATGCACCCTGGAGAATAAATAAATAAAAAGCTTAACAAAAAAAGTTCCATAGCATTTGTATAGGACCATTTTTCGGGTTTACGTTTTGTAGGCCTGCATATACGAACCCTTTTTTTTATTTGTCTTCGACTTGGCCGTGTATATACGCAATGGTTCTATGTACAGTTTGAGTTTGCCTTTCACCGGTATTTAATTCAAACCTCATTTTTTTAAATATGGAGAACAGCAGAATATGGAAGAAAATTAATCAGATTTGTCGGGACGCACCTGTTCAATAAATTACCAGATACCATTGAGCATTCTGAAATCATTTTCAAGTTAAAAAATAAATTAAACCTCATTTCCAATCCTCAGCAGAGAAATGCGCGCGAATTTATAATTCGTCTGCTTTTAAATTTATTTAACCGAGTTTTAATTGTTTGTGCTTTTTAAATATTTGTAAATTTTGTCGACCTTAAATTGCTAAGATTTATAGGGCACTTGATCGGCTTTAAGGGAACAAAATTTTCATTAGCTGATCCGTTTCTCTATTTGTTTACAGAATTAGCTTTTTTCAAAAGGGATAATGTAAATCAAAACAAAATAAAAAAATTAACTGTTATTTCCATTATTATTCTAAGTTTAAGTTTTGCCAAAAAATAATATTAAATATATAAATATTTTAAATATTAAAGTGTAACACATTTATAAAAAAAATGCATGCGAATAATTTCCAATATTCATAAGCTTACTTTGATCATTTCAGATTTTGTTAGTACAATAAAACACGTCTCTTCCTAAGAAATTTTCCATAAAGAAATACGCTATTGAACACAATTTAATGTATTTTAAATTACGAAGAGTTAAAACATTTGGCGTCCAAGCTAAGAAGGATAGAACTACTACATCGCATATACTAAGTAGTTATGATCAGAATAAAACGACAAGATACTCCAAGCAAGAAACGCAGAAAATCTTGCCGCAGTATTTTTCAATGCACACTTCACGATATATGAATCGTGCTGGAGTAGAATAAGACATAAGTATCCAAGTGCAGTAAATGTGCATGCTTTTATTGCTTTTGCGAGGTGAGTGTATAAATGCGATGCTTCTCATCCATATTTGAAGTCCTAGTGCGTTAGAAACTTTGAAACCTGACAATTTAATTAAAATTGATCGAATTTCTAATAAACCACGGTACTTCTAGCTCTCAAAATTGTTTCGGGCAAATTGATAAATCCTTCAGCCCAACTTCAAAGAAGTGGAATACTTCGGTATGTTAGTTAAGACTGTTTTAAGACAAAAAGAAAATAATTGTTTAATGTCATACACGCAATGCTTGATCCAGATCGATTAACGAAAAAAATCCCAGAACCTAGAGGAGAATATGCTTGCTTTACTTGAGCATGGGTTGAAAGGGGCAGGAAAAAAAATATATGTTTGGAGAAAAGCCTACAACTACGGCTTGAGATATTTAGAAATATATACCTAACACTTGACACATTAAAAAGGCCTGTCGATAAACTTTCTTGTCTGGTCACCAACGGGAATCACACCTGGGCCCCTCGAACAACAGAGCAAGCACTTATCCTGCTATCGAAAGACGGGTCAAAGTGCTCAAACCTCTTTCTAAAGTAACATTCTGCGGTGGTTGTGTGGGAAAATGATAGACAATAACTATTAGCTACATAACTTCATTCCCAAAGAAATTTCAATTGAAATGAATGCTAGTCAAAAGGTTTAACATAGTTGCCTTTTCAATTTTTTGTTTATAGGACCTTTGGCCTTATGAGGTATTTTTGACTGAAATTCGTTCCATATTTTGATTGGTACTCTCGGAGCCCCATATCTATTATCATAGCACAGCAAATAAAAGCCACCCCACAAAATAGGGGTACATTTTTGATTAATATAATCAAGGTCATGTAAATTAATTACCGTTTTAAGAAAAAACTGATATTGGTTTAAAAACTCAGTCGGGTCTTGATATAAAAGCTATTTTTCCGCGTCCTTCCATGTGTAGTCATTGTCGCACTGAATATGGGAATTTAATATAGGGTTTTCCAATAAGAGTGATATGATTTCTTAAAAAAAACACTAATTGTTAAGGAAATTGAAATGTTTTTTATTTAATGTGAAGTACAATCGATACAATTAAGTTCTGAATAAAACATCATTCAAATGGCCTCCACGACTTCTTCTGCAGGAACGAATTCGTTGAACCCAATTTTCGAGCACTTTCCACTAAATCAAGTCGTATGCCATGAATAGTACGTTCAATATTGACTTGTAAAGCTTGATGAGAGTTTGGTTTATTGCTAAAGACCAATGACTTCAAATAACCCCACAAGAAATAGTCTAATGGTGGTAAATCACAACTTCTTGGAGGCCATTCAATATTACAATTTCTTGAAATAATCGAATCTCCAAACTTCTCGCAATAATTCAATTGTTGCACTCGCTGTGTGGCACGTAGCTCCGTCTTGTTGGAACCAAATGTTGTCAAGATCAACTTCTTCCAATTTCGGCCATAAAAAGTTGGTTATCATCGATCTATACCGATCTCCATTGACAGTAACGGTGTTACCAGCTTCATTTCGAAAAAAATACGGACCGATGATTCCACCAGACCAAAAAACACACCAAACTGTCAATTTAGGTGAATGTAATGGTTTTTCATGAATAATTTGTGGATTTTCTTCGCACCAGAATCGTCATTTTTGTTTATTTACCGCACCACTCAGATGAAAGTGAGCCTCATCGGAGAAGATGATTTTCTTAAAAAAATCATTATCGTTTTCAAGTTGTTCCAAGGCAAAATCAGCAAATTCACGACGTTTACAACGGTTGGTGTTACGGTTTACGACGTTGGTGGTCCAATGGCTTCAGTTCTTGAGTGAGAACAATTTTATACGGATGCCTACCCAAATCCTTTCTCAACATCCGCCAGGTTGTGGTTTGAGACAGTCCCAATTCTTGAGAACCTCTTGGAATCGACAAATTGTGGGCTTCAGCAACACTTGTGTAACATTATGTAAAGAAAATGTACGCTCAAAATTTTCAACAATTCGACGAATAGCGAGCATACTTGGACGATTATTACGACTATAAAATGACAAAAGCGCAAGAAAAGTTGCAATTGGAGAACGATTATTTTGATAATAAAACTGAATAATTTGTAAACGTTGTTCTTGCGTATATCTCACCATGATGAAATTGTAAACATTACTGAATACAATGAAATAAAAATGACGGATCATGACATATTACAAATGGCCGAAACGTCACTTAAAAATCATATCATTCCTATTAGAAAACCCTATATAATCAAATATATTTTTTATTACTTATCTAAATTCCCACTAAGGAATTTCCGATATTAAATTTTGATAATCGTGTTAGAGTAAACCATTATTAATATTTTAATTATCTTACATTTTTTCGAGCTGGTAACCATCTTATTTAAAAAATAATAATTATAAATTGAAACATAAGAATATTCAATAAATCATTTAAAAATTTAAAGGGAAATTCTCACCACCGATATAAATGAACTATTCTCCCGATTTTTTGCGCTAATTTTGTGAGTAAGGATGAGTTTAAGATGAGATGTGATGATTAGATGCGATAAACCACTGATCATCTGGATTGCCTTAATTTGGTTGATTTGTCCGTTGCTATCAGTCGGCTTGTGATTTTTCTAAGTGAGTGAATTTTTCACTCTTAATTTTTTGTTATTACTGTTATTCGTCACTATTCGTATTTTGTCTTCTGTTTTCGCCACTTTTGAATATTAGGGTAAACGTCAACCACTAGACTTATAATCCAGTATTTGCGGATATTTTTAAAATTTTTAAATTTTGTAAAACTCGTAAAATTCGTCGGAGGGCGGCCGCATTGAGTCACAAATATTACAATTTAGCTAATCATTTCAAAAAAGCGATCGGATCACTTTCAACGTTTTTAAATTTTCTGAAATAACTAATCCACTGATTCTGAAAAATCGGTTAAATAATTTTCGTCATTTATATGGGAATGTCAACTTAAAATTCATTTGGAGAAATTGCTAAAATCCTAAAGAGCGAGGATTGACGAAACTTCAAAATTCGCACAAAAATAAATATTTGTTATGAAAAAATATTTATTATCTAGCCGATTCACACATACTCGCATCAGATTATGAGACACTGGAAGAACTAGTTACATTCAACCGGACGGCACAGAACATTTTATTTTCCAAAATAAGTGCAGTTCCAAGTGTAAATACACGCAGACTTTCTTTACATCTTAATATGTCTTGCATAAACTTATTAAAATTGTACTTTTAAACATCAGTTGAGGAATTGTTACAAACGGCATTTCCATGATCATCAGTCGTTTATCACAAAAATGTTAAGAACAGATGAGCTCGTATTTACGAGAGTTAGAATGCGTATTTCTATACTTTTCCTATTATTTAATGGCTCTTTATGGCTTACTTACTTACGACCAGTGCATATATTCCAAGGATTGGTTTGATTACCTTAAGAAAATTTATACAATATTTCTACTGATAGCTTAATCTGCAACTTGACGACGCCAGACACGATGACTTTCTCGACGTCGTTCATCCATCGAGTAGGTGGTCCGTTACGTGGTCTTACTTTCATTAATACCAACTATAGAGGCTGCTTGGGGTACTAGTTTTGCGATCGAAGGGCATGTGTCAAACATCTCATTCTAGGCATTGGTCGTTCGGTACTTCTATGCGATTTCCGATGTCATGTTTACAAAAGAAAAAAATCTGTGCGTGTTCAAATCCCAATGGGCTACTATCAGGAAGTGTAAAGGCTGTTAGGTACCCAAACAACTGATATTTGTCTCACATCCGAAATATATTTCACAAAACAGTCTCATATAATGAGTCTCCGCCAAGAGGCGGAAATGCTATAATAGATAAAGCAATATTTGCTATTTCGAAGCGGAAAAACATGAAAGAAAATAAATACAAGCAATACAGCGATACAATCTAAAAATGGTGACTATAAAGTTCTTTAAAAGTTTAGAAGAAAAGTTCTTCGTTGGATGAGAATTTAATGCAAAACAAATTCTTTGGAGATCAAGACTATGTAGCGTTAACTAGAGGTAAATATAAAAAATGAAGCAAGGAACTGGTAGCCACGATCATTAACATATCAGAAAGATATTGGCTTAAAAACAACAAAACGAATAAAAAGCCCAATAACTCAGATTCCATCTATAAGACCAAGTAATCGAAGTTAGATGAGAAGCAGTGGTCAAAAAAGGATACCTTCGCTGGTTTTCTAGAGCGTATATTCAAGCCGAATGAGACGCAAGAGAGCGAAGAAATGCAAGCAGTAGAAGAACTGAAGAATCATTAAAATCATCAGGCTACAAAGTTAATAACAACAAACAGTAATTTTGTTTCAGCAGGGGTGTTAACAGTAATTTTGTTTCAGCAGCAATTATGTTTCTCTCATCACGAATAAAATTTAATGATTTCCATTTTTCGATTACAGTCGAAACTCGATTATCCGGGACGCTCGGGGCCAAAGCCTTCCCGGATAATCAAAAATCCCGGTTGTTCGAATTTTTCAGTTCTATAAAGAAACACATAATAATAATTAATAATAATAATAATCTGGTCGTGCGATAACCAACTTTTTTGCTTTCCTGTGTATCCCATGCCGACATGCAACTGTTGAAAAAAATTTAGCGAAAACAAAACCTTAACCTCAATTGAAATTCCGGATAAACAAGTGACTCAAAAAAAGCGAGCGTAAAAAAAATCACGGATAATCGAGTTCCGGCTGTACGTTGTTTCTATCGCGATCTTTACCTATTCGAATAAAATATTATCGCTAACTCTTATTCTATCATCTATTTATTTTATGAGTGATACTTTATCGAAAAAAATAGATAACTAGACAATTTGTTCTGGTAGCGTATGATACCAACAGAAAATGCTCAATTGAAAAGCGAAACTGCTCAACGAAAAACAATTTTATTCTATTGAAATGAGATATAATCTCTTCTATAAGTAACGATAAAAGTGACGTTCCAATATCCCTCCCCCGATATTGGAATAAAATGTACGAGTATAATGGCATAAAAGCATTATTTATCATTATTACAAAATATATTTTTTTTTTCATTTTAAATTGCTGTTAAAAATCATTAACTAGATAAATTTCTAAATTATTTATTGATAAATGATCGTTGAAATGAAAAATCGGTGTACATTTTATAACGTTTTATAACTACTAATTTCGTTCCTTTTATATTGATTTAAGAAGTTTTATGTACTTCTTTATATCCACTTTAGAAACAAGACATTCGGAAAAACATACTTTTGCTTTTTCTCTACCTTCACACTTTGAGCTACATCGCGTTATACTCTTTAAGGTAATAGGTTCAATCAATAGATATGGTTAAAAGAAATGTATTTACCAAAACTTACTTTACTGTAGTTGTTTATGTCTGTAATATCTTGGTCGGCTGATTCAACGACAATTGTTAAAAAAGAAATGCACACAAATAATACAAGTAGGTTCTTCATAGTAACGCGTTTGTAAATGACTATGGTGAAATGTGAGAACATAAATTCGAAATTATTCTGTCGGCTTTATATAGCTGAAAATAGAACGTTCTGGTGAATTAAATGGCTTAAAAGAAATAATCGATTAGGACCATTGAATTGGATTAGTTTAAGTTATATTACATGTCTATTGCTATCAATCGTAAACGTGTCAAAACTGACTTTTTTATAAGTATATTGGACTTTAAAATGTAGTAAAACACGTGAATCAAGGTAATGACCTTGGTATTCGCTCTATTGGAAAGATAATTTTATGACATTAGTGTTTAAATATGGTTTCGGGCATATGGGCATCGCGGCTGGGCAGAATAGAGCACCCACAGTAAATATCACATAGGTGACAAATCACACGATCCTGAAGGAAAATTATTAGGTCCATGATGCGCCATTTTGTTGAAACTAGTTATTCAACTAAATAACAGACTACTGAATAAATTTGTTTTGGATGGACACAGCTTTAAGTGCTGTGCATAATTGCGAATCGGCTCCTCAATACTAACCTCCACAGCAGCAACATGAATGACTTCTCTGCGGATACGAGTTATCAATTACAGCATGCATCGTGCGAAACGATTACTTGGTTAGATGGCTGATTAGGTCGATCGTAAAATTAACGTGACGCATGGAAAATTTCGCGAACTGAACAACGATTTTCTATATAAATTTGTAAGTGGTGTTCTGGCGTAAGTTTATTCATGATGGAAAATTATTCTTAAGATATGTACATCCTGTACATATATTAAGCAATCTCTAAAAGGTAAAAATGTTATAGATTTCAGAGAAATAAATAGTAAATGTAGAAATTCATATATTTTCATTAAATATTGTAGCAGCTAAAATGCAACTATTAAAGATTGTGATAGGAAAATTTAACTGTTTTGATGGCAGCGATTGTTATTTTTCGGCCATAAACGATTTATTGAGTTTAAATTAGTTCTAATGCCATCAAAGATTCCTTCACCTTTTCCAAACAATATCGTTTTAATCGAAAACACCGGAATGTATGGGTATTTACGACCAGAGATAGCAGCTAGCAATTTTAAAAGTAAAAGCTCAACAATCTCTAAATTATTTATTGATAAATGTTCGTTGAAATGAAAAATTGCTGTAGATTTCAAGCAAGCTATTATGCATACATAAATACAAATCTTGTGAATTTGTACGAACTTTGAATATTCATATCTGGAAACTTTCGGAGCTTATAAATCCTATGAAACTTCTAACGAACGTTTCAAATTAACATTAATTTAATTTTCACATTTAAATTTAATTTATGGTAGGTCTGTAGACCTTATTCTACATTGCATTGCTAAGAAAAATAATCTAATTAAATGAAACTAGTAAAAAGTAATTTAATATCACTAAAAATTTATAAATTTAAGGTAAAAATTTAATGATTCATAATATCACATTAACAGATTAATAATGTCATTCGCGAAAGTACACCAATGGCCATCATATACAAGTTAACGTTAAGGTTCTAAAAAAACACGAAAATACTTTAGGTTTCGGGGATATAGAGAAGGGGAGCGGTCACATGGCTCTGAATAAATTTGATATTGCTAGAAATGTTATCACTAACAGCTTGTTAATCCATTTAGGAAAGTTTACACAAATGGCCATCCTATACGAGGTAACCATAAAGTTCTAGTCAAATCAAAATATACTTGGGAAATATGGAGCAGGGGTGCCACGTAGCCGCAACTTTCTTAAATAGTAATAACAAGCTCTTAGAGACGTCATATATTTCCAAAATCATCAAATTTTAGCTTAAATTTATAATGTTTTTAAACGCTTAGTGATATTCAATTATTTTTTAGCAGTTTCATTTGATTAGATTATTTCTATTAGCAATGCAACGCAGAATATGGTCTACAGATCTACTGTAAATTAAATTTAAATATTAGATTGTTTATCATGTTTATTCACATTTATAACGTTTATTAGACGTTTAATAGGATTTATAAGGTTTGCTAGAAAGTTGCCAGATACTTCTTGCTCGTCATTTATTACCAGTTTTTATAACGTTTTATGACTACTAGTAATTTCTTTCCTTTTATATTGATTGAAGCAGTTTTATGAAGCCCTCCTTTTTCACTTTAGAAACAAGACATCCACCAAAACATGCCGGTGCGTTTTTTTGATTTTTACACCTTCGGCTACACCGCGTTATAATCTTTAAGGTAAAGGGTTCAATCAATAGGTGTGGTTAACAGAAATGTATTCACCATAACCTATTTTACTAGCGTTCTGTATGTTTGTAATATCTTCGTTGGTTGATTCAACGGCAATTATTAAAAAACAAATGCACACAAATAATACAAGTAGGTTCTTCATAGTAACTCGTTTGTAAAAAAAACTATGGTGAAATGTGTGAAAATAAATTTTTCGACTTTATATAGCTGAAAATGAAACGTTCTGGTGAGTTAAATGGCTTAAAGCAAATAATCGATTAAGACAATTGAATTGAATTGGTTTAAGATATATGACATGTCTATTGCTATCAATCGTAAACGTGTTGAAGCTGGACCGGCAAATGTGGTATTTAATAAAGAAGGCGCTACACTAACTACTCTGTGATATCGGGTGTTGTGCTTGTTCGGATGTTTCTTATAATATATTGAACTTTAAAATGTAGTAAACCACATCAATCAAGGCAATGGTATTTATTGGTAAAACAATTTTATGAGATTATTGTTTAAATATGATTTCGGGTATATGGGTACCACCGCGGCTGGCTAGAATAAGGTGCAATGTGAAAGTTGAATTTTCATTCCAATTCGTTCATCGTCGCTGGTTTGTCGACGTAGACCAGCGACACATCCCCACAGTAAATATCCCACAGGTGATAAATCACACGATCCTGAAGGCTAATTTATAAATCCATGGTGCGCCATTTTGTTGAAACCACAGCTCTTTCACATTAATGCCATTCAATTGGGAAACGATAAAGTCGCCAATCATAGCTCTATAGCAGTCTCCATTGACTAAGCCGTTCTGATCGGCACCGTTTTTAAAGAAATTGGACACAATGACGTAGCTGTGACGTTGACGTAGTTATTCAACCAAAAAAAAAACAGATCACTGAATAAAATTTTGTGGATGAACACAGCTTCAACTGGTGTGCATAATTGCGAATCGACTGTAAAATGAACGTTGCGCATGGAAAATTTCGCGAACTGAACAACGATTTTCTATATAAATTTGCACAATTTGCAAGTGGTATTCGGCGCAAGTTTATTCAGGATTAAATGGCAAACTAAATTGAAATTCATATATTTTCATTAAAGCAACTGAAATGATTTATTGATTTTAAATTTGTCGTAATGCCATAAAAGATTCAATCACACCTTTTCCAAACAATATCGTTTGAATGGAAAACTCCGGAATGTATGGATGGGTATTTTCGAGCAAAGATAACAACATAGCAGTTTTAAAAGGCGCGTACGTGAATCCAAATGCGTCGCAACCCCTCGGTTCTTTTGTAGGAAGCAAAATTATAAACGCAAATTTGATAATTACATTAGTTACATTATTACATTATAACAGTTAGGATAATTTTAGGACAACCTTCACATCACTATACTGCAAAATGAAGTTCTTCCTACATCTAAAATATGGGTTGGGTTTGAAATCCCGTATTTCAAAATCCCGTTTTCAAATACCCGTTTTCAAAATTCCGTATTTCCAAATCCCGTATTTAAAAATTCCGCATTTTAATTAATCCCGTAAAACCTTCAAAATGTACGGGATAATTAAATTAAAATCAAATTAATTAATTATTACCAATATCATAAAAGTAGTCCGTCGAGTGAAGGATGAATTTAAAATACGGGTGATTTTAAAATTCGGGATTATGAAATACGGGATTTTTAAAAAATACGGGATTTTGTGATACAGGGGATTTTGAAAAACGGGCTTTTGAGCCGCTTCCGTTAAATATGTTTGAAAGTATGAATTAAAAATAGATTTAAATGTCTAAATAGTGTTGATATTAACAAATAAAAGGCGAATCTGAAAAGATTTTCTAAACCGGTCATATTGATTTTTTAATTTTCCAATAGCATAAGAGCTAAACTAGGAGCGAAGTGTTGATGAAATATTTAGAGTTTTTTTAGAATTTTCTTTGAATAAACGTAGATGGCTACCTTACCTGGAACGGTATGAAACCCCTGCTATATTGGAATTAAATTTTGAAATGTAATATACAACGAGATTTTTGGTACGCTCTATCGGTAATACGGCTAGTAAGTGGCACCGGTCCACTCACTCAACCACACAAAAGAAAATGAAAAATGGAGAATTATGGGAACAACATAACTCATCCTCGGAATTGCAGTACTACGTATCCTACAGCTCTGAGATTTTTGTCCAGTATACTTTTCAATGGACCATTATATTTTGAGTAGCTGAGGTCTTACATTGGCCAAAATGGCCATTCCAAGTATGGTAGTCTTTCGAATTCAATTTATAAAACAATAACCTTGAATACTAATCCTCTTCTGGTCTCAATTTTTCAGCGAATTGTTATGTTTTGAGTTAATTTTATGTCGAAACTAATAATTTTCACTGCATTTTGGTCGAACATACTTTAATCGACAATGTCGCCTAAATGTAGAGTTTTATATGTTGATTGTATCAAAATTGACTTACATAAATCTGTGGCCATAAGGCATAACCGCTTAACTGAATTTCAGTTATTTTTCAGTAGAGCTCATGCAGTTTTAAAAACGATTTTTTCCGATGTATTATTTTGTATGTAATGTTTTTCAAAATCCCCTGATGAGCCAGAGCGCTTATTTGACCAAATGACCGAATAAACTGGTACCCAATCCCTCGGATGGTGATTTTTACCGAGGTTTTATTCTCTTTTCATTCTTTTGGCGAAAGCATATGTTTTCATTGTAGAATTATTCTTTGTTGTTAGCTTATCAATTTCGTTGGATTTTAGATCTGCTTCCATATAGTGTGCCTTTTGTTTCGATATTAGATTATTTTTTTCAGTAGAACCCGGTTCGGCAATACCGATTTTGGTTTTTAAGATGTCACAAGTCTTGCAGGTATCTTCATTAAGATAAATAATTAGTTACGTTCTTATATTTACGAGGGTCAATCAATAAGTACCCTAGGTTAGGAATGAAGAGGCAAGTTTTTTAAATTTTTATTTTTTTATTTTTCAACGTAATCTTCTTTAAGGTCGATACACTTTTCCCAAAGTTTTTGGCGTCTCAAACTCTTCAAAATACGCTTCGGTCTCGGCGGTAACCTCTTCGTTTAAGCTGAATTTTTTTTCGTTCAAGCCATGTTTTCATGTTGGGAACAGAAAGAAATCGCGAGAAGGCAGGTCGGGCGAGTACGGTGAGTGTGGCAATAATTCATAGTGCAGTTCATGCAGTTTGGCCGCGACAATTCCGGATCGCAATTTTGCCTTATCAATTAAAATATTAATTACCGTTCCGTACGACAAGCCTACGGCCTCTGCTACTTCGCACATTTTAATTCGGCGATCAGCGAGAATCATGTCGTGAACCTTTTCAACGATTTCCTCGGTATCAAAGTCTACCGAGAGCCTGGCCGCTCATCATTAAAAACAGATGTACGATCACGTTTAAATTCGTGGAACCAATATCTCATGGTTGTCAGAGATGGTGCAGGGTCCCCATAGACAGCGTCCAGCTCTTTTTATTATTTTCGCATCCAAAAATAAAAAGTGAATTACGAATCGATATTGCTGTTTTTCACGTGAAACACGAATGATATAACTGGCTGCCAAATAAAAACTAACCTGTGAACTACACACTACACGATGGTAATGTCAGCTTCCCTCAACAACGTATCGGGTTTCAAACAAGGGAACTTATTGATTGACCCTCGTATTTCATACTTGAATTCTGCGCAAATAATGGTTCTCAGAAGCTTTAAATCTATTTATGTATATGCATTTTTATTTCCTCAATGGTTTCTTTCCTTTGTTGTGGGGTGTACATTTTCCACGACGAGTCGCAAAAAATGCCTAGGAGAATGCAATTTTCTTTTTAATGACGCCTTTTTAAAAAACTACTTCGCCAAAGCTTTTTCGAATAAATTTATAACACACGATGGTTCTAAGACCATTTACGCTTACCGAATATTCCATTGTATTCTACCTAATTCTTGGGGCTACTTAAGGCTTTTGAAGTTTTTGAGTTTTTTATACTGAATATCGATGCATGATGTCATGTACAAGATTCGCTGTTCGTATGATCGAAGAGACCAGTATTGATCAAATAACAACTTTTGTTGGCCAAATGAAATTTTGTCTTGGCATTTCTTTCTGTTTTCCCTTCTTTGTTTCATAAGACTTCCCATGGTTTCGATTTGATTGATTTCGTTTTATTTGTAACGGAAAGTATAAATAGGTTTTCATTATTTTCTGTTAATGAATGATGGTTTGATGATAAATCGTTTTCTTTAACTAAAACAAGAATAATTAGATTGGTTGTAAACCACAACAGTGGTATTTTACCTAAACTTCAATTTCGGTTCCTTATTGATGTTGATTTGGTTGTCAAGGATAGAAATTATAATTTTGTCTTTCACGAACCATTTTAATCACTAAGTGGGGTCGCGAACTCATTTTCTTTAAACTCACTAGGAAGTAACATCTTATGTTATATTGAATCAGCGATACAATCTAAAAATGGTGACTTTATAAAGTTCTTTAAAAGTTTAGAAGAAAAGTTCTTCGTTGGATGAGATTTTAATGCAAAACAAATTCTTTGGAGATCAAGACTATGTAGCGTTAACTAGAGGTAAATATAAAAATGAAGCAAGGAACTGGTAGCCACGATCATTAACATATCAGAAAGATATTGGCTTAAAAACAACAAAACGAATAAAAAGCCCAATAACTCAGATTCCATCTATAAGACCAAGTAATCGAAGTTAGATGAGAAGCAGTGGTCAAAAAAGGATACCTTCGCTGGTTTTCTAGAGCGTATATTCAAGCCGAATGAGACGCAAGAGAGGGAAGAAATGCAAGCAGTAGAAGAACTGAAGAATCATTAAAATCATCAGGCTACAAAGTTAATAACAACAAACAGTAATTTTGTTTCAGCAGGGGTGTTGACAGTAATTTTGTTTCAGCAGCAATTATGTTTCTCTCATCACGAATAAAATTTAACGATTTCCATTTTTCGATTACAGTCGAAACTCGATTATCCAGGACGCTCGGGGCCAAAGCCTTCCCGGATAATCAAAAATCCCGGTTGTTCGAATTTTTCAGTTCTATAAAGAAACACATAATAATAATTAATAATAATAATAATCTGGTCGTGCGATAACCAACTTTTTTGCTTTCCTGTGTATTCCATGCCGACATGCAACTGTTGAAAAAAATTTAGCGAAAACAAAACCTTAACCTCAATTGAAATTCCGGATAAACAAGTGACTCAAAAAAAGCGAGCGTAAAAAAAAATCACGGATAATCGAGTTCCGGCTGTACGTTGTTTCTATCGCGATCTTTACCTATTCGAATAAAATATTATGGCTAACTCTTATTCTATCATCTATTTATTTTATGAGTGATACTTTATCGAAAAAAATAGATAACTAGACAATTTGTTCTGGTAGCGTATGATACCAACAGAAAATGCTCAATTGAAAAGCGAAACTGCTCAACGAAAAACAATTTTATTCTATTGAAATGAGATATAATCTCTTCGATAAGTAACGATAAAAGTGACGTTCCAATATCCCTCCCCCGATATTGGAATAAAATGTACGAGTATAATGGCATAAAAACATTATTTATCATTATTACAAAATATATTTTTTTTTCATTTTAAATTGCTGTTAAAAATCATTAACTAGAAATTTCTAAATTATTTATTGATAAATGATCGTTGAAATGAAATATCGGTGTACATTTTATAACGTTTTATAACTACTAATTTCGTTCCTTTTATATTGATTTTTATGTACTTCTTTATGTGCACTTACACAGAAGTTTTATGTACTTCTTTATATCCACTTTATTAACAAGACATTCGGAAACACATGCTTTTGCTTTTTCTCTACCTTCACACTTTGAGCTACATCGCGTTATACTCTTTAAGGTAATAGGTTCAATCAATAGATATGGTTAAAAGAAATGTATTTACCAAAACTTACTTTACTGTAGTTGTTTATGTCTGTAATATCTTGGTCGGCTGATTCAACGACAATTGTTAAAAAAGAAATGCACACAAATAATACAAGTAGGTTCTTCATAGTAACGCGTTTGTAAATGACTATGGTGAAATGTGAGAACATAAATTCGAAATTATTCTGTCGGCTTTATATAGCTGAAAATAGAACGTTCTGGTGAATTAAATGGCTTAAAAGAAATAATCGATTAGGACCATTGAATTGGATTAGTTTAAGTTATATTACATGTCTATTGCTATCAATCGTAAACGTGTCAAAACTGACTTTTTTATAAGTATATTGGACTTTAAAATGTAGTAAAACACGTGAATCAAGGTAATGACCTTGGTATTCGCTCTATTGGAAAGATAATTTTATGACATTAGTGTTTAAATATGATTTCGGGCATATGGGCATCGCGGCTGGGCAGAATAGAGCACCCACAGTAAATATCACATAGGTGACAAATCACACGATCCTGAAGGAAAATTATTAGGTCCATGATGCGCCATTTTGTTGAAACTAGTTATTCAACTAAATAACAGACTACTGAATAAATTTGTTTTGGATGGACACAGCTTTAAGTGCTGTGCATAATTGCGAATCGGCTCCTCAATACTAACCTCCACAGCAGCAACATGAATGACTTCTCTGCGGATACGAGTTATCAATTACAGCATGCATCGTGCGAAACGATTACCTGGTTGGATGGCTGATTAGGTCGATCGTAAAATTAACGTGACGCATGGAAAATTTCGCGAACTGAACAACGATTTTCTACATAAAATTGTAAGTGGTGTTCTGGCGTAAGTTTATTCATGATGGAAAATTATTCTTAAGATATGCACATCCTGTACATATATTAAGCAATCTCTAAAAGGTAAAAATGTTATAGATTTCAGAGAAATAAATAGTAAATGTAGAAATTCATATATTTTCATTAAATATTGTAGCAGCTAAAATGCAACTATTAAAGATTGTGATAGGAAAATTTAACTGTTTTGATGGCAGCGATTGTTATTTTTCGGCCATAAACGATTTATTGAGTTTCAATTAGTTCTAATGCCATCAAAGATTCCTTCACCTTTTCCAAACAATATCGTTTTAATCGAAAACACCGGAATGTATGGGTATTTACGACCAGAGATAGCAGCTAGCAATTTTAAAAGTAAAAGCTCAACAATCTCTAAATTATTTATTGATAAATGTTCGTTGAAATGAAAAATTGCTGTAGATTTCAAGCAAGCTATTATGCATACATAAATACAAATCTTGTGAATTTGTACGAACTTTGAATATTCATATCTGGAAACTTTCGGAGCTTATAAATCCTATGAAACTTCTAACGAACGTTTCAAATTAACATTAATTTAATTTTCACATTTAAATTTAATTTATGGTAGGTCTGTAGACCTTATTCTACATTGCATTGCTAAGAAAAATAATCTAATTAAATGAAACTAGTAAAAAGTAATTTAATATCACTAAAAATTTATAAATTTAAGGTAAAAATTTAATGATTCATAATATCACATTAACAGATTAATAATGTCATTCGCGAAAGTACACCAATGGCCATCATATACAAGTTAACGTTAAGGTTCTAAAAAAACACGAAAATACTTTAGGTTTCGGGGATATAGAGAAGGGGAGCGGTCACATGGCTCTGAATAAATTTGATATTGCTAGAAATGTTATCACTAACAGCTTGTTAATCCATTTAGGAAAGTTTACACAAATGGCCATCCTATACGAGGTAACCATAAAGTTCTAGTCAAATCAAAATATACTTGGGAAATATGGAGCAGGGGTGCCACGTAGCCGCAACTTTCTTAAATAGTAATAACAAGCTCTTAGAGACGTCATATATTTCCAAAATCATCAAATTTTAGCTTAAATTTATAATGTTTTTAAACGCTTAGTGATATTCAATTATTTTTTAGCAGTTTCATTTGATTAGATTATTTCTATTAGCAATGCAACGCAGAATATGGTCTACAGATCTACTGTAAATTAAATTTAAATATTAGATTGTTTATCATGTTTATTCACATTTATAACGTTTATTAGACGTTTAATAGGATTTATAAGGTTTGCTAGAAAGTTGCCAGATACTTCTTGCTCGTCATTTATTACCAGTTTTTATAACGTTTTATGACTACTAGTAATTTCTTTACTTTTATATTGATTGAAGCAGTTTTATGAAGTCCTCCTTTTTCACTTTAGAAACAAGACATCCACCAAAACATGCCGGTGCGTTTTTTTGATTTTTACACCTTCGGCTACACCGCGTTATAATCTTTAAGGTAAAGGGTTCAATCAATAGGTGTGGTTAACAGAAATGTATTCACCATAACCTATTTTACTAGCGTTCTTTATGTTTGTAATATCTTCGTTGGTTGATTCAACGGCAATTATTAAAAAACAAATGCACACAAATAATACAAGTAGGTTCTTCATAGTAACTCGTTTGTAAAAAAAACTATGGTGAAATGCGTGAAAATAAATTTTTCGACTTTATATAGCTGAAAATGGAACGTTCTGGTGAATTAAATGGCTTAAAGCAAATAATCGATTAAGACAATTGAATTGAATTGGTTTAAGATATATTACATGTCTATTGCTATCAATCGTAAACGTGTTGAAGCTGGACCGGCAAATGTGGTATTTAATAAAGAAGGCGCTACACTAACTACTCTGTGATATCGGGTGTTGTGCTTGTTCGGATGTTTCTTATAATATATTGAACTTTAAAATGTAGTAAACCACATAAATCAAGGCAATGGTATTTATTGGCAAAACAATTTTATGAGATTATTGTTTAAATATGATTTCGGGTATATGGGTACCACCGCGGCTGGCTAGAATAAGGTGCAATGTGAAAGTTGAATTTTCATTCCAATTCGTTCATCGTCGCTGGTTTGTCGACGTAGACCAGCGACACATCCCCACAGTAAATATCCCACAGGTGATAAATCACAGGATCCTGAAGGCTAATTTATAAATCCATGGTGCGCCATTTTGTTGAAACCACAGCTCTTTCACATTAATGCCATTCAATTGGGAAACGATAAAGTCACCAATCATAGCTCTATAGCAGTCTCCATTGACTAAGCCGTTCTGATCGGCACCGTTTTTAAAGAAATTGGACACAGTGACGTAGCTGTGACTTTGACGTAGTTATTCAACCAAAAAAAACAGATCACTGAATAAAATTTTGTGGATGAACACAGCTTCAACTGGTGTGCATAATTGCGAATCGACTGTAAAATGAACGTGGCGCATGGGACATTTCGCGAACTGAACAACGATTTTCTATATAAATTTGCACAATTTGCAAGTGATATTCTGGCGCAAGTTTATTCAGGGTTAAATGGCAAACTAAACTGAGCACATTCTTAAGAAAGTTCTATAAAAACATGCTGAAATTCATATTTGAAATTCATATATTTGAAATTCATATATTTTCATTAACGCAACTGAAATGATTTATTGATATTAAATTTGTTGTAATGCCATAAAAGATTCAATCACACCCTTTCCAAACAATATCGTTTTAATGGAAAACTCCCGAATGTATGGATGGGTATTTACGACCAAAGATAACAGCATAGCAGTTTTAAAAGGCGCGTACGTGAATCCAAATGCGTCGCAACCCCTCGGTTCTTTTGTAGGAAGCAAAATTATAAACGCAAATTTTATAATTACATTAGTTACATTATTACGTTGTAACAGTTAGGATAATTTTAGGACAACCTTCACATCACTATACTGCAAAATGAAGTTCTTCCTACATCTTAAATATGGGTTGGGTTTGAAATCCCGTATTTCAAAATCCCGTTTTCAAAATTCCGTATTTCCAAATCCCATATTTAAAAATTCCGCATTTTAATTAATCCCGTAAAACCTTCAAAATGTACGGGATAATTAAATTAAAATCCAATTAATTAATTATTACCAATATCATAAAAGTAGTCCGTCGAGTGAAGGATGAATTTAAAATACGGGTGATTTTAAAATTCGGAATTATGAAATACGGGATTTTGTGAAACAGGGGATTTTGGAAAACGGGCTTTTGAGCCGCTTCCGTTAAATATGTTTGAAAGTATGAATTAAAAATAGATTTAAATGTCTAAATAGTGTTGATATTAACAAATAAAAGGCGGATCTGAAAAGATTTTCTAAACCGGTCATATTGATTTTTTAATTTTCCAATAGCATAAGAGCTAAACTAGGAGCGAAGTGTTGATGAAATATTTAGTTTTTTTAGAATTTTCTTTGAATAAACGTAGATGGCTACCTTACCTGGAACGGTATGAAACCCCTGCTAAATTGGAATTAAATTTTGAAATTTAATATACAACGAAATTTTTGGTACGCTCTATCGGTAATATGGCTAGTGAGTGGCACCGGTCCACTCACTCAACCACACAAAAGAAAATGAAAAATGGAGAATTATGGGAACAACATAACTCATCCTCGGAATTGCAGTACTACGTATCCTACAGCTCTGGGATTTTTGTCCAGTATACTTTTCAATGGACCATTATATTTTGAGTAGCTGAGGTCTTACATTGACCAAAATGGCCATTCCAAGTATATATGGTAGTCTTTCGAATTCAATTTATAAAACAATAACCTTGAATACTAATCCTCTTCTGGTCTCAATTTTTCAGGGAATTGTTATGTTTTGAGTTAATTTTATGTCGAAACTAATAATTTTTACTGCATTTTGGTCGAACATACTTTAATCGACAATGTCGCCTAAATGTAGAGTTTTATATGTTGATTGTATCAAAATTGACTTACATAAATCTGTGGTCATAAGGCATAACCGCTTAACTGAATTTCAGTAATTTTTCAGTAGAGCTAATGCAGTTTTAAAAACGAATTTTTCCGATATATTTTTTTGTATGTAATGTTTTTCAAAATCCCCTGATGAGCCAGAGCGCTTATTTGACCAAATGGCCGAATAAACTGGTTACCAATCCCTCGGATGGTGATTTTTACCGAGGTTTTATTCTCTTTTCATTCTTTTGGCGAAAGCATATGTTTTCATTGTAGAATTATTCTTTGTTGTTAGCTTATCATTGTCCTTGGATTTTAAATCTGCTTCCAAATAGTGTGCCTTTTGTTTCGATATTAGATTATTTTTTTCAGTAGAACCCGGTTCGGCAATACCGATTTTGGTTTTTAATATGTCGCAAGTCTTGCAGGTATCTCCATTAAGACAAATAATTAGTTACGTTCTTATATTTACGAGGGTCAATCAATAAGTACCCTAGTTTATAAATGAATGAAGAGGCAAGTTTTTTAAATTTTTATTTTTTT
The DNA here is from genome assembly GCA_963691935.1 of Nephrotoma guestfalica. Taxonomy (NCBI): domain Eukaryota; kingdom Metazoa; phylum Arthropoda; class Insecta; order Diptera; family Tipulidae; genus Nephrotoma; species Nephrotoma guestfalica. The sequence continues at coordinate 262,311,581 of OY829914.1, read as the reverse complement.
ATTTTTCAACGTAATCTTCTTTAAGGTCGATACACTTTTCCCAACGTTTTTGGCGTCTCAAACTCTTCAAAATACGCTTCGGTCTCGGCGATAACCTCTTCGTTTGAGCTAAATTTTTTTTCGTCCAAGCCATGTTTTCATGTTGGGAACAGAAAGAAATCGCGAGAAGGCAGGTCGGGCAAGTTCATGCAGTTTGGCCGCGACAATTCCGGATCGCAATTTTGCCTTATCAATTAAAATATTAATTACCGTTCCGTACGACAAGCCTACGGCCTCTGCTACTTCGCACATTTTAATTCGGCGATCAGCGAGAATCATGTCGTGAACCTTTTCAACGATTTCCTCGGTATCACAGTCTGCCGAGGGCCTGGCCGCTCATCATTAAAAACAGGTGTACGATCACGTTTAAATTCGTTGAACCAATATCTCATGGTTGTCAGAGATGGTGAAGGGTCCCCATAGACAGCGTCCAACTTTCTTTTTATTATTTTCGCATCCAAAAATAAAAAGTGAATTACGAATCGATATTGCTCTTTTTCATGCGAAACACGAGTGATATAACTGGCTGCCAAATAAAAACTAACCTGTGAACTACACTGAAATTTAGTATGGTGTCGTTTGACAGATGACACTACACGATGGTAATGTCAGCTTCCCTCAACAACGTATCGAGTTTCAAACAAGGGAACTTATTGATTGACCCTCGTATTTGATACTTGAATTCTGCGCGAATAATGGCTCTCAGAAGCTTTAAATCTATTTATGTGTATGCATTTTTATTTGCTCAATGGTTTCTTTCCTTTGTTGTGGGGTGTACATTTTCCACGACGAGTCGCAAAAAATACCTAGGAGAATGCAATTTTCTTTTTAATGACGCCTTTTTAAAAAAAAACTACTTCGCCAAAGCATTTTCGAATAAATTTATAACACACGATGGTTCTAAAACCATTTACGCTTACCGAATATTCCATTGTATTCGACCTAGTTCTTGGGGCTACTTAAGACTTTTGAAGTTTTTGAGTTTTTTATTTTGAATATCGATGCATGATGCCATGTACAAAATTCGCTGTTCGTATGATCGAAGAGACCAGTATTGAACAAATAACAACTTTTGTTGGCCAAATGAAATTTTGTCTTGGCATTTCTTTCTGTTTTCCCTTCTTTGTTTCATAAGACTTCCCATGGTTTCGATTTGATTGATTTCGTTTTATTTGTAACGGAAAGTATAAATAGGTATTCATTATTTTCTGTTAATGAATGATGGTTTGATGATAAATTGTTTTCTTTAACTAAAACAAGAATAATTAGATTGGTTGTAAACCACAACAGTGGTATTTTACCTAAATTCCAATTTCGGTTCCTTATTGATGTTGTTTTGGTTGTCAAGGATAGAAATTATAATTTTGTCTTTCACGAACCATTTTAATCACTAAGTGGGGTCGCGAACTCATTTTCTTTAAACTCACTAGGAAGTAACAGCTTAACTAGAACTATTGGGGAAGAATGAATTTAAGGATCGGTTTGTTTAATATACAACATGCAATAACAGCTTAAATAAACACTTCGATAAAACACTATATGCACTAAACACTTAAATAAGATTAAGAAACACTTTTTGTAAGTTTGAAGAAAGAAGAAGTTTGAAGAATTGTTATTTTCTGATTTTCGTTTAAATCAATAATTAAATTGAAAAATGTTTTTGTCCTATTATAAACGCAATAAACGCAAACTAAAACTACAAATATTTAGTTTTAAATCAAATTGGATACTTTATTTTGAAGATTTATCGATGCCATTTATGTATGGAAAATGATATGACTGAAATGCCCACGGCTGGGTTTACAGACGTCGATCGAATGGTCAACATTTTTGATGGCCTTTTCCAATAGAGATGTTTCTATGGCGTTTATCTCGGCAATGATGTTGTTTTTTCGGTCTTGGATGGTGGCTCTAATATCAACGTTCACTTTACTTTTAAAAATCCCCATAAAGAGTACCACATTTCCGCGACGCGAAATTAAGCGATTTTAGAAGAACCTTGGTAATTCGTCGATATTCTCACGCGTAGTATGGCAACTTGCACCTTGTATCGCGTAGAATTGATGATAACCGCGTTTCCGTCCTCATTTTCAAAAACAGTGTGCGACCAGTTTTTGGCCTACCAGGCTTTGGAGCATCCACCACAGATCCCGTAGCCTCGAGTTTGCGCACAAAACGACCGATGGTTGTTTCATTTGGGCGATTATGGCGACTATTGGCGATTATTTTTTCATCACTTTTGTGCTCTTGAATAATTTTAACACAGTCTTCAATCGAATATGACTCCATAGCGATAAATGGGAAATCTTTAACTAAGAAAATGACAGAAAACAAACATGGCGCCTTTGCAAAATTATTCTTTATTTTCCTGCTTCTCATTTAGACAACCCTTTACTTATAAAACGCTTAGGTTAATTTTTGAGATTTAAGCTGTTTGTACCTATAAATTATTTTTTTTCAAATGTATTTTAAATGTATATATATAATTCAAATGTGTTTCGGTGTTGGTTGAGGAAAGTTAAGACTAACTTTCTTTCTATCATCAATGAAAGATTAAGTGACTTTAATTTTGATTTTAATATAAAATTTATGTTGGCGTTAAATAAAATAACTACCACTGTATATACCGCGTTCAACCACGCCTGATTAACTTATACCAGGTATTATTAATAATACAAAATCCAAGTGTTAGCTAACAGAATATCGATTTAGGGAACGAGGATTCGCAGGTTGTGGGAACAACCTGTATAATCCCATCCAACACGTTTAACACTACCACCCTTTCATTTGCCTTCATACGAGGTTAAAACCCTATTTTAATCGAATATTTAATTTTATAGACTATAATTATAAAAAATTGCAATTTACCTGGCGTCCCTTAATCAAATTTTACAATCTCATACAACCATGATAATTTTTCGTGTACATGTATTGTACATTTTATATACATAAATAACACACTACAGTTTTTCAAGTTCATTTACTGAAGGGTGCGTCCTGATTCTCCATATTTTTATCCTACAACAAAAATTGTGCACAAAGGTTATAGGAGTAATTTAATTTCTAAATCGATTTTAAAATAGTTAAAATAAAACGATTTCAATGTTATAACAGCCATTAGCCTCCAGTAGGTCTGTCTACACCAATTTACCTGGCATAAAGTGTCGTATTTATTCGTACTCGTACCCGTAAAAAACAATTTAGTGAATAAATTTTATTATTTTTTGACGTAATACATAAAAATCACTAAATAGTGTGTATTATACATTATTAACTACATTTTATTTCTGGAAGAGACATTGTCGCATGTGTAGCCAAAAAAATCAATATTCTGAGTTAGTTAAGAATTAAGTTTTAGTGCTGGGTTCATGTATAGTTCTAAAAATAAAATATCAGAAGCATAATTTCATTACAGTTCAGTCAGTTTGTGTACGATTATGTATATTGGATACGTATAGTTTTACAACGATAAGTTTTAATGGGCTAGATATGAAGTACTTGTGTACTGTGTGAGATGAAACAGTACCGTGTTAATCAGCTATTAAACAATATAAAATTTATTGAATTGTAAATTTTAATGCTTATGTATATTATACAAACATACATAGCAGCGTAATAAAAATATGTTACAACAAAATTATTTTGTATTTGACTGAGTCATGAGAAGTACTAGAATTTTAGGGTAACGTAATGTTGAGTTTTAACTGGTTTTAAAAATCGGTTAAATTGAAATTGGCAATTACCACAAGATTTACCAAAATATGCTGGGAATCGATTTTAAATGTTTGTGCTATTTTTAATTGTGGATTTAACTGTTTCTGCTATTTTATTTGTTGCACACTTCGCTGTATACGTAACTATACCTTACCTAACATTATTTTACCATCGCAACATTTCTTTTGGTCCCATACACAATTTCTAAAAATGAGAGTCGCGTGACTTGCGTTTTGAATAGTTGAAATAATTAAAAACTGTTCATTCTTTCTAATTGTGGTAGCTTTGATTTTTGTAAGCAAACACGGTTTAGTATTTTTAATGGCTAATGATTTTACGGGCATCAATAATTTAAAAGTTAACTAATACAAATGAGATGTAAAATGTGAGAGTTAAACATGATGCATGGAAATTTTGTAAATTGTTTAGTATCGTTTACAGATCAATTATTTAAAAAAAAATCGGAATGTCTGAAATGTGGCAAACACTTTTTTGATTAATTTGGATTTAATAGCGTTTGACAGCTTAAAAAATAGTTGCCATACTCGTAGAGTGAAGAAGGAGTTGTAAAAAAATAAACTTGCATCCTTAAATTTTACGTTTACATGCTGGCGCATTTGCAACGCCAAACGCCATTTTAAGAAAGTCAGTGAGTGAAGAAAATCACTGTTTAAATTTATTAATGAGATTTTTTTTTCTTGCAATCTGTCAAGACAGTCATCGAATATGGGTAATCACTCTCTTGAACTAAACGTGCACCGCTTTATAATCTTTTTTCACATCTGCTATATGGGATTTAGAATGTTGAATACTTGTACTATTGAACCATTCTATGAGGAGTTGCTCTAACGTTGATATAGTCTGCATGCATACAGATTTTTGTAGGTTAAAGTCGTTGATTTCCATTAGGATATGAAATCGTGTTCCAGAAATTGATTGATGATTATCGTTAATATTTTGTTTTGCAAGCGTCGAACTCCCCTTTTGGAGTCCTTGAATAATTAATTGTGAGCATCACATTCTGGGATGAGGCTACTGGTCGACACGGTTAATTACAATGTCACGTAATATGTTCTAGTTTATCAAGAATTTCAACATCGCTTTTCTTTTTAATTTAAAATGAAATAATTTTTAAAATAATCGGAATTAACACATTTCTCCTGAATAGCGGTTTCGCTGGTCCCAATAACGTTAATGAAATAGCCAAATTCCAATAAGAATTTCTTTTAAATTTGAAATTAAACACACGTTTTGCTAAAAATATATGTATGCCATTCTTTAATGAAATGTAGTGTGAACACTTGATCGTTTATACTTGAAACTTAATATCTGGTAAGTGCACACCACGAGCACGTTTGCAGAAGTTGATCCTTTGGTCGAAATTTTCGATCGCATTTCTATGTAATTTGGAGCCCAATCTCACTAATGGCGATTACTGAAGCAGAAATTTATTTTCGAAATCGATATACTTAATAACAAATAATTATTGTCACGCTAGGAAAAGTTCTTACAAGTGTTTTATTAAAACAATTTAATTCAATTTTATAAGTGACAAAAGTTAACAGTAAGGCTAGAAATGGATTTCAATCATTATAGCACAAATTCGAAATTTGTTATCGCCTCTGTAGTGAACACCATTGGCAGTACTTACCACCGTTCTCTGCAACACTCTTTCACTGTAGCAATATATTAGGTTGAACGACCTGAACTAGCACACGTTGCGGTCGACATGTTTGCTACTGAACCAGTGCACTAAATTTATACTACATAGCAGGCTCGGATGGACGATTTTGTCTCCAAAAATAACGCGAATTTTACAAAATGTTTTTGTTACAGAACCACCATTTTCATAATGGATTTTATTTATTTTAATACGATTTTAAAGCGAAATTAATTTTATTAAAAACCTTCTACTATTAATTTGTAAAAAACCGAATAACGAAACTTTTAGAATATAGTTACTTTATACTACTCTATTGGAAAAAAAGTTCTTATTGGAAGGCACTGTAAATGTTGCGATCTGTCCCGAATTCTTTGAACCATTGCGTTTTCTTCAAGGATTTTATATCAATCACACCTCGTCCTGACAAAATAGATTTTACATTGACTCGCCTGGGTTGATTTAAATTTGGCCGTTTCATTTCTAAAAGTTCACGGGGGTTCTCTTCTTAAGGTATCTTGTTCGATAATATTTCTTTTTTATAAGTTCTGCACGTCTGTCTCATTACTCGATATCTGTACTTTCACTTTTGTGATCAATCATTTATTTTGTCCTTCATCACGAATCGCTCGCATTATTTGTTGCACCAGTCTGCGACACCGATGGCAAAAATCGTTTCACCGTAACTTTCCATTTCTCATCATTCAGTAATCTCCGCTTCTCCAACTCATAGTTGGAATAAAATATAAATCAAACTACAATAATAAATTAAGAAAGTTGAAAAACTAATGCGACACACAGTCAATGAGTATATGAAAATAAAATAGTTTCAGTTTTTTAGGAGATGCATTGTTTAACTAGAACAGTATATTCGTTAATGGAAACTTTAAACTTTAATGAAATGCAAAACAGTATAGGAAGTGCATTTAGGAAGAAGAATGCAAATCGCAGTGTAGGAATTCTGTGCTAGGAAAGTATGAAAAATTTCTGCTAGAATAAAAACTATAAAATAGGCTTTATAAAACTCTCTACTCGACAGTGGATAAATATTATTTGCAATCAGAATATTATTTTAAATTGTTCAGGGAAGGAAAGAAACGGCTAGGTGCGTGGGAGAAAGAGAAATGCGACAACACAACACCAGCAACCGTTGCTTGGGTTAATACAAATTTGCGTGACCGCATGGGAACGACATAAAAGAAATTGTAAAATGGAAGGAAACAAGATCGCCCAGCATGCCAGTATGGGTTATTCAGCAGCCAGTAGTGTTTCTCTTGCAGCAGCCTTCGGAAATAGCGGGGACTCAATAAATTTTATCAATTATAAATCTGGAAAATAACCTGAAAAACTTCAAAAATGAAGCGGTTGAAATCCTTACATGGGCCAGTAACGCCAGTAAAGTAAATAATCCAAAAGTAAAACAGTAGACAAAAAGTTAGTTTAGTTAAAATCTCTTAAATTTTAATGACTCGCAAAATTCTGTTATATTTTGTGGTTCCTCTACTGCATTCTGCCAATACCAAGAGTGAATGAACTCTTTCAGTGTGATTTTCAGCTTCGCGACAGAGTTCTGATCTGGTGAGAAAGCCGGCCAATCTATGATATCTACACATTTTTCCCTATCTCGTCTGTGTATCAATGTTTCCAATAATGTGAAAATTCCCGTGAGATGATTTGGTGTCGCGTGGCACTTTGCATTTTTGGCAGGACAGACAAGATTTCGCTCACAGAGTTACATCTTTGTACATATTGGGCCAAATATATTTTGAAGTAACGAGTTTTCGAGTTGCTAGTACACTTGGAAATGGACGTAATATATCATCCAGAGTATCGACGATCGTTCGACGTAATGTCTGTGGAATTCACATGCGATTGTTGCCAATAGATATTTCACAGTAAATGAAAAAATCGGCTAATGGAAATTTTTCTAATTTCCACTTAGAACGGCGCCAGTTTGTAGACATAAAGAGTAAATATTGTAGTTGTAAATCGTATGCTTGTGTCTTTGCGAGTTTTGGCAGGGGCGATTTTGTTGACGGAAGTGCCAGAGAGTGCGTCGGCGACCACATTGTACTTGTCCTGAATGTGCTGAATATCTGTTGTGAATTGAAATACAAAATCGAAGTGGTATGTTTCTATCAAATGAGGAATATTTCCTTTCAGCATCTGATAACTTTTTGTAGAAACATCCAACAGGTTCCCAGGTCTCTTTATTTAATTCTTGTAAAATCGCGTCTACAGCTGTGTTTGATGCATTAGTGGTCAAGCTATATTTTGTATTGTTTAGCAGAAAGTGTTATATGTTCTAAGCTTTTCTTGAGCTGAAGAAATACATTTTAACATTATTCACGCCAAAAAAAAATTTTGAAGCGTTTTGGGTTTCTTGAGAAGTGTTGCGATTTGTGTATGAATCTGGGCAAGTATCTCTGCGAGTTTTGGGATGAATCGGTGATAGTAATTTACCATACCTACAAATTGTTGAATTGTCTTTCAGACGATAGAACGCCATTAGATATAAGCTTGTGGCTTAGAAAGTCAAGATTGCTTGTCCCAAACACACATTTTGCAGGGCACCCAACAATTGGAAACATGTTGAGTAAAATCAAAGCCAACGTTATGAAAATGTTTAGTACTATTGATGCCAACAGTTGAGGATCCTGAATGCGCATGCATGTATTTGCATAGAAAAATTTTCTATGTGTGAGATTGGGTAACATTGCATTGCTGATGAAGAACTTCCCCGGGGTGATGGGGATTGTGGTTTTTCTTGAAATAGAAGGTGTTCGTCTTCAACGAAAGTGGCACGCGTGTCGCGTGCCAATAATGTGGAGATCCTCTCCAGTTTGTCCCGTTGCGGGATCAGCTTGAATGTAGTGAGGGTGTTGTCTGATCCATAATTTTGTAATGACGTTGACCGTGAAATTTTTGCCTGCCAACGATTTTGTTCGGTTCAATGTGTCCGAAGGTTTTGGATCACCTAATTCAATTATACCGAATATTGTTTCTGATTTACGCTCTTCAGGAAATGGAGTATCTAACTGAAGGATCAGTTGTATATTGATTATATTTTACAGGCCTTTTCCACCCTGATGCCGGACGGATAGCATCGTGTGTGAAAACTTTTGTTTGTCGTTGGTGATTTTGGTCGCTTCGAACATTATTTAGGCAGTAAAGAACCAACTCTTTGGGTTGATTTCCCAGAAGGCTGGCAGCCGCGTCAACTATTTTGACGTTGCTATCTTAGGTTGGGCTTTTGCATGTTGTCGATTATTTTTACCATGGAACATGTTTCTGTTTCACCATTATTTTCTATGTTGGTTTAGAGCAAACATGAAATTATTTTTTTTTATGTTATTTTGCTTCACACACTTAATAAAGATTTTAATCGCACTTGTAAAAAAATTTTGGTTTAACACGCGGTTTTCCATCTGACAAAAGTTACTCTTGAATTTTTAGAAATTGTGTCGGAATGGACACGTTTTTCTAAAAAAACGACCAGGGAATGCTGATACTTTGAGACAATAATGCGCTTACCATTGATGGGGACCACTATTTCTCAAAACTTATCTGTTTATTTTTAATTTAATAAAATAAAACATTTGCATACACTATTTATTTATAATTTTGAAATAAATAATTTTTTTGTGTCACTAAACTTTTGTACTAAAAATAAAAATTTACACTAACCTACCTGCACGGTAAAAACCGTCGTCGGGGCTACCAGATATAACGTTGGTTATATTAATAAAAATAATTAAATAAAAAATCTTTTTATTTTAGTTTTAATTTAAAATGTATTTATTTAAAAAAACTATTACTAAATATAAAATTGGTGAGTTGGTTTTGGTTTCTAAGCGGCGATGTTTTCCACTCCAAATCCGACATTGAATAAACAGATTTTTCTTGTGTCTTTCTTCCGCCCAACCAATATTTTATGTTTTAAGAATTTTTCATAAACAAAATCTGGTTTTATCAGATTTTTGCTTTTGGGCTGGCACATCACATTACCGGTGGACACTCTTTCAAAAATATAACATATATCGGGTGTGTGAATATGACTCCGCCCTTTTTTATTAAAATAATACACATTTGCTTGTTTAGAAAATGAAAGAATTATTTGTCGAAAGGATGCTCCATCTGCAAATACAACTTTCCCCCATCTTTCAGGCAATTTACGGACATGTCTAATTTGTTGTGTAATATACACAACAAATTAATTTTTACCCTCTTTGGTCGTTTTTCCTCTAGAGCTCGTGGTTGTCGTCAGTAGACATCGCCATTGATAGTTTTACTTAATTCCAGCAGTTCATAATATTTCACACCTTTTTGATCCCACCAGATACAGAGCATATAACCTTATTGCAATGAATATCTCATAAGCTCATTTTTCATCTCTAGTAACTATTAGATGCAAACACAGTTTCTTGGTTGTCTTTGAAGCAAATGGTTTTTCGACGTTCGACGTCTCTTTTTTTAAATTCATTTGGAACCCAGTTTCTAGCTTTTTGAACCATTCCGATTGTTTGTAAACGTTTTGCAACAATTATGATCGATCAACATTTAATGCTACAGCCAATTCTGATTGTCCTTGAGAAGAATCTTCAGCCAATAACGTTGTATTCGCAAGCAAACGATAAGTTTCCGCTGCACTTTTCTTTGCAATAAAATAACGTGACACGTCAATCAAGTGTCTCATACTGCGTTTGACCATTTAGCGAATAAGCAGTACTAGTAACGACACCTATTGGGAAAGGGCGGAGTCATATTCACACCCCCTATATATCATTAAATGGCCGTAGTGCCATCTCGCATAATTGTACTGCATTTTGGTTTGCATGCATAAGGGCGTGTTATATGATTTTGTAGGCGAAATTCATACTTACTTCAGTAATCTTGTTTTGACGATTCATGTTACATAAAATTCCAGAACGGATCTCAGAACGATTTTGCCACCCCGTATCATTGAAAAATTTAATTTTTTGACGTTTTCATATATTTCAGTGTGTGTTTCTAAATTTTCTTCCAATTTACAACAATTTTTATTTTTATCCGCGTCATCTCAAACAACCAAACAGCGTGGCTTGTATTTCCACCTCTTTCATTTCATGTATAGTTATCTCTTTCACACGTTTTTCGTTCAGACAAAAGTTAAAGTTAAACCATCTCTTGCTGAAAAAAATCATCATTTTGGACTATGCAACACGATTGGTCAATTTTTTCATTCGGAAGAATGAATGAACGAAGAAATTGAAGTATGAATTTGGTCTTACTCTAAAATAAATTTTTGTTGTTTTCTTCGAGGTCGAAAATATAGTTGTTGTTGTACCATTTTCGTGTGTACAAATTGTTGTTGTACATTATTTGGAATAATTATTTATCCGGTTTATACGGAGAATTGTCCGTTTGAGGAATAACTACGTTGTGCGGTGTTTCTTATAGAGAAAGAAACAATCCGCTACACCTGTATACATTCAAGATAACTTCCTATTTTACCATAAATATTGTTCATATCGTTTGTACTTCATTCAATACTATTTTAATAGCTTTCGTAACTTCGGTGGGAAAATTATGTAAATGTTCATGTTCATCATTCAAGCCGCTACACTGATTGACAATCCATTCTTCAAAAATGATGACACGCATTTTGAACTTCTTCTCGGTCGACGCTGAAAGTCTATGTAATTATAAAAAAACATTAATTCATTACTTTATGACACTTTCACATAAACTAACCTACAATTAAAAAGCTTAAAAGTTAGATTAAAATTTATATGTCAAGAAATGTAAAATACGTTCGATTTAAATGATTGTTAAGTTTGGACTAGTACGTAACTAGGTTCCTGTATATAACGTAACAATCGTATCTGGCATTCGGTTACAGTAATTTTTGAGGCTGCAAAACCCGTTATTTCGTTATTAACTTTTTTCGTCGCCATTTTTCCTTATTTCTGTCAGAAATATATTTTATGTTTGTTAGCTAACTTCTAGGCTATTTTACATTTGGAGTTATTACCTGAATGCGGATGATTTGGTTTTAATAAAATATTGGACATAAACAAATATATAGAGTTCTTTCAATTTTCAAAAATAAATCTGCTTTTCTGAAAGTGGCCAGTAATGTTATTGTCATCGAATATAGTTAACAATTTTATTGCTTAACATGCAAATTATGATTTGGGCCTGAACGATAAAATATTTTATAGTATTTATATGACGAATGCAATTTTTATTTAGTCCGTTTGATTTTAAATGTATTTATTGTATTTATTTATTTGCAGAGTATGGTATACTGTGGGATTGCTGATTCCACCGGTAAGTTTTCATCCTTCATTTGATATGATACAGTACATTTTGTTTTTTATTACTTATTTTTTTTTTTAATATTCTTGTGTTTATTTTTTGCATTTGTGTAAAGTTTCCCTCGGGGAATTTAACTGCGATATGAACACACACAAAAAAGCGTTGTCGTCTTCTCTTCATATATGTGAATAACACAATTCAAGCGATTATTAAAATTTTTATTAAAATGAATTTTTTTATTTTTATGTTTGTGATGTATGATTGTATGTATATATGTAACAAAATTTTATAGTTATAATAAAATAAAAATTCTAATTATATAGATATAATAAATAAAATATAACAAATATTGTAATTTAAACTTATTCAATAGCGGCATAATTTTTTTTCCTAAGTGCAGACAATTTTTGTCGTTCCATTTGAAGACTCTGCTCTAATTCTAGTATGTTGACTTGCAGTTCCATTTCGAGTGTTTTTGCCTGGTGTACTGATAGGGTGGCGAATACAAAATCATCCTGTTCGTCTAGTTTTTTATTGCTATCTTTAGCCACGGCCACAACACCACCCGTTGCTTGAGTTACCTTTTTCGAGGCATCGTTCAGAGCATTTAAATGTTGACTACCACGCGGTGCTTTTACCCGACTTGCCACTACTAGTTGAGCTGTTGAAGCCGCGATTTCTTGGGCGGCAACCACCAAATCGAGTTGTTGCTTAGCCTCGCCAGATACGGCTTTATTTGCGGCACCCCTGTATAAAATAAAAACAATTATTTATTGCTTACGTAGTACAAATCTAATATACTTACACTAAAAATTTAGCTCCTTGTGCAACATTCTTTGCGGCCGAAATCATACCTTCCGTCCATTGATGATTTCTCTTATAAAATTCTTTCGCAGTTGACGAACCTTTTCCTAGCGCTACAATTTCTGCTTGAACTGCACGTGATTTTTTCACCAGCATAGCAATCGCCTGAATTAATATTGTACAACTATCTAGAATTTTTTCATTCACTTCTAATTTAAGTCCTGAATCTGATTGTTTCGATGCCTTCAACATATCCTCAATCAATTTGGCTGCCTCCTCAATCGACTTGTCCATTGTATTCAATTCGGATTCGATCAAATCGCTTAGCTGATCGGATTCGCATGAGCGATTGGCCGATTCATTAACACGATTTATAATTTCTTGGAGCTCATTCTGCACTTCATCGATTTTCGCGCTAACCTGCTCACGTTCCGATTGATTTAAAATAAGTTGATAGAGAGTTAAAACGTTTCGACTAAATTTCTTCATTAGATCGATATTATGTTCTCCTTTATCAATATCGGTGGTATTATTACAGAAAATTATGCCGAGTAGATGCATGACGCTAAATAGATGCCCGGATGATATTAATCGACGTACCAAGCCTTCGACATTTGTATTATCGGATAAATATTTTTCATACACAATTTTTAATTTGACTAGGATGTCTTTGAGCTCCTCAGTAACCACCATGAAATAGGTTATGGTGCCAACAGATTTTGTCGTATCCGAGTCGAATATGGTGCGCTCAGTTAAATTTTCCGACGATTTGATACACGTTTTTAACAGAGCGTCGAGAGCTGTTTCGCCATGGATTTTTGATTCAATTATTGCTGCATTTAATGAAGTTATTGTGTTCGTTTGCTCTTTTTGTTGGTGTAGCAAATCTTGCAGATCGTTTTCTATTTCTTCTTTTTCTGAAACCACCCGTTCGTAATCATTCGTTAGTTGTTCATATTTTTTTGCGTTTTCATCGAGTTGTGATTCAATATCCACGATTTGTGTTGTGCTCGTTATTTTTACTGTCGCGAGTTCTGCCTCAAGACTAGTATATTGATTACATTTCGTTTTGAGTTGTTCAGTTACCTCGCCTAATTGTAATTGTAATTTTGATTTATCTTCTGTGATTTGTTCAATATCATGACATAATTTGGTCTCAGTTTCTGCTAGTTTTGATTTTTCTATTTCAAGGTCATTGGTTAAACTCGATTTACATGTCTCCAACTCGCCTAATTTGTGTTCTAAATCAAGTTTACTGCTTTGAAGATCATCTAAACCTAATTTCAGGGTTTCGATCTCGGTTGATAGCTGTAATTTTTCAGTCAACACTTCATTATACGTTTTTTCCAAATTTTGATGTTGTGACACACTTGTCATTAATTCATTTTCTAAATCAGTAATTCGCGTCGTATTTTCTTCATTGCATGCAGCCAACTGCTGTTCCAATTCGATAAAATCGGATGATTTGGTCACCAAAAGTAATTTAGTATTTTCTAATTCCCTAACAAATTCTTGTTTTTGTGAAAGTGTTTCGTGAATTTCTTGTGACATGGTTGATTCCAGCTCGGCCAATTTTCGTTTTTCGGCTTCGATGCTCTGTTCTAACGTAGCATTAAAGTTTTTCAATTCGTCGATTTGTGTTCTTAGTTCATCACAATGGACATTTAGTTCGGATGTTGATAATTTTAAACTGTCGATCTCCTTTTCTAATTTTTGGTTATCTTCCCCAAGTGTTTCATTCGTTTTTATAAGTTTCTCAATCTCTACTGATTTTGCATTTAATTCCGTCATTGCCTCATTATATTGCTGTTCGACATTTACTTTTGTTGTCGTGAGGTCATTCATTCTTTGTTTAAGGTGATCCGTTTCACGTTTCGTTTCGTCCAAATTGATTATTATCGCGTTATACTTGTTGGACGTATCGTCTGTTCTAGATGAAAGTTTTTGATTGGTTTCGATTAGTTGATGATTGGTTGATTCTAATTCCTGTAGTTTGCTGATAAGATTGTTGTTCTTTTGTTCGAGTTGTTTCACTTGCACGGCTAGAACTAGAAATTTATTTATTTTAGGTAAAGTTTAGCATGACTTGGTTTATTCTAATTTACTGTGGTAAGTTTTACTCGTTGGTATGACTTTTGCTGCATGTAAATTTAAAACATAGTAAACTTTAAAATTAAATTGGGTAGGCGACCCTCACTTACCTTCATTCAAATCTTTTTTCTCGACTTCTATTTGCTGCAGCAGTTCTTGGGTCGCTTCGTATTTGTCTTTGAGATCTTTTAATTCAATTTCTACGCTAGTCTTGTTACTTTCAAGCTGCTGAAACGATTTTTTCATTTCGTGCATTGCTTTATTCGTTTCCTGATTCTGCCGCAGTAAATTTATGTGATCTGCCCGGGTTTGCGTATAAAGCGGCATTAATTTCGCAAACTTTTCTTCAACTTTTAATTTTTCCGAATCTTGATTTCGAATTTCTGTATAAAAAAATTTATTTTTTTAACGCATTGGACCATTTATCCAAGTTTGGTTACTTACTTTGTTCTAGAATTTGTTTTTCTTGCTGAATTGTTTGTAATGTATTATCCTTGCTGTGAATATTATTTTTTAACACTATAAGCTCATCGTTAAGCTTCGTAAAATTTTGTTCATACTGTTTCTGATTAAATTCGAATGTTGACCGTATCGTGGACGATTCAGTGTGCAGGTGCTGGATTAAATCATCTCTCTCGCGGATTAACTGTTCAAAATATTCCGATGGTTGAGGTGTCTGTTTAGGTTCCTCTTTTTGCGGTTCGCTTGATGCATCAATAAGCATAACATTTTCCGGTGTGCTTTGGGTCATTATAGCCTCCTCCATAACAGATTCGGTGACCGTTTCTTCAGGTATTACAACGGTTGGCGGTTGATATTCATTAATCTCACTGTTACTTGAAAAATTTGGTAATTGGCTGGGCAATTTTGGTACAGTAACTAGATTAACAAAATATTGGAGTTCATTCGATTGTTGATAAAAAGATCGAAGCTGACGGAAAATAGCATTAAATCGTTGCCGATGCCCATCAAGCATGTCGTGTGGTAAATGCACGTGCAGTTTAAACATAAAGCGTATTGCAAAATCGTATAATGGATTAGCGTCTTCGATACACGGGATTAGCGCGGCGACACGACACTGCCCTGCTAGCGTCATTGAATTTACATGATACGTTTTTAACGAGTTGAATACAGTTGCTTGTAATCCGATTAGGGCGTCTAGATAATCGAATATTTCGATCGTTAACTGAAATCTAAACACAATAAAATAAGTAAATATTTATTTGTGATAATATTATTCACTAACTTACATAAAATTTATATCACCGCCACCGATTTGCTCAATTTCGGCACGAGACATTCTTAGTGTTCCCGGATATCGCGGATTACGTACGTGGAACTCAATTTTTAGTATGAGTAATTTGGTGTACTGTAAAATACAAATTCCATAACCATCTGTTAGATGGCTCCACATTTTACCTAGATCGGTCAAAAATTTAATATTCCGCTGTGATTCTTGGCAGCACAAGTTATGCCCTTCACGCAGGATTTTGTGTAGCAGGTGGCAAAATTTCCATGCCGATATTCGATTTTCCTGTATAAAAATTGTGTTTTGCAACCCCAATCGGTGTGATTATCTTATCTATGGTCAGATCGATAAGCAAAAATATATTTTTTATTACTCACCATAATTGGTTGCCTAAGTGCAATCGACCAAAAGGTTGCCGAACCTTGGTAACGATATGTTCCAATAATTGTAGCTCTGGCATGTTTCACTTTTAGTGGCATTTCCATTCCAATTAGTGCTTTTGAAACACTTTGTTGCTATTTAAAATGGATGACATTGTTATCCATATAGTGGTACACATAACCAATTGAATACGTACCAGTTGATACAAATCTTTATCGTTTATATTAGTAGCCATTTTCGATTTTTTTATTTAATTTTATTAGCACACTTAGCCCACAAAAACAACAGGAAAAACTATTAAATTTTCATTGCAAAATGAAAAATTTGAGCGCACAACTTTTTGACTTTCCTGTAACTGAATAAATTATTTTGTTTTTCTCTGTTTTCGCAAAAGCACAAAAATTGAAATTGAAACTACCAATGGTAAATATAAGTAAAAAAGTTTTTGAGTTATGCAAAACTTGTACGTAACTTTTGTAGGTATTCAAAATTCGATAAATATTTTAGAGCGACACAACTCAACTTTTCTTTTTCGTTTATAAATTAATAATGAAAAAGAATCCCCATTACAGTTTTTCAATGAGTCGAAACTTTGTGATTAATAAATAAAATGACAATATCGGTACCGAATTATTTTTGTACCCAGTTTATCTTGAGAGATAACAAATACATGCGAAAAGATAAGATAAGAAAGAAGGTAGGTATTGCGAGTGCGATATCAACTTGCTGCTTGATGTGTGATTAATTAGTAGTGTAAAGTGTATTTTTTAGTTTTGTTCTGTTTATTGATTTCAGTTAGTGTATTAGTTTAAATAGCATGTAATCCGATTTGTTTAAATATGTATAGAAGAGAATTTTTGCGTTTCGAGAATGTGAGTCATTTATATTTTGTTTATTTGACAATTTTGTCCATCGATCTTATGTATCATTATCGAATTTCAGTTGCAGCGTTCCGTATAAATCGAATGTATATATTTTAGGCTGGTGACACATTTTTCCGCTTTATAGAATATTGAGTTTTGAATACTGTCACAACATAAAATCATTTATTGGCACATTGATTTTTTTGCAGTCTGGTATTAAAGAGATAGTCGTTTCCTATAAAATTGTTTGAAGTGATTTCCATTGTACGATTAGTATTATTTACTAGTAAATAATTTAATAATAATTTTTATCTGGCCTAATAATCTTTAAAGTAAATTAATTTGTTGTCGTCTAAATTTGTCTTAGATATTCCGCTAATAGAGTATTTCGTAGAGCGGTTTTAATTGATGCATTGGAATTGACTCTTATCGGTCTTATATAAACCGACACAATGATTGCGCAATCGACGGGTTATTTTAAATAGACCCTCGAACGGGGATTGTAGGATTTTTAACCATGTCTAAGATAGGACTTCTGACGAAAGCAATGTCGCAATTATCGAGTGTTTGTCGTTATGATTCGGAATTCCTGTTTTGTGGAAACACGATTTTGCAGCTTCATAATTAGAGGTTTCTTGGCGATGTTGGAGGTGAAAAAATATTTTCAAAAAGAACGCATTTTGTAATTTGATAGTTTAATCGTAAACCATTTCGGCTGGCGAGCACTTTAGATCTTCCTTGATCGTGACTCGAATACCCATATAACAATGGGCATTTCGGGGCTCTGGTATTTATTGTATTACCTCGGGTCATGAAAGCAGCATTATTTCAGCAACAGAGACTAGCATTCGCTTGGGGATAAAAACCAGTCGTGCAATATTCGTTGAGAAGAAAGGACTGTGGTTAACCCAGTCTTCAGTTCTAACACGCATTGTGTTCTTTGGTCGATCGTGATGTTTGATGAAAGTTTCAGCCCTGTTATAAGTTTCAGGCGACTAATTACCTCTCATCTCTCGACATATTTTATGAGATACATGTATGCGTTGAACGTAGATATCCTCGCACCGACCTGAATGAATTTTAAATCGTACAATCGGCACATTGTACAGTGCCGTTGGACATTTGATCATTGGCAAACTAAACGAGATTGTGCTCAATAGTTCACATCTTTGTTAATAATCCTCCAAAAATAGCTCGTCTCTGATTTGGCAGTGTAACCACTCTGCGATGTATATGAAATTTGTGTCAGTTAAATTGAATTGCTAGAGACCTGTGGTCAGTGTAAATGGTGAAGTCGGAACCATCGACAAAATATTTAAGTATTTTACTGCGAGATACATATATCGTGTGTAGTTCACGATCGAATGCTGCACAGAGGGTCTTAACATACGATACTGAATTGTTGCAATACTGCTACTGATCCGGCAATACTATTAGAGAGTGATATTGAACTAACTAGCCAATAACGTAATATTACTTCAATATGGTTATCTGTTTTATAAGTGCGTCTTGTCATTTGCCATGCCAAGTGTAATTTTAGGCGTTTTCAGCATCTTTAGCAAATCCGTTCAAGAACAGGATAATCGGTCGGAGCGAGTTTTTGATGCCTATAAAGCGCTGGATTCATTTCATTGAAGTTGGAGCAGAGGTCGTGTTGCTGATATTGAGATAAAACGTGAGCTTGCTTTAATCCTTAGAGTGTGATGGATGCTTAGAGTGCCTCCCCAAGATTTGAAGTGTAGTGAAGTGCGTCCGATAAAAGATATAAGAGTACTTTCAGCTTGTGTTCGTCGGACGGTGCTAGACATTCCATCAAGGTTGTTTTAATATACTGATTCGAAATATTCGAATGATTAATGACGTTAAGGACACCACTGGCTGTTAAATATAAAAATTTGAATTTTGTAAAATATTTTGACCGAATTTTTTCCAAGATAATGCTTTTCAGCATACCTCCACGAATCAATCATTGAAATTGCAAAATATGAATAAAAGTGGTTCAATTTAAAAAAAACGCTTTTGTCTATTAAAAAAACCACGTATTGCGAAATATGAATTTGAACCTTCTTAAGCTGCTTGACGACCTTTAGACACAAATCTCTAAACATGGATACCGTTTCAGATTAAAGTTCGTGAAATTGAGATTTCAAAATTATATAAAATGTTTGGTGTTCAAACTTCTCGAGATTATCATATCTTCGATCTAAAAATTATGAACCCGGAAAAATCACGGGAAATTTTGAACATCGCGGAAAATATGCTGAACATCGTTGGTTTTGTAAAAACCTGTTATTTTGTAAAAATTTGTTATCAACTGATCTTTAGGAAAATCAGACGAAAGTTGTTGTTTGTCGTCACATTGTCTAATGATGCAACATGTTGCTTTTGGATTTAAGGCCAAGGGATGATAGAAGTTCGAGCAGTTTGTGGTATTTTTAGTGGATTTCAGAAATATAGTGTTGGTAAAAAAATTGTTGCTTTGTCTAAGACCTCTCAAATACATGATTATATCGGAATGAGAAAGAAAGTATCTTTCTCCATCATTAAACAGTAGTTTTGAATACTAAAACGCTTCAGATACATTTATGACATTTATCAAGACCTTTTCAGTATATGCGACATTTATATGTTATATATAATAAACGAAAAATTAGCTATCATCGCAAAAACGGTAAATTTATGAACTAAACCGCTGATAAAATTTGTTTTTTCCAGGAAAGTTTCAAACGATATGCTTCCTACGTAACAACTGTAGTTTTATGCACTAATCTGCTTCACCTAAATTTGTTACATTTTTAAAGATATTTTCAATGATAAGCAGTACGGATGTATACATTTTCTAATAAATAAATAATTTACTACCAGTGCCAAAACGATGGATTTGTGAATTATAGTGCTGATAATCAACTTAACGACCAAATTACATATATCGATAAAAATGTATCTGCTTCCGGCAACAGAATGGTAGTTATGGTAATGTAGTGGTAATGGTAGTTTTCATTGTTATGCTACGCTAATATTTTTATAAATAAATGAATAGTTTGCTACCAGTGCCATTATGGGGGATTTGTAAATTAAACCACTGATAAACAATTTTTTGTTCTTTCTAAAACCTGTCAAATAATTTTCCACATGATTGTATGGGAATGAGAAAATATGAAACTGAAGAAATGCATAATTAGCGAACAGCCCCAAAACGGTGGACTTATGGTACAGACATTAACACATAATTTTTGTAATTTTTATCAAAATTTCAATAACTTGGTCCTCCAAACCGAAGTGAATTCTAGAAAGAGATCAAATCTAGTTTTTTAAGAGTCTGAGTTCAATGATTAAAGGCTCAAAGAAATGTCATCTCTGTCTAGTTGAGTAGCATCACTCTATCACTTTTGGTCAAATTGAGGGTTACTTTTCTTAATGTGTAAAGAAGGTGACCACCAATTGCAATGGCATGATGACCTCAGATTGATTGAATCACGCGATGGTTTGCTATGACATTTTGGTCGGGAATATCGGATTCGTATCCACCAGCAGAGGGAGTTACATTTAATTCCCCTCCCCCCCCCCCCACCCCCATGATAATTATCTGTGATGTTAATAATGCAAATATAAATTAATTCGTGCTGGTGTGCAGAACTTGTCCAGAAATCATCGGAATACGAAAAAGAGTCATAATTGATTTGCTTTAAAAAGAGATTAAATCCAGTGGCTAACAAAAAACTCCTTTGCTTACAATGGGCTGTATATTCCTGTCCTAAGGTTTAGCTAGAAATATAAAAATGATTAGACATATTTTTCAAATTCTTCCTTTCATTAATTATTCTCTCTATAAATTTCGACAATCGCAATGTTTGTTGCGTTCACATTAACTCAATAGTCATCGGAATATAGAGGTTTTTCGAATACCGAGTGAGTTTTGATGCATTCACCCAAAATGATGAGCATGATTGAGTCTTCCGTATGTATAAAACATTTTTAGTAATCTTGATAGAAAATAAAGTTTGAAACATTGTAAAAAATCAAGAAGTTTTATTTCTTGCCGTTGAAATTACATATTTGATTAAAACTCTATTTTTGGATAAGGCGTGTGTGGATCATTAATGACTGAACAATCTTATTCATAGTCGAATTTGTTTGCTAAGGTTTATACACTATTTTGCTCGAAATCAACAGAAGTGAAATAAGCGTATAAATGTCACGATAAACCTGTAAAAACAAATTATACTGTAATAGCTCATTTAATCCTCAATTAAAAGTCAAATAACCAGTTTATCAAGCTCTACAAACCATAGGTTATTCCGTTAGTAGTAATAGTAATCGTAATTTTACTGAAAGAAGTTTTATAACTTTAGTACGATGCTTAAAGTTCTTTTCAATTTTGCGTTCTATACAAATTTTGGAAAATTTTCCAGCCATTTTATAACCAAATTTCAAAACCTAACCGATGTGTGTGCTAGGAATTTAAAAAAATGTTCCCAAATTTAATTTTCCCAAATCAAATTTTACCTTCCACAAAAAATCTTCTAAATTTTCAATTTAAACGTGCGTGTTTGTCTGTGTATTATATTTTCCCCAATCGGTATCCATAGATTATGTTGTACGTATAGTTGGTCCGAAATAAAACGTCCACACATAAGGATGAATCATAAAAAAATCAATAGCATTCAAAATTTATGTATTTTGTACTTTTTTATGATTAATTTGGTCAGTGTAATGTAATTTTTTTTTGTTGGGGGTAATGAATTACATCATTATGTCGTGGACATTTTTACGAGGTTTGCTCCATTAACCCCGCGTATTTATTTTATATTATTATGGTCAATTGCTCTTTACGAGTTTTTCGATTAATCAGTTTCTGAAGTCGATGAAAATGTATCGTACTTATGTATCGTTACATAACCTTTATGAATTTGTGCTGGTTAGTTAAGAATTTTATAATCAGATGCAGACATTTTTCATCGGATATTTGCATCTCGACATAACTATGTATAACGAAAATTGGAAAATTGCTTTGTGGCACGTGATTCGCGCGATGTAGTTTTAGATTCCTGTACGAATGGAGCGCGCACAATGTGAAAACTGAAAAATTTATGTTTTCCATAATATATTTAAATTTTCACTTCACAACCAACTGAATACATAACTCGACAATAATAATTATCTATATTACAAACAGAAATGAACCCAGTTACATTTTATGTGTAAATAACGTCTTTCTACATGAAAGGATTGCGAATGCAAGTGGAAAAAGAACTTTCAAGTTAAATCATTTTATATCGGCCATTAGAATATAATTCATTATGATCAACCCACCAGCCTGGCTCATAAATATACGACTGTGTCGTCTCTGTATGTTGGAATAAACGAGTATTACCCTTTGCATATACAAACCGACATGAATTATTACATTTTATTACTCAAACTTTTGTCCGTAGCTCCACACAGCATAATTCTTCCGATTTTAAAATATTGTTGACCTTAGTTCAACTTGAAGCATGTTAATCGATGCACAAAAATCTGACAACAAATCCCACATACCACACACACTTTACAAATTGTAATGTATACTAAAAATGTGAAAAGCATAAAACATAAAAAAGCGAAAACTTTTCTCCAAGCTAATTTCAATTTATTACTGTATATAGTTTTTCATTTTAGCGAAATAAAATTTGAAATGAGTCATACAGCAGTGGTTGTGTCGCTGTCTGGTCGAACAAAAAACAGAAATTTAATGTTTTTTTTTTAATTCTAGAAATAATAATAGAATTTTTTGTTGGGTATTGAAGACATTTTACATTTTCACAACATTTAATTTGTATCGATTTTGATTTGCAGATTACGTATATAACTGATGCCAGGGAATAATTAACAAGCCATGTATTTTAAGAAAAGGACGAAACAGAATTAAAGATTTTTTCGATTCATGGCACGATTGAGGGGTACCAGGGTACCCAACTTAAATTACATTTACACTGAATAGTTAATCTCGTTACATAATTCTTATTGGTCTGGTGTTGGGACTGTAATAGTGCACGAGAAGAAAAAAAATAAATCGGAACCTAACTAAATTGCTGATATAAACATAATTAGCTGATTTAACTGATAACGCATTGGGTTGAAGTTTTCGAGACAATTTGCTCAATTATTAATATTGAGGCTATAGATGAAGCAGAATGAAAACCCGAATAGTAACTGAACTGAGTGAGGAACTGGGAGTAATTAGGATGTTCACCACCAGTGCTTTTTTGGTGTAATGAAATTGAAGTTTATTCAACATGGAAATGTATTAATTTAGGCAAGTTATACAATTAAATTATTCTTAGTCGCAACAACAATAACTATCAACCGTTTGGATGAAAATGCCTACTTTCTCGCGAAATTTGTTATAAAATACTAAATAAAATGTTTATGACTATATACCTGGAAGTTACTTGCATTTACGGGCGAAACGATTAAAACCGGAGGGTTACACAAACGAGGGTTTGCCTTTTGTCCGAGAAAATTAAATCGAAATATTAATCTAATTTTTTTGTTGTCGTTAATTAAATTAAGTTTTAAGTTAATCAAATTTCGACGATGATAAAGTATTTGTTTGAAAGGGCTAAGCTCCAGCGTTATTAAAATTAAAATGAATTCTACACTTGGGGCATAGAAAAAAATATAAACAGAAGCAAAGCTGCATACAAAATCTTGACGCATATTTTCATAGTAAAATGTGGAGTTACGATACGGATTAAAGTTGCTAAAATTATAAGCCAAACGATAAAAATAAAAACAAAATGTAAAGTCAGAGAAACATCAAACGTTAACCCTCTTCCGGAAGTTCTGGGTCTATTAATTAAGTTGTAAAAAGATTTTGAATTATGCAGCTTTACCTTTGTATATTTTTCTCTATGCTTGGGGGTCCTCCATCATCAGTAGACCGCAAACATGGGAGACTGATGATTTTCTCTATTTTGAAATGTACTAACGGTTGGTGCGTGAAATAAGTATAGTTTCTAGAAAACTCATATCTTAAGATTTTCACCGATTGGCCAACAAGTTTAATGATTTTTTGAAATTTTAATTTGATTTACATCTTAGAATTGGGTTTCTTCTAAAAGTTTTAATTATTTTGACACACGCTTCTGATGAAATTCATAACTCTAAATTTTCATTGATCGGTAAACATGTGTACTGTACTTTGCGGTATTTTAAATTAGATTGTATTCGAATACCGAAATGGCCAGACTATACCGTGGTAGTATGGAAGTATAGTCCAAGTTTATAAAAGTAACTATCCTATATATTTTTCTAAATTAAAATTATTATTTTTGAACGATTTGGCTTTGTTTGTGTTAAACCATTATTAAAATTTCGAACGGGTTGACATCGGCAAATTCCATATCTATCGTAAAAAATAAATGATTGTTGAATTAAGGGGGTAATACTATACTTCACAAATTGTTGTGGCCACACGAAAGTGGGTTGATCAAAATTCATACAAATTTGATGAACAATTGTTTCTTCTACGAGATCTACTCATAATCTATTTCATAAAAATTAACCTGAGTACTACACTCCTGAAAAAAGCAAATCACACCGCAAAAGCGCGGCTGTTGAAACCTCAAGGTCAGTTAAAATTGTAAGTGAAATAAAGATTTAATTCACACCAGGACACCATCTTACATGATTAAGTCAACCTGATTGATACACATCTGATATCCGAAAGCAAGACATGTTATTTGACTTGATCACCGTCTTCACTGTGTTAGCGAAGTGGTACGTCCTTCCTATTCTAAAGTAATAACAGCAACTTCGGTTGATTTATAACGAAATTTTTCCATGTATATACGAGGGTTTTCAATTGACAACTTTTAAAGCATATATTTTAAACGTAATGAAACTGATTTTTTCGGACATATACTCGTGAGTTAATCCAACTTAATCGGTTAGTAGTATTACCCGTAATATAAAGGATCTATAAGTTAACGATAATTTTTAATCTAAGCTCATAAAAACGGAGCGGTTTATTGGTATTTTTCAATATATTAACGACACATTTTTGGCAATTTTTGGCTACACGATAATACCAGACAAATGTGTTCTATGCGACAAAAACTTTTAAACTTGCAAAAATGGCTCGTCTTAATCTTTGCGGTCTTATAATAGTTTTTCTTTCTAATTGGGTTATTCTTTCACGTAATTACTGCTTTTTTAATGCGTTGTTTCACTTTAACGTTTCTTTTCGAGTCCTTTTAGCCAACGAACTCTCTTCTTCTCTTCTGGACCTACTTTATTTGCTTATGAATACCGGTTATATTACTTCGTTTTAAAATGCCAATGGCCCTCTTGCTTTCACATCCCCTAACAGGATTTTTTATTAGCACATTTTCCTCCAAATGTCTCGTTTTATCGTTCACTGCTTCCAATTTTATGCTGGTTTGATAATGCCTGATGTCATCATTGCGGCGTAATCTGAGTCTCTCTTTCTTTGGAGAAACAGACTGAATATTGTTGGAACAATCTTTTAATTATTGTTTCAACATGACTTAGTTGCTATATTTCGTGATTCATCCCGTGAATCGATCGCCTAACCTTATAGATAACAAAGTTAGTGGTGGTCATAGTCCAACTATCGCTTCCCAAACTTGTTACAGGTTTTATATCAGTGCTGCTTAAGTAACCTAGCTGCTCAAGCGCTGAATTGAACTCTTTTAGAACGAATTAATTCTTCCATTAACATTATAAATTTTATAGTACAAATCGAGTTTCATGTCAATTTATAGAACCACATTCGGAACTCAGAGCTCTTTCATTTGGTTATTTAGATGCCAGGCCTTTGTTCCGTTATTATTGGCTATTTTCAACATGCGCACATTGTTTTATCTGAATAGGGAGTGTTAGTAGTTACATTAAAATAGACAATTTTCCAGATCCACATTCGCCCAGCTCATATTGAAATGACTTCTTTGTATTTTTGATATCTGGAATTTTTAAAATTTTTAGGATTTCGAAATTCAGAATTTCATGACGCTCTCTAATGAAATTGGTTAAAATACTTTAACGTAGTATTACTCTTAGTTGAGGTCACAATAAAATATAAAATAGCTAGAGAGAAAAGCGAAAATACTTGATATCGACGAAATATCGGTATTGAATTCGAAATTCCGATCTCTGGGCAGGATGCAAAGGGAATTTTTAATCTTCTGATTACGAATGGTGATTTAAATGAATTTAATTTTTTACTCCCTGTCAGAGTACAGAGCTTATGAACCGACCCTTCTTCCAAGTCAGTATTATAGACAATACCTCCACAAAGAATAAAAAAAACACGAAATGAAGCTCGGCATATTTTTTTCCGTTTTAGACTGGTTATTTTTATCAATTTGTCGAAATTTAAATTCCAGCGCGTTAGCATAGTGTATAATTTGCTGTCATTCATTTGCTCCGATTCATTTCAGTTCATACCTCTTATTACAACAATCTGTTATTTTTTATATGTCATGGTTTCTGTTTTATGCAGGTAATTTTTGCAAACTTTTCAATATATATAAATAACGGCATTTACTCGGCACAAATGAATTTCAGCTCACACCCCTAATTTATAAACATCTGTTCTTTGTGTTGTGCATGTATGTTGGTATGGTATGCATTAGTCACCACGTTACACAGTAGAGAGTGAATAATTCATTTCAATATATAAGCAACATTTAAGAGAAGATGTTAGTTGTTGAATCTAAAATACATCGAATCTATGAGCATCCGCAACCGACTAAAGTGTACTTCAATCCAAAAATCGTACCAGTGTGTCGTCGTTTGCTTAAACAAATGAGTTAGTCAAATACTGTTTTAATTATAAATACAAAAAAAATATCTTTACAACAACAAAGCTGATTATGGATCGATTGCAGACGATGTGGCGACATGCTTATTAATTTTTCTCCTCAAAATACAATTTTTTTTCTCAGTTTTCCATGGAAAATATTTAGAGTACATGCTTATATATTGATTTACAATATGAACGACGTAACTCGAGAGAGAAGGTTAAAGCATTTTCGTTTATCTATGTGTTTGTGTTGTTTTTCAACTCAAATTGGAAATTTGTACTGTATGTGTATTCAAATTTCCTAACAAAAAGAAAAACAAGTAGTATAATAGAAAATTGTGAAAATATTATATATCTCGCGTATACGTAGCACTCACACACGATATAGTTCTGTGCGGTTTATTTTTGTTATTTAGTTTTCAGTTTTGATTTGTAATTTATACTTTGTATATTGGAATTTTTGGAAAAATTTTGTTCAGAATTTTCTTGAGTGAAGTTATTCAATATAAATATTTGTTAGAGTGACAGTTGTAAAATTATTAATTTGTACAGACAATTAAAAAACAAATTAATTAAGAAAACAATATTAAAGCGTACCTGCATGTGTATATGGTGGTGGTTATATCTAATTTGAAATTTTTATTATTATTATTTTTCTAGTGTATGTTGTGTGAAGAAAATTTGAAAAGTTAAAAGTATAATACAAAAGTTAAGTTTTGTGTAGGTATGGTAAATTTTTTAAAACTGTACAATGAGTCATAGATATGTAAGAAGTAGAGGCAAGGGATGTGTGTGTATTTTCTAGATAGATTTTCCATACATAATAACATTTTTCTGTCTCTCTCACAGTGCTTTTCTCCCATATATGTATGTGCGCTGCTTTCACACACAAAAAATAAACGTAAAATTATACTCTCCCAAATTTAAACTTTGCCTTTTTCATCTCTAGACAATCAAATATTTAGTTTACAAAAAGTTTCTTTGTCAAGTACATAATTTTCGTAAACTATTTTTATAATTAAATAATAATTAAAAAATAATTAATATATATTAATTAAGTTGTGATGATTTCAATTACTAATTTTAAGAAATTAGTTGTGGAAAATTTAATTTCCTCTTAATTAATTTAATTTTTTGTACTAAAGTGGTGTGTACTCGTATACAAAGAGTTGTGCCTAAAAATTTTTTATAACACTATAATTATAATTAATTAATTATTTTTTATATTAAAATACATTTTGTGGTGATTAAATAATTAAAAAATTTGTATCAAAGTGGCGCCTCTTAATAAATATTCTGTTGAATATTCAACAATTTTGATTTTAATGTGCCTGGTGTACAATTCAATGAATCATTTGATATTGAAATTTTTTTTACGTTTACATATTGTGACAGCAACAATGTTTATAAATTCAAAATGTGGTGGATATTCATCAACGTTAATAGGATATAAGAAAACTAAATATTTAATAGGTTAATTAATTTTATTATTTATTTAACGTATTTAATATTATTAATTTTGTTTGATAAGGTATTTTTAAATATTTACTTGGGCTGATTTGTATTTATTTATTTGATTTTGTTTGCCGGTGTAGTTTTCTACGATACATATCTCGTTTTTTTTGTCACTGTGGTTATTGCGTAGTTTGTTTATGTTAAATCGATATACTGGATAAACGATTTGGTAATTTTAATTTAAAATTGATGTTTACGATTTTTACTCGCGTGTAAACATTTATTTTTTGTTTTCGTTTTAAAACAATTGTAGTAGAGCGATTTAAATTTTTGATAAATCCGTTTACCAGCTTAAAAGAGTTTAATAATACTGCAAATGAGCTTCTGTTAAATTTTACACATCCCGAGCACTCAATCCTGTTAGTTGTCAGGGTTACATTAGCATTAAAATAAAATTTATTTATACCTGGTCTTTAACTATCCCAAATTCAAATTTTGAATGTATTTATTCCTAAAAGAAAAACTTTCTTATTATTATCATGCGACAAAACTAAATCGAATCCAATTGAGCAATGGCAAATAATTCTAGCGTGTAACCATGAAATGGTTTCCCTTAATTTTATCGACCTGTATACTGTATGATTACAACTCTACAAGGATAAATTTAGTTAGTCTTATTTATAAATGATGTATGAATAGCACTCCGCTTCATAATATTTTTGGTGTTTCCGATTAAAAGGTATTAGACAAGCTTTCAGGGTAAGTTTTTTATCCAAATTAATTCTAGTTCAGGGATAAATAATTTAAACCGATATAGCGACGAGCACCAAAAAATTACCACAGCAATCGGTAGTTCTAATACCTTAATTTTCGATTGATAGCTCGTTCTCTTAATATTTCTAGTGTGAGTAAATAACGAGATTAACTGAGTTATGCTCTTTTTCACTAAACATTAAAGAAATAAGATAATGTTATACAGTCGATTTTTAAGTCAAATATTGAAACTGATCTTTCCATAATTTGTTTTTATCAAAGCGATTAACCGCTAGTTAATTTAGTTAAACAATATTTAAGTCAAACGAATCATTCGTCAACGACCTTTTGTCATATCGAACTTTTGTCCATATCACTCTTTTCCTCATGTCGCATTTTGTCTAAATTCACCTTTCGTTCTCATAAATCGGTGCTTGATATCCGGCATTGAAATAATTAATTTTCACGATTGTAAAATAATTCTTCGTTTGCACTTGAGAAAGTGGGGGTGGTATTCATATTAAGGTGTATTAGCTCAAAAACTAAACTGCACGTAGTTTGTGAGCTCAAAAATTGATACCTCATATCCGATAATGAAATATTTAATTATTGCAATTTTACAGAATTTATCGTTTGAACTTGACAAATTGGAGGTGGTATTCACGCGAAGAGGTAGTAGCTCAAAATTCAAACTGTACTTATTTCGTGAGTACAAAAATCTCATATCCGTTATTGAATACGTCAAAAGAATCCGTCGTTCGCACTTTTGAAATTGGGGGTGGTATTCGTGCTATGGGATAGTAGCTCAGAAATCAATCTGCACGTATTTCGAGCTCATAAATCCTGTGTATCCGACACCATATCCGACATTGAAATATCAATTTTTTGTAATTTTAAAAAAATGTATCACTTCCAAGTAAACAATATGTCATTGTTTAGTTGTTAAACTAGTTAAAGGGTTGTTTATTAGGGTTTTAAGGGTGAACTCAAAAATCGAAGGTATCTTAAATTGAAAGCTCATAAATAGCTCTAAGTCCACAATAAAAGTCGATTCAAATTATTCTGGTTTTATTGGTGGTGGAGCGCTCAGTCCATGTTGACTTAGCTAGCCTCCTCTACATTTATTTAAATTCTTGCAAACCTGAACGAGCACAATATTTTTAGTTTGCGGATTTCGAGGGCTCATAAATAGCTCAAAATTCTGAACTAATTGTTTTTCCAGCCAGCTCAACAGCGATTTGCTAAACATGTTGAGTTCAACAATGAATTTTCCTTACCAATGGTGTACATACGTAAAGAACAATATGAGACATGTTGTATCATATGATAGTAAATTATCTCTTAACATAAAATTATAAAAAATACGCTAAAATTTTGTAAAAAACCAAAAGGCCTTCTAAAACTGCACGTTTCTTTCCACCGAAAATCTCTGGAATCTCCCAATTGTGAAATCCCCTTATTAATTAAGTGAACTGTTTGGAAAACAAACGAAAATTCACCCAATGTTTGTTCAAGCAAATTATTTGCCATCGATTAGCTCTGGTCTCCCCAAATTTACGTAAAAAGTTTAAATTCACTTCAATGCCAGTTAACTAAGTTTTTGCAAAAATGCAAAGCCCTCTAGAAGTTTGCTGTTTTTGGTTTACTTTCTTTTTTTTTATTCCTGCTATCTGTTCTGGGGCCAAGGCTTTCCCAACTCTTTCGCGGTTTGCTTATTTACGTCCTTACTTTTACGCCTGTTTCGGCCAATTCGAGGACGTACGGATATAGGTCCGATTTTATTACCATCTGCACATTGCATAGCTCCATGCCAGCCTATACTGGCATGGAAGATGGGTTGGCCCATGAGTTTTGCACTCCGACAGGAGGTCATAGATGTGTTCCTTTTACCCCCTTTGTATCCTGCCCCTATCGGGATTCGAACCCGATACCTCCCGATCCAAACGCCAAAGCTTTAACCACTATGCCATTTGGTCGGTATTTTTTTTACAAAAATAAAATGAAGTATAAAAATTCGAACTTTCTGTCAAAGCTCCTCCGGACGGAACGTCGACCTGAATAATTGTTGAGCGGATGTGGTGTTTTATTGTATATTGATTACCATTTACCTTTCATAGAAGTTTATGCTTCCGGTTATCTGATTTTTGCTAAATTTCAATGAGACTCGTTTTTTAGAAATAATAAAATGTTTACGAAAATGTTACCTAGTCTTTTAACACCGGTTAGTTAGCACCATTTCCTATGCGAAAATGGTGATACTTGTTTGTAGTCGTACGAGAAAAGATCTCACAATATTTTTCATTATATTTGATATACCAATTTACCAATAAAGTTTATGTAAAAAACTATTTGGGATATTTGATTATCTTCCGCTATATGTCGTGCACTGTGTTAAAAGACGAATAGCTAGCTATGTAATTAAGGAACGAAGAAAGTGCACTTTCTTCATGAAGAAACATTTGAAATTGGAGGTCGGTAACAAATCATTGTTATACCCGAATAAAACATGAGAAGCTCGTATGTGAACCAATAATTTTCGTCGATATCATCGTAAGCATTTAATCGTATGGATGGACAGAATGGTATATTCTTAAACAGCATTATCGTAAAAATAATAACTCGTAAGCCACATTATTGTGTAGGAACAGTAAGTATGAGTTGTACCGGGCAAGTGGTGCAGTGGTTAAAGCTTCGGCACTTGGACCGGGAGGTGCTGGGTTCGAATCCCATCAGAGGCTAGATGCAAATCGAATTTTCATCATCGATTACGATCGGTGATGCTAATAAACACAACTAAGACCCTCTGATGGAGTGGAGAATTCCGTGTCACGCGCCGACCCACCTTCCATAGTTAGTTGTGTGAGTAGGTGAAGTAGGTGGGTTAATGATGTGGAGTGAATGAGTGGTATCACAATGGGCCTAAAAATTGGCCTAAGTGTGCAGTAAGCAACCACTGAAACCTAACCTAAGTATGAGTTGTATGGATAGTTAATCGTGATCCACATCATACGGGCTTTTTAACGTGTATCGTATGCCGGCTGCATTTTCGGAGACAAAAGGGTATAATATTTTATGAACCTTTTATCGCAGTCCAGTTTGTCGTATTTTGGAAATTTACAATATTTTGAATCACTTTTAAAAGTCCAGCTCCAAAATAAAGCATCTTGGATTTATCAAATTTAACGGAATTCGGCTATTACTTAACGGCAGAAATGGGAGAATTGGTATGTTGAATGCAAATCCGTCTAAATGCGTTTTGAAAAATGTTCTGCAATATGGTTAACTGGGATGGAGCTAAGTAAGACATTTATTAATCGAGCAAAATAAAATTGTATGAGTAGGTTGATGGAAACGAGATTCTTAACTGAGGTGTAGAAATGAAATTAGGAAATAATGCTTAAGAGCCATTTCTTTACCGATCGTGATTAAATTTGGTATTGTAAATGGAAATTGAACTTCAAAATACGATTTTTAAATTACTTGACTCATTCCGTTTATTTTTGCTCAGCCAAATTTTGCAACCACCATGCAATTGGACTGATTTAAAAAAAAATCGCTACGATTTTTCCTATAGAGGTATTCTAACAAATTATGCCGGGGCAGAAACAGTATGCTTTTGCTTGTAGTCTCGCTTGAGTTTGTTCTCGACTTTCTCACAGTATTGGGATTGGGTTCCAGTCATGTAGATTAGACATTCTAAGGTAAACTATAAACTTTTTAGACTGATGGTGTCTAATTTGGCTATATTCCAGAAAATCATAGGTTAAGACATGGCGTAATTTTATCCCGATTGGTCATATTATAGTTCCAAGAATCATTTTAGAGTCTAATTTCTACCCAACATATTCAATTTTATCATGATTAAGTAAGAAATATCTTAGTTCTGCCGGCCATATTAGAGAACTTATTTTCGGAATTGTTGTCCTAATTCCAGTACTTCTTCCAAAAATCGCTTTGGAAGCCCATTTCCATTGAAAATACCATATTTTATCATGATCGGTTAAGAGATGTAGTTCTAACCAATGTGGCGATATTCTACAGCTTTTCCAAAAATCATAGAATCCAAGTTGATAGTTGATCATATTTTAGAACTTTCTCAATACATGTTTACAAATCCAAGACACTTGTGTTATACGGTAAACTGCTCGCACGAAATGTTATTACGATAAATTGTTCTCCGATAAATTGTAAATTGTTTGAACAACTAATGGTAACTCGATTCAGTGTCCAAATAATAAAGTAGATTCAAAATATGTGACCGAGAGTACATACGATGATATGATTTAAGTTTTAGTTTGTTTGGTGAAATGTTAATATGATTAAATGGTTTTATGATTGGTACAATGAGTGATGTGACGGTACGATACTGATATTGTGCGTACGCAATGTACAAGTATGTTAAAAGCAAATGATTAGTTTCTCAGTCCCTCTGTATCTGAGAGGGTGTCACACGTCGACATGCTCGGTTCTGAATTCCATCGATTGCAGTTAAGCGGGAGGTCGATTGCAATTAAGTTGGTACACTAGCTCAAATCCCAGCGAACTACTACAAAATTCAAACTTACACACTTCACTTGAATTGGGAGAGGTTTTGCGGAAATCAATCAACCAGAATTGAGTGATCTCTTTAGCAGTTTCGATGCAATTACAATTTAAATTTGATAATTGTAAAAATCGAAAACCCATTGTTGAAGGCGTTTTATTAAAAATATTTGGCAGATTGCAGCATTCGAGTATGGTCGATTAAGTTTCGTAAATTTTTTGGGAACACCAATACAATTTCTGGAAAAGTAGTTGGTTAAATTTAAGATCCTAATAAATTTCTAAAAATTTCTATTGGTACGTGGTCAATTCAGCTATGCTATTAATTAAATTAAACCTTTGTAAGGTTATTTTTGGAACTGTTGAAATTGATCAGGCCTCTTCTTCTTATATTTCAAAACAGCAGAACGTAAAGTAGTAATATTCTTTTGAAAATGGAAAAAAATCGAACGATTGGTGATTTTTTTTTTGAAAGAGTTGCCCTATCAATATTAAAATTGAAATGGATTTAATATTGGGTAGTTATTCTCCATCACCAACAGCCACCCAAAGGTGGATGGCAGATTTTAATCGAGCCATAACTAAGACAAAAGATGAGGTTTTGAGTGGTCGTCCAAAAACAACAATCACTCCAGAAATCGTACAAAAGTTTCATTTAATAGTATTGGCAGACCGACGAATGAAAGTGTACGAAATAAGTCACATCGTTGATATATCGAATAAGAGTCCATAAAATTTTACCTGAAGAACTCAATATGGCAAAAACGTGTGCAAGGTGTGTGCGCCAAAAGAATTATTATCGTCATTTTGTAGCTGTTGAATAATTCTAGATACATCATTACACTTGGGAAGCCAAAAGCTGCCTAAGCGGTGCCTAGAATACGGTTTTGCTCTACTGAAGAGAAAGCGAAAACGAATCTCTCAGCTGGGAAGATGATGACATCTATTTATGGGATTAGAACAATTAGAATGAGTAATCTTCAAGAATTTAAATTACTTCCTCATCGCATTTATTCTCCAGATCTGGCTCTAGGTGATTACCACCAAATTTCCAAATAAATGACGCTGGACCGGTGGTATTCCAGTAGCGGAGAGGTCATTGTTGATGTATATCATAGTAATTTAACGAGCTTGCAGTTTCTACGTAATATAGGAAATACCTTAGAACACTTCGGTCTTCGGTTTGCCGGCCCAAATATGCCAGTTTGGACCTGATGTATTGAAATGTTAGGAAAGTAATTTCATTTTTATGGTGAAAATGATAGACGATTTTTGTATAGGATTTAAAGATTTTATTGAGTTAAATATTCTCCATTTTGATCCAATATCTCTTGAAATCTTTCTGGCAGTAGCATAATTACACGGTCATAAAACTTCTGATCTTTGCTGACAGAAAACTGATGCAATGCATTTTTGACGAACTCGTTGAAGAAAAGGATTTGCCGTCTAGACAATTTTGTAGACCGAAACAAGTAAAATAGAGAATATGGTGGATGTGGTAGTACATTCTATACCTTTTCTTTATATCAATTCTACCTATTCTGTTTGAGTGAATCATTTTGGCCAATTGATGACAGTACACTTCAAAAATGATCGTTGTATTGTCCCGTAGAAGGTAAAAGAATGATTTCCTTGAAATCCCACCAAACACACAGCATCACCATTTTTTATGAATATCAGCTTTCGAAGTGCTTTGTGCTAGTTCAACTTTTTTATTCCATGATCTCTTGCGTTTAACATTGTTATAGACAACCCATTTCTCGTTCCCAGTAATATTGCACTTGTTGTTGCACGAGTTGTTATTTGGCGGTTTGCTTCAATCAATCCCTTTATTTTGTTTTCATCAGCAGCGACTGGCCGTCCAGAACGTGGTGCGTCTTCAACATCAAAATTGCCAGAACAAAATTTTGAAACCCAGTTTTGACACTGACGTTCTGTCAATACATCTTCTCCATACACATCACACAAATTT
The DNA here is from genome assembly GCA_963691935.1 of Nephrotoma guestfalica. Classification (NCBI taxonomy): domain Eukaryota; kingdom Metazoa; phylum Arthropoda; class Insecta; order Diptera; family Tipulidae; genus Nephrotoma; species Nephrotoma guestfalica. Next base: position 262,275,950 of record OY829914.1, on the reverse strand, counting down.
TTTCTTACTTGAACAGCATTTTTGACTTTTCGATAATAAAAACGGAAAATTGCCAATAATATGGCACCAAACACAGACTGTTAGTCAGAATCAAACAAATGTTTGCACAAATAAGCTGTCAAAATATATAATAACGATGCGGCTTAAATTTGAAGTTGGCTATGAAACATTACATTTTAATCCTCTGTTGGTAAAAAACGAAATTACTTTTCGAACCACCCAATATGTGTGTTACATTTTTCTATGTTCCGCCGAGTAAACGTTAAATTTCCTTCGAGTGTATTCGAGACACTTAGCTTTATTGAATGGATGCTTCATTAGTCAAACCATATCAATAAATTTGGAGGCAGGTGTACTAACGTGCCCGATGCCGATCAAATGGTGACTCAAAGTGGTGAGTCTGTTATGAAAACTTATTTGAAACTTCTGAAGATTAAATACAACCATATTTTCCTCAACACAGATTTTTACCACAAAGGTAAATACAACGGTTCTAAATTAGTCCGTGGCCACATTTGTAATGGGGTCGAATGCTTTAATAAAGTGACGCTTATTAGTTATACTTGTAATTTCGGGCGGTGTTTTTTAGGTTAGATGTAAAGAGTAGTCTGTTTTAATTGTTTTTAAGGATGTTATTTGGTTTCTTAAATTTAGTATAAAAATAATTATTAAAAATATTTTAATTAAAGCTTCCGAACTTATTTGTGTTTGTTTCGCATGGTGGAATTCATTATAACCTATTTTCAGGTTGCCAATAGCCGCAGTGTTTAATATCATGTGGTATGGCATTGCCATACTATACTCAAAATATGCGTAAAACTTGGTTTTACTTACAAAAGTTTTTTTCCAGATAGAGGGATTCAGAATCGATATGACTATGCATCTTCTTGGTTACGAAATCGAAACTTACAAAATAATAATTGTTTACAAAACTCATTGTGGTTGTTTATTAAACCTTAGTATGCTGCTTTGTAAATATTTACTTGCCACTGCTATCACTCCAAAAAACCATTTTTATCACTTGAAATTTTGAACGCGACAAATAAATAGATTTTTTTCAATCTAAGGCAGCCAACTAAGATTTACAAATCGTTCACTTCGTGTTTTATACAAATTTAGTAAATTTTGATTTTATTATCTAGTGACCAAGCAGATCAATAGTCACGTCGCTTGAAATGACTAAGGGATAGGGGTGTTGATCAGGATTTAGCCAATGATTTGCAACAATTCACGAATGGCCGATTTGCTGGTTAGACTCTGCAATAGTTTTAGAAATTAGATGTCTGCGTTCCATACTTTTCAGTCAGCTTGAAATCTGTAATAAAAGTAAATTGCTCCGTTAGATACTAAGAGTCATATTCTAAAGTAATTTTTCATTTGTATCAATTAAAACAACAAACTAATTTCAGCTGCGATCAAAGTTTGTTGGCTTAGTTGTCTAACCATGGAGAAAAAATTTCCGTTCGTTGCTGATATTGAGTTTTAAATTATAATGCTTTGCTAACTGATGGTCCGTCCTGTACAAACAGCTTCCGTTTTAAAGGTTATGCATGATTCCGGTGGCTCAACTAGTTGATGTTTTCCTGTAAATCGAAATATTGGCCGCATTTGATGCATATCGATATATCATCTTGCATATATGATATTGGATGCCCTTATTTGTAAAATTTTATTACAACACACATAACTCTAGCATTCCAATTCTTATCTCCATTTAGCTCTATATCCAATATTTATATTAACTTTCGGCTTAATATATGTCTCATCTTGCTAAAATTTGTTTTGATTAAATTATCTCAAAACCCTATTGTTTGTTTGTATTCTTAATTATAATCTCAAATTACTGCAAAATGAATGTCTTTGTTCGTTTTTGGCTATAAGATAATTGGCTTTTATTATTTAATTAAATATCACTATAAAAGTTTCAGTTAATATTCGACTCAAATTTATATAAAAATAGTCGGAATTGTTTATGTTTATTTTTGAGATTGCACTAATTTTATTATACACTTCTAGTCTTCTAGCACTAAATAACAAACAATAAAACTAATACCAAAAATATACTTCTAGTTATAGTGTTTAGCAAACTAAATTTATATGAAGGCAATAAAACTGTCTAAAACTCTAAATGAAGCACATAAAAGTGCGGTAAATTTACTTTTAACGATTTCGATACGATTTTTTTTTTGTTGTGTGCAGCAAATTTTGGACATACCGATTTAATGTGATAGAATATTAAATTTTTAGAAATCTAATCCCAACAGAATTGGAATGTTTTACTATGTTTGGTTAAGTACGAATACATATGTCAACATATTAGACATGTTAAAACATAATTAACCCAACAGTATACGGTTAATCAGTATGTTACGTGAAAACTGAGAAGTACTTTTAAATAACTCGATTTACACATTTCCTAAGCAACTATATAATAAAAATGTTAATTTTATTAAAATCTAATTATGTTAGTAAGACAATCATCAGATATATCCTCCGGGAAAATTTATTCAATGACATGCTCATTGTATCCCAAAAGTAAATTAGATTTTTTTTTGTTTGCTACAGCATAAATGCAATTTCTCATTCTAATGCCGGCACAGCATAATTTTTTGTTTCATATCGATCCATGTTAGTCATCATTGCAACACAATAAAAAATGTTTATTTCATGTATATATGCAGACATGTCTAGATACTCTATTTATCCTTATATTATCATATCCCGGGTAGACGATTCCCATTCAAATGGTATTGGTTTTCCCAAAAACTATCATAAAATTTGTTAATCGTTCGAAATATTTATGACCAATTTATTTTTGGTTGGGGTATCTCCAATGAATCATAAAATACAGAAATTTTACTCTTCCAAGGTAGATTTTTATTTGAAAATAGAAAATTATTACGTTTATTAAAGTAAAGTCAATAAAAACTCTCCACATCCGAAATGTTTCATTATGAATAATAAATTTTTTTAATTTAAACATTCCAGAATGTTGTATATCGACTTCGACACAATCCCCATATTCCCAACACAGTTTACACTCAATTTCTAGTTTACAATTTTCAATCAATATTCGATTCGTTTTCAAATTTAATTTCTGTCGAAACTCGATTTTTTTAACTCATCATAAATTCATAATTGTTTGGAAAGGGTCAGCAATGTGGGGTATGTAAATATTAAATTAAATTGTCTTTGAGTCTACCGAATAATTATAAACCTATGTACGTATTGAGTACTTTAAAATTTAAAATTCTTTCTTTGAAGCTTTCAGGGGTTTACGCGTTCTAAATTACTTTATTCTGTTATGCTATGGAAAGGCTGGGGTAGCTTGATCGATTGAAATCATTATTTCATCGTCTCCATATTAATTTTAGAAAACAAGCATTGCTTCAGTTTTGGTCAGATGTAGCAGCATTTCCAATTTTGTAATTGGTTCATGTTGTTCAACGAAATCAATAAAATATTACAGTTAAAAATATATTAAGATGTTTCTATCGACCGTTTCGGTCCTTGTATCAGAAGACCCATAATGACCAACAATTTTATAATCAACGTAATTTGGATTAAAATATAAATTGCGGATAAGCGCGGATTAGACTCGCGTGCCTAGGGTTCTTCTCCATGGTTTAGATTGTTGCCTTTAAATTACAGCAAACTGTTTACGTATAAAATTATGCCTTTAATTCTTCCTCCATCAAGATCTTCGCAACGAGTTTATTTACTGCTTATTTCGTGATTAACTTTTGACGTCTCATTTTTTTAAGTGTTTATCCTAATTGTGAAATGTGTCCCACCGTTTCATTAATAATAAAATGTGTCTTAGCTAATTTTTAGACAATTCGTTAATTTTGAACGCGTTTTGACGACGACAATGGGTTTATTATCGTTTTAATAATGTAATTTTGAAAATATTCTCAAAACATAGGATCATAGGTAATTACTGAGCTTTGTATGTGAGAGAGTTCAAATAATCAAAGATCTTATTGTGCTAATAAATATTTAATGGATCTAGATATGGCGCGGAGTTTAACGCGATCTATCTGTTAAACTATGCTGATAAATTATATCGATAAAAAATAACATGAAATATTACTGTTAGTAATGCACACGCCACTTTCTAAACCTCCAAGCGAAAAATGTTATCATTATGAATTCCTGGGCCCTTTAAACAAGGAATTGGAAAATAAAGCAGCTAGGCTGTTGCACCATCACTATTTTCGACTTTCGACTTAGCTAACGTCTCATGCAATCTAGTAGTCTTAGAAATTTTAGAAGAAAAATAGGATGATGTTTTACCCGAAGCAGAGAACACAATAGAAAATACGTAATTTTAGGAGTGAAATGGACTGTGATTTTACTCGTGAAAACTGAGACATAAACTAAGTCAATAGTCAAAAATAACGATGGTACAACATCCCAGCCCTGTTTTGGTCAACAGTTTTATTATCTTTTTATTCACATAAGTGAATACCTCGCTTTGCTCTGGCTACAACTTTCTCATTCGTATTGTAAACTTCCGCTTTTATCACTGGGTATACAAAAAGCTTAATAACGCTTTAAGGCTCTTTTTGAAACGAATACTTATTTGTTGAGTCTAACTTATTCAAAAAAGTATGCTGGTGAAGTGACATCTTCGGTTTCTTTTTTGCAGAAAAATCTAAATTGGTTAGTTTTTGTTATTTGTTTAATATGTCTCGCAAAACTACATGTACTAGTCGAGTGACAAGATGAGTCATACCTAGCATTCAAAGTATTATAGTACATACAAACTTCTTTCACAAATCTCCCACGTATACTGCTATATAGAAAATGAAAACGAACCTTACGTTGTATTTGAATATAAAGGTTTATTCATTAAGGCTGCATGGTATTCAACTTGTCAAAAACTATGTGTACTAAAAATCAGATTTCCAGCACAAAAAAATGACCAATTTACTTAAGGCTGTATGGTACTCAAATTTTCAAAAACGATGTTTAGTAAAAATCAGTTTTTGGTCATAAAATACTTCCAATTGATCTATTTTCTTTAGCATGAACTTAGATGTATAATTGAGGGATTAATACATGATTATCCAAATGACATATTTAGTTTGTCTATGGTTAGGTTTCAAAGTTTATCGTTTTTTTGCAACACACAAATCAATTTTTTCAATATCTTCCCTCTAAACAACGAAACAATTTTGCCTCATGATATTAAGAAACATAAAATCGAGGGACTAATACATGATTATTAAGATTAGTCTTGAAATGACAAAGTTTTTGTTTTTTCGCCGCAATGACGATTATTTTTGTAAAATTTACTGTCACTAGATGGCAAATTACGAAATAAAAAATTTGTCCAAGATAAGTAGTTATTAATTTATTATTATATGCAATGTTTAGATCAGCAATAATGAAAGATAATTAATTTTACACATATAAACAATATAAGTAAAGATTAGTAAGGTAATTATACGAAATTATGGTACTCAAAATTATTAGAGAAACAAACCAGTACTAAAAAGGAAATTTGTTTTAATTAGTACCATACAGCCTTATTTCATTCTTTAGGATGAAGTTAAATGCATAATTGAGGTATTAATACCTCGTTAAACAGCGAGAAATTTTTGCATCTAGGTAGAAATGACGAAGAAATAAAATTTAGTTGAAAAATATTAAAAATCTCGATTTTTATCGATTGAAAAATTACGTCAAATGTTCTTCTTTTGACGCTGCAATGACGATTATTTTTGGTAACTTTTACTGTCCCTAGATCACGTAAATCACGTAATAAGAAATGTGTCCATATAATATAATATAAGTGGTTATTAATTTATGAAATATGAAATATTTAGATCAAAAATAATGAAAAATGAAGAATTTCGTTAATTAATTTTACACATTTAAACAATATAAGTAAAGTTTTAGTAAGAAAAGTATACAAAATTTTGTCACTCCCTTTATTAAAGAAACAAACCAGTTGCATATATTATTGGGTATTTAAATATCGATACTAAAACAGAAATTTGTTGTCTCAGTACATACAGCCTTAATACCAGTTTTCTAAACGATTTAGCTTCATAGTAGCTTTAAAAATATCTTCGTTAATATTTTCAAAAGTTGTGCTATTTAATAAACGATGTCTCTAATTGAAATTTTTTGTATACCTTTTTTTCCGCTATTATGCGTATTTTACAAATAAAATGTCGTTTGTATTAAAATCAAGCGTTATAATTTTCCCAAATATAATACTTAATCTCTGAAATAGGAGGGAAGATGGTTGTTTCATTCGGTTTTAAAAAAATTCCAAAAACTACTCGAACAGAATCCGTTACAAATGATGCATGCCCGAATTCAACGATTTTTTTTCTCGGTGCAAACTTGACCTCCTAAATTTAAAAGAAATAACATTTTATAAGTTCTACAAGCGAATATTTACGGATTACTAAGTTTAATGTCTATACTAATTTTCAGCTTTCTTCCTTATGTTCAAAGAAAATAGCGCACTTCCTATGCGAGCGAAAAGTGATATATAATTGTTTACAAGAGAAAAAGTCTCATGCCACTTTATTACGAGTATTATTTCATTATTTGTAGTAGAGTTATAGTCGACTAAGGAGTTTATATAACATAAATACTAGTTTTTTGGGAAATTGATCACCCTTCGATCTAAAATATTCCGTCAGATGTCGGAGTCACTTTGCGTAAAATCCGAATAGAGGTTCTGTTGTTTCGTTTTGAAGTATGGAACAATATAAAGGTGTATAAAATGGCACTTTTAGCGGCGTTAATACAGTAAACGACAAATATGAAATCTAGAGACTTGTTCATCTTCAAATTTCATCACAATAACTATAAAGTACCATCCGAATAGAAACATAACTCGACGCAGTTTCCGAATTATTTAAAATGATGCCTTCCGCACTGTTGTTAACGACACCCATTTGAATAACGCAACTTTTGAAACCCAAATCCGTGCAGCCTTCTAGAAAGAACTAATATGTACGAAGGATATCTGCAATGATTTGATTAATGCTGTTTACATACTTAAACCAACTAATATTAACAGTCTTGATGGGTAAATAACCCTGAGGGTATCTCGCTTCAAAATGAACTGACAACGGTTGAAGATTATTTTATCTATAATGCGATAATCAGGAACCATATCACTGCATCCGAATCACAAGTAATAACTTATAAAAGCTCAATTTCTGCGACTACTTCAAATTTACAGGATGTAACAGTTGTTCACGGCAATAGCAACATCAGTATCCATCAGAAGGTGACTCTAAGGGCGGCTCCCACACTAAAGATCATAATTGCTTAAAATATAATATGCACGTAACCAACGTGGCGTCATTTTAAATCTCAGCCCAATTCCATTTTCATTCGGAAATTTCTTTGTAGAAATCGCAGCAGGCTTAACTACATCTCAACTACAGAGCTGATTTTAACGGTTTACTTAGACTTGGACAACTCGGTTTTTGTCATTCCTAACATTGATCTATATCATTCGTCTATCCATTTCTCTTAGCATAATTGGAAACCGTTTTTCTCATTCATACAGTCAATTAAAACTCGTCGAAGCTTATGATATTGAGGTGAGGAAGAAGTAAAACCAAATCAAATCCGCTACAAGCGAATTACAGTTTGTAATATAAACACACCACATAAACAAGCATTAAAATGGCTTTACTACAGCACTCGATTCATAATATATTTTTAAAATAGAATGAGGTAATAACATCTTCTAACATCCACAAACAACTTAAAAGAATTCGATAACAAACAGTTTATATGTCAAGTGGATGTGATCTACTTAAATCAAAAAGATGTTCACTACGTTGAAATAATGATTCTCCAATCCGGCAATATTGTATGACAATCGCGTGATATTCCAATATAGCTGGCCAAATGGCCTGTAATATTTTTTTTAACTACTACACGAATTACTTCACCAATGCAATTAAATTTTTTTTGAACATTCATTGATTCATATCGGATGGAGATATTACCTTTAAAATGACAATAAAATTTGATACTACTAATTAGCTTATCCTGAGCTCATATGCCAACTTTAGCATCAATTATTCTCTATTTCATCGGATTCCGCAAACCGTACGTTTTACGGCTTCATAAACTGTTGATCGCTTGAAACCAGTCCTCTAAACAATATCGACTGTTTATTCTAGTCTTGTGAAATTTAATGTTAGAAATTACTAACGTTCAGTTTCACTTTTTATTACGAACACAACTAATTGTAAACAAATAGTTAAAAATCATTTTTAGATCAAAATTGCATAATGAATTCAATAAAACTCATGGTTTTGATTGGTTCATAGAACCACGAAAACTCGATAAAATATACGTTGAAACAAAAATCCAAGAACTTTAGTCGCGCCCTGTATTTTGTTTTTGACTTCATATTGGCAACAAGTCTAAGAACACACGGACCAAGCGTTACCGAGACTTGAACGGTCGGGACCAATCTGTGCCGTGGTGTTTGCTCCATTGTGATTACGCCACCCTTAAGAACCCATTAGATACCACGATTATCGGAAACCAATTCTCGTGTGGATGACTGTTCATGATTTCTTATGAGGATACGTTTTGAAGCATCTTTTTCAAATTTATTTGGATCTGTTATTAGTTCAACAATTTGGGTGTATCAGGTGGGGGTTCAGTATAATCGCCTTGGCGACAAAATGGCAAAATTTATTTAATTCTGGCGTTAATTTAACAAATCTCTAATACCTTGAGTGTGGCTGGTAATGATAAATGGGAGTATCAGGAAAACTAATATTTGATTATTTCATGAAACTTGCAACCGATTTATATAAATTTTGTAATTCAAGCTTCTCCTTTTAAAATACTTTTAAAAAAACACTGCCCTCTATTGGCTACCACAACTAACTCGAAATTGTGGCTCGTACATAACCGCTATAATAATGGTATTGCTTATGGTACTTTACTGTAAATCAATATTGTTAAACTAATTTTGATTAACTCCCCTGCATATATACATATATACGAGTATATATATATATATATATATATATATATATATATATATATATATATATATATATATATATATATATATATATATATATATATATTTATATATATATATATGTATATATATATATATACACCGTGTATACATAATTTGCAATCACAAACATTATATAATCCTCTTTATATACTCGTATATAATGAAAATGTAACCTATACGTGATGTAATTTGATCCAAATTCAATATTTCTTTTTTTTCTGCTATTTACCATTATTTTACGACCATGGTTACAGTTTCAATATATACATATATTATTATGTTGTTATATTATATAGAAATCCTGCAGTGCTGCTAACAACTAACAATACTAATAGTTTCATTTTGCTTCATTTTTTTCTGGTCTATTTTCAGGTAAGGCTTGTTTTATTTTTTGAATGTTGTCGGGTGAAATCTTAAATAGAGCACCATTGAGTGTGGCTTTATTACCGCCACCCTCGCTCATAGAATTGTGTAAAGCAATGGCAGCAATTGCCACGCTTGCAAATCAACAGAATATTGATGATGATGATATCTATTTAGGTATATACAAAATAAATAACAAAACAATGTGAAGTGTTTAAGTTTTTTTTGATGGATTTTTTTTAATAAATAGTTTTATAGATTTAGTTTATAATCGAAATATGTTATGTTTATTTGTTTTCTAGAAAATGGTTTATTGAGTTATGAAAATCCAAATTATCACATGGATCCACATAGAATAGAACGTAACTCTCATTTATATGAAGAAATTCTATCTGAATTACAACAGCAGGGTTCACTACGAAATAATATTTCAAATCTAGTTAGTAATAGAAAAGATTATGCTCGTCTCGATATAGGATCGATGGGTGTTGATATAAAAGAAAATTTTGGGTAAGTAACTGTCGATGAACACTGTTCAAATTTATTGTTTGCTAATTATTTACCATTTTTATCTTTTCTAGTTCAACAGAAAAGAAATCATTATATGATTCATTTTCTAATGATTCAAAAATAAAATCGGATGATGTACAGGAAAAAACAGATGAGCGAACGAAAGATGATGACTGTAATAATTATGAAAATCAACATCAGATAGAAAGAGTTCCCGGTAAATTAAATGCAGACGATTTATATACGCTACCACTAAAGAAAACAGGTCACGACAATAAATTGTCAAACGGTGATAACAGTAGACAGTCAGGTAATAAAGAACAAAAATTGAGTTCTACGGATACAGTCGATGGTATCGAGGATAAAGATTTTAATAATGATTTGCCACCCGGATGGGAGAAACACGAGGATAATGATGGGCCATACTATTGGCACATTAAATCGGGAACCATACAAAGGGAGCCGCCTGTATGGCCCAAAGATAAAATTGGTGATTTAAAAACACCGATAGCATCATTAAACCCGCAACAATTTTTATATAATTTAGGTGCGGACGAGCACAACAATAAAAATCATGGTAATCAATTCTGTGTCAACAAGGACAATATTTCCCAGCACAGTATGGGCGAAACTCAAAATCAGGCGGTGTCGGTAACACGGAGTAATACTAGTTCAGCGCTGGATCAAGAAGATGAACGCAGAAGGCGTGAAGATTTAGCATATAAGTAAGTTCCTTTTATAGAATGAAGCGTAAGACTGGGTTAAATTACATACTTTTAGGCGACGAAGCTACCCACTAAAATCTGAATCAACGGAACGGCCAATTCGTTTTGCAGTCCGTTCACTAGGTTGGGTGGAAATTGCCGAAGAGGATTTGACACCCGAGCGATCATCAAAAGCCGTCAATAAGTGTATAGTCGATTTATCATTGGGCCGAAATGATTTACTGGACGTGGTTGGCCGATGGGGTGATGTAAGTATTATAGATATTGCAATACAGATACAGCATCTCCTAACAATCCACATAATTTTAACAAACAATTTCTATTTAGGGCAAAGATCTGTTTATGGACTTAGATGAGGGTGCATTAAAACTAATTGATCCAGAAAATTTAACTATTTTAAACACACAACCAATCCATACAATTCGAGTTTGGGGAGTTGGTCGTGATAATGGAAGGTAACGATGATGTACCAGATTTTTTTAGTCTTTTACGTTTCCAAAATCCAAATTCTTTTATAAATTTGAGTCGATTTTACTAATTTTGTTTATTTTTATTTTTTTTTTATTTAATTTTATCTCTATTTTGGCTAATGTATAGAGAGAGGTATGGACTATAAAATATAGAAATTTGTTAAGCGCATTTGTGTTATTGTTACAAAGCTTCGCGAGAAAAATAGCACCACAGTTTAGAATCAGACTAATAAATAAATTTGTATAATTTACAGGGATTTTGCATATGTAGCCCGAGATCGTTTGACTCGAATTCATATGTGCCATGTATTTAGATGTGATACAGCCGCTAGAACAATTGCAAATACGTTACGAGATATATGTAAAAAAATTATGATCGAACGATCGTTACAATTGGATTCAAATAATCATTGTATGGGTAGTAATAAATGTGTTACGCGTCCAACCGATTTACCCACGGAAAATCGCCGGTGGATACGTCATCGTAAGTTATTGGCCTGCTCGTTGGTGGTAATACGTGATTTAATGTGTTTTTTTTTAATTTTTTTAGCCCAATCATTTCCAACGCCGATGGAAGAACCTAAAAAAGTATTAAAAGCTCAATACCTTGGCGCTCAAGAAGTAATAAACGCTACTGGTATCGAGGCACTAAATGCCGCAATTGATCAAGTCGTTGGTAGTACAAAGCTTGAAGATTGGGAAAATGTTAATGTGTCTGTAGCGCCGAGTATGATTAGCATATATACGTCAGGCAGTGGTGATGAGGCCCGTTTAATTTCTGAATGTAGAGTACGATACTTAAGCTTTTTGGGTATCGGCAAAAATGTTAAAAATTGTGCGTTTATAATGCATACGGCTCAGGACAAATTTGTAGCGCACGTGTTTCATTGCGAACCATCCAGTGGGGCATTATGTAAAACAATTGAAGCGGCATGCAAGGTAAGAGTTTTAAGGATTTAATATTTTGTTTTTTGATAAAATTGTTGATGTTAGTCACGCAACGACACCGATCATAGAAAAGTCGTAAATTTATTTTATGCAAATTTTCTCATTCGTTTAAAATTAGAATTTATGGTCGATATACGTATGGTAGTTGTTTGAAGCGAAATTTAGAATAGAATGGGTTTTTGGTATTGGTATTGGTGGGTATTTAGTTTATGACGGGTTTCTTAACATTTTGATTGATTTATTGATTAACACTTGACACAAATTGGTGTAAAATTTATTAACGTATTATAATGAGTTATGTTATTTTACTTAATGAGCTTGGTAAGTTATATAGATGAAAGTTCCTTTTAAGTAAATCAATTATTTAAAGCTTCAGTAGCAAGAAACAGATTTAATCGTTAGGTGGCACACACCAGTAAGATTATATAATTAAGAAGTATCTACAATTCAATAAATTGGTTGAAGACCATATTCAATTTTTTAATTTTTGTCGAAATGGCAAGGACCCTGTGTAATAAATTGTTTTATAGAATACATTTTTAAGAAGAAATTGTGAACAAGTCAGAGTAAAATTAAATAGTAATTCAGTTACAGAAAATTTTGAGTAAAGCAGCTCAGTGAATGCCTTAAAAAATTGGCCTGGATTAATTCACTATGTGCACTTTCGTAAAATTACGCTTCATAGTAGTTCACTTTCCTGCCTGTTCTAACATTCTTAGGAGGTGTGAGTATAAAAAATAATGAACAAAATCAAAATCAATTTCTTGCATCACTCAACTCCAAATGTGACGAATTTTTTGCTTATCGAAACATACAGATATTTTACAGATAAAGCAGGGACGGAAAATTTCGATCGTCGATTCAAAATCGTAAATTTCGTTAAGTGGATATCTGATTTCTGAATAGTTGTGCATAATCTACACGCATCGAGACCTGGGTAGGTTAGGTAACGGCCGTTGCTTTAACTTGCTCGTGTTCAGCAACTGATGCAAATAACTTGAATGCATGATGGATGAGGGTTTCATTTGTAAAAACGTAGTCTCCTTCACTGTTTAAATTTTAACTTTCTCGTCAGTACACGGTTTATATTAGTTTAAAATTTCACTGATGCTATGATGTTATAGGATCCCACAAGATAATGCATCCGCATACGCAAGTTTATTCTTGTTTTTGTATACGATTGTAAATTCATAGACAAGATTAATTCCTTTCACTTTTGTTTGTGTCAAAAATGGATACCAATGGTGGTCTGTGAATAACCCAATTTTCAACCGGGAATCATCCTGTGAATCTTTTTTGGATCATTTGGTGGATTTAAAATATGAGTGCTAGAGAATTTTCTTCTGCAGATCACTGAACGTTCTGCAAAAACAACTGCGCCGCTATCGAGTACTGGCAAATTTCACGAATGTTACCAATAAACGGACCATTCAAATTAACATGCTTAAAGACTATAGCGGAATTATTCAGAGCTCTAACATTTTCGCAATTGAATCCGTTATTTCCGAATCAGCTCTCGACGTTGGCTGTCAATGGTGAAACCCGAGTAATTAATTTCGTTCAGAACAATTCACTTTTCATGTTTTAACCTAAAACCCCATTCTTTTTATTCGCACAGTGTGCTTATTATTATATTGTCACGATGATTACATCATCTAAGTAAGTTACATACGGAAGATCGGCTTACATCATATTCATGGTCTATTGAAAAATTCCAGGATGGGCTTAATACAGTGTTTATGGTGAGCATTTTTCAAAGCTTCAAAAATTTTAACCTGAAAATAAACGTAATGTACTTCCAGCTAAATCTGTCGAACAGATTTACTCGGGTGACGGAAGCAATTATTGATTGTCGATTGAAGAATAAGCAGTAAATGGCAAGTCGTTTAGGTTTGAGCACTAGCAATGTTTTTGGCTGTAAATAAAGAACTTGTTTTTGTGCATAGTCATAATACTCCATAGAGTATATCAAAATAGCGTGACTTTAGTTTGGTCACGTAGGGTTGTACAATAATCTTTTTTTTCGCATAGGTATATAGGGGTTATGTAACCATATTTTGCTGGCATATGAAATGGAAACAACCTTATTGAAGTTTATCAATAAAAATATATTCAAAACCTCCACATTTGATAGGGGCAACATATACCACACTCCAATTCTGGAGGGCTACTAGAGGTCTTATATACGTGGAGGCATCAGTATTAACTATGTTGCACCCAGGAAATTGTGAATGGTAAGAATATTTTAGGCGACCAGGAAACTGTCCCTATCAGCCTGTAAATTTCTTGTGTTAGTTTATTTCTATTCCAGAACCCCAAAAGTATAGGTTAATTTTGTATTACAGTACGGTTTACGAAGACGTCGTCTGAGATTAATTTCGAAGAATAATACCATTTGCATTTATAATCAGATGTAAGAATCTCGTTCGTTACGTCCAATATTAAATTAAATTAGCCATTCATATAGGCGACAAACTTATGTCAAATTACATCACGCCGCGCGTTCCAATCTCTTTTTTAAAACGGTAAACCGCAGATCCATAAATTTGATATAGATAAAATGTTATTTGTAAATAATTTAATTCGGATCAGCACTACTCCAACCGTTGCGTACTTTTGTTCAACACCTGCATAAAACCGATGGTCCGTTTTATGCAGGTTTATATTGGTTTGTGTCTCAGATTTTTTTTTTTTTTTTTTAAAGCTAAGACACCTTTCATGTTTTGATATGTTAAATAAGGCGCTGTTATCGGTTAAGAGGCATTGATTTGTATTTTTATTTTATAACATAAGCATTTTTATATTTTATTTTATTTCCAGCTACGTTACCAAAAATGTTTAGACGCCCATCCCGATAGTCGATTTTCAAACGATTTAAGTTCCCAAGGTAAAGGAATAAGTGCTACACTAAAAAATTTGATGAACACATTTGCGCTCAAAAAGGACAAGGTTAGTTCCTGAGAACGAGCTAAATCTCTGCAGGTAAATTAATACAATAAAACTTTATCTCGAAAATATCTTAATAATTGTTATCATCGTAAAATAAAAAAAATTTTAAACATTAGAATATATTTTAAGGAATTGTGGCCACTTCCTACAGAGAGGGAGGTAATACCGCATCGACATTTACAATCACCATTAACAAACAAGAAAATATTAATTGATTTTTCTAGTAGCCCGTAATAATTTATATATAAACAAAAAATGCAAAAACAGAAAATAGAAGAATTTGTTTATGGTTTTTTTTAATTTTAATTAATTATTTTGCTATACATAGGCGAATTAAAATTTATTTTCGTTTTAATTTCGTTAGATTAAATTTTATTAATTATATAATTAAATTAAGAACAATTAAAACCGCAAAAAATGAAGGACATTAGATTATATAAATAGGAAATAATTTATTTTAAAATTAATTATAAATTAATATTTATAGATACCAAAGTGTGCGCGGTAGTTAGATAAAAATTATATTCATCGAGAAATGGCAGCATTACGAACATAATTATATAAAAATGGATGCTGAATTGTTTAACTATCCGCTTAATTATTATTTAATTATATTTATTATTTATTATAAATTATAGTTTCTTCATTAAAAAAAATTAATTAAAATCTAACATGACATATCTCTCTCCTATATAAAATAAATAAACTAAAAAAAATATTCTATACCAAATATATTATATCCTATTTTCGTTGATGATTTAATTTATTACAAAAACTATAAATAACAAAATTACGAACGCTTTAATGTATAAAAAAATCTATATACTATTTATTATCGATGGGTATTATTTTTTTAATGTAAAATTAAATAAATAATAGAAATTAAAGAGGAGCTTCTTACATACTTAAAAAAAATATTGAGATGTTGGTGTGATGTTAAATTAAATAAATTTAATAAAATAATTTTACAAAAATCCTGAAATGTATTAGCTAAGCATTGAACGCGTCCAAATAAAAAATAATAATTTTAAATAATGGCTAATATATTTAAAAAAAAACTAATTATTATTTTTTTAACGTAACCATCAACATATGGTTATAAATTAATTAGTTGTGGTTTTAAAATTTAGTTTATTATTTTATTTATTAATTTTAAATTTATAAAACAAAATAGGAAAATGGTTTGTATGAGTTCTGAGTCACACTTACTAGTATAAAACATTCCACATTTATAAACTGCATTTAAAACTACATAATTAAAATAAAATAACATAGTTATAAAGTGTTTGATATGTTCTTAAAAAAAACAAAATGATAATAATAGAATATATTTAAATATATGAAATATTTATATAAAATGCATGGGCACATTAAAAAACTAAATTATTGTATAGCTTTCGAGAAAAATTTACAAAAAATGTAGGCTAAACAAAAAAAATTACAATAAATTACCAAATGTCCACTCTCTTCTTAACTATTTTCAGCTCACTTTCTTTCCTATATATATTTACGTAACTATCTCTAGATTTTTAAAATTTCATGTACTATTTTTTGTTTTTTTTACATATATATATATTTATATAGGTATACATATATAGAACCAAAAAACAATAATTGAGCTTATCCAATTCGTATTATATACCATGGACGTCACACACATTATATTTATATAATAGATTTATATACAAATTTATGCGTCCCGATTATATATTGGCAAGGACACGACCGTTTTTCTTTATTTTTTTGTCGCAATGTTTTGTTTGGTGTACGTACGTACGACTAGTTAGTAGTGAGACTCAATTTGGGTTAGGAATTATTACATATTTTGAAAGATTTCTTTATTATACTAATCGAAAACTCAAAAATCCGGCCGATGAATCTAATTAGTACGTAATCAATAAGAATTTGTGATGGTCTTATTCGCCAATCGAGGAATTGAAATATTTTACTGAAGGACGGTAAAAATGCCGAAATGAAATCAATGTTCGGGGAATATCTAGATATAATTTAAATTATCACATAGCGCGATCATTTAACCAAAGATGAAATACAAATATACCTGGCTGGTCGATTTAAATAAAGAAATCGACAAATTTCAAAAAATAAAAATCATACGTAAAAAGTGGAAAAGGAAATTTATTTAAAGTTTTTCTCGTATTAAAATTTACGGTGCCATCTCTTCTCTTCCATCGATTACCGACATTTCTGGATAATATCTCCGTACTAGTATCGATAATATATTGGACAACCGTGATTCCAAAACCGTATGTTTGGTCGAAAGTTCATGCTAACGACCACCAAACGTTCCAGTGATTTCAGACCAAGCACTCCAGGGGAATTCCAGAATGGCGTGCTATTTTTCAAGTAATATTTTCTGACAAAGTTAATGGAAAAATATAATATAAACAAAACAAACAAAGCAACGTTTCTGATCAACATCCCGATTTTTTGTTAAGTTATTATGAGATCAAGATGAGCAGCATGAATAATGTTTCGATTTGTTTGAGCGAGGACCGAACAGACCTTTATTGGTTTTATATTTGTTCCGTTCGGGACATAAGTTTAAACAGGTGTCTATTCACTAAAAGTTGACCGACCGGTTACATCTCGTTTTTGTTTATAAAATTCTAGACTTGTGTTGTTATCTGGACGCCAACCAATTGCTCCTTTAATATTTTGGCTGCATTCGTTGGTTATTTGGTGAGATCGATGATCGGTAATTTAATAGTTTTTGTCGATTAAATTCAAGACACAAAATATATATCGGTATACCTGTTTTGGTGGTATTTTGTGTCTGCAGGATGGCTCGGTTATATAGTGGTCCGGCTTCCGCTTAAGAATGTTAGTTTAGATATATATATATATATACAGGATATGGTGGGATATTTTTGATTTTATAGATGGTTTCGAACTATTGATATGTTGAATAGGTACTTATATAAAATATAATTCGGCCAATTCATCAGGTGGCTCGCTGTTGATTACGATTGTAATAATCTAATTTTTCTAGCAATAAATTATAATGCGGCTGTAAATTTGGAACAGAAGTTTTAAATCTCAGAAATAACGCTTGAAAGAATAACTTTAATTGTGTGTTTGTAGCGCACTTCCATTAATCAAAATCGATTCCTAGTCGCAATCTATACAGCGAAGAATCGAGAAAACGTCAAATCCATTCATATACCGACGATTGAAAGCTTAATTCCATTTTTTGTCCATAATCTTCTTCACAATCTCTAGTGATCACTATCTTCTTAAAGGTGAACTCATTTCAACGTAAAAATAACAGCTCAAGGTGTTCGAAAATTGTGGGTTCGATTCGAGTTTCATTTCTGTGTTCTGAGTCAATTTTCTTGTAAAATGTTTAAGTACATGAATGTGTTTATTCCAATAATTTACACAATTATGTATTTTCTGTTTGTCAAATCCAATTGCATTTAATTTGAAAATATAAAGTAGGTCGCGAACTGATCAATATTGAGCATTGATTTATTGTGATTAACCAACTATAAAATCAAATTTGTACATGTTTATTTTTAAAGAACCCTAATATTCTTCTTAGAGAGGGATCTCCAAGATAATTTCAATTTTGTTTCACATGTCGAACTGGAAAATACTACATGAGGAATCCCTGTTCCAAACTTCAACTTCTACAAAATTTATGATGTTCCGTTTGAATTAAATTGAATCTCAAAAATTGTGTGGCCGGTAAAATAGGTTAAAGTTAATATTCCAAGCCAAAAATTTACTGATATTGAAAACTTTGTCTAGCAAATGATCGAGAAATAGTCAGTGTAAAGGCAAAGACAAATTCTATGAGAACTGGCGTGCATAATGAGTTGAAGTTGAAAAGGAAAGTATGTTTCTAGGCTACCACAAATTGGAACAAGTCGAATCAAATTTCTCACAGTAAGTTTGAAATCGTCAGAGCAGTAAATTTCAAAACAAGTATTCGATCCAGAATTTAATAACATTAATTTTAATATTAACGTTATTTTGCAGAAATAGTGGTAAGCTTCAAAATTAAGTTCTCAGGTTTCCTGTTGGAGGTGGGATATTTAAACTTATATTCTATTTACTTCTTTTAAAATTAAAAATTACGGAACTGATTTTTTACCTGATTATTTTCGATATTTCCCCTTGAATATTAAACACACTTCAAAAGACATTTTGCAAGTGTTGATATTGGTTTAAAGTTCGACATACAATATTTGTTTCTATAACTTGCTAACCTTACAATGATTATTGTCTCTAAATTTCCAACGAATTAAATTGATGGTTAATTCATACCAGTTATTGTTAGTTGTCTCTAATGTTCACAGCCCAAAAAGAACCTAGTATATTCAGTTCCAAATCATAAATCTAGTTGATTTATCAATCGCTGATTATAAATATTTAAATGAATATGATAAATCTTAATTTATTTACATATCAGACGCGTTTTGTTTTGTGACATCTTCGAATGACTGGTATGAATTAACCATCAATTGAGCTCGTCGGATATTTAGACAAAAAGTCTTTGCGAGGCGCATAGTGCAAATTGAAATGTGATGATTGTTGTTAATAAATGAAAGCCTGTTGGCCTAGTTCCGTAATGAATGGCCTGGATCATTGTTATCGTAAAACGATTTTTATTATCACGGCCCAAAAAGTTTGGAAATTGACTATATGACCATTAAATACGAAACAAGTTAAGTGTCGGCCAAATGTTCAGTCGTCTGTGCGTCTAGTCTTTGTCGGGAAAGCAATGCATTTTAAAGATATTTTCGTTTAACTAGATTCGTATTTCAGTTGGTCTGCGTAATATAAGTACATCCATCGATACATAGACAAAGTGCATACAAATTCGTGTACAGTTTTACCGTCGTAATCGGCCAGATTCGTTAAACGTTTGTTTTTTTCTCAGTTATAGAACTCTCAAACAACAGGCGGAAACAACTATATTATCTCTAAGACTGTTTGGTGCAAATTTGTTAGTGGTGAAAACTTCATTGCAAACGATCTTCCAGTTTCACCTAAATTTGTAAAAGAAAGAAGAACAGTCGGAAAATTTTAATTTGTTTTTACTTAAAAAAAATTATTTATTACTGAGGAGTGGGAAGAAGAGCAGTATATCAATAAATTCATAATGAATTTCTCAAGTTTAAAGTTTTGTATCTAAATCACGGTTCAGACTATTTCCAACATACCAGATTTTATTTATCAACAGAGCACTGTCTCTGTTTGTATCAAAATCAAGCTTCACAAATTTTCGCATTTTACGCATTTAACAAATTTGAAAATTAGACAAATGGGTTTAGTAAGTAATTCAATAACATCTACTTCATCGATGAAGACGTGATCTAAAAATCTCTCCAGATTATTTGCAATGCTGTTAATCTGGTTTAAATTATAACTCAACATGGTATCAATGAATAATGATCCTGCATCAGACTTTATGTTGAGTATGCAATTTAATTTCGGGTTAAAATTCCACAAAATATTGGGAAGATTAAAGTCATCGTACGAATTAAGGCATGTCGCATAAACATAATCCTTTGAATATGGCGGTATGTATGTAGATGAACAGATAAAGGAATGGATCTGCTCCATTCTTGATGGGAATAATTTAGCTGCAACACTCTTTAGTTTAGAATTCTCGGCTATTAAACGCTATTAGATACGATGCCATCTATAAACAACATAGTGTCGAAAATCGTCCGCATTATATATTCCCGGATTGAAATGGCTTTCATTAGTTACATAAATCAAGTAGTTTGTCTGCATCACGATCTTCTTCAGCAACACTGAGGCTATATGATATATAATCGTACTAGCCATCATTTCTAGCTTTTGGTCCATTCTAATTGCATTCAAATTAGTGTCTTGAAACTCTCTGAATCCTTTAAATTGTTCGACAGTACATACGAGTGAATTCTACTTATAAAAAACCACCGTCTGGGTTTCACAATACTTATTGTATTTAGGTTGTTGGAAACACTTCGAATTAGTGGATGTCTGGTACCTCTGGACTGGGTTTAACTTAACTTTTTGAAATGATTGAACCCCTAATCGTATTTTTACCATCTAGTGGCTTAGTTGTATTTTCCAGTTCTTGAGCTAAAAATGTTTTGGAGTATTTTGGCCAAATTTTTTTTAGGAACAGGTCTACGTGTATCCAAATGCTCAGATATTAGTTAATTTTTATTTTATTGATTCAAACATTGTGCACAATGATTATGCGAGTAAAGTTTCGCTATATTTTATCATCACATTCGTTAGAGAGATTTTTGACATTGAATGGTTGATTTTCAATATTGGCCTAGAAGTTCGACATCTGGTTACAATAAATTAGTCGCATTGTGAAAAAACCGCCGAAGGTTAAATTGTAAACTTGAATTTAGTTTTCTTCATTGCTTGAAGTCATAGACAAAATATTTTAGTTTTTGAAGAATAGTATAAATATCCAAAATAGGATCAATTCTCTTGAATATAGTTACATCAAAGTGGTACATAGTAGTGAGTAGTATGAATGTATGAAGCTATTCATTTACAGATTAGATCTTCTATTGGGAGGTGTGTCGTTAAAATATTTACAATTTGAACTACCTAATTAAGAAACCATATGTCTTATATAAGTTATCAGGCACGTTTCTGATCAGCTGTAATATTAAATTATTGCCACGCGAAACAAGAAAAAGGTCGTACACAACATCTGTACAAATATTTAGAATATTTGAATTGAACATGTGGAAGAAATGTTAAATTTTTTTACTGGACCTTGTGCACCAGAACCGAATACAGACACAAATAAAGGGTGTGTCATTTATCGGTTTCTTTTTAAAAAATGTAATAAAATAAACACAAATTAATATTTTTTAATTATATTTCTTAACTTTAGCAAAGTTGTGTTTAAGGGCCTGAATCGTTTTAGAATTATCCGCATGACATCGATCTTTCACGGCACCATCTTTCACAGTCCATTTTTTCAATTTCTGATCACAAAGTTGTACGCAATATACAAGCAAGGGAACCGCTTCTGTTGTTCACCAGCATGCCTCATCTCACGAACTTTTTTCACAAAATTGCATACATTGATGCTTCATTTCGGTCGATTTTTTTTTCAAAATTCGCGCTGTTTCAGTAACAGCACTCAATTGGAAAATAAGTCTCCAAAATTTCCTAACGTTGATCAAGCAAAAATATGTTCATTTTGAACTGCGGAGATTTGTTCTTGTCAAATTTCGAGCGGTGTTGTTGGTGTCAAAATAACATATGATTTTAAAAAAACGGTTGATGGCCCATCCATCCCAGAGCAAATACAAACAAAAGTAGACAAATTTTCAAGGCAAATGACAAAAATAATTCCCCAGGGAGTTTGTAGTTTAATGAGCTTTAATTCGTTTATAGTTAATTTTGAGTCTTACATAACTAACATGTTCTACGTACATACAATTTTTAATTTAATTAAAAAATATTAAATTACCACGCAAACACCATACGACACGGTTATTAACACAAACAATATTTTTATTAATTATGTAATATTAATTTTTAAAAAATTTTGAACTTGAACAGTATTAAACTAAAATAAATAATAAAAATTAAAAATTTAAAAAAATGCTTAGCAATGTAACATAAAAATAAATAAACAAATAAAAACCCCACATGTTTGTCGTTAAATTATTATAATTGTTTAAGTTCAATAAATAAATGGGATAATGAATTACAAAATAAATAACGCTAATGTTGTTTATTGTAAATTAAGTAATATGTATCGTTAAGATGAAAAAAATTTGTATATTTATTATAAATGTTAGCTTAATTTTTTTAATATAATTTTAGTTCCCTATTTATTTATTAATTAAATAAATTTCATCTTAATGATATAAAACCCACATTATATAAAATAAATCAAAATATTTTTTTATATTTTATTAATCCTAAATAATTTACGTTTTTAATTGTAAAGAGACAACAAATTTACTTTTTTGTAAATATATTAAAAAATAAAAAATTATTATATTAAATTGCCTTCTATATAAAAAAAATAAATATTATATAATAATTTCAAAATTTATATATATTTAGATTGCTTTAACAAAAAAAAAATATTATTATGTATATGTCAATAAAAATCCTTAATAAATTATATGATATTACCGGAAACGAGTCATGAATTTATAAATTTTATTTTGTACTCATCTGTTGATATATTATTACTTTAAAAATTATTATTTATTATTTACAAAGAAATTAACTGATATTTAATACGTATTTATATATTATATACCCATACGTACAATATTAAAAAAAGAATAAAATTGATTAAAAAGAAAGAAACTTATAATAAAATAAATATATATTATTTTTTATTTAATTAATTAATGTATTTATTTTTTTATATAAACGAAACAAAACAAACAAAATTTAGTCATTATATTTAATAAAAGTATATATACATAATATAAACTAATTATATATAAAAAAAAATTATAAAACTAATTTTAAATTAAAAATTAAAAAAAAAACATAAAAAATGGAAAAAGCTTGCTTTTAGCACTTAAATGCACTTAAAAAACAAAATAAATAAATAAAAAATGCTAACTACCTACCTTTCTCATTGGTTAATAAAATAATAATAATATCGAATTAAATATAAATGCTTTATTTATAAATCTCGTTATAAATAAATAAGCCAGAAAAACACAAATAAGTAAATCAATAATTGTTATTATTTTTTAACTAATTAAAAATGAATAAAAGCCATGATTATATATAAAAACAAGAAAATATTTATATATAAATTCTTCATCAAAAACAAACAAAACAAAAAATATGAAATAATTAGAAATAAATAAAAAAGTGAAAAAATTAAAAAAAAAGTTTTTGTAGAAAAGAGAAAAAAAAATAAGAAAAAGTCTTTGATATAATTGCAATGCTTTTATTAAATATTGTATATTGTAAAAATGTCATGAAAATAAAAATGAATATGCGAATAAAACAACAAAATACGGTGGTTGTTTTATTTAACCAGTGCCAGCTGCGGGGCGCGTATTGTCGTTTAAAATCCAAGATCGCGATATTTTATACTTTCTCGTCTTAGGATATACTTGATATAGTTATTAGAAAAGCTGTAAAATCAAAACTATCTTAGTTAAAATGAAAAAATCCCGACAGATACATAGTTAGATGTACTACAGCTAAAAAATAAAGTGAGGTATCACAAGTAAGAAGATCTGAACAATTCTATAAAACATGTGTAACGGACACATGCAAAACAGTAATCCTTAAACCACAATAAATTAATTTAAACAACAGAGAAACTACAAAAATTCCAATATTAACGATCCTTCACCATTATTCAGAACGCCTCCTTTTTAAAATATTAGTTTTCAAATATTCCATCAAAAAAGTGTTAGGTTAAAAATTTACTTTCCTTAAATATCACATTTTGAAATTGTAATGAACCATAAACCAAAGAGTTTTACTCAGTTCGATTTCACGCGAAACCTTCATGCGATTTTACCAAAGTGAATCAAGGTCTCAAGTTCTCGTTAATCAAGTGTTTCCTAAGTGAGATAAAAAATAAAAAATTCCACTTCTGTTTTCATTTAGTAGTACACAGTTTACCAGCGAAAAATCTAAATGTGTTCGGTACATTATTTTAACGTGAAATTTTGACTTCCTCGTGTTTGACAATAAACCACTAGGTAACTATCACTTGCCAATATCAGCTTTTCAGATCCAATGTACTGGAAATCGTGGCCCCTGACAGCGTTCCAGGCGTGTCGTGAATGTGCAGCAATGGATAATTGTCTTTCTTCGTTACTTCGTTTAGTTTACGGTTATCAACACCAAATCGTGTTGTCCTGTCCTTTTTCTGAACAATAATCACTTGCGAAATCCGTGGGCTGCTAGACTCATCTATTACTCCACCACATTCCATTTTTTTAGTTTATTCGGCGGTTTCCTGCTGCTTGGCGAGGGGTACCTGCCTTAGTGCTTACCATCGATCCTATGTTGAACAATATTAGTTTTTCCTAGCTCATCATTAAGAGCAAGGCTAGGTTAGGTTCAGTGGTTGCTATCGCATATTTAGGCCAGTTTTGGAGTGCTCTAAATCTGCACCGACCAAATTAGTCCGCCTCAATGAAACCTGTACTATAATTTATTACACATTTATTACAATTTATTACAACAAATCCCGATTTTATTACAGTTACCGTTTTCGAGGAACGAGTGGTCGGTTTAGCTTACAATTAAACCTGCACCGCCAAAATTATAGCTTGTAATGTAGCTATGAGATCGGAATGATTCTTGAACCACAATTTATTACAAATTAATTACATTGAATAAGTAAGTTCAAGACCACCCTTATAACTTGCCTAAGGGTAAATTTCACCCCAAAACGATTATATATTTCAAAAACGTCAATTTAACAAACTTTAATAAAAAAAAAATACACCAGACTGCCACCAGATTTTGGGAAAAATGTAAGAAGTCTTGTCGAGAGTTGTTCTGCCTTATCCAGGTGGGTAATAAATTATTTTTGTGTCAGGTTACACGGAATTGACTCCAAACGGTGGAGGCTTCAAATAGGTAATTTAAGGGTCGGTTTTACCGCCTTTAATAATTTATTACACCAGCCCGCCACCAGATATGGGGTCCAATGTTACTCTGTGGTTGTTGTAATGGGTAGGTCAACCTTATACTGGTGTGTAATAAATTATGTTTCAGTCACGTTACACGAAATTTGCTCCGAGCGGTAAAGGTTTGAAATTTTTAATTTAAAGGTCGAGTCTACCACCTTTAATAATCTATTACACCAGACTGCCACCAGATAATGAGTTAAATTGTACAACTTCGACATTGCAGCGGCCAAGTCAACCTTATCCAGTTGTGTAATAAATTAGTTTTGGTGGCGATCTGGTGTAATAAATTATTATATGTGGTAGACTCGACCTTTAAATTAAAAATTTCAAACCTTTACCGCTCGGAGCAAATTCCGAGTAACCTGACTGAAACATAATTTATTACACACCTGTATAAGGTTGACGTACCCTTTACAACGACCACAGAGTAACATTAGACCCCATATGGTGGCGGTCTGGTGTAATAAATTATTAAAGTTACCACCTTTCGACCATTAAATTACCTCGACAATCGACCATTAAATTACCTATTTGAAGCCTCTACCGTTGGGAGCCAATTCCGCGTATCCTGACCCAAAAATGATTTATTACACAACTGGATAAGGTTGGCCTACCCACCTCAATGTTCAAGGAGTAACATTTGACTCAATATCTGGTGGCAGTCTGGTGTAAATTTTGTTAAATTGACGTTTTTGAAATATATAATCGTTTTGGGGTGAAATTTACCCTTAGGCAAGTTATAAGGGTGGTCTTGAACTTACTTATTCAATGTAATTAATTTGTAATAAATTGTGGTTCAAGAATCATTCCGATCTCATAGCTACATTACAAGCTATAATTTTGGCGGTGCAGGTTTAATTATAAGCTAAACCGACCACTCGTTACTCGAAAATGGTAACTGTAATAAAATCGGGATTTGTTCCATTAAATTGTAATAAAGGGTGGTTAAATTTTAAGGGCCGACGTTGATTGTGAACCACACCTAAACGTCAAGATTTTTCTGTATTTAATTTGATATTTCTCAATTTCAGACTAACTCAATTTGAACCATGGAAAGATACACAATCGAGCAACGCGTTAAAGTTATTCAGGCATATTATGCAAATGGGCGTTCAAATCAAAATGCATATCGTGCATTTCGTGATTTTTCGGTCAATTTAATCGTCCAAATGTGCGTACAATCGGAAAAATCGTGCAAAAATTTGAGCAAACCGGGTCTGTAGGAGATTTTAAAACACCAGTGCATGCTCGTACAGCTCGTACAGCAGAAAATATTGCTGCTGTTTGCGATAGTGTGGCTGAAGAGCCGTCCACCTCAACTCGTCGTCGTGCCTAACAATTGCACCTCTCACGCTCGTTGTTGATGAACATTATGCATAAAGACTTATATTTACACGCTTATAAGGTGCAATTGACTCAAGAACTAAAGCCTCTTGACCATTCCAAACGTCGTCAATGGTCAGAATGGTGGCAAGAAATGGCAACAGTGGATGATCAATTTTCGAAGAAAATCATCTTCAGTGATGAGGCACATTTTTACCTCAGTGGATTCGTCAATAAGCAGAATTGCCGCATTTGGGCGAATCATAATCCAAGAGTGATTGTCGAAAAACCAATGCACCCACAAAGAGTGACTGTTTGGTGCGGTTTATGGGCTGGCGGCATCATCGGGTCGTATTTTTTCCAAAATGAGGCCGGTCAGGCAGTTACTGTGAATGGTGCTCGCTATGTGAGATGATTTATGGCCCGAATTGGAGGATATGGATGTGGACGATATGTGGTTTCAACAGGACGGTGCCACTTGCCACACAGCTAACGAAACAATGGCTCTTTTGCGCAACAAATTTAATGGCCGTGTTATCTCACGTGGTGGCGATGTCAATTGGCCGCCAAGATCATGTGATTTGACACCGTTGGACTTCTTTCTTTAGGGATATTTGAAAGAAAAGGTGTACGTCGATAAGCCAGCAACAATTCAAGAGCTAAAGGATGAGATAATTCGGCACATTAACGGCATAGAACCTCAATTATGCCTAAGCGTCATCGAAAATTTGGACCATCGGGTAGAGGTGTGCCGCCGAGGTCGCGGCGGCCATTTGGCCGATAATTTGTTCCATACATAATTGAACCATACCATATTATCATAATAAAAGGAATTGACAATAATTTCCTAAATGATTTGTGTTTTATTCAAAATCAACATCGGCCCTTAAAATTTAACCACCCTTTACATGTGTAATAAATTATAGTACATAATACACAGTACATACAATTATAGAGCTTATTCTGCCTATGGTTTGCTGATTGACGACATCGTTTCGACTGTCAGTTGGCAATGTAGTTGATTCCCTCAGCTGACCACCCATTTCTTGATTACATTTGTTGATGAGCTCACGTTCAAAACACGCACTGGTACTTTGTGTTAGAATTTCACTAAGGTTCTCGCACACAGCAAACCGTTATTGGAATCCCCAAGGTCACCGTCAATTTTAGCGTAGATGACTTTTTCGCACATCGATGGAATTTCGATCCTGAGCTCGATTGTAACTCGCAATGCATGTTATTCACTTGTGTTTATTTGAAGGAGTACCTCCACATTGCGTCATTTTAGCACCTGGTTCTTCAAATCCACAACCATCTGGTATTTCTTCATAACATCCAGTCCGATGATACATTCATCAGTTATTCCAACTACGATAAACCGATGTTTCAACCGCATTCCACCTATTGTTACTGGGTACACTCTCCTTTGACTATCGCAGATTCGCTTGTTGCTGTTAGCAAGTTATAACGGACAGTATCACATATCTGCTCTAGATCTACCATATCAGGAAGCACTACCGGTTTCGAAGCTCCTGTATCCAGTGTAAATGTGCATTCGTGCTGTGCCAATACGCCCCTTTTGTAATCCGCTCTTACTTGTATGATTTTAACGGTGCTCTTGGAGTATTTTCCCCCTTCCACCACCTTACGCCCGTCAAAACTGGTGTAACTTTGTCTCCATGGATCTATGGTCATCAAATGAGACAAGTGCTTTCTCTCCTCGTCTCGTTAAGCGTCTAACTGCCTCATTGTTTCGCGTTTCTTGCCTTTTCCGCCAGCTGCTCTCGCGCCGCGATTGTTGTCATCGGCGATCGTTTTCCTCCGGGACCTCGAAAAGCTGGCCGTGGTCAGCTTGCACAATTTTACTCTGTCTCTGGCCAAACTTGACCTTGCTGCGTCATATTCTAAAGCCAACGCAAATACTTCATTCATGGTTTTTACGTCTAGTATTCGTTCTTAAATGAAGTTTCAGATGATCGTCCTTGACATCACTGATGAACACGTCCACTGTTAGTCCATTCAACACATGTGCAGGTGCATTGTCATATGCTTGACGCGCCAGTTTGGTTACTTCTCTCTCCAGGTCTTGAAGGATTTCCCTGCGTACTTGCCGCTTGCAGTGGAGTTGAATTTTGCATAATTCTCTGATGTGTGCCGAGCCAAAAGAGTGTGTTGAGCACTTTTAAATTCTCAAATGGGATCTCGCCATAGAATGTCGGAGATTTCAAAATTCCTCTTGAACTTCCAGCAATTGGTTGTGTTAAGAACATTTTATCTAGCAGTATATCACGTATCTTCAACAGAACAATTCATTAAAGGCTTCAGAACATTTACCTCAATTAGTATATGTTCCCAACATATGTGCAACAGGAACATCTGGATTGAAACCATTCAATTGGAACTGTGTGCTTCATGAACTTGGTGGACTCATCGACTATGGCGTTAAAATGTGTTTGTGCTCAATTTATTTTCCAATCATCCCGTTATTGGTCATATTCAGCCAAAAATCGCAATTATATACCAGGTGTGTAAATATGAAACCGGAATTTTTTAGTAAAAAGTACACGTTCATCGTATGATAACGATTAAGAGTATTTTATTCAAAGTATTGCCCATTATTAGTTATACATTTTCCAAATCTTTCTGGCAATGCGTAGATGCCACGCCAAAAAAACTGTTCTTCTTTTGAGGCAAACCAGTTATCGACCCGTTTTCAAGGTTTTAGCAGCTCAAAATAAATCACGCTCTTCTGATCCGACCAAATACAGAAATACAGAGCATTGTCTTCCGTCCGAAGCGAATTGGCCTTGCAGTCGATGTCGATGTCCTGGATCAACCCAAGATATTTTGTACGTTGGATTCTCAAAGTAGATCTATTTTTCATTGCCATTCTCAATCGCCTTTCTTTTTCAATTTTCCTGTTGCTTTTCATTCAGTTTATGCGGAACCCATTTTCCCAGCTTCTGAGACGGCTTCTCATGACACATTCAATTGAGCCGTGAGTTTTTTATGCGTTTGAGTGTCATCCGCGTCCAACAATGCTTGCAAACTTTGTTGGTGGCCTTTCACGCTCTTCGTTTCTCACGTCAAAATCACCACTTTTGAATTTATTAAACCACCCATGTGATTCTGCTGCAGTTTTTTTCAAATGGTAACAAAAAATCTATGATGTCCTCAAATCGTAGGAAAAAAACTCAACATTTTTAACACGTAAAAAACATGCGTTATTGTATGGAACTTAGTTGGTCGAAAGGTACATTGACAGTGGCGCCATCTATTGGAAAACTCCGGTTTCATGTTTACACACCTGGTAATTATACTTACTGCACAGTTAATGAGTCTTTATTGCTTAGCAGATAATTTTATGAAGTACACGTAAAGAAGTTCGACGCCTTATTTTATTGGGTAATATTTCTTCGAATTGGTTCGAAATTCAATATATTTTTGAAGATTCGATCTTGATATCGCTAATTTAAACGGTATAAATGTGCCCTAATCAAAAAACAACAAGAATTACCAAAGCGTAGAGCCAACTTTTATAACGGACATGTCCTTTCTGATAAATGAACCCGGCATCATGAGCTCACTCACAGGAATTTTGAAAACGCAAGGCGAAAATCATTTTGAAAATTTCATTCAAATGACCTTATTAGTTTATTCCCTTCTTATGTGTGTCTCATAAATACGTAATCATGATTTATCTTTAAAATTTACGACTTACGTCAATATAAACAATAATACGATAACAAATCATACCTAGACGATGGAGGCCTGTTCAGGTTTAATCTACATTTCATTATCTATAGAATTGTTACAATTTTTTAAAATAATTTCTCAGAACTAATAACTTCTATAAAATTGATTACTATATCTTATTGATTGAATAAATATTGTGTACAAGTGTTCACATCGAAAGTTGTTGGACAATTACCGAATTCAAGTGGGTACTAATTGTACTTTCTACAGGATGAGCAAGCCTTGATCAAGCGAACGGCAGCAATACCTTGAACATTACAATCGTACTAATAAGTGAATGGAAGTGTAATTTACTTTTACCAGTAAGTATTGATAAGCAGCCTTGATTGATCGGTATTCGGTAATAAAACGAACATTTGTTTACTTGCAGATTATCCTATCAGACATACGACCGTTTCTAGGAAAAATGTATTTTTGTCCCATATCGTTGGTTATCAGTAGTAGAAATCACATATCTTTAATCATGATGGTTTAGTATTCTCACGTACGTGAGCATTCCAGCACAAACCGTACAAACTTCAACTTTAATTATTTTTTATTTCATTACGGATATTTATGTTAGATAAAAGCGTTATCGTCGCTTTCAGTGATTAATGGGTTGAGATGAGGCGATCATTTACAAAAACGGGTATTGGTTAAACACAGCTTAAGCAAAAGTTGCCCCTTTTCTTACATCGAGGGGCGAGTCGCTGGCAGATGCCTACAACCGCCTCAACAAAACCTTAAGCAACATTTGCCTGGATTAGTACAGGTATGTGTGCTCGATTTGTACCATTAAGGATAGATCCCCTAGTATGCAAGTAAATTATCCAGCATCTGTTAAAATTGAGTAGGATTCCTTACAAGCGATTTAATAGCAACTGGTAACCCTACAACGCTTAAATCAAGATTATATAGTATGCCTTTTATTATTTGGCTGGAGTAGGGAGACAAAAGAATTTGCAATATTTCATTTCATAGATACGATTAAAAGAGGAAGTATATCGTAATTTAATATTGGACTTCTCCTAAGTTTCAATACTTAAATAAGTTAAGCATGGGGTTTTAAGCAATACTTAAATAAGTTGTCAGCTACAATTAATTTCAAAAACGAAGAAAATTACGAATTTCTTAACTTTTATCAGAGACCGTGAGTACCGTAAGAACCATAATACGTTTCGAGCAAAAAATGGGATTCAAAATAGGCCGATCGTCTAATCTAAAATATTTTACTGTTTAAAATCAAAATTTGATCCAAGATAACAACAATACTTCTTTTCATTTTTATGTCGAGTGACAAAACCAAATTTATTTTACAAGAAAAAATTACTAAAATCAAAAAAAAAACGATTTACTCTCGAACGCCCTTCCTAATCTTGAAGTTGAACGGATGATGAATAACTATTTCTATTAAAAACTAATTTGATCAAACCCAACATAATAAAAATTCTTCGTAAATTCTGTCTGGGATGTGTCGTATGTAGATGCGTCGCATATCTGGTAAATGGAAGCAAGATGGCCAGATCAAGGTGAAAATGAACTTGATCCGATGATGGATAGTTGGGGCTCATTTATCCAAATTTTCAAAGAATCAAAGAAATCACGCACAAAAGATCCACAACGCAATACGAGGGCAGAAAAGCTCTACAGAATCGATTACGCAGTGAAGCGACTGGTACGGATTTTGCACCCAGAACAAC
Source organism: Nephrotoma guestfalica (assembly GCA_963691935.1). Lineage (NCBI taxonomy): Eukaryota > Metazoa > Arthropoda > Insecta > Diptera > Tipulidae > Nephrotoma > Nephrotoma guestfalica. The sequence goes on along the minus strand of OY829914.1, from coordinate 262,243,559 downwards.
AAGTTATGACGTAAACGAGGAATTGCAAAACTGCGAACAAAAATATAAAGAGTTGTCAAGAGTTCCACTGGCACTGAACGGTTGAATAATACCATCCTTACAGTTTTAAATGTTAGACCCTATAACCCTATATCATAGAAACGTTTCTTAATATAAATTGTTTAATACAATACCTTATTAACGTAGAATTAAGATGCAAGGAAAGTAACAAATCAGCCTTTTGTGGTAGTTCACGATTTCATGACTCATTGGTCGAACCACTCTTAGGGGGCTCTTCTTGTATTTCACCAAGCGGACGGTATCGTAGGTACGCGAAGACTCTATCCGATTTATAAATAGAAAAGTGCTAGGGGCTGAAACCTCACGAGGTGATCATAATTTTGGTCTGGAAATTGACAAACAATTCACTGGAAATTGGGAAACATCGCAAATTTTTAGTAAGAGAATTGGTTGCAAAATGACTCAGGAAAACATGCTCTTTCTGATTCTTCATTGGTTTTTAAAAATTTCATGTATATTATAGTATTATTATATGTTCTACACCAACGGATAAATTTGTCACCCACGCCAAAGCGGTGAATTTGCGTACTAAAGTGCTGGTAATAAAATTGTGGCTTTTCCAAGACCTTTCAACCATGGAAGATTTGTATGTCACATGATTTTATTAAAATCAGTTAAATGTAATTGCTACCAGCGCCACAACGGCAGTTTTGAGTACTAACGTGTTTCATCTTATTTTGTGACATTCTTCAAAACTCTTCCAATGATATGAAATACGTATATATTCAAATGCTGAATCTGTGAAATAAATTGACGATACAAATTTATTTCGTTCAAAATCTTATAAACATTATGTCATATGGTCATATCAGAGTCAGAAAAAATGTATCTGTAATCAGCGCTACAATGGTGATTTATAATACTAATAAGTTGCGACTAAATTTGTGACATTTTTGAAGAATTTTTCATTTATATGACAAACTTATAAATTCTATAATAAATCAATATTTAGCCACCAGCGCCAAATTGGTGGATTCATCAACTAAATCTCTAATAATAAAAATGTTGCTTTTGCCAAGACCTTTGAAATGATATGCCACGTGATTATGCGAATAATAAAAGTTGTAACTGTTTCCACAATGGGCCACAACGGTTGTTTTGAGTACTACGGTGTTAAGAAAAGTTTACTGCATTCTTCAAGACTTTTCCCGCGATATACGACAAGTATATATTCTATAATAAACTTAAAATTACCTACTAGCACCAAAACGGTAGATTTATGAACTAAAGTTGTATTGAAATTGTTGTCTGATCCCAGACCTTTCAAGTGATGTACTACACGAGTATACGGAAAAATTGTAAAGCAATATTGTGGTATTGGATGTTTTTTTTGGGTGATTTTCTGTGACCCGACTCCCTTGAGGTAGAGATCCTTTGGGATCTCCTCAATTCTACGAATTAAAAATAAAGGAAGTTTGGCAAACAAAATTAGAATCGCATCCATCCGTCCGACATCCATCCGTCCAGATATCCAGGCATCCAGTCATCCAGACATCCAGACGGACGGACAAACCTTTTTTGCATTTTTGAGATCATAGAGACTTTCAAAACATCGATAAAAATGGTTTTGGACCAGGGTCGTTTTTCATCATTTTTGATGAAAGTTATTTGTGACATTCTTCTTCAAGACCTATTCAGTGATAAGCGACACGTATGTGTTTTATAATAATTGAATAATTAGGTACCAGCGTCGAAACGGTGGGTTTGTGGAATAAAAATTGCTGATAACAAAATATTTAGTTTCGAAACCTTTAAAACGCAGCATCAACAAAATTTGTTATTTAAGATGCTTTAGCTAAATTTGCGATATACCTCAAAACTTTTTCTTGATCTATCACACTTATACTCTATAATAATCAATAATTAGCTACCAGCGTCGAAACGATGAATTTGTGAACTAAAGTGCCAATTACAAAATTATTGCTTTTCCCAAGACCTTTGAATCAATATGCCACATGTGACATGATTATAGAAGAATAAGATAAATTGTAACTGCTTCCAGTTGTAGTTCGGAGTACTAAGGTGCCTCAGTAAACTTTACGGCAATTTACAACCTTTCAACGATATACGAAAAGTATTCCATTGCGGGTAAGTATAAATGTCGGTGACCGCTGGGTATAGCATGAAAAGGGATTGTAATTTTACGCAAAATTTTACGCGACACATTCCAGTATCGATCACTTTTGTAAGCAAATCACCTAAATTTACTAATAACTCCTCATTCACTAAAATTAATTTGAACTGTTTTAATAGAGTAAGATTGAAAATGGTTTTGAGACCGTTAAAAATTTTAAAGAATCTCTCCATAGCTCCTATTATAAGACATAAGGTGTTGTCAGTTGATCGGGTTGATAACTCTTAAGGTTTACAAAAATGATGATGCAGGGAAGAGGAATCATTTCTAAACAAGAAGAAAGCGAACTGATATCGATTGGAGTAGTGAGAAGCCACTTATATAAATAGATGGCCCTCTTTTTCTTGAGACAAGCGAAGAAACACCGTAGAACTCACAATTGACAACGAGGAGCGAAACGTAAGATAAAAAGGTAGCACTCTATAGAATTACGCAATTATAAACATTAAACCAGTAGCAAGGTCTTTATAAAGGACACTTGATGATAATCAAATTTCTATGAAGGCTGAGCTGGAGAACCTTAAACATTCAGTACCTTCTTTATGCTTCTAAGAAAGGTTTCGACCAATCTGAATGAGGAGTTCCACACCAAAAATCGAAATGGCAGTGTATTAGCAAGACCCTTTTGTGATCAACCAAGAAGAGATGTTGCGGCCAAATATAGGAATCGTTACACGTTGTAAGCATCAAATTGTAACCGATTTTCTAGCCAGAGACGGATTTTTTGATTTTTCCCACTGGTTTCTGACCTCGTTTGGGCTTCTTCATTAGCAAGAACTCAGCTGGTTGTGAGATCTTTAAGTATCGCAGTTTTACGTGCCAGTGGGTTGAATTTCTGAGGCTCAAGTATTAGGATGTGCATTTTTACAAAAATTTTCGAAATGTGTCGATGCTCTACTTCTGCGTATACTGACCGGCTAATCAGCTATTGAGACTAGCAGAGGTAATTCTACGTTTTCTAGAAGAACGAAAATATGTTAGGGGAAATGAGCGGTTTTTGATGCAAAACCCGTACATTTTCAGGTCGTGAATGCGGAATTTTTTATTATCTACGTAAATTAGCAAAATTATCTACGTTAACTTTCAAAACAAAATTGAAGTCGTCGAAAGCGTTTCTAATTCTTAATGGCGTTAAATACCTATACAAATGATATATTTTGATCAACCAAAATCATCGTCGAGCTATAAGCAAGATTAATTAACTTAAATACTACAAAGTAAAACCCCATTGAAGTTTGAGAAAATTAATTAATAAAAAGCAACAAAAAAAGAAAATGAAACCAAAACGCCTTATTGCAACAAGAAAATTGTACAGCTGGTATTATGATGACGTTGGAACCGGAATTATGTATAGACGAACTGCTTAAATTTTGTGAGTGCCTTATGGAAAGGACGTCACTTTAAAATAATTAATATTGTTTCAAGTTTTCGTTTCGAATCAATGCTGCTTTCAACATGTAACTGAGTTGCAGTGTTTTTCTCAGCTATTCTGATCCAATCGAGTGATCAGATCGATTTGTCCTGAACGTTAAAGAATCCTGAAAATAGCTCCTCGATATTTGTTTGGGTTGAAATTGCCTTTGCCCAGATTACAGTCTTAAACGAGAATTTATCGGCGCCAAAGTGCTTCGTTGATGAAAACCAAATTCCGATGAAAAAATGTGGCCGCCGAAACCGGAGTCAAGAAAGAGTTTTTACAGCTGCGGTCTTCCCTTTATATTCTGCAGCGGTGATTTTGGAGATTGTGGACTCATAAGCATTTTGCCATTTCATTTTTATTGTGTGGTTGAGAGAGCAATCAAGTTTGTAACTGGGAAGTATAAAGCTTCCTATTTACGATGAGGTGGACATAGTGACTCTAAAGCTATCTTTCGCATCGATTTATTTAGATTTTACTGTATTGCGCAGTGTTCCTTGTAGACTTTGTCAGGCGAATCTCGGTCGATCCAACGGCGATCTGAAGTCCCACCAGCCTGTTTTACACATTTTATGGTACTGATCACTGGGAATCGATCCTTCGATCCTAACATAATGATAAAAATCACTACGAGGAGCGAAATGTAAGATAAAAAAGTGGCGCCCTATAGAGTTACGCGATTATAATCATTAAAAGAATAGCAAGGTCTTCACAGGACACTCGATAATAATCAAATTTCTATGAAGGCTGAGCTGGAGAGCCTTGGACATTCAGTACCCTCTTTATGCTTCTAAGAAAGGTTTAGAACCTAGCGCCTTTCTATATAATTCTGAATGAGCAGTTCCACACCAAAAATCGAAATGTATTAGCAAGAGCATTTTGTGATCAATCAAGAAGAGGTATTGCGGCCAAATATAGCAATCATCATTCAGCAAGGACAAGCATAAATCTAAAAGGAACAAATTTAATTAGACAATGTAATTAATTTTAAGATTTATCTTTGTATTATACGAGTGTCCCAGAATTGGACGATCAAACAAAGCAAAGTGAAGAGGAGCTCATTTCCAATAAAACAGCCAAGTAAAGTTTTTTCGAATTGTTGATGGTGCAAAAATTATTCCACGTGATTTTCAGAGAAATCACATCCGCAACAAAAAATTAATTTAAAAAACCAAGAGTTCTTTTGGAATAAAGTGGACCCACTATCAGTAAAATATACGACACTGATGCAGATTTTAAAATGGTATCACACACCGGGCTAGTCCCAACAGAATGTTTTTTATCAATTTTTTCACAAAGTAAGTCGTGTTTATTAAAAAATGCACTTAACAAAATTTCGATTTCCAAAACCGATGCTTTGTCAGAAATAAAACAAAATGAATAAAATAATTTTTTTTATTAATTTTGAATATTATAATAAGTGTTCGAAGTGTTCACCATTTGCCCAAATACATAATCGGCATCGCCGAATAATGTTTTGCCCGTCGAAACGCCCGTTCGCTACTTTTAATAATATTCGACGATTATACGTGGCCGCATCTCCTGATCGATCTGGTTTACTTTTTCATAAACCAGCTCTGAAAACCCCACAGAAAAAAGTATAAAGGATTTAGATCAGGGTTGATAAGGATTTAGATCATGTGTTAAGTGCAATTTTAATAAACACGATTTACTTTGGGGAATAATTGATAAAAACATTCAGTTGTGAATTACCTGGTGTCGCATATTTGTCTGATAATGGATCAACTTTATGTAGTGCATTGTTTTCCCGCTGGCGTCACCTAAACATCAACAACAATTTTTGAGAAACAAAATGACTTTACATAGCCATTGTTTTTATTTGACTGAAGATAATATAGCTTATATAAATGATGTTATTGGAAAGGCACACTCTTCTAGATCTTTTTAAAAAAGAAAATTAAACAAAAGAACTCGCGTTTTTAAATTAATTTTTTGGTAGGTGTGCATGTGATTTCTCTAAAAAACACTACAAGTGGAATAACTTTTGCACCATCAACAATTCGAAAAAACTTTACTTGGCTGTTTTTGTTGGAAATGAGCTTCAACACTGGTTCGTCCAATTCTGGGATTGTTGCCTTGATCGTAGAACCTCCAACCTATTGGCGCAATCAAGAGTTGACGCTAAAATTAATTTCTCTGACGTCAAAGGTGCCGTTAAGTTGTAATTCATCTCTTAACGAGATAAGCGATTATTTTTTCAATCATATAGTCTGTATCCAATGAAACCGAAAGAGGACGCATTTATCAGCTTTTAAATTAGCACTTCGAAAAAAGACGTTTATCTTGCTATATAAAAGATGAACAAACACCGTTACAAGTAGAGCAAGACAGGTATGGTTCAATCTGACATGGAGTGCTTCAATATTTCATTTTATTTGTGAAGAACGTCTTCCAAAATAATTTTTCATACAAAAGGGTTGTTTTATGCTTAGCAATAGGTAAATCTGGCACTATTCTCGGATTTGATGAATAAGTAGTACTTGTAGTGTACTAGTAGTACTTGTTAAGTATATAATAATCATCAATATCATTAGTAAAAATTGGTAACTAAAATTATCGTGTCCTTAACCAGGAAACTTGAAAAATCTGTTTTCATGAAACGGCTAGGATATATGAGATTTTAGAAATGGGACGAGAAAAGCGTGGTTGTAGAAGAATAATCGATTCGCACCTTGGATAGGCTTGAATATATATCTAAGCATTTCTAAGTGAATATTTTTTTTCAAAAGACCAACTACTCCAAATTCTTTACAGGATATTATCAATACCCTGAACAAAGCAAACCGTTCATTTCTCAGCCCATATTCTCTTCGTTTGTGTTTTAATGCAAATAGCGGCCTATACAACAAATTTCTAGCCAGACACGGATTTTATTGGTTTTTCTCAATGGTTACTAGCATCAGGTTTGGGCTTCTTTTCACTATATACAAATCAAATATATTTGTTAAAAGCAACAATTCAGTTGGTTGTGTGATCTTTACTTATCCCAGTTTTACGTGACAGAGGGTTGACTTTCTGGGGCTCAAAAATTAGGAAGTGCGTTTTTACAAAATTGTTCGAGATGTGTCGATGCTCTACTTCTCTTAGCAGAGGTAATTCTAAGATTTATTGAAGGATAAAGAGGTGTTAGGGATCGAGCGATTTTTGAATGTGAATGCGGAATATTATATTATCTATACGTAAATTAGCAAAATTATCTTCGTTAACTTTCAAAACAAAATTTAAGTTAAATTCGATGAAAGCGTTTCTAATTCTTAATCTAATCAACCAAAATCTCGTCGAGCTGTAAGAAACATTAATTAACTTAAAGATTACAAAACAAAAATCCAATTAAGTTTGAGAAAATTAATGAAAAAGCAAAAAACGTAAAATGAAAATGAAATTAGCAAAACACCTTCTTACAACAAGAAAATTGTACAGCCGGTATTGTGATGACGTTGGAAACGGAATTATGTATTATACGAGTAAATGTACTTCAATGGTGTGTGCTGACATTTTTTGAGAATCTTATACAGAGGGCGACACATTAAAATGGTTAATTTAGTTTCAAGTTTTCGTTTCGAAGCAGCACTGCAAGTGAATTGTGGCATTTTCCTGAGATATTCTGCTTCAAAATTGATCACACCGAGTTATCGTTAAAACTTTTAACGATTTTACTGTATTCTGCAGTGTTCCTTATAGATGTTCTCAGGCGAAGCTGCAGTCGAAGCTCAGTCGCTCCTAGGAGAATCTGAAGTTTCACCAGCTTAGTTTAACACATATTATGGCGTTGATCACTGGACACCGATCCTTCGAACAATGCCGACATTAATTGAAATATTTTTTTTATTAAAAATTGGGTGAGACAATCGTGAACCGGTGATTGTTTCCCAATCCGCAAGCTAAATCATATCAGTGATGGATGCCAAAAGAGTTTGTCATCATAAATCAACTTGGTCAAAATCAATCATCTGCTTAAACAGTAAGTAGAACACATTCCATTATATGGTTAAAGATTTATTTAATTTCCACAAATGTTTAATACTACATTGCTTGCGTGAATCAGAGAAGCCAGTGTTAAAAGGTGTACCTCCTTTAAAATAAAATATAGTAAAACATTACATCTGACCTTCTTAATGTCGACATAAGACTACCGGACGTTACTATAAGATTATGAAGTAATACAAGATTGGAGTTCAGTCGGAATAATTAAAATGGAGTAAATCAGAAATGGTCCGAGCTAACAATTTGTTTCCAAGGCCCTCAACTTGTTTGTTGAATGTTGTCAATTGGTCAGCCCGCCAAAGGAATGAGGTAATACCTAAAAAGGTTATTGATTTGAGAGAAGTTTACAGAGTGAACTTGCTCTAGTTTAGAGAATATTTTCTGATGATCATATAACCCGCTCGATGAAAACTTTTGCCAAAATTTTCACACACTGTTCAAAAGTTTGTCTCGTGATAATAATGTCGCCCGAAAATACAATGCACATTTTCCAACGAGAAGTTACATTCGCTACTACCTCATTCCTTTTCGATCAATATGAACGGTGATCTCTCGATCTATTTTATACCGTAATCATTTATAGTTTTCCGAACCATTAATGTTAATAGAAGAAATATCAATTTCATAAAATGCGACAGAAAATAATTAAGTAAACTATTAGATTGGTTCGAATAAAATCCTGTCGAGGTTCATGCTTTCTATTAGCCGAGTGATTTGTGTTTAGCAGTGAGTTCTAGCAGTTAAACTGTTAGAGAACCCACCACACCCTGTATTGGTATTAACCAGACATACACACAAGTGTATCTACTAATCATCAATTAAAGGGAATCAGCTTTAATACATGTAAATCAATTAAACGAAATCAACTGCGGTACTCTTCTATTCAAAAACCATGTTAAACCTTTCCGACGATTGCGTTTTTTGAACGAATTTCCCCAAATTTCGTCAATCACCGCTTCCGATTAGATTTGCCGCCCTAACAATCACTGGTAGACCATCTGACATTCTCACTTGCCTTGACCGGTACCTGCTCCGGTAGCTGCCTCAATCGCTCTTTGGCATTATCCGAGACCATCGCTGTACCTGAAACGAGTTTCTCATTTTCTGTAAGTCATATTTACCGACATAATCCATGCGCTTTTTGATTTTTTCAGTAACCTCACCGCAGCACCTCTAGCATCAGCATTATCACTTTCATTAAGTTTATTGCACAACCCTTGAATTGTCCATCATTGTCGAGCTGGCTCAGCCGATTCTCCTTACCTGCTTCTTCCTTGCCACCACTCGATTCCACAAAGCTCAATGGTTTTTCCTGATCAATGGCATGTACTCCAAAATCTTCATCATCCGGTTCCACCTTATTACCGACAGCCATTTCCAATATCTGTTCGGCACCGTTATGTAAATGCTCTAGTTTCTGCTTCAGCTATTATGTGCACCATTTGAAGCAGTTTCTTCTCGAATCTTTAAAACCATTTTTGACTTCTTTAATTTCTTGTTTCATTTCTCGCATCAAATCTTTTAATCTTTGTTGGATCTCTGTACTTTGTTGATCAACTTTTTGAATTTGTTGTGTTAAATCTTGCCTCATTTCCAACATCATTCGTTGCCTAGAAATCATCATTATCGCAATATTGATATTTTGAGAAGGCCCGGGAACTGTCTTCACCTTGGGTCTAAACCTTGCTTCTCCATACCTTCACGAAGTCGCAATGTTAATTCATTTTTGCAACCCAGCGGTTGATGCAATACGTTGCTTTAATTGGAATTTTAACTCCGTAACTATCAAGTCCTTAACACCCATCTTATAATATTCACAATCCCATCTGGTTCATATCACTGGATTGTGAATACAGTTATAAATTTGGCAGTGTACCACTTCCGGAATATTCTTGAAAATAATCTTAGAATAATTTTCCAAATCCTTACTTATCCGAGTTTTTGCGACATCGTTCATTGAAAATCTTTAAATATTTCTCAAAAGGTCGGTGATAATTTCAGTTAGATGCCAGTAAAATGCAAACATTCGGTTATAAAAATACTTGGGAAGTTACAACACGTACTGAATGTTACTTTTGAAAGGAAGGTTATTCCTTCAATCTTTGGTTTAATTAAAATTGCGGAAAACGAATATCGGGTTCGTATGAACCATGAAATAAAGCGATTTCTCAGAGCGAGTAGTATCATCGGATTCATTAAACCCAACAGTATTAGATGGCCAGGCCACATTTAAATTGCAAGGTCTCCATAACGACGAACGATACACAAATGTTCCAGCAATAAGCAGCCGATATGCATCATAGACTCGGGGTCGAAACTGGAGGGTGCGAGCGATGGATCGAGACGGACGGAAAGAGAAATTTATCTTACAGCGATCATTAGATTGTAGCAATTTTATACTTTCAAGAAATTTTATTGTATTGTTTATAAATTTTCAAATTTATTTCAGACTTATTGCTTTAATATGTTTCTTTTTAATTTTTTATGTAAATTATAAAATCTCATCTTATATTGTCAATAAAATGCCACATTAAAACATGTTAGGCTCCTCTCGCTCTTGATAACATTTTGGAGTTTGTTACCCTTGATACATTGGTGGCTTTGGCATGAAGCTTTCTGGGGGAATTAAGTGTCGCAAGTGCTCGTGTTATCTCCTCGCAGTGAAAACCGGACAACTATCAACTATTGCTAATAACGGTTTACATGCCGTAAACTGGACCGGGTTAAGGTGTTAATCGTACCATGCTGATAACCGGCCAGGCTGGGGGCGCGATATAAAAATGCTCTGTCTAAAACGGAGTATCCGGATACCTGGCACCCTCCGGATCAAACTGTCTTATCTGTGTAGTGCGGATCTCTGCACAGATGGACATTTCTTTCTCCGCTACTCTTGAGACAAAACATGGATGAAACTATAATAATACAAAAAAGGCTGGTTCTTCGAGTGCAATCACTAGGAACTTGAACACAAGCACAGGTTTCGTATCAACTTACAAAACCAGGAAAATAACCTGTAATACTCTAGCAAAGCTCAATAAAATCCCGTTGAAATAAGGTTTTAGCTGCCACTAAAAATTATGAGGACCCGCTCCAGCTTACCAGGACAGAGTGGCACTGCAATCGTGTCAAGTTGACATCTCAAAAAGGCTGTAGAGAGCCTAGATGAAGTCTGGTCTGGTGCTAGACTAGAAATAGTCGCTAGAGAGGATATCCCCAGCAGACCTATAAATTAGCAATCCTGAACTGCTGCCCACCGACTGGAAAGTGGCCAATTTGGAAGAACGGAAAGGCTGATTATAGGTCAGTTATAGCCACTAGCAGCGCTGGCGAGATTTATAAGAAAGATACGGGTGCCGATACCGGTAGAGGTGACCTCTCGACTGGCAACTTGAATACCTTGGAAATAGGTGAGGAGGTAGAAACACGCTCTACAGTCATGGAAATTTTCACTTCGATGGGAATGCTTTGCGAATCCCTGGAGGAATCACAGTCAGAGGAGGACTCTGATACAATTAAGGTGTAGGTTCCTACAAGTTAACCCCCATCACTCCAAGATACCCAAGATAAGTACCTTCGGCTTCGCTCATGCTCAATCTAAAAGCAGAGGTGATAAACATTGTCCTAGTTCAAGAATCTTTAGTCAATGGTGACCGGATACTTGGACTTAGGGCTCCTAAATACAAACCACTATACGCGGAGGTGGATGGCCAAAATATCAGACTATTATCAGCTTACCTTAAGCATAATGGGGAAGAAAACCCACCTATCATTTTAGGAAGTTCATTAAAGGAGGCTCAAAAACAAAAAAAATGGAGTCATTCTGGGAAGTGATGCACATTCACATAACACGATTCGGGGAAGCACTGATATGAATGAACGAGGTGAGTTACTCCTTGTTTTTATTCTTAGTACTAACCTATGTATGTAAATACAATATTGAGTGTAAACCAACGTTTATAACTAGAAATCGACAAGAAGTAGATAGTTTAGTGAATTGCAAGGTGCCGGAGGATCATTCTTTTTCTGGTCATTGTTATCTTCAATTTGAATTGGAGATAAAACCCATCAAGAAACCTAGCTATAGAAACAGGACGAAAACTGACGGGAATATTCTTAGAACTTCTTAGTACGTTCCAATCCCACCTGATACAACACAAGAACTTGATGTCCTAGTGAACCAACTATCCTTTAATAAGGCCATATTAATGGCCTTAAATGCAGGAGATTCTTTAGAGAGAGCCAAGGAATCTAAAGCTGTGAGGACTAGGATAGGACTGCTAAAAAGAAATGGTAAAACAAATACCGTAACTAGTGCAGAATCCTTGGAGCTACTACTGGAAACCCACTTTTCACGAAGATCGGGATCTGCGCCACAAAGGCCTAAGGACAATGGAGCCGTGGGCATTATTAGCCAGAATAAGCAGGAAAAAAATTATGTGGGCTATAAGTACCTTTAAACCTTATAAGACGGCAGTGGTAAATGAACTGAAGTAAATGTAATATTTACCTCTAAGGCAGGAAAAGCTCTCATTGTAGTCCCAAAGGCCTTAGATCTTTAAGTTTAGCCTCTTCCCTAGCCTTTTGCAAGGGGTAATCTGGGGAACTGCCTCTCACTCCCTTATTGCTCCTATCGAAAAATCCCTTGAATATAAGGAACACTCCATGATAACTTTTCTGTATATAGAAGGGGTCGTTAACAACGTCATACCAGAGACGACCACGCAGGCATTCTCCTATCTGTGCGTGGATAAGTCACTCAGGGGTTGGGTAGATAAATGCTTAAAAGCAGGGTCGTGACAGCTAACCGAGATGGGTCCTCCAATAGCAGATTTGTGAGCAGACGCGCACTGCAAGGTGGAATCAACTCTTCTTTGAAGAAGTAATCAACTCTTCTTTGGAACTTGGTCATAAATTACATGTTATTAAACCCAGAAGAGTGCGACTATGAGGTGGTTGCTTATACGGATGATATTGGCATTCTCTGAAATTGGGCTAACAGTTGCGTTTTCAATGTGAACCCACACAAAACTGAGTTGGTCCTTTTATCCATGATCGGATGGTCCCTGTAGCTCAGATGGTATTGGATTGACCTTCATTGATAAAACGAAGTATCCGGGTCTCATTCTGGACTGCAAACTGAGCTGGAAACCTAACAAATTTAAAATGCCATTGGAAAAAATGGGGTTGGGAGCCCCACACTGTACATTGGCTCTATATAGTTCTACTATTAGGCCCATTTTACTATATAGGGTTAATGTTGTGTGGCCAGCTTTTAAAATTCTAATTAACCTAAAATCTTTGGTGAAAGTTCGGTGAACAGCTGCCTTGTGCATTAGTCGGAGCACAAATAGACCTGAATTGTCTCTCTAGACGTAAAGATGAGAGGAGGAATAAACTGTTCTCCATTTTCTTTGAACTTGTTTTCGTCTAGGACAACCGCCTTAACCTAATCTACCCTAACCCAAATCAGAGCAGCATAGAGTGAAGTGAAAATCGAATTAAAAATCCAATTAAAAATTCAATCAAACATTTTCGGCTTGTGCATACAAAGGAACTATCAGTCCAGTAACAACTGGAAGCAAAACTGCGTGATGTAAATGCTGACAACCCTGCCAGTAGGTTCTCCGTTGAAGAATTGTCTATAATCACCAATTGGTAAATTCGAGTTGCATTCACGATTCATCATACGAATATCTAATATGAAATGAACTCTACTACATGTTACGTTACCCGCATAAGAAAATATAATAGTTTACAGATACTATAAATATTATTACGTTTATGAAACGAGAGCTGGCTTACAGTAATCTTCAACGTCAATTTCTCAAAAGCAAATTTTTTACTAGTCATAGAAAAATCGACTAAGAGACTGTCACTGTGTCTAAACTGATTAGACAGATATTTAGCATCACTCAAGAATTTTTACGAAATTTGTCTTGCATCATTTCAGTAATCTTAAAATTGCTTACAGTTACAGTGAGCTAAGCTATTGTTGAAGGCTGAACTATTTAAGACTGTTACCTTTAGGTAATACTTAACGGTAATTATTACATTCCATAAGCGAACACCATCTTGATGTATTCATATTTCAACTTTTGCCTTTCACAATATTATGATGATGAATGACCTTGTGCAAATTGTTTGTTTAGTGGCTGAATGCCATTGATTTTTAAGTTCAAGTGTGAGAATCGATTTAGAACGGACCCTTTCTACGTAGACAATCAAACTAAATATATTACCGAAATACCTGCAGTTCTGTACCACTGTGCATCGCCCGTTTAAAATATGTACAATCAAATTTAATTAAACTTTCACTATAAACGCACATAAATCATTAAAAAGCATAAAGTTACACATCGCCAAGATAAAAAAATGCATGTACCCAGCACATGTATGAAACCATGTACATTACATTACATACTCGTATGTGCATACAATTTACAGACAATAACAAAAATATTTCCGCATGATAGATAGTAAACAAAACTATGCATCGTGTGTAGTGGGATGCAAAATTGGGTCATTCATGAATAGTTTACGAGAGCACGCACAACTGGAATTCCTTACATAGTTTATAATCAATTCAACTTCCAGCTACTCGTATTTACAAAAATTAATAATGTTCATCTTAATTGTTCAAATTAAGACACTTTCATGTAATTACCTGTATCGATATTAGAAATCCTTCGAAAGCTGAGATGGAACCACGACATATTCATTAGCCGCAATTAAATCACGTCTGCGATACAAAACTAGTTCTTCATCTCAAATTTTGATTACGTTTTGTTTACAAACAATAATTCTATATCAAGGTGAAATGATAAATTTTAATAAATCTTGATGTGCGAGTATAAAATCGATCATCTTGAATATTTTAGATCGTCTTCTTGTAAATATTCTTAAATGTGTTTTTAGTTTTTCTGTATAAAATATTTGCGTAAGACATTGATCTGGCTTGGAACATGTAAGTCAAAACATATATTTTGTTTTCGTTTTGTACGTGGATTCACCGAAATATTCATGGCCTGAACATGCATGCGTGTGTATTAGTGTATGCTTCTTGATCGAAAACGTGATGATTTATGTGGTTTCGTATTGTAAGCTACACAGGTTAAATTTTTTTTGTAAATTTATGTAATTATAGCGAGATGCTTTTTGGGGGTTTTAAAGAATTTATACAGTCTGACTTACAATGGTGGTTTAATTTTTTTTTTAAATAAACAATTAAAATTGAGTGAAAGATTTCGAAATTTGTATCCATTATTTGATACAAGGTTTGTAAGCCGAGCCGCTACATATATCCCTTTCCTGTCCTGCCACACAAATGTGTAGGGAAATTTTGATTATTCTACTAGTAGATGTTGAAAGACGTATTCCAGATGAATTACAAACCAACTTACACAATTGTGTGTTTATTTTTAACTGTTTTATGAAGAAAAAAAAATCGTCAGAAATATAAGCCAATTGGCACATTTGTGTAACCTGATCCAGATGGGCATTGCGGTACCCAGCATAATTAAGCAGCGAACATATTTTATTCATTTTGTACCTCTTTTTCCACAAAATAAAAAATAATTAAAAGAAGAAAAGGTAAAAGGAACGGAACTCAGTAAAGGAACTCAGTAAAAGAAATCTTGAAATTTAACAATATTCCGACTTTCTGCTATTTCTTAACGAGTTACGATGAAATTTGGTTAGCAGTATTGGTTAGGAATTTTAAAATGAGTTTTGGACAAAATTCTAGGATCTGTGCATGCTGGACTAAACTTGGCTATTTCATAACCAATTCTTATGCATTCTGGTTTCTAGATTGATTTTTAATTGACGCTTTATTTTTTTATTGGCGTTCAACATACACTTTTGTGTATCAAAATTTTTCTTAATTTTTTTTCTCATAGCTGATTTTGTCATATATAGGGTGGGCCAAATAATTTTTTTTTTAAATGCAATAAAAGAAAAAGTTCTCAATATTTTTGCAAATTTATTTTTTCATTGTAAAGAACAATCCTTCCGATTAATTATGGAATACTATTTCATTCATATGACTGCCTCGGCTGACCTTGACGTACCCCATACGGTCGGCCCAATTTTTGAGCACATTTTCGATAGTATGCGGCATTACATCTTCAATGACAATGCGAATATTGTTCTTGAGAGCGTCAATCGTTGCTGGTTTATTGGCGTAACACTTATCTTTGACGGCACCCCAAAGATAATAGTCCAACGGCGTTAAATCACAGCTCCGACGTGGCCAAATGACATCAGAATTTCGGCTGATAATTCGATCTTCGAAGACAGTGTTGAAAAGATCAATTGAAACGTGTGCTGTGTGGCACGGAGCGCTGTCTTGTTGAAACCAAATGTTGCCTATGTCCTGCTCTTCAAGTGCCGGGAACAAAAAATCGTTTACCATGGCGCGGTAGCGCTCACCATTGACAGTAACGGCGGCTCCTTGCTCATTTTCAAAGAAAAATGACCCAATGATGCCACCGGACCAAAATCCGCACCAAACAGTTACTCGTTGAGGATGCATCGGCTTCTGTACGATCAAGTGCGGGTTCTTTGTGCCCCAATGCACCTCATCCGAAAAGATGTTTTTTTTGCCAAAATCGGCATCTTCTTCAAGTCGATCGCAAACCCAATCAGCGAACCGAAAACGCAATGGGTGGTCTCTTTGTTCCAATTCCTGAACCAGTTGAACTTTATACGGTGTCATACCAAGGTCTTTATGCAGAATTCGTCGCAATGTTGTGCGTGAAATGTTCAATTCTTGAGCACGATGACGAGTTGACGTTCCGGCGACTCACGCATATTCTCGGCTACAGCATCAACATTTTCGGGTGTACGCTTAGTTAGCTGCTTGGTTCGTGTTAGTTTATTAATTAGCAAGTCTGTTTCTTTAACTTTATTCACAAAATAACGCACATATGGAGCTCCCGGCGCTTCGTTTCTTCCGAAAACCGCACGCAATTTTCGCACACATTCTGCAACATTATCATGATTTTCGAAGTAATGTTTCAATATTTCACAGCGTTGTTCAAGCGAATACACAACCATTTTCGTTCAGCGGAAGGATAAAACTAACTTTCTGTCAAATCAGAAGAGACATAACCCTTACCATACTCAAAATAACTGCTAGATCAAAAAAAAGTTAGATGGCCCACCCTGTATGGGAGAGGATTTATTACGAATTGCATACTAATAATTTGAAAACACGTTTTTCATACATACATATTCATTCCTCATTTTACTGAGGTCCGTCAAATCATTTAGGAGGAGATCTCCCAGGAATTTCAGTCTGCTACGCGCTAGACGGGGACTGGTGCAATGGAGAACGGTTACTTACTCCTCTTCATCTTCGTGCTCGCATGCATACCCGTGGTCGCATGCATACCCGGATTGTAAAGGCATCCAGACAGCATACAAGTGTGATGGTGGGTGGTATTACGGGACAGTGTCGATGTCAATTCTGGACTACTTTCGACGTAAGGAAATATGATTTGAGCGTCTTAATTGGAGACTGACTGTCCGTAAAATTGCGAATATCACTTGCTGATATTACATTATACCTCAACCAGTCAACGGCTTCCTTTATCGCGATTCGTTTAAAACGAACAGGTATTCTTAAAGTATTCTGTATTGTTACACTTCCACATGGAGATGAAGTTAAGCCTTGTATCTGAGCGTGCCGCCTTTTGTTTACCTAGGATATCTAGGGGTGTGAGATGAAAGAGTCTCCCGTGCTTGAGTGGACGTGCTCCTAAGAGCCACACTAATACCTTGCCTTGGTGTGCCTCTACTCACAAATTTGGTACTGGACTACTCATCCACAAGCTGTCCGTCATGAACCTGCTTTTAAGTATTTCATCTACCCAGCCCATGAGTGGCTCATCCATGCACAGAGAGCAGAGTGCCTGCGTGATCCTTCTGATCTGATTTTGTTAAAGGCCACCGCTATTTTCATAAAAGTTATCATGGAGTATCCTTATGTTCAAGGGATTTCTAAATAGTAGCAATAATGGAGTGAGGAGCAGTTTCCACAGATTTCCCCTTGCGTTATGCATGTTGTGATTTCTATAGCTTATTTGGCTCAATCGAACTCCTTATGTGAGCTTCTATCTGTATTTCTAAAATTTGTAGTAGAGAAGAGGCTAACCTTTTAGGTCAAAGGTCTCTGGGACTACAATGAGAGCTTGTTCCTTTCTAAGGATTAAATATTACATTTACTTTCATTTACTAGGCATGAGACAGAATTCTAGGCTGCCGTTGAAAAACTTCCAGTTTATGGTAAGGTTAGTCAGTCATTAGTTGTACATCCGCCTTTATAATACCATCGGGACCAGCCGGCAGGATTACCTAGCTTCCAATGCTCTCGGCTCTGTTGTCTGCTACTTGTAGCAGTCCCAGTCCTTATCAGCTTTAGTTTCCTTAACTCTTTTAAAGAGCTTCCTGAATTTTTTACGGGTAATTTGAAGACATGCACATAATATGGCCTTATTAAAAGCATCGAATAGCTGGTCTACTTGACATCAAGCTCTTGTGTTGAATCAGGTGGGTTTGGAATCGGTACTGGTAGTGAATTACTTAGAATATCCGTGTCGTTGGAGAGAGTGTTTCTACCTCCTCACCAATATGCTTGATGTTCAGGTTGTCAACAGAGGTTTCTATCGGTATCGGCTCTCTCAAAATTCATCTTCATCTTTCTTATAAATCTTGAGTATGACTGCACTGAAAACTTAGCTAATTAAATCGTTAGTTCTCGCCAACACAGCTAATGATACTCTATTTAATATGATAATAGCTAAATCATAATCAGCCTTTGGTTCTTCCAACTTGGCCACTCTCTAGTCGGCGGTCGGCATTTCAGAAATGCTTATTTGTAGCATTTCCAGAATTTATTTCGGTTCGCTGGTTTCCGCTAGGATCCAAGCTATTACTCTAAGTCAGGGGATATTTTCTCTAGCAAATATTTTAATCTAGCACCAGAACAGATTTTACTTAGGCTCTCTACTGCCTTTTTGTACAAGGTCAATCATTGTTGGACGGTACAAGATGTGAACTTGACTCGATGCTAGTGCCTCCCTCCGTAGTCCTCTTTGTATTCTTCGGTAGTTTCTCCTTCAATCTCTACCTTTTTGATAAAGAGCCTTCAGACGAACCCCCTGCTTTATTCCAATAATAATTTTAGCGTATGAGAGCGTTTCCATATTCCTGTCTTATCTCTCCACCAATGGAATCATATCGAGCTTTGCTAGAGCTTTCAGACTCTTTTCCTGGTTTTGTAAGTTGATACGAGTCGACCATCCTTGTTTGTGCTCATGGTCCTAGAGATTGCATTCAAGGAACTACTCCGGTTCGTGGTTGTGTCCCGTTTTATGGTACGACTTGAGGGCCAGGCGTAATGGACAAAGTCCTATGTTGTTCCGGTTTTTTTCGTACGTCTTGCAGACCAGACTAATAACCAAAGTCCCACGTTGGTTACCTAAGATTTGCAGACCAGGCCTAAACGTCAAAATCCCACAAGTATTATTTTTCGAGTTTTTTGTGCATTTTGTCCCACTAATAGCTGAGAAAGAAATATCCATCCGTGCAGTGATCCGCAGTACACAGATAAGGCAGGTTAATCCGGAGGGTGCCAAGTATCCGTATATACGCCGTTGAGTGGGCTTTTTATATTGGGCCTCTAGCCTGGCCGGTTATCAGCACAGTACGATTAACACCACCTCAACCCGGCTCAGTTCGCGCCATGTTTTATCCTAACACACCACAAATACTGTAGTGAGCTAGTTGCTCGATTGTTACCGCGAGGAGGTAACACATGGGGAACTGACACAAGGGCAAACTTGATTCCCACAGACAGCTTCACCCCAAGTCCACCACCTTCATACATAAGCTATTACAATAAATTGGGTGTGCATGTGATGATTGAACGATTCACCGGAAGTGACAGCTGCCATAGGAGGTTTTTCGTTTTTTGCAAATAGTTTGAAATGTTTATAGATAGCATTTGGCCGAAAAATAATTATAAACAAACAGATTCTAAATTAAATTTCAAACATCATTAGTTCAGATTATTTCTAAAATTTTACCAGGAAAAACGTGTTTTAATAAAAAAAAAACACCTTTGTCTTCCAAATTCGGCATCTCTGCAATTCAGACGGGTTGACTATTCGGAGATCCTTGCTAAATTTGATGCACAAATCTAGCTGGAAGTGCTGCTTGTGACGTCATACGTAATTCGATTTCATATTTTTATATTGTCTCCTTCAAAGTTGGATTAGATAATTTTATTAATTTCGTCTGATCAGTCTTAGAGCAACATTCTTTATACCAAACACAATACGATCCCTTATCATGGACTCTTTTTAATCGAACTTACATGTTTCTGTAATTTTATTTCCTTTGAGAATTCATCAAAAGTTTCGTGGTCTAACCGGTTTCGAGTATAAAATAGATGACTTTCGTAGAGTTGATTCGGTTTTCGAACGCAATTATTTTTATATTCCTTGAGCACATGCTCAAGCGTCAATTTTTTTCATATCTCGCGGCAAAATCGAATGTGAGATAAATTTCATTAGCCTCATCACCAATTACATTTAAAAGTGTAGCTATTTTTATCTCTTCTTCTGTTTGTTTTCCACCACTCGCTATCAATTGTTAAAGTCTCGTTCAAACTTGTTCCAATTATTTGGAACATTTCCTCTTAATATCAAAGGCGTTGGAGGCTTTAAATTGTCCATATTATATTTTCTGCGATTTTATTTTTTCCGATAATAATATTGTTAGGTTAGGATATCACTCTTCTCATAGTGCGACCCCGTGATTATTTTCCGATTTTAACAAAATTTTATTTTTGTTGTTATTTTTTGATTATATACATTTACATTTATTGATTAATTATGATTACCCTTTTTCCTTGATATCACTTATTACCAAGTAGACTAGTTCAGCCATTTTCTTTGTCCTTGTGTGTCTTGACACAGTACCAACTTAAAAACTATAACCCATTTTAGTGGGATTCGTGTGTTACTTTACAATTCATTATTCAGTATTCTAGTATCAACACAGTCTTGCTGTGTTTTTTGACTAAATTGTTAAAAAACAAATAAAAGCAAATTTTATCGGGTTAATATCTTAAAACTATAATTAGGCTGCGTGCCAAACTTAAGGTAAAAGTCAATTTTAAGTAAATTTTTCGGTAAATTCAATTATTTTTCAAAACCGCTATGGCAAACTGATCGAAAAATGTGTCCTAAAACCGGTTTTTACCGTAGTAAACGATTTTCACGACAATTTTAAAAATGTCACTAGTATGGAAAAAAATAAAACGAAGTTGGTTTAAATTTTAAATGTTGTTTTAGGCTGCGGGCCAATAGTCGACTAAAAGTCAATTTTAAGTAATTTTTTCGGTAAATTCATTTATTTTTCGAACACTCTATGGCAAACTGATCAAAAATCTGTTCTAAATTTTTACCATAGTAAACGATTTACTATTCTACTACTGTATTTATTTATTTATTACGACATAGTCCAATTATATAAAAATTCAAACATTTTGTGAACCACGCTTCGCATTGCGAGCACGAGCGCTCATTTATAATTTAATGCGCAGTTCAAATTTCTCTCTTTCTCTTCTTTCTCTCCGAAATTATGTTCTTTTGTAAAACAGGGATGCTTATTGGTAATTCTTGGTCATTGTTCATTGCTAAATTATTACTCCAGTCTGCGTCAAAATTATAGATTTTGCACTTATTGAAAAATAATTTGAAAAATATTTTTCGGAAAAAAACAAGAAAATTACACAAACACGTCCGTTTGACATAAAAGTCAAAGGCCACTCAAAAGGTAAAAGCAAAAAATGTTCCTATTGTGAGTGCTCTGTTATTATTATTATTTTTATTACTTTATTTATTGAATTTTTTAAAATTTTAATTAATTTTGTTTGTTTTATTTATGGAATCTTGTCATCTGTGATGTAATACAATTGTTATAATAATAAAATTCTATAAAATGTGTTTTAATATACTAAACAATCAATACATCAAGTATGTTATATATTGAACACCGGGTAGCCGGTTATAGAGCAAGAAAGTAAAACTATTGGAACAAAAAAGAACAAATTTAGTGCCCAGATTTTATTTAAAAATCGGTCCAAAATAGTCATTTTTAATATGTCGAGGAAGAGCCGGAATCTACAAATACTAAACATTTTGCGAGCATTTTAAAACCAACTGGCTACCCACTGGGTTATTGAAATAAGGGTTAAGTTACAATTTTTTGCTGTTCTTACCACATAAGCACCGACTATTCACTATTGGTCGTAATCAAGTGACGCGTCGAAAATTGGTAAGATTACTAGGTTTGAAAAAATAACGAATAACGTACCTATTTTACCGTTATTTCAATGAGCATCAATATAATAGGTAGTCGTAATTAAGTGAAGCGGAGTGTATGCAAATTATTCATGCGACCTAACGTAGGTTCCCACCTAAATGGCTTTGCATATTATTCGTATTCTATTTTAAATGTTTTCACATGTACAGTACACAATAAAAATATTTACATGTCGGTATACAAATTTATTGACGCACACTTACAAAATTTACAACTCGATTTGCAATCAAAAACTTACCGAAAATGTATAGGGAAATGTTCAACCTTGCAATTAAATTAACATTTGTATGTTATGTCAAAACATTGGTATTAAATGGCTGTAGATGATTTGCAGTAGCAAACATGCTTATCTTTTAATTATGGTTTCACTTTTGATACAGGAATAATGTATTAAATGGATTAAATCTTGCTCCCAGAATTTTATAAATATTCTTAATAGATGCGCCTCTTTGTGTCGTTTGTTTGTTTTGTAGTTCTTAATTGTGCAGGCATTTTTTGGAAATTGTATTCTTCCGTAGTCTTCCGTAGCCAATAGTTTTACTAATGGCGTTAATAAGCGAATGTGTTCGGAAAAAGTCGAAATCATTTACATACAAATGAAAATAACACACAAATACAACTACATGATAAAAAAAATTTCCTTTAGTGAATATTTGTAATCATGTTAGGTGGGAACCTACCGTAACAATAGAAAAACGTGCCTTTAATTATTATTTCACATTTATTATTTTTAATTCGGCTTTATCAAGTCCAATGGCCCGCCCTGTATAAACATATATGCTCGAAGCGGCACATCGGCGTAATATTCGCCGTTTCAGTACTCTTTTATAAAAAAAATACTTCATAAATAAGATTCATTAACAAACTCACTTAAAAAATGTGGCATCACTGCAAATCATGAATACGCTTTCTCGTTCCAGCCTGTAAAGTTTATACATTTTTGCTGTTGATAAAATACAAATGATATTATTATGTTACGTTTGAATCAATGTGTACTTCTCTGCCCAACGAAATAGTTTACAATTCCGTTGCTTTATAATTTTTTTTTATAATTTAAAGTTAAAACAGAAAAACATTTTGTAGTTATTAAATTTTTTTATATCTTTTAATTATTATTCTTATTTTAGTGGTGTACTTGTAATTTAATTGAATTATAAAATCAGTTAATTTTCGTACATCGATAGACTGTCGTCGCGGAATAGTTAGCAAGTTTTTGCATATACGTGATAATTTTTAGTGCATTTTTGATTAACTTAGTAACTTTGACTTAGTTTAAGCTAAATAATTTAAATTAATTTCTGGTGTAAGTAAATTAATATGCAAATTATTTTGGTGATTTATGTAAAAGTGAATTTTGTGTTCGTTTTAGTTTCCATGCTAGTTTTGTGAATGGAAATTAATAGGTTTTTTTCGCTAAATAATTAATAATAATTTGATTGTGTAATTATATCCGGTGAATATTAGTTTTTTTTGTGTAATCGCAGTTAGTACACGTAGTTTAAGTTTTGGAATTTATATTGTTTCTTACGTGGGAATTCTTAGAGGCGATTTGAAATGCGGTGATTTAAGAAATTTTTAATTTGATTTATTTGTACATGCACTTTCTTTGCAATTTGTCTTGATGATATAAAAAATTAAAAACTAAACAACATTTCTGCGAAATGTAGAAAGTTAAAGAATTTATTTATACTCGTATGCGCGCTTTTAATAATTTAAACGCGTACTTTGCAAGGTGAAGTTATTTATTAACGTATAGATGTACGAGTGTAAGGCTATTAAATGGCATTCCACTGTGCTGTTATCGTGCAATGATTTTTGTTGGTGTTTGCATAACATTTTTAAAAGCAACATGAGGTCTAACTTTCTGCTCACTCAAGATTATATCCATCCAATATACTGGGTGATTTTTATAGTTTTAGTTACATGATGTGGCCTTGATTCACAAAAACTTATCCAAAGTAGTTTTTACACTATGTTACAAGACGATATTTATTCAAATATAAAAACGCTTTGCGGTTTCCCATTTATTTTGCAATTTTTATAGTTGTGTAGTATTTAGCAAAAAGTTAAAGGTGATAAAACTTTGGTAATTTAAAACTTTAACATATTTGATTACAGTTCTACTTCGAATATAAACATAATTTTAATACAAGAGTGATTGTGTTTCTGGTAAAAATGATTATTTAAATGGATTTAGGAAGTTCACACATTTTACGAACCAAAAGATTTTGAAATTTGAAAAATTGGCACGTGTATAAGGTGGGAAATTTTTCAGTTAAATATACTCTAACTTCTAACAGGCGCTTAATTACACAATCATGTCTAGTAATTGATTGATTAGAATGTACGGCCAAGACTAAGCAGGGATCCCGGATACGCCGGGCCTACCGTACACTTCTTTTACATATAACAAGATGGAGGGATATGAAAGGTTATTAGATATGATAGACTTGACCCGGTTACAGACACCTAAGTAGTCAATAGTTAGTAAAACACAAGACGGCACAATAAATCATTTCTAGTAATGATACTAAATATTCGCACTTGAAATGTATATACATGATTTTTTTTAATTTATTCAATATTACAACTGATTCAGAGATCATCTAGTAATTTATCTATCTTAAACTAATTTTTCAGACTAATAACCTATTGGTTACTTATTTTACGATAATTTCTTATTCTAATTAGAACTGCTCAGCTCCAGCGGTTATTGCCTCACTCCGTTTGTGGTGTCCAACATACGACGGATATCTGAATTTTCGTATCGAGATAATCGCTGTACGTGTGTCCTTCCATCTTCAAGGTCCTGTAAAGGTTGTCGTTCATATAATGTACCATGAGTCATTCACAATCCCTCGCATCATTCTATTTTCGAAGAATTGTATCATTTGTACATTTGTCTTCTTGACACAACCCCAAAGTTGAATAACATAGGACAATACTGGTTGCCTACGTACAGAAGCAATTTGTTGTGTATTGAGAACTCAAAATTTATACCCGCATGAGCCAGTACATTTTCCTATATTTGATGTTTAACACTTCGTTTTTAGTTTCCATATGTTCTTTCCATATGTATTTGCATATGGAATTTGGTTTGAGTTAAGAACCAGGAGAACAAGTTTACATTTTGGTTTGTAAAGTTGGCATGTATTGATTTGGCATTTTATGGTCCAGTTGCTCACAATGGCAACTGCCTTTTTAAGTTTGCTTGTTGCTTCCGACATATCTTTTCCAACTGTTTAGAGTACACGTTTTCAAGTTTGATTCTAAATTGTCGATCTGCTACTTAGGATTTGAGCTACATCTAAGAAAACACTGGAGTATATCTTCTTATTCTCAAGGGCATCCTCAATGGCATCCACTATTCTGTTCAACTGTAGCGTGATTTTCTCTAAACCCAAATTGGTGTGGTGGAATTAAACGTCCCTCTTCTATTATCGGGTTGAGTTTTTTGATGTATTATGTTAAGATCATCTACTTTGTTTACGACAGTTGTATATTCATTTTCTGTTTGACTTGGCAACGGTTGAGAAGTCTCTACCAAATAATGAGGAAATTGTGAAACTTTCTGTTTGTCGCTTTTAGCCTAGGATCCGTCATTTTTTTTTGATAGGTGGCACGTGCGTTTTGGTTCTTTTTAACGCCTTCGTTGCTTTCCAAAGTGAATAATCGTCATCCTTTAGTTCAGAAAGTTGATTTAATTTGTTACACAGAAAATTGCGGATATTTTTGAGTCAGCCAGCTGTCAGATTCTATGAGCTTTCCGTTTCTCTTTAACTATAGCACTCTGTCTACTTCACTTTTTCCCAAGCTAATTGTTGGATATTATTATTAAATGTTTTTAGTTCATCTTCCAGCTGCATCTCTATTCTAATTGGTTTGCGGAGATTTGTTCACATGTGCACGTGTAGTCCTCTAAAACTCCTTTTGTTACGAAGGAGTCAAGAAGATCTGGTATTTTATGTATGTGAGTAGGCCAATGTTGGTTTGCGGCCAGAGTGAAATAAACTTTTTTAACTGATGGCGTGGGCGATAGTTAATAGAGGAGATACTGAGATCCGTATTAATGATTGATCGAACTTTTATGGTTTTAACTTGTATAATTTCTGCTTCAATACCGAGCGCTTCATAATGTTTAATATTATTTTTCAAAATTACGGTAGATCCACTTCCAGTGTTCCCTCCTGGATGAATATATTAATAAATAAAGTGTCTGTTGAATGAATTTCCAATACAAGACATATATCTATTTTTTCTAAGTTTAGAAAAATTTCTAGCTCTGGAATATGCTGTGGTAATCCAATCGCATTTCAAATAACAATTCTAAGTGTTCTATTCATTTGATTAGTAGTAAACTCATTCGTAGCTTCTTGTCTACCCAATCGCTGATAAACGCAGCTTCTAGACCACGTTCTTATTTTGTTAGGCGTGCATTTACTACGTTATCTGCGAGTAGGATCTCCTCTCTGGGCCTATGGGCTATGCTTGTGGCGGCACACTAGTTGTAGTTGGAATCCTTTCTCTTAAAATATTAGTGTTTCAGCCGATTGGCTGAAAACACTGGCGTCTACGTTTGGTTAAATCCTTTGCATTTCTTCCATTGAGGTATTAATCTCATGTTCTTATTCAGTGGTTGTATTTTAACCCGCATATTGAGTATTGCTTTGATATTAAATATGTTTAAAATTTTTTCGCTTTTGTTGAATTTGAAGATGAATAGTCAGTTCCTTGATTATTTTCAATTTTCTCTCGTTCAAGGTTCTTTATCGCGTCGGAATCTCTTGTGTTTATCTTCCAAACATTATTATTTAGTTCCACTACTCTATAGCCGTTTGTGGACATCGATTTCATTAGAGCTTGAATATTCGCAAACCCTGTAATGCCTATCACATTAATTAGCGGCGGTGCTTTAGTCTTCACTGCAACCTTGCGTTGCTCTTGTTGCTGGTGTTGATGAGGTACTGGCACCGGTTCGGTAGTATTATTAACTTATGCATGCGAGTTCTCCTCAACTTCTGGCGACAATTCTGCTCTTAGTGTTTTCTTTGGTCTTTCCTTTTGTTTGTGCATCCAATGAGTTTCTCTTGCAAGTTCCACATCATCTGTTTGGAACCCACCGCTAGTACAAGCAAGTGTGCTGATTGCATTATAACTAGTAAGAGGAGTTTCCAGAATTTCTACAGGGTGGCTGAGACCAAGTGTTACCAAATGAAAACGCTGTAATTTTTTTAATTTTGATTATTTTTTATTGAAATTTCGTGGAATATGTTGAAAACACATTACATCTTATGAAAAACATGTTACTGCTCGATATGACCTCCTTTGGCTCTGATTATTTGATTCAGTCTTCCATAGAAAGCATTGCATGCTGACTGAACGTGAGCTTGCGGAATTTTATTCCATTCTCGAACAAGAGCTGACTTCAATGCATCAACACTTTCATATTTATTAGTGGACACCTCACTCTCCAAAATGGACCATATGGAGAAATCCATGGGATTCAAGTCTGGTGAATATGGTGGCCATTCTTTCGACGAAATCAGCCGCGGAACGCAATTTTGTAAAAATTGCTGTATCGCTCGAGCTTTGTGTGACGGTGCCGAATCCTGTTGGAATGTCCAACGGTTCGTACCAAAGTGTTTACGTGCCCAAGGTAGCAAAGCATCGTTGAGGATCTTCTGGCGGTCCACCTCTTGGTTTACCTTGACTCCATGTCCGATGAAAACCAGAGGAGTGCGTCCATCTGCAGTCACTGCAGCCCCAACCATAACATAAGCTGGTGATTGCTTGCGCATGGCAACTCTTGTGTCCAAATTATCGTTGGACTTGTGCTCTAACCAAACACGATCATTTTGTTTATTCACATACTGTTGAATGGTGAAAATTTTCTCATCAGAAAAGACAATTTTTGGAATCTCATCACGTTCGGCCAAGGCCTTCAATGCTCGTGTTCTTTCAAGCCTAACTTTTTTTTATGCCTCCGTAAGATCTTAAACTTTTTGTATCTTGTAGAGCTTCAAGTGTAGTTCATTTTTCAATATGGTTTGAATGCTGTATCGTGAAACATGTAGACGTGCGGCTAATTTATTGGCACTTTGACGAGGATTTCGTTGGATTCGTTTCTTCACATTTCGTATCATTTCTTTTGATGTTGCTGTCTTTTTAGGACCGCCTCTGTTGCGTTTAGCGATGCTACCAGTTTCGTTGTATCGAGTTATGGTTCGATACACAAACATTTTATTCACATTCAAATGCTGGTGCTGACGAACTATTGCTGTTTGTGAATTTCCACCCAAATACAGTGCAATTACACGTGCAATATTACGTTTGAATTCCATTACGATTTTTTTATGAAGACATTAATTTAGAACAATTGTTTGTTGACCACATGTAAACAACTAACAAAACTTCAATCTGTCAAAAAATTGACGCGCGAAAATGACAACTACACAAATGACAGCAGAGTGAAGTCAGTAACATTTGGTCTCAGCCACCCTGTATCAGTCTGGTCTTCTTCAGCTCCTCATTTTATTTATTTCACTTAGTGATTTCGTGGCTAAGTTATGATGCCACTTTGTTTATTGGGGGTACAAATAAGTTTTAAGGTTTTTTATAACTTCGAAACTTTATTCAGATAAATTGGTACAACGTATTTTAAACTTGTTAATGTTAGCCGAAAGTTACCGAAAGTGGATTTTGCAAATTGGATTTTGGAATACTAGGGACTAACGGTCCAGTAACTCTAACTCTAATGCCGATTCGATAGCCCATGACAATAGGTAGATTTTGATTATAGGTTTGGGTGGGTCTGATGAGGTTATTGGAGTGAAATTTGTATTTTTCCCTTCTTCTGTTCAGATATTCACCAATCTAATTATGCCGATTCGATAGTCCATGAGGCATATTTTGATTATAGGTTTGGTGTCTGTCTGATGAGGTTATAGGGGTGAAATTTTGATTTTCTTCATGTGTCTTCGTTTGTTTGAGATAGACATCAATATGACTAAGCCGATTCGATAACCCATGACCATAGTAGAGATTGATTATAGGTTTGAGGTGGGTCTGATGATATTATTGGAATGAAATTTTTATTTTCTTTATTAAATCTTCTTTATGGATTCAATCTGCATTATCGACGTTTAACGGTGGCAGTGCAACTGTTTTTAATTTGAACCTGCATTATCGCCTTTCCATGTTGGAGTTTCAACCAAATTTGCATTACCGACCGTTTTTGCCTGAGGACTTTCGGCTAACTTTAACAGCATTGTATTTTATTCAAAATGTTGTCCATCGTTAATTACGACTTTTCACCATCTTTCAGGTAGCATACGACTCTTGCAACATGTGTCAGCATTGTGCTGGAAGATCACTTTGTCAATGCTCGGCTTAATTGCATCAATTGTTGTTGATAGCGTTCTCCAGTGAAGGGTTCGTTATGCTTGAGTAGCTCATAGTGGATCACTCCGAACTGTCCCACCAGATGCACACCATTAGCTTCTTGCCGTGAATATTCGGTTTGACGGTTGAAATTGATGCATGACCGGGCTGATCCCACCATTTTATGCGCGTCGTAGTGGATCCAATTTTCGAACCCCGTCACGATTCGATGCAAAAAGCCTTCCGATTTTCTCTTTGGAGCTGTTGTTGGCTTGAGTTTATACGGAACCAATTATGTTGTTTTTGCACCATATCCATGGTCTTGAGACGCTTTTGAATCACTTATTGAGTCACTCCCAAAGTTTCAGCGAGCCTCTTGAGTTTGGCCTGAATCTTGGTTTAATAACGCCTCTAACTCAGCGGCTTCAAACTTTACAAGATGGCTCGATGCGATTTAATACTAATTACGCCATCTTTTGTAAATCTTTCAAAACTTATTTGTACCACCAATATTTTATTGGGTAGTTCAACTTTTCGAATTCCTACTGAGTCGCGAACTTTGTTTGTCTAGGTGGTGATCTAGATATTTTGAACCTCGGTCGAATAAGTATTGCAATGGTTGGCTCACCTCAGAATCCATTAAGCCGACCTCGTTAGAGGGTAGATTATCCAACTGAGCAGTTGCGGTACCACCTGAGGTAAAAATTCCTTTTTGGTGTAATCTCATTGCTTTAAGGACGTGACCAACTTGAACACAATTATAACACGATCGACTTCTATTATTCGCTGCATGTACGTTCAAATTTCTCTGATCTGATGGCTTCAATAAGCTCGGTAAATAAACGTATTTGGTCCTAGTTTGTTACTAGAATCACATCGTTCTTTCTTCGAAGTATTATGAAGTTCATTTAATAACTCATCTCGCAATTTGTAGTAATGCATTTTAGCTTGTGACTGTAAATATATATTATCCATACCCTCGATAATATAAGTAATCAATTCATCTGCTCCTCTCAAATGAATCGATAGGATTATTTTATCTTGATAGTACACATCAAATTCCTCGGAACCTCTCCATTTTCGTTACTCAATTTGTCGTCATTGCTGCAACTTAGAAGGTCGTTCGTCATACATTTTTCGCATTTCGTCAAAAATATCTTCCATGCTATAAGTCATAGTTTCAGATTTAGAGTGAAACAAGTCAGCAGCTTTTTCTCTTAATTGATTAATCACCTCTATTTTAAATTCATCCGGAATGGGCTGATATGTTTCCACAATTAATATTACTTTTAAAGAGAATGACTAGGAGCTTCAATAATGGTTTCGTCGAAATTATCCGGTTATCATTCCGCCTTAGGATTAGGATTAGGAATCGCTTCTTTGCGTCATTATCGCGTTGTTCCGCTTCCATAATCCCATATGTTCGATATGCCGTAGTAACTATTTATTACTCTCTGTATCAAGCCGTAGGATTGTTATCCGGACAAAAAACACGTTTTTATTTAATGATTATTTGACTTTTGGTAGGTCCTTTAATTTAAAGTGTTTTACCTCCAATTTACCGCGTGCTAGTTAGATTCAGGCGCATGTATTGAAATGGTTGTTTGTGTTTAAAATCGACTGATCGGTTGCTATTATTTTTTAACAGAACCAGTGTTGGTTTCGATGGTCCTAGCGCTGGTGATCTGAGCCCTCCTATAACAATAGTTTTTCTTCCTGCAATGATTTTCCTCCACCTTGGCAAACTTCGCCACTGGTCAATAAAATTTTAATTTGGTGCATTTTACTTACACTATTTTAGGTTAGGTTAGGTTTGGGAAGCTGCACAAATCGCCGTTATAGATACATGCTGCAATTCGTAGCCGGCAGGTGGTTCAAATAATTTCGAATGTACTCGTAATTCTACTAATAGAACTATATCTGATTTACATCACAT
Organism: Nephrotoma guestfalica; assembly: GCA_963691935.1. Classification (NCBI taxonomy): domain Eukaryota; kingdom Metazoa; phylum Arthropoda; class Insecta; order Diptera; family Tipulidae; genus Nephrotoma; species Nephrotoma guestfalica. Next base: position 262,212,233 of record OY829914.1, on the reverse strand, counting down.
GTATAATTTATTCAATGTCCAAAATAACGGTAGTTAAGATTTCGCACCCAATCCCGCGTATTCTTCACAAAACTTATTAACTGCAGTAAATTATATTTTAGTTTATCAATAAGTGATAAATTATTTTTTGTGCCATAAACATCACGAAACAAAAAAGTAGAAAGTCCACGATCAATTTATTTTTGGTGATCATAAACAGATATAGATAACCAAAATTAATGCATTTCCTCTGTGAAACGTGAAACGGTTATCAGGTTGTAATTGTGAAAGTTTCGTTTCAAAGCCAATATCACTTATGGTGACTTGATAAATCTGAAGAAGTTAGAATTTCCTAGAGGAAAGAAGCAGCTCAGCTTTAAGTAGATTTACATCTGGAAGATCTTGGTCGAATTGGAAAGAGTGTTAAATGTGCTTTGAAATCAAGCTACACCAGTCACAACATTATTCACATAAACAACCTCCATGACTCAGTAACATGTCATTAATTACCAGATTTAAAAGAATGTAAGATAATACGCAACTTGAGGTGTGCTTCTAAACACAAATCTTTTAGTGAAGAAATCACCCGCGACATGAGGGTGCCCGAGTGATCACCTGCGCGATCTGACGCTTAAAGGCCCCTTTATATCTATTAAATACAATCCAGGGATTTCTCAATAATATGTATAAGAAGTATGGAGTAGTTTCCACAGATTTCCAAAACTATGAAATTTAAATTGGAAAGTGCTGGATTCGAATATGGAAACTCGATTTCAGCACCGTTCTACCATCAATATCAGATTAAATGTAATATTGAGCTGACACATAGTTTTGTTTATTTACAGCGGATAAGTTAGTGCTGTCACACAATTAGCCAAACCGAGAGGTTACCTGATATGTTGCGGTTTTGACTTCTGTGAAATTTCCGTTTTTCAACTATTTTATGTATATCAGTAATTTCGTCTGTCGGGACCTTATTGGATGTTTGAACGCTATCGTCTTTGTTTATTAATTCAATGGGACCTGGTTTTACTCGATTTATAGAGACATGCTTGTTCCGAGCTCCTTAAAGACAAATATTGTTGATTTTTTAGTATGCCGTGATGGCGGTGTTGGTTGGCGAAATTTTAAATATTTCTGAATTTGTCCGACGATCTGGCTTTGGGCGAAGATCGGCTCGGAATTCGATTTTCAAGCTTAATAGCACGAGTGGTCAAGATTTAGTTGATGCCATCGTTCGACCGCTCTGTTGCAGAATGGGTTATAAGCTGCCGTACGTTTGCGTTTGAATCTAACTAAATTGACTGGACAGTGAGTGTATCTGCAACTATTTCCGCACTAAAGGGCCGTCGATATGGCCATTTATTTCAGAGGATCGTTTACTGACAGAAGAATAATTACTGCAACAGGTTTTGATACGCTTTGTGTTTTTGCTTTTTGGTGCGACCATGGCGTTGGAATTTTTTTGGAACGTATGATCTAGGTGTGAGGAAACGTCACAAAGTAACACGTGTTTTAAACTATACTCTCAACATATTAGTGATTTATTGAACCATCGGCGGGCGATGTTTTCTTGGTATATAAGATGAATTCTCGACCGTCAATAAAATATTTGGAGTGTTTTATTGCTGCTAGCAGCATACAGCAGTTCCATATTATACGTGCTGTAACTCTGTGCCACGCCGATTGATTGATTCGACGCATCAACCATGATTGCCAGTTTAGGTTTAAGCGACGGGTGAGCTAATTGTGTGGCTTCACCTAAGTAATGCTTAAAGCGCTCGAATGCGTATTATACCACGATCACACCAACTGGTTTTATTGTTATCATTTTTCTTTCGACCTTTTAAACACTCGTGTAATTGGGCTTGACCCACGTTGAGTAAAATTATGTGATAATAATTCAACATTCCCAAGAATACTGGTGGTTGTACACACGAAATTTATTATTGCTTCAACTCGAGCCTGCACTGGAGAAATACGCTTAGCTAATATAACGAAGCCTAGGAAACTAATTTGTTTTTTTACCAAATAAGTGTCTCGAAAAATTGATTGAATGAGCTGCGTTTCGTAATTCGAACGTCAAACTGGGGAATATATATGGCCGATTTCTCGACATCTGATTCAAAGATCGGTATCTGATGATACACCCATAAAGGTCGATCTTTGAAAAAATATGACACCCCTCACACTGATGGCGATCTATGGGAAAAGGCATTGGATATCGATCGGGCTTTGATTTTTGATTCAACCTGCGGTAGTCTTTACTTGGCCACCAACCACTGTCCTTTTCTTCGAAAGAAAGTCAATGGATCGATTAATTTCTAATGCTTTACGTCAACTAACAGACCGTAGTACAACAGAAAATCCCGATCGTAAATTTCGACGCCAACGGACAACGTGGAGCTGGACGTGAAAAATGTTCTATCATATTTTACGGACTGTTCTCGTGAAGTTGAGGTTATGACGGAAAGTTCGGTACCGGTATGTATGAGAAATTGCTGTTGACTCAAGTACGACTAGGCGGCAGTTTGAATAGATACTATCACCAACCGCGAGGAGTGATGATCACATTCTCTTTCGATACTACAGATGTCCGGCATTGTTCGAACTTGCAAGGTTTGATGCTGTTCTTTGCAATTGGTTGTAAACCAAAAAGTAACTGGTTTAGCTTGTCTATGACCGAGTCGCGAAGTAGATTTGTATTTATATTCTTCGGGAGGTTAAGCACTAATTCGCGTACAAATTTTGTTGTTTCTGCATCGAGGGCGGTTACTAAATTATACATTACATTACCTGTAAACTAATTGAACATATATTACATAATGTGCAGTCGAATTATAGTCACCTATGTAGTTTATACTACATTAAAACTAGTTTTTTGAGAAATTGGTCACCTTTGTTTCTAGTTCTGAATATTCGGTCATACGTCAGTCAGTTAAAAGGCGAATAAGATTCGCTATGAAATTGGTGGAGCGCTTTACATTCCGATGTACAAATATAGTTTTAATTTTATGCTAAACTGCATGAAAAATGTTTTCCCGCGTCAAGGGATCGCCAAATTGTAGTGAATGCTTACACCTGGGATATTGGGGCGCGCAAGCAATAGCAAGGACCGTGTAAATAACCTACAATATTTCTATGGAAAATAATGTTCTCTTCTTGATTTCCACAAGCACTTATTTGTTCGTTGTTTGTTCTTAAAACACTAATTATTAAATGCAATAATTCAACGATATAATATTTATTTAAAGTTGATCTTAATAGCGATAATTAAATAAGCGTCTCCGATCGAAACTTGTTTTTCGTTTTGAGGTTAGTTTCAATACGCCATTATCGAAAATCTATTTATTTTTTTCTCTCGTAGGCAATTTTTTCAGCTAAAATTCCTTGTATTGAAATATTTATATTTTCCAAGAATTACAAACCGTACCTTCTAAGTATTTTGTATTAGTATTTTTGGCATTAAATGAATGATATTGCCGAACTTCTTAGAGACAAAGGAGTGTCTTTAGCCACTTATCTAATTTTCTAATGGGTCTGACAGAGTATATTCTTCGTTAGATTAAAATTATGATTTTTGAAAAAATATTTTCCAGCCATTTAGCATCAACTTCAGTTGTGTTGCCGGGCTATTTAGACCCAAAGAAATGTTGTTAGTCAGTTAGATGAAATTCTAACGGGTCTGGCAGGTTGTTCCATGGTATAAAAAGACACTATAATTTTTGAATGAGCCTTAGTACTACTTAGAATAACTTTGGAAATTCTCTTACGGATCGTTGGATTCCTCATGCCAGATCAATCTATGCAGCCGTTCGATGGCGAATTTTGTCCCGATAATGCGAAGCAGGTCAGTGGTTTACTCTCATGAATATAATGCAGACGGCGACAGTATCATTTCCCACTACCTTAAACTACCGTGCGTTATCATTATCATGAAGTGATTAAACCTTAAACCTAATTCTATTGTGCACTACACAAAGGTGTGCTAGCCCTTGAATTTAATAATTTTAATTGTTATCATTATCTTTGGTTGTTTTGTGAAGCGAAAGCAATACAATTTGTCACATACGTTTCTGCAAGTTTAACCTTTATTTACGACTTGTAAAATTAATTCTTACTTAAGACAGGCAAGAAATACGATAAAAAACCAGTTGTGCATTTATTTTCTTATTTTGATTTAAGGTTAAGGTGAATACAATTGTTTATGTAACAGATTGCGGAATTCTTGAGATGTCTAATGGAATTAACAAACAAAAATAATCTGCTCCATACTTCCTTCAGGTGTGGGAGTTATTAAAAATCAGCCTGTCATTTATGATGTAAATCGTATTTTTATGAATGTATATTTTTCCAATGTATCAACCAGCATGTATTTATGCAAGATATAATTCTCAGAAGTATTTTTTTAACCCAAATTGCAAAAAATGTTTTATAAATTACCTACAAAATTCGAAATCTTGTTTGCAGACAAATCCCGCAATTATAAATCAATACCATTGGGCCATATCGAACTTCATAAATATTGTAAGACTAATTTTTTAAAATCATGCAATGTTAAGAAAACGAGATACGAAAAGATTGAGAAAGTTATGAAAAACCACATTCCTGTTGCATTTTCTTTTGTGCCCGCATCTACTGCATCAATTGGTTCACTGAACCCCATCATTTACTTACTTATACATTGCTACTCGTATGTAATGCATATAAGTTATAATCGCACACGTCAATTATCTAGAATTTTTATTCCGTATGTCATTTATTTGCAAATCGGTTTATTATGCACAAATATCGTTGCGTTTGTGTAAAGCGCGTCATCAAACTTGCAAATTATATTAAATTCACCTAAAATGCTTTTTAAATGGAACCGAGGTTTTCATGTTTTACATATTGCTTCTCCGTACCAGTACGCGTTTTTTTTTATTTAGCTTACCTCAACGCTTTTATAGTTTACGTATGTGCGATAAAATTATAAAATAAACAAACTGGCAAACATACGGTACGATTGACCCTTTTTATTAACCAATCACAGAGTAGCTGAATATCAGGCGGGAAATATCGTGGCACGTTTATGTTGCACATGCTATTCGCGAAATTGTTGCTAGATATTTTTACTTTATGTTATTTACGACTGGACTGTTCGAGTATCTACTAAACAAATACAGATGTGTGTACGGTCTAAATTCCACAGACGTCTTTCGTCTTTCTTATTTCAATGTGCACGAGAAGGCAATTGTGTAGAAATAAAATTATTGTATATTTTATTTATTAAATTGGCTTAATTACGTTGGATGCAATTATAATGCAGTGCCATTGACATACAGAGAGAAAAATGACAATTAATTGATGTTGTTGTCAGTTTATTGTTGTTTTGTTATATAGAAAGTCTCGTGGCTTACTAGATTACTAATTATTAGCGTGTTTACTTTCTTAATACGTAAGTACATAAGTGAAGTAGACATGCGTGTTTAAGTATAACTACCAGATACGTAGAAATAAATACAACAAATAATTTGATGGCGTTGGTATATAAAGGGTGTTTTTTAGAGGTTCACAATTTTAAATTAAAATAGAACAAAGGAAAACATTTTGAATACCAGTGAAACTGATAGCTAGCTTTATTGGATAGATAATTTTATGTCATGCTTTAATATGACTTCGGCCATGTGGCCGCCGCGGCTGGCACGTATATGGCGTAATCTGGAGGTCCAATTTTCAATAACTTTTCGCAGCAATTGCGGCCGTATCCCCTTAATAACTCGCCGAATGTTGTGTTCTAAGTCCTCAATCATCTCTGGTTTATCGGCGTAGAGAAGTGACTTAACTTATCCCGAAGAAAATAATCGAATGGAGTTAGATCACACGATCTCGGTGGCCAATTAATAGAACCATTACGTGAAATTAGTCTTTCATCAAATCTTTCTTTTGTTTGGAATTGAAAATTTTGTTTGGAAAATCAACATCAATATCAATTTTTTGCTTCCCATTGGTCGAATTTGCGGCGTCTGCGATAGTCAGATGGCTTTAATTCCTGCACAAGTTGAATTTTGTAAGCACGTAAACCAAGGCTCTTAGATAACATTGTCCATAAAGTGGACGGACACATCTCCAGTTGAAGAGAACGACGTCGAATTGATTGATTTGGGTCTTCTTCAATACTCCGTACAGCGTCTATCGCTTGTTCGGTACGCACTGTTTGACCTCTTACTGAATGCGTATTATCATTTAGAGTATACGGGGTGCAAAAACGATCCACAGTTAACCGAATTACCCACTCTGATGGACGGTTATTACGACAGTAAAATGGACGTAATGTACGATGAGTTTGGCGAAGAGAACCATTATTTTGGAAAAAATTCAACAATTTGCAACCGTTGCTCTGGCGTGAGTCTATGCATTATGAAATGACAAATCAAACTAATGACATAGCAAATGTCAACTGTCAAATCGGTTGTCAAATAAACAAAACAGTGTTCCCAACTTAAAGATGTGGACCTCTAAAAACACCCTTTATAAGATACAACAACACGCGTTTGCGTTTAGGAACACAAATTTGTATTTATGAACACATGCTAGTCTTTTTACTGATGCTTAGTAACACATGATAAGGTCATCAATTGCATTCCGGTTCACTGATAAATTATTCATGGGTTTTATTCGTATGTAAAACGTAATTGGTATACAAACTCAGCTAACGCGATTCTCGCCTGTTGCCTGCCTTGAAAATTGAAATTGATGCCATCACGAGACTAGCTTGACTGTATTTGAACACGTCAATATCCAGGATTTTTATGCAGAGAAATTAAAAATATTATGAACTTCGGATATTTTGCAGGAAATCTCTCGAAGTCGTTGTACTTGCAATCATATATGGCAGGATCGGAAACATCACCTTCAGATTATTGCTGATAAGTCACCACATATTGATATTTTTTGAAAGGTATTTGCCTTTATTGTAAATGCCTTCTTACAAACAAGCATGGGAATATTACAGAACATTCTCTAATGATGTTATTTGACATCGTTTTTGTGGGGATAGGTTCATTACTTTTGACTCTTCTTACCCATACCCCATGCTTCCTTCTTACAAACGTTCTTTATTATTTATTACAATTGCTGTATTTTTTTGGTAAATTTACAACAACAATTGCATGTATCTAAATTGAGAAAGCAGCTCATAATAAACGACACTCTTCATATCCCACCAAATACAAAGCATCACCTTCGAACCATGGATATTTGCTTTTGGCGTCGACGGCCCTGGTCCACCTGGCATGACCCACGCTGGTTTGCGCTTTGGATTGTCATAATGGATCCACTTTTCATCCATAGTGATGATCCGATGCAAAAATCCATTCCTTTGTTGTCGTTGAAGCAACAATTCGCACATAGTTTTCCGACATTCCATGTCCCGTTCTTTCAATTTGTGTGGCACACAATTTCCCAGCTTCTGAACCAATTCCATTGCATGTATACGTTGCGAAACACATTGTTGGGTAATATTCTGTTCCGCCAATTGTTTTTCGGTCTGACAAAGGTCCACATCAAGCAATTCTTCTAATTCACGTTCTTTGTCTCTTACATCAAAATCACCAACTTTGAATCGTTGAAACCACTCTTTGCATATTGCAACGATTTGTTTCCGCTGCACTTCAACAAAAAATAATGAAGTAAAACTTCCCGCAAATGCTGTTTTTTGGTACAGAATTCGACATTTTCAATTACATGCAAATAATTGTTGTTTACGCTTTGAACAAATGTCACTAGTAATAATTCACGCTTGAGATCTAACCTCCAAAAAACATGTATTGCCCGATTGAATGATATGCAAGCAGTGATACTAACGACATCGCTATTAAAAGGTCGGAAATACATTTGTACACCCAATACATTAATATAAATCCTTTATTAAGACTTCCCTAGGTTATTTACCTATGAATTGCACATAAACACAAAAGACAAATACTCGGAACCAATTTATTCAAAGCCCAACAACAGTCGATCGTAAAGATGTCCAAGTAATTTTGTAAATGTCGCCTTGTTGAGTAACCTATAACCGAATTAAATCTGCGGTGATCGTCATATTAACGGGGCGCACAGTGGTTGTTTTATCTCGAAAACCGTTTATTCAAAGACCAATAACATTCAATCGTAGAGTTGGATTATACATATGTAGTGATCGCTATATTAACGAACGCGACCTTCGTGGCTTCTTGTATTGTTTTTTTTGTAGTGCATTATTGTAAAATAGTTAAGTTGACCTTGTCTCCTCCTCCCTCTCACCCACGTTATTATTATGGCCCCCGCATTTACTAAAGAAAGGTTAATCAACAAGGTGCTATAATCATAATTACTGAGACATCTCTACATGCATTACTGTAAAATCTGCATTACTGTAAAACCGATTAATCAACTCCTGAGGGTCGCATTAATATGACAATCACCACATATAATCCAGTTAGGTTACTCAACAAGGTGACATATGTAGAATTACTTAGACATTCCTATGATTCCTACGATTGACTGTTATCAGTATTTGTGTAGTGTATTACTGTAAAATCGATAAATCAACCCCTGAGGGTCGCTCTGATATGACGATCACCACATACAATCCAGTTAGGTTATTCAACAAGTTGACATATGCAGAATTACTTAGACATTCCTAAGACTGTTGTTGATATTTGAATAAATGGGTTCCGAGTATTTGCCTGTTGTGTTTGTGTGCGTGCTATTCATATGGGTTGTTTAACAAGGGAAGTCCATAATAACGGTTTTAAATGTAGTTTTTCTATTGTAGTGTTATTAGTTATTTTTAATTTGATTATTTCATTAAAACTAATTCTGTTGTAAGGTTTTTTGTTATTTTGTCAGAAACTTCATACTAATTCGATTGAGATTTTCACAGTCACGACTAATTTCTTGTGACTCGTTCGCGTACTATTCAATGATTTGTGTTTCCTTCCGTGTACACTTTCAGTTCATGATGCGTATTCGGTGACAAACAACAAAGAAATTAATTTCGTTTTGTGTTCACGTATAGTTCCGTATCGTGACCGTTGAGCCCTTTCATGCAACACTGTGCTTCAAAAGCATCGACAAATTTTTCAGCCGATGATGTTGGTGATGCGATGTATTGTTGGCACTTAAAATTTTATTCCTTGCAATCGGAATTCTGCGGTATTTGTTGTCGTGGTTCTGAATCTCCATTTTATGATCTTAACGCTTGTCCAATTGTATCCGTAAGCGCGATGTCGTTTTGATTTATCACTTCCACAAATTGGGGAAATTGATCTTGATCCATGTTATTTTTTGTAAATAATTAATCTTGAATAGAGTTGTAATATCCCATCTTCGTCGCCAGAATGTTATGTTTGGGGTCTTTTACAGATGCGTGTTTGACAGTACAAAGAAAACTTATTTAATGACAATCTGTCATATATAAAGAGTGTGTTCAATACTGGTAAAGCTAGTTTAAACTATATCATTCATAGATTATATAACCAATGCACCTAGAGGCAGTAGTGAACTATAGATGACAGGAATGTTCGTAAAACGTATTCGTGATTTAGAGGTTTAACGAAATGTTGAAAGTTTCAAAAGAAAACAAAAGAATCGAAGATTTTCCATTTTATGTTAGAGTAATGGATTCAGTGATCTTACTATGTATTTGAGATTTTACTGATTCGTGTTTGGAATTTTCGATTTGTTTCAGTTTTTTCAAGAGTATAAATGTAAAATGTAAAATTTATGGCGTCTTTGAAGAAGTTTGAATGTTTAATAAAAATTATTACTAATTTTCCATTAGTCAAAAAATTTATTGTGTAGCTGTTTGACGGCCTTGTAAGAATCCCGGGATTTTACATATTTCATCAGCTAATTATTTTAAAAATTTTACACGGCCAAAGTGATGCAACCAAATTGAATGCAAAAACACACTAAACAGACTTAAACGTAAACATTAATTTATTAAATTATTAGTACATTGGTAAATGTAAATCTTTGTAAATATAATCGTGTAAATTCTTAAGTGCAAAGTATTTTATAATCAATTGAGTGTGATATGCGTTCATGTCAGCGACAACACAATTTAATCGTGCAAGGTAAAATATGAATTTATTGCATTGCGAATTCTTTGTTTAGCTATGAAATCGTAATGGCGGTAATATTATTGTTATGGTGTGATTGTGGTGTAAATAAAAATTGTATTCAAATTAAAAATTGTTTACATCTATGGCGTGCGGCGGTTATATCAATATCACGTTGATTAAACTTGTATACACACATTTTTCACTGATTAAAAGATTTCCCAGAAGTGACGGATCATCTTATCAAATTTGATAACAGAAAATGTATATAACGAATTATTTAATTACGACCGATTGTAATCTTAATAAAATTCAAGTTTTCGGTATAAAACAAAAATCCTTTAGAATAATACACCAAATACTCTTTTCACACACTGTACTATAACAAATATGTATTGCTAATTGAAATTCGATAAGTGCAGACACAAAGAATTCAATAGCAATGGGTTGCGCAGGAACACTTGTATTGCGATATGAAACAGATGCACACCATGGGTGTACTTCGTATATTATTTACGTTGTTTACTTTATCAGGAATTGAACGTTAATTTTGTCGTATAAAACCATTTTAAATTAGTTTTCTGTAGATAATTAGTAATCAAAGTATTTGTCAACATTTTGAATTGCCATCAACTGAGAATTAACAAACAACAAAATTTAGTGATTTACCGATTAAATTCCGTGTGATCATTCCGGATTTTATACAATTCTTGTTGTGAACTAATGTAATATCCTGATCTACCTAATATGATTAGTATATTAGTGCTGTAATACAAAAACGTTAATGATGATTTCGTACTATTTGAAGTAATTTGATTTCCGTTATCGCAATCGGCTGTACTTAAGTAATAGATAGAGATTATTTTATATAGTTTTTAATTTGTTGATACTCAGTTAATACTGTCAATGTAGATATTGTGATTTGTAAAGAAAATATGTTCAACAGGACTGTACTCTAGCTATCCAAATAAATAGATATACAAAATATTCTTATACCTACCAGGCCTCAATCATCTCAACATTCACTTTCTATTATTTCAAACACAACAAAAATTTTACAAATGAATGAAAGACTGTTCTCTAGTGTCACCTTCCATCTCCTATAATAAGGAGGTTTAGTTATTCATAGGGTATACTACAGTTTAAATGGATATAGAGAATGGGCAATGTGATAGAAAACATAACCGAGTAAATATGGAGGTTTTCAACAGAAGAATTTTCCTTATTAAGTGGCAATAAACTCTTATGACTATAATTAGATAACTGGCTTATAGCCATGGAATGAACCGCTTACAAAACATATAGAATGTTCTAAATATCTTTAATTACTTCGCCAGCATATCTTAAATTTTTCCCTAACATACTGAATAACACACCCACTGGGAAGGGATTTGTGAGACGTCTTTAAGTAGGCTAGTCGATACATCGCTCCGGGAAATGCGCTTTCAATTAAAGTTCCTTGACCCAGCACATTCACTTACATTTAACAGAATAGTGGTTAAAAAAAGCCAGCCCCTGTATAACTTTGTCTTTAGGTTGAAATTACCCTTCATTAATTCCATAATAAAACGTATGATTCTTAAGAGATATGGATCACATTATATTGTGGAAAATTATATTTGGTTATATTGAAGCAGAAGTCTTTTATTATTCAGAACGCGTTTCCAAGAAAACGAAGACGGACAATCGGAGATTATACCCGACCTCTGTCCCATACTCCTCCGATATATTACTCCATCCTTCTAATTCCCCAGATATTACCACCTCTCCTTTAATTGCCCCAGCCATGGCTGCTACCCAGCTTATCGCCACCAGTAAAGAACTACTCAACGATCATTTACATCAGCCCTTAGTCTCCGATAATTAATCCCCCTCGCTGTATGTCCAATATTTTACACTATATTTCATAATGATCATATGCAGGGAACGAATGCAAATGGAATATGCGTATGTAATATATGAATTTTGGAATGTGGTCGACTAGACAAGGCCAGATTTGATCGCAGGTGTCTGTATAAATCCAAAATACTATTCAAACCCCGTTTTAGAATTCCATTTATGTTCTATCTTGATGAGAGTCGATTAAGAAATGACTAAGTTTAAAAACCATTTTCAGTAGCTTAGCAAATATCTTAATAGCCGTTTAAGAAATTGTCTAGTTCAGTTACAGTTTGTTAGTAACCCAGATTTTTATCAAAAATATTTTTAAGCTTTTAAATGTTGATCAGTCTATTTATATCCGGGACCTCAAGTCCTGAACAATTTGCCAATATTACAGAATTTTATGCTAGACCCATAATCCCAGTTGGAATCCCAGTTCCAAATTTCTTCTAATAAATGGGCCATAGATAGGCCTTTCATAACCGATCATGATGCTATCTGGTATGATTGATTGTATACAAACTTTCAGGGATTACTACAATATGAACTGGGAGTAGGTAATAACCCTGCAGACGGTATTGTCCTTTTAAAGGATAAAATACCTCCAATCTGAGTTTTTGTAACTAATTGAGAGTTGCAGTTAAAATTATTAAATAACAACTGGCCATTAATGAATTGACAAAGGTGCCGCGAATTGATAAAGGTGCATGAATGCACATGATTCTAATAAGATTTCACTTTTGAAAACTCTCTCTGAAACAGCCTTTGGAGATCCTAGCAGTGCAGAGATATTAAGCAATTCGCCAAACAAGAGTAGCGTTAATGGCAAATTTCATACATGCATTAGCGATCCCTCATCTATAACATTATAGCGCATAATTGCAACCGATTGGTTGTTGCATGTTACTGAAACGGGAACTGTTAAAACAAAGTAGCCAGTGTTGTATTGTATTTTGCATATTAAACCAGTAGCTCGATGTATTTTGCATTGTTTTGAATAGTTTTCATCCGGAACCACAGAATCAGTTAGAACTAACCGGACCATTACAAAATGTGCACAATGCGTTCTATAAATGAGTATTATATAAAAGCTAGAACTACAACAATGGCAGTTGGAAACATATAAAGCCAGTCAAAACAAAAATTTTGGAAATGGAGGCAGCGGTATTGTAGGTAATACAAATTTGGGAGACCGTAAGGGGACATCACAAAAGAAAGGAGAACATTTACTCCACACCCTCTCCAGCATTTTAATATGCCTCATCCAGCAGCTCTGGGATCTGGAACAGAAAGAACAGAAATTTTAGTAGCTGGATCCAGACCTCGGCACAATAAGTACGGTGCGTTCTAGAATATTCTGTACTATTAAAATGGTGTGTCAAATGAGCCAGAACACAGTACTCCAAATGAATTTAGTGATAACCATCCAAATTGAGGCAACTGAACCGAGATACTAACTAAAATCTTAGGGATCATTAAAACACGGGCTGTAACTATGAGAAGCTAGCAGGAATCAGATTTACATCAGTGCAACGCCAATGGTTCTCGCTTGTATTGGTTACATTGTGTTTATTGCGTGCAATAGTTCTCGGTTTATCCTGCATGCGCCAAGTGGATACGGCTTGCTTTTTGTCGTTGTAAAAGGAGTTTTAGATACAGTGTACATTAACACAGAAAACTTCGTGCTTGGCTCAAATAGTTTTTACTGATATCGTTTAATTCGGGCTATCCTTTGTTGTTATCAGTTTCTAGAAATCGATGTGTGAACACCCAATAGCTTTTAACTTGGAAGTAACATTTTTGTTTAAAGTTGGAAATACAGGATGTATTTTTGGCTTTTTGGTTTTTCGTGTATATGTTTTTAACACATCACGCGTGCTTAGCGACATCTGTCAAAGTCAGTTGTTCTCAGTTAGCATTGTCATTTCAACATGGAAAGACTTACACCCGAACAACGTTTACAAATTATTGAATCGTGTTCAGTGAAAAATGTGTTTCGCGCACTTCGTCCATTTTATGGTCATCATAATCGACCGACTGAGCAAGCAATTTATGCGTAGAGTGCGTACAGAGGAAAATATTGCTGCTGTAGCAGCTAGTGTTGATAAAGGCAACAAAATGCCCATCCGTCGCAGGGCACAATTGAGATTGTGTTATTCAACACGTGGAAGGTTTTACTCAAGGATCTAAAGGCTTACAAAATACAGCTCGCGCAAGCATACAATACGTTTTTTTGTGTATTATTTTTTGTTTTGGGAGATTCTAATTTTCATGTGGGAAGTCCGGAAAAGGTCCTTTAAACATATTGCACAACTTGAAATATTTAAAAACTAGAGCTTAAAGTGTCATGACTGATAAGTGGTTAATGTGACAGGTCTTGGTTATGGTTAGCTCTGAAAAAGTAGCAAGTCTACACTGAGTGTAAAAATGATACTTCAAATGCTGTCAAAATGTTCGATTGGAAAAAAATTACCCTAAGGGTAATTTTGTGCCGCATCCAGGGTAGTGTTTCCTTCTCTAAGTTTTTTGATAGAGTATACCAAATTTCCCGACATTGTGAGTCAACAACAACATCTCAAATATCAACTTTTCAAATATTTTTGATATAATAGGAAGTTGTGATATTGGTTTATGAGATTTTTTGTATCGTTTCCTGGTTAATATGGTTTAGGAATCACAATTACTTCAGCCACCTTCCATTGACGTGGAACAAATTTCCTGTCTGAAGGCTGCATTAATTATTTTAACTAATTTAAGCGGTAATTAGCATAACCTGGATCACATGTCTTATGTTAATATCTTGTTGATTTTGTTTGCGACAGTTTTGCTTTCGTTTGCTTTTTGTCTCGACAACGATTCAAAAGTTTCTTCCAAACCGGCAGCAAGTAGAGAAACTGTATGCTTATCACTTTTAGTCTGGCACATGCAATTGGTTCTTTTTAACCTCCTTCATCGCTTTCCAAAGTGTGTAACCATCTGCCTTTAGTGCAGAAAAAACTAGGAGTCGCTTGTTTATGTGTTCGTTCTTTATTTTCCTTATAAGTTGTTTTAATTTGTTGCACAGAAAATTGAGGATATTTTTAAGTTGCGGACCACGAGTCTACTGCCACATTTTACAAGGTTTCCGTTTGCTTCCGGTTAATGTGTGTGTGTGGTTCCGTGACGAATAAATGTCTGTTGGCGCTCTACATCCCAGGCGGTTGGTCTGATAGGGATAAAAGTTCATACTTAAGCTTTCTTAAAATTTCCATCCAACCTACCCAATCCCATCATAATCGGTTAAACAACGGCTGCGTTCTGTCTCAGGTGGCCATATTCTGAAACTTCTTCTGAAAATCCTTTTATTATCACATTTTCATGATACATAAACCCAATCCCATCATAATCGGTTAAGAAAGAGCTGAGTTCCGTCCCAGGTGGTCTTATTCCAGAATTTCTTTCAAAAATCATTCATCATCATAGCAATAACATTATTGGTGGCAATAAGGTCATCAATAACATATCAATTTTTTGTGGCATGCGGTCTAAACCTAAAAATTTAGACAAAATTTTGGGTAATTTTCCCTCCGGACCTTAGAGTTTTTCGTCATGATCGGTATAGCTTTAGTACAAATTGTAGAGGTGGCGGCGTGCTTATTGCAGTGCGTAAGTTTGATTGGTGTGAACTTTTATAGTCTAACCCAAGCATAGAATTTATTGCGGTTAAACTAATACTTAATACATTTCATTTAATAATTAGCACAGTTTACTTTCCACTTAATCCGATTATTGCTTTTTGTCACGATTTTCTTGTCAGTGTTTCTAGTAATTTATTACCATTTATAAAGGGGAACATAGACTTCATTATTGTTGGTGATTTCAACTTTCCAGAGTTAGTCTGGATGATGGACAACAATGTCTGATTTAACATTTAACTCGCACATCGATGCGATTGTTTATAAAGCTAATTCATTTTGGGGATTTATTAAGGGGAATTCTAAAGATTTTCACGACTCACTGACTTTTAAGTCACTGCACACTTCTTTTGTTCGTTCTCAGCTTGAATACGCAAGTGTCATATGGTCCCCGTTCTATGACTGTCACTCTAAGAGAATTGAGAGTATACAAAAGCAGTTTCTGTTATTTGTTCTTAAAATTTTGCTCTTAAATTACTCTCTTTACAGTGTGACGATTATAGTCTCTCACCTTACCTTGACCGTTGTCGTTTCCTGGGCCAGTCACTGGCTTCTAGGCGTACATGTGTCAACGCTACCTTTGCACGTGATATTATTTGTGGTAAAGTTGATTGTGCTGTACCGTTGATGCCACCATTGGCCAATGGTGCCACCATTGTTTGTTCCTGCTCATCTTAATATGAGTGGTTTGATTTTAGTGCCATTTTTTTTTTCATTTTGTTAGAACTTTAATTCTTAATTAACAAAAACAACATAAAACAAAAAGTTCACAATATTATTTCAAATTTATTTTTTCATTGTAAAGAACAATCCTTCCGATTAATTATGGAATACTATTTCATTCATATGACTGCCTCGGCTGACCTTGACGTACCCCATACGGTCAGTTCAATTTTTGAGCACATTTTCGATGGTATGCGGCATTACATCTTCAATGGCAATGCGAATATTGTTCTTGAGAGCGTCAATCGTTGCTGGTTTATCGGCGTAACACTTATCTTTGACGGCACCTCAAAGATAATAGTACAACGGCGTCAAACCACTGCTCCGAGGCGGCCAAATCACATCAGCATTTCGGCTGATAATTTGATCTTCGAAGACAGTGCGCAAAAGATCAATTGAAACGAGTGCTGTGTGACACAGAGCGCCGTCTTGTTGAAACCAAATGTTGTCTATGTTCCGGGCACTTGACGGGAACAAAAAATCGTTTATCATGGCGCAGTGACCCTTGCTCATTTTCAAAGAAAAATGGCCTAATGATGCCACCGGACCAAAATCCGCACCAAACCGTCACTCGTTGAGGATGCATCGGCTTCTCTAAGATCACGTGCGGGTTCTCCGTCCTTTCCATCCGCCAAGATGGAAATGCGCCTCATCCGAAAAGATGATTTTTTTGCCAAAATCGGCATCTTCTTCAAGTCAATCGCAAAGCCACTCAGCGAACCGAATACACAACCATTTCCGTTCAGCGGAAGGATAAGACTAACTTTCTGTCAAATCAGAAGTGACATAACCCTTACCATACTCAAAATAACCGCTAGTTGAAAAAAAAAATTATTTGGCCCACCCTGTATATGGCTTATTTTATTTTTTGTTGTTTTAATAATTATTTTATATATTTCGGTAAATAACCAATTGCATAGACATGCTGTATGGTAAATAAATAAATAAATAAAACCTCATTTCCATCCAACACGCCCAATTTCTCGATGATTGGCTAAGACGTGACACACTTAATATCAACATTACGGGATTTTTATAATACAGTACTGTGCAAACAAATCCGGACAGCTAACATTTTTTAATTGAAACCAATTTTTTCACAAACTGAATTATTCTTTCTTATTATTTAACTCAATATTTACTCAAAATGTTATTTGGTTTAAAATTTCATGATCTTAGTAAAATAATTTTTACGCATTTGCGTAAATAGAGAAAAACTGCCATATTTTTTTGACACGAATTTAATAAATTCAAAATATAAAATGTATACGTTATTCACTAAACTACAAATTTAATATTTGGTATGACTGCCATTTTTCTTAATTACCGCTGCACACCTGTTGCTCGAAGAGTCAATCAAATTTTGAATCACGTCATTGCTAATATCCTCCCACACAATTTGAATTTGGTGCTTCAGTTGCTGGATGATTTCCGGGTTACTTTGACGGACTTTATGCTTCATAATAGTCCAAATATTTTCAATTGGGTTCATATCTGGGCTATAAGGGGGCCATTCCATTGTGTAGATAGAATTATCAACCAAGTACTTTTTCACCTTCAAATTGAAATAAAATGTTATTTAACAAAGTTGTTTATTATTTTAAAATACGTGCATAGTCATCTGTTTTGATCTGTGGGCTGGCGCGTTATCTTGTTGAAAGATGAAGCTTTCAGCTTCACTAAATAGCTGTAAAACTGATGGTTTCAAATGCCTTTCCAAAATGTCCAGGTACACATTACTGGTTACCCCTGCATCGACAAAGGCCAAGTGACCCAAACCAGCATTACTAAAGCAGCCCCAAACATTGAGCAAAATTTAACATTTTTATAAGAATTCGAACTGTCCGGTTTTTTTTGCACAGTACTGTATATCATTGAATTTTGAAATACGGAATTTTGAGCCGCTTCCTCTTGAACTACCTACATAGCATACATACCGCCGTTTCTGGATCACCAGACTCTCGTTTTGATTAACACGGAGCACCATGTGCAGGTGAAGTTTTAATTAAGGTTTGTATATAGATCTTGTAGAGCGGTGCCTTTAGTACGCCTACGTTTTGAGACCCCCTGCTGTGTTTGTCAGCAAATGCCAACCACTTTGTTGGAACTCGCAAATAAGTTACTGCTCTAGTTCCGGAAAAATCAGAAATACCAAAATATTTCGATTATTTTGAAACATCTGCAGTTGCATGAATCATTTACAAACCAATCACACGTTAAAGTAGTATTCGGTATTCACGACGTAATATTATTATTTGTTTTATAAAATTTTTATCAAAGAATAAAGATTGCGCTCGCATTATACAATTTCAATGAATTTTTATGATCGCCCAATGATATATTAGGCAATAAGCTTTTTATTTTTTTGATGTGTTTGTAATCAATATACCATATGTACTCGCGCACGGCCCTAATCAATACATAAGATATTGTTATCAAAAATACAATAAAATATTTTTTCCCAATTCATATACAAGTTTTGTGTCCACAAAATTAAATACTCTACTTCAGAAATGATTATTTGAAGTAGTTGTAAATTGGTGTTCTACTTAAGCTAACCGAAATAAGTTTTTTATTTACAAAGGTCGGTCGGTGTTTCAAAGTGTAAGTCGACTATACAGTGTTCCGTTCAGTTCCAGTTCAAAATACTTTCCTAAATATATAAAGTGCGTGTGTGTTTTTTTTTTGGATTAATTCACATTTGGATACTTACTAAATACTCGAAAACAATAAATTTGTGATTTCTCAGGTTAGTTGAATGAAAAACTCCATTAAGTAAAAGTACAACCACAAGGAACAAGTGCGCGACTTCAATCAACGACGCGTGTACATATGTAGCACATTGTTGATAAACGTATGAAACGCGTGTGCCTAACAAAAAGTAGGTGGTGTTGTTTATTCAAACACTACATTTTGCGATTAAATAATATTTATTATCGTGATTTTGTGCTAATTAAAACTAACTATATGGGAAAATACGGAACGAGCCCCCAAATTAGATATATCGTGTTATATGTGTTGTTATTGATATATAGATAAAAAATCAGTTTCTGTCTAATAAGGCAGCCAATTACAGGTTGCATGATTGAAGTATAATTATATGTGTATACCACAAACTAAGACGAGGCTCTGGCACCTAAATAATCATTATTATATGTCGAGATCATTATACTGATCATTGTAACAAAGGCCTGATCATTCCATGATATTTTGAATATAGATTAGCGTGAATATACCTAAGATATAGTCTTACCTGTGATAATAATAATATAATTCCCAACGACCAATCACCACCCCTCCTCATTTTTGTGAGTATATAATTCATGTGAATTATAAACAAGGAATTATATCGAACTGCTTAACCAGTAAATTAACCAGCTGATTATAAAAAAACCAACTTCACGGAAGGAACGAAAATCGGTGGTTTAGTCTGCTTAGTACAAACAGATTTAAATTGCATAAAATATCAAAATCGAAACAGTGATAAAATTCCATTTCCAATAAAATATAATAGGTTAAACCTAGACGATCTAGGTATGGATGCAGGTTGAACATGTCCACTCACGGTAGCCTACGTAAAGTAAAGCGAAGAAACCTACGTTGAACTGTATGTACCTTCTTTATGTAAACCTCTTGGGATGGTGACCATACTTGGCTAGCATACTCGTGTAGAGGTCGAACGAAAGTTCAATAAAGAACCTTCGTAACATAAGAATCGTCAAATTCTTTCGACTAACGCTTGATGAAACCGAGCGCCGACTACCACTTGATGAAACAAACCGAGTTTGTTTGATTGATAATACTATCGATATGAAGTTTGAAATTCAATTCAGTGTCACAAATAACACCCAAATCACAAGCAAGATTATTTGGCATTTATCCGCTATCAATTCAAAGTTGTTTTTGCACACAATGTGGAGAAATTGTTGAGGTTGAATAAGCTCTCATCCGGTGGCGTTTGAAATTGAATGAATGAATTTTTTTGTTTAAGGTTGCTGACAGGATGAAAAAATTTTGCTTTGTGGCACTCCAGCTGTTGCTGAGAAATGAGCTAATATTGATGACCTGAAGAGCATCTGATTTATACGGTTCTTTAGGTAAGAGCCCAACCAATGGAATATTTGAGGTGAAAATCCAAGAACCCTAAAATTATAAAAATAACATCATTTCTTGCCTCCATGGTATTTAATGTAATATGTGAAGTGAATTCAATAATATTGGTGGTCGAGGATCGTGCTGTAAGAAAACCAAGCTGACTGTCTAAAAACAACGGTTTACAATAATAGTATATTGAATCATACTTTCAAACATGTTAAGAACACAAGACAGTTTCACAATCGGCCTGTAATTAAAAATGTATGATTTGCAACCTATCTTAAGGATTGGCACTATAAAATGTATGGAAAAATACCAAACGGAAGCAATTTTTGAAAAAGAAAAGTCAACTGCTTGGCCATAGTCTTACTGCAGATTTTGAGGACGATAGGTGATAAACCGTGAGGATCGGATGAAAAATCATCTTTCGTTGTTTGAACGAAATTATTCATATACAAGAAGTAACCAGGCCAAAATGTCTGATGAGTTTATTAGAACTCTGTTGTAATTTGTTCTTTTCCATAAAGAAACTGTGTAATACTTTAATAAACCAAATGTAGTAAATGACTCTACACAGTTTTTAAAAAATTAAACTAAAAATGTTAGAATGCTTTGTTGTAGTTAGTGTTTCTCAGAAACATAAATTTTCCTCTCGACCATTAAAGCTCAAGCGTCGGTTTCCACCGTTGAGCTTTGGTTGTTATTTAAAAACTTCAATTAAAATTTAGTTCCTATCCATTCAACGTTACCAGTATTCCAGATATCGTACAGTTTTAATAAGAAAAATGACACATTCGGTGTGCTGATTCTAACAGGAAATAGCTCTGGGATCTAGGATTAAATGCATTTAAGCAACAATGTAAGAACCACTTAGTAAATTGTCTCTTCAAATCCATTTAAAATTAGATATTTTTTTGCAAAATGCAAAAAACTTATTATTAAGAAGCTGCGTCTTCCGCGTAACAAAGAATGCGCTCGTCAGAATTTTTCATGAATTATTGGAGTCGAACTGCGTCAATAATTCATGGAAAATATCATTTAAACTTTGATTTTGTCCTTCAGTTCTGCAATCGTCTTGAGCTTTTTGGAATAAACATACATACATTACTTTTCGAGTCAGTTGTTCTTGTGCCCTGATAAAACCATACACTAAGAACGTCACGCAATAGGTTATACAAAGTTTTATGTTGTCACGGTAGAAGGGACCATTTATCTTAACAGCATGTGGATATTTAGGATCCCTAATCCAGAAGTTCCTCTTGTTAACGTATTCGTTTAGGTGGGATTTTGTATTAGAGCTCTAAGATTTGTTTTGAAAAACCAACCAAGCATTAAACTGGTAAATAACACGCTACTAATGATATCGCCAAAGAGCCTGACTACATTTGATAAAGCCTTCAGGTAACAGTTCAATTTCAAAAAGTAAAAACACGGCCAACTTAAAAATAGTCGATGTCGAAGACGTTAATATTTAATCCTATTTTTGGTTGTCGAACGACAATTCCGAACATTTTATTAAATATTGTAAAGTAATTATTCAACGGTAAAATTAAAATTATCCCAATCTTTATATGGCACACTAACAGTTGGCACACTAACAACCCACCCGTCCAAAAATTCGGAAGTTGTTTTTATACCTCTGTTGTAATTTGTTCTTTTCCATAAAGAAAAATCATGCACCTCATCCGAAAAGATGATTTTTTTTTGCCAAAATCGGCATCTTCTTCAAGTCGATCGCAAACCCACTCAGCGAACAGAAAACGCAATGGGTGGTCTCTTTGCTTCAGTTCCTGAACCAATTGAACTTTATACGGTGTCATACCAAGGTCTTTATGCAGAATTCGTCGCAATGTTGTGCGTGATATGTTCAATTCTTGAGCACGATGACGAGTTGACGTTCCCGGGGACTCACGCACATTCTCGATTACAGCATCACCAATTTCGGGTGTACGCTTGGTTGGCTGCTTGGTTCGTGTTGGTGTATTAATTAGCAAGCCTGTTTCTTTAACTTTATTCACAAAATAACGCACATCTGGAGCTCCCGGTGCTTCGTTTCTTCCGAAAACCGCACGCAATTTTCGCACACATTCTGCAACATTACCATGATTTTCGAAGTAATGTTTCAATATTTCCCAGCGTTGTTCAAGCGAATCCACAACTATTTTCGTTCAGCGGAAGGATAAAACTAACTTTCTGTCAAATCAGAAGAGACATAACCCTTACCATACTCAAAATAACCGCTAGTTCAAAAAATAATTAAATGGCCACCCTGTATTTTGGATTTCCAAACGTGTTATAGAATACCGAAAATTAATTATGCAACGTTAAAATTGAAATTATCTCAATCCTTATATAGTAAATGATAGATTACAAAAGTATTAATCGCTTCTAAAGTTGAAGCCAACGTTATTGGTTGTTTGATTTACGTATTTATCTTTTCTACTGTCAAAAAAAACTCTTCAGCATTTAAACCTCAACATGTAAACGTATCACAATTTCGTTTAATAATTTATTTAAATTAGTTTAAGTTTTACGCAATGTCCACTATTAAATCACCTGGCTTCTTGCAAAATCAAAAGTGGACAACGTCTTTGTCAAATTCGTTAATCCAATCATTTCCAAACAATTATCTCAAACATCACGCAACATTACTGCAAAGTAGAAAAATTTAATCAAAGAAGGCGAAGAAAATTCCAATTGGATTTGTATTATTCTACACAGATCTCGGTAAACTTTGCTTGAAATTGTTATTTCGTTTTTTATGGATTAGGACCGTAAAAATGAACCGAGAAAACGCTTTGGTTGGCCATTACTGACTCTTTAGAGATCATAAGAGATGCAGAAAACCCAAAAACAGTCATTTATTTCAATTACAGCCATACACACCAACTTTATTTGGTTCAAAATTTTGGAAGGATATCAGTTGAATTTTTTCTTCAAATTAATAAATCGCCAGAGTCTCTTAGGAGCAGCGATACGGCTGGATTGCACGAGCCTGATATGTATAATTTATATAGAATTTATCAGACAAATTACTAAAATTATTATAAATGTCTATAGATGGTTAGAGTAATCAGAGTCCGATTTAGTTTTTAGGAATATTTGCCAACGTACGCATCGTACATAATTCTTAATTATACCATGGAGAAGATGGCAATACAGTTTTTTGGCGATCAAAACATTCAAAACTGCAAAGTATAGAAGTTGATAGTTTCAGTTTCTATGTCATTATTATAATTTAAAATGGTGTTAAAGTCGATGTTTGCCGATAAATCACTAAGTTTTACAAAGTCAGCTATAGGCGAAAATTGAATCATAGTAGAGTTCCAAATTATAATGAGAGGGTGGTATTCATCTAATGCACAGAACTCTAAATCAAGCTACCTATTTAGACCGTTCTTGATGTTGCTGACTCGAAAAGGTCCAGCATACAACATAGTGTCAGTGAATAAAGTTTATTTGGCGATTAGTGCGTTCGAAGCAACACCATGAGTGTTATCCTCTGTATAAAATAAGCAAGTTTTAAACGTGTTTATTGTATTTAAATAGTACCTAATAAATTATATATGGATAATGCGGTATAGTTGGAAATAAAATAATTCCGATAAGCGCGGAACAACACAAAAATTATTGGTTTGTAAAAATTATAACCCGCGCAGTTTTTTGGGGCGGCAAAGTTTTTATTGTTAAACGGAAAGTGAAAATTACAATTAAATTTTACTATATGTCAATCTAATATTATTACACATTGCTATGTGAATCGTAAAATTTATCAAAATATTTATTATTGTAAAACTTTACTTACACTACTTCTGTAGTTTAACCTTACACTTGCGAGTATGTAATACGCAATAGCTTCCGGGCTATGAATATTACTAATAATAATACTTAGAATGGAAGGAATGTCAATCTAACATAGTAGATCGTTGTACTGGTAAAAATTAACCGTAACGGAGTCTGTCATCTATATCGTTATACTTCCGCCTACTCAAGGAGACCAATTGATGCATAATTTTTAAAGGCATTTAGAAATTCAATTGGACGATGTAACGAGCTCTAAGCCCGAACCTATCAAAAGTAAATTTGTATCCTCAAAGATAAGGTTTATTAAACTGTATCTTTATTAACTTTCATGTTTATTAAACTTTATTATTGGATTTAAAGTATAACACTGCTCATGGTTGTTAAATCAAAATATATGCTTTACTTATTTGATAAGATAAGTCTTATATCTATTTAACTTAAAGATAGCGTTGTTTAAACACATTTTAGCATTCTTAGAATAAGCAAACTTGAAGTGATATGACTTGATGCACATAGCTTAAAACCCTCAATTAGTTCGGTATTTCGGCAAATATCACATATTTATACAGTGATGTCTTTCTGTCCTATTGCAATGATAGCTTGCAAATTATTTTTACTTTATTTTTGCAGCTGTATAGTAAGTAGATAACGACTTCACTTATTGAGTACTTTTACTACCTTATATGAACCAAAATGTCCGAGATTTACGAACCAATTAAGCTTAATAGGAGATAAGCTAATTAAAATTTTCAAAATATTCTACCCTGTTGCTACCCAGTTCGTTACTACCCGGGTAGCTGGAAATACTTCACTTATTTTTTAGATAGAACTTCCTTAAAGCTGTACAGGCGAGAGCAAAACTATCGTGTTGTTGGTTGATCCCAATTTGTATGTGCAGATCAAAAAGGTAAAAACTGAAAAAGATGTTTGCATAAAGTTGATATCAACGTTTGCTGACTCCGGACTTTTGAGGGAATTGTGTAGTAAACACAGCTTAATCGCTGTTCATGGGCGAAGAGTGGAGGTAGCTTATTGTTAAGTGTACTATCTGAAAACTTTAAGCCTATGATTACACAAACAAAAGGTAAACCGCATAAAATCTAAACCACAGTCGCAAAAGACGAGATGCACGATAAATTTGAACAGTTTGGCGGAAACATGAAATTCAGCCGGAAAATTTAAACGATATAAAAAATATTTTCAAACATATTCTCTACACAAGAACTTTGCGAGATAGAAGAAACTTTCGAGTATTTCTATTTCCATACAAAATATTTAAAACAACAACATAGTAAATTAGGTTTTTGCTTAACAAAACAAACATTATTTCGCGAAAGATTCGTTTCGTTCCGCTCTGTTTGTTTAAATGTAACACCTCAAATCTAACGTGAACTTTTGCCTTAGAGCGTTCTTTACTAAATTCAATTTGTTGTTGAGCCTAACCTAAAAATTAAATTTCAATGCGTCTATTTGTATATTTTTTCTCTACCATTCGAACCTACCTAATAGAAATACTCCGCATTTGCATACCAAGTAATCGCTGATGACCCTCTACCGGAAATTTTCTGAGTTTGTTTTCATAAATTTTGAAAACAAACAAAGCTAGGCACGAGATTGTGGATTTAACTTTCTTATCGTGAAAAAAATTTGACTCTATTGTTGTTGTATATTCCGATCGAACTTGCACAACTCCCCAAGTTTGAGAGCTAATAAAAGGGAAAACTAAGCACAAGTTTTCCACAATACCTATTGAATATCAAAAAACTCTAGAAGAAAATGTTCCCACAGATGCTTATCAAACCTGCACAACTTACCCTTATTTTAGTAAAAAACACTCAACGAAGACTGTAGGTTTTTATTTCGTATTCTATTTAAACATCTCATCTGTAAAGCTCAAAACGAAGCTTGCGGTAAATAAATTGTAACGTTTTTTTCTATAACAATCCCAGATAAATTTTCAAGCTTTTGTCTAGAGATGAATGTTGATACTTATTTTACTTGCTTCAAAAATCGAAAGCTTCACCTTAGTGTGTGTCTACTATTTGTTTGCGAAAAACACATTACACAAGGTTAAGCTGTTGGTACTGAGTACCGAGTCCACGAAAGGAAGTTAAATATGTGTTTTCATTTCGTTTGCTAAATTTAACATCAAATTTGTATGAAAAATTTATCTTAGCCGAGCCGCATACTGGGCTTAAGAAGTCATAGATAAATTGTCTACGTTAACATCAGTGAAATAGGTAGTATTGGAGTTGCCGCCATCTTACATAAATTTGAAAACCCACTCCAGTTGATTTCATCGCCTCATTTGTCGCGCTCAAAAGCATTTTAAATATAAAAACTGCATGTAATACATTTAAAATGTGTGTCCCACGCCGATTTTTTTATCTAAATTTCTGACTAACTAAATTTATGGTTAGTTCACACTAGTCAATCATAGATGGCACTAGCACAAAACAAACCGGGTCTCATGCTTAATTAAAATTTGGTAAATAAGTTAAGATTTATCATTCTCCACAATATTGTAATTGGTGATTGATGAATTTGAATTAAGTTTACAGTTTAAAAATAAATATTAGACACATTTAATTTATGGGAAATAAAGCCATCTATTACCGACCAAATAGCACAGTGGTTAAAGCTTTGGCGTTTGGATCGGGAGGTACCGGGTTCGTATTCCGATAGAGGCAGGATGCAAACAGAAATTTGCATCAACAGATTACGATCTGTGATTAAAAAGGAACACCACTAAGACCCCCTATATAGGCATGCAAAACTCATGGGCCGACCCATCTTCCATGTCCAGTACTATATAGGCTGACATGGAGTAATGCAATGCGCAGATGGTAACTTAAATCGGTCCTATAGCCAGACGTGCGACTTCAATTTGGCAGTAATTGAAAAAAGGAAAATGGCATTAGTTAAAGCGAGAAAAGGGCCATCTATGAATAGCTGGTATAACTAGAGTCAATTTAGTTAGTCGGAAATTTATATAAAATGTCGGCCTCAGGCACACAATTTTAGAGAGTTTTGGTATAAACGAACTTATTCAAATAAGTTTCCGCGCGAGGTGTCTACACAGTGAAGAGACGTCTCTATACAAAGAAATTCTTAAAAATATTGATATTTTATTTACATTTTCCAGTTTTAGTTGCTATATTTGGAATATTAATGAGTAAAGCTCGAACTTGTCTTCGATGGTCTATTTGAAATTGAAATACTAATGATGTCTAAGTGAAGTACACGTACCGTATATAACGTAAACTAAACAATAATAATTTTGCCAAGATGTCCTTTGAAGAATTTCCATGAAATTATTTAAGACTACAATAACCAACCAAGTTTTGAAATCAATTTCATTGCCCATCGGACAATTTAACTGTTGATCAACCGAAAAATATTTGCGTTACGTATATTTAAATTGCATAGATGTGCTGCTGGTTTGGTCCAATAATTATTTTTTTGTTTAGAATCTAGAAATTTGTAAAAAATACATAAATTGCAACTGTGGAAAGACAGTGCAAAAGTTCTCGGTTTTATTGAAGAATCAGGAACTCTCTTGGGAATCGTAATGAAAAACTCTATTGGTATATTTTATAAAACAAATCGATTGCAACACTTTCGACGAACTCAAATTATAAAAATCTAAACGATAGCCTGGCTTACAAACTGAGAGGTTTCCCTCATCTGATTTACCGGTTTTTGTGGATCTCTAGGGGGATTTGATTAAACATAAAGAGACTTTTAAATAAAAAAAGAAAAAGTTTAAACTTCTTGGCAAATTTTAGCATCAGTCAACGGCAATTTTTTTTTTACTGGTAAAATGATAAGCTCGGTTATTGAACTGCGACACTGACTATGGATAATAAACCGTAGGTAACCGGATTCCTTAAACCATCAAAGGTATTTTAAATTTCTCTTTTTAAATCCTATAACTTATTCGTGAACCGCTTATTTATTAAAAAAATATGCCCATTCTATTTTAAATTGTAGCAATCGAGTCAAGACTCGCTCACGAAAACGTTTGTTTGGAGTTTAGTAAGACTGCTTTGGATGCGGAAATGTTGGATGGTTCCGCGCTTCCGATTAACGTATTTTCTATTATGGTGATTTGTTCGGCCTTATATTTAAGAAGCTTTGGTCCGAGAATCGATCACTCGATAGTAGATTGGCATCTATAAATGAGCGACTAAACTTTAATCCATTGCATTGAAGGTTGGCAGGAGATTATAGACAATATTCACTTCAGCTTTAAGAGTCATTTTAGTTCTATAGTTTAATATTTCATTCAATACGGCGATATTCATGCTTGAAGCCAAATAGATTGTCTTCGTCCAGAAAAAATCAGTCATCGAGCCTTGTTGGTGTTGGTAGTTTGGTGGTGTGTGAGAGAACATTGGACATCTAGTGACCACAGAGTCATCACGTTCGAGTTATCAAATTCGCCACAGATTAGCCCACTCGCAAGTAGTAAAACTCCAAGATTTGCTATTGACATAGCTGACTGAGGTCTATTTGCTAGACACTTGGATGGCTCCTGGGATGGTGAAGTAACACTTCCAGGAATTGATTCAATCAATGAAATTGATGTTGGGGTGGAGATGATCTCAACACAGTTAACTGAGTCGATCTCCAACAATATCTTTAAACGGTTGATGCTTGAGAATGGTCAAGACTGTGAGATATCTAGGAGTTGACCATGATGAACGTATGGGACTAACTTCCCACATTCTAATAGTTTGTGAAAACGCTAGGAAACTATTCCACTTCCTGGCGAGGTTAAGAGAGGGATGGGGGCTAATTCATCGCTTCATCAGATCATTAGGAAGTGCTCACAGAAATATCCTACTACGAGTAACAAAGGCTTACCGAACAATATCAAAAGATGATGTTATGGTGCTGGCCGGCGTACTCCCACTGGATATTCTAATCAAAAAGAGAGCGCACTTGTACCACCTAAGAAGAAATGCTGCAAACGGACTAGGTGACTCTGTATATGTTGCAGAGAGTGCACATAACCAATATAGAAACAAAACGGAAATAGAGGCATCAATCAATCTGACATCAAAGAAAGGCTCAAACTAAAAATACCTCTAACGAGCTCGGTGAGTTAAGTAATCTCTGAACGTGGTTAGTTTAAAGCCTACCAACAGAGATTCAAAGTAACTGAACAATGTCAATGTATATGTGGATCTGAAGTAGAAAACGTTACGCATCTACTTCTCGAATACCAGGTGACCGTTGTGTCACTAAAACAAAAGTGGCTGGGTAATACGAACACAAATGAATTACCACTGCCGTCATTACTAAGCGTCGATGTTCTTCCTACGTTCCGGCAGTACTGTGCTGAACTGAATACTAGTAGACCGGAAATTCGGGCTGTACATGTCTCCATACGGCTAGGGATAGAAACGTCACAATTTCTTAATTATTGAAGGCTAAATGTACAAGGCACTTATATCGGTATAGGTTAAACTTTTTCCAGTAATTTTGGATATAATTAATAATCAATATACAGACATATGTTTCATGCAGAAACTTCTGCAGAACAATCTTCTTGATTTCCTGTTTTGTATTGAACTCCAACAATTTTAGTTTTTTTCCGACGTCAACACCAGCACTTCCAACTTTATTCCGAAGAATGTCTGCATCTCTCGCACGTGATTACAGTTATGCTGGTACCTCCTTCACATCCAACTTCAGTGTAGTTGACTAATTCAGTCCTAATCTCTTTAGCTACAGGCTGTGGGACAGTTACAACATTAATAACAGGGGTTCTGCTCTGTTTAATCATCTAAGGCCAGAGCTAGAATATCTTAATGTTGGATGTGAACCAACCTTTCTTAAAGCGGTGAGACTAGAAATTTCAGTCATTTTTCATCTGACCACAGATGCATCTCTTATAATATCTTCCTTTAGGGTTCGCCACTGTAACTGTACCAACTATACAACTTAGTCTCAATTTGTACACGAAATTCGTGATCATTGTCTTTACCGGAATCAATCAGAAATGAATTTTAAAAATCTAGATCATTTGCACCCTATAAAGCCGGTGGTCCTAATGGTATTTTTGGGCTAGACTACAACTTGAACTTTCTCTCATAAATAACCACTTGCACCTCTTGCGAAACAAGAGCAAACTGGTTTTGCGCTGGTCTTTCTTATACTCCTATCCGCTTCTGTCATTTAGTGTGACAAAATTTTTTCTGAACTTAATTTTCAACTCTTATTTGATGGTTTATTCATCTACAGAATTCCTCGTTTATTATCATTTCACCCGCAGCAGGTATTCGAGTAGTTAGTTATTTTTCTGACGGCTCTTGCTCGACGGTACGGTATTTGGGATCTACTCCGTTACTCTAGTCTTTATTTGAAATGTGTTTCAGACATCTCTCTGTATATGAACAATTCAGTGATGCTCTAGGTATTGAAGAATCCTGTGGCCTTTTACAAACTGGCCAAGGATTCTAAACAATTTGTTTATTCCAATAACAGAGGTCACAGTCCTGAGGCTTCTCGTTAGCCAGCCTGGTCACCAATTGACGGACAAAGTGGTCTTAATTAAGCATTTTTGGTCTATTGAAATAAAATCCATTTGACGTAGATCCAATTGTTGGCGGTTCTGAAATCAGTAACTAATTTGGAGTCTGTTCAAAATCCCTCAACAAAGAACAAGAAAATGTTATAAAAATTGATTCAAATGTTATAAAAATTGATTTGAACAACACAAAAATTTTATTGGTTATTAAACATAGATTTTCAAATTGATATTAATTGTTTGACCACAAATTAAATTGCAAGCTAAATATTTAAGCAATCATCGTTATATAGCCAGTTAAGTAATTATCTGTATCTACCTACACGATGTAAGTAATTACAAAATATAATAAAAATGTAACATTGAACGTGACCAACTGCCACTGGATTCAATGTCAATGATGCAATTCAACACACCGTGACCTAGCACACATTTAGCTGCATTTCTGTGCATAAATGATGAACTATTTGAATCCAATATCATATAAATTTAGAAACACATTCATATTTATTTACAACCATCTCGCACAGTAAAACAAACACATTATCTATTTAATAGAAACAGTAAAATTATTAGCAATAAATGCATCCATGGAATTGATAAAATGCATTCAATGAATTGAATACATTTACGATTTAATCGAACATGCCAATACATACATGAGTTAAATGTCGGCTAAATATAATTGCATTTTATTTATTAACAAATAGATATTTGTAATTAAGTTTATTACTGTAAATAAATTATCGTTATTTAGTAAATGTTCTGAATGCGCATCGGAATTAAAAATTCCGTTCCATATTGAATGCGCAACAAAAATCATGCAACCTACAATAATTTTTAGTTTAGGCATTACAAATTCGGTCAAATTGTATACACCTAAATTTAAACGTCACAACAATAAACAAAGTCCGTGTAATGTCATTTTCGGAATACAAAACGCAGTCTAGATATAAACTAATAAATTCTTATTATATTAGATAGTTTATCACTATTAATATTTATTTCCTATATAAATAGCAGTTTGCTATAGTTTATTTTATTATGAAAATTGTTTTTTATTTACATTGTTTTATAAAATGAGCGAAATGTTGAGTTTTTGTAAAATGGATTATTGAGTGCCTCATACGCAATAGAAGCTTTGGCGCTAATTCGATTTAACGCTCCCTTATACATTTTTAAATAAATTTCGGAAACCGTATTATTTTATGGCAGCTTTATGATAGTAAACCGATTATTTTTCGAAAAAATACCGCTAACTGTAAATCAACACAATATCAAAAACTTGTTTTGAAGACCCAGTTGCTTACAAT
This sequence comes from Nephrotoma guestfalica, assembly GCA_963691935.1. NCBI lineage: Eukaryota > Metazoa > Arthropoda > Insecta > Diptera > Tipulidae > Nephrotoma > Nephrotoma guestfalica. Next base: position 262,180,141 of record OY829914.1, on the reverse strand, counting down.
AGGTCTCATTTGCATTCAGTCTGGAGTGGTGTCGAGTTCGGTACCACCACCACCATTTTAGAGTTTCCAAAAAATTAGAAAAATATTTTAATCCTATAACATCTCTAGTCTCAGTTATATTAAGTATTTATTAAGTGTTTTAATATGGTACTCAGCGAGTATGGGCCGAGTGAAAACTCGAGTTTGTTACGCCTCTTGCCCGACCAAACATATGGTTCCCAAAATGTGGTATAAATCAAGTCTAGAAAACGCTAACTTCCAATGTGTAAAACTAATTTTGAATTATATGCTTAATTGCAGGTGTTCGCGACCAATGAAAATATGTCCACCGATCCAATTACGGTAACTGGAGAAGCAAAGAAATGGCCTCAATATGTGGCGGCATTATCGGGTAAAAATTTAACGCAAACATCATAAAGTAACGGTAAATTATAACAATCATTATTTTTTATTTTATTTGTAGCGACCGGAGGTGCTTTAGCAGCTGGTACGCTACTCGGATGGTCATCACCCGCAGGACCACTACTTAAACAAGGAGAATATGGGTTTCCAGTAACAGAAGATGAATTTTCTTGGGTCGGGGCTGCAGTAAATTTGGGTGCCGCCTGCATTTGCATCCCAATCGGTATTCTAATTAATGTGCTGGGACGAAAATGGGCCATGTTACTGCTTGTCGCTCCGTTCACGCTTGGTTGGGTACTCTTGATCACCGCCACCAATCTTGCAATGCTGATCGCCGGTCGATTTGTTTTGGGTATTGCTGGTGGTGCTTTTTGTGTTGCCGCCCCTATGTACACCGCCGAAATCGCACAAAAAGAAATTCGAGGCACGGTGGGCAGTTTTTTCCAACTGATGTTAACCGTGGGTATATTGTTTGTGTACGCGATTGGTTCGGGCCTCACTGTAGTTCAGTTCAGCATCGTGTGTGGTGTAATCCCGTTAATATTTGGAGCGATATTCTTTTTCATGCCAGAATCGCCACTATATTTAGTGGCGAAAAGTCGTAACGACGATGCAAAAAAATCGCTCGAATTTTTGCGCGGCAAAGACTATTCAGTGGAAAATGAACTAATTGATTTGCAAGATGAACATGAGAAGGCAGCACAAAAACCAGTCTCAGTGCTACAGGCACTCAAGCGGAGAAGTTCAATTCGGGCGTTAGTCATTGGAATAGGTTTGATGTTTTTCCAACAGATGTCCGGTATTAATGCGGTTATTTTCTACACGACGGATATTTTTAAAGCAGCTAATACCGGAATTGGATCTGAAATCGCAACAATTATCGTTGGTGTTGTACAAGTCGTAGCCACATTTGTATCCACAATGGTTGTGGACCGTTTGGGTCGTCGCATATTGTTACTCGCATCCGCCGCTGTAATGGCTATTTGTACAATCCTATTAGGAGTCTACTTCTATCTCAAGGATCTAAAGGATGGTTCGGCCGATGATCTCGGCTGGCTCACCATCTTATCGATGTGCGTCTTTATTATTATGTTCTCGATTGGTTTCGGCCCTATTCCATGGCTGATGATGGGAGAACTTTTTGCCCCCGATATTAAAGGCTTATGTAGCTCACTTGCTGGCACCTTTAATTGGCTTCTTGCGTTCATTGTTACAAAAACGTTTGTAAATTTAAAGAGTTCGTTAGGCGATGGTGAAACATTTTGGTTATTCAGCGCACTTTCAATCATTGGCACCGTGTTCGTGTATTTTGTGGTACCCGAAACAAAAGGCAAATCATTGGCGGAGATCCAAATAATGCTAAACGAATAAGAGTGGAGAGAGATAGGTAATTAATGATATTTAAAAAAAAACATTTATATTTTTAATTTGTAAGAGCTTAAGTCTTGCTCTCTGTCTTGTAAAATTGATATTTTTAATGTTCGTTAAGTATTACAAAGTGTTTTTAAGAAGATTCTGGCTTAATTTTTTTAGATTACAACTACATACAACTAAAAGTTTTAGAATGTTATATATACAAAAAAAATCTGTACAGTAAAACTATTTTATTTATTTAATAAATATTAATTAAACTTATATTTAATTAAAGATAACTAGTTTTATTTATATCAGTTAGTACTAAACAGTTTTCGCATTCTTCGTTCAGGAAACAATATCAAGCGAGGTTTAAGCAAATTTGTGTTAGTCTACATTTCTTTCGATTTTTTTATTCTATACCAATTCCACTGTCGATCCAAATTTTCAGTCCTTCAAACCATTTTCTAGATTTTTATTTCTATATTAGCAAATAAAAGGATGTCCCGTCTAAGCCAAGAATGGGTACATTGATAAATAAATCGTATACCAGGCTAGATCTGATGCATATGCTATAATGTTACTATTGTCGCGATAAAATATTAAGATAGGTCACGATTTTATGCCTATACTGTTATAATTAAACGCTCTTCCAGTATGTCCAACACGATCGCGCAAATGACTGCTAAAGCAATCATACATTTTTTTCGTTTTTTAACACGTTCGCGCAATTTTTTTCAATTCTCAACAATATATTCCTTTCCGCGACGAAATATCCTTTCAATTACAATCGTTATCAAATGTGGGTTCCTGAATAGCACGCACATTTAGAACGTGTGCGTCAATGTGCTAATAATAAATAAAAAATTAATTGTGTACCCTATTGAGAATCTCTCAATAATCCTTGCAGAGCCCAGTTACTAGAAAAATATCCACATTTCCAGTTAGAACTGTGCATTGTTTTTAAATAAGATAGATGCATACTGCTAGCTAAATACGGAGTTCCGAACGAACGTTGCACTTTAAAAAAAAATTTTAGAATTCCAATTTGTTAGAAAATTCAGAACAAATCTAAGATTGTAAGATTCATTTGAAAAACTATTCCCAAACGAACAAGCCGCTTAAACACTTAACAAGCCGCCTTGTGTAAATAATTATTAACTATTGGCTTAGGTGTCCGTAACCGAGTCGGTGGTTAAATGTAAACGAGTGCACGGTGGAGCCCGGCCTTCCGGAAGATCCCTAATAAAGCTTGGTCGTGCACTCCTTTAATAATATTGATGTAATAGATGAAAAGACTATTGCTACAATGGAACAATGAAGTATAGAAGGAAACAATCCTTTCCTTAAGTCATGATGATTGGTTCAGTTATTCATTTTATTAGTAAGCTCGTCCTGTGTCAAATGAAACTACATAATAAAAATATTTGCAATTTTCAGTAGTAGCGTTTTTTAATTTGATTTAATTTCTGAAGTTCGCAAAGATTAAATTAAAAAATTTTTATACTCGTATTTTTTAGGAAGCCAAAATGTATTAATATAAAATAAAATTTTAGAAAAACTATTGATGCCTGTGAAATTTGATTAATAAAGATTCGAAAGTTATTTCAACTTCTAACTTTAAATATTTACAAAATTTGAATTTATATAGATCCTGAGTTTCTTTTGGTATTAAGGAAACTTTGGAGGTGTTCAATGGGATGTCCTATCTCACTCGCCGTATTCACCAGACATTGCTTCTTCTGACTACCACTAGTTCCGGTCGACGACTCATGGCCTGGTCGAGCAGCAGAACTTCGCTGCTTACGAAGAAGCCATAAATTGTGTCGATTCTTGGATCGCCTCAAAACTCGAGGAATTTTTCCGACGCAGGTTCCGTATGCTGCCTGAAAGATGGGAAAAAGTCATACCTGCCTGATATACTCCAGGTGCATTGTAACTATGCCGACTGACAGTTTGTGGCTGTAGAGAGTACAGCCCAGAGGGAGCGACTGATCGGTGTGAAACTTTACACTTGGGATTTTTCCATAAATTGGGAGATCCTAGTTTCTGGTTGGCTATTTTATCCCTCCTAGGCTACCTCCCTAATTTAGCCTTTTTATAGACCAGGCGAATTGACTGATCAGGGTGCAACTTCAAATTCAAGTAATGAAAATCGATTTGTCGAAGCTTCAAGGTTTCCATCGGTATCATCAAAAAAATTTTGGAAGTGTTGTAATTTTATACAGTTATTTTTGTAAACCGCCAAACTTATAGATGTATTCACAAATCAGAGATACGAACTGAATTTGACTAAGCCATATGTAGCAATTTATTACCAGATTATTCGAGAAGCTGAATATCTCGTAGAAAAATGTCGTCGACGAAGCCTTCTTAGGACTCTCGATAGAATCTTTTTTCTGTGTAGTACAATTTGGTACAAGTAGGCTTCGATCCACCGCGTAGATATACTGTACATTTAGATGTCAACCAATATTATAAAAAAAAAAACCAGTTTAAGCATGCCAAAATTTTCTACAGGTATCTACCACTTGGTTTTGTTTAATTTTATAGGAAAGTTCAAATGGGTGTTTTCTAATTTGGTTAAGTTCGAATATAATTTTTATATAAATTGTAATTCAAAATATCTGCGAACTAAGGTGTTGTTGTGCACAGTGTAATAGGAGAAATCCTCCAATAAATATAATTTTTAGTTGCTAGGTTTGCAAAATGGCGGACAACAAACCCGAACGTTGTCCACAGTATACGGCAGCTTTTGCAGGTTGGTACTATGACATCAACTAAACTAACGATAAATTAATGATGTTGATTTTCAATACCTCGATATACTACAGCGTGTTGCGGTGCATTGGCATGTGGTACATTTCTTGGATGGTCATCGCCTACTGGCCCAAAAGTTGGCGAATATGACCTCGATATAGATGATGATAGATTTTCATGGGTTGGATCTGTATTTCCATTGGGCGCGGCAAGTGTTTGTATACCAATGGGTGTTTTAATCAATGTCTTAGGAAGAAAATGGACCATGATGCTTTTGGTGATACCATTTACAGTTTCATGGATAATGATTATAATTCCAAATAGTTATGAAATGTTGGTTGTTGCACGATTCATAGGCGGTATCGCCGGTGGTGCATTTTGTATCACAGCTCCAATCTATACGGCTGAAATATCCGAAAGTGAAATACGTGGAGCCACCGGTTTTCTGTTCCAATTGAATATCACGATTGGCATCCTGTTCGTTTACGTTGTAGGCGGATTATTTAACGTGTTTACGTTTAATATTATTTGTGCGGTAATTCCAATCTTATTTGGGCTGTTTTTCTTTTTTATGCCGGAATCGCCTTTGTTTTTGGTTAGTAGATGATAAAGCTTTAGTAACCACACCTATAAATCCCAATTTTAAATTACAGCTGTACGAAGGTAAAACGGATGCGGCCAAAAAGGCAATGGCCTTTTTACGTGGCAAAAATTACAATTCCGATGGTGAATTAGCAGAAATGCAACAAGTAATTGAAAAAGAGAAAATAACAATAAATCCATTCCAAAATGTATCTGGTTTTAAGCGAAAGGCAACAATTAAAGGTTTCATTGTGTGTATGGGTCTAATGTCGTTTCAGCAGCTTTCCGGCATTAACGTTGTCATATTTTACTCAACAGACATTTTTGGTGTTAGTATTAGTCAAGTACAAATCTTGAAATGATGTAATTTTAAAATTTTCGTTTTTATTTTCAGGAAGCTGCACACGGTCTTGATAAGCATTACGCGACTATCATTATCGGCATAGTCCAAGTTGTTGCCACATTTATATCGACTATGATTGTCGACATGGTCGGCCGTCGCATTCTTCTAATGCTATCCGATTTTATCATGGCTCTGTGTACTATTATATTGGGCATATATTTCTATTGTGAGGAACATGATCCGGATTCCATCAAAAATTTAGGATGGCTTACTGTTGTGTGTGTTTGCCTATTTATTACAATGTTTTCATTTGGATATGGTCCTATACCTTGGTTAATGGTTGGCGAATTATTTGCACCTGATGTTAAAGGTTTATGCGGTTCGATTGGTGGAACATATAATTGGTTACTGGCGTTTGTTATTACAAAAACGTTTACCACTTTACGTGCACATCTTGGTATTGGTGGCACATTTTGGTTATTTTCCATAATCTCTTTGGTTGGGACGGCATTTGTGTTCTTCTTTGTGCCAGAAACAAAGGGAATTACTCTCGAAGAAATACAAGAGAAACTAGAAAAATAGGAAATATAACATTTTGTTATAAAATATCTAATTTATTTATCCTGTATGTTGAAATAAAATTGTTTGTACTCTGGCATTATCTTAGTAAATTCTTTATAAAGAAAAAACGTAAAATATCCCATTCATTTTGGACCATGTTCGCCGAAGTAGGCGACTCTTGGAGCAAATTTTCGTTATACATTACTTAGACAGCTATTCACTTAGTCGTATCATTTCATGCGACCTGACTATGGATTTTCCTGGTGAACATTTGAAAACAATTCGATTTGTCGTTTGAAGTGATAACAGTTGCGAGGAAATATTTATAAAGCAGCATACTAAGATTTAAAAAACAGCCAAAACGAGTTTTGCTATAACATTATTTTGTAAGTTTTGATTTCATAATCTAATAACAAGAAGATGAGTAGTCAAATCGCATGAAATGATGCGACTAAGGGAATAGGGGTGTTAGTCTGTTAGTTAATGGTAGGGCGGGATGCCATAAGAATCCTCATCAATACGTGATCCATATACGTAATAAGCGGGTTATTCAGCAGATTAACTATCTTCCCTCATAAAAACTTTTAAGTTATGAACCTACTCAATTACCATTTCGGATTGTTCACAAACACGATATTTTGAACCAGGGGGCCTATTATGAAATTTACGACTTCGATTCGACGAAATCGTAAAATCCGCCACATTATGAAACTATAAGAGAAAACGAAATCGGATTGTCCGAAAATCGAATGTCAAAATCGAATGTTTACATCGAATGTAAATTAGAAAGATATTATTGCATAAAAAATTTTCGTATTTAATGGATTGAATAAAGAATTTGCTAGGGCTACAACCGACGAACAATTTGAATTACTTGTTAATTTTATGGAGCGAAATGAAGGGATCGCGAAAATATCATGAATGCACTTCAATTTAAGGAGCAGACAAATAATCTGTGAGAACCTATTACGGAGGAAAAAAAACCTAAGTTGTCCATTTTGTATTTAAGCAACCCCAATTACACTTTAATATTTATAAATAAATAATATTTATATTTTTAAATTTTTTTTATATTTATATTTATTATTATTCACCCACCGAATATAATAAATTTGGTTGTTATTTTGAGCACAATATTTATTCCTATTCAGAATGGGAATTGCTTGCACCAAAGTAAGAACACATATATTTCCGACTAACTAAATTGATTGTTAGTTAAAGCCGTTTATTCATAGATGTCACTAAATAAACCACGTTTGGTGTGTAATCAAAATTTGCTAAATAAATTAAGATTTATCAATCTCTACAATAATTATAATCAGTTTAAAACAAAATGTCAGGCTAATTTTGGTTTATGAATGAACTTCAATTTTGTTAGTTGAAAATTTAAACAAGAAAATCGGCGAAAGGCACCCATAATAAATGTTTCTAGATGTCTATCAATTAATCACTATATACGCATTGACGATAACGTTTCATATTCATCGTTTCAATGCAATAATTGAATTGCTTCTTCATATGTCTCAGGCTCTGTATATTATTTTATGTTTTTAGCAGCATATGGGAACTTTTATTTGATTTTGATTAATTTATCCCACTTTGGAATATGGAAAAAACGATACACCCAAACTTATATATAAAAAGCTTTCAATATCTTAATTCCATCTAAACCGTAGCTCAAAAGAAGTTTTGCAATCAAAATAGCTTTATCCAATTGTTGAAACCTTCAAAATGTTTCGAAGCATGATTTAAAATAATATTCTTATGCCGGTACCTTCGGCAACCTTCTATAATGTTTTTATGCTGCACAACTCGTTTCATACCTTTGTTAACAACCTCTAGCCCTCTAGCCGATTGTTCAACCAAAAATATTTTAAATTTGAACCACGTTACTCTTAAATCAAGGCCATAAACGATGTAACAGAAGTTGATGTTGGTATTTTTTTCTATTTTTGCTGTGAAATGAATGAATTTTTCTGGATTTATATTTAGATGTATGTCCTTTAATGTCTTGATGAGTTTTTCTATGGTTTCGTTTGCTTCTTCGATTCTTTGAAAAATAAACGATTTTGCTTTCAATTGACTCCTTTATTATTAATTTGTGTACGAGAAGATGCCAAATTAACAAGTGTAAATGTTGAATAGATCTGAATTTAGTGCATCAACTTGTGGGAGGTCATTGCTATTTATTATATCAGTTGGTATATTCAATTGATATTTTTAGTTTCAGTATTATTTTGATTAATTTATTTATATTCGGCTCGTTTGAAGCTGTGAAATAATACATCTATATTGTGTATGTTATTAGATTTGATTAGTTTAGTTGGTTTTTCCATTGCACCTTGAAAATGTTGCTGTATGGTGTCATTTTATGTCGCCGATTCCAATCTTTGTCTATTGATGGCAGTATAATCAAATAAACGATATGCTTTTTTGTATAATGTTTTTTTCGTGAAATTTTGATCGCGATTCACGGGGGAAAAAGCAACCAATTTTACAATAATTTCAAAAATTATATTAAGGGCTATTGGTAAGAATTAATTTATTAATAAATTATACATTCAACATTTCTTTAAACCTCTAAATTTCGAAAACATTTTACAAACATTACTGCCATCTCCAGTTCAGAAAAGAAACTGTAGGCTTACATTTGATGACATATCCAGCAGTACTTCCTGAAACTCTGTGCATTGATTATATCATTAGAATTCTTGTTTGGTTTTGCTATTTCTATTAATTTTTCATTTTTTTAGATTGGTGTCACAATTTTTTGATATTTTTGGCACTTTCCAAGAATATTCCTTAAAAGCAGGGAATAATTTTCTCTTTAGGAGTTTAATTTAATTAAGCAGGATCGTACCACTGGGCTGAGTGATCCAGAATTAGAAGACGAGTAGTGAGAGGATCCCCGTCAGGAGGGGTTCCAACTATTTATCCGAAACATGGTAAAGTAATAAACTAATCATAACAAGAGATGGTAGATAAAGGGAATAAACGTCATCTCGTAGAGTGCCCTCTACGCAAATGTAAATTAAAACTCCACCAACCGGCCTCTTTACTATTGCATATAAAATATAAACAGGCAGCCTTTGCTGATAATGCAAGAGTTCCGAACACTCGTTGAACGAGTAGAGTAGTGCAGTGGCTTTATACCGAAGTAGATAGTAAGGCTTTTGATAAAGACGCATACAGGAAAAAAGTGAAGACGTCAAACAACATTCTTGAATGGCCCAAAAAATGGAAAATATTTTAATACCAATCCCTCGCTTAACGAATTAAAACGTTCCCGATAACTTGTACGTAAATCGAAATTTCGTTAACCGATATTACAGTAACATCATATCCAAAATTTGTAAGGTTTGGTAAGTAGAAAACAATAATCAGACAATTAGTGTTGTGTTAGATAGGAGATTATGATCTATTAACATTGCATTAAGTTGTTGAAGCATAACCACACCGTAGTTATGTGCTTGATTCGAACAAATTTGGAGATCTCCAGGCCTTAATAGAGTAGGCACTTTCAATGTTCTTAAATATCGCAAAATTAAAAATCTGACTCTTTTAACCTCCCCTTGAAAATTATTGAAACTCCTTTGGTGATAATTTTCTAATTTTTATTTTTCGAGGATATTTGGAATTCAATAACAATATTGAATTGTGAATCACTGTGTCAATAAAATATTGGAAAATATAAATCTTTACTTCCATAATCTCATCAAACTCACCCCAGAACGTAGGAATCATAGAATTTTAGGTAATAACCAATTTATCATGCTTATCATGCTAAATACAGTTCTGGATCAAAATTCTTGAATTTCGCTTAGTAAAATTTTTCCGATGGGTTTAAATTGTCGGAAAAACAAATCTGTCAATCGATATATTGATGTGATGATACAATTGATATAGTCGAATCGAGGTCCATCTGACAAAATCTCGAATGACAAAACGTTTTCCATATAACGCATCAGATAAATGGAAAATTCGTGAAAAATAAAAGTCAAATTTCATCTCTGTATCTTCCGCAGGCCTAAATAAATTCAAATTTTTATATACTACTTCATCTATCCATTTCTCAAAATTTTGAAATGTTGATATTTTCAATCCTCACCTTCAGTTGTTTAATCAGTTTTATCAAGATTTTGTGAATTGTTGGTGATTTGAATTATCGACAATTTTCAACAAGCTAATTGTAAAAGAAATCCTTTATGGAAATTATATTGGATTGGTAAATTTAAAGTTTGTTAATTTGCAACAATGAAATCTTCATTATCAACTGGGTGATTGAAATTGACTCGCCCATGCCGAATTAATTGCCCATCAGACCAATAGGCGAGATCGTAACTTTATTGTATTGGGGCAATTAATTCAATTGGCGAGACATTTATTGAACAAAAATTGCTCATTTAAAATTTTGAACATTACTAACATATTATTGTGAGATTGGTGACATCTGTAGTTGAGTAATAGCACTAAAGGAGATTTATAACAATATGTCGTGTAGCAGATTATAATAGTTTGAACCAGAACCGAGAATAAATCTAGGAGTATTTAGAATATTCGATCGCTGTATAAATTCGAGTGCAACAAACCCAATGAGTCAGTCTCAGTGGTCATTTGGGAGATTTGATACGCGAAAGATTAAAACCGAAAGTGAATTGCGGGAGAATAATAAGTGAAAATTGTGGTGTAATTAAAAATTGTAAATGGTGTATTAATTGAATTAATAAATAGTTGTGGAAATTATTCGTTGTTGTGATTTAGTGTTGGCAAAATAAGAGTGGGAAAATTAGCGTAGGGAGATTTCGGGAATATTCCAGTAGTGGCGTAATTGTTTAGTGAATATTTGGAAATTAATCAGAGATTATTTCCGGTATTTTCGCGAATATTTTGGAAGTGTGTGAATTCCGAGACTGGTATAGTAACCGTCAAATTCTATAACGATATTCACAATCCAGTGATACGAACCGGATTTAACGAGGCAAACTCGTAACAATATATTGAATCTTCATTATTGACATTTCGGTTGGCTAATACCGATTGTTAAACAGAATCTTCATGGTGGTAATTTTCAGCTCCAGCTACAGCTAGCGTATTTGCGCTGACCAATAAAATAAAACTAAAAATAATATAACTTTGTTATATAACGTTGTTTTCCGTTCTAGGAGAATAAGAACGAAATTGGTCGCTTAGGCTAAATGCCAATCGGGTACTTGAGGTAAATTTTAATTGGTAAATTATAGGCTAATATCTAATATCTAGGTTCAGAATCGACTACATTTTGTGCAAATCGGGAGCCGTTTTGTGTAGGCACATAAATCTAGGCGAACCTAGGATGTTCCCTTCTGTATATAAATAGTATAGAACAATGACCACCTGGACATAGTCTGGACAGAAATAATTGCGAATATTGAGTAAATATTTGGAAATTATTGTGCAATTATTATTAGGATTATCTAGAATATTTCGGAACTTGTGTAAAATTCAAATGATTTGTTGGGGTGAGTTATCATCTAATTAGTGTCCTAATGCCATATATCATAACTGTCGTTGTTACGGTTTTAGATGGAACTTTTTATAAATTTGAAATTAAACACATGTTTCTCAAAACCGATTGTTTCATTGGCTGTATTGCAAACTTGCGGTTCATGGAACACTTGCTCACCCAATGTTTTGGTTGTAAGACATGAACGAGCACGTGTTTCTGTCGGTATGTTTGCTACTGAACCAGTGGACTCGACTCAAATTTTTTCTAAATTTCCATGAAAGACTTGATTTTACCCCTCGATGGTTGAATACCAGATTGAGCCACGGTCTCGATTTCATCATCGGTTAACTCTAGCGCTGACTCTTTCAAACGCTCAGTAATCTGAGCTACGGTTTGAGATGTGTGCGGTTCAGCCTGCGACGTTGACAAAAACTGTTATAAAACTATCTCTAACACTACTACTTTATCCTAGATGTCACTAATCTCACCAAAAATGTTGGTAATGTTCTAAACCTTTAATGAAATTTTTTGTTGGATAATCTCTGGCCATACTAAATTAATTGCCCTTCAAATAATTAGGCAAGATCGTAACAATACTTTCTTTGACGAGAAAACTTAACTTCAGTGAAATGAATTTATTTTTGTCATTGTTTTTAGATTTTGGGTTGTTGTTGTTGTTGTTACTTCGAAATTTGATTAGAAGTTAGCAAAACTTATTAAGAAAAAAACAACTCAATTAGCTTCTTATTTGTTAGGAATAAGAATAATATTATAAAATTAATCAGATTTTTTATTTTATTGCCCAAAGAACGAAATTAAATATACTAAACGATAAACTAAACTCAAAAATAAGAAATATTTACGTAGTAAACGTATTTTATATTTTTCATAATTATGTGTTACGAGTTTACGAACTATGGTCCTCCGTCCGTCTCGATCCATCGCTCTCGCCCTCCAGTTTCGACATTCTAGTCTTGTTCAACGACGTCACGACAGCGCCGTCGAGATCTTTCTCTACGAAAGTAGTTGGAACACTTTATTAATCATACATTGTTGTGGGGACCTTGCAACGTGACCAAGCCATCTAACTCAATTGGATTTAATGAACCTGATGATATCGCTACTTCCGATAAGTGGCTTTATCTCGTGGCTCATACGAATCCGATATTTGTTGTTCGCAATTTTAATTAGACCAAAGTTGGAACGAATAACCTTTCAAGTGTAGATAACAATCTGCAATCGTTAGAGGTTAGAGTTTGCTCTCGCTTCCGAAAGCTAGCGTACAGGTTTTATTAGTGCTTTATAAAGTGCGGGGTGACACGACTGTGATAAATGGTTAGATTGTAATAACCTTGAGAGACTACCTAGACATATGAGCGCGGCTCATATGTTCTCACGGTTTATACTGTCGGAAGTCTATATAACGGGTGTCCGCCGGGAAGGTATACTACTTTGTTTTGCCGCCATTTAGGCGAATATTAGTATTGACAGTTCATACTTGACAGTCGTGAAGTAGACACGTGGAAAATTTATTATGGAAAAATATTCGATAAACCATCGTGTCAATAGGATGTTACAGCTCGCCCATGACAACCCCGATTTTCATGAAAAAATCATAATGAGTGACGAGGCACATTTTCATTTAAATGGATATGTGAATAAACAGAATAGTCGGTTCTGGGCAATGGAAAACCCTCACATTATTCATCAGTCACCTTTACATCCATTAAAAGTGACAGTCTGGTGTGCAATTTGGTCAGGAGGAATCATTGGACCTTACTTCTTTGAAAACGAAAACGGCGTAACGGTAACTGTGAATGGGGAGCGATATCGTGATATGATTGAAAACTTTTTAACGCCACAACTGCATACTTTGGGCTTGATTGACATGTGGTATCAACAAGACGGTGCCACATCGCATACAGCCAGGATTACAATGGAATTACTGCAAGAACTCTTTCCACAACAAGTTATTTCAAAAAATGGTGATGTTGATTGGCCTCCACGGTCGCCTGATTTGACTGCTCCGGACTTCTTTTTGTGGGGTATCTAAAAAGCAAGGCTTATGCAAACAAACCAGAAACGCTTGAGCAACTCAAACAAAATATTCGTGATGAAATTAATGAAATACCGCGTGAAATGTGTGATAATGTAATGAAAAATGTGCTCAAAAGGGCTCGCATTTGTGAGGCTAACAGAGGCGGACATTTATCTGATATTGTATTCCATACATAATTGCCGACATTAAATAAAACATTTATCAATATAAGATCCATTCTCTTTCATTTAATCTAAAATCATAAACAAACAAAGTAGTATACCTTCTCGGCGGACACCCTGTAGTTGATATTTGGTTATGTTGTACTCCCAACATTTTCCCAAAACCATCCTCATGGTAAAACACAGGTCAGTGGTCGAAGGGTTGGGACGTAAACCACATTGATAGTTACCAATGATATTTTAGGCGAGAGGGATGACTTTATTGGCTATCCCAAGATATTTCTCACATTTAAGACGGTCGCCATTTTTGTGCAGCGGACATATGAGCGCGATCTTCCAATTCTCCTCCACTCTGGGATATTCGACAAAAACCTCTTCTCCAACATTACTCTAATGGGGGTTACCTTGTCATTCCGATTTAGCAGATTTTGAAAGTAGGTTTGTTATATTGAGATCGTCTTTGATCTTCTTGGGTGGAAGTCTTTAGTGAGGTTCCTGGCGTTAGCAAAACTGTCCTTTGAATTTCCATTTTCTTTTTTGAAAGTTGATATTTAGTCGTGGCTTTCCTATAGTACGGAGATATTCTGCTTGAGTGATTTTAGTGTTGACAACCATTTTTCACAAAGCTTTTATATATTTTCGATGGCGCGGCACTAATTGAATCAATCAATGGATCTCGGAGGCTTTCTTCCGAAGGTATTTTGCAGCGCGATAGTTATGGCTGACTATATAGCTTGTTGTTACGTTGTATTTTCTGCACTCCTACCGATTTTTGCATTAAAGTTACCCACGATGATGTTAATGTCATGGTGCGGGATTTTATTGATGATTTCCACCTTCACATACAGAACAGATCTTGATGTCATCTGATTTATCTTCGGTGGGTGTATGTACATTAACGATCATTATGGTAAATTTCTTAGTGCGGAGTCTGACCGTGCATATCCGAATGTTGACTTGATTGTTGAATGAAGTCGATGATATGTTGCTTCACACGCCGATGGACGAGGAAACCAAATTCCAAACTCTCTTTCATTCTGATGGCCGCTGTAATGATGAGCATAACCGTTGGTGGTGTAATGGATCCCACTTCCAGACCATCTATTATACTTTGGTTGCATTTATTGAAATTTTGTACCAAACGTTAACGTAATACAAAAATCGCTTGGCTCTTATTTTGAACACAAATTTCATTCCTATTCGAATAGGAATAATATTTCCCATTGTAACACCACTAACGATAAGTTTATATCGACATATTTTATAAAATATTTTGGATATTTGCTTTGCGATTTGAGAGTTGAAATTAATTAATACTAAGTAGAGGAAATAACTATTTTAGAGAAATCTAATATTCGAAGAGGGAAACGAAAACTTTCAGACTGCGTACCTGACATCGGGAGTTAGTTCGGAAATACCATGGTATGGTACTGAATGTATTAAAACAACAACAAAGTTAAAAATATTTCAACTCGCGTGCGGAATTTGTAGGCGGAGCAAAAGCATTACGAAACAAATTTGATTAGTTCTGAGGCAGCGAGTGTGGTGCTTTTTATTCCCGATGTCATGTATGCAGCATCCCAGTTTTTTTTATAATAGCAATATACAGGGTGAGAGTTTTAATAAATCCAAGGGTTTTATCTCGGAAACGGTGCAACTTAGAAGAAAATTACTTATAATAAAAATTGTTCAGTGTTGAGGGGGACGTTTAGTGGTGGTCTTCAATGACCTTGAAACTCATTACTATTGTAGATATTGACGAAAGTTAAATTTTTTAAATTAGAACATATACCTTTGAATTCACTTTTTGATTCAGCTTTTAAAAATAGGTAAATAAAAATTTTTTGTTCATACATAATTGTTCGAAAAGTGTATGGTTTCAGAGATATAAGCTAGCAATTTTCTCTAAGTTAGAGAAAATTGTTGATGTTTACTTATATCTCTGAAACCGCATACACGTTTCGAAAAATTTTGTATGAACAAAACATTTTTATTTACCTATTTTTAAAAGCTGAATCAAAAAGTGAATTCAAAGGTATATGTTCTAATTTAAAAAATTTAACTTTCGTCAATATCTAAGTCATCCAGGATCACCATACTAAACGTCCACCTCGACTCTGAACAATTGTTGAACAACTGTTTCCGAGATAAAAGCCTGGCATTTATTCAAAAACTCACCGTGTATAAAAAACAGAGATTTGCGATATTAAAAATAAATCATTATTTTTATTAACGTCTTCTTGCAAAGTAGTTGTGGATGTATAACCTATCCAAGAATGCCATGATTTCTAATCAGAAAAGTATTGTACTACAGTAGCTGCTTTTCTCGATGTTTGTTCTAATCCAGGGCTGGGATGTTATTACAATTAAACAATTATGTGTTTTATATCACGATTTTAACCTCTTGATATAATTATGAGCTGTCTCTCTTTTCTAAATTTCGATACACGTGTCACGAAAAAATTATTTGGTGATAATTAGAGTCGATTAAGCTAGTAGTCTTAGAAATCGTAGAAAAGTAATAGAGTGATGTTTTACTTGAGCAAGCTGAGAACACAATAGAAAATGCGTAGTTTTGGAAATGAAATAGGCTGCCAATGTACTCGTAAAAAATGAGACATAAACTAAGTCGAAAGTCGAAAAAAGTTATGGTATAACGTCCCAGCCCAGTTCAATCCAAAATTTGCCCAACTCAAAATTTGCGAACTAAAACAATAATTTTAATCAAGTTTTCCAAATAAAATTTGAAATGATCCGAATCAATGGGTGTCATGAAAAGCAACAAGTATCCCATGCTAATTGGATAGTGTAAATCGACCATTATACTATCGTTTAAAATTTCTAAGTGTAATATGACACAAATACTGTATTCAATCAAGTACTTACACGGGTTGCTATACACAAGTACCAGTACCTAAAAAATATTATTTCGAAATTATGATAGACGGACTTCTATAATTTTAGTGTCGATAAACTTTATCAAGTTTAGATAAGAAAATGACGAAAATATTGACGCCTTCTTATTAGCGTATTTAACGTGGCATTTGCATAGTTTACATAAAATATTATAAGCAAAAAAGGTTAAAATCTGTCATAGCATGAACAAATAAATCAAAATACTAATTATTGCAAACTCTAAATTCTAAATTTATTCCATTTCGAGGTAATATAACTATGACGTCGAAATGTTCTTAATTCGCACTAAAATTATTCTAAATCTATAATGTATTTGTATGATGTGCAGCGTGGTGCGGGCTTGTGGGGTACATTCGATCTTATCTCAACTATATGAATTGGAATTGTTTGTGATTTATTAGCTGGACGTACACAACCAAATTAGGTGCTAATTGAAATATGATGAGATCACTCTAGCGCAAATATTATTCGAGGCCAAATATTCTCTCTAAAGATAAAATAAAATTAACTTCATTTCTATGGGGACGTCATATGTTTTGAACAAATTAAGAAATCTGTCCGAAAAAATTAATTTAATAATAAAAACCGCAATCAGGCAAAACGATATTTTTAAGTTTTTAACGCACAGACGTATTCACCATTGTACTCTGCCTGTATCTTCGGATATTCTGTTAGTGCCTACTGCTGGAAAGCATCACCATGATTTATCTAATAGGAGTGCTCGGGGTCAGAAGAATAAAGAAATTCTAGTAGAACTCCTTAATAGAAAATCCAATCCCGGCAACACATAACCTCCGCTAGAAGAAATGAACATGGGTAACGTAACATCGCAACTATACACAAGATGATGTTGAGATTAGCATACCTTTCGAATACAGCTTCCGACATTAAGGAGCCTAATCAATACATCTAGGAATCTCTGAAAACCTAAACGTTCCGTTAAGGGTTTTTTCATTAGGGATAACTTAAACCTATTGAATAATGAACTATTCATTTGATGAACGATTTTAGTAATTCAACACTCGGAAAACTTACATAGATACTGTCGAAATTTCTGGAATACATAACTTAGGTTTAGGTTAGGTTTCAGTGGTTGCTTACTGCACACTTAGGCCAATTTTTAGGCCCATTGTGATACCACTCATTCACTCCACATCATTAACCCACCTACTTCACCTACTCACACAACTACAGTATACCACCTGCACACTGCAAGCCCCATGTCAACCTGTACATTGACATGGAAGGTGGGTCGGCGCGTGACACGGAATTCTGCACTCCATCAGAGGGTCTTAGTTGTATTTATTAGCAGCATCACCGATCGTAATCGATGATGAAAATTTGATTTTCATCTAGCCTCTGATGGGATTCGAACCCAGCACCTCCCGGTCTAACTGCCGAAGCTTTAACCACTGCACCACTTGTCCGGTCAATAATACATAACTTTGGTGAGCACCTTCTGGAAACTATGTTACACCGTCTTATGATACAAACGTCAGAAAAAAACTTTTGAGGTGTAATATAGGGCCATAAACCGAAGTAAAGAAGCTACCAGAAGATACTCCTGTTCCTTAGATACAGAGCCATCACAAGTTTATACTTTCGGGATCCTCTTCGACGTGAAATCATTGGTAGCCAATAGTTCTAGAGTTTACAAAAGCATATCACATAAGCATGCGCAAACAGTGATCTACAATTTGTTGCTGCTAAATACCAAGAATGTGTATTTATAAATATTAGCAAGAATTTAGAGGTTTTAGGTGAGTTAAAAGAAAATAGAATCAGGTGTTAGAACCTATCTCTGATTACTGTCCTTATTCAAAGCTTCAAAGCTTCATGGTGAACTCATCTAATAATTAGGTATTCAAGATCAGTAGAATACGTTTCACTTATCGATCAGAAACAAGGTTCCGCCTCTAAGGCAACTAGTTTCAAGTGTTGAGTAGAAGGAGATTGTGATGAAGTAAGCAATAAATTCTGAGCTGCTTTTGACGTATGGAAATGTGATTTTATGCGAAAGAGTTTGAATGAAAGAGCGCAAGTTCTTCGCCAGCAACATTTTCGAAAACAACACGTTCGTTTCTACCAAACACATCGAAATCATAAGCGAAGAACGATCAAACAAACGTTGCGTATCTTAACGTCAAGCATAGAGATCACGTTGTCAACAGACATTATATTCACTAAGGATGTGCGTGATCAGCTTCAAAAATGTCGCGTTTTTTAGATCTAGCGTTGCAATCTAATTTTATTACAATGACTATCGTAAATCAGCTATATAATTAATGTGACCGGTATGGACGGAATGGGCGCAGCAATCAAACACAAGGTCTCGATAGTGATGATAACAAAATATCCAAAGTTCCAAATTGCTCTGCCGACTAGCTTCATCAAAATTAATAATAACTGGTACTCCAGCAAGAATCGATGCACTTATTTGCGGTAACATTTTTTAACCTGGCCAAGCATACTGAACTCAGAACAACAGTACATAATATGAACGACGCAGTGGGAATCAGATACAGCCCCGGCCTGGATGCATTCTTACAAACAAATACGTCCATAACAACAATGACAATGACGATGTTGGAGGTAAACTGACGTCAAATCAAACGCTCAAATGGACTGGAATGCTCACTTCGATGGTACACTAAGGCCATCAAAACGTTGGGCATGGTTTGGAAACCTGTGAACGACAAATTCTTGATTTATATCAAAAATTCTGAAGTGAAAACTACTTACACGACATGAATAGTGCTGTCTCTTCTGCTAAAGATTTTCAACCCTCTTGTCAGACCTGTAGTGTACACTGTACACAGGCAAAAATTGGTCTACAGAATTTGTAGGTATTTCAACTCGTGGGATGACCCGTTACCTGATTCGCATTTAATTCTGGTAAGAATACTATCCCTAACTTCCATTTGCCCAAGGTGTCCAGATCAACAGATGTATGGTTTTGCCTACTCGGGTTAATTAATATTAACGGCGCTGGGTTGCACGTACACATCAACTACGATAATATGTATACGAACTATATTCGGCGCCGTTTGCAAAACTCACAATCTCTAGAGCGGAATTTGAGCGGCATTGCTGTTATGTCGGCTCCCAGCATATCGATTTTACTCGACAGACTCCCTCAAACCAACTCAAAACGTTTGTGAGCAATCGAGTATAGCTGAAATACAAGATCTCGAGCTACTAGCCAAGTGGTTACACATCGCAACAGACCACAACCCGGCACATCTTGTATTACGTGGACTAGGTCACAATAGATGTTGATGAAAACCAGAGAGACTGATTAATTAAAAATTGTGGTCAAAGCTTGTTAACGTAGTCGCTTGGATTAGACGCTTAGTAAACAATTCACAAGTCACAGACTTTTTAATGTGGAAGAATTCGAAGTCGTTTCTTCGGCGATTATCGACTGGTTTTATCGAGAAACTACTTGTAATTGTGAAGATCAATCGTTATTGAATCACTTTCAGGAATTTTAGCCAATAAAAGCTAAATGAAGAGCAAAGTTAATCATTCAGGTATGTAATTTGTTTCAGTCAGCGGTTAACAAATGATGGGAGATTTACTAGAAGGTCGTGTCTAACCACACAGTTCGTTTGATGTGTGAATGGAGTGAATTGCAGCGGTTCTTTCCTTACAACTTCAAATGGCCGTCGAAATGTGACAAACATAATATATGTGCAATTATCATTTGCTTCAACACAAAGGAGGCGATCCACACCGAAACGGTCGCCAGCTTGACTACACCGATTGCATTGAAACGTTATATATCTCGAGAGAGACAGAGCAATTGAACAGATTTGAAATTTATGTCTGACCGTTTTCCTCACTTTGGAGGCTTGTGGGAGGCTAGTGCTAAAGCGTTCAAGACACATTTCAAGCGAATCAGCGAAGAATTATTTATCTTGAAGCCTCCCTGTTGGACGATCTTAATGACCTGAATGTGCTGACACCAGGCCATTTTCTCGTCGTGTTGCTCAAGGAAGAATTACTAATCACTTTAAAATATGTCTCCTTTCCTCTCAGCACCCCTCAAACTTTGACCCTCCAGCGACTTTGTTTTGTTATACATGGACGATTTGCTGGATAACACTGTTAAGCCTATCCATAGAGCTTTGCTGATATCGCACATTGCACTGTTTTATTTCGTTCAAGATATAATCTACTCTTTCCGCTCTAAATGCGTAAACGACTAGACATTATCACTTCCTTATTCAAAGTATCGTCGGTTAACAGCTCAGAAATTCGCTATTGCAAAACACGAATTTGATATCAATCGAGTCAGGGAAAAATTCAGTTAATTTGCTGGGACATCTAATCTCCGAAACTGGTAACCTTACTGGAGTATATAAAAGAATAAAAAGAATGATATGACAAAAATCAATTGGATTCCAGAGGCAAAAAAAGCCTTTGAGAGATGCAAACAAGAACTGGCGAATGCAGCAGTTTGGGTTTATCCATCTGCGACACAGCCATTATCATTAATGGTGGATGCTTCTGATTATGCTTTGGGAGCAGTAATGTAACAATGGTCAGATACAGATTGGATACCACTCAGTATTTTTTTTCGAGAAAGGTAACATCAACCTGCAAAAGTATAGCGCCTACGACTGGGAAATGCTCGCCGTTTATACGACGGAAAAATATTTTCGCTTTATCGCGAGTTTATTTTCGAGTTAAGACAAGAAATTTTTACTCATTTTCACAAAATCGCACATTCAGGTGTAAAAACGCCTACATCGTTAATACGCTCCAAATAATTTTGGCCCTTTGTAAAAAAAGATTGTGCGACGGCAAGAAGCTGTATTAAGTGCCAGAAAGCAAATGTCCAACGACATGAAAAGTTCACTGGGAAGTTATGATCTTCCAAATAATCATTTTCATCGTATTAACATAGACATACGGCATAGACGGCTGAAAATATACCACGAGCGTTTTACGAAAATTAGATCTGTCGATTTGGAGTACCGCGCCGCGATATATAACCACTGATCAGGAACGACAGTTTGAATTCTTGTTGTTTAGGGAACTGGGCAGGCTTTTCGGATTCAAACGCGTGACTAAGAGAGATGGCATTGTGATATAAAACCAGGTTCTTCCTGTTGTTCTCTAAGGTTAGGAATGAGAGCGGCCTATAAATCCGACTTAGATGGAACGATGTCAGAAATGGTATATGGGACCACTATTTTATTACCCGATTTTTTAGGAATTCATATCAAGTTTAATAGAACCATTCATACATCCAGAACACAAGACATGAGTAACGTTTTTATTAAAATTGATGCAGTATACAAACTTCACCATAACGACCATACATTTCTGGTATTGGAACGTCAGGAGAAATTTTTTAAGTTGAGAATTAGAAACAAAGACACAGTAGTTTAATTAGATCGTCTAAAACCCGCGTTCTCACTGAACGATACCGAATACCTTCGAGGAAAAGATAGCTTCGTCAAATCTGGAGAAAGCGGTAGTTGTAAAAACTAAATCAGGCCGACAAGTTCACTTCCCCAGTAAATACCTCGAGACATACTTTTCAAGATAACTTTGATTGAAGAAGCGTTATCACTGAAGGGGGAGTACTATGAGTAATATGACAGGGTTAGCTGCCATATCCTTACGCAATTATCAAACCGCTTATATGTAAGAGTTGTTAAGCCCTCGCTTAGCATGTACCTCGGTCATGATGCCGATTAATTTTATGTAAAAAATATTTAAATTACCTAAGTTTTTAAAAAATTGAAATACAAATAAAGAAACCAAATAATTTATGAAAATTATATGCGTTGACGTTAAAAAGTATTTAGAGTATTATTTTAACAAACCTCGCCATACTAAAAATAAGACGTAATTTCTAAACATCGAAGCAGTTGTGGTTTAACTCCACCGAATTAACTCAAGAGGAGCTAATACAACAACTGAACTGAAACTAGTCTTAGCAATTGCAATTCGCTGAACAATCTGAGAATCGAATTCTTATACAAATATCGGACTTTTAAACAGTATATGTGAACTGTTATTTTCAGGACCATCAGGTCACTGTTTGGACGTCAGCTCATCTTCGTGGATCGCAGGTTCTTTAACTCGTCAATTGATCTACCGTACCAAACCAAATAATTTAGCGTAACAAATTCTGGTATATTTATTGAGCAATTAGACATGTGATATGATCTAGCTATCACCAACCAAATATTGACTAACCCAAAAAGATTCCGTTCAAAAAAATCAATTTCTTGTCATCTAAGTACAAACAAAATTGTGGGTTCATCATAATCCGAACATACATAGTTGTAAATCAACAATATTTGATCACGTCTCGTTATAATTTTTCAACGATGGTCGACAGAACCAGTGTTGTTGCCACAACACGCCGTGTGCATACAGTAAGAATGACTGAGGAGAAATTAATAAAAATTCGACTACTAGTGGCCGAAGTTTAATTTTAAAATTTTAATGCCAGTGTCTCCGTGATAACACCAAACACCAAACAGGCTATGAGACACGCTTTAGCCTAGATATAATATCTAATCAAGAAGAGCCAAACAAAATCTTCGCCTGAAAATTTGCAGGGCCTGTAATCGTCAACTGGAATTGAATGTTAAAAGTTTAAAGTGAAAATCGCTACTAATTCGACGCCATTTTACCGGTGAAAGAAAATCAAAAGCGATTTTTATGTTAATTTGAGTCCCAATTTAATTTAATATAATTTATTTATACAATACACTAGTAATAGTTATACAATGAACTACAAAAAAACCAACTAAATCACAATACACTATAATAATTTAAATGAGAATATTTCTATAAATCTTCTTTGTTACTTTTATATAAATAATGTGTGGCGTTATACATATAATACAGAATGCTTGTATGTACAAAATATCATTTGACTACTCTAAACTATTTTTGGCTTACAATTAGAAGAAATAAGGTAATTCAGGTAAGTTTGATACATTTTTAATAATCCTGCGTTTGTATTTAGCTATTTGTAGGTGTTATTGTTGAGTATCTGGCCGGTGGTTCTGGTTTCACTTTTTCGCGCATCCACCCAAAACATCGCATTACGGCTTCTTTAAAACTAACCCCATTATCTTCCTCGATGAACGCACCCGATGTAAGATCCCTTGGGTGCATTGTGCCCATGAATTGTTTTAAATCGGTGATCGGGAAACCATCTTTGTAGTACCGTTTTATTGTGTCGTATGCGTCCATTATTACCGAGATAAACAGTGACAGGACCACGTAGATATAGAGACTAATGAAACTGTATAAATATATGCGGCTGAACCACCAAAGCATATTTGATTTCGAGGACATTGTTGCAAATGTCGCAAACATATCATCACCGTTGATTAACGCGAATAAACATTCGGCTGTCGTTGCTAGCGACCGGAATTTAAGATGATACGGACCGAGCACCAACCATCCGCAGAACGTGAATCCAGCATAGATTAATAGTGCACACAACAAGAATCGGGATATTTTCGGTGCAGCCCGTTTTAATGTTAGTATCACCACGTTATAAGTTTTGAAAAATCCTAAGTACCGCAACACTCCGAACCATACTAGTAAATTTCCAATCCCTAGGAGTAGGGAGCACATATTCCATTCATTGGCAAGGAAATGGGTACGCTCGATTTGTTCCTTGAGCGCTGACCCAATAATCAAAAGTACATCATTGAACACAATCATAATATACCAGATGTTGAGGAATTCCATTTTACCGTCCCAGCTTAATTCGCGGCCAAGTTGCGATCGGAAAAATTGTGATGTTGCATGCCGTAGCAGCTGGGCCCGATATACAGCACGTGCGCACAAAACAAATGAAATTAGGCACACAATAATTACGAACATATTGAGAATGCTGCGTAACACAAATTCAATTTCAGAATCGATCATGTATTCCACGTTCCCCTTGCAATGTAGACGTATGGGTTCCGCGTCCAAGGTGAGCAGCATTTTTCCATCATGATCTTGATTATCGAACATGATAACGATATTGAATTGATAGCAATCTGGCGATGCGATTGGTCCGGCGGCCTTAAAATTTACTGTTTTTACCGCAAACTCGAGCGTGGCCTTGACCAAAGCCTCGAAATTTATTTGAATTTCTTTGGCATGCAGAAATTTTTTTGAACCCACCACCGAACAATTGGCCGCCAGGTTAAGACACGTTACTACAATCTCCGGATTAAATATATAGCTCTCGTTAAATCCAAATATTACTCCTTCCTTGTAACTGTGTAAACATAAACGGGGCGGCACCATTGTATTATTCTCCGTCGTATATGAATAAGGTCCAATCGCTTGGCTTAAATTACTGTATGCACTGTATGCGGTGTCCACCGTTAAGTAGAAATCTTCTTTTTTATAGATGGCTAGCGGTTCGGCACTGGGCGGATACGCCATTATCTCCATATTGGGGTCCCATCCTTTTAGGAAGAGATGCGAAAAAGTTACCCGATTATCCCACGTATAATTCACGTGATTGTATCGCGAGTGTGCAAATAGACACAACTGGATCGAAACCAAAACCAGTTTAACAAGTTGCACAGCAAATTTATATGGAAATCGTCGACGGGCTTGCCATTTCTCAATTGGATTCATAAAGAAGAATTGTAATTTACGTCGCATTCGTTCTTCGGCGTAAGCCTGCATCGTGGTTTGTCCCATCACGTCACTAACACGCGTTCCATGTTCCTCATTCGGCAGATGACCTTGACCCGATTCACTCATACCAGTTTTAACCCGAATTTGTTGTTTTTGATGCAAGTTAAATTCTTCATCACTTTCACAGCAAGAATTCTCATCTTCCTGAGCTGATGATGAGAACTGACTCATCTCCAGAACCAAGCGCGTAATTTTTGTTCACTCGGTAAATCACTGGTTATTTATTACTCTGTCAACTTGATAACACCACAGATTAGTTTATTTAAATTGAAATTATCGGTTTTATTCGCGACTTGTTTTTTTATTTTTTTTTATCTAAACTCAACAGTAACACAGTAAAATAACAATTAGAAACTTTGTTGTTTTCACACAAAGAGACAAAAATAAAATGACAGAAATATTTTATGTGCATTTCATTATCAGCTGAGTTGATTGAATGTCAAAACAAATCGAACAAATTTTTATGGGTGCCATCTTTTTGTGAGTATAAAAACTAAGTTTTTATAGTAACTAAAGTGGGGCTAGTGTATTGTAGATGGGAGTTTAAGCTATAAATGTCGCATGATATCCGTTCTTTTTATGTTTGTTTCATGATACTACTGTCGTGATAATTTTTAGTGTTGAAAATGTGTCGCGATGTTGCGCTGTTTGTTGCATGTAATTAAATTGGTTACTTTAAGTGAAATTTGTAGCAGATTGATGGTGATTAAAAGATCTATTTAGTTTTATTGTCGAATAATGTTTCTGGAAAAAGGTGGTGGTACAGATAATTTGACGGTCGAGCCCAAGTAAATAAATATTGCCATTGGAATTATGAAATTATTTCGATTTTGCCGGCCTTATTTCAGTTTATTTGAAGATCTTTCTTTGGTTGCACAGTTAAGCTGCAGTTGTGAGATTACAATTGATGACTTTGGCTTTACAGAAATTATCACGGACGTGTGTGACTAAAGCATCCGCAGCTTCATTTCCTGAGAGTATGAAGGTCGTTTGAAAATTTCTAAGTCTCTACTACACAATTTCAAGGAAAATTGAAAAAATCACATCTCTTAGTTATTTTTTATTTGTTGTGTTTTGTTAAATGGAGTTGGATTTTGAAACATATTTTTTCATTTTTAACCGAATATTGTCCATTCTGAATGAAACTAGATTAATACTTAAAACTGGAACTGGCACAGCACTGAAGTTGATCTCATGGGCTAATAGATTATTAATGAAAGTATGGTAATCTATGTTTAGGTATTGGTACTACCAAACATTTGTAAAACAACATTCTAGGTGAAAAGCTAGCCCATTTGTATAGCTCTAGACTCTAGATCTGTATCTAGAATGTTCCCTCTGTATAGCACAATAGTTAGGCTCGGCGGGGATTCAGTGTTCGAGTTCGATAGATAAAAAACGACGACTTGATTTGTAATGGCGTTAAATGAATTAATAAATGTGGAATTTATTGTTGTTATGTTTTAACTTTTAAAAATTAAGTGTTAAGCGAATATTTGGTAATTACTTTGATGGTTTTCGGTATTTTTGAGACAATATGCCGGGAGCGGCTTAAAATAATGAATTGTTGTAGTTAATTGTCAATAAGGTCGTTGTACTCACAATCCAGTAAAATTTAATGAAGCTCTGTGCCATAGTAGCTTCACTGGAAAAGACAGTAACGATTAGCAATAGGTTTGTGTAAGTTGATTTTAACTCCAGTAGAGGTATGATTAGGTTGTGTATATATCCTAGGCGTTTGTGGGAGAGCCAGATTTATATCGGATATAGGACATACCTAAATTGAGTTTGGATTTAGATTTCGTTAAAGAAGAAAAGAAGGTCCTGCACAGAAGAACCACTAGCAATTGTAAAACCTGAAGGTTGGTTCCCGGAACAGCGCTAGCTACAATTTGTGAACCAGCTACCAATTTGTTTCATTGCACTTTCATTTTTTGGCGATGAAAATATCTAAATTATACGAGCCCTCATTGTTAATGGGTCTAGCACTTGGGTCCCAACTACTTGGGACAACAGGCAATATAATTACGTCCAATAAACGAGGAACAGCAGATGTAATTTAAAGCTATATAGCTGAAGTTGAATTTAAGTGGAACTTGAAAGTGTCTAAATTAAGGTGTGACTCAGAAGGAAAATACGTTAGTAACCTTAATAAGAATTGGTGTAGTCAAACAGAAATTATTCCGGATTACCCAAAATCTCACATGCCTCCACTTAACGGAAAGGCAAAGAGAATTAACCTAACACTTTTTGAAAAGTCCGGAGCTCTATTAAACGAGTCTAATTTAGAAAAGAAAATGTGGGGAGAAATAGTTCGTACAGCTGCGTATCTCTTAAAAAGAAGTCCTACCAGAACCATGATTAAAACACTTGCGCAAGCATGGTATACCAAAGTACTAGATCTGTCGAGATTTCTAATTCTTCGAATTACAGCGTAGGTTAAGATTCAAGAACATCGAAGAAAACTTGATCGAAGCGAATTATTTAGTATTTTTGTGGGTTACTCGTATGTGGCGAATTCGTATAGACTCTGGGATCCGGTAAAAGGGACGATATTTCAATCTTGAGACCTGATATTCTATTGTACTATTTCAGTAAAATGAAAAGTTATTCACAATGGAGAGGACAGAACAGAAAATCCAATTAAAGAACTCAAAGAAGAGGATGAAACTAATCAACAAATTGATTTTCAAATCCAACAAGAAGTATTGATAGAAGAAAATAATTGGCTGAAAAATTGAAGGACTACGTATTACTTGATATTTTGGCAGGTCGCAATGAAAATTAAAAGAAAATAAAAGAACCCAAATGTTGTAATTTAATTTATTTAACACGCGAAATATAAAAATGATGCAACTCTTTTGCTATGTAAAATGTGACTCCCTAAAACCCGCATTTCCCTTTTTTTTTTTAAAGACAGATTTCAGTTCAGTTTCCTCTTTTGTTACTTGGTTTGGTCTTGTTCGGTGACACGCATACACGTGGGGCATGTTTGCAGTCTAACATTACTTACGCATCAGAAAGCTATAAATGGACCAACAAAGGTTATAACGAGTCTAGCGATTAATAAGTGAACAAGTTTGGCTGAATAGCAGCCAAACTTGTTCACTTGTTAATCGCTAGACTCGTTATTAGAGGTTGTAACAATACTATTTGCCTTAGCTACGAAACAGCGGTTACAAATAATGAAATTTGATTTTAAATCAGCGTTTCACTATGGTCGTCTGATAAAATTTACACGCAACCGCCAGAAGCATTTAAATTTATGGACTCAACGCACCTTTAAATTGGAATAAGATATTTATAAAATTTTAATGATCAGAGGACTAGAACCGTTAAAGTCAGCAAGATGTATGTTCAGGAATAAAACTGCATCAATTATTTTAGCAATTTATGTTGATGACGGGCTATTAATTGTAAACAATGAGCAAACTTGAAATCATAAACGCATATGGGATGGGTTGAAGTTAATTCAAGAGAAATTTTTAATTAAAATTCTGATGAGACTACACAAATTAATGAGTTGGCCTTAACAAATTTTCCAACATCGTCCGATATTGAGCACCATTGACGGTGACTGTTGTGCCGAATTTATTTTCGAAACAATGTGGGCGAAACATCTTTCCAGACGATACTTGGGTGTAACTGTCGCTACCTACAGTAGCCTCATTACCATACCAGTGTAAAAGCAATTTCATAATTGGATAGGGGTTTCTGTATGAATTAAACATTTTATGAGCTTATGCAAATCAAACTGGATAAAAGTAGATTTTTTGTAGGAAATATACCAATATCAATGGAAATAATTCTCAAACTTAAAAAGACCGTTGAAGGTTTTCGTAATTTATGTTGCAATGGGACCGAAACCAAATTTTAGTCTTGATATATTATATCAAACAGACCTTCAATAGCAAACTGTAATACGAAAGTGCTGAACGCGATTTAAAAAATTTTTGCTCACTAGTTCACAAATACTAATTTACTTACTAACCTACTTACTATTTACTAAACTATACTATTAAAATTAGAGTTTTACATCTTTGCCATATGCAACAGAAAGCACTACACAACAACTAAGCTGTATGTTCCACCACTGGTAAATACTTCAAAAGCTTCCTATTGTAAACGCCAATTATATTTGAAGGCAAAATAAATGAAAATTTGAAAAACAAAATCACAATACCATCCCAAACCAATTCAAAATCCCGCAATCCAAATTTTATTATCCACCATTAAAAAACCCAAGGAGAAGAAGAATTGCCGGAAAACCATCAACAGAAGAATATGTACTTGTTGTACATAAAACAAACACAGTGAAAAGCTGAGAGAAAACTTCAAATACAACAATAATTATTCTCATCTTTCCTTTCCGAATATGAAATCGTTATATAATTTCAGAGAACGAATAATAATACCAGGAAGAATCCGCAGAAACCCATCATTAAAGCACCATCAATTATGATTTTATGCCACTGTATATAATCTAATTCCAACAACAGAAATCACCCAAACCAATTTGATGTCGATACCACCCATCGAAACAAATACACTTTGTAATAGCTGCCGTAAACGAAATAATGAGGTAACTATCGAGATATTTTCTCGAAACATAAAATTTAGCATAGTACATGTTATTTATGTTTTGTGTACGCGGAATTCATAATTTTTATTTTTGATACAACAAAACATCATTAATTTTGTTTTTTAAATCTTAGAAATCCATAAACCTTATTCTTGTTTTACAGACAATGGCATTACTTTCCAATAACCAGAATACATAAAATTATGTAGGATAATTACTAGTTATAAATGAAAATTATGTTTGGTGCCGAGCATAATAATTTAATTTCAATAAATCAATCACATGATGTGGAGATGTTCAATGCTGTCTGTATAAAGAAAATTTACCAGGCAGCAACCAACCACCCCATTTTAAAAGAAGTATTTAACGGTTGATCGTTTTGTTTGGCAAGCAGTAGTTGTTGAGTGCCTCTGGCGCTGTTATTGAAAACATTTTAGGAAAAGCATTAAAACTGAGCTAATCTTAACGATCGATTTTATTTGAGGAATTAAAAACTGCATTTTTCAGTTTCGTAGCCTTCACCTACCACTGCAATCATTTAATTAAATGCGTTTGCCGTTATAGACCTTGGGCATTGCATGTTCAAACTCCGATTGGTTTTATCTGAGCGGTCTACGTTGGAGTGCTTATTTTAATGACGAATCATAAATCAGCTGACGCAATGGAATATAACCTCTTCCAAGACAGTAACGCACAAATTACCGTTGTTGAAAGCGCTGCACAAATTTTAGTTTTCTGCATTCATAATTAATTAGATATATGGTCTAAGGCCATTAATTCCTTGTGTCTGAAAATTACTCGACTTTCGCAACTAAAGATTGGGATCGAGAAATCTCGTCTCGTAAAATTGTTTATATTTTTGAATTTTCCGATAAACACTCATGCAAAACTATAAAGAATTTGTGTTTGTTTAGGGAAAGAAAGGAAATTTTGTGATCTTTTTATGTAAGAAATTCTGAAGTACTACGAGAAAAAATAATGAACCGTTTAAGCACGAAACTTTTAGAATGGAAGCCTCCGTGACGAAATTTAGTGATCGTTCAGACCAATGTACTGGGGTTCATATCCAATTCAAGAGACCCTTTAAACTTGGCTCCAAATATTAAACTACGTTAGTAGCTTTAACCACAAAACTGATTAAATATCTTAGACATAGAAGTTAGAGTTATTGAACACCCTGATCTCTAGATGAAACCCATTGGATTTGCGTTATTTATATTCTCTTCTTCTACAGTCTCAAATCAAATTACAAGTGACATTTCTAGCATTTTCTCAAAAGTACTAAAAATCACTCGAAAGTATCGAAGTACTTTTCATAAAGCCAAGGTATCGAAAAAAGGACTATAGTATCGACAATATTATCCCTGATTTACAGCTGTAAAAATGTGTTTCTGCTATTCACCGCTATAGGCGGCACTATCACAAAATAAATTTTGTCTGTAGGTACTCGTATAGATTGAATGCACTGGAAAGTGAAGCAGACACCCAGAAACCTACTGGTTCACCTATGAAAACAAAGCTGGGTAAGCAATTAAAGTCATGGCTACATCATACATGCTCAAATGAAAAAATAATTAAGAAACTTAGCCTGAAAGGATTCAAAAGCCTAAATATTGTGAGCGTACTAAAGAAAAAGGCCACTAAAAATGCAAACGGTGAAAGAGAAACAACCAAAATTAGTCTCCTCTTTTCATGCTAACATTTGATAACACTGAGAGCATTGATAGAGTATATGGAATCAAAGCAATCCCTAATACGAAAGTTAAGATTGAGATATTAAAAAAGAATATTGTAGAATGCCCACAATGCTACAACTGTCAGTCGTCAGCCGCACACGCAAATACTGCATACATTGTGGTAATCATCACCTGCATTGAATGGGAGACAACAAGAGAAATCAAACAAGTAAGAGTTCTCATCCTAGGATGCAATCCTACCCAAAACAAGAGAAGAC